>CM071600.1:171286045-172536045 GCA_036435485.1 Saposhnikovia divaricata
AGAAGAGTGGAGAAAAAGATAAAACCACGAGGGACAATTGTTGTTGACTCGTGAAGAATGGATTAAGAGGAATAAAGAAGGGACTCGAAGTACTAGCGAGAACCGGGGAAACCGAGGAGGAAGAGATAGGAGCAAGATGAGGTGCTTCAACTGTCAAGCGTTTGGACATTTTTCTTATGAATGTCGCAAACCTCGACGAGAAAAAGAGGTCCAAAAGGAAGTGAATCTCACCCAGATACAAGGAGACGAACCAGCACTATTGGTTGCTGAAATTGAGAAACCTGTTAAGGAGATGATGTTGTTCAATGAGAAAATGATGGTTCCAAAACTATCAGATAAAACTGAGGTACGAGACTTGCAAATTTGGTACTTGGATAATGGTGCGAGTAATCACATGACAGGGCAACAAGAAAAATTTAAGGAGTTAGACGAAAGCATAACTGGAAAGGTTAAATTTGGGGATGGATCAATGGTACACATCAAAGGTAAGGGAGTAGTGTCCTCCAAGTGCAAGAATGGCGAGGAGAAAACGTTAAATGAGGTATATTACATTCCCACATTATGTAACAATATCATAAGTTTGGGTTAACTCTCAGAAGCAGGTAACAAAGTCGTAATGGAAGGGGATTATTTGTGGGTATATGAGGAGTAAGGTCGACTGTTGATGAAGGTGAAAAGGGATGAGAATCGACTTTACAAGATAAGTCTTGAAGAAAGTAGTCCTATGTGCTTTCTCTCAAAAAATGAGGAAGACACATGGCTGTGGCACACAAGACTTGGACACGTTAACTTTCAAGCCTTAGAACTCATGTCAAAGGAAGGAATGGCACGTGGAATTCCAAAACTGGTCCAACCAAAAGAAAAATGCGAGGGGTGCTTGATGACAAAGCTGGCTAGGAGTCCTTTTCCATCTCATACAAGTTTTGAAACGAAAAAACCACTTGAACTGGTTTATGCTGACATATGTGGCCCCATTATGCCTGAGACTCCCAGAGGTAACCGTTATTTCTTGTTATTTGTTGATGACTATAGCAGGAAAATGTGGGTGTATTTGTTAAAAGAGAAAAGTGATGCATTTGGGGTATTTAAGAAATACAAAGCAGTAGTCGAAAAGGGTACAGAGAAAAATATAAAGATGTTGAGGACGGATCGAGGTGGTGAGTTTTGTTCAAAAGAATTCACCTTGTATTGTGAAGAGATGGGCATTGCAAGACAATACACTAATCCGTATACCCCGCAACAAAACGGGGTAGTCGAAAGAAGGAACAGAACAGTAGCTGCGATGACCAGAAGTTTTTTGAAAGAATCAAAATTGCCATCATGTATGTGGGGGGAGGCGGTAAGGCATTCGGTATACGTGCTAAACCGTCTACCAATGAGGGCTTTGGATGGGACAACTCCGTATGAAACCTGGGGAGGTAAGAAACCAGACTTGGGACACATAAGGGTGTTTGGGTGTGTAGCTGTTATGAAGATCCCGTTTGTGCACGTTAGAAAATTAGATGACAGAGGAAGAAAAGTTATGTATCTTGGACGGGAATCGGGAACAAAAGGTTGCAGATTGTATGATCCAACTTCAAAGAAAGTACAAGTAAGTCGAGATGTGGTATTTCGAGAGAAAGAGTTTTGGTTATGGGAGAAGGATGCAGAACAAGAGGTAGTGATTCCTGGATATGTCACTATGATCGAATGTGATACTGATAATGACAGGACTGTTGAAACTGAAGAAGGCTACACAACACCTGTGCGTGAGACTGGAGGTAGAGATGATGATACGTCTGCAGAGAGGTCAGAGGCAACAACTGAAAGTGCACCTCGGAAGTACAGGCCACTAGTTGAGCTATACAGTGAGACAGAAGTAATTGAAATGCTGGATGAACTAATGTTGTTGAAAGTTGAGGAACCCGTGAATTATCGAGAAGCCAACGAAGAGAAGGAATGGAGGGATGCCATGAATTCAGAGATGGAAACAATTGAAAAGAATAACACATGGGTACTTACGGATCTCCCACCCGGGCACAAGCCAATCGGATTAAAGTGGGTGTTTAAATTGAAAAAGGATTCGGAAGGTAACTTGGTGAAACACAAAGCTCGTCTTGTTGCAAAAGGTTACGTGCAGCGAAAGGGAATCGATTACAATGAAGTGTTTGCACCGGTAGCCCGACTGGAAACTATACGATTCTTGCTAGCACTATCTACAAAGGAAGGGTGGGAGGTGCATCATCTTGACATAAAGTCAGCATTTCTAAATGGGGAATTACTTGAAGAAGTGTATGTCATGCAACCGGAGGGATTTGAGAAGAAGGGACAGGAACAAAAAGTTTACAGGCTGTTGAAAGCACTATACGGACTGCGCCAAGCACCGAGAGCATGGAATGCAAGGTTAGATAAATGTTTGAAAGACTTGGGATTCGAGAAGTGTCAACATGAGCAAGCTGTATATACAAGGTGCAGAAACGAGAAGGTTTTGATAGTAGGTGTGTATGTAGATGACCTACTAGTTGCAGGGTCAGATCAAGAGGAGATCGAAATATTTAAGAAGCAAATGAACAAGCAATTTGAGATGAGTAATCTCAATTTGACATACTATTTCAGAATCGAAGTTCATCAAGGAAAAGAGTGTACAACACTGAAGCAGTCCGCTTATGCTAAGAAAATTTTGGAAAAAGCAGGACTGTGGAATTGTAACTTGACAAAATGCCCTATGGAACAAAAGTTGCAACTTGATAAAGATGAATATGGACAGATGGTAGACGCGACTGAATATAGAAGTATCGTTGGTAGCTTGAGATATTTGACTCATACGTGACCTGATATTACATATGCAGTTGGGGTTGTTAGTCGTTTTATGGAGAGACCCACTGTCAAACATCAACAAGCAGTGAAACATATATTACGGTATATGAAAGGCACTGTGAACCATGGGTTGGCATATGCACGGAGTGGAACTAAGAAGGTCATAACAGGTTACACAGACAGTGATTTAGCAGGTGATGTAGTTGATTGAAGGAGTACTGGTGGTATGTGCTTCCACTTGAACGGGAGTTTGATTTCATGGGCGTCACAAAAACAGAGGGTTATTGCTCTGTCTTCGTGCGAGGCAGAATACATGGCTGCAACTACAGCAGCTTGTCAGAGCATTTGGCTTCGAGGTCTACTAGGAGAAATTTCTGGGCAACAAGTTGGAGCAGTAGTGTTGTGCATTGACAATAAGTCTGCGATTGAACTAATGAAAAATCCTGTGTTGCACGGAAGGAGCAAGCATATAGATGTTCGATTTCACTTCATTCGTGAGTGCATTGAGCTGGGAGAGTTGGTCATAAAATATGTGGGCACACAGGAACAGAGAGCTGACATATTAACCAAGGCATTGGGAAGAGTTAAGTTCGAAGAGATGAAGGCATTAATTGGAGTTGAAGATCTTGCTACAGAAAGTCTGAATAATTAGTCCTTTGAAGATATGTTTAGATTAAGGGGGAATGTGTTGGATTTATTTTAATCTAAACATGTTTTAAAAATAAAATATAGCTGTTGGGGCTATACATTAGTGGTTGAATTAGTTATATGGTATTAGCATATTAGCAGGATTTAAATAAAGATAGAGGAGGGTTATTAGGAGTCTGTTTTGGCATGATAAAAGTCTGTCAGTTGCAGTTCCTACGTTTTAGCTAATTTCTAGCTTGCATTGTTTACCTTATATATATTCTGTACATCAGTTTGATCAAATAAGAAGTTTATTACGCTCTTCCAATTCTATATATAAACAGGTGTGTGTGTGTGTGTGTATTGTGTAGTAGTGCTTCAAGTTGCTTAGCAGAATCTTGACTACTAAAACCAACCAACCGAATCATCCATATAAATGCATATCATCGAAATACGAAGGACAATATGAACGAAAGGATACGATAATTCGATAAATACATTACCCTAAAGAGTAGAGCTATATTCTTTATCCTAATCAACAAAAGGTCAACCACACAAGCTGATAGGTACATGCAATGAACATAAGTTATGGTACTTGGAAGAGTGAGATTATTAATAGGGGAAAAAAAACTGGATCTAAAACATGAGAATGACAAGCTTAATTCTCTAGGATTAGAAAGAAAACTATAATTGTCAAAATTAATACGTAAGTTTTTTGATTGAGCTGCAGAGTAGTTGTTGGCAGAGTGAAGTGAACCCTTGAAGACCAGAACTCCATTACAAAACACTAAAAAGTTACCAAGTAAATACTACAACTACTTCACTTAATTGTTTACTTCATTTTTTCTGGTGCACATACTAATAATAAATTCCTCTGAGCTGTGTAAAAGATAATAATGTGTGATGCCATGATGATTTGTTGAAAATATTTTGTTATAATATTAGAAAATGTAAAAAAACCGTGTCTGTGTTTGACTGCCATTGTAGAAATGCTAGCTTTTAGAATAATCAAGAGATAATCAATATATCTGTGACACGTGGCTAATGGATTCAGAGCAAAACTTCACTCATCCTCTTCTTCTGTTTTTCGTTACAATCAACGTTGAATCAGATACCTACAAGCATACTCAGGTGGTTGTTCCTTGTCTTGTCCTCTCCTTGTCTTGTGCTCTCTTTCCTAATTTTTTACATCATGTTGGGGTTGATTTCTGATTTATTGATATTATTTCCATATTCTTATAAGAGAAAATTGGGTCTGAGGTTGTCCTCCTGGAAGAATCCAGAGGTTAAAAGATTTTGTTCTTATAAAACAAGTGGTCCCGCAGGAGCAATTTTGTAAATATATATTTTTTTACAGTAATTTACATATATACCCTTAAATTTATACTGAAAATGTTTTAATCTCAGGGAGAACATAAGGACTGTTAGGACAATCAGATCTTGGCACTGTGATTTTTGATACAATAAATTAACGAGTACGAATAGAAAAATCACCTTGTTAATGGTTGATTCCACGCTCTTCTATTGTATTCCCAAATTCCCTTGAGCGAAGTGTGGCCTTCGTCTTCTCAAGTTAACCTCTCTTCTTGCTCCTGGGTGGCTATCAAATTTTTTCGACCAGCCCCAGCAAGAAGAGAATAAGAATATATATAGGCTACAATAGGGATCATGGACAATTAGGTTGGGCCTTCTAATTACTTCTTGAGCCTAGCCCAATGTAATTAAATATTAATTCAATCCACTAAAGAATTAATATTTGCACTACCTTTCCTAATACCGTAATTTAATTAATTAATTCGGTTCCAATATTATTTGCTTATTAAATTCCCCATGTTTAAAATATCGCATGTCCATTAATTAAATAAATTACTGATAATTCATTTAATTAATATCTTTTATCCTTGATCATCCACTCAACCTTTATTTAATTATGCCGGAATAAATCCACCTGCAGGGTTTCACATAATTAAATCTTTTTGAGCTTTCAAGGGGACATCATTAACCCGAATATTATCAGGACATGGATTCCTTCAATAAATAATATCCCACCATATATATTATTTCATCACCCAAAATATAATGATATAAATCAAAAGAATTATTTCATATATAAATCAAAGCATGTAAATAATATACACGTGTCAATTACTATTTCCGGATTAAGAACCTAAGCATTAATAATAACATAGAATCTTAGTTCACCTTCTTAATCAGTATAAGGGAACAATTCTAAATTTGATCCTGTTCAATATACACAAAGTATACTAGTATTATTTAATAGTCAATATAAACTAATCTAAATAATACTACAGCCATTCCAGTGGATTGTCTAACTCCACCTGTGCTGTGAACCTTATTGTATTATATAAACCGTATTTAATAATCTAATATTCTGTATCCCATTTGATACTAGATTATTCACAATATATAATATTTAGACAACATGTAAACATTTAAATGATTCTCAATTAAACCGGCCAGAAATAAATGTAAATACTTCAAATAAATATTTTCAGTATACACCAACAATCTCCCACTTATACTCAAAATATTCTATGAGTATATCAGTGTTTATTTAATCCACTATTACACAAAAAACTATGTGTCCATCCATCTGACTCCAATCGCTTCCACATGCCTGTCAAAAACTTTGGCTGGCAGACTCTTTGTGAAAGGATCTGCCCGGTTGTCTTCTGATGATATGTGAGCCATAACTATATCTCCTCGCTTTACGATTCCTCGTATGAGATGATACTTACGTTCAATATGTTTAGCTGCTTTGTGATCTCGCGGTTCCTTTGAATTTGCCACAGCACCAGTGTTATCACAATACACTGTCAAGCTCCTAGGCAAATTAGGTACCACATCCAAGTCCAAAAGGAAGTTCCTGAACCATACAGCCTCCTTTGCAGCCTCAGAGGCCGCCACGTACTCGGCTTCCATGGTAGAGTCTGCAATGCATTTCTGCTTTACACTCCTCCATAGAACGGCTCCACCTCCCAAAGTAAAAACATATCCCGAGGTCGATTTCCTCTTATCCCTATCTGATTGGAAATCTGAATCAGTATATCCCAAAGGAAATAGATCTGAGGCCTTGTAAATTAACATATACTCCTTAGTCCTTCTCAGGTACTTGAGTATAGTTTTTACTGCACTCCAATGTTCTGACCTGGGTTCGACTGATATCTACTAACCATGCCTACAGCAAAGCAGATGTCAGGCCTCGTACATAACATAGCATACATTATGCTTCCACATGCCGAAGCATAAGGAACTGCTTTCATGCTCTCTATATCCTTAGGTGTCGAAGGACACTGCTCCTTGGATAGAGCCACTCCATGCTTAAAAGGTAGAAAACCTTTCTTAGAGTTCTGCATGTTAAAACGAGCTAATACTTCATCAATGTAGGGCTCTTGAGATAAAGCCAACATCCTTTTCTTGCGATCCCTTATTACTTTGATCCCAAGGATGTATGCCGCTTCACCTAAGTCCTTCATTTCAAATTGTTTGAACAACCATGCCTTTATTGATGACAACATCTTAACATTGTTTCCAATGAGTAAAATGTCATCTACATACAGTACTAGAAAAACCACTGCGTTACCCTCACTTCTCTTATACACACATGATTCGCTTGGACTTTGATCAAATCCATATGACTGGACTGCCTGATCAAAACGAATATTCCAGTTGTTAGGTCCAAATGTGTTGTAGAGGGGGGGTGAATACAACTTTTCGAATATGAGAAGCAATAAATACGATGCAATAAATGAACACACAGATTCAAGGAATATATTTCTTATATATAACTTGAAATGGTTGCTACAACATTCATTACAAAGTATGACAGAAGTTGAGAGAGAAGTGAATGATACTAAGCTCTGTGAATGCACTCTCTCTCTTTTTCTTGTGTTTCTCTCAACTATTGCTCTCTAACTAAAACATTACACAAGTACTTCTATTTATACTACATGTAATCTATGTCCTGTAGTCTTCAAAGACTAAGATATACGTGGCCCAATGATGTCCACATAAATCTTGCCTTATCTTGAAAGCTTGGAAATCTGCCAATCAGAAGATGCCATGTGTCATGTTGAAGCTGCACTCTAAGTAGAACTTCTACTTGAGAATTTCTACTTAGCCATCTCGAAGTTCTAAGTAGAACTTCTACTTAGAAACTTCTACTTGGCTATCTAGAATATTTAGTACTTAGAAAATATTCTGGTCTTCAACTTGAAACTTCAATGCACATCTCGAACTTGTGATATCTTCATGTCTTCTTTATTCTTCACTAAGCTCTTGAATATGGATCTTTATTACTGACATAAACTTGCTATCAATGTCCTGACACTTGATGCAACGGTCTGGTTCATAAGTGACTAGTCTTGATAGGGTTTTTGCTTCTTGAATAAATTACCATATCCAATTAGAAATGTGGCTTTCCAATATTTGCTTTCCTTCTTGTTCACTTGAAATCAATTGGTCTTATTGATACTGATAGTTATGATCTTGATTCTTGGCTTTCCAAATCACTGAGGCATGAACAACTTTGACTTGAACTTCTCTCAATGATTTCTTCTTGGATTGATCATAGTTAACATGTTGAATTGTATCAATTACCTTGTCTTCATTTAGTGTTGATTTCTTGTGACTTCTTGTTCTTGATTGTCTTCTGGTTAAGTATCTTTTCCTTTAGTTTGAGTTACATTAGATATAGTGTTACAAGTTTACACACTCTGCCTTTCAATCTCCCCCAATTTGATTGTCTAACAATGACATTCAAATTAATGAAGGATAACTCAACTAAATAATGAGACGAGAAAAGATAATTAACATTACAGTCTTGAATAATTTACAATTGAAATTTACATGAAAACAATACAAAGAACTTAAACTAGAAACAGAATTCGAACTTCGAATTAAAGATCATTTGAGTGATTCCTATCACCTGGATTATTTCATACCTTTTAGTCAAACTTGTATCACCTTATTGGATTCACTCTAAGGTGAATTTTCCTCAAGTGAGTTAAAGCAACCAAAAGACATGAAGTTTTTCCAACTTCAAGTTCACACCACTCTGACCTTTAACCCTAATTCCGTTTCCTCTTTCTAGCTTCAGCAGCTTGGTCTCTCTCTTCTTTCTGCCTTTTGCTCTTTTCCTTCTGCTGCTTTTCTTTCTTGTATACTGGATCTTTAAGCTGCTTCCACCTAGCATTCAACAGACTCACAGCTTCCATTTCTAGAGGGTTCTTGGGCTCTGGGTAAGGATGTTTGAAAAGCCTTCTGAGTTTGTCCACCTCCTAAGTAGTTCTGATCTTTGGAATATCCTCGAAGTTCTTCATGATGAGCTGAGGTTTCCAGTGAGATTTATCAGATTTGAACTGACAATAGATCATCTTGGGGTAGCCCTTGACACGGTCAGTATTGTGGACACTGGCCGCATCTCGCTCCATTCTCTTCTTTTCCACTACTACTTCAGACAGGTAACTCATGAGTCTATGCCTTTCTTCAACAAACTTATCTTCCACTACGCCCCATTTGAATACATACAATACTCTCTCCAGAAATGCAGCATCTTGAGTCCGTAGCAGCCATTGTCTACTCATATGCAAGATTGTTTGATTTTGGTCTGCATTTATGAATACCAAGGCATCAGCTGTATCTTCAACATAAGCATGTATCCAGTATACACTTTCACTTCCTGGAACACCAATAGCCTCCCTTATTTCTCCTTGTTCAAGTGCTCCAGAAGGAAGAGTCAGAGCTTCATCTACATTCTTCATGGCTTGAAGAATATTCCATTTCTTCTCTATCAGCTCCGGCTCAATCTTCACGTCATCAAGAGGGTTTGGAGCAATGACATCACACTTCCACACCTCATTGCTCTTCTTGAATATTACTCTTTCAATGATCTTCACGGATTTATCTTTAAGCTCAGAAGCAAATCCCTTACTCATCATTTGTCTGCATACAGCTTTGAGAGATTCCACTGAAAGCTCCATTAGATCATTTTCCTCCATGCTAACCCTCTTCATCTTTCCATCAACTACCATCCGGACAAAATTTGGATAAGCTGAGAATTCTGGACCCTTGTCCTCTGCTAGCTGCATTAACTGATCCCTGTACAGAATGCTTAGCTCCTCAGATTGAGAGTACTGAATTTTAGTCGCTAGCAAGAACAACTCTGACGCAGATCTTCTCATTATGAATTGGTCATCCACATATAAGAAAGATGTTGGGACTCCTTCTACCAAAGACAAGACAACCTGCCACTCCTTAAGATTTGCATTGTATCCAACCCTGACTTTAGAAATTAATCTCTTCAAAGCATTTATATAGTCCCCAGTCATTGGATTCTGCAAATTCAAGTTGTAGAACAGATCATCTGCATCCTTGTTATGAACTCCTTTTGCACATGGTCCCATCATTATCTTCCTTGCTTCATCCCATTTCTGCCCTATCCTTCGTTTGTCCAGATCAACTTGAGGATTGGCTAGCCTTGCAAGCTCATACTCATACTGCTTCCCTTGTAGCTCCACCTTCTGTTCTAGGAACGCAGCATGTTCTTGCATCATCTTCATTTTATGGAACTGAGCTTGTTCCAAGGCTAACTGTTGAGCTTTAAGGGTTTCCTCATCAACAGGAAATTCTTCAGGCAGTCCGGAAGACATCCCAGCACCTCCACCTTGTTCCTTCAAAGATCTTTTTATAGCGTGTGCCAACGGTACGTCTTCCATGTCAGAATCTGAGTCAAGTACCTCCTGTACTGTTTCCTGATGACTCAGATCAACAAATGGTTCATCAACCATTACTGCCTTACCCTTCCTCATCCTCAGAGCCTCTTCATCAACAGACGGCTCAACTTCTGGTTCCTTGACAAGATCAGCGGGTTCTTCAATTTCTTCGATGTGAACTGCCTGCTGTCTCGTCTCCTTTCCACTCTCCCCCTTAGGTGAGTTATCCTGAGCTCCACCATGGTCTTCAGATCCACCAGCTGCATAGGAACCTCCAAAACCAGAACCAGAGGCTCCCGCTCCACTAGCACCACCTGCACCACCTGCACCAGCATCGGGGGGAGGTTGTTGCGACTCGAAGCACTCCGGGGGCACAAAACTCCTGACTGCGAACATCATTCTACTGATCTCCACAGCCATTGTGTGCATTGCAGACTCCAATGCCCCCATCCTCTCATTGAGAGTGCTTCCCAAGACACCACCAGCATGGCCCAAGTCATTGACCTTATTTGTCAAATCATCAAAAGCTGTAGCTTGACTTGCCATTCTTGCTGCGTAGTCGTCTAGAGCCCTTTGGTTGTTTCCAATATTGATCCCGAACTGCCCCATCGTCTGCCCGAACTGTCTCATCTGATTTTCCATTGAAGTCATACGCGTATCAAGATTTTCAGTGTTAAGGGACGGTGTTTGGTTTAGGTGACCTCGCTCTAATACTCGTTCTGTTGGTATTTGACGCTCGGTTTCGGGCCTTAAAAATGAAGGTCCCTCTCTCCCTAACCTCTCACACACACTCCCTGTCTCACGCTCGTGTATGTCTTCAATGATTGATCCAAATAGTGAAGCAGTACCTGCAGAAAATTGATAAGAAATGTTGTTGACAGTTATGGGATCAAATTCTGTTTGTTCCTGAGTTGGAATCTCAGGCTGAGAGGCTGCAAAGTGTCCTTGTACGACATCAGAACCGATCCTCTTTGCAGCATCAGTACGTACCGGTGAAGGTACGGCTGAAGTTCTTAAGACTTCATGTCCTCTTGAAGCAACAGTATCTTCAAGAGGCACATCATCCTCACCAAAATCAAAATCCCTATGTGCAGAATGTTCAAGGGGTGAACCACTCGCGTGAGGTGGAGTGGTTGCGTGTGACACGCTAGGGTTTGACTGTGGTTGTGAAGTAGCAGCGTGGAAAAGTTTGGCTTTCTTGCGAATAAGTTGCTGCTCTTCGGGTTCACTCTCCTCATCATCTTGTATATATATACGTGCTGGTTTTCTGACTTCCGTTAACAGGGGTGATAGAGAATAGGAATGTGTATCAGACTCAGAGTCAGAAATATGGCTCTTACCCTGGGATAGATCCTGCGGGCTAGCAGTCTCTTGGGTCGCGGAATCAGAAACATAGGAGGAGGAATGAATAGTATGCAGGGAGAGATTACCTGATTGATTACCTTGGGCATCATCGCTTTCCTCATCAGGGATCTCATCAAATGCCTCAGCATGAACAGATGGATTTTGAGCATGTGATGAAACTTGTGACGATGCCTCCAAATTGGTAACTCCTGCATCATATCTAAGCCACATTTGAATATTTTCAGGAGTAGACATTGGTTTACCTTGATGTTTATCCTGATTAGCAATGGTTGCAAGTGACTTAGTGCCCATCCCTAGCGATTCAGATGTGGGGCTTCTGGCAAATCCCTGTCTAATAGCAAGAGCATCCTTCGGTATTAAGTCATTGATCAGCATTTGAAGAAACCGAGGAAACCAGCAGACAACATCATTTGTAGAGAGGTCTCTGCTTGCAAGGGATCCCATTGAGGCCACTATCTCAGAGAGAACTATGCGTCCATAGTTTATATCCAGTTCTCGTGCTAGGGCAACTGCAAAGGTTTGCATTGGAATTGGAATTTGATGAAAGTCTTTTTCGCGTGCCCGAAAACATCTTGTGATGGCCTCGAAAAAGTAATTCCATTCCGCATGGAAGAATTGTTTTTGGATATTTCCCGTGATTGGGCCTTTTGGGGGATAACATCCAATTTCTTCAAAGAATCTGAGGCGTTCTGCAGCAGTAGGTTCTGGATCATAGGCATCTTTAATTGGGAATCCCAGAACTCTGTTGACAATTTGTTCGGTCACCTCATATTCCTGACCCGCTAAGGTAAACCTGAAACCGTAGGGGGTTGATTTACTCCCAAAAGTAACCGCACTAGTCCATAATTGCTGTAAAGCATCATGTACTAGTGTAGGTTTAGCAGTAAAAGCATGGCTAGCTTTGGAGTACAAATTGAGAAATCGTATCCAAAACTTAAACCGCGGGAGTTGATCACCAATTTCCGTAGAAATATTATAAAAATTGTTTTTAGCAAGGGAAAATTGGTGAGCCATTTTAATTAAATGTTTTTCTTTTAAAAGATGTGAATTTTTATTTTAATTTTGAAAAACAAATAATTTACGAATTAAATGATGTATCCCTTTTAATTTATCAAAAAGAACAAAAGTCCCTTAAAGAAAATTAAACTACGGGATGAACAATCAAAAACCAATGACCAAATCTGAATATTCAAAGAAGATGAATATTCGTGTGTACCAGTGAAATCGTGTGTGTTTATGAATGGTGAATATGGAATTGCGTTTTATGAACAGTACACAAACAGTTATATGTTCGTGTATATGGATGAACACAAAACACACCAACACAAAGATTTAGGATAACACAGTCAAGATTAGTCCAAAAATTGGCAGTAATTCGTGATTAGTACGAGTTTAATCACAAAAACACGGATCAAAGGTATGTAATTAGTGAAATCGCACTGTTCTTGTGAAACGGCTGCTGAAAATTAGAATTAGGTAAAGTGAATTAGGCATCGAGTTAGAGATGTATATATAGATGAATGTGGAATGACAAAAATGTCCCTGTTAAAAAATGTGAAAAGTACTAAGTCCATACAGGGGACATCTAAGTCGAACTCTATCTCGAACTTTTCTATCTCGAACATCTCTATCTCGAACATCAAGTCGAACTTCGAGATAAAGTTCGAGATAGAGGTTAACTCGAACAATTATGCACAAAGAAGCACTTTAACCAATTTAACAGCAGAAACTATAGGGAAATCCTATCTTGAACATTATTGAATTGTAGTAAACTTGAAAAAAAGAAAATTCAAGATACTTTTCGAGTTAGAAGTCTATCTCGAACATCAAGTCGAAATTCGAGTTGAGTTTCGAGATAGACTAAGAGCTCTATCTCGAACATCAAGTCGAAATTCGAGTTGAGTTTCGAGATAGACTAACTTGAAGTTAATCTCAAATTCTTTCCAAAATACCCCCTTGAATCAAAAAGTACAGGGTAATTCAAGATATGTTTCGAGTTAGGAGTGTAACTCGAAAAATTCCCTTTAGCTTAACTGAGAACTCTATCTCGAACATCAAGTCGAAATTCGAGTTGAGTTTCGAGATAGACTAAGAACTCTATCTCGAACATCAAGTCGAACTTCGAGTTAAGTTTCGAGATAGACTAACTCGAAGTTAATTCTCAGTTCTTTTCAAAATATTCCCTTAATGGAAACCTCATCTCAACCTTTGAGATAAAATTCGAGATAGACTTTATCTCGAATATTTTGAAGATAGAACTAGGCACACTGGTAACTCGAACTCGAACTCTAAGTCGAATTTCGAGATGAATTTCGAGATAACCAACTCGAAATTCTTCCCAGACTTAGAATTTTTCAAAAAACTTCACTCTGACAGCTTAAGTCGAAATTCAAGTCGAATTTCTAGATGAGTTTCGAGATAGAACCTAACTCAAAATTTTGAAGTTTTTCAATTCTAAGGCCTCAAATTACATGAAAATCATAGGTAAATTCATCTAAAAATCATGCAATATTTAGAATATTATGAATTTAACTCCCCCTATGATCATGCAATTTAACAAGCATAAATTCATAGATATGTGCTGTAAAAGACACTTAAAACACAAGGAATTTATGCAAAAACACACTATATGCAACCTATAACAATCATTAATTAGGCATTTTAAAGTCTAAGCACATAATGATTGATTAGTTTGCACATACAAACATAAACATGGATTTTACAGATAGAAGGCTTTACTAACTTGTGTTAAGCATTCCCAATTCACCAACCAACCTATTGAATGTTACTTCATCAAGAGGTTTGGTGAATATATCTGCAATTTGTTGCATTGTGGGCACAAAATGTAGCTCCACAGTCCCCTCCTCGACATGTTCTCTTATGAAATGATACCTGATGTCAATATGCTTGGTTCTTGAGTGATCTACAGGATTGTTGGTTATGGCAATGGCACTTGTGTTGTCACACATGATTGGAATTTTCTTGTGCTCCATGCCATAATCCTTCAATTGGTTCCTCATCCACAGTATTTGAGCTACACAGCTTCCAGCAGCAATGTACTCAGCTTCAGCAGTAGAAGTAGATACTGTATGTTGTTTTTTACTTTGCCAGGACACCAATCTTCTGCCAAGAAATTGGCAAGCACCAGATGTGCTTTTCCTATCAATCCTGCAACCTGCATAGTATGAATCCGAATAGCCAATAAGATTAAAACCTGTATCTCTTGGGTACCAAATCCCTAGATTTGGTGTGCCCTTGAGATACCTAAAAATTCTTTTGACGGCTACGAGATGTGATTCTCTAGGATCCGCTTGGAACCTTGCACATAAACAAGTTGCGAACATTATATCTGGTCTACTTGCAGTTAAATAGAGGAGTGAGCCAATCATACCTCGATAGCTTGTGATGTCAACTGATTTACCTGATTTGTCTTCATCAAGCTTCGTGGCTGTTGCCATGGGAGTCTTAGCTGCTGATGCATCTTCTAGATTATACTTCTTGAGTAAATCTCTGACGTACTTGGATTGACAGATAAAGATACCATCTTTTCTCTGACTGATCTGTAATCCAAGGAAGAAGGACAGCTCTCCCATCATGCTCATCTCATATTTTTCCTGCATTAGCTTGGCAAATTTCTCGCACAAGCGCTCATTTGAAGACCCAAAAATAATATCGTCCACATATACTTGAACAAGTATTAAGTCATTTCTCACAACTTTATAGAACAATGTTTTATCAATTACTCCCCTAACAAAACCATTTTCAATTAAGAATAAGGATAGGGTTTCATACCATCGCCTTGGGGATTGCCTGAGGCCATAGACAGATTTGAAGAGTAGATACACAAAATCTGCATGTTCTGGATCAACGAAGCCAGGCGGCTGTTCCAGATACACTTCTTCTTCTAACTCTCCGTTCAGGAAGGCACTTTTCACGTCCATCTGGAAAACTTTGAAGTTCTTATGTGCTGCAAATGCCAAGAACATCCTGACTGCCTCAAGTCTTGCAACTGGTGCATAGGTTTCATCATAATCAATTCCTTCTCGCTGAGAATAACCTTTTGCAACCAAACGAGCCTTGTTTCGTGTTACAAGTCCGTTTTCATCCAGTTTATTTCTGAATACCCACCTAGCTCCAATTACGGATTTGTTCTTTGGTCGGGGTACCAGTTTCCAAACTTTCTGCCTTTCAAACTGATTGAGTTCCTCTTGCATTGCAATCACCCAATCAGCATCGCCAAGAGCTTCTTCTATTTCTTTAGGTTCAAGCTTGGATAAGAACCCAGAATATAAGGAGATATTAGCCATGTCAGCTCTTGCAGTTCTTCTAGTAGTCACACCAGCATCTGGATCACCAATAATTAACTCAAACGGATGGTCTCTATTCCATACCCGTTCACCTGGAAATTGTCTAGATGATTCAGCTTGACTTTCTGAGTTGGGGTGCTGACTACTTTGATTATTTTCACTAACTCCCCCTGAGTTAGTACCAGCTCCTACAGAACTAGAGTCAACTCGACTCGAGCCTTGAACAGTAGTCCTTGAGCTGCTATTTACTCCCCCTGAGTTGTTGCCGGTTGGTACTGAAGAAGTCTCTCCTGATCTTGTAGAATTAGCTTGTTCACTAGACTCAGGTTCTTCACGTACACTTGGAACATTTAATGGAACAACCAACTCAGGTTCATCTTCAAGATCTTCTAAGTCCAGATTTTGAAATTTTAGGGACTCAGGTTCACTAAAATCTCTTGAAATTGATGAGAGTTTGGTATCGTCGAATCTGACGTTGTAACTTTCAGTCACTTTTCGATCATTCACCAAGAACACTCTATAAGCTGCCACCACGTCTGTAGAGTAACCAACAAAGATTCCTTCACGAGCTTTTGCTGCAAACTTGCCTAGATTTTCATCATCTATAAGCACAAAGCATTTTGCTCCGAAGACATGAAAGTATTTGATTGTTGGTCTTCTGTTGTTCATTAGCTCACATGGTGTCTTTTCTTTATCTTTTATGATCAAGGTTCTATTTTGAGTGTAACAAGCGGTACTCACTGCTTCGGCCCAGAAATACAAAGGAAGTTTTGAATCATACAACAAAGTTCTTGCTGCTTCAACCAGAGTTCTATTCTTCCTTTCAACTACTCCATTTTGCTGTGGAGTTCTCGGGGCTGAATACTGACGACGTATTCCTTTAGATACACAGAAGTCATTTAGCACTGCGTTTTTGAATTCAGTGCCATTGTCTGATCTAATCGTCTTCACAGTAAGTGTTGAAACATTCTCAATTTGAGTGATGTGATCAATGATTAAGAAAGGTACTTCGTCTTTCGTCATTGCGAACAATACCCATGTATACTTGGAGAAGTCATCCACGATTACTAAAGCATATCTTTTCCTAGACAAAGATAGGACATTCACTGGGCCAAACAAATCCATATGAAGAAGTTGCAGAGGCTCAGTAATACTCGAAATTTCTTTGCTTTTATGCGATGCTCGCTTCGACTTTCCCATTTCACAAGCTTCACAGAGTCCTTTCGGAGCGAACTCCATTTGAGGTAGATCTCTCACCAATTCTCGCCTCGCGAGAGCATTCATCGTTTTGAAGTTTAAGTGAGATAGCTTTTTGTGCCATAACCAGCTTTCATCATCCGAGGCTTTGCTGTAGAAACAGGTGACCTCATCCTGATTTGCTGAATCCATATCTGCAACAAAAAGATCTGCCTTTCGAACTCCTCTCAAAGCTAGTGAGCCTTCCTTGATGTGAGTGATTGAGACACCTTTCTTGTTGAAGACAATTTCATAACCTTTGTCACAGAATTGACTTATACTCAACAGATTGTGCTTTAGTCCCTCAACATAGGAAATATCTTCAATGATGACATTGCCAGTTTTCAGTTTGCCATATCCCTTAGTCACACCTATGCTGTCATCTCCAAAGGTAACATAAGGGCCAGCCTTCATAACCAACTCTGTAAGCAGGGACTTGTTTCCAGTCATATGCCTCGATGCTCCACTGTCTAGCACCCATATGACTTTATTTCTATTCTGCTTAATGCCCTGCAATGACAGATTGGTTAGACATTCTTCGGAACCCAACTTTGATTGGGCCTGGCTTTTCGATAAGATCGAGAATCAACAGATTTAACAACAGGAGATGCACTTTTCTTCACATTACTAGAGCTTTCGACTATCTCCTTTCCTTTCTCAGACTTGACAGATTTGTCAGTCTTAGGAGAAGGTTTGTCACTCCTAACTTTAGGAGGACTGACAGTCTTGGCTCTACCATACTTTTTCTTGATATTTGAACTAGCAACAGTATTTGAGCATGACTGGCTAGATGCATTCATTAAATGCACAAAAGTTTGCATGATATTAAAAGTGCATGGCATACAATTAGGTTGACCACATTGTGCATGATTCTGATGCAGATTATTCATTGTATGTGTGGTAGGCATGGCATGTGCAGCAGGAACATTCATGTTAGCTTTGCATGCATAAGAAAGATGTTCAGTAGATTTACAATGATAACATGCTTTCTTTATTCGTTCAGCCTTAACCTCTTTTATGCCTTTCTCTCTCTTTCCTTGTTGTTTAACAGCCTTAGCTCCTAATCCCAGTCTAGATTCATCTCTAGGGAAATTGATTTTAACTTGTTTGATAGGAGTTACAGGTTGTTCTTTCTGGCGATCTTCCATCTCAATCTCATATCTAGCTATCAATTCAGTCTCTTCTTCTTCTATTCTAGGAACAAGATGTTTGTAGATAGGTTTGACAGCCGATTTAAGAATACTAGGTGTTTCCTTTTTAAGGTCACTGGAACTAGGGTCAATAGGTTTCTTTCCTTCTTTCTTAGGAAGGTCAGAATAATCAAGCCCTATACCTACTCCAGTTATTTTCTTAAATGTGTCATTATCTACATACACTTTACTAGCAGCTAGTTTGTATGCTTCGCATTTAGTTTCTAACTCAGCTAGATTATTCCTAAGACATGCTTCTACTTCTTCCTTAAGGACGAGCTTGTGTTCCAGAGATTTAATAAAGTCTCTTAGGGAAGTATCTACAGTGCAAGCAGCCTCTAGCTCTTCCACTTTTGCCTCAAGCATTCTGCATTTGGCAACAAGTGTTTTCTGTTCCTTTTGAGAAGAGTCTAGGCTTTTGCACAACATATAGATTTCTTCACTAAGAGCCCCGTTCTGTTCTTTATAATCATCAATAGACATTTCTACTTTAAGAGTCAGAACTGGTACCTCTGGTTCCTCTGATGTCTCAGCCATGAGGGCAAAGTTTGCTACATGAGTAACATCTTCCTCATCTGAATCATCCCAAGCTCTTCCTTCTGTCACCAATAAAGCTCGTTTTCCATGTCTTTCCTTCAACAGTGCTTCATAGTTGCTTTTGAGGGCTTCAAATGTCTCTTTTGGATAAGTCTGTTTAGGCTTTTTGCAGTCCGAGGCAAAGTGTCCAGCTTCACCACAATTATAGCATTTGAACTTCATTTTGAAATCCAAAGGAGATTTGTAGCTGGTATTCTTGCCTATTCCTTTGTAGCCTGACGAACTACCACCACCCTTAGCAGCCCGATAATAAGATGAAGATTTTCTCTGTGGTCGGTTGCTCTTTCTAAATCTCATGTTGCTGAACTTCCTTGCCATGTATGCCACGACACTATCGTCCATGTTATCCAGCTCTTCTTGGGTGTAGTAGTCATCATCACTGTCAGATGCGCACTCGTCATCATTATCAACTTGATGTGGTGCAAGTGATGATTTAGGCTTTGCTGCAACCATTGCCTTCTTAGACTCTTCCTCATCAGCAACTAATCCTGATGCACTTTCTTTTCCCTTTGAATCATTGTCCAATGCTTGATCTTGAAGAGTTTCCAGCTCATAGGTCTTTAATATTCCATAATATTCTTCCAGAGAAGTTGTATGCAAATCTCTGGTTTCTCTTATTGCGTAGACTCTATGTTCAATGCTCTTTGGCTGGTTCCTCAGATATCTCGTGTTGGTCTCAACCATGGGGAGAGTTACACCTCTCAGATTCAAATCCAATACTAACTGACTGAATCGTAGATAGACGTCTGTTATGCCTTCTCCTTTTCGTATTCTGAAGGTGTCATACTCCATCTTGAGTATGAGTGTCTTGTTACTTCTAACCTCTGCAGATCCTTCCATGACAACTTCTATCTTGTCCCAAATCTTCTTCGCTGTAGTCAGACCTTTGACTATGTTGAACATTTCATGATCAAGAGATTCCATCAAGGTTTGTCGAACGGCAGTATCACAAGCTATTTGTTCCTTATCAGCATCCGAAAACTCCGAGACCTTTTTAGGCTCAGACCGAGGTGGTATAACCACTCCTCCTTCCGTATGTGAAGGAATAACTACCATTGGGACAAATTTACCCTTGTCAAGGACTTCCAGATATTCAGGGTTAACAGTCTCTAGATATAGTCTCATTCTGAAAACCCATTCTTCATAGTGATCTTTGTTGAACATTGGGATCTTGAATGCATTTTTAGGAGCCATCTCAATTCTGGTCACTAAAAGTTTCTAAGTACCCAAGACTAGGCTATGTAGAATATTTATGTAGAACTTTTGCCTAAGTCGAAATTTCTCTAAGTAGAAATTTTGCTCAAGTCGAAATCACCAAGTAGAAATTGTCCAAGTCAAAATTCTATGTAGAAATTCTCAAGTAGAAATTCTATGTAGAAATTCTCAAGTAGAAATTCTATGTAGAAATTTTTGCCTTAGAATAATTTTTCTTCAGATTACTTTAATATTGAATAAACAATATTATCTCTTTAACACCTTTTGACTTTGAATGCTTTACTCACCTAACCCACATGCTAGGTACTGAGTATGTCTGTATACTTTCGGCCGAATAAAGCAAATTAAAAAGTCCAAAACCACCTTTTTTATTCTTTTACTTTTGAAAAGGAGATCAAAAAGTTGTTGGGTTGTCTTCTTTGATAAGAACAGATGATGAACACTCAAGAACACCAAATATGAACGAACCCAGATAAATTCACAAAAATTAGTTAAAATACACCCAAGCTAAATAATCACACCTGGAGTATTTAAATAATTTTTCAGATGAGTTTTCACTACCAATAAATTAAAACACACTTTTCGAGAAAATGAAAAGTAGATCTGAGAAATGAAAACTCACAATTCTTCTACTCAACACAAGGATCTATGTTTTGTATGTTAAACATATAGCTTTGATACCAATTGTTAGGTCCAAATGTGTTGTAGAGGGGGGGTGAATACAACTTTTCGAATATGAGAAGCAATAAATACGATGCAATAAATGAACACACAGATTCAAGGAATATATTTCTTATATATAACTTGAAATGGTTGCTACAACATTCATTACAAAGTATGACAGAAGTTGAGAGAGAAGTGAATGATACTAAGCTCTGTGAATGCACTCTCTCTCTTTTTCTTGTGTTTCTCTCAACTATTGCTCTCTAACTAAAACATTACACAAGTACTTCTATTTATACTACATGTAATCTATGTCCTGTAGTCTTCAAAGACTAAGATATACGTGGCCCAATGATGTCCACATAAATCTTGCCTTATCTTGAAAGCTTGGAAATCTGCCAATCAGAAGATGCCATGTGTCATGTTGAAGCTGCACTCTAAGTAGAACTTCTACTTGAGAATTTCTACTTAGCCATCTCGAAGTTCTAAGTAGAACTTCTACTTAGAAACTTCTACTTGGCTATCTAGAATAAGTACTTAGAAAATATTCTGGTCTTCAACTTGAAACTTCAATGCACATCTCGAACTTGTGATATCTTCATGTCTTCTTTATTCTTCACTAAGCTCTTGAATATGGATCTTTATTACTGACATAAACTTGCTATCAATGTCCTGACACTTGATGCAACGGTCTGGTTCATAAGTGACTAGTCTTGATAGGGTTTTTGCTTCTTGAATAAATTACCATATCCAATTAGAAATGTGGCTTTCCAATATTTGCTTTCCTTCTTGTTCACTTGAAATCAATTGGTCTTATTGATACTGATAGTTATGATCTTGATTCTTGGCTTTCCAAATCACTGAGGCATGAACAACTTTGACTTGAACTTCTCTCAATGATTTCTTCTTGGATTGATCATAGTTAACATGTTGAATTGTATCAATTACCTTGTCTTCATTTAGTGTTGATTTCTTGTGACTTCTTGTTCTTGATTGTCTTCTGGTTAAGTATCTTTTCCTTTAGTTTGAGTTACATTAGATATAGTGTTACAAGTTTACACACTCTGCCTTTCACCAGTCCCTTAGGCTTTTTCACACCACCTTGAACTCCCACTGCATTAGCAATCTTTCCAGCTTTCTGTGTCTGAGTCTTTTTCTTCTTCTTACCTTTCGGCTTAGATGAAGAAGCTTTCTCGGCCACATTCACTTGAACATTCTGCTTAAAGAGTCCTTCAGCTGCCTGAAGTTCTGTCAGAAGTTCCGCGAGACTATACATCCTTTTGTTCATGGTGTAATTCAAGCGGAACTGCTCAAAACTTTTGGGCAAGCTCATAAGGATGATATCGATCTGGGTTTCCCCATCAATATCAGCACCAAGGATCTCCATCTCATTCAGATGAGACATCATTCTGAGAACATGATCCCTTACAGGTGTTCCTTCAACCATCTGAGTGTTCATTAAAGCCTTCATTGCTACTTGCCTAGCAGCCCTATTCTGTTCTCCAAAAAGTTCCTTGAGATTAAAGAGCATATCTGAAGCAGTGGGCATAGCCTGATGCTGATGCTGCAAAACACCCGACATTGCTGCCAGAATGTAACATCGCGACATCTCATCAGCCTTAACCCACCGTTTATAATACTCCTTCTCACTTTCAGGAGCATCTTCAGCAGGCTGATCTGGCTTGGGTTCATAAGTACAAAATTTGTA
Source organism: Saposhnikovia divaricata (assembly GCA_036435485.1). Lineage (NCBI taxonomy): Eukaryota > Viridiplantae > Streptophyta > Magnoliopsida > Apiales > Apiaceae > Saposhnikovia > Saposhnikovia divaricata. The sequence goes on from CM071600.1 coordinate 171,308,484, forward strand.
CTCCTCAGCAGTCAACACTATGTCCAAATTACGTTTCCATTCAATATAGTTCGGTCCAGTAAGTTTGTTATCCTTAAGTATGGTGAATAGTGGATTAAAGCCCATAATGATCTAATCCTGAGAATCATACATGTAACACATAATCAGATAGTTGCATAAATCTTAAATCCTATTGGTTTCCTCTAATAATTAATTAAAATTAATGCACTAATATTTAAACACCATAAGTATCTGGTACGCCACGATGGGTGACATATATACCACTTAAATTCGTTTAAACATTACTTCGGTCCTATTACTAAATAATACGCCACGTTAGGGTGGACTATATATTATTTTTCATAGCTAAGTGTATACCATTATTTAATCTTAAATTACTAAAAAGACCGGATACCACCATTAAATATTTCAAATCAATAATCGATAATAGGATAATTCCCAGATCGGGGGGAGCATTGTCAAGAGGCATCACTTAAGACCCCTTTCTAGACAGGATCATCCTTTCTCTCTATATTGAAAATCTATATTCAATCATTGGCACCCTTCTAATTAATCGAATTCTATGAAACTTGGTACGCCACGTTGGGTGGCATATATACCTTTCAATATTCGTAATTAATTTAGGAAGTTTGTTCTAGTAATATCCATAACACTACCTGACACCATAAATCATACACCACGATGGGTGGCATGTATATAATTTATATTCGTCTCGGTGTTAAATTACATACAAACAATAATTGAGACCATGGGATTTAATTCCTAATTAATTCCCTCACCCACTTAGAATTTTTATTTAAAATTGAGGAATTTTATCTAGATGCATCGCCCTATGTTATTTTTTCGAGGTCTACATGTTATAAAAATAACAATACAAAGAACACATAACATAGCAGCATGCATCATAAAATTAAAGCAATAAATAAAATTAATGTCCATGTCGTCCTAATTATGTTAAACATGCAATTAAAATTACACACATAATTAACAACACACATAATTATTTAAAGCAATAATTAAAAAATTAAATAGCGGAATTAAAATTAAAAAAAAAAAACATAATTTAAATCCACTATTATGGCCCCTTGAAAAAATAAATTTCCAGCCCTGTGTTCTGTTGAAAAAATCTATTTTTCTGTAAAAACCTTCTGTTGCGCAGCTTGCAGTTGCGTTACTGCCCTGGAAACTCTTGTCGCGCATGACGCACATGCGTTACAGGTCCTGGAAGCCCTGTTGCGCATGTGCATCCTGCGTTACACCCCTGTTCCCTTCTGTAACGCAGGACAGACCTGCGTTACCCTGCTTTGCCAGATTTTTTTACGCGCGCCTGCTTCTCTTTCTTGTTCACAGACTTGTTTCCTCCTTATTCGAACAGCAGCAGCTTCTGTCGACTACTTAATTAAAAACAAATCGAACCAGCAGCTACGCAGCGGATAAATTTTTTTCTCCGATTTGATTTCCGATCGCACGTAATTGTTACAAAATATCCGGATCTTAATAAAATCCAACAAACAATTACAAAAAATAGATCTAATACAAAACTAATTTTGCAAAATCTATTCTAACACGATCAACCCTCGTGTTTTACAACCACGATAAACCACGTGGAAACCAAACAAAATAACCACGATTAAACCACGTGGGATCCAAACACATAATTAAAATATACATGGCCATAATAGTGGATAACAACCTGCAAAAAAGAATTATACAAGCCTACCACTATACACATGCATATATAATTACGACATGGACATCGTATCAAAATTCGCAGAACCATTGAACCAGGCTCTTGATACCAATTGTTAGGACAATCAGATCTTGGCACTGCGATTTTTGATACAATAAATTAACGAGTGCGAATAGAAAAATCACCTTGTTAATGGTTGATTCCACGCTCTTCTATTGTATTCCCAAATTCCCTTGAGCGAAGTGTGGCCTTCGTCTTCTCAAGTTAACCTCTCTTCTTGCTCTTGGGTGGCTATCAAATTTTTTCGACCAGCCCCAGCAAGAAGAGAATAAGAATATATATAGGCTACAATAGGGATCATGGACAATTAGGTTGGGACTTCTAATTACATCTTGAGCCTAGCCCAATGTAATTAAATATTAATTCAATCCACTAAAGAATTAATATTTGCACTACCTTTCCTAATACCGTAATTTAATTAATTAATTCGGTTCCAATATTATTTGCTTATTAAATTCCCCATGTTTAAAATATCGCATGTCCATTAATTAAATAAATTACTGATAATTCATTTAATTAATATCTTTTATCCTTGATCATCCACTCAACCTTTATTTAATTATGCCGGAATAAATCCACCTGCAGGGTTTCACATAATTAAATCTTTTTGAGCTTTCAAGGGGACATCATTAACCCGAATATTATCAGGACATGGATTCCTTCAATAAATAATATCCCACCATATATATTATTTCATCACCCAAAATATAATGATATAAATCAAAAGAATTATTTCATATATAAATCAAAGCATGTAAATAATATACACGTGTCAATTACTATTTCCGGATTAAGAACCTAAGCATTAATAATAACATAGAATCTTAGTTCACCTTCTTAATCAGTATAAGGGAACAATTCTAAATTTGATCCTGTTCAATATACACAAAGTATACTAGTATTATTTATTAGTCAATATAAACTAATCTAAATAATACTACAGCCATTCCAGTGGATTGTCTAACTCCACCTGTGCTGTGAACCTTATTATATTATATAAACCGTATTTAATAATCTAATATTCTGTATCCCATTTGATACTAGATTATTCACAATATATAATATTTAGACAACATGTAAACATTTAAATGATTCTCAATTAAACCGGCCAGAAATAAATGTAAATACTTCAAATAAATATTTTCAGTATACACCAACAAGGACAACCTCATGCACATCAAGCCCTTCTTATAATAATTGTAATATCCCGTTATTTCATAATAATAATAATAATAATAATAATAATAATAATAATAATAATAATAATAATAATAATAATAATAATAATAATAATAATAATAAAAGAATAATAGAAAAAGAATGAATAAAAAATTACTAAAAAGTTAGGTATTAAAATTGAATTTGAAGATATTAGTCTAAAATATAGATGAGATTCTAAAACTAGGATAATTAGTAAAATTGGAATTAGAGTTTTAAAAATATACTAGATTAATTCTTATATAGAGCATTAATTTCTTTTTGTGCAAGTTAGTTAATCAAAGATAAGATTTGTTATTATGGGAAAGAAGCGTGAGAAAATTTTAGAAGATTGATATCATAAATAGGATATTTTATTTTAAGAATTACTTGGGGAGGTTGTAAAATTATTAGGATCAATTTTTAGAATTACCTTATTTAATTAGGGTTTGTAAGACATTATAAATACATCATATTCTCCTTCTCCATCTTTTATAACAAAATTCGTAGGTCTCCTTCACACATAATTCAGCAGTTTTGTAAAATTCGTAGAAAATTCATCGTACTTCGGAATTCGTTGATTCAGGACTTTTCGGAAAGATATTTTCATGCTCTACAACTTCCGTGTTTTGAGTTTTCCAAGAAAACATCGTTTAGAGGGTCAAAAACACTAAATACAGATCTGATCAGAATTGTAATCACGGAGTCTTTCAAGATTTTAAATGTTTTGCTTCTGAGGGGTTGCTACATGTGTTCTTATGTGATTATGTGAATTCTTTATTTGCGTAATTGAGGTAAGTAACTATTCGTTGCTCCGTATATTGTAAGTATTTATACGTTGCTCCGTATTGATGTGAAACGTGCTCTATGTTTATTGATTATATGTTATCAAGTATTTGGTAACTAATTTTTCGTACCTTTGCTCCGTATTAATGTGGAACGTGCTTTATATTGTTTGATTACATGTTCTCGAATATGTGTTTAAGTTATCGTAAATATGATTTTGACATGTGATTAATAAGATATTAATTTTTCAGAAATCTCCAGTCTAAGTCATGTATAAGAATAAGATTCCGATCACTGGATAGTGTGATACATAGAACTAGTTTGCGCACGTTCCGGAACACATCGATACCTTGTCAAGATTCGGTTTCACTTGACGAGGGACGTAAACTAGCCCCCCATCGAATAAGAATAAGATCCCGGTCACTTGGGAAAGTGTGGCATAAGGTATAAGATGCCGGTCACTGGCAAAGTGTGGCGTAAGGTGTGATTTAGGACTGTGGGAATTAAAAGTAAAAGATATAAGATTAAGACTTATTTATTTGATTCAGAATTTAGATTATGTGAGTTATTGAAAATATTGTGTACATTGATTTGATATTTGTTATAGAATATATTGTGTGAATTTTTGTCGTAATTGTTATTGAGTATGTTGTGTGAAACTATGTGATAGATGTTATGTGCTACATGTGAAAATCGTGTTTTTTTGAAAAATATAAAAATATAATTTTGAGCCGTCGGACGATAGTTGCTTGCTGGGCTTCGTAGCTCATTCTTTTAATATTTCAGGTTCGGTGTACGATCAAGTTTGCTAGCGTTGGAGTTTAAGGACCTTAGAATTGGGTTAGATTGACTTTTCGATAGATGTTAGCTGCGCTTTTGTAATAAGTACATTTGTAATAGACTTTTTGATTAATAAATTGTAATTTGTTTTAGTTTTGTTTTAGAATTAATAGTCCGAAAAGTCGGGCTGATACAGTTGGTATCAAGAGCAGGCTGTCCTACGGAGTGTGTTAGGTATGGGACTATTACATTCCCTAGGATGCGATCCTATAGACTTTCGCTTAGGTGTAGATACGTAGAATAGATGTGTCACAAACATTTGGAATATAAGAGTTTGAGAATTTGGGGGCCAAATTCTTTTTAAGGAGGGTAGTATGTAATATCCCGTTATTTCAGAATAATAATAATAATAATAATAATAATAATAATAATAATAATAATAATAATAATAATAATAATAATAATAATAATAATAAAAGAATAATAGAAAAAGAATGAATAAAAAATTACTAAAAAGTTAGGTATTAAAATTGAATTTGAAGATATTAGTCTAAAATATAGATGAGATTCTAAAACTAGGATAATTAGTAAAATTGGAATTAGAGTTTTAAAAATATACTAGATTAATTCTTATATAGAGCATTAATTTCTTTTTGTGCAAGTTAGTTAATCAAAGATAAGATTTGTTATTATGGGAAAGAAGCGTGAGAAAATTTTAGAAGATTGATATCATAAATAGGATATTTTATTTTAAGAATTACTTGGGGAGGTTGTAAAATTATTAGGATCAATTTTTAGAATTACCTTATTTAATTAGGGTTTGTAAGACATTATAAATACATCATATTCTCCTTCTCCATCTTTTATAACAAAATTCGTAGGTCTCCTTCACACATAATTCAGCAGTTTTGTAAAATTCGTAGAAAATTCATCGTACTTCGGAATTCGTTGATTCAGGACTTTTCGGAAAGATATTTTCATGCTCTACAACTTCCGTGTTTTGAGTTTTCCAAGAAAACATCGTTTAGAGGGTCAAAAACACTAAATACAGATCTGATCAGAATTGTAATCATGGAGTCTTTCAAGATTTTAAATGTTTTGCTTCTGAGGGGTTGCTACATGTGTTCTTATGTGATTATGTGAATTCTTGATTTGCGTAATTGAGGTAAGTAACTATTCGTTGCTCCGTATATTGTAAGTATTTATACGTTGCTCCGTATTGATGTGAAACGTGCTCTATGTTTATTGATTATATGTTATCAAGTATTTGGTAACTAATTTTTCGTACCTTTGCTCCGTATTAATGTGGAACGTGCTTTATATTGTTTGATTACATGTTCTCGAATATGTGTTTAAGTTATCGTAAATATGATTTTGACATGTGATTAATAAGATATTAATTTTTCAGAAATCTCCAGTCTAAGTCATGTATAAGAATAAGATTCCGATCACTGGATAGTGTGATACATAGAACTAGTTTGCGCACGTTCCGGAACACATCGATACCTTGTCAAGATTCGATTTCACTTGACGAGGGACGTAAACTAGCCCCCCATCGAATAAGAATAAGATCCCGGTCACTTGGGAAAGTGTGGCATAAGGTATAAGATGCCGGTCACTGGCAAAGTGTGGCGTAAGGTGTGATTTAGGACTGTGGGAATTAAAAGTAAAAGATATAAGATTAAGACTTATTTATTTGATTCAGAATTTAGATTATGTGAGTTATTGAAAATATTGTGTACATTGATTTGATATTTGTTATAGAATATATTGTGTGAATTTTTGTCGTAATTGTTATTGAGTATGTTGTGTGAAACTATGTGATAGATGTTATGTGCTACATGTGAAAATCGTGTTTTTTTGAAAAATATAAAAATATAATTTTGAGCCGTCGGACGATAGTTGCTTGCTGGGCTTCGTAGCTCATTCTTTTAATATTTCAGGTTCGGTGTACGATCAAGTTTGCTAGCGTTGGAGTTTAAGGACCTTAGAATTGGGTTAGATTGACTTTTCGATAGATGTTAGCTGCGCTTTTGTAATAAGTACATTTGTAATAGACTTTTTGATTAATAAATTGTAATTTGTTTTAGTTTTGTTTTAGAATTAATAGTCCGAAAAGTCGGGCTGTTACAATAATAATAGGGAATTTACCAAAAATACTAGGTTTAAAGTTTCTATTTGCAAAAATACCATCTTCTTTAATTAATTGCATATTTACTATCTTAATTGCAAAAATACTATCTTTCTTTTTCCAACCCAAACAGTGACCTGCCACGTGGCTGCCACGTGGCAAGTCACTGTTCATCGATTTTTTTTTGAAGGTGGGGTGATTTTGGTGGATTTGGGTTGTAAGGCCCCGCCAGTGGCCATATTCAACTGAATGCAACCACAAGCAACTGAATGCAATCACATGCAACTTTTTTTTTAAGGTGGGGTGATTTTGGTGGATTTGGATTGCAAGGCCCCGCTAAGGGATATATAAAGAGTTCAAAAAAGTGATCGAAAATGACAACTGAAAAATGGAACTTGCAATCAAAAATTCAGTTGCATGTGCTTGCATTCAGTTGCATGTGGTTGCATTCAGTTGAATATGATCCCTACGGGGCTTTGCAACCCAAATCCACCAAAATCACCCCACCTTAAAAAAAAATAATTTGCATGTGGTTGCATTTAGTTGCATGTGGTTGCATTCAGTTGAATATGGCCCCTGCGAGGCCTTGCAACCCAAAATCACCCCACCTTAAAAAAAAAAAAAAAAAAAAAGTGTCAAGTCGGCTGGGCAGCTGGGAAGGGTTGCCCTAATTTGTAGTATTTTTGCAATTTTGAAACTTAGTTTAGTAAAATTGCAAATAGCTTTTTTTAACAAAAATAAAATTGCAAAAATTTACTTTTTTATATATATTTATCAAAAAACCTCATAATAATATGGATATCATATTTATTTGAAAATTCATTAATAAATGTTAATTACATAATCTAAAATCTTATGACTAACTCTTAAGCATCTACTATATTTAAGTTCATTTAAAATTGGTCCAATTTAAATTTTTTTCCGAATCAAACCCTTTTGCGTTTGACTCATCATGAAAATTTAGTAGTCACCAACATAATTTACGAGTTAATTACAAGTTAATGTTCATGAACAATTTATGAATATTATTTATGTGTTCACAAACAAATTGACTTATAAATTCATTTTCATGAGCAAATAAATTTTTTTTTTTGAAACTTTACTTATATACTTTTACATTTTTCGTTTAATGAACACATAAGTAACAAATAAAAATATAAAACAGTTACAAACCAAATAGATAAATTTATATACCAATATCCATGTAACAAATTAACAATGAATTTTTTTCAATTTTCAAATCTAATAAACATTAAAATTGTTCACCATTAGAGCATCTCCAATGGGAGAGACCTCTTAGGTAAAATTTGAAATCAATTAATGTTCGCTATTTTCTCTACGCAAGTATACGCAGTCCAAAAGCAATATAGGGAAATAAGGATCGTTCCCACGAAGACTTGGTGTATTTAAGTAAATATGTTTATTCAACAACGCTCGGTTAATTATAGAAGCCTGAACAACGGAATGGTTGATTTGTTCAAATCACAATTAATTAATGAAATAACGACTAAAAATAATATGATAAAGATTTTATATATGAGATAAACATGGGATTCTAATTTCATTATTTATTTCATTTAGAATTGATGCCTTAATGTAAAGTGATTCTGATAATTATGAAAGCTAGCCGGGAACACGAAACTAATATAAGCGCCTTTCAGCCTTAACTTATATCAAACCATACAAACATCCACTTAAAAAGATAGAAGTTGTGTGGACACCATTTATGTCTAGACCCTATATGTCTATAAGATTTGAAAACATAACTGGTTTACGAATAAATTCCTTATTTTTGGCTACACAGGGCGATGTGATTCAAAACCCTACCACTAATCGTAATTATATATGAAAATTACGAACCTGTGCTAACATGGCAAATTCTAAATTCTCAAATCCACTTTCGCATTCATTAAGAATTAATAATTTAGATGATAGCTACGCATCTAATAAATTAAGCACAACCACGTTAGGCAATCGGAATTTTTATCATAACACAATTTATTAAGGCATCGAATTACTAAATTCCGTAAATAAATCCATTAGAATCCCATGACGGTGATTAGTTCATAATTAAACGAATCGTCATCATGGGATTAATTGAAATAATAATAATAATAATAATAATAATAATAATAATAATAATAATAATAATAATAACAATAATAATAATAATAACAATAATAAATAATAATAATACTAATAACAACAATAATAAAACTAAATTAAAAATTACGATAAATTAAATATGAAAATTATAAGAGTTTAGAAACTAAAACCGAAATAATTTCCACTTGCAAGAAACGAGCACTCCGATAATTCCCTGTAAAATAAGAAATTAGAAAATAAAACCGAAATAGCTTCCACCGAAAGAGAAGAGCACTCCAAATAATTCCCGTAATTTCTTCAACCAAAATAAAACTTATGCTAAAATTGTAGAAATTTTAAGTGTATAAATCACACTAAAATTACAAAGAAAATATAGAGAGAATTACAAGAGAGAATGATACTCTCCAAAATGTTGTGTGAAAATAAGCTCAAGACTAGGCCTATTTATAGTACAATTTTAGCACACCACCTTAATAAAATAAAAATGAAAAGAATAAAAAAACAAAAAAATAAAATAAAACAATCAACAATCAATTTATTTACAGCCGAAAGCACACTGCAATTAGCCCCAACCACCACACTTCCCTGCTCAGCAAACAAAAACCAGTCGCAGGCCACGCGCGTGCAGGCCACGCGCGACACTTTATTCCCTTTCTCCAGGCGCGTGGTCGACACGCGCCCCAGGTCGCGTGAGGAGACAGCACTGGTAGACAATCTTGCAACTAATTCAATCTTCTTTCTGATTGTTTTTGCCGACAGCACTACTTTGTCTTGTGCACTTGTTTTTTTTTTGTTTTTGTAACTTGTCTGCTAATCACACACGCCCACTTGTTTTGATTTTTGCTTTTTATTATTTTTGTTGTTTTTTTTTTTTTGCTAATACAACTTGCATAACAAAAGATATTTAATTAATAAATAATTAATTTAATTCCGAATTTATAAAAATAAATATCTAATATTATTAGATATTTATAAATATAATTTTCTAATTAAATAAAGTATTTATTAATATAAATAAATTTTCAATTCCCAAGCTGCGGTAAATTGCGGGCCTAAAACCGGACTCCTTTTTCTTAACGAAAAATATATCAATTCCAACCGGGGTTCCAGATTTAAGAATATATCATTCAGGATTCCTTTATGATAATTCTTTTTCCTCATAACCAGATCACTTGATAAAATTGAGCCAGAAATCCACCGTTTTTAGCCTTTTATCGCCTAGATACCTGAATTTGCGAGTTCTGCACAACAAATAATTAAACAACAAAAACGAATTAAAAGACACAACATATTTAAGGATAAACCATCAATATAGGTCCATTTAGCGCATAATAAGTGGATATAAAATCCACTTATCACACCCCCAAACTTAAACTGAAGCTTGTCCTCAAGCGAAAATAGACTCGTCTACCTCTAAATGCATGAATGCAACTGACGCAAGGATCCCATAGGCAAAGCAAAAACCAATTTAGCAGAGTGTCTCAGAGAATGTGATAACTCCAAATAGAGATCGACTAAATATCAGCATATTAACCTTTACAAGTACAGAAACGTGCGTGTGTGCAATACTCATCAGAATTACTCTTAGCACTAGATCAAAACCATACATATTCTTCGTCATAACAATCACAAGTTTATAAATAGAATGGACGCTAGACACTTCATAACCTAGAAACACTTCTATTATCATTTGAGTTATACAGGAATTCATGCTTTATTAACAACTATGACGCATAATACTATACACAACACACATGCTTATTTGACCGTGCAATGGATGAGACCCCAAAAGGCTTATACAATAATACCCATGTAGCTAGCGTTAGGTTAGTGGATCCCAGACCGGAAAAGTCTTAGGTCACTAGGCTTGAGTCCCCTAGAACTTAATTGCTCGAGTATTAAAGAGCTCACCCTGGCCAATTTTGCATTTAACAATTGGACTTTTGACTCTTTTTTTTTTTTTCTTTTCTTTTCTTTTATTTTTTTTTAATAGCAATCTGGAATGAGAATTCTCATTTCCAACCCTAGACTACTCATATAAATATGAGCTGGCTACTAGCCAATTGACACCTATCAATTATTAACAAATACACACAAACTAGCATGAACCCTGGTTTCCCCCAAACTTATATTTTAGTGATTCTATGCTATCAAGGGAATAAAGAAAATTCCAAATATAATCAGGTGATTAATTTTCAACAACCAAACAAGCATGACCTTAACCTAGCCCAAAAGTAACCGATGAGTTGTGTAAGATTGTGTTTCTGCAACATGCACGTCAATTCATAAGTATTTAAATCAGCCCTCTATCCATCATTATCACACTCAAATTAATCATTGACTACTAAACGGAATCGCCAAGCGCTACGGGACCAAGGAAAATATGATATGCAACTAATCATGATTATGCAATTTTTTTTTATATATATACATATATATGAATTATATGAAATTATACTAGCATGATATATTATGAACTGCATGAAACTGTATGCATACTATGACTCAATTAATCAAATATCCTAAATCACCCCCAAACTTAAAATATTCAATGTCCTCATTGAAGGTATAGATAAAGGATAAAAGAGAACTCCCCTAACTGTCGACATCGTTACCCTCCTCGGGTGGTGAATTAGGTGGTGGAAATGAGCTCCAAACTGAGGCAATGACCTGCACTTTCGACATAATACTAAACAAAATCACACCAAATCAAACCACACATAAAAAAAGCACCAAACCTATGGGTTGCCTCCCATGAAGCGCTTGTTTATTGTCGCTAGCTTGACAATTATACTGAGAATCATGTGGTGGCCAACTTGGTGGTATCAGCCTCACGGTTCACCGTGTCACCAAAATACGGTTTCAATCTCTGCCCATTCACCTTGAACGATTGATCGGGTGATTTCTCAAAGATTTCCACCGCTCCGTGTGGAAACACAGTTTTGACAACAAAAGGCCCTGACCACCTCGATTTGAGCTTCCCTGGAAACAATCGAAGACGAGAGTTGAATAGCAAGACTAACTGTCCCGGTACAAAAGACTTTTGCACCAAACGTCTGTCATGCCATCTTTTGACCTTCTCCTTGTATAACTTTTGGTTTTCATAAGCCTGTAGCCGAAACTCATCCAGTTCATTAATCTGAAGCATTCTTTTCTCACCTGCAGCTGATAAGTCAAAGTTCAACTTCTTCAGCGCCCAATAAGCTTTGTGCTCTAGTTCGGCAGGCAGATGACAAGCCTTCCCATAGACAAGCTGATATGGTGACATACCCAAGGGCGTTTTATATGCTGTACGATAAGCCCATGCGGCTTTATCGAGTTTTAAAGACCAATCCTTTCTCGAAGGATTCACCACTTTTTCCAGAATGCGCTTAATCTCGCGATTAGATACCTCGGCTTGGCCATTGGTTTGCGGGTGGTATGCCGTAGCTACCCGGTGGTTGATGTTGTACCTTGCCATGAGATTAGTAAACTTGCGATTGCAAAAGTGAGTACCTTCATCGCTTATGATTACTCGAGGAGTGCCGAATCTTGTGAAGATGTTCTTGTGAAGGAAATTGAGCACGACATTGGCATTATTGGTCGGAAGTGCCTTGACTTCAACCCATTTGGAAACATAATCAACGGCCAGCAAGATGTATTGGTTGCTACATGAGGAAATGAATGGTCCCATGAAATCGATGCCCCAAACATCGAAGATTTCCACTTCTAGCATTATATTGAGGGGCATCTCATCCCTCCTAGATATGTTACCAACACGCTGACAACGATCACACTTTAGTACAAACTGATGGGCATCCTTAAAAAGGGATGGCCAATAAAATCCCGCTTGAAGAATTCGAGTTGCGGTCTTTTCACTTCCATAATGGCCACCATATGTCGTGGCGTGATAATCCCTTAGAATAGCCTCTGTTTCACTGTATGGCACACATCTCCTAATCACCTGATCGACTCCTTGTTTAAACAGATATGGTTCGTCCCAACGATACCATTTGACTTCATGCAAGAATTTCTTTCTTTGTGCAAAAGAGAGCCCGGGAGGAATCACTCGACTCACCAGAAAGTTCACAATGTCTGCAAACCAAGGCTCTTCTTCTTGTATCCCAAACAACTGATCATCAGGAAAGGATTCATTAATGACGGTTTTGTTTTGGGATGTCTTCCCAAGGTCTTCCAATCGTGAGAGATGGTCGGCTACTTGGTTTTCTGTCCCTTTTCTATCCTTGATCTCCACATCGAATTCTTGCAGCAGAAGAATCCATCGAATCAACCTAGGTTTGGAGTCCTTTTTAGAGAGCAGATATCTGATAACCGCGTGATCAGTGTACACAGTCACCTTCGTGCCAAGCAAGTATGAACGGAATTTTTCAAAACCATAAACTATGGCTTACAGCTCCTTCTCAGTGGTGGTGTAGTTTAATTGAGCATCGTTGAGGGTTTTGCTTGCATAGTAGATGACATGAAACATTTTATTTTTCTTTTGGCCAAGAACGGCCCCAACTGCGTAATCGCTAGCATCACACATCATAGCGAAAGGTTCACTCCAATCTGGAGCAATGATCACGGGTGCTGAAATCAATTTCTTCTTCAGAGTCTCGAACGCTGTAAGACATGCTTCGTCAAATTTGAAATGAATATCTTTTTCCAGCAGCTGACACAAAGGTTTGGAAATTTTTGCGAAGTCCTTGATAAAACGCCTGTAGAAACCTGCGTGCCCAAGGAAACTGCGAATCCCTCGCACTGAATTAGGTGGCGGCAGCTTTTCAATAGCTTCTATCTTTGCTCTGTCCACTTCTAGACCCTTCCTTGACACCTTGTGCCCGAGAATAGTTCCTTCTTGTACCATGAAGTGGCACTTCTCCCAATTGAGCACTAGGTTAGTTTCCACGCATCTTTTCAGCACCGAACCAAGATTTTGCAAGCATTCATCAAAAGATAGACCGAATACAGAGAAGTCATCCATGAAGACTTCTACGGTCTTGCCAATCATGTCTGAGAAGATGGCCATCATGCACCTTTGAAAAGTACCAGGTGCTCCACACAAGCCAAAAGAAACCCGCCGAAAGGCGAAAGTGCCGAACGGTCATGTAAATGTTGTTTTTTCCTGATCCTCAGGAGCAATGCAGATTTGGTTATATCCAGAATAACCATCCAGAAGGCAGTAATAATCATGGCCGGCTAGTCTATCTAGCATCTGCTCAATGAAAGGAAGGGGAAAATGATCCTTCCTTGTGGCTTTATTCAACTTCTGGTAGTCCATGCAGATTCGCCAACCGGTGACTGTGCGAGTAGAGATGAGTTCATTCTTTTCATTGGTAATCACAGTCATGCCTCCTTTCTTCGGTACACATTGCACTGGACTCACCCATGCACTGTCAGAAATGGGATAAATAATCCCTGCATCCAGCCACTTGATAATTTCTTTCTTCACTACCTCCTTCATAAAAGGATTTAGCCGCCTTTGATGCTCCACTGTTGGTTTACTGCCTTCTTCCAATGGAATTTTATGTTGACAATAAGCTGGGCTGATGCCTTTGATATCCGCTAGGGTCCAACCAATGGCTGTTTTGAATTCCCTCAGGACTCTTAAAAGCTTGTCTTCCTCAGAGTCTGAAAGGTTACCAGATATAATCACAGGTAAGGTAGATGATTCACCGAGAGAAGCATACTTTAAGTGATTAGGAAGTGGTTTGAGCTCTAGAGTTGGAGCTTCCTCGATAGATGGTTTCATTTGCTGATGCGGCCCCTTTAGTTCTGGTAGATCCAATGATTCAACTGGTCTTTCAAATTTTCTTTGCCACGGCAAAGCATCCAGATATTGCAATTGTTCATCTATGTCATCTTCATCTAATGAATACCTTCCACTAAGGGCCTTTTCCAAAGTGTCATTCATGAACATGTGATCCAACTTTTCTTGTACCGTAGACTCAATCAAGTCTACCTTCAGACACTGTTCTTCTTCTGTTGGAAACTTCATGGCTTTAAAAACGTTGAAAGTGACATTTTGATCATGCACCCTCATTGTAAGTTCTCCCTTTTGGACGTCAATCAATGTTTGTCCTGTCGCCAAGAATGGTCTACCAAGAATGATCGGAATCTTCTTGTCCTCTTCGAAATCAAGTATGACAAAATCAGCTGGAAAGATAAGTTTGTCTACTTTTACTAGGACATCTTCAACAACTCCCCGAGGATAAGTGATAGAGCGATCAGCTAACTGAAGTGACATGTTCGTCGGGTTTGGCTCAGGAAGGCCAAGTTGTAAGAAAACTGAGTATGGCATGAGGTTGATGCTTGCTCCTAAATCACATAAACATTTGTCAAAAGACAAATTCCCAATGGTGCATGGTATGGTGAAACTTCCAGGATCTTTTAGCTTAGGCGGTAACTTTTGTTGCAATACCGCACTACACTCCTCTGTCAAAGCAACAGTTTCTAAGTCCTCAAGTTTTACTTTTCTCGATAGAATGCCCTTCATGAACTTGGCATAACTCGGCATTTGTTCCAGGGCTTCAGCAAATGGAATGTTGATATGTAATTTCTTAAAGACTTCAAGAAATTTGCCAAACTGCTTGTCCAGTTTCTGTTTTTGCAAACGTCGAGGAAATGGCGGAGGTGGATAGACATGCTCTTCTACTTCTTTCTATGCAAGGACTGATTGTTTAGGAGGTGGTACACTTTCTTCTACTTCCGTGCTTGAAATTGGAGCCTTACCCTTGTCCTCGGTATCTCCCACGTTCACTGTTTCATCATCAGGCAGAATTTTATTTGCTCTTTCCAATTCAATGCCTTCTGTGACTTTCCCCGATCTTAGAGTGATGGCTTTAATATGCTCTTGGTTGTTCTTTCTCCCCGGATTAGCTTCAGTATCACTTGGGAGTGTTCCTTGTGGTCGGCTCATCATGAAACTAGCAAGTTGTCCCAATTGAGTTTCCAGATTTTTAATAGAAGCCGCTTGGCTTTTGGACGCCAACCTCAACTCCTCCAATTCTGCCTTTTCACTAGAAGATGATTGCCCAGAATTCCCATAGGATTGTTGTTGAAATCCTGGGGGTTGAAATTGTCGTAGGGCATATTGTTGCTGATATTGGTGCCCCTGCTGTTGCTGGAATCCAGATGGATTATATGGCCTAGCTCCAAACTGCTGATTTTGAAATTGTTGGTAGGGCTGATTTGATTGTTGTGCTCCTCCTTGATTATTGCTCCAACTGAAATTTGGATGATTTCGGTTGTTCGGATGGTAGGAATTTGGAGCTGGCTGTTGCTGTCTTTGGAAATTGCTTACGAATTGAACCGACTCGTTTGAGATGGCACATTGGTTTGATTCATGCGCGCCCGCACACAACTCACAAACACTAGCAACTTGATGAAATCCTTATGCTGTCAAAGAGTCTATTTTCAAGTTCAAAGCCTCTATCTGAGCTGCTAAGGAAGTGGCCTTGTCGACATTAAGAATTCCTGCTACCTTCTGTTGTGGCATCCTCTGAGTTGGATTTTGATATTCATTAGCTGCCATCATCTCGATAAGATCGTAGGCCTCCTCATAACTTTTAGCCCATAATGCTCCCCCTGAAGCTGCATCTACCATTGGCCTTGATTTTATTCCTAGTCCATTATAGAAGCAATTTATGACCATCCAATTTGGCATGCCATGATGAGGGCATTGTCGAAGCATTTCCTTGTATCTTTCCCACGCTTCACATAAAGATTCACCAGACTGTTGAGAAAATTGCGTGATAGCATTCCTTATAGCTGCAGTCTTTGCCATGGGGAAGAATTTGCTGAGAAACTTTTGAGCTAGATCCGCCCAAGTGGTGATAGATCCCGGTGGCAGAGAGTGTAACCAACTTTTGGCCTTGTCTCTTAAGGAAAACGGGAAGAGTCTCAACTTCACAGCATCATCTGACACATTGTTGAATCTAAATGTGTCGCATATTTCTATGAAGTTCCTAATGTGTAAGTTAGGATCTTCCATTGCAGTTCCTCCGTACTGTACTTGATTCTGCACCATCTGAATAGTGCTGGATTTAATTTCAAATGTAGGAGCCGCAATTGCTGGACGAATGATACTTGACTGAATGTCATCAATCTTCGGTTGCGAGTAGTCCATTAAAGCCCTTGCTGCTGCAGGTGCAACTACTTCGGCTTCTCCGTCCATCTTGTGAGTATTTGCTAGTTTAAGTACTTGCTTGGCTTTTAATGCTTTAGCACGTGTTAGCATAAAAATCCAAGTATCTGAACACAAATAATCACTTCAAAATATAAGATCAAATGTTCAAGTCAAACAAATTAACTTCTATTGTAGTAAAACACATAAACAAAATAACACCGAATCCCCGGCAGCGGCGCCAAAAACTTGTTCGCTATTTTCTCTACGCAAGTATACGCAGTCCAAAAGCAATATAGGGAAATAAGGATCGTTCCCACGAAGACTTGGTGTATTTAAGTAAATATGTTTATTCAACAACGCTCGGTTAATTATAGAAGCCTGAACAACGGAATGGTTGATTTGTTCAAATCACAATTAATTAATGAAATAACGACTAAAAATAATATGATAAAGATTTTATATATGAGATAAACATGGGATTCTAATTTCATTATTTATTTCATTTAGAATTGATGCCTTAATGTAAAGTGATTCTGATAATTATGAAAGCTAGCCGGGAACACGAAACTAATATAAGCGCCTTTCAGCCTTAACTTATATCAAACCATACAAACATCCACTTAAAAAGATAGAAGTTGTGTGGACACCATTTATGTCTAGACCCTATATGTCTATAAGATTTGAAAACATAACTGGTTTACGAATAAATTCCTTATTTTTGGCTACACAGGGCGATGTGATTCAAAACCCTACCACTAATCGTAATTATATATGAAAATTACGAACCTGTGCTAACATGGCAAATTCTAAATTCTCAAATCCACTTTCGCATTCATTAAGAATTAATAATTTAGATGATAGCTACGCATCTAATAAATTAAGCACAACCACGTTAGGCAATCGGAATTTTTATCATAACACAATTTATTAAGGCATCGAATTACTAAATTCCGTAAATAAATCCATTAGAATCCCATGACGGTGATTAGTTCATAATTAAACGAATCGTCATCATGGGATTAATTGAAATCATAATAATAATAATAATAATAATAATAATAATAATAATAATAATAATAATAATAATAATAATAACAATAATAATAATAATAATAATAATAATAACAATAATAAATAATAATAATAATACTAATAACAACAATAATAAAACTAAATTAAAAATTACGATAAATTAAATATGAAAATTATAAGAGTTTAGAAACTAAAACCGAAATAATTTACACTTGCAAGAAACGAGCACTCCGATAATTCCCTGTAAAATAAGAAATTAGAAAATAAAACCGAAATAGCTTCCACCGAAAGAGAAGAGCACTCCAAATAATTCCCGTAATTTCTTCAACCAAAATAAAACTTATGCTAAAATTGTAGAAATTTTAAGTGTATAAATCACACTAAAATTACAAAGAAAATATAGAGAGAATTACAAGAGAGAATGATACTCTCCAAAATGTTGTGTGAAAATAAGCTCAAGACTAAGCTATTTATAGTACAATTTTAGCACACCACCTTAATAAAATAAAAATGAAAAGAATAAAAAAAACAAAAAAATAAAATAAAACAATCAACAATCAATTTATTTACAGCCGAAAGCACACTGCAATTAGCCCCAACCACCACACTTCCCTGCTCAGCAAACAAAAACCAGTCGCAGGCCATGCGCGTGCAGGCCACGCGCGGCACTTTATTCCCTTTCTCCAGGCGCGTGGTCGACACGCGCCCCAGGTCGCGTGAGGAGACAGCACTGGCAGACAATCTTGCAACTAATTCAATCTTCTTTCTGATTGTTTTTGCCGACAGCACTACTTTGTCTTGTGCACTTGTTTTTTTTTTTTTTGTTTTTGTAACTTGTCTGCTAATCACACACGCCCACTTGTTTTGCTTTTTGCTTTTTATTGTTTTTGTTGTTTTTTTTTTTTTGCTAATAAAACTTGCATAACAAAAGATATTTAATTAATAAATAATTAATTTAATTCCGAATTTATAAAAATAAATATCTAATATTATTAGATATTTATAAATATAATTTTCTAATTAAATAAAGTATTTATTAATATAAATAAATTTTCAATTCCCAAGCTGCGGTAAATTGCGGGCCTAAAACCGGACTCCTTTTTCTTAACGAAAAATATATCAATTCCAACCGGGGTTCCAGATTTAAGAATATATCATTCAGGATTCCTTTATGATAATTCTTTTTCCTCATAACCAGATCACTTGATAAAATTGAGCCAGAAATCCACCGTTTTTAGCCTTTTATCGCCTAGATACCTGAATTTGCGAGTTCTGCACAACAAATAATTAAACAACAAAAACGAATTAAAAGACACAACATATTCAAGGATAAACCATCAATATAGGTCCATTTAGCGCATAATAAGTGGATATAAAATCCACTTATCAATTACCATAAATAAGAACTATAAAGAATGTGTAAAAAATTTTGCATTCCAATGGTTCATTACCCTTAGTTAAAATTATAGACAAGCTCAATAAATTGGCTATATTTGCTTAACCTCTATATACCTGTAGTGAAACTCCACATCAGCTGTTGTCATATTAAAATAATACATTCTATTTTTAATAAATTGAAATAATAATAACATACCATTTTTAAGGTATAGCCAATCGTTATAGCCAACTCCAATGAAACACAACACTTTACAGGTTCAACAAATTTTACATAATCAATATTTTATATCACTTTAGCCAATCATTATAACCAGTACCGTTGAAGATGCTCTTACATCAACTCATTTACCATCCTTCTCGTGCAACACCCAATAAAATAAACCATACCTATAAAAAAAATGCCTAGTTTTCAGGTATGTTCCATAGCATTCGAGGGTCCGGGACGAAATTGAAAAACTGCACTCTCATTTTTTTTCTTCTTAAACATAAACTATAATAATTCAAATGAATATAATATTATGTGTCTGAGGATGACCACTAACCTAAAATTAAGAGATCATGTTTAAGGATATTTATGTAAGTTAAGGAAGGAAAATATAATGTTTATTAAAATGTTATCCAAAATTTATATTAGAAACTAATAACACCTCACGAAACACCCTATGATCATTCTCAGGACCAATTTTCTCTAAAACTATTTGTAATCAAGATAAGACAAAGTAAGAAAGCAAAAAGTAAATACTTAATTTTTTTTGTTTTCACAAGAAAAAACATGATCATACAAACTAAAATTCAAGTGAACTAATAATTATGCATAAATTTATAAAAAAAAATCATAAACCCTAAACTACATAACATCACAATTTCACAAAATTAAGATGAGTGTAAAGTGTTTAAAAATAAGAGAAATAATGGAAAAGTTGAACAAACAGATTCTTAATTACATTATTAATTTAAGAGTAAATTGTAAAATGGTGGTCGTACTTAGATTGCATTTCAAGAAAGGTTGTCAAGTTTGCAAATTAATTAACGGTTTTTGTTTCATCTTTTAAAAGAATGGATCCCATTACTTTGCAAACTTGAAAGGGAGTCATTCTTTTATAAAGGACCCTAATTTGTAAGATTGGATAATCAATAAAACATCACAAATTAACAAATGATTCACAATGTTTTTATTTTTACGTAAAATATCGATGTATATTATTACTACTACTAGCGTTCTACCCGTGCTACGCACCGAACGATAAAATTTATTAATTAATTAATATAAATATATTATTTTAATTATTATTTAAAAAAAAATAACTTCATTAAATTGTAAATAATTTAAGTATAAAATTACTTATTCATCAATATCTACCAATTACATTAATATTAATAATATCAAACAATTATCATAACATTCACATCCCCCACTAAAAAGTTCTAATCCCATTTTATTGTTTTCCATTTGATTTTTCTCATTTTTTTAGAATCTTTCTACCAAGTTCATAAGTTCTTTTATCCATATTTTAAGTTTTGTTCTTTTAAAAATTTGGTGTTATTTAAATGTTTGGTACTTTGGATTTCTACAATTTTATCATATTAATTCAATCAAAAATTTGTATTGGTCACGATCAATTTTTTCTAATACATATTAAAAGTTCATAAACACTTATTTCTCATAACCATTATAAAATATTAGCTTCTCTCTCATAAAAAGGTTGCATATTTCAATGATATGAGAAAAGATCTCTACTATGCAATCCATTAAACGAACGTAGTTATGACAAAGGAAACTTTCTTCTAATCTAGTTTTCTATGTGTTCGTTCAATATCATTTTTACAAATTGCATGTCTTTTATTAGTGAATTGATTTACTACGGAAAAATAAACATTATCAATCAACCAAACATATCCAATACATCATGTTCTTAGAGTAAGACATGACTGTTAGAGTTTATGGTGATTGTCTCAACTTGTTTTTTATCCAATATGTACATGTATATTCAGTTTGGGAGTTTGTAGGTTGAATTTTTTATTCATTTCTATTAGAATATTGTATATTAAATATTAATTTTCTTTTGCCCATAAAAAGGAATGACAAATTAATTCGATCTGATGAATCCTGATCCAAAACCCGAAATTTTGTACATACCGGTTGTCATCCCTACACATAAAATAAGACCTTTAAAAATGAGGATCACCTACCTTTTTCCTATTTGACTAACATGTTAAAATAGAAAACTGTACATGAAATTAAAATGATATATAAACACGTGATCACGCTATTATATATGTGACCTTTTATTTTAATTATCGGGTTAAAAACACATTAAATTGATTTTTCTTTAAGAGTAAATATATTTTTCCGACATATATTAGAAGAAAGCGCTAAAGTACACCTGATAAATCGTTTGCGTTGTGTACATTAATGCCGAGTGTCTTTGGAGTCTTGCATTAAAATGACATGAAACTTTTTTATGCACCCAAAATTCGAACACAGAATGCTACTAAACTACCCGAATTTTTTTTTTTTTACATAAAACAAAAATATTATGCAAAAAGAAAATATATGACCATTACATGTAATTTTACTCTCTGCCCAAATTATCTAAATATGTTATTATATAACTGAAAACAATATTGAGATGCTACAAAACAAAACTAAGAGTGGAGTACATAAGATGAAGCCCTCCTTTTTTTATTTCTTATTTATTTTGTTTATTGTTAATAAATATTTCTATTTATTAGAATATATCTACCAAGTTATTAAGTTTTTTGCCTATATATATATATATATATATAAGGTTTTATTGATATTAAAAATAAATATTATCCACCAATCAAGCAAATTCGTTATGTCTGTTTTTAGATTAGGATATGAATATTGAATTCTATTAATTTAATTCGAGAACACAAAATTAAAAAGGGCACATTTTACAATATATAATTTTTTTGTATCGATCTATCTTTTATAATTGATTAATTGAAAATTTTTTTATAACTTAAATTTTGAACGTGTATTTAGAGTAGTGTGCTAAATATTTAATAATTTTAAAATTTTAATTAAATAACAGTAGATTTTTTCAAATTTGATTACATTTTTTGATCGTAGATCGAGAGTTTGAAATATTAAAAAAATATATTATCTAATGTAGATAAAGATAAGAAAGACTAAATGCGTAATTTTGAAAAATGGCTCTATGTATCGAGAGGGACGCAGAGAATAGAGGTACCAGTTTATAATAATACAGTTGTGATTGATTTTAAATTAAAAATTGTGATTAATTAATTAGTAAATATTAATGTAAATTAGTCCGTGATATATAACTATATATTATATAGCATGATTGTAGTTGATATTTAATAAATTAGCTCGCAATATATATAATAGTATAATTTTGATTAACTTTATATTAAAAGATTGATAAATTAGTAAATATTTTACCATTTTAAAAAATATGTACTTTATGCATGTACTAAATAAAATAAAATTTTTATTTTCAAAAAATTTGTTAAGTAACCACGATAAGTAAATTAGGATAAAAATGATATGATTAACTTAATTTTAGTGATAAATTCTGATTGGCTCTTATATATATTTATGAAAATTAATTCGTATTATATAATAATGTAATTATGATTACTTGTAAATGAAAAGAGTGGAAAAATAATATTGCGAAATCGCTTAATATTATGTATTTGTATAATCTCGATAAATTTTAATTTATGATAATAATTTATTGTTATTGTTTTCTGAAATTAAAAAATATATAATATATGGATATGTTAAATCAAGTAACTACTATATTTAAATTAGAATTGTTCGCTAACCATAGTTAGTATAATAGGATGAGAATGGTAAATAAGGAAAAATTTAAATATAATATGAGTGGTCTAAAATTTAGGAATGAACTTTGATTGGTCCTAAATAATTCATAATTTTCTGATTAGTTAAATGCATCTAACTCGATATCTAGGTATACTGAGACATTATAGGGGTAAAAGATCACTTTCCCTACTGTATTGTACTATAGTGAAGTTTCCGTATAGTCTACTGTACTATCAAATGCATTACTGCACTTTCCTAGATAATTATGATTTTTCTTAAAGTTTTTATAATTTTTAAAAATATTATAATTTTTTATGATTTTTTTACGATTTTTTTGAAAGTTTTTATAATTTTTTATGAATTTTTATGAATTTCTTCAAGTTTTTATGATTTTTTAAAGTTTTTATATAAAAATTTATGGTTGTGCTGATGTGGCGTGTATGTGGCAGGCTAATAGTGCATCCCAGTCATCAATTTAACAGTCAAACAGATGGGGAGAATTTTTGACTAACGTCGGTGGGGTAAATGGAAAAAAGGAAAGTGTAATGATGCCTTCGGTAGTACAGTAGGCTATACAGAAACTTCACTATAATACAGTAGAGAAAATGACCTTTAACTCAATATTATAATAAATGATAAAGATCGGTAAAATATTGACCCCTTAAAATGTTTGGGCACAGGACAGTCGACGTTCTCGCCTTTGTCTTGGCCGGGCCTGTAAGTTTTTCAACTTCTGATTTTAAGTTTTAAAATCCTCATTTTTGTACAAAATAAACATTTAATTAAGTTTGGTACTCACAAACCCGACCCGTGAGCTAAAGCCCTACAAAAAACTCCAAAGTTGTTGAAACTTTTTTTAGTACTGTATTTTAGAAAAAACTGGTACTTAACAATTTGCAAATTGCAAGTCTCAACATAAAACTTCCCAAATCCCAAATCGATCATGAACAAAGTACTGACTTGTCTACGACTCGCTAACTCTTTTACCCCGAGTCACCTAACCAGGACTCACTCACTACTTGCTCAGGTAGCTCATTCTCCTCTAAATACATTTCATTATTCAAATCAACACATGTTCTTTTCATCACAACCAAATCAAATTATTAATCTTGTACTATCAAAAGATTGGTCCCAACAATTAGAACAAAAAATATATAAGTCTAATACAAAAATGACCCATGAATCTGTTGTGTATATATTGAAGAATCTTGATAAAGACCCACTTAAAGCATCTAAATTCTTCATCTGGGTCACTGAGAAAAATGGGTTTGAGGCTAATTCTACTAGTTTTTGTTTATTGCTTCGAATTTTGGCGAAAAATGTTGCGATGACGGAGTTTTGGTTTACGGTTAATAAGATGAAGGAATACGGGTTGTTTATCGATGAGGAGAGTTATATGACTATAGTTGTGCATTTTAAGAGTTTGAAGATGGTTAGTGATGCTAGTGCTTTGACTAGGTTTTATAATACGATGCTTGGGACTAGTGTTTTGGATTGTAAGGTGAAAGAGGTTGTTTGTAATATCGAGAATTTTTTTTTTTTCGAATAAATTTTTCGAATCTACTCGATTTTTTTTTTATTTATTTAAAAATATTTTAGAAAAGATGCACTAGTATATTTTTGTATGTTTTATAAATTTTTAAAATTTATATATTCGTACTATATTTATTAATTGTTAATGTTTATTAATAATTTGAGGAAATTAGGATTTTTATTTTAGTCGTATTTATTTTAGAATCTCTTTTTAATTATTCAGTAACGGGAGAAAACGAAATCTTTTTATCAATTATTTCATTAAATATAAACATAATCATTATTTTATTTTTAAATTTTCTGCATTAATTTTTGTCTCCCATTTGTTTTTTATTTAATTGTCCACTAAACTATAATCATGGAGCACTACAAATTCCATCACAATTTGTCCCCCACGTTTTTTGTTTCTTTTTAATTTAATAAACAAGCCACCCATTCTTATAGCTATAATACAGATACATGACACAAAATTTTGGACAGAAACACAAACCAAAAAAAAAAAAAATCATCAGGTGATTATATTTTCTTCCGTTTTATTACTTTAAGTTATTTGTGTTAAGTTCATTTTTTTTTTCTTCTTGAATTGGGGGGGGGGGGGGAACGGGTGTGAGTTCAATAGGGGTTGGTTGGTGCTGGTGTTGTGCAGAGAAAAAATGAGAGAAGGGGGAGAAAATAAAGGTTTACGGGAGAGAGACTCGGAGAGATTTTGAGGGAGGTTGAGAGAGATGTTGCTTGGGGTGTTTGTCGAAGAAAGGGGAGATGGAGGTGGTCGGAATTCGGACGGAGGAGTGGACGGAGAGATGGGGATGCGGCGGAGGAGGAGATAGGGAAGAGAGACGAGAGAGATTAAGGGAGTGAGGTGCGAGAGAGAAAGAGAAATCGAGAGAGGTGAAGAGAGAGTGAGGTTCAGAGAGAGAAGAGGAGAAGGTGGGAGAGATTGTTTGAGTGAGAGAGATGGGGTGATTTGTTGGGTTTTGGCCGAGAGAGATTGAGAGAAAAGAAAGGGGTGTTCGGGAGAGAGATAGAGGGGAACCGAGAGAGAGAGAGAGAGGGTGTTCGGGAGAGAGATAGAGGGGAACCGAGAGAGAGAGAGAGAGAGAGAGAGAGAGGGGGGGGAGTGAGGGAGAGAGTTTTTGGAGAAGAGAAGAAATCGCAGGGGAGGGGTTCGCAGGGGAAGAGCTCGCAGATGGGGGAGGTGGGGCCCACCATGGGGGAGGTGGGGCCCACGGAAATATTTCTACTAAATTGATAGTTAATAATTTTATTAAAACGAATCGATAACAATTTCTATTTTTTTATGTTTTGATTGGGAGTTAAATAAAAAAGTTGTGTTTTTTTTATTATTTAGTTGTTGATTTTAAAACTAGTGATTTAATTAAAGTGTTATTAAAACTTAGAATAGTATATAATGATTAATTAATTAAATTGGTTTATTATTTAGATAAAAATGTTTTGTTACATAAATTAGTGATTTATGAATTTGAGTATAAAAGAGGGTTTAATTTATTAATTTGGTATATATTTATAGTTAGATTTTGATTTAAAAATATTATGTGATTATTTTTTTCATAATTTAGAGATTTATTGTTTTATTATTAAAAAGAGGATTAATTTAGAATAAATAGGATTAAAAGGGGTGTGATTTCAAGAGTTTATATTTAATATTTTCAAATTATTTTATTAATAGGATAGGACCAGATTATTTTAGAGATTTAAAAACGGATTATTATTATTATTACGAGATTTAAAGGGTAAATTACTTAGTGGGATTATTGTTAATATTTATGGATTTAAATTGAATAAAATAGATTCTTGAATAATTTTGGTTTTGAGATTTATATTAATTAAATTAGGGATTTTTCTGAGAATTTAGAAGAGATAATTAGAAGTACAATTTAGTTATTTAATCGGTAGCAATCGTTTAGAGATAATTAGTGATTTTTTTGTTCGTGATTTATAGACTTAATAATTCGTTAATAAAAAGAGAGATTTTTGGGAATAGGTAGAATTAAATGCGGTATTATTTTAGGGGACTGATATTTATTATTGGATTACTTTAATTAAGCAGATTGAATTATATTAGTTTAGATTAAAAACTGAGATTAGTACGAAACAGCTGAACTAGGTTTAAAAGGTGAAATGTCGGGCCTAATAAATTGAGTTTTATTTGGTTATAGAGAATCAGAGACGTGGAGCCAGGTGAATTATCGTACCGCAGAGCACAGGCAAGTTTACTAATCCGTACTCCATTGTTCGGAGTATTTCTATTTTTAAAGATTCATAATTATGCTGATTAAGTTTTCGATTATCAAAATCAAGTATTCTTTCGAGTGATTTATACCAGATTTTTATTCATGCAATTTACATACATATTATTGTTGAGCTGTTATCCAGACTTATTATATCATGAGCTGTTCGAACTTATTTCATGAGTTGTTCCATATTGTTGGTACGTTATTGAGATACTTCATTCAAGTTATATTTAAGAGTGGGGATATATATGAAGTAAGTTATGTATACTGATATGGGTCACCTCATTTCGACTCCATAATCAGAACAGTTTTTCATAATATTTTCCTCTACTCACTCGAGAGGGAAACTATATTATTGGTGTCTATTGTTCATTGCTTCAAGGCAAAAGTGACCGGAGTAACGCACCGGCCCAACTGAGTAGTATTTAGGGTGTGATCGAAACTTTGGCACATCCTTCTATCGATAGAAAACGAGTAGTGATAATGGATTGATCATCCATTACTTGAGTAGGCGTTATGAGCAGAAATCTAATCATTGACATCCTATCGGTTAATAGATGCCTTTGTGGTTCTATTAACTAGGGTGTTGATCTGAGCAGTTGTTATATTATATTACCAAGGGAGTAGTTTTGAGAAGTTTTTGATTTATTTTCGAGTAGTATTTTGAGAAGTTGTTGAGATATATTGGAGTCGTATTTCGAGATTTATAAGAATTTCTGAGTTGATCTCTTTTCAAAGGTAATTATATTTATAACTCTTAAAGAGTAGTAAAAACATATTTTGAGTGAGTTGTGGTTGTATTATATGATATTTGTATATACTTGCTGGGCATTCTTTGGCTCATTCTTGCTATTTAAATATTATTGATCAGCGGCATCTAAAGACGACTCTAGCATGGCTGACTGTGGCAAAAGGGAAGTGGAAGGGCTATTAAATTCAATCCAGTAGCCTTATAGTATCGAAGGAGGTTGCAAGATGGAACGAAATTGTTAATGCTTTATTATTGTGTGTTTGGTGTGCTGTAATAATACTTCAGAGATTCTGGGAGATGAGTTTGTATTGTAATAACTTTTATATTTTGAGTGCTTGTTCTAAGACTATAACCTGTGGAATAAAAGATGGAGTTGACAAGGATATTGTTGTAGATTATATTATGAGTAGTTGATCGATTTTCCGCAAAGAGGTGTGACGACCTGGATTCCTGTAAGGGATTTGGGGGCGTTACATTGTTGATGTTGTTTGGAGGTTTGATTGGAGTTGTGAGGTGGAAGAACGGTTGATGGGGATGGGAATTTTTGTGTCCGAGGTTTTTGTGGTTAGGGTTTTGATCTTAGAAAACGTCCGTTGAAGGCGTTTGAGGTTTTTAAGTGGTTTGCTAAGGGCTGCGGTTTTAAACATAGGATTGGGACTTATAATGTCATGGTTAGGATTCTTGGGAGATATGATTCTATTGAGGAATTTTGGAGTTTGTTGAAAGAAATGAAGGATCTCGGTTATGATTTGGATATTGATGCTTATATTAAGATTTCGAGGCGTTTTCAGAAGAATAAGATGATAGAAGATGCGGTTAAGCTTTATGAGCATGTGATGGATGGTCCATATAAGCCTTTAGCTAAAGAGGGTAGTTTACTTTTGCGGCTATTGCTGCGAGTAATACACCAGACCTTGATTTGGTGTCTAGAGTTGTGGATAAATTTGAGGCGGCAGGGCATATTCTTGAAAAGACTGGTTATGATTTAGTTCATAGGTCTCTGACAAGGGTGGGAAGATTCGACGAAGCAGAGAAGATCATGGAAACCATGAGAAATACAGGGTACGAACCTGATAACATAACTTACAGCCGATTAATTTATGGACTTTGTAAAGCAAGAAGATTAGAAGATGCATCTAAAGTTCTGGATGTGATGGTAGGGAATGACTGTTTTCCCGATTTAAAGACTTGGACCACATTGATACAAGGACATTGTGCAGCTGGAGAAGTTGATAGGGCATTATTTTATTTTTCGAAAATGATGGAGGAAAACTGTGAAGCTGATGCTGACCTATTGGATGTTCTAGTAAATGGATTCCTTAATCAGAATAGAACTGATGGTGCATATACACTGCTGATTGAGCTGGTGAATAGAGCTCGTCTGAGACCTTGCCAGGCTACATATAGAAATCTAATTCAACATCTTTTAGGCGAACGAAAGCTTCAAGAGGCAGTGAGCCTTCTCCACTTGATGAGGAAAAGCAACTACCCTCCTTATCCAGAACCTTTTGTTCAATATATATCGAAGTTTGGGACTGTGGACGATGCTCTAAGGTTTTTGAAGGTGTTGAGTTCCAAGGAATATCCAACTGTTTCAGCTTATCAACATGTATTTCAATCTCTCTTACAGCAAGGTAGACATTCAGAGGCAAGAGATCTCCTTTACAAGTGCCCTCTCCACATTCGCGAGCATCAAGCCATTGGCAGCCTTTTTGGTTCCGTAGAGTGTGTGAATTCTGACGCTGCTTGACATTGTAAAACTGATGAATATATTTGATTATCAGTGCCAGTACCACGGATGTAAACAGTTGTGTAGCTCAATTCCGACACTTGCTCAAATGAAATTTACAGATCTGGTAATTTTGCTTAGCCAAGCTTCTCTCCTATTACAAGAACATATATGCAAGTTTAATGGAAGTAAGTTGAATGCACTTTGTTTCGTGCAATTCAGTCTCTTTTAAAGATGTATAGTTACCAATTTTAATGGCTTTAAACAAGAGGATGTCTCAAATCTCTTTATTTATATCTTGATCTACATATCTATGTATCTGTAGCTTTATAATAGATAACAATATTTATCAAATACAATGTAATGAAGAAGAATCTAAATGAGGCAGAAGATGAGCTTGAGCTTGGAATCATTTAAACTGTATTTCAGGCATAGCTTGGTCACTTTACGCATCCTAGTCCAACGCCATTGAACAAATTATAATTTATATGGCGTTAAGAGAAGGCTCTCTCAATTCAAGCTCAAATTAGTGAGCACAAATAAACCAGTCCTACTAGAGGTTGTAAGTACGGATATTAATTGATCACTTTGGGGTTCTTTTGATATTGTTGATGTGTTGACAAAACTAGAGGCTAAGTTGCTTGAACGAGGCAGGAAAGCTAGAATGCACTACGAGATTGCTCTCAGTT
This sequence comes from Saposhnikovia divaricata, assembly GCA_036435485.1. Taxonomy (NCBI): domain Eukaryota; kingdom Viridiplantae; phylum Streptophyta; class Magnoliopsida; order Apiales; family Apiaceae; genus Saposhnikovia; species Saposhnikovia divaricata. The sequence goes on from CM071600.1 coordinate 171,338,539, forward strand.
TTAAAGATTGAAAAAATGGCATTTCCAGTTTTCGTGTTTTGTTCCATTTTTTAGCACAAAAACAGCAGTCCTACTCATGCTTCAAAGGGATATTGCTAAAAGTATACTATTCCGCTCACGTGCATATATATATGCAGTATCTATAGATAATATGCTGCTTCCATCAACTCTGAAAGAATCATGCATGAAAAGTAGTATATGACGATGCCTTGACTTTATTTATATGGAACTGGTAATGAAAATACCTTGTGCTATACATGCATGTCATCTAGCACTTTAATTTCCCTTTGAAGGTTTCTAACTTGGCAGGCTTAAATTCTTCTGCTCTAACCCAATGAGTCCATCAGTTTCGGCATCAAAACTATCCGGAACTCTGGGTGTACTTTGACTCTGCCATTACAACTTCAGTAATTGTGTCATGCTCCCAAAATGAACTTTACTCTAATGAGCCCATGGAGCATGATGATGATATTCGTGCTGGCTAATTATAAGACGTAGCGCTTCCTCTACATTAGCCATCTTGTTATCGAACATCACACGAGCGCGATTCAGGTATTGAAGAAAACTACAAGGTATTTATAACTTGGTTGATAGCTGGCTTGATTTTCGTCAAAAGAGCTTGTAATCATTGTTATTTTGCTTAGCTTTTTTTCTCCAAAACTGTTAAATTGGAGTTCAGATATATAGTTATTAAACTTTATCACATACTTGGAATACTCTTTGCATTTCTCTACTCTCTTTAAACATTTTCATTATTCTATCGAACATTTTTTTTTTGCTAAATTTATTCAACCGAACATGTTTTTGCTGAAGGAATAAAGTTGATGAGAAACCAAATGAATTTGATTATACAGGTAAAAGGTGTAGAATTAAAATTATAAACTCATGGAAGAGATTATGGGTTGGAGTAGTTTATGCCTGGAGTTTCAGTCGATAGATAAATTTCTGCCAAAAAAATATGAAAATTCAGAAACGGGGAAAAAGTTGATGAGAAACCACATGAATTTGATTATACAGATAAAAGGTGTAGAATTAAAATTATAAATTTATGGAAGAGATTAGCTTGGGTTGAAGTAGTTTACGCCTCCATTGGTAAATTTCTGCCAAAAAAATATGAAAATTCAAAAACCACAGCTTGTATTTATATACAAGCATATGCATTCATAACCGTTTCTTGCAAAAATGTAAATAATAGTACTGCCGTTATCCCCGTATAATCAACCTATGCCCTCACAAACTCAGTAAACGGATCCTCTACTTTCAATACTATAATACTATCAGTTTGATTTTTCTGTGTTTGTTACTTGTTAACATTCCAAGGAGAAAAAATAATTGAGATAATTTTAAAACTACCCACCTTAAGTTTTGGGCTTTTAAAAATACACAGCCCAACTTTGTAAAATTCAGGCGCTACGACCATACTTTCATTTATTTTAAAAATACGGTGTTTACAGTAATAAGACAATCTCCGTCTTCAAGCTTTCTCACTCTGTGGATCTCTCCCGTCATTTCTCTTCTCACGCCTTCATCCACCGCCTCTCTCTCCTCCATTTTTACACCTTAAATTCAAAGCAACCATCACTGACTCTTCCTTCTTATATATTACGGTCCCGCAGGGGCACATCTCCGTCTTCGAACTTCAGGTTTCGAACAAGAAAATAATGAGTTCAGGCATATGAGTAACAAGGGAGTGGAAATGAAGAAGCAGCGAATAATTGAGTTATGGGTGCCACTGAATTGGTGAATGGTATTGAGGTTGATGCTAAGGACCAAGGTAATGAGTTGCAATTTGGGAATTTTGACACGGGACTAAAACGAAGTGTAGGTGCTATGTTTGTTGATTTGCCTAAGAAAAACTAGTATGGGAATTTAATTGTGTTTATGTGAGATGCTAATGTAATTTTGGTAATTTTGTGCTTAATTGTTAAATTTGTGATTTTTGTCGAAAAAATTGTGCTCGTTAGAGTTTCATTTATGCTTGTTAGTTAGGTTTTACATTATATCAAATAGTGTGGGGTGTAATTACGGATGGTGTATTTGGTAGATTATTTAGTTGGTCAGATGTTCAAATTGTTTGTGTATCTGGTATTGATTTGCAATGTTATGTTTTGGGATCAGGTGAAGATTTTGAATAAAACCAAAGCACTCTCAACTGGAGCAGTGCAGCAAATGAAAAAAAAACAAATTGAATAGACCTTTATAAACCTCTCCTTTATTTCCTTGTATAGTTGTGTTTTAACTTAGAGTTGACTAATATGCTAGAGATCAAATTGAGAGGAGAGATTTTGTATAAAATCAAAAAGTATGTATCTATATCTACTTATGTGTTTTCTGTATGTATATGTGCATATTTGTAGTATAAAATTATTGTTTGTGTGTGATTTGGATTGAATATATAAATATGGTTGCAGGAGTTGCAAATGTAGTTGCAAGAGTTATATAAATGTGTTTTATATATGTATATGTGCTGAATTGTACTATTGAATGATTGTTTGTGTGTGATTTGATTTGAATATACATAGAAGAATTAAGCAGGAGATTGATGAAATTCAGTTGTGTATCGATATGATGCACTCCATGGTTATTTTTAGGTGTGTTACAATCATACATATATACCAACTGTTTGACAAAATCTCCCAGAGAAATACATGATTGCACTTGGTTGATTGTAGCTACACCCATATTAATAGTCAGATTCAACCACTTCTATCAAATTACAACCTTTTCAACCTTGTTTGCAACCTTTTCAACCTTGTTTGCAACCTTTGCAACCATGGTTGCAGAAGTTGCAACCCTTACAATATTTGAACATTAATGTTGAGATTAGTTCTAATTGTTGTGATTATTTCTGTTTTATTGACTAATTATTTGTGATTATTTTTGTTCCATTAACTTTAGAATGGAAGCACATTGGACCCTTTGGCGCATTTGAATCAAGTTGCGATCAATGATGGTGATTGGGATAATCGGGCACAAAGCAAGCAAAATGTTGCTAATAAGGATATATAAATTTCACATGAGAATGAGAATGTAGAAATGCGCGCGCGCGGGGAGAGAGAGAGAGAGAGAGAGAGAGAGAGAGAGAGAGAGAGAGATGTACCGATTCCTATTTTTCTTTTTGTTTGTAATTTATTGAATCACTATGAATGAAACTGATATAACATTTATGAGTTTGTACATTTGTTAATTTTATGTGGAATAGGTCCCACAGGGAAACCCATCTTATTATCCAGATTCAAAACTTTATATCAATCGTAACAGCTGCAACTTTATTTGCAACATTTACAATCTTGTTGTAGAATGTTGCAACCGTGGTTGCAGAAGTTGTAAAGATTGTTGCAACCATGTTTTTAGAAGTTTCAACCATGGTTGCAACCTTTGTCATTCTAATGAAAATACAAAAAAAAATTATTTAAAATGATGTTAAATGAACAGGTGAATCCATCAAATGATGTAGGAGAAGGCGCAAAGCTGCGTGGGAGACAATTATGTCGATTCAGCAATTTGATTCTGGTCAATGTGAATATAATAGAAGAACAAGTTTCTTTTGATTTTAAGTATAATTGCTAAGTTAATTAAGTTGTAAAAGGGTTTTGTATTTGTTTAAGTTGAAAATATAGTTTGTATAAGTTACAAATGTTGTTGCATAAGTTGCAAAATTATTGCAATAGTGTTGCAACCTCGTTTGCAACCTTTGCAACTATGGTTGCAACTTATGTAACCTTGTTTGAAACATTTGCAAACAAGGTTGTAAATGTTGCAAACAAGGTTGCAAATGTTGCAAATAAGGTTGCAAAAGTTGCAACTGATTTAGATGGGGGTCCCTGCGGGGCCTATTCCACATGATTTCAAATTATATTCATATTACACGAGTTGAGGACCATATATTATTTTACTCACTCTAAAATTATAAAGTATCAAGACAACAAACCATTGCCAAACATAGTTGCAAAACAAAGTTTCTATTAAACTTAAAACCATTAATTATCAAATTCCTCAAACCAAAAGAACTATATAGTTATGTCAACAACATTTTTTTTCTACTACTAAATGTCATAAAATAAAAAATACAACTCATTTCTTCACATATTTCGTCATTCTATTTCCCTTTCATGCATTATTGTATCCTCACTGTCATCAGCTACAACATTTGAGACACCAGTTCTAACCTCTTCAACATCATGCCCACCTTTTGCAACTTGATTCTAATCTCATTCTCAACCTTATTGACAACCATAACATTCTAAAATGCATCTTCCAGGTTCTCACCCTCATCCTCTACATTCTCATCCTCATGTTCAATTCCTGCATCCTTATCAGCAATAATTTTCTTGTTTTATTGCCCAGCATCTAAATCATCAACATTGCCCGCAACTTGATTCATATATGACAAAGAATCCAAAGTGCTTCCATTCTGAAGTCAATGCAACAGAGATAATTAAAAATAATTAGTCAATGAAACAAAGATAATCATAAATATTTTGAACTAATCTCAACTTTAAATGTTTAAATAATGTAAATAACATAAATAATGTAAGGGTTGCAACTTCTGCAACCATGGTTACAAAGGTTGCAAACATGGTTGCAAAGGTTGCAACTGATTAAGATAGAACCCCCCTGCGGGGCCTATTCGACACAAACCAAAACAAAGAATATATCCCAAAAAAATTCTACATAATCAGAGTGTATAGAGTGACAAATAATGAATAATATAAGTCGGAATAATATGGAAAATATATTAAATACATACTTGTTTATCGAAAATTGCGTGCAACTTATAGGATCATGTGATCGCATCTCAAATTAAAACAAAGGCAGGTTGATCTCAATATTTTTCTTCGAATAGAATGTTGTCGTCCTAAAAGTATATATACATGATATGTGTGAGCCTTTACAAACGTATATTCATGTTTGTGAAATCATGTATGCAACCTTCACAAGCATGTTTGCAGAAGTTACAATTGATATAAATAGACAGTTAAGATGATGTCCCTATGGGGCCTTTACTCATATCAAAAATAAGGATAAACATGAATCAATAAATACCTTATCAACAGAAATAGGTGTTGGCAACAAAACCCAAAATCAAATGCAATTTTTAGTTGATTAAGTTACATTTGTTTCATATACCATAATCTGATAATAGCACGGATACAACTTTGAAAGTAACCAAAATCAAAAAAATGCAATTAGTGTTTCTTTTTGACATTATATCAAACACTTGATGAGCAATTTAATTTTTTCAAATACTACCTTATAAGTAACTAAATACAACCAAAAAAACAACGTTTAATCCTCTCACTAGCACCATCAAGCAGTCGGTATATTATGCACCACCACCAACAATTAACATAAATTTATACCATAATCAACCAAAATCAACTTCATTAATCAACTAAATATCAACAGTCCTGCACTCGAAACTATTAGAAGCATCAATATATAAAAACTGGAAAGAAAACTTTTGGAAGAGGGAGGGGGAGAGAGAGAGAGAGAGAGAGAGAGAGTACGGATTGAGCCACCTATTACATCTTCTGCAACCTCATGCCCACACTCCGCAACCACATTGCCAGCCGCTACATTTTCAAATGCATCTTCTAAGTTCTATCATTGTCAACCTCATTGTCAACCACTACATTCGCAAATATTGCAAACAATGTTGCAAATGTTGCAACGGATATAAATAGTTGAACGTGACTATAAATATGAGTGGCCCCGCGAGGCCTGTTCCACAAAAACAAAAACAAATGAAATAGACAATAAAAAACCTACAGAATTAGAGTGTACATATCTGCAACCTTTGCAATCATGGTTGGGAAAGCTGTAGATATGGTTACAACTTATAACACTACATAATTAAGATGAGTACAATTAAGATGAATGCCCATGCGGGGCCAATATAGTCTTAACATATCACAATTTAGATGGTAAAGAACTCAAAACCCCTAAATTACAAGAATTTCTCAATTGAATGACACTCCTGTACAAAAATAAAAATCAACTCAATAAAACCCTAATTTAATTAACACGCAGGGAGAGATAGATAGAGAGAGAGAGAGAGTCGAACAAGATAATGAAAATCGCTGGAGAAGTTTTGAGATCTTCGAAGATGTTTCGAGGTCACCGGAGAAGGGAGGAACCAAACAGTACGATGAAGAAGAATCAAAAGAGGAGATGAAAAGAGAGTACGGATTAAGATAATCGGAGCAATCGATGTCGCCGATGAACAAGTAGAATCTTCAAACTTCAAAATGATGTATATTTGAATGGAGATGAGAAGAAGGCAACGTGAATGGAGATGAGAGATGAGAAGGAAATACCGTATATTTGTTAAAAGATGAAGATAGAACTGCTTGTGACGGTGTTTTTAAAAAATTGAAAGTGTATATTTGGAACCCCATTTTAACCCATTTTAACAACGGTAAAAATGTAAAGAAAAGTTAAATATATATATATTTTTGTAAATATCCCAAAATAATTTTGGGAATGAAGCTTTGGTGTCCGAAAAGCAATTTGATTTTTATGTACGGTAATTATAGAGAAGCTGTGATGCCTACGTTGTAGTTTTTACTTCTTTGAATAGGATGTTGGCCAGAAGCGTTGTGACATTGTAATACTTTCTCTTGGGGGTATACTAAACAGTGGCGGAACCATAATCAACCGGGGCTTAATATATATATATCCAGCTAAAAAAGTTTCTTCATTGAGAGTTCTGAGCAGGGGCTTGCCAGTCATGAACAGCCAAAAAAAGGCACTAAAACTTTTTCATTGGATGTTGGACCAAATTATTCAACCAATTGAGCCGTACAACCTTCATTGGAATTCTTTCTGCACGTAGTCACGCGGGGTTACTTGATAGAAACAGTAAATGACAGAAATAAGGTAAACACAGATGCACATAACCATTAGTTAATAGTATTCAAGACCACTAGTAACAATTAGTTTGCCATCCACATTAGAACTATACTCAGCCGAACAAAAGACAAATACTACTAGATAACAATCTGCATTCATTTGCTACATTTATTTATATATCCACCACCATAACTACCGGAATTCATTTTATGCGTCCTCCTCGCCAGCAATAAGATCCATAACAACACGCTTAATGCTCCCATTGTTCTTCTTTAAAAGCTTTTTGTTCACTTCATTGTTTGAGAAACCCTACAAGAAACAGAACTAGGTGAATGGCCATCATTTTTAAACAAAAGATAACATAAAGGAGTGAACAGAGGTTTGAAGTAAACTTACCATCTCTTGAAGCTCTGCAAGCATAGGATCCCACTCTGTATCACATAGCTCATTAAGTGCTTCTTCTAGATCATACTCATTCTTCCTCAAAATTTCCTTGTTCAAATCAACCTGTGTGAAACCCATATTCTCCAGCTCCTTCAGAAGGGTCTGCTCGACTTCATCTGTACCATTACTGACTTCCATCATAGAAGAAGAATCTTCTATATCCGAGTTTTGTGGAACAGAAATTGCAATTTGTTCAATTTTAGACAGATCAACAGCGGGGTAAGTCACTGGGGAAGAAGCTTCAGGTGTAACTGAATCTGGTTTAGCACCTGCAACTAACAAAGTTCCGTTATATGGAAGATCAAGCCCCTGGTCCCCTGAAGGAGTATCAACCTTAACAATATCATCTGCAATCTTGAGGTCAGCCGAGGCAGTTACATTCTGCAAGCCCATTATGCCACTGGTAACAGGAGGAAAGTTCAGATTGAAGTCAGGACGCTTTTTGCTATTTGAGACCTTCAAAGCAGGATCAACCTGAAAGAGATGAATCAGAAAACTCGGACACCCATATGGTTAACAATATAAATTACAAGATGAACATAATGAATTAAAAACCTGGATGAGAACCCAGACTCTTTGTCCAAATTGATGGCCCGATGGTGAGGCCATCCTCCAATATGAGACATAACGACCAGGATTTTCTGGAGCAGTAAAATCAACTTCGATGTCAATTTCCTTGTCTACTGGACATCCTTCAGCAGGAATCTGTGATAGACCATGAGAGGCATAACAACTTAAGACAACACATCAAGATAGTGGACATTATAATTTAGTACTTTACACAGATTAGGAAACTGTAAAAGTCTGAAACATCTTTCTAAACCTTCAGATCATAAAAGAGTGTCTTGCTGAGCTGATCTCCCCCAATCCAAAGAAGATTTGTCCCATGAGGCCAAGCAAGAGAACCATTGTTCCTCATCCGCCAAATCTTTGTAAAGTTGGTTAATGGTGTCATGATAGTTCCATCCAGGATATTAACATCCAGTTTGAAGCAGCTATCCAATTTAGCATGATCTGAAGGCAACGATGGTGAACGCACTAGGGGATGCTGAATATAAAAACAACAGGATATCAGAATACAACAGCATAGTTGCATGTAATGATAACTAGAAGATTAGGAAAAACAGAACAATTGAATTCATACGACTTACATGATTACGGAAATTAAAAGGGCCAGGATTCTGGTAATTCAGGGGAAGGTCCATTCTGATGTATTCAGCCTCACTTCCCATATCATCAAAGCAGTTGTTGCATAAATCATAATCCTCTTTTCTGCAAGATGAGTTAATGTTTATCAATATTGTCTAGATAATTTAGGAAATATGACATGCAATAAAATATACATAAAGAGCTTCATACACTTTAGATTTGAATCGAGGCCCAGTTATTGGATGAACCCCACATCCATCACACTGAATACCAGCATGAAACACACTACCCATAACATCATCGTAGTTGTAGCTCCTTTTGACTGGGGCTACGCGATGAGGAAGTTGATGTCCCTGCATATAGGGCGGGACTGGATGGCTTGAAAAAGGTAAATCATTCCTAGTCAAGGGTTTAGGTTTAGAACTCATAATAGACTTCCATGCAGGATGAGCTTCATACGACTTCTGAACTAACTTCATCTTAGGACCAGATCTACCAATCTTTCCAACCTTGTTACCTTGAGGGCCATTATCATTGTGCCTCTTTGAATCTTTAAATGAGTTGGGAGCTGTATTTTCAAGCAAGATTGAAGATTTGTCCTGGGCATTTGCATTGTCCACAGCTGGCATAACAAAGCCCTCAGATTTACCATCAGCATTTCGTTGATCAGTGTCACGGCTTTTCAGTTCAGAAACTTGTGTAGTCCCAGCAGGTATTGAACTGTTGTCTTTTGTCACTGGTGTAGCAGTAGAGCTTTCTGATGGCCCACTTTTTGCACCAGCTGGAGAAACCTCTTTCAGATAGGTAAGACCTATCTTTGCCAAAGAATCAAGAATAACAAGGTATCCTGCTGGAGAGCTTGTATCCAATCCCAGTTCAGTTGAGAACTTCGAAACAGCTTCACGGACAGTACCAGGTAGAGAGTTCAGCACTTCAGAAACAGTTGTGTTCCCAACTTGCAATGGAAGCTGCAATGGCTGTGATCTGACAGGGGTCGAACTTCCAGTTGACCTACCATGAGGTCTAAGACTAAGATTCCTCTCTGTATTCAGTTTAACAGTTATCCTCAAGGGATTAAGTGACTGACGCATTATATCATGCAAATCTTCATCATCAGCAAGTTTTACCACATCTCCGTCTTCATCAACGTATGTAAAATCAAGCTCAGAAAAAGCAGGAAAACTGAAAAGAGAGAAGACTTTCTTCCTCAATGCAATCATGTCAAGATCAAGCTTTCCATCAACAACACGTGAATTGAAGCGCCTAAGTGTTTCCCCATATTGAACCTGTCCAGTTCATTCACAAGGTCTTATCAAAGAGTCAAGAAACAAGCAAAAACCACATACAAAATTTATGAAGGGCCCATTTCACCAATACCCTAAAAAAGGACATTCACAACACAATAATAGCTATGATTTACTTGTAAAAAAATCTTAAAAACTGTACTTGTAAAAAAATCTTAAAAACTGTAAACATACAAAGTTGCGAGGATGCAATAGCTTTTGTCCAAATCAAATTAGAAATTCATAACAACTCCAAATATAGTACCTTTAAAATAATAACTTATTAATTGAAAGAAAAAACAACCAATTCTGTGGGACTTTTAAGTTGGTTTCGTCTCACAAGTAAATTTGCGAAGAAGTCACAAGATAGCTCAAAATCACATCCTCATTCAAAAAGAATGATCACACATCCATTAGATAAGATCAAGATTTTACACATATGTATTACATATTCAGGAATACATGAAAACAGTAACAAACCCAAGTATGATCAAACAATTATACATATATACATCCATGGTTATAAGTAATCACATAGTAAATCAATATCCACACACACACAACAATATACATGACCCATCTATGATCTTTATCAAACAAGAATGAAGAAGGGTAAAAAACACTACATGGGTATGAATAAAATCAACAAAATAATAATCAATTTAAATGAGAAAAAAAACCCAAGAAAAGTGATAAAAAGCGAACCTTGATGACAAGAGAAGGCTCCATAGTTAGTATGAGAGTAACCCTTTTGATAATCACAAAGAAAGATTAATATTCTTTATTTTTATAACCCTAGCTCTCTTGAATTTCACACACAATAAAATACTAATGAGAAGCCTAAAAGATTGGGATGGATTTGTATACGTAGAGTGGAGATATATCGATATATATATATATATATATATATATATATATATATATATGTGTGTGTGTGTTTGGGTCGATTCAGCTTTCCTTCTCTAGGAAGCAAATTAAACGTCATTTTGTTAGCATGAAATTAATTTTTCTTTTAAGAATTACTAAATTTTAGCCGATTGTGTGGTTAAGTGAACTGATTTTTCTGTAATTGGGACAAAAATTGTTTTTTATAATAATCATTCAATAATAGATAAAAACGAGTAAAAATCGGCTAATTCGATCAATAATCAAAATTAATCGATCAATTTTTTTAAAGAAAAAAACTAAGGTTAAAAATTACAAAATTATAAAAAAACTGAAAATATCAAAAATCTTATAAATTTTAATGTAAAAATAATCCTCTTTTTTTGTTAGTTCTCGAAATAGAAGTACAGTATGGGTAGAAATCTTCGAGTTCTAATATTAAATACTTGAGAATTTACCCAAAATACTAGTTTTAAAGTTTCTCTTTGCAAAAATACCATCTCTTTCAATCAATTGCATATTTATTATCTTAATTGCAAAAATACTATCTTTCCTTTTCCAACCTAATTTTTTAAAAAAAAAAAAAAATAATTCGGATGAACAGTAACCTGCCACGTAGCTTCCACGTGGCAGGTCACTATTCATCGAATTTTTTTTAAAGGTGGGGTGATTTTAGTGGATTTGGGTTGCAAGGCCCCGCCAGGGGCAATATTCAATTGAATGCAACCACATGCAACTGAATGCAACTTCTTCTTTTTTCCTTTTTGTTTTTTTTAAGGTGGGATGATTTTGATGGATTTGGATTGCAAAGCCCCGCCAGGACAATATTCAACTGAATGCAACAGTGACAACCCGGGTCAAATCCCGAGCCTTTTTTCGAAAATCGGGTCAAGTCCCGATTCTGAATCCGAAATAAGCCAAAGTAAACTGGCCCAAATGCCGCCAACTTGGGTAATCCACAAGCCCACCACAGGCCCCCAAAAGATCATGATTTGTTGGTGCACTTAGTAGTAGTACTTTGCCTTATAAACTGAACAGAAGTCCCAAATCTCCTCGATATGGGACCATCCACAGACCGATGGACAGTCAGAGAGGACGATTCAGACATTGGAGGATATGTTGAGGGCTTGTGCTTTAGAGTGGACAGGTGATTGGGATAAGTATTTGTATCTTGTTGAGTTTGCATACAATAATAGCTGGCACGCGAGTATTGGAATGCCACCATTTGAGGCTTTGTATGGTAGGAGGTGTAGGGCACCATCTTGTTGGGATGAGGTTAGCGAGAGAGTTATTGAAGGACCAGAGTTAGTTAGAGTCACTAATGAGAAGGTGGAGAAGGCAAAGGCAAGCTTAAAGGAGGCTCGTTCGCGTCAAAAAAGTTATGCAGATCAACATAGGAAGTTTGGTGGATTTGAACCAGGTGATCATGTGTTCTTAAAGGTGTCTCCTTGCAAGGGTGTTAAGCGCTTTGGTATGAAAGGAAAGCTTAGTCCGAGATATGTTGGCCCGTTTGACATTATAGAGAATGTGGGAGAAGTGTCTTATAGAGTTGCGTTGCCACCACAGTTATCGCATGTGCATAATGTGTTTCATGTTTCGGTTTCGAGGGGCTATAAGTATCATCCGTTTCACATAGTTCAGTATCCGTTGCATAAGATTCGAGAGGATCTTTCTTGTGAGGAGGAAGCCGAAGCTATCTTAGCTCGAGAGGAGCGGGTTTTGAGGAAGAATACTATTCCATTTGTTAAAGTTTTGTGGAAAAATCATTCTGAGAGAGAGGCTACTTGGGAACTAGAGGAATCTATTCGCGAGAGATATCCGCATTTATTCGATTCAGGTACGAGTTTTGGTTTCGTTAGATTCCGGGGACGGAATCCTTTTTAAGGGGGTATATATGTAATATATAGGAATTTTGGATATATAATAATAATAATAATAATAATAATAATAATAATAATAATAATAATAATAATAATAATAATAATAATAATAATTAGAATCAGAATTAGAATAAAAAAATGTGATTAATTATATTGATTAATTAGAAAAGAAATGGGTATTGGAGTCCTATTAGTAATCGTGACCTGTGACTATATATATACATCATATATTAAGTCTAACCCTAAAAGAAATTATCGAAAGCCGTAGCAGGAGAATAGAGACGAAACAAAGAGACCCAGTTGTGTGTGTGGTACGGCTAGTAACAAGAAGAGGTATTATTATATTATGTTTTGTCAATAACGTCATGTAATGATTTGTTTATGTCTGTTGCCAAGCCTCCTAGTGTAACAAATTTTGGGTTTTGTGTCTCGTGGTAAACTCTGTACTAAAGTATTGTAATTATTCAATTTGATAACATGATTATGCTATTAATTATTTTACTATTTATGTGTTAATGAATTTAAATATCAAGCATGTTGTTGTTTATACGTTTTGTCCTCAATTTCGATTTACGTGATAACTTGTATTATTAAATCATGTTATACATATGCAAGTTCTTGGTTTAAGATTATAATGGCTTTGGTATTATAACATGAGTTCCTGGAGAATCCAAATTAGTAGATTTATTAATTTGATACTAAAATCATTATGAGATATTTGTATTGATTTTACATTCCAAATTTATTAGTTATATTATAAATTAATTTTATGTATATTAGATGCCATCAAAACAATTTAATTGAAGCAGGTGTGTTATATTTATTGTATTGGTTTTGCAATTATTTATTTATTTATTATAAATGATTTTAAACGTGTAAATCATACTATCTATCTTGTGGTCAGATTATGTCAAGTTGGTGTGAAAGTTTTTAACACAGAATAGTACATATATTTGTTGGCTTGTGCAAGGTTCATATTTATGAATAAATAAAAGTAAGATTCTGGTGTGTGGTGTCAAAATCTGTGATATAACCTGTACTTACAGCCATGCAGTGTCAGATTAGTATAAATTTTATTTTCGGTTAAGTAGTAATTGATTTAAGAAATAATGTATAATAAATATAAATTGCAATTTTGTAATTAGATCGCGGGGCGGGAGTTTAGAGGATCATTTGCGGATTTCGTTAGTATTTTAGTTGCTATTTTCGAGGTACGGATTCTCTCTCCTTTTTATTCAGTGCTACTCATTTTAGGATTAATTATACTAAATCTGTTTTGTCCTCAAATCTATTCACCTGGTTTTGATTATTTTGATTGTCCTAATTTTGAAAAATGTTTTGACTCATTGACTTTGAAAAGTGATTTTATATCTGTTTTGAAAATATTTAAACTTCTGTTTCTGCGACTTTCTGAAATTTTGTAGATTATATATTTGTTGGAAATGTTCAAACACTTGTTTATTGTGATTCCGAAAATTTTGCGAAGTATTATATTTGAACCCTTAGCGATCTAAGGTATACCGAGTTAACCAGCTGTAGGGGTACTACAGCCATGTCATTGCGGCACCAGTGCCATGACACTTTCGTGACAGTGTGATTGGTCACGGCGTATCCTTCTGATAGCTCAGGTGGCGAGCTTTTGCGCATTTTGATATTTGTTTCAGGATACGTGGGTGCACCCAGATTTTGATTTGATTTGTGATTTGATTTGGCGGTGACGTGTATATGCCGTACACGTTATCCGATTTGTTGCACACATTAGGTACCCTATGATGTGTGTATTTGTATCTGTATCTGTTCTGATCTCGGTATGAAATATCCTAACCCCTCGTTGCTTCAGCCATGCATATTTTTAAAATAAATGTTTTATTATAACTTTCAAATATTCATATCTATTTTTCTATTTTATAAATTGTATTCCAAATCCGTACTGGGCGTTTGGCTCATGCCGTATTCTTTTTCTGGCAGGTGCTTAGGGGGATCTGGGACTGTGTGATGGAGTGCTACCCATTATTTCGTTGCTTAGGATTTATGGACTTCTAGAATTATTTACACTTGATTATTTATTTAGAGAATTGTGGTTTTTCGTATTTATTGGTTTGAACTGTAATTTGGAGGTTTATTTAAATTGTGGAGATTATTAGACTGTTTAATTGTTATTTAGAGAATTATTTTAGTGCTCTGTTTGCAGGTTTATGGACTATTAGTAATATCTCCTCCCATTTTAGGAAAGGGGTGTTACAGCAACCACATGCAAATTTTTTTTATGGTGGGGTGATTTTGGTGGATTTGGGTTGCATGGCCCCGCCAGGGGCAATATTCAACTGAATGCAACCACATGCAATCGAATATAAATTCAGTTACTTAAAAGCTTTCCACATACCAAGTGTGGTTATTTAACAATTTTAATTTAAATATAGCAGTTACTTGATTTAACATATTCATATATTACATATTTTTTAATGAAAAAAATTATTATAATAAATTAATATTTAAAATAAAATCAATCAGGATTATACAAATATATTATATTTAGCGATTTTCGCAATATAATTTACACTCTTTAAATTAATATTCTAAAATAAAATCAAAATTATACTATTATATATTACGAGCTAATTTTCATAAATGTCAACTACAATTATACTATAATATATAGTTATAGATTACGGATTAATTTTCAGAAATACTTATTAACTAATTAATCACGATTTTTGATTTAAAATCAATCACAATTACATTATTATATACTGGTAAATTATTCTTTACGCCCCTCTCTATGTATAGAGCCATTTTCCAAAATTGCTTATTTATTAATTAATTTTAATACAAATATATTATTATAAAACATGAGTCTATTTTATCTATGTTATAAACAATCATATGTAGTTAGCCAATCAGAAAATTATGAATTATTTTAGGTGTAAGAACCCAGATTTTTGATAGAATTATGAATGAATAACGGTTACGACTACAATGTATCAGTGGTTTAATGAATGAATATTTAACAGATTTGGATTCAAATGTTTATATGCCATGAACAATGCAATTGGTTGACAACTTAGATTAGAATAATGTATCTCCTAGAAAGTAAGATAGGGTATTTCAAAGAGGAAGGAAATATTCTCATGTCATCCAAATCGATATCTGGTAGCTCATGTCATCCAAATCAATATCTGTTATAAGTTAAGTGGTTCCGTAAAAGAGATAAGGAACGCTCGAAAGAGAACGAGGACATTTTTCTAAATACAGGAAATAAAGAGAGGAAAAGTAGTGAATAGTATTTTTGGTGGAAATTGGAATTGTTAAATATAATTGATGTGTTTTAATCAGTGTTTAAGTGTTACAGTGAATTATCAGAGTTTAGCTGGAAGCGGTCAGAGTTTAATGTAAACTCTGACAGACGGAAGCTGGACAGAGTTTAGTAAAGTCTGTCTGGAAGCAGCGCGTACAGAGTCAACAAAAGATATTAGAGATCAATTGAAGATTTATTATGGAAGCTGTAATAACCCTAACTTTAGCAATGCTACAGTGATCACATGAATAGTAATTTTTGAGGATTTAGGGAAATGATATGTAGGTACCTTATAATTGAAACAGAAAATGAGTAAACAGAAATCATATTAGTGTTGTACTAGGGAAATAAGTGACTCGAAATGACGATAGATTTCAGAAATTCCTGAATATGGATTTTTGAGAATTTCGAGTTCGAATGAGCTCCTATTTTATCAGATATTAAGGAGCATGGAGATATTAAAGGAATTATATATTGAGAAATTGGTGTATTAGGGTAACCTAAAGGATTATTAAGTTAAGGAATTATCAAAGGAATTTGGATTGGTAAACGATTTCGAAAACCACTGAGATAATGAGGTATACTCGAAACGAACCACAATTAGACGAGTATGGAAACCAATCAACCAAAATTAGTAATCTAACAAGGATACATACCACATTACCATTTACTAAAATTATAAACATTTTACTTAGAAAATAAGGAAAAGAGAATATTAGATCATCTCAATGACATCACTAATGATATCACCTTCCACTAACACAAATTTAAGGGTAGATTAGTCTTTTAACATATAGATTTTTCATAATTATCACCAAGCTTACACAACACTCTAAAGATTAAATGATAGGATGAGATAAGATCAAAAACAAGCAAGAAACTCTCCCCCCATTCCATAATTCCATTCGGATACATTAAAAAAAAAAAAACCAAAACCCTAGCTCTCTTCAATAACAAATCAAGAGGAAATTCATGGGGCTTCTTGGAGGTTAGGAAGGATCATTTACAAAGTTTCAAGGCCAACCATCATCATTTAGCAAGGTAATAAAATCATAGAAGTGAAGGTGAATAGTAATGAATAGTAGTTTTCAAGAAACTAACTTGATTTTCATGGTTCTTTTAGTTAATCCAAGCTAGTGTAAGGTTGTTTAAGGGTTACCAAGGCTTGTTAAGTGTTTTCAAAGCTTCAAGAAGGTATAACTACTCTTGCCCTCTTTGTATTTATGGTGGAAATTGAGTTGGTTAGTAGTTAAGTGATGTTAATGTTTAGTTTATGATGATTATGTGTTATAAATGGTTTGTTTTGATATGGAAATTGTGTGTTGTGGACTTGTAACCATGGTTGGGATGTAGACCACATGGTGTAGGTGATGGTGTATAAGGTGGATGATTGATTTGGAGGAGTTTGATTTTGGAAAGTATGAAATTACAGCCGTTATAATGCCCGATTTTCGTTAGGATGTGATTTGCCCTGTTTTGGACCCCCTGCATCCGTACGGTACCCTACTGTCTAGCTTACCAATTGACCATGAAATGATAGAGCTTAGTTCATAGATCGTTTTGATATAAGGTACGTTAAAATCTGATGAACGGTTTAGGAGAAAAGTCAGTTTTAGTGAAAGCGGTTCAGAAACCGAGAAAACGTAGTTGTGTCAACTTTGAGGCAATGACTACCATACTTAAACATTTTTAAAAATTATGAAACTTTGGGATATTGTAGTAAGGTAGTCAAAGAGTTGTTACCAGTTGACCTTGTGGTAAAATTCGAAATCCATATTTTCTGAGAATTTTTACAGTTAAGTGTGATCGTTAGGGGAAATGGTGAAAACCCCTGAAACTTCGATTAAGGTTTTAAATGGTTAAGTTCTTGAACCTTTGGGGTAATAGTGATACGTTAAACACATATTAAAGTTTCAAAGGTAATGTTATACAAGAGTGTAGTGAGTAAGAGATGTGGTATTCTAACGACGGTCCTTTTGTGTTTATAGAAACTCCGGAAGAGGGACGAGCCATACTGTCAGGATACCGAAACCGAGGCAAGATTTCTTCTATCCTTACTTTGTAAAACTACTTATCTTCAAAAAGAAACTTGATTTCATGGAATATATATATGTGATGCTATTATTACTATATTGTGAAGAAATTGTTTTCCTTGAGTATTGATATTGAAAAGAAAGGTATACGAAGATGTATATGAAGATGGATATGTATAGAGATGATTATGCATGAAGTGAACATGCCTTATGATTAAGAGAATAAGAGAGAATGGTATCAGTTGTTATCTAGGGTTATATGGTTTATAATACTATATTAAAAATATTCTTTTTGAGTATCAGTGGTTTAATAAATATTATTTAATTATCATTCATTACTCTTAAAATGGACGGAATATTTTATGAATATAAAAGTATATTTGATTCCTGAATATGAAAGAGATGTCTGGATCATAATCAAAGCATTATGTTATATATATATATATATATATATATATATATATATATATATATATTATAGAAGTAATGTGCGAGAATGGAAATGATATGAGTGAATGATATGTGGAAATGAAAGCGAGAAAATGGAAATGTGGAATGATATTTAAAAAAAAAAGGAATAATGATGTGACAAAAAGGGGGATTGCAACAGACTTGCGTAAGTGGCTGTGTCAGGGCTGTGTGCGACACAGTCCAGCATTTATTATTTTTATTACGGCACGAAGATGCCAAGGGAGGATGTTAGCAGGTGGCCTTCCTCCAGGGATGATCTTCATTCCTTCTACCGATAGTAAAAAGAAAGCAGGTACGATTAGGCGACTGATCATCGTCCTAACGTATCAGGCGACAGCAGATATCCCCAATGTTTTTGAAAAGAAAGTGTAGACAATGGTTTTCAGATTTCTATACTGAAAACAGAATAATGATATGAGATGATAGAATTATGGTTACAGATGAAGAAAAACTGATATTATATTATTTTAGATTTCTTTCTTATAATAGTAAGTGGATGATGTATTATTAAATAAGAGCTTTATTCTTCCTTAAGGATTTTAATTGTTTTCTGCTATTATATATGCATATACATATATGTATACCTGTTCACATTCTAAATTCTAGGTTACAATATTATCTTGCTGAGCTATTATAGCTCACTCTTGCTACTTATGTATATAGCAGCTAGGTCCCATGCCGATACTACGCACTACACCCTGCAAGAGGGTAAGGGAAAGGTGACCTTTTGAGCGAGTGCTGGCGACCATCCCCGAGGTAGTGACAAGAGAAAGGTGCTTAGTAGACTTATGTAAATTAAGTGTGTAAGTTTGTAATAAACTTTTGGTTGTTGAAATGCTTCCTGTAGAAGTATTATTCAACAATGTACTTAGTAGAATTCTGGGTTTGTAATAACTGTTAACTTTAAACTTTCAATATTGTGAATGTTGTTCTATGAGCATATGACTGGTGTGTGTGTGTATTAGTGTGGGGTCAACTGCTTAATTATTATATATAAAAAAAAACTCAAGAGATATTGATATTGAATGGAAATTGGACCGTGATGACTTGGATCCTTGACCCCGGATCTAGGGGCGTCACAGATGGTATCTGAGCTAAGAGTCATAATGCTCAAGAACAAAAGTGATAATAATAAATGTATCAGTTATAATATAAATTGTGAACTTCCATCAAGTTCAGGGGCGGTATATCGCAGGTAGTATTTACTTTAAGCATATATTATAATTTTATAGACTGTTACTAATAGAATTTTATGTTTTATTATAGGGAGCGGAGATGGGTGAGCCGAGTCAGGACCCCCAGTGGCTAGGGATGTCAGAGCAGGAGCTCGTAGATCTTCAGTTGGCCGGGGTAGAGGTCCCTGAGTATGCAGTCGAGGACCTCAGGGAGAGACGCCGGGCGGCGGCCAGAGAGAGATGTGAGAGAGAGGAGGCAGAGGAGCAGAGACAGAGAGATGCTGTGGCCATAGTGCCATATATAGGTAGACCTTCTACAGGATCTGATGAGGCAGGTCCTTCTAGAGTGAGATGGGAGATTCCGGAGGAGGAGAGGCCGTTACGTAAGAGGCCTAGGTTGGCAGTCATAGCTGAGGAGGAGGAGGAGACCGAGTGGACCGATATCCATATGATACCTACCCCTGCCTTACCTATTCCAGTACCATCACCAGTCCCATCTCCCTTACCGAGTCCTGGCCCTCTAGAGGATCCAGCTGAGCCATTCACTCCGCCCGGACATTTTATCTTCTCAGAGGATGAGATAGAGGGAGATCCATCTGAGGATGCAGATACCGAGTCTATTCCTCCATCCCCACCATTTGCACCTCCACCACCTCCACCTGTACAGGCACCTGTCCCAGCTGCTGTGCCCCCTCAGGAGGCACCCTTACCGACAGGTGACTCACTACCAGCCATTCTGTTGACAGAGTACTTTGCCCTACAGGGCCAGTTGGAGGAGTGCCGCCGAGTGATAGACACACTGATGCGGAGGTCAGAGAGGGGGAGAGGAGGTATCATTCCTGATGGTATATCTTTGGGATTAGTGAGTGTTGAGCTGTGGGCCCTGGGTGACATTAGGAGGCTGTTAGCTGATAGAGGAGACCCAGAGTGGAGGGCTGCGATAGTGGATACAGTCACGTCTATGGTAGTCCAGATCCGGGACATTATTAGGGCAGGACTGTGAGTCGGGATAGTAGTCTACGTCACTAATCAGACTAGTCATCTTACTGATGTCTTTTTGGGGGATTAGTTTAGTTGGTTGCTGTTTTAATCCCAGTCTGATTGGAAGACAGCTAGTAGCACTTTTGTTGTAGCAGATTAGTATGTACAGTTATGTTTCGAACCATGTACCCTATTAGTAAAAGACGTTGTACCCAAGTTGTAAAATATTTATGTAAATTAATGAAGTTTGTGCATTTCTATCTAAATTTTTGCTGCATTTTTATAATAAATGTTGAGACTCAAAAATATTGATGTATAAAAGGTGATTGACTTAATGAATAGGCTATCGTGTTAAGGGCGATACACTTACCTACTAAAGTTATAATATAACTAGATGCAAATCGTGTGATAAGAATATCGTGATGTGCAAATGAGTTAATTAATGATATAATTGTGTATATAGAAATGATGTATATTGTAACCCAAATTCGGGTAATTAATAAGGACTATTGTTATGTACAGAACTATGCCGCCTAGACGTGATAGTAGAGCGAATGCAAGGGAAAATGAGAGAGACGAAAGAAGTCAAAATATAGAAGGTAATAGACTGAACGAAAATGCTCATAATGAAGAAAATCATGAAGAAGGAGAAGAGGAATCAACTGGCCAACAATGAAATCCGGGAGGCAATCCCTTTAACCAATTCATGGAACTATTAAGGCAGAATTTGGCTAATCCACAGAATCCCCAACAACCACCTGTTCTCCCCAATCAGGCAGCTAATTCCTTTCGTGCCTTTAAGTCATTAAAGCCCCCAGAATTTGAGGGAACCACTAACCCAGTAGTAGCCGGAGCATGGCTAAAAGAAATGGAGAAAGCTTTCGAAATACTGAGGATAGAGGAAGATCAGAAAACAGTCTTTGCAGCCTATCTCTTAAAGGGAGAGGCAAATTACTGGTGGGAAGCTAAGAAGAACCTAGAAGAAGCGGGAGTGATAACCTGGGAGCGTTTCACTAGGGTGTTCCTAGAAAAGTATTCTCCAAGGTATTTAGAAAACCAAATGGAAATAAAGTTTCTGGAGTTAAAACAGGATAACCTAACAGTGGCAGAGTATGAAACTAAATTTACAGAACTGTCGAGGTTTGTTCCCGAGTTTGTGCGTACTGAAGAACAACGAGCGAAAAGGTTTCAACAAGGATTGAAACCCTGGTTACGAACGAGAGTGGCCCCATTTGAGTTGACTGATTATGCTACAGTGGTTGAAAAGGCATCTATTATAGAGGCCGAGAGTGAACAGGCTCAAATAGGTCGAGAGAATAAGAAAAGAAGATTTGAGGGTCCGAAAGGAGGTTCAAGTGAGGGAAGCTACTTTAACAAAGGAGGTAGAGGACAAAAATCTCAATTTGTGGGAAAGTCGGGGGGTAACAAGACTACTAGTGAGACGGTAAATCAGGGTGGTAAATCTTCAGGAACATTTCAGTCCAATCAATCACGACCACCATTACCAGATTGTGACACGTGTGGTAAGAAGCATATAGGAGTTTGTAGGGTGCTGGGAGTAACTTGTTTTAAGCGTGGACAGAAAGGACACTACCTTAACCAGTGCCCATCAACTGATACAAACCCTAAAAGAGATGTTAAGTGTTACCAGTGTGGGAAATTAGGACACATTGATAGAGATTACCGTTCCGGTGGGTCATACGCGCCAGGTCAGAGTGTGACTGCTTCAAATAGGCCTACTGCTAGAGTGTACAACATGACCTTAGGTGAAGCGTTGACGAAACCAGATGCGGATACAGGTACTTGTTTTTTTCGATTTAAATTTTGTGTGTAAGTCTTTGGTTAAGGATCGACTTAATCAATTAATGGAATAAATAAGTTAATAATATAGATAAGGAAAATCAGTATCTGTTAAGGGCTAGGAAACGTTATGAAAAGAAAAGTAGGAGTGTTTTTGGAAAACACAAGCTCGTTGAGACGAACAGGAAATATATATTATAGGTAGTATTTTCTTACAATTGTTTTAAAAGAATATTATTAGAGCTTATTTTCTGGAAAATTTTACAGAGAGGAGCTATAGGAATATTGAGGTGTTAATATTTATGTCATGATAGAGATCAGAAGATGGTCAAACCATAAGTGAGATACACTACCATTCAGAAAAGGCCAATGTGGTGGCGGATATCTTCGTCGAAAGTGGAAGGAGAGACGAAATAACTTGGAATGACTGGAAACATGATGGAGTTTGTAAGGAAAAGACAGTAAAAGTACTGCTATTGATAAACTAAATGGCATGTTGATGAATGACAAGGAAGTGATATTGGTGTATTTCTGCGCAAACAAGATAGAGATATTATGAAAGGAAAAGGATAGAGGAAATAGTGTGGAAGTTAGAAGGTGTGAATGAAAAAGATACCTATGGACATTTCCAACATGATTCCGGGACGGAATCCTTTTAAGGGGGGAAGACTGTAATAACCCTAACTTTAGCAATGCTACAGTGATCACATGAATAGTAAATTTTGAGGATTTAGGGAAATGATATGTAGGTACCTTATAATTGAAACAGAAAATGAGTAAACAGAAATCATATTAGTGTTGTACTAGGGAAATAAGTGACTCGAAATGACGATAGATTTCAGAAATTCTTGAATATGGATTTTTGAGAATTTCGAGTTCGAATGAGCTCCTATTTTATCAGATATTAAGGAGCATGGAGATATTAAAGGAATTATATATTGAGAAATTGGTGTATTAGGGTAACCTAAAGGATTATTAAGTTAAGGAATTATCAAAGGAATTTGGATTGGTAAACGATTTCGAAACCCACTGAGATAATGAGGTATACTCGAAACGAACCACAATTAGACGAGTATGGAAACCAAGCAACCAAAATTAGTAATCTAACAAGGATACATACCACATTACCATTTACTAAAATTATAAACATTTTACTTAGAAAATAAGGAAAAGAGAATATTAGATCATCTCAATGACATCACTAATGATATCACCTTCCACTAACACAAATTTAAGGGTAGATTAGTCTTTTAACATATAGATTTTTCATAATTATCACCAAGCTTACACAACACTCTAGAGATTAGATGATAGGATGAGATAAGATCAAAAACAAGCAAGAAACTCTCCCCCCATTCCATAATTCCATTCGGCTACTTTCAAAAAAAAAAAACCAAAACCCTAGCTCTCTTCAATAACAAATCAAGAGGAAATTCATGGGGCTTCTTGGAGGTTAGGAAGGATCATTTACAAAGTTTCAAGGCCAACCATCATCATTTAGCAAGGTAATAAAATCATAGAAGTGAAGGTGAATAGTAATGAATAGTAGTTTTCAAGAAACTAACTTGATTTTCATGGTTCTTTTAGTTAATCCAAGCTAGTGTAAGGTTGTTTAAGGGTTACCAAGGCTTGTTAAGTGTTGTCAAAGCTTCAAGAAGGTATAACTACTCTTGCCCTCTTTGTATTTATGGTGGAAATTGAGTTGGTTAGTAGTTAAGTGATGTTAATGTTTAGTTTATGATGATTATGTGTTATAAATGGTTTGTTTTGATATGGAAATTGTGTGTTGTGGACTTGTAACCATGGTTGGGATGTAGACCACATGGTGTAGGTGATGGTGTATAAGGTGGATGATTGATTTGGAGGAGTTTGATTTTGGAAAGTATGAAATTACAGCCGTTATAATGCCCGATTTTCGTTAGGATGTGATTTGCCCTGTTTTGGACCCCCTGCATCCGTACGGTACCCTACTGTCTAGCTTACCAATTGACCATGAAATGATAGAGCTTAGTTCATAGATCGTTTTGATATAAGGTACGTTAAAATCTGATGAACGGTTTAGGAGAAAAGTCAGTTTTAGTGAAAGCGGTTCAGAAACCGAGAAAACGTAGTTGTGTCAACTTTGAGGCAATGACTACCATACTTAAACATTTTTAAAAATTATGAAACTTTGGGATATTGTAGTAAGGTAGTCAAAGAGTTGTTACCAGTTGACCTTGTGGTAAAATTCGAAATCCATATTTTCTGAGAATTTTTACAGTTAAGTGTGATCGTTAGGGGAAATGGTGAAAACCCCTGAAACTTCGATTAAGGTTTTAAATGGTTAAGTTCTTGAACCTTTGGGGTAATAGTGATACGTTAAACACATATTAAAGTTTCAAAGGTAATGTTATACAAGAGTGTAGTGAGTAAGAGATGTGGTATTCTAACGACGGTCCTTTTGTGTTTATAGAAACTCCGGAAGAGGGACGAGCCATACTGTCAGGATACCGAAACCGAGGCAAGATTTCTTCTATCCTTACTTTGTAAAACTACTTATCTTCAAAAAGAAACTTGATTTCATGGAATATATATATGTGATGCTATTATTACTATATTGTGAAGAAATTGTTTTCCTTGAGTATTGATATTGAAAAGAAAGGTATACGAAGATGTATATGAAGATGGATATGTATAGAGATGATTATGCATGAAGTGAACATGCCTTATAATTAAGAGAATAAGAGAGAATGGTATCAGTTATTATCTAGGGTTATATGGTTTATAATACTATATTAAAAATATTCTTTTTGAGTATCAGTGGTTTAATAAATATTATTTGATTATCATTCATTACTCTTAAAATAGACGGAATATTTTATGAATATAAAAGTATATTTGATTCCTGAATATGAAAGAGATGTCTGGATCATAATCAAAGCATTATGTTATATATATATATATATATATATATATATATATATATATATATATATATATATATATTTTATAGAAGTAATGTTCGAGAATGGAAATGATATGAGTGAATGATATGTGGAAATAAAAGCGAGAAAATGGAAATGTGGAATGATATTTAAAAAAAAAAAGGAATAATGATGTGACAAAAAGGGGGATTGCAACAGACTTGCGTAAGTGGCCGTGTCAGGGCTGTGTGCGACACAGTCCAGCATTTATTATTTTTATTACGGCACGAAGATGCCAAGGGAGGATGTTAGCAGGTGGCCTTCCTCCAGGGATGATCTTCATTCCTTCTACCGGTAGTAAAAAGAGAGCAGGTACGATTAGGCGACTGATCATCGTCCTAACGTATCAGGCGACAGCAGATATCCCCAATGTTTTTGAAAAGAAAGTGTAGACAATGGTTTTCAGATTTCTATACTGAAAACAGAATAATGATATGAGATGATGGAATTATGGTTACAGATGAAGAAAAACTGATATTATATTATTTTAGATTTCTTTCTTATAATAGTAAGTGGATGATGTATTATTAAATAAGAGCTTTATTCTTCCTTAAGGATTTTAATTGTTTTCTGCTATTATATGTGCATATACATATATGTATTCCTGTTCACATTCTAAATTCTAGGTTACAATATTATCTTGCTGAGCTATTATAGCTCACTCTTGCTACTTATGTATATAGCAGCTAGGTCCCATGCCGATACTACGCACTACACCCCGCAAGAGGGTAAGGGAAAGGCGACCTTTTGAGCGAGTGCTGGCGACCATCCCCGAGGTAGTGACAAGCGAAAGGGGCTTAGTAGACTTATGTAAATTAAGTGTGTAAGTTTGTAATAAACTTTTGGTTGTTGAAATGCTTCTTGTAGAAGTATTATTCAACAATGTACTTAGTAGAATTCTGGGTTTGTAATAACTGTTAACTTTAAACTTTCAATATTGTGAATGTTGTTCTATGAGCATATGACTGGTGTGTGTGTATTAGTGTGGGGTCAACTGCTTAATTATTATATATAAAAAAAACTCAAGAGATATTGATATTGAATGGAAATTGGACCGTGATGACCTGGATCCTTGACCCCGGATCTAGGGGCGTCACAGAAGCGATATCTTTGAAGATTGGATAGCTATCAAAGAGATCGAGTTGACTTAGGAGACGTGTGACAATCTATAATTGATATCATTGTATAGCTGATTATTAGGAATATCAATTAGAGATTGTATCGAAGCTGTATATTATATAAATATAGTTAGGTTAACCCTAGAAGGGTATCGTGCAACGAATTATCTTTATTGTAACCTAGCAGCTCTTTGTGATAGTTTACATAACGAAGAGGGTTCTTAATACCAGAAGTTTTTAAGTGCATAAACGTCTTACTTGTTAAACTCTCATACGAATTTGATTATTAATTGTGTATTCGGCCTAACAAGTGGTATCAGAGCCAATCTGTTACTTTATTACAGGTTAAGATCCAAACACAAAAATAATTATGTCAGCAATTCCTCCACCAACACCTACTGTTTCTGAAAAGGCTCCTACTACTAGGAGTCGTTAGGAACCAATCAGGGTTCCTATTCTGAGGCCATTAGAGTATGCCATGTGGAAGGTCAAGATGACTATGTTTCTGGAGGCTACAGATCCAGAATATCTTGACAGGATTTATGAAGGCCCTCACAATCCTACAAAGCTATCTGTTGCAACTGCTGGTGAAGAAGCTAAAATAGTTCCAAAGGAAAAGAAGGATATGACTCCTGAAGATCTATCATCAATTGCTAAGGATGCAAAAGTTAGGCATTTACTGCATAGTGCTTTAGACAATGTTATGTCTAACAAAGTGATTAACTACACCACTGCAAAAGAGATATGGGATGCTCTTGAAGTCAGATGTCAAGGAACTGCTGCTATTAAGAAGAATAGGAGAAACATACTCACACAAGAGTATGAGCATTTTGAGGCTAAACCTGAAGAGACCATGACAGAAACATTTGATAGATTCTGTAAATTGCTTAATGATCTGTCATTGGTCAACAAAGAGTATGATCTAGAAGACTCAAATCTCAAGTTTCTTCTTTCTCTACCTGAAAAGCGGGATGTGAAAACAACCACTATTAGAGACAACTATGATCTTGCTGAAACAGAGATTGATGAAATCTATGGGCTGCTCAAAACTCATGAATTGGAAATGGAGCAGAGAAACAGGAGATCAAGCAGGAAGGCAAAGTCTGTTGCTCTTAAGGTTGAAGAGAAGCCTCAGAAGATAGAGGCATCAAGAAGGAAAATGAAGGGAAAAGCTTTGGTCATACACTCAGAAAGTGAATCATCAAACTCGATTCAAACTCTTCTGAATCATCTGACTCTGAGGATGATGAAGAAGAAATGAGGAAAATGGCTGTGTTGATGGTGAAGACTTTCAAGAAAATGGGCTTCAAGAATTTCAAGAAAGGGAAAAGGTTTTCTAGAGATTCAAATGAAGACAGGAAAGCTTCAGGAAGTTTGATAAGAGAGATTCTAGGGGGAAGAAGGACAAGTCTGAAATTCAATGCTACAAGTGTAAGGAGATGGGTCACTATGCTCCTGAGTGCAAGAAGGGTAAAACTGGAAAGGTACTCTACACTAAAGGCAGATATTGGGCAGATACTTCAGATTCTGATGAAGAAGTGAACTATGCTCTCATGGCTACTACTGAATCAGAAACTTCTGAAAAGCAGGTACCTCTAACTACCTATGCTTATAATATTGATGACATTGCTCAATTAAGAATTTATCTTAAGTCATTGCATATAAGTTATAGGGATCAGACTTTAGAGAATGAGAGGATAAAATCTGAAAATTCTGAACTTAAGGTTAGAAATAAACTTGTTGAAGAAAAACTTGAAAACATGCAACAAGTTCAGAAAGAGAGAGATGATGCTGTTTCTATAGAACAGGATTTGCTTCAGAAATATAAACAACTAGAATCTGAGTTGGAGGAAGCAAATAAGAAAATTAGAACTTGGACTAATTCTGGAAAGGACACTCAACAGATTTTTCAAACAGACACTGTTGGTCTAGGTTATAATGAGGGAGATGAACGTAGATTTCAAAATCAAGTTAAAATCAGACCTCATTTTGTACATGGAGCCAGTAAATTTTTGTCTGAAAATGAAAAAGAAGCTGTTAAAAGTAAACCAGTAAAAACTAGTGTTAAACAGGTTAATATTGGTTTAATGACAGATAAACAACTCAAACATAAACTGAAGGAGTTAAAATCTGTTAAGAAACAGAGAGTGTCAAATAAGAACAGAAATGGAAAAGTAGGCATCACTTCAGGAAATAAACCAATGCTTGCTAGTTATGCTCCAAGAAAGACATGTCATAACTGTGGTAGTACTAAGCATCTTGCAAATTTCTGCAAGAAAAACAAAAATATAAATTCTTTACCTTCCAAGTCTAAGGTAAAGAAGGATTTTGCTAGAACTAAGCCACAGACTTTATGCACACACTGTGGAAGCACTTGGCATTCCATTTATACTTGCAGAGAATATCATGCTATCTATCATAATTACTATGAACTGAAACCTAATCTGAAATGGGTTAAAGTTGATACTGCAAGTGTAAACACTGATACTGTTAGCTCAAACTCTGATAATGTTAATTCCGCTGCAAAAGCTAACAAAGTTAAGAATGTCAAAGGATCCAAGCAAGTCTGGATCCTTAAATCTAATTCTCAGTAATTGCTTGTGATTGCAGGGCAACAGGGAGGCAACCCTAGTCGTGGACAGTGGATGTTCAGGACACATGACTGGAAATAAAGCCCTGCTATCAGACTATGAGGAGAAGGCTGGCCCAAAAGTTTCCTATGGTGATGGCAATGTAGGAAGAACATTGGGATATGGCAATATTAATCTTGGAAATGTCATCATAAAAAATGTAGCTCATGTCCCAGGACTCAAGCATGACTTGTTATCTGTGAGTCAAATCTGTGACAAGGGATATCATGTAGATTTTCAACCTGAATATTGTGAAGTTATCAGCAAATCTACAGGAAAGGTTGTTCTAGTTGGCCATAGGCAAAACAACATTTATGAAATCAAGCTCTTAATAGACTCTGTTGGAAAAGCTGTTTGCCTGTCTACAAGAATGTCTAGTGAAGAGAGTTGGAAGTGGCACAAGAAACTCTCACATTTGAACTTGAACAACATCAATGAATTGATCAGAAAGGATCTTGTAAGAGGACTCCCAAAGACTCTGTTAAATGTTGATGGCCTATGTGATTCATGTCAAAAGGCCAAGCAAAGGAAGTCATCTTTCAAGAGCAAGACAGAA
This sequence comes from Saposhnikovia divaricata, assembly GCA_036435485.1. Classification (NCBI taxonomy): domain Eukaryota; kingdom Viridiplantae; phylum Streptophyta; class Magnoliopsida; order Apiales; family Apiaceae; genus Saposhnikovia; species Saposhnikovia divaricata. The sequence continues at coordinate 171,368,057 of CM071600.1, forward strand.
TTTTCAATCACTGATCCTTATCATCTTCTGCATGTTGATCTCTTTGGTCCAGTAAATGTTATGTCTATAGCAAGGAAGAAATATGCTTTAGTCATTGTTGATGAATACACTAGATTCACTTGGGTGTATTTTCTAGCAAAGAAGGATGAAACTACATTAACTCTGATGGAGCATGTGAAGCTTCTGGACAAAGGATCAAGTAACAAAGTCAGAATCATCAGAAGTGATAATGGAACTGAGTTCAGAAATGCAACAATGGAAGAATTCTGCAAGGACAATGGAGTGAAGCAAGAATTTTCAGCACCTGGTACACCACAACAAAATGGTGTAGTTGAAAGGAAAAATAGAACCTTGATTGAAGCTGCCAGAACTATGCTTGATGAAGCAAAATTGCCAACTTATTTCTGGGCAGAAGCTGTTCAAACTGCTTGTTTTACTCAAAATGCTACACTGATCAATAAGCATGGAAAGACACCATATGAGATGGTGAAGAAAAAGAAGCCTAACCTGAAATACTTTCATATTTTCGGGTGCAAATGCTTTGTTTTGAAGACTCATCCTGAACAGTTGACCAAGTTTGAGCTAAAGGCAGATGAAGGAATTTTTGTTGGCTATCCACTGTCAACAAAGGCATTCAGAGTTTACAATCTGAGAACTAAAGTGATCATGGAATCTATACATGTGTCTTTTGATGACAAGAAGATAACTGGACTTGAAGACAAAGATGAATATGATCAACTGAACTTTGAAAATGAAGATTTAAACTCTGATGAAGTAAACTCTGATCAAACAATTCTGACAGACTCTGTTGAAACAAACTCTGAACCTCTACTGGTAAACACTGGAGAAATTTCTCAGCCACAACAAAGGGAAGAACCAGTTGAGGGGGAGCATGATCAAGATGAAGACTCAAACACTGATACTGAGTGTTATGACCCAACTAAACACGCAAGTGCACGTGGTCTCAAGTAATACAGATAGTAAATAAGACTCGTTCCTACAGGGACACGTTGTGTTGTTTAGCTAAACTCACGCACCAGTGTATGATTATGATCCGATGCTAAAACAATAAACAAGTGGATTTTTTTATCACTAATTTAACTAGAAATTATGACTACTTATTAGCTACTAGAACTGAGAATTACGTTGTATTACTTATGCGAATAAAAACATGGGAATTTAGGTTCATTAACCAATCCATTTACGGTCTTCAACTCTCTAGCCTTTTCATGTGATTTTGCAATAACTGATCGAACACACAACTGATATAAGCCAACTTTCGTTGCACAAATACCATCCTAAACAATATCCACAATTAAGATAGAAATTATTTAGTCTCCCAACAAGCCAAGTCTTTATATGTCTATAAAGAATTAAAACAAATTGGGTGAAGCACAAACATTCATTTGACCACGTAGTTGTCATAAACCGGTTAGATTTACGACACTAATTACGAATGATTAAACACGCATAAACCCACGCTAACATGGCAAGTTCTAAACTCTCGTATTCACTTTCGCTTCAACAAGAATTAACACGCAATTACAGGAGTTAGCTACTCTCCCATAACGAATTAATTTCACCCATGTCAGGATATCACAACAACCGCACTATAGGCATCGAGAGATATTAACACATAAGTTTCATGATTAAATCCACTAAACCCCCATGATAACGAATTAGTTCATAATCAAACTAATTGTCATCTTGGGTTCAATTGAAAACATGATAGACATGATAGAAGGAAAGGAATAGAAATAGAGATTAAGATAAATGGGTTCCAAAGAAAACCCCAATGTAAAGCATCCACAAGCTAGGAAGAATACAAGAAAAATCTGGAAAAAATCTTCTCCTCTTTGCTTCTTTGTGCTACAAAGTTACGTAGAAAAAATTACAAGCCTCTCTCTCTTTCTAGGGTTTTCTCTGCTAATTAATATAGGCCTCTAGGTGCTAATGTATCCAAAAGAGTTTTTTTTTTATTTTTAGAAGCCCAAACAAAACAGGATTTTCGGGTCAGACAACCGGCGACGCGGCGCCCAGAATCAATGCAAAGCTGGCGACGCGGCGCCCTATAATTCTCCTCAGCGACGCGGCGCCCTGGATCAGTACAAAACCAGCGACGCGTCGCCCAGCCCTCTGTCCAGCATCTTCAACTTTTTTCCATTTTCTTCAATTTGACTCCGATTTGTAATTCAATTGCTTCGCCTCGTTCCCTTAGCACCTATGAATGATATTCCTGCACAATACCCTAAAAAGAGATCAAAATACCACAACTCAAGGACAAACATTCGTTTTAAGCGAGATGGAAACGTTCTAAGTAGATAAAATACCCACTTATCACACCCCCAAACTTAAACGATGCTTGTCCTCAAGCATAACAAAACATGTACAACTAACTAGTACCACTTCCGTAGGTGATCACGGTTGCATTTAGCATATGCAACAAGCCCTTTAAACCCCTAGGTAGCCCTAGTGGACGAGTAAGGTCTCGTGAGGGCCTATAGTGAATGTACCCACAAAATCCATCTACTAACGCAACTACAATGCAACTAACTACATGTATGCAACTATATGAAAATGCAACGATCCCTTTTAAACTGACCAAAACCAACTAGCAAACAAATACCTCAAAGAATGCAACTAAATCCGAATAGAGCTCGACTAAGCCCCCGTATACTAACAATACATGCACGGGAACGTGGTGTGTGCAATTCTCACTAGAAATACTCTCGAAACTAGATCAAAGGCATAACCAATTCTTCGCCACGACAATCACATGTTTATAAACAGAATGGACTTTAGACACTCCATGACTCAAAGACACCGCCATCATCATTCAAGGTAGACAAGGACTCATGCTATACTCTACAAAACACTACAAAACACAAAAACACACATGCTCATTGACCGTGCAATGGGTGAGACCCCTAAAGGCTTATACAATAGCACCCTTTTAGCGAGCGTTAGGTCAGCAATCCCAAACCACAAAGGCTTTAGGTTACTAGGACTAAGTCCCCTAAGACTTACTTGCTCGAGTACTAAAGAGCCCACCCTAGCCAATTCACATACACACACTCTCACAAACGCTCATTTTTTTATTCACACGACTCTTTTTTTGTTCTTTTCTTTTTTTTCTTCTTTTTTTTTCTTGCCTTTTGCTTTTTTTTTATTATGCATGGGTGCACTATCTCACCCCCTAGACTACTCATATCAAATATGAGCCGGCTACTAGCCATTTGACGCCTAGCCATTATTACACTACGACACGACACTTAGCATGAAATCCATGTTTTCCCCCAAACTTATACTTAAGTGCTTCTACGCCATCAAGGGAATAACGAACATTCTAGATATAAATATGTGATTAAATCCTAACAACCAAACCAGGTATGACTCAATCTAGCCCAAGAGCAAACCGTGAGACCGTGAAAAGATTGTGTTCCCGACACACGCAAGTCAATTCCATAGGAACTATAAATCAACCCTCTATTCATCATTACCACACCCAATTAGACATCTATCTACCAATCAGAATTAGCTCGTTTTCAGGGATCATGAAAAATGCATGCTATGCAATGCAATTGCAACTATATGAACATAATATCACAATAACAGAATGTCCTATATGGCATGCATAAAAACAAAACAAAAAATGATCTAAACTAACATGCAATTATGCTCCTAACATGACATGCAACACATATATTATACAACTAATACAAATGCACCGTTAATCCCCACCCCCAAACTTAAAAGCTGCAATGTCCACATTGAAGGTAAGAATCAAAAAGGTGCAAGGCCTACCTACTCGTCGTCCGAAGCACTCCCATCAGGAGTGTCCGGTGGCGGATAGACAGCGCCAGCTGCTGCTCCAAAAGGTGGGAAATTCACCTCCACCCCACTCGCACGAAAAGCCGTGCTCAACGCCTGTGCAAACTGACTGAAGTCTGCTGCAAAACCCACCTGCAGGTTATGCACCGCATCAACCCGCCTCATCAATCTCCTGTATTGCCTCTGATCAACAACATTCCCGGGCTCCTCCTGCTGCTGCTGCTGCTGCTCTGGCTGATCTGGCTGCTGCTGCACTACATAACCAAGGCCCCAAAAATCGGCCTCACCGCCATCCCACACAGCAAGCCTCCGTATGCTCTGATGGTCTAGCACTGCCTGTGGCTGCTGCACAGCCTCCTCTGCTGACCAAACAGCACCACCAAATTTAGCCAACCTAACAATGACCGAACCATAAGGCATCGCTGCAGTAGAACCCCCTTGCAGAAATCGTAGAATCCCCTGATGGATCAAACTACCCAAATCCACGAACTCCCCACTGCAGATAGCATACAACAGAATAGCCCGCTCAACCGTCACCTCACTCGAATGCCTAGTAGGGAGGAGGTTGCCACAGATGAACGAGTGCCAAGTACGCCCATACTGATTCAAAGCCTTAGAAACGAACGTAGTGGCCTCAGTAGAAGTAGTGCCCCTACCCAACTTCCATTCTGTACCCGGAACACATAACTGCTGAATAATCATCTGAAGATCCACACTCTCACGAGTCTTCCCCGACCAATCCACTCGATCCCTATCAATAACCGGAAGCTCGAGCACACGACGAATAGCCCGTGGCCGATAATCCACACGAACTCCACGAACCTGACTAATACCATTCTTGTCCACACTAGCGTTCGCATAGAATTCGCGAACCACAGTCATCGGAACAGGTTCCGGAATCTCACAAACTCGCTCCCAACCTCTCTCCACAATGTTCTCCAACATACTACCATCATCCACCGTAGGTAAGAGACCCCTCTCACGGGCAATCGGATACTCCAACAACTCGATATACCTATCGCGAGCCTCATTAGAAATAAATTGCGGCCCACCATCACCACCACCAACATCCGATGAAGGGGGAGGATTCCGACCACCAACCCCACTTCCACTAGCCCCCTCACTACCACTAACTACTACCCTTTGTCTTTTTGGTGCCATGGAATTGAATGGATATGTGTTTAGAGTGTGTAGGGGTTTGAGATTTGTAAGGATTATATGTATAGGTGTGTATAGATGGAGGTGTAGATGTGTTTATATAGGGGAGAATTAGGTTTAGGGATTTGAAATAGAGATGGATTGTGTTTGATGGGGATGGGTTTGGGTTATATAACAAACAACTACAACAACAACTCTTTTTTTTTTGATTTTTTCATGTTTTTCTCGTTTTTTTTTTCTGTCCAGAAGGTTCAGCGCCGCGGCGCCCAAATTGCACTGTCTCTCGGCGACGCGTCGCCCTACCCACTGTTGAGAATTTTTTCTGCTTTTTTTTTTTTTTTTTTTTTTTTTTTTTTTTTTTCGAATCACTCCTGAATCTGCACAAAACAACTACAATTCAAGTGGGTTGCCTCCCACAAAGCGCTCTTTTTACGTCATTAGCTTGACGTAGCTTCCATTCCTTAACTTGCACAAATTAGAACCGCCGTCTCAACTTCGCGATTCAACTTCTCTCCAAAATACGGTTTCAACCGCTGACCATTGACTTTAAATGACTGATCCGGTAACTTGTCAAAAATTTCCACTGCCCCATGTTGAAAGACCGTTTTGACGGTGAAAGGGCCTGACCAACGTGACTTTAACTTCCCGGGAAATAACCGAAGCCGAGAGTTATACAACAAAACCAATTGCCCGGGTACAAACGTCTTAAGAACCAACCGACGATCATGCCACCTTTTTACCTTCTCCTTGTAGAGTTTGTTGTTCTCATAGGCTTGCAACCGGAACTCGTCCATCTCATTCAACTGAACCATACGCTTCTCACCTGCCGCTGTAAGATCAAAATTCAACTTTTTCAAAGCCCAATATGCCTTGTGCTCTAACTCAGCTGGAAGATGGCAAGCTTTCCCATACACTAGTTGAAAAGGCGACATTCCCAGAGGTGTTTTATAGGCTGTCCGATAAGCCCACACTGCTTCATCCAGCTTCAATGCCCAATCCTTCCTAGAAGGACTAACTACCTTCTCAAGAATCCGCTTAATCTCGCGATTAGAGACCTCGGCTTGCCCATTGGTTTGAGGGTGATAAGCGGTAGCAACTCGATGATTGATGTTATAGCGTGCCACCAAAGATGTGAACTTCCGATTGCAAAAGTGCGTACCTTCATCACTGATTATAACTCGTGGAGTGCCAAATCGAGTAAATATGTTCTTGTGGAGAAAATTGAGCACCACCTTAGCATCATTCGTTGGAAGTGCTTTTACCTCCACCCACTTAGACACATAATCCACGGCCAAAAGGATATACTGATTACCACATGACGGAATGAACGGTCCCATGAAGTCGATTCCCCACACGTCAAAAATCTCTACCTCCATCATGACATTCAGAGGCATCTCGTCCCTACGAGAAATATTACCAACTCTCTGACATCGATCGCACCTCAACACAAACTGGTGAGCATCCTTGAATAGAGTTGGCCAATAGAACCCTGCTTGAAGAATACGTGTGGCTGTCTTCTCACCTGCATAATGACCTCCATAAGCGGTAGCATGAAAATCACTAAGAATAGCTTCGGTCTCACTGTAAGGAACACATCGCCTAATAATCTGATCAGCTCCTTGCTTGAACAAAAACGGTTCATCCCAAATATATTGCTTGACATCGTGCAAAAACTTCTTCCTTTGAGCATGCGAAAGCTCGGGTGGAATGATGTTGCTTACTAGATAATTCACGAAGTCTGCAAACCAAGGTTCTTCATCTTGCACCTTGAATAATTGCTCATCAGGAAAGAACTCATTAATGACCGTGTTGTCTTTAGGTGACTTGCCATGATCTTCCAATCTAGAGAGATGGTCAGCTACCTGATTCTCCGTCCCCTTTCTATCCTTGATTTCCACATCGAACTCTTGTAACAAAAGAACCCAACGAATCAATCGTGGCTTAGAGTCCTTCTTCGCAAGGAGATAGCGAATGGCAGCATGATCCGTATAAACTGTCACCTTTGTACCAAGCAGATAAGAGCGAAACTTTTCAAACCCATAGACAATGGCAAGTAACTCCTTCTCAGTGGTAGTGTAATTCAACTGAGCGTCAGTTAGCGTTTTACTTGCATAGTAAATGACATGGAACACATTTTCTTTCCTTTGGCCTAGTACGGCCCCAAGTGCAAAATCGCTGGCATCACACATTAAAGCAAATGGTTGGCTCCAATCAGGAGCTGTAATAACTGGAGCAGAGATTAGCTTCTTCTTCAAAATCTCGAACGCATGTAAACAAGCCTCATCAAACTTGAATGGCACATCTTTCTCCAAAAGATTGCACAACGGCTTAGAAATTTTCGAGAAATCCTTTATGAAGCGTCTGTAGAACCCCGCATGACCAAGAAAGCTGCGAATCCCCTTGACTGAGATAGGGGCAGGAAGGTTCTCAATAGTCTCCACCTTTGCTTTGTCAACTTCCAAACCTTTACACGACACCTTGTGTCCCAGAATGACACCTTCTTGTACCATGAAATGGCACTTTTCCCAATTTAGAACCAGATTCGTCTCTACACAACGTTTTAGAACCAAACTCAAATTCTCCAAGCACTCATCAAAAGAATCCCCAAAGACTGAGAAGTCGTCCATGAATACTTCCACATTATTTCCAATCATGTCAGAGAAGATGGCCATCATGCACCTTTGAAAAGTAGCTGGTGCACCACACAACCCGAAAGAAACACGTCTGAATGCGAATGTACCAAAAGGACAAGTGAATGTAGTCTTCTCCTGATCCTCGGGTGCTATGCAAATCTGATTGTAACCAGAATACCCATCAAGCAAGCAATAGTACTGATGTCCAGCCAACCTGTCGAGCATCTGATCAATGAACGGAAGTGGAAAATGATCCTTCCGAGTGGCCTTGTTCAGCTTTCGATAATCCATGCAAATCCTCCAACCCGTAACTGTTCGCGTAGGAATGAGTTCGTTCTTCTCATTAGTCACCACAGTCATGCCCCCCTTCTTGGGCACACATTGCACCGGACTCACCCAAGAGCTATCAGAGATCGGGTAGATAATGCCCGCGTCAAGCCATTTAAGAATTTCCTTTTTCACAACTTCTTTCATGACAGGATTGAGTCTCCTTTGATTATCAACTGTAGGTTTAGCTCCCTCCTCCAAAGGAATTTTGTGCATGCAGTATGACGGACTGATACCCTTGATATCTGCTATAGTCCACCCAATGGCTGATTTGGAATCCCTTAAGATTCGCAATAATTTTTCCTCTTCTATTCCTGAAAGCTTAGAAGAGATAATAACAGGCAAGGTAGAAGAATCACCAAGATAGGCATACCTTAGATGTTCAGGCAATGGCTTAAGTTCCAATGCAGGTGCTTCCTCGATGGATGGCTTAAGTCTAACATGAGACTTTTTCAATTCTGACAACCCCAATGATTCAAATGAACTTTGAAACTTCTTCCAAGGTGCTGCATTAAGATATTGCACCTGTTCTTCATCTTCTTCGGTCTCAACCTCTAAATCATTAGCAAGAACTCTTTCCAACACATCAGCTTTCAACAAATGTTGAGTTGCGGGGTTAACCACCTTGTCGACCATATCAAGTTTGAAACACTCTTCATCGTCAGTGGGAAGCTTCATTGCATTGAAAACATTGAAGGTGACATTTTGATCGTGCACCCTCATAATGAGTTCCCCCTTTTGGACATCGATAAGAGTTCGGCCCGTCGCCAAGAATGGTCGTCCCAAGATGATAGGGATCTTCTTGTCTTCCTCGAAGTCAAGAATAACAAAGTCGGCTGGAAAGATAAGCTTGTCAACCTTCACCAAAACATCCTCAACTATCCCTCGCGGATAAGTGACAGAACGGTCCGCAAGCTGTAGAGCCATGGTAGTGGGTTTTGGCTCTGGAAGACCAAGTTGCATGAACACTGATAAGGGCATGAGATTAATACTTGCACCCAAATCACACAAACATTTGCTGAATGAGAGGTCTCCAATAGTGCATGGAATGGTGAAACTTCCAGGGTCCTTCAACTTAGGCGGCAACTTTTGTTGCAAGATGGCACTACATTCCTCCGTCAAAGCAACAGTCTCTAGCTCCTCCAGTTTCAATTTCTTCGAGAGAATGCCCTTCATGAACTTTGCATAGCTCGGCATTTGCTCAAGAGCCTCCGCAAATGGTATGTTAATCTGCAGCTTCTTGAATACATCCAAGAACTTAGCGAATTGATTGTTTAGCTTTTGCCTTTGCATTCGCTTTGGGAATGGAGGAGGTGGAAACACTTTATCTTCCCCTTCTATCTTGGAATTATCACTCTTGAGGTTAATAGGAGTTACAGGAGTAGCCTTGGACCGAAAATCAGAACCCAAATTGACACCATCTGAAAAATCGGATTTTTGCTCCAGAAGGGCCGGCGACGCGTCGCCCGATTTACACTGAATCTCGGCGCCGCGGCGCCCAAGTGTCTGGTCAGTTTTTTCAGTTTCGTCTTCTTTTGATTTTTCTTCGTTCTGACCTTGTAAATTCCTTCCTGATCGCAAGGTTATTGCTTGAACTTGTTCCTTTTGATCTTTCTTGCCTGGGTTCACCTCTGTGTCACTTGGAAGCGTTCCTGGTTGACGGTTCAACAAAGCATTGGCAAGCTGGCCAATTTGATTCTCTAGCGTTTTCAATGACACCGCCTGACTCTTGTACATCATTCGAAGCTCTTCCAATTCCGACTTCTCAGACTGATTCAATGAAGTTCCTTGAGATGGTTGAAACCCCGGTGGATTGAATGGTTGCCTTGGAGCATACGGAGGTGGTTGATAGTTCTGATTACTTGGCCTAGCATTGAACTGCTGATTTGGTGGTTGTTGAGCACCCCCCTGATTGTTGCTCCAACTGAAGTTAGGATGATTCCGGTTGTTGGGATGATAGAAATTTGGCACTGGTTGCTGAGGTCTTTGAAAATTACCAACAAATTGTGCGGATTCAGCTGAGATAGCACACATATTTGTGTCATGTGCCCCTGCACATAGTTCACACACCATAGCAACCTGGTTAGTCCCATGATTAGAAAGGGAATCTACCTTCATCGTCAACGCTTTGAGTTGGGCAGCAATAGCAGTAGCTGCATCCAAGTCAAGAACTCCAGCCACTTTAGCAGGTGGCAAGCGTTGAGTAGGATTCTGAAACTCATTGGCCGCCATCATTTCAATCAGGTTATAAGCATCCTCATAGCTTTTTGCCCATAGTGCACCTCCAGAAGCTGCATCTAGCATAGGCCGGGACTGAGCTCCCAACCCGTTATAGAAATTGCTGATGATCATCCAATCCGGCATTCCATGATGAGGACAACGTGCCAATATTTCCTTGTACCTCTCCCAAGCTTCTCCCAAAGATTCCTGGGAATGCTGAGCAAACTGAGAAATGGCATTCCTGTAAGCTGCTGTTTTTGCCATGGAGAAATACTTGGTCAAGAATTTTTGAGCACAGTCCGCCCATGTTGTAATAGAACCTGATGGCATGGAATGTAACCAACTCTTTGCTTTGTCCTTAAGAGAGAAGGGAAATAGCCTCAATCTGATTGCGTCATCTGTAACTCCGTTGAATTTGAAAGTGTCACAGATCTCAAGGAAGTCCCTAATATGAGCATTGGGATCTTCAGCAGGACTACCCCCAAACTGGACTGTGTTCTGAATCATCTGAATGATGTTTGGCTTTAGCTCAAAATTGTTAGCCCCTATAGCTGGGCGAACAATACTAGTATGAATGTCCTCCACTTTCGGCTGAGAGAATTCACTCAAAGCCCTCGCTGGTTGCTCTTGATTTGCCATAACTTCCCTTGCTTCAAGATTGTCTTCTAACCCGAAGTCAATTCTTCTCCTTGCTAGTTCTTCTCTACGTGCCCGAGCTCGTGTACGCATAAACTATAAACACGTACCTGAAATTCACCAACAAGAAATTTGATGAAAAACGTTCTAGTCACCGAAATTAAATGACCACTGATGGCAAATATTGAAACTAAACTAAACAAATAAAACCGCGTCCCCGGCAGCGGCGCCAAAAACTTGTTATGACCCAACTAAACACGCAAGTGCACGTGGTCTCAAGTAATACAGATAGTAAATAAGACTCGTTCCTACAGGGACACGTTGTGTTGTTTAGCTAAACTCACGCACCAGTGTATGATTATGATCCGATGCTAAAACAATAAACAAGTGGATTTTTTTATCACTAATTTAACTAGAAATTATGACTACTTATTAGCTACTAGAACTGAGAATTACGTTGAATTACTTATGCGAATAAAAACATGGGAATTTAGGTTCATTAACCAATCCATTTACGGTCTTCAACTCTCTAGCCTTTTCATGTGATTTTGCAATAACTGATCGAACACACAACTGATATAAGCCAACTTTCGTTGCACAAATACCATCCTAAACAATATCCACAATTAAGATAGAAATTATTTAGTCTCCCAACAAGCCAAGTCTTTATATGTCTATAAAGAATTAAAACAAATTGGGTGAAGCACAAACATTCATTTGACCACGTAGTTGTCATAAACCGGTTAGATTTACGACACTAATTACGAATGATTAAACACGCATAAACCCACGCTAACATGGCAAGTTCTAAACTCTCGTATTCACTTTCGCTTCAACAAGAATTAACACGCAATTACAGGAGTTAGCTACTCTCCCATAACGAATTAATTTCACCCATGTCAGGATATCACAACAACCGCACTATAGGCATCGAGAGATATTAACACATAAGTTTCATGATTAAATCCACTAAACCCCCATGATAACGAATTAGTTCATAATCAAACTAATTGTCATCTTGGGTTCAATTGAAAACATGATAGACATGATAGAAGGAAAGGAATAGAAATAGAGATTAAGATAAATGGGTTCCAAAGAAAACCCCAATGTAAAGCATCCACAAGCTAGGAAGAATACAAGAAAAATCTGGAAAAAATCTTCTCCTCTTTGCTTCTTTGTGCTACAAAGTTACGTAGAAAAAATTACAAGCCTCTCTCTCTTTCTAGGGTTTTCTCTGCTAATTAATATAGGCCTCTAGGTGCTAATGTATCCAAAAGAGTTTTTTTTTTATTTTTAGAAGCCCAAACAAAACAGGATTTTCGGGTCAGACAACCGGCGACGCGGCGCCCAGAATCAATGCAAAGCTGGCGACGCGGCGCCCTATAATTCTCCTCAGCGACGCGGCGCCCTGGATCAGTACAAAACCAGCGACGCGTCGCCCAGCCCTCTGTCCAGCATCTTCAACTTTTTTCCATTTTCTTCAATTTGACTCCGATTTGTAATTCAATTGCTTCGCCTCGTTCCCTTAGCACCTATGAATGATATTCCTGCACAATACCCTAAAAAGAGATCAAAATACCACAACTCAAGGACAAACATTCGTTTTAAGCGAGATGGAAACGTTCTAAGTAGATAAAATACCCACTTATCACTGAGTCAACTGAAAATTCTGGATCAAACTCTGATGATTCAAACTCTGAAAATTCAAATTCTGACTCTGGGCAGTCAAGTTCAGGGGGAGTCTCAGAAAATGAAGAAAGATCACAACAAAATCAGGAGAGCATGGATCAAGGGGGAAGATCACATGCTGACAGAAGTCATTTTCCTTCCGCTAGGAAATGGAATAAATCACATACACCTGATTTGATAATTGGTGATCCAGATGCAAAAGTGAAAACAAGAAGTGCTACTGCAAGTGAATGTCTATTTCATGCATTCTTGTCTAAAAATGAACCAAAGAAAGTGGAAGAAGCTCCTCAAGATGCTGACTGGATAACAGCAATGCAGGAAGAGTTGAATGAATTTGAAAGGAATGAAGTTTGGACCCTTGTACCAAGGCCAAAGAACAGATCTATTGTTGGTACTAAATGGGTTTTCAGAAACAAGACTGACAGTGAAGGTGTTATCACAAGGAACAAGGCTAGACTGGTAGCAAAAGGCTATTCACAACAGGAAGGAATAGACTATGATGAAACATTTGCTCCAGTTGCAAGATTGGAGGCAATCAGAATTTTTCTAGCATATGCCTCTCACAAGAAATTCAAAGTGTTCCAGATGGATGTGAAAAGTGCTTTTCTGAATGGAAAGCTTGAAGAAGAAGTGTTTGTTGAACAACCACCAGGATTTGTGGACCCCAAATATCCAGATTATGTCTACAGGCTAGATAAGGCATTATATGGACTTAAGCAGGCACCAAGAGCATGGTATGAGACACTTGCTCAATTTCTTCTAGAAAGTGGATTCAACAGAGGTACAATTGACAAAACTCTCTTTTATTTCAATCAAGGAAGTGACCTCCTTTTAGTTCAGATATATGTTGATGACATTATCTTTGGGTCTACTAATGATAAACTCTGTAAGAAATTTGCCAAGCTCATGCAGTCCAGATATCAAATGAGCATGATGGGAGAGCTTAGTTATTTTCTAGGCCTACAGGTGAAACAAATAGATGATGGTATCTTCATTAATCAAGCAAAATATACCAGAAATCTTCTCAAGAAATTTGGTATGCTTGACTGTTCATCTGCATCAACTCCCATGGCAACAGCAACTAAATTGGACAAAGACACAGGAGTTTCAGTGGATATGACAAACTACAGGGGCATGATAGGATCTCTTCTTTACTTGACAGCTAGTAGGCCTGACATCATGTATGCAACCTGTCTTTGTGCAAGGTTTCAGGCAGATCCTAGAGAGCCACATCTGACAGCTGTGAAAAGAATCTTCAAGTATCTCAAGGGCACCATATCATTAGGTCTGTGGTACCCCAGAGAATCATATTTCAAGCTACTTGGGTATTCTGATGCAAACTTTGCAGGCTGCAAGATAGACAGAAAGAGCACTAGTGGAAGTTGTCAATTTCTTGGTGACAGACTTGTCTCTTGGTACAGCAAGAAACAGAAATCAATTTCCACATCTACAGCTGAAGCAGAGTATATTGCAGCTGGTAGCTGTTGTGCACAGATCTTGTGGATGAAGAATCAATTGCTGGATTATGGATTAAGGTACAGTAAAATTCCTATTTACTGTGATAATCAAAGTGATATTGCTATGACAGGTAATCCAGTACAGCATTCAATGACCAAGCACATCAGCATAAGGTACCACTTCATCAGAGAACATGTGGAAGAAAGGAATATTGAACTACATTTTGTGTCTACAGAACAACAGCTTGCAGATATCTTCACTAAACCATTGAGTGAAGCTACATTTACAAGACTGGTCAATGAACTAGGAATGGTCTCTGGTTCTGACTAGGAATGTTGGTTAGATTCAAATTTCACTTATGTAATGTATTACTCATATTTCCTTGATTTGTTAAGTGCTAAGTGAACTCTGTTGATTAAACTCTGTTATGCATACTCTGTTAACATGTTTTTCTGTCAAACTCTGTTAAACTCTGTCAGCATGCCTGTATGTCATACACTGGAAATAAGTTGATAAACTCTGTGAACTCTGAGTTGATTTTTGTCTGAATGAAAACACCAATGAAGAAATATGTATGAAGCATGATTCTCAACAATTAATCATGAATCTTTCTGAGTTATTGTGATCTAATCTTAGATTGTACAGAAAATTAACACAGCATGATACTGGTTCATATTTATAGCATCTCTTAGTTTATTTTGTCCTAAACTCTGAGTCTATAAATACTGTGTGCATTGCCTTTCATGAATAACTACTGATGTTGATGAACTCTAAACTCTGTTAGTTATACTCTGGTAGATTAAAATGCTTGCTGCAATACCCCAAAGAAAATGTATATAGGTTGTTATACTCCTTTGAGATTATGTTGGATACTAGGATGACCAAGGAACTTATTGGTATATAATATGTGCTAAAATTCACTGATTTTTGGTGACTAGTCAAATACTAGGATGATCCAGGAACTTATCAAAATGATAAGGGCTAAAATTTTTGAATTTTTGGTGACTGGTTCCAACCTCTAATTACTGGAATGAATAGAATTAAAATATATATATATATATATATATATATATATATAGGGGGTATAAAATAAATTAAATATTACTGTATATAGATTGATTACTACAGAGTTTAGCTTTCATCATACAGTCAGTGTTTACTATGACAGTTTGTGCATCCAGTGTTTATTGATTTACTTTATGGATTTTATGAAAAATTAGATGCTCTAAAAATTGATTCAGTAAACTCTGCTTCACACACACATATTTTCTTAACTGTGCAATTTATGAAAGGGTTTCGGTGATAAAGTTGGAGAATTGACAAACGCTGTTGATTCGTGGTTCGTACTCTAAGGTAAATTTTCATTTGGATAATTTCAAAATTTTGGAGTAAATAGGGCTTTTGACAACTGTTGTTGATGAATTTGTTTCTTATATGATTACTTTAATTAGTTTTCATTTTCTTTGATTTAATTCTTTGAAGAACAATTCATAAACATAAAATTTGCAGAACACAATGAATAAGATTAGAGAAACAGGATTTTTCATTGATAATAAGAAAGAGATTACAAGCAAGTATTACATCTTTTTGTTCTCTCTATCTGCTAATCTATTCAACAGGAAAATAAAAGGTGAAGTCCAAACCACTCCATTGTTAGCAAACATCCCAGATCCCATCTTTGCCACTTTATTTGGGTGGAAGTTGAAGGGATAAGGTTATTTTTGCTGACATATTCATTAACAATGGTTGGTGGTGTTGGATGAGGATGCCTTCGAAGAAAGCCATGCTAATGTTGCTTGGAGAGCAGCATCGATGTCAATCACTCTTGCAGGTTTTTCTCTCTCGATTTCTTCAAGACCGGCATCCATCTGCAGCCACAGAGTTTCAAGCTGCCTTTCCCAGTCAAAGGCATCAAACTCTTCACGAGTATAACTGAAGATATCTCTGTTCTCTACGAGATGGAGATTCTTTTCCTTGATGGTAAGTTTTGACATTGTTGTGTGAAGGGTTTTTGATTTTCAGGCGAGAATGAAAGGTTAAAGGGATAGTGAACAAGTCTGAACAAGTCTCAAGGCCTTAAATAGAGATGGGTAAGTAACGAAGTACTAAAACGCTTCGTATTCTGGTTCTTAATGGTTACAGGTAAACGCTTCGTATTCTGGTTTTAAATGACTCCAGGTATTTTAAGAGAGTGTTATTTGATTTTTTTTTAAATCAAATATTTTATTGTTATATTTGCAAAATACACTTCTTAAAAATATGAGCACGTGACCCACTCACCCATTACTGTGTCCCACTCACCCGTTATCGTGTCCCACTCACACATTAATCTAGGAACTGTTGAGTGTTTGAATACATAAAAGATTGAGTTTTTAATTACTCTAATTACTTTTGTGTCCAAACGATTGTGTTTTACTTTTTACATCTCACAGTTCTCTCACTTTTCACTTGGGCATTTTCGCAAACACCTTTCCTACATACACTTCTCTTTGGGATTTCTTGAAAATTTCTTGATTCAATGGCTTCTAAACCATTCACTGTTCTTGGTCTACGTTTTGTCCCTAACAACTATGAAGCTCCACTCTATCATGAACGTGTTCCAGAAGCGTTTCATCTAATGCAGAATTTCTTGAGAGACTCAGAGATTGGACAAGCTCTGGTTGAACCTGGTACTCTCTCTGCATCTCAAATTGCCACTTTTTGGCAAAACTCAGTCTATGTGGATGGAGGAGAGAATGGGACTCCTAACATCATCTTCACTTATGAAGAACAAGAGTTTGTGATTACTCCACAAACTGTCAGAGATACAATGGGGTTTGATACACATACATCTTATACTTATGTTACTGAACCTCAATTGAGACAGATGCTACAGGAGATAGGTTACATGGAATCTCTTGACAAGCTTGGCAGTGTAAAGAGGCCTAATCTCAGGAAGGAATGGAATTTTTTTTTCGATTGCATTACAAGGACATTCCAGAAGAAGGTCACTAACTGGGATGCTATTCCAATGGACAGTCTACAAATCGGGTATTCTCTACTTTATGGTAGTAATTTTGATTTTGGTAGATATGTTCTGATGAATTTAGGTGATAAACTGTCAAAGTCTACTACAGTTTATTTTGCTCGATTTTGTCAAATGATGTTCAATGCTTGTGTACCTGGTTTAGAGATTGCTGAAACTGATAAAATTCAGCCTTTTAGAGTCAACAAGAGAATATTCTCTGATATGACTAATAAGGATGTTGGTAAAGAAAACCTACCTGCCTTTGTTCTTCCACTTGCTTTTCAGAATTTTCTCAACCAACCTCAGGACCAACCACAACCAGAACCACAACCAGAACCACAACCTGAACCACTAAACATTGATCGTACTCAAACACTAAACACTGAACCACCTACATCACCTACCCACACTGCAACTACAAAACAACCTTCACACACTCCACAGATAAACTCTGAACCATCACAATCTCAACCACAACCACAGCCTAAAGCAAAAAGAGGTAGAGTAAAGTCAGCAGCAATCACTGAAAGACATGCAAGAGTTAAGAAGACAATAGAGACACAAATGAAAGCAAAACAGACATCTCCTGGAGCTGTTTATACTAGAAGAATGAAACAAACGGCAAACAGACCTAAGTCACCCTCAGTGGTAGCAGAATCTAGTAAAGAGGATTCAGATGAACTGACTCTAGCTAAGAGAAGAAAACTGGTAATCTCTGATTCTGTTGATGAAAATGTTGAAGCTCTAGAGGTAGTTTCACAGCAAACACCTACTGTTGAGGCTGAAAAAGATGCAATGCCTGCAGAGGTTGAAATGCCTGCAGAGGTTGAAATGCCTGCAGATGAGGATACTAGAGATGGCTTTTCTCCAATGAATGACATTCTTGATTCATTCATGCCATTCTCTGATCCTATCTTATCAATTTTTGCTCAATCTGAAGCAACTGGTGCAGCTGATCAACCTACAGTTGTCCTTTCTGAAACTGTAGCATCACATACAGAATTACTCTCAGATGCTCACCAAACTGTTGAAGGAGGAGATGAGATTGATCAACAACCTAAGGAGATAAACTCTGAGACTATTGTGCAATCTGCAGAGGATGTTGTACAGCCTATTGTTGACTCTATTACTAAACCTGTTGCAGAGGATGTTATTGGCACTGTTCATGCATCTATTCCTATTCCTCCATCCACTCATCATGTTGAAGCTGAGGTTGGAGATGAAACTGAAGGGAATACTGAGTCAAGCCCTTCTCAGAGTTTACCAGTCCAGACTGATGCTAAGGTTAAGGATTTTGCTGGTCCTTCAAATCAAGCAGATGCTGAAGAAGAACACCTTGAACAATTTTCAAATGACTGGTACAAGGACACTTGTATCTTTCCTCCTGCAAGAGCAGCTGAATTTGTCAAGAGAACCTCCAAAACAATTACAAATCCAAAGATTCTATCTTGTCTTAAGGCTACAGTTGTACAAGTGAAGACTCTCAACTCGAGGTTTGATCTGTGTCAAAAGGCAATCTCTGATGTTCGAGGTGATGTTGTTAGAGGAGGTGAAATGATTAAACTTGACAACAAGAATAAATTTCAATATCTTACTCAGAATCAAGACACTTTGTCTCACAGGCTGAGCAAAGTTGAACAAAATCAGAATGATATGTCCTTAAAGATTGATTCTATTGCTACTTCCTTGGAGTTAATCACATCTATTCTTATGCCTGATGATGTCAAAAAGGGGGAGAGAGTTGCTAAAGACAAATGCAAGCAATCTCAAACTCTGATCAGAAAGGATAAAGCTGGAGATGGAGGAGCAAGTAGTAAAGGAAAGAGCAAAACTGAAGAATTTCAAACTCTGAAAACTAGCAAGTCTTCTAAATCACAGTTTGTTGGGATAAACACTGATACTCAAGGTACTTCAAAGACCAAGAGTTTGCTATTATTTTCTAATCCACAGACGGATGAAGAATTGGCTGCTAAGTTGTTTATTGAAGAGAATGAGGAAGGAGTTACAATTGAGGACATTGAAGCTGAAGAAAAGAGTTTACAAGAAGAACATCTCAAGGCTTTAAAGTCTGGTAAGTTAAAGAAAGGAAAAGCTCCTAGGCCTGTTCGTAAAGGCATTGTGATCAAGGATTGTGCTGATGTTAGTCAAAAATCTCAGTTATCAAAGGAAACAATGGCAGCAGAAGCTCAACTCAAGCTGAAAGGCATTGAAGAAGAAAGTTCACAGAAGAAAGTTACAACCTCTGTTTCTACACAAGTTGTGTCTAGACCTTTATCTTCTCAGTTGCAATCAGTTTTTGGGAAAGGAACACTTCATGATCCAAATCTATTATCTGGAGTTTCTATGAATTTTTCTGATGCAAGAGCCTTGACTGGCAAGGTTGGAAACAATAAGGGTGGACTAGGTTCACACAAGGACAAAAGGCAATATACTGGTCCTAGAGATCCTTCTTCACTGGCTGTTCCAGGTCGTGGTGTCACTCAAGAGAGTTTGGACAGACTGGAATCAGTATAGTTAGTTCATCAGAAGAGTTTAAAGAAGGACTTTCTCTTGTACTTCATGGCTGATGGGACAGTATTTAGAATTGGTGAGAATGATATTGGCTTGAAATATTGGGAAGAACTAGAATATGTTCTACATCTTTTCAAGGTGAATAGTCAAAGGACTCAATCAGTTGCTAATGTGCTCAGAAAGAGGATGCTTCAGAATTTAGCAATCAGAGGAACGAAGTATAATAGCAGATATGTTCCTAAGTATAGGGATTACAATGGAAATCTTATTGAAATGAAGAAAGGTACTGCAAAATTAAAGACTGATTTGGGAATCACAGTACTTGACTTTAATTCACAGTCAGAAGAAGTCAAATTTATCAGACTGGGAAATGAGATGAGAAGAAACAAAATCTATGATCTTAGGTCTGCTATCTATCAAACAGATGAGAGTGATCCTCAGCTCAGAGAGATTAAAGAAGCTATGGAGATTGAGCTTGAAAATGCAGAAAGAAGATTGCTCATAGATTATCTCAGAGCTACACCAGATCTTGAAGAGATTAGAGATTAAAGTCTGTAAGGATTTTCTTATTCTCTGTAGATTTTGTTAAGTAGAAGCTTAAACTCTGAATTTGTATAAACACTGTATTTGTCTATTTATTTTGACATCATCAATTACTGTTATTAACTTGTGCATTTTTGCTAATGAACAAGTTGGGGGAGATTGTTAAATATAATTGATGTGTTTTAATCAGTGTTTAAGTGTTACAGTGAATTATCAGAGTTTAGCTGGAAGCGGTCAGAGTTTAGTGTAAACTCTGACAGACGGAAGCTGGACAGAGTTTAGTAAAGTCTGTCTTGAAGCAGCGCGTACAGAGTCAACAAAAGATATTAGAGATCAATTGAAGATTTATTATGGAAGCGATATCTTTGAAGATTGGATAGCTATCAAAGAGATCGAGTTGACTTAGGAGACGTGTGACAATCTATAATTGATATCATTGTATAGCTGATTATTAGGAATATCAATTAGAGATTGTATCGAAGCTGTATATTATATAAATACAGTTAGGTTAACCCTAGAAGGGTATCGTGCAACGAATTATCTTTATTGTAACCTAGCAGCTCTTTGTGATAGTTTACATCACGAAGAGGGTTCTTAAAACCAGAAGTTTTTAAGTGCATAAACGTCTTACTTGTTAAACTCTCATACGAATTTGATTATTAATTGTGTATTCGGCCTAACAGGAATATTATTAGACGACACTATATAGAAGTATTCATAATGGATTTCTGAGTTCGTATTGATGATCTACATGCAAAATAAGTGTATGTAAACGATATCAGATTCAGAAAAATAGCACTTTTATTTTCTTCGAGATTTCCCTGTACACTGAAGGATTTAAGGATTTATTAAAGAGATTTGGGGAATTTAAATTCAAAGATTATAAAGGAGGATTGAGAATGGTAGTATAAATATTAAGAAGGTTTCCGGTAAAACCCTAACAAGAAATATTTGAGATATTCCTCCGAACGATCAATGAAATTGAGCAATAACAAGACAAAGAAACAAGTAGAGAGCCAAGATGCATGCATGTGCAAGTGGATATGATCAAGTAACCAAGCTAAAAAACTGAAAATAGCAAAAATTTTATAAATTTTAATGTAAAAATAATCCTCTTTTTTTGTTAGTTCTCGAAATAGAAGTATGGGTAGAAATCTTCGAGTTCTACTATTAAATACTTTTATACTATTTTAAACATCTTAATGTATGCAAGTGAATTAAATTATTTATTTTACAATTTTGCATTTTCTATTTCAATTTTTTTTTAAATTTTATTAAATAATTGGTTAGATCTATATCATTTATTATAATACCTGAGTCTACCACAGTATGTTGTTAACCAATCAGAAAAGATGAATTATTTTAGGACCAATCAGATGTCATTCCTAAATCTTAGACCAATCATATTATATTAAAAATTTTCCTTATTTACCATTCTCATTCTATTATACTAACCATGGTTAGTTAAAAATTCCAATTGAAATATAGTACTTACTTGATTTAACATATCCATATATTACTTACTTTTCAATGTCAAAAAATAATTATAATAAAATAATATTTTAAATCAAAATCAATCAGGATTATACAAATATATAATATTAAGTGATTGTTGCAATATTAATTTTCCACACTTATGATTACGAATTAATTTTCATAAATATATATAAGAACCAATCAAAATTTACCACTAAAACTAAATTAATCATATCATTCTCATCCTAATTTAATTATCGTGGTTACTTAACAATTTTTTTGTAAGGCAAAATTTGTTTTATTTAGTACATGCATAAATTACAAATTTTTTAAAGTGATTATAATTTTAACTAACTTATCAATCTTTTAATTTCAAGTAAATCAAAATTATACTATTATTAGCTTATAGCCCGTGCAAAGCACGGGTTACTTTTAAATATTTTTAAAATTATATGATTAAACAAAATAGAGTTTTATAATTTATTATGGAATTAATTTAACTTTTTAAAATTATTTAATAAATCACATGTATTGTTTAGAACTAATAATATAAAATCTTAATATAAATTTGTTGTTGACGGGATTCGAACCGGGATTTAAATATAGAATATTCCTTATTATTTGATCTAATGGTTATCATCTATCTACTAAATATCTAACGGTCACTATTGTTTTAAATGGTTGAACCAAACGACCAAATTATATCCTTGTTTGCTTATTACATATTAGTAAAGATGTATATAGATTTTTATTATATTTTATTAATGATTGTAAGATGCGATGTGATATTTTTGGGTTTATATTATTGATTGCAAGATTAGTTTTAAATTTAAAGGTAACATGTTTTAGTTAGAAAACAAATATTAACGTTTGTAAGATATGGTATAATTTTAGGTGTTTATAAAAGGTAATTTCTATTAAAAGTAAATGTTGAAAAGGTAATTTCTATTAAAAGTAAATGTTAAAAAGGCAATCGGCTAATAACTATTTATAATATTATTATAAATAATAATTAAGTAAGGATAATTAAGTAAAATAACATATTTTATTAGTTAATGTTAAATAAGTAAAATCAACATGTACTTTCTTTTAATATGTTATAAATTTTATTTAATAATATAATTAGGTTTAATTTAATCATTATTTTCAATAATTTTTTTTACTTTTAATATAATTTAATATACTCATGTTCAAGGATTATCCTCACGTTTTCTTATTATTAACAATGTATATAGAATTTTATTATATTTTATTAATGATTGTAAGATGCAGTGTGATATTTTTGGGTTTATATTAGTGATTGCAAGATTAGTTTTAAATTTAAAGGTAACATGTTTTAGTTAGAAAATAAATATTAGCGTTTGTAAGATATGGTACAATTTTAGATGTTTATAAAGGGTATTTTCTTCAATTAAAAGTAAATGTTAAAAAGGCAATCGGCTAATAACTATTTATTATATTATTATAAATAATAATTAAGTAAAGATAATTAAGTAAAATAACATGTTTTATTAGTTAAGGGTAAATAAGTAAATTCAACAGGTACCAACCAACCAACCAAACTTTTAATGTTTCTGCTTTTATATAATAGTATAGATATGTCACGACCTAACTTTCATAAATATCAAATATAATCATACTATAACATATAGTTATATATTATGGATTAATTTTCATAAATACTTATAAACTAATTAATCATAATTTTTAATTTGAAATCAATCACAATTATATTATTATATACATGCATATCTGTTCTTTGCGATCCTTTATATGCATAGAGCCATTTTCCAAAATTGTGTATTTATTAATTAATTTTAATTCAAATATATTATTTTTGTACATGAGCCTATTTTATCTATATTCTATAATATAATATTTTAATATGTCAAACTCTCGATCTACAATTATAAGGTGCAATCAAATTTGAATAAATTTACTATTACTGAATTAAAATTTTTGAAAATTATAAAGAATTTACAACAATATTCAAAATACACATTCAAAATCAAGGTTATACAAACTTTTAAATTATTCAATTATATTAAAAAAGCTAGATTCAAGCAATTAAATTAATAGAATTCATTTTAAACCAATTATCTTTAATATTTTACTTATCGGTATTTTTAGTTTTGCAACAATTAACGGGACAAATAAATTTATCTGACAATATATTTGAATTATTCAAAATACTAAATATATTCTCAAATAGTATTACACATTATTTGGTGTATAAATCATCAATCAAATAATAAAATTCATTGCAAAGTCAATGAAAATATTATTAGTGAATATTTTAATATCAAATTGGTTAACTCATCTCAAAAATTAAAAAAAATATACAAATTTCAAATTTTCTTATAAATCACTATTTTTTATAGGTAATTAATTCATCAAGAAAAGATTATACAACATCTACAAAAATAATCAAGGTTTGACTAATATATATTAAAATTGATAATATCAAGGTTTCCTTCATTTAAACTACGACCGTTGATTAGATCTTAAATTGTGTTCATCCCTCGCTTATATTACTAAAATATATAGCCTTTTTGTCGAGATAATCCAACAATTTATTATAATTGTGAGGAAAATATTTATTTGATTTGTCAAAACGTTTTCGAACAATCGACCATAACTACGATTCTATACTATCCAAATCAATGAACCAATATAACAAAATCCCATAGATCTAAGATCCCGAATTCTAAATTAAAAGAACCTACTCTCATGAAGAGAAAGGACGAAACCCAATATATGGGTAGACAAAATCTACTAAAGGGGTAATATACTTTCAAGAAAGAGATATATTTATTGAAAAACAAAGTAAAATCAAGAAAAAGAAACGAGAGTTATCATTCATAAGAAGAAAGTACAAAATCCAATATATCAGTAGATAAAACCCACCAACATGGTACTAAACTCTCAATAAAGAGAAATATTTATTGAAAAACAAAGCAAAATCAAGGAA
Source organism: Saposhnikovia divaricata (assembly GCA_036435485.1). Classification (NCBI taxonomy): domain Eukaryota; kingdom Viridiplantae; phylum Streptophyta; class Magnoliopsida; order Apiales; family Apiaceae; genus Saposhnikovia; species Saposhnikovia divaricata. Next base: position 171,392,517 of record CM071600.1, read on the forward strand.
TAATAAAAGGAGGGCATATCATCAACCAAAACGCTGATTTCAGCCCCTAAATTTTAGCTTAGTATTTTCTGGGAGAGGAGGAAAGAGAGAAATGGCTACAGTCTTCGTTATAAAAATCACTATTGTTGATAAGGAGATTGGTTGATACATAAAAAATTATATGTTTCTAATAAAATATGCCCTTTTTTATTTTGAATTTTTGAATTAAAGTTATAGTATTCGATTCCCATATCCTAATCTAAGAGCAGACATGTCAATTTTTCTTGGTTTGCTGATAATATTTATTTTTTAATATCAACAAAACTTTAAATATAGGTTAAAAAAAACTTAATAACTTGGTAGATAGATTCTAAATAAACAAAGATGTCTATTTTTTAACAACAAACAAAATCAAATAAAAAAGTGGGCTTAATTTTATGTACTCTTTTCTTAATTTTGTTTTATAGAATCTCAATGTTGTTTTCAGTTATATAGTAACATACTTAGATAACCCAATTCGAGAGTAACATTACATGCATGTAACTATCATTTTTTTCCTTTTTGCGTATTATTTTCGTTTCGTGTACAAAAAAAAAAGTGTAGTTTAGTATAATTTTGTGTTCGAATTTTGGGTACAAAAAAAATTTAATGTCATTTTCATGCAAGACCCCGAAGACACACGACATAAATGTACACAATACAAACGATTTGTCAGATCTACGTAAGCGCTTTTTTCTAATATATATCGGAAAAATATACTCATTGTTAAAGGAAAATGAATTTCATGTTTTTTAACCCAATAAGTAAATTACAAGGACACTAATGTGGAATGAAAACTAGGGTTCGTAAATTACGGCTAGGGTTTGATTGTATTTAATGTTTGGGATGATGAGCTTCGAGCTTAAACGGTTGTTCTTGCGTTCGAGACTAAACGGTCCTCACAAGATGCATACGTATCTCTGTATTGCTAGAGAATCAAGCCAACGTAGTTCTGAGAATGAGGGGTCAGACCCTTATATAGGCTGAGAAGCCTTAGAATTAGAGTAGGGTTTGGAGACTTGGTGGGCAAGTCACCGCCTTGAGGAAGGTCCTAGACTCCTACCTTGTAGGAGTCTGTTTCCATGTTGAGTTTGGTGCCTTGGAGGCTACTCCTTGTAGGAGTGATTTCCTTGTTTTAATCTTATTGCTGAGTTGTTTATCACCCTCAATATTAATTACCAATTTAATATTGAATTAGGGTTTCGGGCCCCACTATTGGGCTTCGTATTTAGACCATTCTTGGTTTAATTAATGCCACATTAAATGTGTCTTTAGGGCTTACTTTTATCCCATATCATTTGCCCCCCAACTTCTAGGAAAACTGATCTGGTTTTCCTTGAAGTTTTAACTGCCTTTCTCGAGACTCGGGTCGGGATTTATCTTTGTACACTAGTGTTTCACGAATACCGTTTTGATGTAAAGCATGGAGCGACCGATGCATTTACGACGATGTTTAAACGATGCTAATCGGCACTAATCAGCCTTAAACGATGCTTAAACGATGTTAAGCGATGCTAAACGGCGCTAAACGGTGCTAAACGGCACTAAACAATGCTAATGGCACTAACAGTGCTATTGACACTAACAGTGCTATCGGCACTAACGACACTAAATGGTGCTAATGGCACTAAACAGCGCTAAAAGGCACTAAATGATGCTAGACGGCGCTAGACGGTGCTAGACAATGCTAACGTCACTAAATGGTGCTAGCGGTGCTAAATGGTGCTAACGGTGCTAAACGGTTTCGGCCTCAGCTTCCACTTCAGCTTCGTTTTCACATTTAAAACATCAGGAAGAAACTTCAGCATCGACCTTGAGCATCACCTTCGGTAGGCCGGCTCATCGGCCTCGAGCATCACCCTCGGTCGGCCGGCTCTCGGTCGACCGGAGCTTTCCCCGGGAGCTCGGTCGACCCAAGGTCGTTCGGCTAGGGTCCTCGTTGGGGCATCGATCGGTGGCACTCAGTCGGCTTGAGCATGTGTGGAGCTCCGGTTCGGCGGTACTCAATCGGCCAACACTCAATCACCCAGTACTCAGTCGGCTGAAGGCCTTCTTGGCTTTTGGTTTGCTACCTTTAGTCGGCCAAGGGTAGTATATGACCGTAGAAAATTCATTAACCTTCGCGTGGACTGTAAGATCGTCCAAATCCGATATCTGGAACTCAAGATATGGCCCAAACAGCGTGGATAGCCCGTGTAGGGTTGAGATCGAGTGTCAGTCGGCCTAAGGGCTTCCAAATCTGCCAGTTGGCCACCATCACTCGGCCAAGGATCTTCAAGACTGTAGAAAACTTAGTGAGCTTCACGTGGACTGTAAGATCGTCCAAATCTGATATCCGGAGCTCAAGATATGGCCCAAACAGCGTTGAAGGGTCAGATTGAGTTCCTAGTCGGCCTAAGGGCTTCAAAATGCCTCATTCGGCCAAACTCAGTTAGCCAAGGGTCTCCAAGACTGTATAAAACTCATTTAGCTTTGCGTGGAATGTAAGATCATCCAAATCTGATATACGGAGCTCAAGATATGGCCCAAACAGCGTTGAAGGGTCAGATTGAGTTCCCAGTCGGCCTAAGGGCTTCAAAATGCCTCAGTCGGCCAAACTCAGTCATCCAAGGGTCTCCAAGACTGTTGCAAATTCAGAGAGCTTCACGTGGATTGTAAGATCGTCCAAATTTGATATTCGGAGCTCAAGATATGGCCCAAACAACGTGGACAGCCCGTGTAGGGTTGAGATTGAGTGTCAGTCGGCCTTAGGGCTTCAAAATCTGCCAGTCGGCCACTATCACTCAGACAATGGTCTCCAAGACTGTAGAAAACTCAGTGAGCTTCGTGTGGACTATAAGATCATCCAAATCTGATTTTCGGAGCTCAAGATATGGCCCAAACACCGTTGAAGGGTCCTGTTTCGGCTTTGGCTCCGGCCTCGGCTCCGGCTTCGTTTTGACATTTCAAACATCAAGGTGAGGCTATGAACATCAACCTTAAGACTTGATCATTAACCTCAGGACTCGATCATCAACCTCAGTTGGCTGATGGCCTCCTCGGAAGGTCGATCGGCTGGTGGTTGGTTGGCCGGAGGTCGGTCGGTCGGAGCTCTCCTCGGTAGCTCGGTCGGCCGACTCTCGGTCGGCTGAAGGTCGATCATCAACCTGATCATCAACCTCAAGACTCGATCATCAACCTCAATCGGCAGGAGTGAAAGCTCGGTCGGCCAAAGCTTTCCTTGGGAGCTCGGTCAGCCAGCTCTCGGTTTATCATATTGAACATCACGTTTCGAACATCAACTTCAGGTTTCAAACGTCAATTTTAGTATTCTAACACGGATTTCAGTATTCGAACATAAATTTCAATCTCCAAACATGACCTCAGTGGCATCAAATGGCGCTTAAACGACACTAAAATGACGTTCAAATTTTAATTTCAAACATGAAATTAAACTATGTTAAACGGCGTTAAACGACATAAAACGGCGCTAAACGACACCAAACGGTGCTAAATAGCCTTAGACGATGTTTAAACGATGTTAGACGGCATAAAACGGTGCTTGAATGACTTCAACTTCAGCTTGATTTTCATGTTCAAAACATCAGGACTGAAGTTCAACATCAACCCTGATTATCAAAGTGACAACTCGAAAATCAAGGCTGATCATCAGCCTCGGTCGGCTAATGGGCTGAGGGTGCTTCGGTCGGCCGTGCTCGGTTGGCTGCGGTGCTTGTGGTGCCTCGATCGGCCATATTTCCTCTTGTCAGTATTACAACATCATTCATTGCTCAGGAAGATACTACTGAAAGATTAGAAGAAGAGATGAAAATAAAAAGTGAAATGGTGAATGTGAAGGCAAATGATATTAGTCTTGACAACTTGGAAAAGGGTGGTTCAATTACCAACATTGAAAATAAAGAAGTTAAAGATGTGGCGGATAACATTCGCGATCGGTTGGAGCTTCCCGGAGCCTCGCTCCGTCGGGGTCGGTCGGCTAGAGGTCCCCGGAGCCTCGGTTGGCTAGCCTCAGTCGGTTCCAAACTCACCTTCAACCCTCCAGACTGACGTCAGTCGGCCAACAGGCTCTCGGGTGAGTCAGTCGGTCGACGTTAGTCGACCAGAGCTCCGTCAGGCTGCTATCACGATTTTCACACTTCAAGCTCGCTTTCTACCTTCCAGATCGATGTCAGTCAGTTGAAAGGCTCTAAAATGAGTCAATCGGAGAGAGTCAGTCGGCCAAAGCTCCCTTAGGCTGTCAATCAGCTGTAGTCGTTCGGCTGATGATTGCCTAGTACCTTGGCTGACTGTGTTTTGATTCTGGAATCTCGAAGTCAAAAATCAAATGTCGATATCTGTAAAGCATAATGTAATGTAATATGTAATAGAGGACATATATAACTCAACTAGGATAAAAGATAAATAATATTAACTCTATACAGGGATCGTGAAATTTAAAGAACAGGAACCAACAAGGATCAAGTCGCTGAAAGAAGTTCATTAACATGATCAAGCGTCAGTGACAGAATAAGATGTACAGATGATTTAGTTGAAGGGCCAAAAGATTCCATGTATTTATATTATTTAAAGATACTGCTGCAGGCTAATCAATTGGAATGTAACGAAGGTGTAAAGATCAAGATCAGTGCCAGTCACTTGTGAACCAGACCAGAGCACTAAGTGTCAGCACATACGAGAAGGATCAACACATTAATTCACAGAAAGAATTGCCAAAGCCTATTGACGATCAAGGACAGACATAATATCTCAAGGTATTGTCAAAAATTAATTTACTCTGAAAATTAACTAAGTAATAGATTAATTAATTATTTATAATAAATAATTAAATTAATCTGGTACTTGAACTATTTTCTAAGATAAATTAATTCAGTAGAATATTTGAAACAGGAGAGAGAAGCCTAAAAGAAGCAGCCAAAATTAGTAATACTATTCAAAGTTACTATGCACGATTACTTTGCAAGGTTACTATGCAAGATTACTATGCACGGTTACTATGCGCGGTTACTATGCAGGTATTGTGCAAATAGTGCTACTGTGCAAATAGTGGTTACTGTGCAAATAGTGGTTACTATGCAGGTGGGGCCACGTCCAAAATATTTTCAACAGATGGTTGGTGGAATAGTACTATGCAGGTGGGGCCCACGTCCAAAAATTCTCAGCAGGCGCATTTTGGTTGTTGGAATAGTGGTTACTATGCAGGTGGGGCCCACATGAATAGTACAACATAGTATAGCATAGTGACTTTCAAAATACACCTCAACACACAACTCTCTCTTTTCTCTCTTATATCTTCTCTGTGTTAGCTGCTAGACAGTCCATCTAGTAGGGAAGCCGGCTTAGCCCGCTTTCAGGAAGTGTCGGGTAGAAGGTCCTCGTGCCTAAACTATCCTTAGGAGTGTTCTAGTTTTGAAGCTAATCCATTGGATTAGAAGTTGTAACACCCATTCGAGTTTATTATCAATAAAGATATATTCTCAGAATTATTTTTTTTATTGGTAGTATCGTATTCAACCCCCCCTTCTATAATACTTCGGGACCTAACAATTGGTATCACAGCAAACTTCTAGCATACAAGAAGTCTAAAGATCAAAACCATGGGAAGGAAGGATACAGGTGTGAAGATTCCAATGCTTGACAAAGATAATTACTTTCACTGGAAAGTAAAAATGCACCTTCATCTCTCAGCCATCGATAAAGGCTATGTAGATTGCATAGAGAAAGGACCTCATGTTCCAATGAAGGCCAACTCTGGGATTAGGGATGGGCGTCGGGGCACTTCGGGGCCGGGGAGTGCTATCCCCGCCCCCATCCCCGAATTTGAACCCGATCCCCGTCCCCGGCCCAATCCCCGTCGGGGACTATTTTTCATTCCCCGTCCCCGTCCCAAACGGGTAACGGGGATCCCCGCGGGGAATCGGGGAATTTTATTTAAAACTAAAAATAATATTAAATAATTTTAAAAACTAATTAGTGAGCTCAAATGCACTAAATTAAGATAAAAAAAATATTACTTAAAGAAACAATTATAAATAACATGGAAATGAAGTTATTTAACTACTAAAAAGACAAACATATAAAATTAAAAGATCTTTTTGTTTCCAATATGAAGTATTGGAAATTCGTTTAAATATATGATTAATATATATATATATATATATATATATATATATTAAAGTGTGGTGAAATCGAGTCGGGATTGAAAATCGGGGCGGGGGTCGGGGATCGGGCCGGGGACACATAAAAACCCGGCCCCGGCCCGCTCCCCGGTTTTTTTTGAAAATTGTCCCCGCTCCCCGGCCCGTACCCGAAAAAATCCCCGAATCCCCGCCCCGTTCGGTGCGGGGATCGGATCGGGATCGGGCGGGCCGGGATGAATGCCCATCCCAGACTGGGATTGGTGAATATGCTGGCACTGTAGCTGCTGGAAGGCCTATTCCAAAGAATCAAGCTGAGTACACAGATGAAGACTTGGAGGAGATTCACAAAGATAGGAAGACCATGAACATTTTGTTCAATGGAATCGATCAAGATATGTTTGATAATGTCATTAACTGCACTACTGCTAAGCAAGTGTGGGACATTATCTAAACCATCTGTGAAGGAACTGAGCAGGTCAGAGAGAACAAGATGCAACTCCTCATACAACAGTATGAACACTTCCACCATAATTCTGGTGAAAATTTAACAGATATATTCAGTAGTTTTCAGAAACTACTGAATGGCCTGAAGTTGTATGGGAGAACATATGAAGTCAAAGACTCCAACTTAAAATTTCTGAGATCTCTTCCTAAGGAATGGAAACCAGTTACAGTCTCGTTGAGAAACTCCCAAGACTACAAAAGTTTTACACTTGAGAGACTGTATGGCATCCTAAAAACATATGAGCTTGAAATGTAGCAAGATGAGGAAGTAGAAAAGAGCCAGAAGAAGAGTGGAGCTATAGCCTTGATGGCCAACAATCCAACAATCCAAGGTGGTGGAAGAATGAAGAGTGTAGAAGCCACACTAAGTTCAAAAACTTGTGAAGGTGAAGCTGAAGCTAGCAAGGGCAAGATGATTGAAGAACTTGATGCATCCAGTGGAGACGAGTCTACTGATCTGGATGAATATTTGGCATTTCTGTCAAAGAGATTTTCGAAGCTAAGATTCAAGAAGAATCCAGCAAGAGCCGGGAAATTCAAGTAAAGCTATCAACCGAACAAGGATGTGGTTGAAAGATTAAAGATCAAATGCTATAGCTATGGAATTATTGGTCACTTTGCCAATGAATGCAGAAAATCCAAAGCTGAGAAAGAGAAGAAATAGTTCGAGACTGTTGATTACAAAAAGAAATACTTTGATCTTCTCAAGCAAAAGGAAAGAGCATTTGTATCTAGAGATGATGATTGGGCAGCTGCAGGTGACTCAGATGCAGAAGAGGAGTTTGTCAATCTTGCACACATGGCAAACAAAACTGATGAAGAAGCTAGCTCAGCAAGCAACCAGGTATTCTCTACAGTCTTAACTGATCTTTCTAAAGCTGAATGTGCTAGCACAATTGATGAAATGTCTATTGAATTGTACAACATGCATTGTAAGAACCCTAATTTTTGGTAATATTTCCTTTTATTTAATATCATGTGACATTGTCAATTTGGAACCTTTCTAGTCATCCCTGTTGTTTAATGGAATTGATTGTCTGAGAAACTATGTTCACTATGTAAGATAAAGAGAAGATTGTTGAGGGCAAGAGTCTTATTGTTAGTAAGATTTATAAAACTTGGGATTTGAGAATGATTAGAGTATTAAAAGATTTATTAAGGATTATGACGAGGAATTATGGATATTCGAGGAAATTACACAGTTAAGTACTTAAGGAATTATAGGGGAAATCTCTACGCGACAAAATATTATTACGAGAGATTAATTAAGATACGATACGAATTGAAGTTTAAGTGGCAAGCATTGGTGGAAGAATAATGATACAAGGAGTAGTATTGCATGCAAGTCCCATGCAACCAAGTAGTTAGGAGAAAGCAAACTAGTTAAACCAAATGGTAAGAGGAATAGTAACTAGTTACATTTCTTTTTCCAAGGAGGGGACAAGAGTACAAGAGGCCATACCTAGGTTGTACCATGCATATACTTACACTCATATGTATCACCCAAGCACTTTATCAATTATTCAACCAAACAACAAAAATCAAAAACACAAAGCTCTCCCCCCCCCTGAACACAAAGCTCTCGGCCAAGACCATACAAGGAAGAAAAATTTTTCTTTCTCCCATTTCTCCTCACTCATAAATCAAGGCATAATTCCTAGGCTATCTCCATCATCTAAGAAAGGTATACTAAGAATTTCAAGTCCTTTCATCCATTCAATTTCAAGATATTAATTGTTGAAGATATTGTGAATAGTAACCATGTTGAGTTTTTCTTATAGATCTTGGATTATAAGGGTTATAGGAGATCATTCAAGGTATTCTTGAGTTTTGTAAGGCTTACCCAAGGCTCCTAGGTACTCAAGAAGGTATAAAAATCATAAACCCTTTTGGCCATGTAGTGTTTATGATGTTTGGTGATAGATCCATGTATTTTTGTGTTAATCTTGGATGTTCAAGTGGTGGATGATATGGATCTTGAGTTTTCGTGTTGTGATTGTGATTTTTATGATTGTGGTTAGTATATGTATCTCCATGAATGTTATAAAGCATGAACTAAGTGAATTAGATGTTGGTTGTGTTATGGAAGTAAGAATATTGGTTGATCTAAGTGAAACATACATGCTGAATTTTCCCAGAAACTTGACCTGTCTTGTAACATGGTTTTTAACCCCCAAATCTTGTCCCCTGAGGTCCTACCATATATTGTTGGAAAGATATTTGAATGTATTTTCTGGAAATGTAAGGTTCATGACTAGGTGATGTATATATTTTAAGTTATGGCCGGAGAAGTAAAATGTGTTTCTGGATTCCGGACTGCACTAAGTGACCCCCTTGTGAACCTTGTTTAAACCCCTAAAAATTTATGTGGGATCATGGAAAAATTTGAGAAACTAGGAAATGCAGTGGTGAAGGCTACCCTAAAAGAATTGGATTAAAATATGAATTTTTCAATTTTATAAAAATGCTAGAGTAAAATTCGCGCAAGGGAAAAAGTCGTTAAGTGGAGTATAATTCTAGGGGTAATGATTATGACTCGGATATGGTAACTAAATTAAGTCGAATAAGTGACGAGCGTAATTGAGTGATGACATGAACCTATAACGGGGCTAGAGTGTCATAAGACGAAGTCGTTAAGTTAATTTCGTACCCCCTAAAACCCCGTAATTAAAGAGATACTGTTAAGGTACTAACGAGCGGTTATTGCTTATGTATAGATCGTTCCACTCCGCACGCTCGACCACCCCAACCAAACCAAGGCAAGTTTACTTTTCAAAACTTATACATATACAAGGACTTTCACTGTTGTGTTTGTAGTTTTCAACCATATCAAATGCTATGTTTATCGAAGTATTGATGCAATTGAGAATGTATAAGTACATATATGTTTGTACCCCTTGAACTTAGATTGAAATGTTTTCTTCGGACAACGACTCTAGCAACAGAGGTCGTAGCGGTCCGTATATACTATTGACCGGGGAGCGGTATATTATTATATCGTAACTAGATTGCGCAAACCCGATGGGTCATTCGGGGAGTATCGTATACTCAAGTATTATTTTCGTATCTTCGTAAATACTCGAAACCCTATCTTGGATAAAAATTTATTTTATTGAATAATTATTTTATTAATTATTAATATTAAATCTTAAAATATCATTTATTAATTATTGTTCATTATTTTAAAGACAAAGTCAATCCAAGATACATTTAATACTTTCAAACTCGAACTCTTTCGAACTCAAAACATTTTCGAAAACCCCCGGTCAGGTTCCGCTTCTTGTATGATTTCAAGAATCATCGGTCGACTGATGTCGGACCTCGATTACTCTGTTTTCAATCAAAAATCAAGTTTTCAAAAGAAAAAGAAAAAGGGACTCTGGCAGGTGTGGGAACCGTTGACGAACGACTCCCGGGATGTGTAAGCGGCCGTGAGCCAGGCGGTCCATCAATTATTATTCCGGCCCAGGTGTTGCCGAAGGATGATTACGGATGTAGTTTTCATCGAGGGTGATTATGGATGTAGTTTTCACCCGGGGATAGTTACGGATGTAGTTTCTATCCTTCTACCGGTAGAGAAGACCCGCGGATTATTGGACTTGGATGTGGCGACTGATCATCGTCAATCCCTGTCAGGTTTTTATGTTTTCTTCCAGTCCCATCCTCCACTTTGGAAAAATACTCAAACACTGCTTCTTGGGCCTAAGTGCCAAGTTGCTGATAGTGTGGTTTTTGATGAGAAAATATTGACCTCGTGCAGTATCTAGAACTGCAAGATTTTCTATAAAGATTGGCACGTGTTAGTGCACTCTTGCAATTGTTTCAAAGAATGAAATGTTTTTGTATGAGAAACCTTCTAAGCTAATGGAAGGAAAGAGGTTTGCAATGATGTATTCCCTGTACAATATGTTAATCGTAGAGTGTTTTGCCGAAAATGATATACTCATATGTATATATTTTCAAACTTGAGATATATTGAAATGGGAACCTTATAAAGGGTTCATATGTTATTCTTAAAGCTCCTTAGTGAGTATAGATGTTTTATTCAAACTCGGACATATACATTGTCCAACTATGTTTTGAAATCTGAGATTTATACCCATATAGTTGGGATTGTTTTCGAAATAAACCACATTATTATTTTGCAAAATGGTGAACTTGCTGAGCATTATGTAGCTCATTCTTGCTTTATAAAAACTTTTCAGGAAGGGAAGAATCTGGCCGATTAACTCCGCACCAGCAGAAGAGGAGTAGAAGATTTACCACGGAGATGATTTAGTTCCTGATAAATACTACAGAGTAGTCTGATAGGTTTTCAACTGTAATAGTAAGACTTGTCTTCAAGTATAGTTGTATAAGTGGAATTGCGTAAGACTCTGATTTGTACAAACGAATTGTAATATTTAGTGGCACTTTTGATTATCGTTTCTGAGGCTCTAACTTGTTTGTGCTTAAGATTGAGGTCTGGAAGGATGTATTGTGGAGTTGTGCAGTTAATACGGGTATGATATGGTTGGATGGTGATGTGACGACCTGAATCTTTGACCTCAGATTTGGGGGCGTTACATGCATGTTACCCTGAAATCACTTAACAGAGAGAACAAGAGGATTAAAGACCTTAATGAAAAGTTAAGTGATAGGAATGATAATAGAAACACAGTTAATTGAGTTTGAAAATATGAGAAGAGATTGCTTGGATGCTAAAAATGAAATGATTTAGGCTATAAAGAGAGAGGAAGTTTTAAATAAATAGTTAGTAGAGGAACATAGTCTGATTGCTAAATGGAAAGGATCAACAGTTATAATTGAGAAAATTTGTAATGTTCAAGGAATTGATTCTTTCTGCAAATTAGCAGAAGCTAAGTTAGATGTTGATAGGGAATTTACTTCAGACAGTGATTTAGTCAAAAAAGAATGTTCTTTGAGACTTAAGCCTGTTAGCAACGCAACTTTAACTAAATTGAATAAAAAGTACGGGCCTGTCAACAAGAACTTTTTTAATGGAGAATGTAGCAATATTGAATCAGTTGAGAAAAGAAACATAGGGAACTTGTCCCATAAGCAATTGAAGGACAAGCTAGAAAATGTTAAGTCAGGTGTTAAGGACAAGAAAAAGAACAGAAATGGTAAGGTAGGGATTAACAAACACAACAATTACACACCTGATAAATATGCTCCAAGGAAAGAATGTGTAAAGTGTGGAAGTATTAATCATTTATCTACCAACTGCAAAGCTATGAAATATCCTTTGATGCCTAACATGCCCATGCTTGTGCCTGTTGTGAATGTTATGCCAAATATGTATGCTCCCTCTGCTCATGCATCTAGTCAATATGCTAACATTCCATTCATGCATAATCCATACTACAATGCTTTCAATATGCCAAAGATGCCATGGATGATGAATAACATGTTTGAACAGACTATGCCTAACAATGCTCTTAACTATAACAAATATGAGTAAGTATCAAATTGTGTCTCTCAAAGGCCCAAACCTAAAGTCAAAATTGATTTAACTCAATCTAAACTTTTGGTTAAAAGGGATTTGAAGGATAAGAAATTGGCTAACAAGGCAGGACCAAAGAAAACTTGGGTACCAAAATCAACTTGATTTTGTTTTAATGTGTACAGGGAAACAAAAATAATCTTTGGTATCTGGACAGTGGTTTTTCTAGGCATATGACTGGAGATTCTACCCTGCTCACTAGGATTGAGGAGAGAGCTGGCCCTAACATTACCTTTGGAGACAACAGCAAAGGATATACTAGAGGATATGGCTTGATTTCACAAGGGAATGTTGTCATTGAAGAAGTAGCACTGGTTGATGGACTTAAGCATAACTTGCTAAGTGTCAGTCAACTGTGTGATAAAGGCCAGAATGTCTGGTTCACATCTGAAGCTTGTGTCATTTTCAAGAAAAGTGATAATAAGGTAGTGTTGAAAAGAGATAGAAGAGGAAATGTGTACATTGCTGACTTCAATTCAACAAATGCAAACATGACTACATGTCTTCTCAGTAAGGCAAGTGTAGATGAAGGTTGGCTTTGGCATAAAAGACTGTCACACTTGAATTTTAAAGCAATGAATGAGTTGGTAAAGAAGGATTTGGTTAGAGGTATTACAAAATTGGATTACTCCAAGGACGGATTATGTGATGCATGCCAGAAAGGGAAGCAGAAGAAGGCCTCTTTCAAATCAAAGTCAATGTCATCAATTGATCAACCCTTGCAACTACTTCACATGGATCTTTTTGGACCAGTCAATGTGTTGTCAATCTCAAAGAAGAAATACTGTCTTGTGATTATTGATGATTTCTCAAATTCTCTTGGACATTCTTTCTGCACTCTAAGGATGAGGCTGGTGAAGTCATTATAAATCACATCAAGATGGTCAACAACAATCCTTTACTCAAAGTAAGGAGAATCAGAAGTGACAATGGAACTGAGTTCAAGAATTCTGTAATAAGAGAGTTTTGTTAAGAAGAAGGAATTATCCAAGAATTCTCTGCACCAAGAACTCCTCAACAAAATGGTGTAGTGGAAAGAAAGAACAGAACTCTAATTGAAGCTGCAAGAACAATGCTTGAAGAGTCTAAGCTACCAACATACTTCTGGGCAGAAGCTATAAACACTGCATGCTACACTCAGAATATTTCTTTGGTCAATCAATGTAAGAACCCTAATTTTTGGTAATATTTCCTTTTATCTAATATCTTGTGACATTATCATTATGGAACCTTTCTAGTCATCCCTGATGATTAATAGAATTGATTGTTTGAGAAACTACGTTGTTGCATTTATTGTGTAAGATATACAGAGAGATTGTGAAGGCAAGAGTCTTATTGTTAGTAATATTTATAAAACTTGGGATTTGAGAATGGTTAGAGTATTAAAGGATTTATTAAGAATTATGACGAGGAATTATGAACATTCGAGGAATTTACACAATAAGTACTTAAGGAATTATAGGGGAAATCACTACGCGACGAAATATTATTACGAGAGAATAATTAAGATACAATACGAAGTAAAGATTAAATAACAAGCATTGGTGGGAGAATAATATTACAAGAAAAGAAATTACATGCAAGTGCCATGTAACTAGCTAGTTAGGAAAAGAAACTAGAAAGCATAAAGTACAAGTGAATAGTGACATGTGTGATGGATGTTGTACCTAGGGGACAATAGGGCATGGGGAGACAACCTAGACTCTAGCTTGGCAACATGTGAACCACACCTAATACCCACAATAATACATATCCTACTTATCATTTCATTACCTTTCAAAAACAAAACACAAGAAAACACTCTCCCCCCCTTTAGAAGCTCCCGGTCGAACTCCAAGAGGAGGAAGAGAGAGATTTTCTCTCCAACATTTCCTCACCTACAACCTCAAGCAAAAATCCTAGGGCTTCCTTGCATTATAAGAGAGGTATGGTATCAATTTCATAGCATTCCATCCATTGATTCTTGAGATAAAAATTGTTGAAAGTTTAGAGGGGTGTTAACATAAGTTGTTATCTTTTAGATCTTGAAGGATTAAGGTTTGTGAGGGCTCATCCAAGTGTTCTTAGTTGTTGTAAAGCTCATCCAAGGTCTTTAGCTACTCAAGAAGGTATACAAATCTCAAACCCCCTTGGTTATGTAGTGTTTATATAGTATGGTAGTAGATCCATGTGTTCTAGGACTAATCTTGAATGTATATGTATTGGATAGCATGGATCTGGAGTTTGATGTTGAGATTGTGATTTTTATGACTATGGTTAATATATATATCTCCATGAGTGTTATGAATCATGATCTAAGTGTATTAAGTGGTGATTATGTTATGGAAGTATGAATAATGGTTGATCTAAGTAGTTTGAGCTTGCTGAGTTTGTCCAGGAACTTTGATCTGTGTTGTAGCACGATTTTGAACCCCCAAATGATGTCCCCTGATGTCCTACCTTATATTGTCGGAAAGATAATTGAATGTAGTTTCTGGAAATGTAAGGTTCATAGCTAGGTGATGTGTGGATTTTTAGTTATGGCCGGAGGAGTGAATTTTGTTTCTGGACTATGGACTGCATTAAGTGACCCCCTTGTGAACCCTGTTTAAACACCTTAGAATATATGTGGGATCATGGAAAAATTTGAGAATGTAGGGAATGCAGTGGTGAAGACCACCCAAAAGGAATTGGATTAAAATATGAATTTTTGGATTTTATAAAAATGCTAGAGTAAAATTCGCGCAATGGAAAAAAATCGATTAGTGGAACATTATTCTAGGGTTAGTGGTTATGATTCGAACGTGGTAACTAAATTAAGTCGAGTAAGTGACGAGCGTAATCGAATGATGACATGGACCTATAGTGGGGCTATGGAGTCATAAGACGAAGTCGTTAAGTTAATTTCGTACCCCCTTAAAACCCCGTAATTAAAGAGAAATTGTTAAGGTACTAACGAACGATTATTGTTTATGTATAGATCGTTCGAATCCGCACGCTCGACCACCCCAACCAAACCAAGGCAAGTTTACTTTTCAAAACTTATCCCTATACAAGGATTTTCACTGTTGTGTTTGTAGTTTTCAAATTATATCAAATGCTATGTTTATCGAAGTATTGATGCAATTGAGATTGAACAAGTACATGTATGCTTTTACCCCTTGAACTTAGATTGAAATGTTTTCTTCGGACAACGACTCTAGCAATAGAGGTCGTAGCGGTCCATATATACTATTGACCGGGGAGCGGTATATTATTATATCGTAACTAGTTTACGAAAACCCGAAGGGTCATTCGGGGAGTATCGTATACTCAAGTAATTATTGTTATATTTTCGTAAATACTCGAAACCCTATCTTGGATTAAAAGTTTATTTTATCGAATAATTATTTTATTAATTATTAAATCTTAAAATATTATTTATTAATTATCGTTCATTATTTTAAAGACGAAGTCAATCCAAGATACATTTAATACTTTCAAACTCGAACTCTTTCGAACTCAAAACATTTTCGAAAACCCCCGGTCAGATTCTGCTTCTTGTATGATTTCAAGAATCATTGGTCGACTGATGTCGAACCTCAATTACTTTGTTTTCAATCAAAATCAAGTTTTAAAAGAAAAAGAAAAAGGGACTCTGGCAGGTGTGGGAACCGTTGACGGACGATTCCCGGGATGTGTAAGCGGCCGTGAGCCAGGCGGTCCATCACTTATTATTCCGGCCCAGGTGTTGCCGAAGGATGATTACGGATGTAGTTTTCATCGAGGGTGATTACGGATGTAGTTTTCACCCGAGGGATAGTTACGGATGTAGTTTCTATCCTTCTACCGGTAGAGAAGACCCGCGGATTATTGGACTTGGATGTGGCGACTGATCATCGTCAATCCTTATCAGGTTTTGTGTTTTCTTTAAGTCCCATTCCTCCATTTTGGAAAAATGCTTTGACACTGCTTCTTAGGCTTTTGTGCCAAGTTGCTGATAGTGTTGTATTTTGATGAGAAAGATGTTGATTCAATGCAGTATCTAGAACTGCAAGTTTATTTTGAAAACAAGGGCACATATTGTTGCACCTTCGAGATTTATCAACTACGATAAGTGATTTTATAACCGATTGAAACAAACAAGTATATCAACTGCCAATCATATGAAATGTTATATTGCTTACCTTAAACATATATTCTTGCTGAGCTATAGTTGCTCACTCTTGCTTGTTTTCAAATTTTACAAACACAACAGCTAAGCGAAATGGCAAGACCCAAGCAGACTGTTCGAAAGCAGGTGACTAGACCCGAGCCACCACTTGAGATTCCACCGGTAGGCCCCATTAGCCGGATTGGTTGGCAGCTTTTGTTAGTTCGTTTTATTTATCAGTATGACCTGTGCAAGGCAGTGTATCGTAACAAACTTTCAAGCCGCCAACTTCGCTTCATATCGAAGTGTTGCTGGTAGCATAAATACTATTTAATTCGATCTGTAATAACTCTGATAATTTTAATTCTGCTTAATCAATGTTGTGACGTTTCTGAGGCTCTAACCTGTGTGTGTGAGTGTGGTGTGAATTTATTGTGGGGTCGATGGCTGTGTTATTTATATTATGTGCAAGAATAGGTATGTTACTAATGGAAAATGGACCGTGAGCGCCTAGATCTCCGACCCCAGATCTGGGGTGTCACAGAAATGGTATCAGAGCAAGGTTACAGTTCTCAGAAACGATAGTAATTTAAGAAAGCAACCCTAATAATAATAACAATAACGATAACCTTAATAACAACTTTAATAATACTTAGAACTCTCATCGAGTTTGTAGTCGGGTTATCGGATATAGCCCTGACTTTAAGGCCCGTGAGGGAACTACTCCTAAACCCTTCTTTTATGGTTAGTGACCCACCTTATTTCCCTTGTGTAGATGGAGAAGATACCAGACCCTGAGGCTTTCGAGAGAGAGCATGATGAGGCCCTGATGCGAGAGACCGAAGATCCTGAGGAGGATATGGGTGCTGACTCCGAGCTTGGCCCCTGGATTACAGTGACAGAGAGTACTGATGATGAGGATCTCGTTGAGGAGCCCTTTGAGCCTGAGCCCGAGCCAGAGCCTGTTACCCCATCTCCTGTAGCTACTGATGAGGAGAGTGTGAGATCCGGCGAGGGTCGTGTTGTGTCACCACCACCTTCTCCACAGACATCTAGCCCTGTTTCATCGGACGGTGACTCTGAGGATGACACTTCTGGCGAGGAGGAGCTTGACCTACCCCTGCTACTGCTCCTGCTCCTACTGCTGCTGCTGCACCTACTCCTGTTCTTGTCATACCACCTCCACCGATGGACCTACCCCCAGTGTCGGGTACTGAGCATGCTTACGTGGTACAGTTCCTGACCCGAGACTTACTATCTGCAGAGGCCCGACTTAACGAGGCGAGGCGGGCACTAGTGGAGGAGCGCGAGGCGCGCTTGAGGATCCAGGCTGAGATGAGGACTGCTGTTGCTAGGAGGACTAGGGCTCGACTCCACCGGATTGAGATGAGGAGTCGCGATAGGATTCTTGGTTTAGGGATCCGCGGGGGCGGAGTGATCCAGGCTAGGGATGCTAGGCGTTTTGTGCGTCGTGCATTTGCCCGAGTGAGGACCTTGCTCCGCCGCGGCGCGGCCCCGTGATGTGTTACTTATAGCTCAGTCCCCTAGGTTCAGATGACATTAGTGTGTCGATTTTGCGGGATAGTAGACTTGTGCAGTGGTATCCTTTCTGACCAGTGGATGAGTAGACTGACCTACAGATATGTAGATGTGACTTCGGGTAGTATGTATGGATGTAGCCCTACTTTTGTGTAGCCTGACTATTTGGATGATGTATTTGTATTAGTTCCACTTTTGTTAGACTTTGACATCGGAACTATGTATTTGGCTCTAACATCCAAACTTTGTGATAACCCTTGTACCGTACTTATTTAGTTTCAGTTTCCTTAATATTGCCTCAACTGCTTTACTTTCCGATGCCATGCTTTACTGTTTTGATATACAACTGTGATTATACAATTGCTACAAGCCACAAATACAACCATACTGTTTCAAATTACGATATGCGATTTCAAATTGTTTTCTACAATTTCCAAAAATGTTCCTACAATCTTTAAAAATAAATTTTTCAAAAAAAAAAATGTTTTGAAATTTTGAAAAATATTTTTGAGGTTTCGAAATTTTGAAAACTCTTGTAAATGTTTTCGCATCCCAAAGGGATTTTTCCCCAAAAATGTTTGACATTTTATCTCCAACATCGGATTATTAAAACTTTTGCAACTTCCACCCTTATGAGGAGGAACGATACGCTCCTGGCCGTGCAAACGCTGTCAGGTAATTGGAAAACCCTAACCCCTTTCTTGTTTTATTATCAGAATCATGCCACCCAGAAGAATGAACACTCGAGCTCACCCGATCAGTTCTGAGGGCCAGGGTAGCCACCATGGAGCCGGAGGCCACCAGAACCGTGAAGGGAAGAATGTCAACCTGAGTGAGAATGAGGACAACGATCATAACCTGTTTGATGACTCTGAGTATGAAGAAGAAGAAGCTAGTGATGATACCCGAGAGGTAGAACATCCTAGGGGAGGCCCTATGGAACAGTTCATGGAGTTACTTAGGCAGAACTTGGACCGTCCCCCAGTTCAGCAACCACCCCAGAATGCTAATGCTAATGCTTTCCGGAACTTCAAATCCCTGAAACCCCCAGAATTTAAAGGAACTGCCGACCCTGTCGAGGCAAGGGCCTGGCTGAAGGAAATGGAAAAATCTTTCGAGATACTAGGTGTTGCTGAGGAGCAGAAGACTGTTTTCGCCACTTACCTTCTGAAGGGTGAGGCGAACTATTGGTGGGAAGCTAAGAAGAATTTGGAAGGAAGAGGTGTGGTGACCTGGGAGAGATTTAGCGAGTTCTTCTTGGAGAAGTACTTTCCTAGGTTCATGGAGACACAAATGGAGCTAAAGTTTTTGGAGCTGAAGCAAGGAAACATGACGGTGGCCGAGTATGAGGCCAAATTTACTGAGCTGTCGAGGTTTGTGCCAAAGTATGTGAAATCTGAGGCAAAGAGGGCCCGAAGATTTCAATTAGGGCTAAAACAATGGATTCAGAATCGTGTGGCGGTTCTTGAGCTGACAGACTATGCCACCCTGGTACAGAAAGCGTCAATTGTTGAGGCTGGGAGTGAACAGATGCAGAAAGAGAGGGAAGGAAAGAAGAGGAAGTTGGATAGTCGAAAGGGGAACTCTGCTGGTGGGAGCTTTCTGAGCAAATTTAAGCGAGGAACGATGTCCCAACCCAGCGGGAACTTTGGAACCAAGAGCGCTGAAAGTTGGAGTGTGGGCCAGGGCGGCCGACCACAGGGATCGTCTTACTCTACCCCATCCCGAGCCCAACTCCCAGAATGCAACAAATGTGGAAGGAAAAATGCGGGCGTGTGTAACCTGCAAGATGTGAAGTGCTTCAAGTGTGGGCTGACAGGGCATTATGCTAACGCCTGTCGCGGAACTAGTAACAACCCGAGTGTCGGAGGTAATTGCTTCAAGTGTGGGAAACCAGGGCACCGAATGAGGGAATGTATGTCCTCTGGGCCAGCTGCATCGAGAGTGAGTGGAACTGCTTCTAACAAGGCCCCTACTGCAAGAACATTTAACATGACGGTGCAGGATGCCGTGAGGAACACGGATGTGATTGCAGGTACCCTATTACTCAACTCAGTTAAAGCAAATGTTTTATTTGATTCGGGAGCTACCAAGTCTTTCATATCTCTAGATTTTGTATGTCGGTTAGGCCTTAAGACTGAACCATTGAAAGACAGATTGCAAATAGAGATAGCTAATCATGAAATTATTCCCGTTAGCCATGTATGTCCAGGTTGTGACCTAGAAATAGAAGGACGACACTTTCGGGTAGACTTAATACCTTTTAAACTAGGGGAGTTTGACGTAATAGTAGGTATAGATTGGTTAACAACCCACGGAGCCCAGATTGATTGTGTCAAGAAGAAAGTAAGTTTGAGACTGCCAGGGGACGAGAAAGTAGTGTTTAGTGGGATACGGAAAAACCAAAAGTTCCTGACTATGATTCAAGCTAAGAAGTTGTTACGTAAAGGATGCGAAGCCTATTTAGCCTACGTGAAGGATACCAAGAAGAAGGCACCAAACCTGCAGGAAATCCCTGTTGTTAACGAGTTCGCGGATGTATTTCCGGACGATCTTCCCGGACTACCACCCGATAGGGACATCGAGTTTGCTATAGACTTAGTTCCGGGTACGGCCCCAATTTCGAAAGCCCCATATCGGCTAGCCCTAGTGGAGATGAAAGAGCTGGCCACTCAGTTACAAGAGTTGTTGGATAAAGGGATGATAAGACCTAGTGTGTCACCGTGGGGAGCCCCGGTGTTATTCGTGAAAAAGAAGGACGGCAGCATGAGATTATGTATAGACTACAGGGAGTTGAACAAGGTGACTATCAAGAATAAGTATCCCTTGCCCGGGATAGATGACCTGTTTGACCAATTGAAAGATGCAGTTTATTTCTCTAAGATTGATTTGCGGACCGGGTACCACCAGTTAAGGATTAAGCCAGAAGATATACCAAAGACGGCCTTTCGCACCCGGTACGGACACTATGAGTTCCTAGTGATGTCATTTGGGTTAACGAATGCCCCTGCAGCTTTTATGGACTTGATGAATCGAGTCTTCAAGAAATACTTGGACAAGTGTGTTATAGTCTTCATCGATGATATTTTAATTTATTCCAAGACGAAGGAGGAACATGCAGAGCACTTGAGGATTGTATTGGGAGCATTGAGAGAAGAAAAGTTGTACGCTAAGTTCTCGAAGTGTGAATTTTGGTTGAAGGAAGTTCAGTTCTTAGGACATGTGATTAGCGAACAAGGTATTCTAGTGGACTCAGCCAAAATAGAGGCTGTATCAAATTGGGAGAGACCAACCACTTCGACAGAGGTGAGAAGTTTCATAGGACTGGCTGGCTACTATAGGAGATTTGTCCAAGACTTTGCAAAGATAGCAGCCCCTTTGACCCGACTAACTCGCAAGACCGAGAAGTTTGTGTGGACTGAAAAATGCGAAGAGAGCTTCCAAGAGTTGAAAAAGAGGTTGGTGACGGCACCAGTACTAGCCCTACCTGATGATAAGGGAGATTTTGTGATTTATAGTGACGCATCCCATAAAGGTTTAGGGTGTGTGCTTATGCAGCACGGTAAGGTGATTGCTTATGCGTCCAGACAACTTAAGGAGTATGAGATAAGATACCCCACCCATGATTTGGAATTAGCAGCGATAGTTTTTGCTTTGAAGATCTGGAGACATTATCTTTACGGAGAAAAGTGTGAAATCTACACGGATCACAAGAGCTTAAAGTACATATTCACTCAGAAAGAGTTAAACATGAGGCAGAGGAGATGGCTAGAGCTAATCAAAGATTATGATTGTGAGATTCATTATCACCCAGGGAAGGCCAACGTGGTGGCCGATGCACTTAGCCGAAAGGAGAAGCTTAAGATGATAACGTCAGTGGACGAATTGATCAAGGACCTTGAGAAACTGGAGATTGAAGTGAGGTTACCAGGAATTGGACAAGAGAGTTTAATGGAAATAAAAGTCCAACCACCGTTATTGGAGAAGATTAAATTATGCCAGGAAAAGAAGATAGAAGAAGAAAAGAATTCGATGGAGAAAATTTTGACTGGCGAGGAAATTAAGTGTGAAAAGGACGGGAATGGAATTATGAGGTACGCATCTAGGATATGGATCCCGAACGTTCAAGAATTAAAAGACGAGATTTTGCAAGAGGCTCATAGTTCGAGGTACTCAATTCACCCTGGAGGCACTAAGATGTATAGAGATCTGAGAGAATACTATTGGTGGCCTAATATGAAGAAGGACGTGGCAGAGTGGGTAAGTAAATGTTTGACGTGTCAAAGAGTGAAGGCCGAACACCAGAGGCCCAGTGGATTGTTGCAACCCTTAGAGAGACCCGAGTGGAAATGGGAGCAGATTGCGATGGACTTTGTTGTCGGATTACCAAGGACCAAGACTAATCATGATGCCATTTGGGTAATTATCGATAGGTTGACCAAGTCAGCACATTTTCTTCCAATCAACGAGAGATATACGGTCGACAAGCTGGCAGATATTTACTTAAAGGAGATCGTGGTTAGACATGGGGTTCCTTTGAGCATTGTATCAGATAGAGACCCAAGATTCAACTCCAGCTTTTGGAGAAGTTTTCAGGATTGTGTGGGGACCAAGTTAAACATGAGTACTGCTTACCATCCCCAAACAGACGGACAGAGTGAGAGAACCATCCAGACCATCGAGGACATGTTGAGGGTATGTGCCATTGATTTTAAGGGGAGTTGGGATGACCACTTGCCGTTGATCGAATTTTCCTACAACAACAGTTACCATGCGAGTATTGGCATGCCCCCATATGAAGCTTTATACGGACGAAGATGTCGGTCTCCCTTGTGTTGGGAAGAAGTTGGAGAGTGGAAGATTTTAGGGCCTGAACTGGTCCAACAGACAAGAGAAACTATCGAGCTCATAAGAGGACGGCTGGTAGCGGCCCAGGACAGACAGACGAAGTATGCGGACTAGACCCGCAAGGACAAAGAATATGAGGTAGGAGAGTTTGTGATGTTGAAGGTATCGTCGTGGAAAGGATTGATGAGATTTGGTAAGAAGGGAAAACTAAGCCCGAGATTTATTGGACCTTTTGAGATCTTGAAACGAGTTGGGAAGTTAGCCTATGAATTGGCTCTACCCCTGAGCTTACAGCAAGTGCATAATGTGTTCCATGTGTCCATGCTACGACCATACCATACCGACTTCCGACATGTGATAGAACATGATCAAGTGGATTTGCAACCAGACTTAACATATGTCGAGCAACCCGTAGAAATCATGGATCGAAAAGAACAGGTGCTGAGGAACAAGGTTGTCAAGTTAGTGAGAGTTTTGTGGAGGAATCAGAATGTCGAAGAATCAACATGGGAACTAGAGAGCGCGATGCGTGAAAAGCACCCCCAACTGTTTTCAACCTGATTCCGGGACGGAATCCTTTTAAGGAGGGGAGGCTGTAAGAACCCTAATTTTTGGTAATATTTCCTTTTATCTAATATCTTGTGACATTATAATTATGGAACCTTTCTAGTCATCCCTGATGATTAATAGAATTGATTGTCTGAGAAACTGCGTTGTTGCATTTATTGTGTAAGATATACAGAGAGATTGTGAAGGCAAGAGTCTTATTGTTAGTAATATTTATAAAACTTGGGATTTGAGAATGGTTAGAGTATTAAAGGATTTATTAAGAATTATGACGAGGAATTATGAACATTCGAGGAATTTACACAATAAGTACTTAAGGAATTATAGGGGAAATCACTACGCGGCGAAATATTATTACGAGAGAATAATTAAGATACGATACGAAGTAAAGATTAAATAACAAGCATTGGTGGGAGAATAATATTACAAGAAAAGAAATTACATGCAAGTGCCATGTAACTAGCTAGTTAGGAAAAGAAACTAGAAAGCGTAAAGTACAAGTGAATAGTGACATGTGTGATGGATGTTGTACCTAGGGGACAATAGGGCATGGGGAGACAACCTAGACTCTAGCTTGGCAACATGTGAACCACACCTAATACCCACAATAATACAAATCCTACTTATCATTTCATTACCTTTCAAAAACAAAACACAAGAAAACACTCTCCCCCCCCTTTAGAAGCTCTCGGCCGAACTCCAAGAGGAGGAAGAGAGAGATTTTCTCTCCAACATTTCCTCACCGACAACCTCAAGGAAAAATCCTAGGGCTTCCTTGCATTATAAGAGAGGTATGGTATCAATTTCATAGCATTCCATCCATTGATTCTTGAGATAAAAATTGTTGAAAGTTTAGAGGGGTGTTAACATAAGTTGTTATCTTTTAGATCTTGAAGGATTAAGGTTTGTGAGGGCTCATCCAAGTGTTCTTAGTTGTTGTAAAGCTCATCCAAGGTCTTTAGCTACTCAAGAAGGTATACAAATCTCAAACCCCCTTGGTTATGTAGTGTTTATATAGTATGGTAGTAGATCCATGTGTTCTAGGACTAATCTTGAATGTATATGTATTGGATAGCATGGATCTTGAGTTTGATGTTGAGATTGTGATTTTTATGACTATGGTTAATATATATATATATATCTCCATGAGTGTTATGAATCATGATCTAAGTGTATTAAGTGGTGATTATGTTATGGAAGTATGAATAATGGTTGATCTAAGTAGTTTGAGCTTGCTGAGTTTGTCCAGGAACTTTGATCTGTGTTGTAGCACGATTTTGAACCCCCAAATGATGTCCCCTGATGTCCTACCTTATATTGTCAGAAAGATAATTGAATGTAGTTTCTGGCAATGTAAGGTTCATAGCTAGGTGATGTGTGGATTTTTAGTTATGGCCGGAGGAGTGAATTTTGTTTCTGGACTATGGACTGCATTAAGTGACCCCCTTGTGAACCTTGTTTAAACACCTTAAAATATATGTGGGATCATGGAAAAATTTGAAAATGTAGGGAATGCAGTGGTGAAGACCACCCAAAAGGAATTGGATTAAAATATGAATTTTTGGATTTTATAAAAATGCTAGAGTAAAATTCGCGCAATGGAAAAAAATCGATTAGTGGAACATTATTCTAGGGTTAGTGGTTATGATTCGAACGTGGTAACTAAATTAAGTCGAGTAAGTGACGAGCATAATCGAATGATGACATCGACCTATAGTGGGGCTAGGGAGTCATAAGACGAAGTCGTTAAGTTAATTTCGTACCCCCTTAAAACCCCGTAATTAAAGAGAAATTGTTAAGGTACTAACGAACGATTATTGTTTATGTATAGATCGTTCGAATCCGCACGCTCGACCACCCCAACCAAACCAAGGCAAGTTTACTTTTTAAAACTTATCCCTATACAAGGATTTTCACTATTGTGTTTGTAGTTTTCAAATTATATCAAATGCTATGTTTATCGAAGTATTGATGCAATTGAGATTGAACAAGTACATGTATGCTTTTACCCCTTGAACTGAGATTGAAATGTTTTCTTCGGACAACGACTCTAGCAATAGAGGTCGTAGCGGTCCGTATATACTATTGACCGGGGAGCGGTATATTATTATATCGTAACTAGTTTATGAAAACCCGAAGGGTCATTCGGGGAGTATCGTATACTCAAGTAATTATTGTTATATTTTCGTAAATACTCGAAACCCTATCTTGGATTAAAAGTTTATTTTATTGAATAATTATTTTATTAATTATTAAATCTTAAAATATTATTTATTAATTATCGTTCATTATTTTAAAGACGAAGTCAATCCAAGATACATTTAATACTTTCAAACTCGAACTCTTTCGAACTCAAAACATTTTCGAAAACCCCCGGTCAGATTCTGCTTCTTGTATGATTTCAAGAATCATTGGTCGACTGATGTCGAACCTCAATTACTCTGTTTTCAATCAAAATCAAGTTTTAAAAGAAAAAGAAAAAGGGACTCTGGCAGGTGTGGGAACCGTTGACGGACGATTCCCGGGATGTGTAAGCGGCCGTGAGCCAGGCGGTCCATCACTTATTATTCCGGCCCAGGTGTTGCCGAAGGATGATTACGGATGTAGTTTTCATCGAGGGTGATTACGGATGTAGTTTTCACCCGAGGGATAGTTACGGATGTAGTTTCTATCCTTCTACCGGTAGAGAAGTGTAAGAACCCAGATTTTTGATAGAATTAAAACTTTTTAGTATGTAATAATATGGGAATGAATAGTGGTTATGACTGCGATGTAACGAATGTCTATTAAATGAATGGAATGGATTTGAATTCAATTATTTACATGTCATGCAGAATACTTTTGGTTGACGGCATAGGTAAGAATGATCTATCTCCTAAGGATATAAGTATATTACTTCAAGTAAGATTATTCTTGTGTCATCCAAATCAATATCTATTATAAGTCCAGCGGTTCCGTAAAAAGGTTAAGAAGCACTCGAGAGTGAACCAGGTTCATTTTCCTAATTATAGGAATTAAATAAAAATAAGTGATGAATAGTGATTTTGGTGGAATTTGGAATATTATTATAATAATGATATACCCGGTATTCGGAACGGATTTCTGAGTTCGTATTAGTGATCCAGGAAGAAAATAAGTGTATGTAAAAGCCGTCGGATTCAGAAAAAGAGCACTTTTATTTTCTCCGAGATTTCCCTGGACACTACAAGACTTAAGGAGTTATAAAAGGGAATTAAGGAATTTAAATTCGAGAAGTATTAAGTAAGATGAAGAATAGTATTAGAAATATTAAGAAGGTTTTCGGTAAAACCCTAACTAGAAACGAATGAGTTATTCCCTCGAACGATCAACGAACAAGCAAGGAAATTGAGTAATACCCGGACAAAGGAACGAATAAATAACCAAGAGACAAACAAGTGCAATTGGTGGGAAAAGGAGAAACCCAAGTAACATCCTTATAAGTCAACTACAAGATGAGTGGTGTAATTGCATTCTTGCAAAAATGGAGTTGTTTGTTGTAGTGCCAACACTTGGCCCAATGAGGAAGCAACAAGTGGCACCATTGGATTGCCAACAACACATTAAAAGAGATGCATCCATTATATATGCAAGGGTTATACATGTATTAGCCATAAATCACCAAAACAAAACAAACCACCACCATTTTTCTCCATTTCTTCATAAAAATCTGCCCATTCTTAGCTAATTGGAAGTCCAACTTCCAACCATCACTTGTTCTTCAAATTTTTATGGTAAGTACTACATATCATGGTAATGATCTCCTAGAAATTTCAGCTTCAAATTCATCTTTTATCATTTTCAAATAAATCATCAAAGATGATGATGAATAGTGTTCTTCATAAACTAACTTTTATTTCTTGATTTCTTTTGATTATTCAAGATATACTAAGGCTAGATAAGGGCTAAACAAGGCTTGATAAGTTCATACATACACCAAGGAAGGTATACCACTCTTGAAAACCAAGCTCTTAGTTTAAGTTTTGGTATTTTAGATGAGTTATATGGATTTAATGCATGTTTAGGACCTTAAGATTATGATTGGGATTTATTAAATGTGAAATTAGTTTAGATGAACGGAAAGACATTGCTTGGTCTTAGTTCATGGTTGAATAACATGTAAATGTTGTTTGGAGTGGAAACTATGATTATTGGATGGTTTGAAATTTGGAAATCATGTAAACATAGCCGTCGTAATGCCCGATTGTCGTTAGCCTTAAGAAACCGTTATTAGCAGTAGCATGAACACACTGTCCAGTCTCGGATTTTGCCATGAAAGGCTAGATTATGTTATAAGCTTCGTTTTGATATAAAGATCACGTGAAACGGACTTACGGTTTAGGATTTATGACTAAATTACTAAAAGTAGTTCGAATCCGTAAACAAAAGTTCGTAACTGAAATTGAACCCTCGTAAGCAATGTAACGTCATGGCGAATCTTGGTAAATAAATACTAGGGGTAAGAAGGAAGGTGTGAAAGAAAACCGTATGTCAAAAAGAGCATTTTTCGATTTATTAAAAATGTTCGAGTCAAGGTTAAACGAGAACGAACCCCTAAAAGACGACTCTTTTATAACTTTGGTAAAACGCTTAGAAAACGGGCGATAAAACTCGGAGTAAAATATTGGTTCGTAACGATCAACCTTAGAACTCATATGACTTAAGTATGTCCCAAGTATAAGTGCAGTGACATGTCGTATTAACGAACGAATGTCGGGTCGGATCAGTGATAATAAGTAATCCACTAAAAGGGGTATAACGAGATGACTCGAGAACGTGTTTCGATTTAAGTATAACTTAACGTTTAATATGTTAAGTGATTAATTCCGAATGCCTTGGCTATTTGTAGATCACCAGGCTGAACCGGGACCCGCTACCACTACCCCTTACCGTACTCGACTACCAGGCAAGTTTCAATTCCCTTCTTTTAGGCTGTTGTTGTGATTGAATAAATATATATATATGATTGCTGATATACATATGCCATTGCATGCATGCCTACTTTCAAGTTGAATTGATATACTTGTTCCCTGAAGGTTATTGTTGGCTTATAAGCTAGATAGTTATATATCAGTTATAAGCCGGTTATTATAAGACCCTCATAGAAGGGCGTATACATCTTTATTCAT
The DNA here is from genome assembly GCA_036435485.1 of Saposhnikovia divaricata. Classification (NCBI taxonomy): domain Eukaryota; kingdom Viridiplantae; phylum Streptophyta; class Magnoliopsida; order Apiales; family Apiaceae; genus Saposhnikovia; species Saposhnikovia divaricata. Next base: position 171,420,894 of record CM071600.1, read on the forward strand.
CAAATATAGACCGGGAGTCAATATTTCTTGATATATCGAGATTACCTCGGGAGAAAATATTTAAGTAAATATTTTCTATTATTTGGGCGACGAATATTATTTGAATATTCGTTCGGGACTAATTATTTTAACGATCCTTACTTCAAATAATTATTTGAATTTAACTATTCAACGAATAATACTTCTCAATATTCATTCAGAGTCGAATTGATTATCGACTATTATTTCGAATATTCTTCTAAAGATGAGACTGTTAGATGAATATTATTTGGATATTCTTTTAGATTATTATTTTATTAAATAAATATTACTTTCGAATATTCATTTAAGATATTAAATACTTGATGAATGTTATTTTAATATTCGTCTGAAGCTTGATTTAATTATCGAATATTATCTCGAATATTCCTTAAGGCTTGGATTACTAAATGAATATTACTTGATATTCATTTAGGATATTATTCATTAAATGAATATTACTTTTGAATATTCATTTAAATTTCCTAATTAATTATGATTATTACCTTAAATATTCTTTTCATGTCTTATTAATTAATGAATATTGTTTTGAATATTCATTTAAATATTTATTTATTCAATAAATATTCCCCTGATATCTCTTCAGGGATTATTTTGAGAAATACTCTGATTAAAGATATTCTTTCATATTCCCAAATATTCTGTAAAATATTTTAATTCAATAAATATTCTCTGAATATTTATTCCATACTTAGAATAACCTCGATAAGGTTTATCTTCTTCGATTATTACAGAAAATATTTCGAAGTCATATTATTATTAATCTTGTATCAAGAAAGGTTCCCAGACATCATTCATCTTTGAGTCTATCTTCTTAATAATAAGGGAACCTTACTTGGTAAAATGTTATTTATCTTGTCGACTTCCCGGTCATAAAGTATTCCCTTCACCCGCAACTCGGGTGCTGTTGACTTATTAAAGTCGTTGTTTACCTTCTCATCTTTCGAGGGGTAAGATTACTGGAACAAGTTGATATCAATTACCAAGTAATAGCTTGGGAGATATTGGTAAATTTTCCTTTCCAACTAGATACGACTACTTTGTGGAGTCTTATCAACAAGTCTTATACTTGGGGAAAGGGGGACGAACGTTACATTCAGAATCATGAATTCTATTTGAACTAGGAGTCGTGTAAGAGGCCGAGTAGCGCCGGTCCATCCCCTTGGCCCAACCGTTGGCCGGGGAGAGCTAGCAAGGCGGTATACAAGTAAAGCCGTCAGTTCTTCCTTCTACCGGTAGTAAATCTAAATTGAGCTGTACGATCTCGACTGATCATCAAGATTGGAACAGCGGGCGCGGTGAATACTCCATCATTGGTTCATCATCCAAATTCATTTATTTCCTGCAACATGATTACTGTTGGCAGAGTTGGAGAAGAGTCATAACTGGAATTGCAACCCTTTCTTGCAAGTTCCTCTTCTTATTATCGATAATAATATCTCGCTTACTTTGATGTAGCAGATATTTCTTCAAACAAATACTTTAAGTTACCTTGTAACTTCATCGTTCATATTATACTGGCATCATTTCCGTAAATGCATGGCATATGGTTTAAAAGATAGCTTTGAACTATTTTAAATTATCGTTCAGTTATATATTTGTTGGTGGGCTTTCGCTCACCCTTGCTTTGTTTATATTATGTCACAACAACAGCTAGGACAGATGGCTCGCGTCAGGCGCACTCGGCGCAAGCAGGTTACCCGACCCACCGGACTACCCGCTGAGATGCTAGCCGCCATTGCTGAGGTAGCATAGTTAGACAGCTTTTGTTTCCTGTTTAACTATATGTATAATTAATGTAATCAACGGCAAAACGTTTAAACCTATGATGTTATCCTTTTGGGATTGTAATAACTTTTATTCGTAAACCCTTTAATGTAAGACTTATTTCAATTTCATCTCTGGGACTATAACTGTTGTGTGTGTGAGTGGTAATTATTGTGGGGTCACAGCATGTGATTTATTTATTATGGATGTAAGTCCGTAACCACCAGATTCCTGACCCCGGATCTGGGGGTGTTACAGAGATGGTATCAGAGCGAGAGTTATATATCCCAAGAGATGATACGACGTTATATAATAATAAATTCAATAATATAATAAGAACCCTTGCCAGGTTCACCTAAAACCCTTACGGGAACTTTTTAAGTATCATGATAGTAACATAGTTCGTCTTGTGTAGGCGAGCGACTTGTCGGCCCAGGAGGCAGCTGCGAGACAGCATGATGAGGACATGTTCCGGACTAGGGACCCATACTATGAGCACTTGCCTGAGGAGGATACTGAGCCTGAGGAGGAGGACGCTGAGGAGGTCCAGGTTGAGGCTGATACTGATGTGATCGAGTCTGAGGAGGAGGACCCTGAGGAGGTCCAGGATGATGCTGACACAGATGTTGTTGAGACTGAGGGGGAGGAGGACCCGGAGGGGATCCAGACAGGACAGGATGCTGAGTTAGTGGTTGAGGATGATGATTATTGGGTTATGACTGAGTTCAGGACTATGGGAGATGACACTGACATGACCACGGATCAGGTGGTGCCGGTGGATGAGGGTGTTGAGGGAGATATAGATGAGCCAGTGGTTGGTGCTGTAGGGAGTTCTGGACTTTTTGTGCCACTCCTCCCTGTTGAGAGAGCCCCTACCCCACCACCACTACCTGTGAGCCCCTACCCCGACGAGCTTGAGGAGCTTACCCCAGAGCCCCAGCAGACAGAGACTGCCGCTCCAGCTGAGCCATCCACCCCACCTCATGCCCCGATAGGAGGAGTCCCAGTATGTGTTCACAACTTGATTGTGAACGGGCTTTATAGAGAGTTGTCTGTGGCAGATGCCAGGTTGGCAGAGTCTAGGAGTGAGTTAGCAGCAGAGAGAGCCGCCCGGATGAGGGTGCAGGGCAGGAGGACTATCAGTGACAGAGTTGGGTATAGGGCTGTGACCCGCATCGAGCTGAGGGCTCGGGTGAGGGTGCGACAGTTGCCTACTGATGGGCATGGTAGGGTAGACAGAGCAGCGGCTGAGGAGGTTTTCCGCATCGCCATGGGGAGGGTTCGGAGGATGTTTCGTCGTGGCGGCTGATTTCAGATGTAGTGATGCAGTGGTCTAGTTGTCTAGTCATGTACGGACATAGTAGTGCCGGCTTTTGTAGGGATGGTTTTCTTGTACTTGTTTTCCCTTTTTGCAGACTAGACAGATAGACAGCATATTTCACTTTTGACTTGTTGTTGTTGTTAGGATGGCTGTACTTTAAACTATCGTTGTAACTCGGATGTTGTACCTTTTCGGTACCTGGTATATATTTGTTTCCATTTCAGTCATTACAATTTTGTTGGGAAGTGATCACGAGTTTATTAGCATATGTATTACTTTTCGATTAAGTTTCCATGAGATATAAAACTGTGGGATTTTAAAACCCAATCATGTAGAGAAATGTGCAAGGAAAAATCCTTTAAAACCGGTAAGTGAACCTAACGTATAATTTTCCAAATTTTCAGTAAAATGCCTCCAAGACGGATGGGCACTAGGGCTAACCCCCGCGAATCTACTGACCAAGAGAGTCACAACCAACACGAGGAAAACCGTGGAAGTAGTGAGGAACAAGATCAGGACTATAATGAGCAAGAAGATTCCCAGTATGGAGCAGAGGATGAACCCCTGTACTCTGAAGAATTTTAAAGGGAAATAGAGGGTGGAGAAACTGAAGTAGAACAGGAAGGGGAGAACCAGGGCGGAAACCCCATGGGCCAGTTTATGGATCTACTTAGGCAGAATTTGAACCAATACCCCCAACCACCACCAAGCAACAACACTTCAGTGGCAAATTCCTTTAGGGCCTTTAAGTCCCTTAAGCCCCCAGAGTTCCACGGATCGGCTGATCCCGTTGAGGCGAGGGCCTGGATCAAAGAAATGGAAAAGTCTTTTGAGATTCTGAGTATCAATGAGGCTCAGAAGACTGTTTTTGCTACTTACCTACTAAAGGGAGAGGCCAATTATTGGTGGGAAGCCAAGAAAAACATGGAGACTGATGCTGTCATAGCCTGGGAAAGGTTCAAACAATTATTCCTGGAGAAGTACTTTCCGAAGTTCATGAAAACCCAGATGGAACTTAAGTTTTTGGAACTGAAACAGAACAATATGTCCGTGGCGGACTATGAGGCCAAATTTACTGAGCTATCGAGATTTGTGCCAGAGTTTGTAGACACAGAAGAGAAGAAAGCTAACAGGTTTCAACAAGGGCTGAAGCAGTGGATCCAGAATAGGGTGGCTGTTTTAGAGATTAATGATTATGCCACCTTGGTGCAAAAGGCAACCATTGTGGAAGCAGGTAGTGATCAGGCACAGAGAGAAAGAGAAAAAGGGGGATTAAAGAGAAAGCATGCTAGTATGGGCGGAGGTTCCGCAGGAGGAAGACCCCCGAATAGGTTCAATCGAGGAGCAGTATCCCTACATGGGAGGAATGTTGAGTTTAAACCATCTGTGAGTGCAACTGTGAGCCAGGGCGGCCAGCAGTTAGGAATGTCTCGTTCTCACCTTTCCAGACCTCCACTACCAGCATGCACAACTTGTGGGAAAAGGCACCCTGGAGTATGCAATCAGAAGAAGTCCGTCTGTTATAAGTGTGGACGAGTGGGTCACTACTCCAACAGGTGTACCGCGGTTAATCCTACTGCTAGTAAGAACAATACATGTTTCCAGTGTGGACGTCCAGGGCACATGAGGAAGGACTGCCCAATGAACAAACCAGCAGCCTCAGGGGCAAGCAAAGCTGCCTCCAACAGGCCACCAACTGCTAGAACTTTTAACATGACAGTGCAAGATGCCGTGAGGAACACGGATGTGATAGCAGGTACATTTTCCCTCAATACAGTCAGTGCAAATGTTTTATTTGATTCTGGGGCAACTAAGTCTTTTATATCTAGAGATTTTGCACATAAATTGAAACTTAAAACTCAACCACTAAGGGAGTCTTTGCAAGTAGTGATAGCTAATCAGGAAGTCATTCCAGTTAATCAAATTCACTTCGACTGTAAAACAGAAATAGGAGGACGATCCTTCTATGTCGATTTAATTCCTTTTAAGCTAGGGGAATTCGATGTCATTTTGGGTATGGATTGGTTGTCTCGCAATGATGCGCAGATAGATTGTAAAGGGAAAAAGGTTAAGTTGAAAACCCCAGGGAAGAAAGAAATAGTGTTTAAGGGGATGCGACAGACCCAGACCATTCTAACCATGGCACAGACCAAGAGACTGCTACGAAAAGGAAACGAAGCTTATTTAGCTTACGTTATCGACACCCAGAAAGAGGCGCCCAAGATACAAGACATTCCGGTGGTTAACGAATTTGAAGATGTGTTTCCTGAAGATCTTCCTGGATTACCACCAGATAGAGTGATTGAGTTTGCTATCGAATTAGCCCCGGGGACGGCGCCAGTTTCGAAGGCCCCGTACCGACTAGCCCCAGTAGAAATGAAAGAGCTAGCTAAACAATTACAGGAATTGTTGGATAAGGGCATGATAAGGCCCAGTGTGTCGCCTTGGGGCGCACCAGTGTTGTTTGTTAAGAAAAAGGATGGAAGTATGAGGTTATGCATCGACTACAGAGAATTGAACAAGCTAACCATAAAGAATAAGTATCCATTGCCCAGGATAGACGATTTGTTTGACCAGCTAAGAGGAGCTGAATACTTCTCTAAGATTGATTTGAGAACAGGATATCACCAACTGAAGATCAAACCTGAAGATATCCCGAAGACTGCATTCCGCACCAGATACGGACATTATGAGTTCTTAGTGATGTCATTTGGATTGACCAACGCCCCAGCAGCTTTCATGGATTTAATGAATAGAGTGTTCAAGGAATATTTGGACCAGTTTGTTATAGTCTTTATTGATGATATTTTGATCTACTCAAAGATAGAGGAAGAACACGCTAAACATTTGAGGATAACCTTAGAGACGCTCCGGAAGGAGCAATTATATGCCAAATTCTCAAAGTGTGAGTTCTGGAAAAATGAGGTGCAATTTTTAGGGCACGTAATCAATAGAGAAGGAGTGCTAGTTGACCCCTCCAAGATAGAGGCAGTTTCAAATTGGGAACGACCAACCACTCCAACAGAGGTAAGGAGTTTCATCGGGTTAGCAGGATATTATAGACGATTTGTTCAAGATTTTGCAAAGATTGCAGCCCCGTTAACTCGACTTACCCGGAAAACTGAGAAATTTGAATGGACTGAAAAATGCGAGAAGAGTTTTCAAGAGCTGAAGAAGAGGTTGGTAACGGCCCCAGTATTGGCGTTGCCTGATGGAAAAGGAGATTTCGTGATTTACAGTGATGCTTCGCATAAAGGATTTGGATGCGTGCTTATGCAGCACGGTAAGGTAATAGCATATGCGTCAAGACAATTGAAGGATTACGAGATCCGATACCCCACCCATGATCTAGAATTAGCAGCAATTGTTTTTGCCTTAAAAATTTGGAGGCACTACTTGTATGGAGAGAAGTGTGAGATTTACACTGACCATAAGAGCCTCAAGTACATTTTTTCGCAGAAAGAGCTTAACATGCGCCAGAGAAGATGGCTAGAGCTAATCAAGGATTATGACTGTGAGATTCGTTATCACCCGGGCAAAGCCAATGTGGTGGCTGACGCCCTTAGTAGGAAAGAGAAGCTCAAAATGATAACTACGGAGAAAGAATTGATAAAAGACTTTGAGAGGCTGGAAATTGAGATTAAGATACCTGAAGAAGGTCAAGAAAAGTTGATGGAAATTCGAATCCAGCCTCTACTGTTGGAAAAGATTAGGTTATGCCAAGAGCAAATGATGGAAGCAGAAAAGAACTCGACAGAGGAGTTAATGACTGGGGAAGAAATCAAGTGTGAAAAAGATAAAGGAGGAATTATGAGATACGTGTGGATGATATGGGTCCCAAATGATCAGGAACTCAAGGAAGAAATTCTATACGAGGCACACAACTCAGGATACTTAGTGCACCCCGGTAGCACCAAGATGTATAGAGATTTGGAAGAGTACTACTGGTGGCCCAACATGAAAAAGGACGTGGTAGAGTGGGTAAGCAAATGCTTGACCTGCCAGAAGGTGAAAGCGGAGCACCAAAGGCCTAGTGGACTTCTACACCCCTTGGAGATTCCCGAATGGAAATGGGAACATATAGCTATGGACTTCGTAGTAGGTTTACCAAGGACCAAAGCAAATCATGACGCCATATGGGTGATTATAGACCGACTAACAAAGTCAGCTCACTTTCTTCCTATCAATGAAAGGTACACGGTTGATAGACTTGTAGATATCTACCTCAAAGAGATAGTGGCGCGACATGGAGTCCTAGTCGCCATAGTATCTGACAGAGATCCCAGATTTAACTCCAGGTTTTGGAGGAGCTTTCAGGAATGTGTGGGAACCAGGCTAAACATGAGTACAGCTTACCATCCCCAGACAGATGGGCAAAGTGAAAGGACCATCCAAACGCTAGAGGATATGTTGAGAGTCTGCGCGATAGACTTCAAGGGGAGTTGGGATGATCACTTGCCATTGGTTGAGTTCTCCTATAATAACAGTTATCATTCAAGCATTGGGATGCCACCTTATGAGGCCCTTTATGGAAGAAAATGTCGATCTCCCTTGTATTGGGATGAAGTTGGAGAGCGGAAGATGCTCTGGCCCGAAGTGGTCCAACGAACTAAAGATGCAGTAGATCTAATCAGAGGACGGTTGGTAGCAGCCCAGGATCGACAAAAGAAATATGCCGACTTAGCTCGGAAAGGCAAGGAATACGAGGTAGGGGACCTAGTGTTCTTGAAAGTGTCACCTTGGAAAGGTTTAATGAGATTTGGGAAGAAAGGAAAGCTGAGTCCCAGATACATTGGACCATTTGAGATCTTGAGACGAATTGGGGAACTAGCTTATGAACTCGCATTGCCCCCGAATCTACAGCAGGTGCACAATGTGTTCCATGTTTCGATGCTGAGGAAGTATAATCCGGATGCTAAGCATATTGTAGAGTATGAGCAAGTGGACATGCAACCAGACCTGACCTATGTGGAGCAACCTGTGGAAATCATAGACCGGAAAAAAACAAGTGCTCCGAAACAAGGTCATTCAGATAGTCAGAGTTTTGTGGCAGAACCACAATGTAGAAGAATCCACCTGGGAACTTGAAGGCGCAATGCAAGAAAAGTACCCCCACTTGTTTTCAAACTGATTCCGGGACGGAATCCTTTTAAGGAGGGGAGACTGTAAGAACCCAGATTTTTGATAGAATTAAAACTTTTTAGTATGTAATAATATGGGAATGAATAGTGGTTATGACTGCGATGTAACGAATGTCTATTAAATGAATGGAATGGATTTGAATTCAATTATTTACATGTCATGCAGAATACTTTTGGTTGACGGCATAGGTAAGAATGATCTATCTCCTAAGGATATAAGTATATTACTTCAAGTAAGATTATTCTTGTGTCATCCAAATCAATATCTATTATAAGTCCAGCGGTTCCGTAAAAAGGTTAAGAAGCACTCGAGAGTGAACCAGGTTCATTTTCCTAATTATAGGAATTAAATAAAAATAAGTGATGAATAGTGATTTTGGTGGAATTTGGAATATTATTATAATAATGATATACCCGGTATTCGGAACGGATTTCTGAGTTCGTATTAGTGATCCAGGAAGAAAATAAGTGTATGTAAAAGCCGTCGGATTCAGAAAAAGAGCACTTTTATTTTCTCCGAGATTTCCCTGGACACTACAAGACTTAAGGAGTTATAAAAGGGAATTAAGGAATTTAAATTCGAGAAGTATTAAGTAAGATGAAGAATAGTATTAGAAATATTAAGAAGGTTTTCGGTAAAACCCTAACTAGAAACGAATGAGTTATTCCCTCGAACGATCAACGAACAAGCAAGGAAATTGAGTAATACCCGGACAAAGGAACGAATAAATAACCAAGAGACAAACAAGTGCAATTGGTGGGAAAAGGAGAAACCCAAGTAACATCCTTATAAGTCAACTACAAGATGAGTGGTGTAATTGCATTCTTGCAAAAATGGAGTTGTTTGTTGTAGTGCCAACACTTGGCCCAATGAGGAAGCAACAAGTGGCACCATTGGATTGCCAACAACACATTAAAAGAGATGCATCCATTATATATGCAAGGGTTATACATGTATTAGCCATAAATCACCAAAACAAAACAAACCACCACCATTTTTCTCCATTTCTTCATAAAAATCTGCCCATTCTTAGCTAATTGGAAGTCCAACTTCCAACCATCACTTGTTCTTCAAATTTTTATGGTAAGTACTACATATCATGGTAATGATCTCCTAGAAATTTCAGCTTCAAATTCATCTTTTATCATTTTCAAATAAATCATCAAAGATGATGATGAATAGTGTTCTTCATAAACTAACTTTTATTTCTTGATTTCTTTTGATTATTCAAGATATACTAAGGCTAGATAAGGGCTAAACAAGGCTTGATAAGTTCATACATACACCAAGGAAGGTATACCACTCTTGAAAACCAAGCTCTTAGTTTAAGTTTTGGTATTTTAGATGAGTTATATGGATTTAATGCATGTTTAGGACCTTAAGATTATGATTGGGATTTATTAAATGTGAAATTAGTTTAGATGAACGGAAAGACATTGCTTGGTCTTAGTTCATGGTTGAATAACATGTAAATGTTGTTTGGAGTGGAAACTATGATTATTGGATGGTTTGAAATTTGGAAATCATGTAAACATAGCCGTCGTAATGCCCGATTGTCGTTAGCCTTAAGAAACCGTTATTAGCAGTAGCATGAACACACTGTCCAGTCTCGGATTTTGCCATGAAAGGCTAGATTATGTTATAAGCTTCGTTTTGATATAAAGATCACGTGAAACGGACTTACGGTTTAGGATTTATGACTAAATTACTAAAAGTAGTTCGAATCCGTAAACAAAAGTTCGTAACTGAAATTGAACCCTCGTAAGCAATGTAACGTCATGGCGAATCTTGGTAAATAAATACTAGGGGTAAGAAGGAAGGTGTGAAAGAAAACCGTATGTCAAAAAGAGCATTTTTCGATTTATTAAAAATGTTCGAGTCAAGGTTAAACGAGAACGAACCCCTAAAAGACGACTCTTTTATAACTTTGGTAAAACGCTTAGAAAACGGGCGATAAAACTCGGAGTAAAATATTGGTTCGTAACGATCAACCTTAGAACTCATATGACTTAAGTATGTCCCAAGTATAAGTGCAGTGACATGTCGTATTAACGAACGAATGTCGGGTCGGATCAGTGATAATAAGTAATCCACTAAAAGGGGTATAACGAGATGACTCGAGAACGTGTTTCGATTTAAGTATAACTTAACGTTTAATATGTTAAGTGATTAATTCCGAATGCCTTGGCTATTTATAGATCACCAGGCTGAACCGGGACCCGCTACCACTACCCCTTACCGTACTCGACTACCAGGCAAGTTTCAATTCCCTTCTTTTAGGCTGTTGTTGTGATTGAATAAATATATATATATGATTGCTGATATACATATGCCATTGCATGCATGCCAACTTTCAAGTTGAATTGATATACTTGTTCCCTGAAGGTTATTGTTGGCTTATAAGCTAGATAGTTATATATCAGTTATAAGCCGGTTATTATAAGACCCTCATAGAAGGGCGTATACATCTTTATTCATCAAATATAGACCGGGAGTCAATATTTCTTGATATATCGAGATTACCTCGGGAGAAAATATTTAAGTAAATATTTTCTATTATTTGGGCGACGAATATTATTTGAATATTCGTTCGGGACTAATTATTTTAACGATCCTTACTTCAAATAATTATTTGAATTTAACTATTCAACGAATAATACTTCTCAATATTCATTCAGAGTCGAATTGATTATCGACTATTATTTCGAATATTCTTCTAAAGATGAGACTGTTAGATGAATATTATTTGGATATTCTTTTAGATTATTATTTTATTAAATAAATATTACTTTCGAATATTCATTTAAGATATTAAATACTTGATGAATGTTATTTTAATATTCGTCTGAAGCTTGATTTAATTATCGAATATTATCTCGAATATTCCTTAAGGCTTGGATTACTAAATGAATATTACTTGATATTCATTTAGGATATTATTCATTAAATGAATATTACTTTTGAATATTCATTTAAATTTCCTAATTAATTATGATTATTACCTTAAATATTCTTTTCAGGTCTTATTAATTAATGAATATTGTTTTGAATATTCATTTAAATATTTATTTATTCAATAAATATTCCCCTGATATCTCTTCAGGGATTATTTTGAGAAATACTCTGATTAAAGATATTCTTTCATATTCCCAAATATTCTGTAAAATATTTTAATTCAATAAATATTCTCTGAATATTTATTCCATACTTAGAATAACCTCGATAAGGTTTATCTTCTTCGATTATTACAGAAAATATTTCGAAGTCATATTATTATTAATCTTGTATCAAGAAAGGTTCCCAGACATCATTCATCTTTGAGTCTATCTTCTTAATAATAAGGGAACCTTACTTGGTAAAATGTTATTTATCTTGTCGACTTCCCGGTCATAAAGTATTCCCTTCACCCGCAACTCGGGTGCTGTTGACTTATTAAAGTCGTTGTTTACCTTCTCATCTTTCGAGGGGTAAGATTACTGGAACAAGTTGATATCCATTACCAAGTAATAGCTTGGGAGATATTGGTAAATTTTCCTTTCCAACTAGATACGACTACTTTGTGGAGTCTTATCAACAAGTCTTATACTTGGGGAAAGGGGGACGAACGTTACATTCAGAATCATGAATTCTATTTGAACTAGGAGTCGTGTAAGAGGCCGAGTAGCGCCGGTCCATCCCCTTGGCCCAACCGTTGGCCGGGGAGAGCTAGCAAGGCGGTATACAAGTAAAGCCGTCAGTTCTTCCTTCTACCGGTAGTAAATCTAAATTGAGCTGTACGATCTCGACTGATCATCAAGATTGGAACAGCGGGCGCGGTGAATACTCCATCATTGGTTCATCATCCAAATTCATTTATTTCCTGCAACATGATTACTGTTGGCAGAGTTGGAGAAGAGTCATAACTGGAATTGCAACCCTTTCTTGCAAGTTCCTCTTCTTATTATCGATAATAATATCTCGCTTACTTTGATGTAGCAGATATTTCTTCAAACAAATACTTTAAGTTACCTTGTAACTTCATCGTTCATATTATACTGGCATCATTTCCGTAAATGCATGGCATATGGTTTAAAAGATAGCTTTGAACTGTTTTAAATTATCGTTCAGTTATATATTTGTTGGTGGGCTTTCGCTCACCCTTGCTTTGTTTATATTATGTCACAACAACAGCTAGGACAGATGGCTCGCGTCAGGCGCACTCGGCGCAAGCAGGTTACCCGACCCACCGGACTACCCGCTGAGATGCTAGCCGCCATTGCTGAGGTAGCATAGTTAGACAGCTTTTGTTTCCTGTTTAACTATATGTATAATTAATGTAATCAACGGCAAAACGTTTAAACCTATGATGTTATCCTTTTGGGATTGTAATAACTTTTATTCGTAAACCCTTTAATGTAAGACTTATTTCAATTTCATCTCTGGGACTATAACTGTTGTGTGTGTGAGTGGTAATTATTGTGGGGTCACAGCATGTGATTTATTTATTATGGATGTAAGTCCGTAACCACCAGATTCCTGACCCCGGATCTGGGGGTGTTACAAGAAGACCCGCGGATTATTGGACTTGGATGTGGCGATTGATCATCGTCAATCCTTGTCAGGTTTTGTGTTTTCTTTAAGTCCCATTCCTCCATTTTGGAAAAATGCTTTGACACTGCTTCTTAGGCTTTTGTGCCAAGTTGCTGATAGTGTTCTATTTTGATGAGAAAGATGTTGATTCAATGCAGTATCTAGAACTGCAAGTTTATTTTGAAAACAAGGGCACATATTGTTGCACCTTCGAGATTTATCAACTATGACAAGTAATTTTATAACCGATTGAAACAAACAAGTATATCAACTGCCAATCATATGAAATGTTATATTGCTTACCTTATACATATATTCTTGCTGAGCTATAGTTGCTCACTCTTGCTTGTTTTCAAATTTTACAAACACAACAGCTAAGCGAAATGGCAAGACCCGGGCAGACTGTTCGAAAGCAGGTGACTAGACCCGAGCCACCACTTGAGATTCCACCGGTAGGCCCCATTAGCCGGATTGGTTGGCAGCTTTTGTTAGTTTGTTTTATTTATCAGTATGACCTGTGCAAGGCAGTGTATCGTAACAAACTTTCAAGCCGCCAACTTCGCTTCATATCGAAGTGTTGCTGGTAGCATAAATACTATTTAATTCGATCTGTAATAACTCTGATAATTTTAATTCTGCTTAATCAATGTTGTGACGTTTCTGAGGCTCTAACCTGTGTGTGTGAGTGTGGTGTGAGTTTATTGTGGGGTCGATGGCTGTGTTATTTATATTATGTGCAAGAACAGGTATGTTACTAATGGAAAATGGACCGTGAGCGCCTAGATCTCCGACCCCAGATCTGGGGGTGTCACAGAAATGGTATCAGAGCAAGGTTACAGTTCTCAGAAACGATAGTAATTTAAGAAAGCAACCCTAATAATAATAACAATAATGATAACCTTAATAACAACTTTAATAATACTTAGAACTCTCATCGAGTTTGTAGTCGGGTTATCGGATATAGCCCTGACTTTAAGGCCCGTGAGGGAACTACTCCTAAACCCTTCTTTTATGGTTAGTGACCTACCTTATTTCCCTTGTGTAGATGGAGGAGATACCAGACCCTGAGGCTTTCGAGAGAGAGCATGATGAGGCCCTGATGCGAGAGACCGAGGATCCTGAGGAGGATATGGGTGCTGACTCCGAGCTTGGCCCCTGGATTACAATGATAGAGAGTACTGATGATGAGGATCCCGTTGAGGAGCCCTTTGAGCCTGAGCCCGAGCCAGAGCCTGTTACCCCATCTCCTGTAGCTACTGATGAGGAGAGTGTGAGATCCGGCGAGGGTCGTGTTGTGTCACCACCACCTTCTCCACAGACATCTAGCCCTGTTTCATCGGACGGTGACTCTGAGGATGACACTTCTGGCGAGGAGGAGCTTGACCCTACCCCTGCTACTGCTCCTGCTCCTACTGCTGCTGCTGCACCTACTCCTGTTCTTGTCATACCACCTCCACCGATGGACCTACCCCCAGTGTCGGGTACTGAGCATGCTTACGTGGTACAGTTTCTGACCCGAGACTTACTATCTGTAGAGGCCCGACTTAACGAGGCGAGGCGGGCACTAGTGGAGGAGCGCGAGGCGCGCTTGAGGATCCAGGCTGAGATGAGGACTGCTGTTGCTAGGAGGACTAGGGCTCGACTCCACCGGATTGAGATGAGGAGTCGCGATAGGATTCTTGGTTTAGGGATCCGCGGGGGCGGAGTGATCCAGGCTAGGGATGCTAGGCGTTTTGTGCGTCGTGCATTTGCCCGAGTGAGGACCTTGCTCTGTCGCGGCGCGGCCCCGTGATGTGTTACTTATAGCTCAGTCCCCTAGGTTCAGATGACATTAGTGTGTCGATTTTGCGGGATAGTTGACTTGTGCAGTGGTATCCTTTCTGACCAGTGGATGAGTAGACTGACCTACAGATATGTAGATGTGACTTCGGGTAGTATGTATGGATGTAGCCCTACTTTTGTGTAGCCTGACTATTCGGATGATGTATTTGTATTAGTTCCACTTTTGTTAGACTTTGACATCGGAACTATGTATTTGGCTCTAACATCCAAACTTTGTGATAACCCTTGTACCGTACTTATTTAGTTTCAGTTTCCTTAATATTGCCTCAACTGCTTTACTTTTCGATGCCATGCTTTACTGTTTTGATATACAACTGTGATTATACAATTGCTACAAGCCACAAATACAACCATACTGTTTCAAATTACGATATGCGATTTCAAATTGTTTTCTACAATTTCCAAAAATGTTCCTACAATCTTTAAAAATAAATTTTTCAAAAAAAAAAATGTTTTAAAATTTTGAAAAATATATATGAGGTTTCGAAATTTTGAAAACTCTTGTAAATGTTTTCGCATCCCAAAGGGATTTTTCCCCAAAAATGTTTGACATTTTATCTCCAACATCGGATTATTAAAACTTTTGCAACTTCCACCCTTATGAGGAGGAACGATACGCTCCTGGCCGTGCAAACGCTGTCAGGTAATTGGAAAACCCTAACCCCTTTCTTGTTTTATTATCAGAATCATGCCACCCAGAAGAATGAACACTCGAGCTCACCCGATCAGTTCTGAGGGCCAGGGTAGCCACCATGGAGCCGGAGGCCACCAGAACCGTGAAGGGGAGAATGTCAACCTGAGTGAGAATGAGGACAACGATCATAACCTGTTTGATGACTCTGAGTATGAAGAAGAAGAAGCTGGTGATGATACCCGAGAGGTAGAACATCCTAGGGGAGGCCCTATGGAACAGTTCATGGAGTTACTTAGGCAGAACTTGGACCGTCCCCCAGTTCAGCAACCACCCTAGAATGCTAATGCTAATGCTTTCCGGAACTTCAAATCCCTGAAACCCCCAGAATTTAAAGGAACTGCCGACCCTGTCGAGGCAAGGGCCTGGCTGAAGGAAATGGAAAAATCTTTCGAGATACTAGGTGTTGCTGAGGAGCAGAAGACTGTTTTCGCCACTTACCTTCTGAAGGGTGAGGCGAACTATTGGTGGGAAGCTAAGAAGAATTTGGAAGGAAGAGGTGTGGTGACCTGGGAGAGATTTAGCGAGTTCTTCTTGGAGAAGTACTTTCCTAGGTTCATGGAGACACAAATGGAGCTAAAGTTTTTGGAGCTGAAGCAAGGAAACATGACGGTGGCCGAGTATGAGGCCAAATTTACTGAGCTGTCGAGGTTTGTGCCAGAGTATGTGAACTCTGAGGCAAAGAGGGCCCGAAGATTTCAATTAGGGCTAAAACAATGGATTCAGAATCGTGTGGCGGTTCTTGAGCTGACAGACTATGCCACCCTGGTACAGAAAGCGTCAATTGTTGAGGCTGGGAGTGAACAGATGCAGAAAGAGAGGGAAGGAAAGAAGAGGAAGTTGGATAGTCGAAAGGGGAACTCTGCTGGTGGGAGCTTTCTGAGCAAATTTAAGCGAGGAACGATGTCCCAACCCAGCGGGAACTTTGGAACCAAGAGAGCTGAAAGTTGGAGTGTGGGCCAGGGCGGCCGACCACAGGGATTGTCTTACTCTACCCCATCCCGAGCCCAACTCCCAGAATGCAACAAATGTGGAAGGAAACATGCGGGCGAGTGTAACCTGCAAGATGTGAAGTGCTTCAAGTGTGGGCTGACAGGGCATTATGCTAACGCCTGTCGCGGAACTAGTAACAACCCGAGTGTCGGAGGTAATTGCTTCAAGTGTGGGAAACCAGGGCACCGAATGAGGGAATGTATGTCCTCTGGGCCAGCTACATCGAGAGTGAGTGGAACTGCTTCTAACAAGGCCCCTACTGCAAGAACTTTTAACATGACGGTGCAGGATGCCGTGAGGAACACGGATGTGATTGCAGGTACCCTATTACTCAACTCAGTTAAAGCAAATGTTTTATTTGATTCGGGAGCTACCAAGTCTTTCATATCTCTAGATTTTGTATGTCGGTTAGGCCTTAAGACTGAACCATTGAAAGACAGATTGCAAATAGAGATAGCTAATCATGAAATTATTCCCGTTAGCCAAGTATGTCCAGGTTGTGACCTAGAAATAGAAGGGCGACACTTTCGGGTAGACTTAATACCTTTTAAACTAGGGGAGTTTGACGTAATAGTAGGTATGGATTGGTTAACAACCCACGGAGCCCAGATTGATTGTGTCAAGAAGAAAGTAAGTTTGAGACTGCCAGGGGACGAGGAAGTAGTGTTTAGTGGGATACGGCAAAACCAAAAGTTCCTAACTATGATTCAAGCTAAGAAGTTGTTACGTAAAGGATGCGAAGCCTATTTAGCCTACGTGAAGGATACCAAGAAGGAGGCACCAAACCTGCAGGAAATCCCTGTTGTTAACGAGTTCGCGGATGTATTTCCGGACGATCTTCCCGGACTACCACCCGATAGGGACATCGAGTTTGCTATAGACTTATTTCCGGGTACGGCCCCAATTTTGAAAGCCCCATATCGGCTAGCCCTAGTGGAGATGAAAGAGCTGGCCACTCAGTTACAAGAGTTGTTGGATAAAGGGATGATAAGACCTAGTGTGTCACCGTGGGGAGCCCCGGTGTTATTCGTGAAAAAGAAGGACGGCAACATGAGATTATGTATAGACTACAGGGAGTTGAACAAGGTGACTATCAAGAATAAGTATCCCTTGCCCAGGATAGATGACCTGTTTGACCAATTGAAAGATGCAGTTTATTTTTCTAAGATTGATTTGCGGACCGGGTACCACCAGTTAAGGATTAAGCCAGAAGATATACCAAAGACGGCCTTTCGCACCCGGTACGGACACTATGAGTTCCTAGTGATGTCATTTGGGTTAACGAATTCCCCTGCAGCTTTTATGGACTTGATGAATCGAGTCTTCAAGAAATACTTGGACAAGTGTGTTATAGTCTTCATCGATGATATTTTAATTTATTCCAAGACGAAGGAGGAACATGCAGAGCACTTGAGGATTGTATTGGGAGCATTGAGAGAAGAAAAGTTGTACGCTAAGTTCTCGAAGTGTTAATTTTGGTTGAAGGAAGTTCAGTTCTTAGGACATGTGATTAGCGAACAAGGTATTCTAGTGGACCCAGCCAAAATAGAGGCTGTATCAAATTGGGAGAGACCAACCACTCCGACAGAGGTGAGAAGTTTCATAGGACTGGCTGGCTACTATAGGAGATTTGTCCAAGACTTTGCAAAGATAGCAGCCCCTTTGACCCGACTAACTCGCAAGACCGAGAAGTTTGTGTGGACTGAAAAATGCGAAGAGAGCTTCCAAGAGTTGAAAAAGAGGTTGGTGACGGCACTAGTACTAGCCCTACCTGATGATAAGGGAGATTTTGTGATTTATAGTGACGCATCCCATAAAGGTTTAGGGTGTGTGCTTATGCAGCACGGTAAGGTGATTGCTTATGCGTCCAGACAACTTAAGGAGTATGAGATAAGATACCCCACCCATGATTTGGAATTAGCAGCGATAGTTTTTGCTTTGAAGATCTGGAGACATTATCTTTACGGAGAAAAGTGTGAAATCTACACGGATCACAAGAGCTTAAAGTACATATTCACTCAGAAAGAGTTAAACATGAGGCAGAGGAGATGGCTAGAGCTAATCAAAGATTATGATTGTGAGATTCATTATCACCTAGGGAAGGCCAACGTGGTGGCCGATGCACTTAGCCGAAAGGAGAAGCTTAAGATGATAACGTCAGTGGATGAATTGATCAAGGACCTTGAGAAACTGGAGATTGAAGTGAGGTTACCAGGAATTGGACAAGAGAGTCTAATGGAAATAAAAGTCCAACCACCGTTATTGGAGAAGATTAAATTATGCCAGGAAAAGAAGATAGAAGAAGAAAAGAATTCGATGGAGAAAATTTTGACTGGCGAGGAAATTAAGTGTGAAAAGGACGGGAATGGAATTATGAGGTACGCATCTAGGATATGGATCCCGAACGTTCACGAATTAAAAGACGAGATTTTGCAAGAGGCTCATAGTTCGAGGTACTCAATTCACCCTGGAGGCACTAAGATGTATAGAGATCTGAGAGAATACTATTGGTGGTCTAATATGAAGAAGGACGTGGCAGAGTGGGTAAGTAAATGTTTGACGTGTCAAAGAGTGAAGGCCGAACACCAGAGGCCCAGTGGATTGTTGCAACCCTTAGAGATACCCGAGTGGAAATGGGAGCAGATTGCGATGGACTTTGTGGTCGGATTACCAAGGACCAAGACTAATCATGATGCCATTTGGGTAATTATCGATAGGTTGACCAAGTCAGCACATTTTCTTCCAATCAACGAGAGATATACGGTCGACAAGCTGGCAGATATTTACTTAAAGGAGATCGTGGTTAGACATGGGGTTCCTGTGAGCATTGTATCAGATAGAGACCCAAGATTCAACTCCAGGTTCTGGAGAAGTTTTCAGGATTGTGTGGGGACCAAGTTAAACATGAGTACTGCTTACCATCCCCAAACGGACGGACAGAGTGAGAGAACCATCCAGACCATCGAGGACATGTTGAGGGTATGTGCCATTGATTTTAAGGGGAGTTGGGATGACCACTTGTCGTTGATCAAATTTTCCTACAACAACAGTTACCATGCGAGTATAGGCATGCCCCCATATGAAGCTTTTTACGGACGAAGATGTCGGTCTCCCTTGTGTTGGGAAGAAGTTGGAGAGCGGAAGATTTTAGGGCCTGAATTGGTCCAACAGACAAGAGAAACTATCGAGCTCATAAGAGGACGGCTGGTAGCGGCCCAGGACAGACAGAAGAAGTATGCGGACCAGACCCGCAAGGACAAAGAATATGAGGTAGGAGAGTTTGTGATGTTGAAGGTATCGCCGTGGAAAGGATTGATGAGATTTGGTAAGAAGGGAAAACTAAGCCCGAGATTTATTGGACCTTTTGAGATCTTGAAACGAGTTGGGAAGTTAGCCTATGAATTGGCTCTACCCCCGAGCTTACAGCAAGTTCATAATGTGTTCCATGTGTCCATGCTACGACCATACCATACCGACTTCCGACATGTGATAGAACATGATCAAGTGGATTTGCAGCCAGACTTAACATATGTCGAGCAACCCGTAGAAATCATGGATCGAAAAGAACAGGTGCTGAGGAACAAGGTTGTCAAGTTAGTGAGAGTTTTGTGGAGGAATCAGAATGTCGAAGAATCAACATGGGAACTAGAGAGCGCGATGCGTGAAAAGCACCCCCAACTGTTTTCAACCTGATTCCGGGACGGAATCCTTTTAAGGAGGGGAGGCTGTAAGAACCCTAATTTTTGGTAATATTTCCTTTTATCTAATATCTTGTGACATTATCATTATGGAACCTTTCTAGTCATCCCTGATGATTAATAGAATTGATTGTCTGAGAAACTGCGTTGTTGCATTTATTGTGTAAGATATACAGAGAGATTGTGAAGGCAAGAGTCTTATTGTTAGTAATATTTATAAAACTTGGGATTTGAGAATGGTTAGAGTATTAAAGGATTTATTAAGAATTATGACGAGGAATTATGAACATTCGAGGAATTTACACAATAAGTACTTAAGGAATTATAGGGGAAATCACTACGCGACGAAATATTATTACGAGAGAATAATTAAGATACGATACGAAGTAAAGATTAAATAACAAGCATTGGTGGGAGAATAATATTACAAGAAAAGAAATTACATGCAAGTGCCATGTAACTAGCTAGTTAGGAAAAGAAACTAGAAAGCATAAAGTACAAGTGAATAGTGACATGTGTGATGGATGTTGTACCTAGGGGACAATAGGGCATGGGGAGACAACCTAGACTCAAGCTTGGCAACATGTGAACCACACCTAATACCCACAATAATACATATCCTACTTATCATTTCATTACCTTTCAAAAACAAAACACAAGAAAACACTCTCCCCCCCTTTAGAAGCTCTCGGCCGAACTCCAAGAGGAGGAAGAGAGAGATTTTCTCTCCAACATTTCCTCACCTACAACCTCAAGCAAAAATCCTAGGGCTTCCTTGCATTATAAGAGAGGTATGGTATCAATTTCATAGCATTCCATCCATTGATTCTTGAGATAAAAATTGTTGAAAGTTTAGAGGGGTGTTAACATAAGTTGTTATCTTTTAGATCTTGAAGGATTAAGGTTTGTGAGGGCTCATCCAAGTGTTCTTAGTTGTTGTAAAGCTCATCCAAGGTCTTTAGCTACTCAAGAAGGTATACAAATCTCAAACCCCCTTGGTTATGTAGTGTTTATATAGTATGGTAGTAGATCCATGTGTTCTAGGACTAATCTTGAATGTATATGTATTGGATAGCATGGATCTTGAGTTTGATGTTGAGATTGTGATTTTTATGACTATGGTTAATATATATATCTCCATGAGTGTTATGAATCATGATATAAGTGTATTAAGTGGTGATTATGTTATGGAAGTATGAATAATGGTTGATCTAAGTAGTTTGAGCTTGCTGAGTTTGTCCAGGAACTTTGATCTGTGTTGTAGCACGATTTTGAACCCCCAAATGATGTCCCCTGATGTCCTACCTTATATTGTCGGAAAGATAATTGAATGTAGTTTCTGGAAATGTAAGGTTCATAGCTAGGTGATGTGTGTATTTTTAGTTATGTCCGGAGGAGTGAATTTTGTTTCTGGACTATGGACTGCATTAAGTGACCCCCTTGTGAACCTTGTTTAAACACCTTAAATTATATGTGGGATCATGGAAAAATTTGAGAATGTAGGGAATGCAGTGGTGAAGACCACCCAAAAGGAATTGGATTAAAATATGAATTTTTGGATTTTATAAAAATGCTAGAGTAAAATTCGCGCAATGGAAAAAAATCGATTAGTGGAACATTATTCTAGGGTTAGTGGTTATGATTCGAACGTGGTAACTAAATTAAGTCGAGTAAGTGACGAGCGTAATCGAATGATGACATGGACCTATAGTGGGGCTAGGGAGTCATAAGACGAAGTCGCTAAGTTAATTTCGTACCCCCTTAAAACCCCGTAATTAAAGAGAAATTGTTAAGGTACTAACGAACGATTATTGTTTATGTATAGATCGTTCGAATCCGCACGCTCGACCACCCCAACCAAACCAAGGCAAGTTTACTTTTCAAAACTTATCCCTATACAAGGATTTTCACTGTTGTGTTTGTAGTTTTCAAATTATATCAAATGCTATGTTTATCGAAGTATTGATGCAATTGAGATTGAACAAGTACATGTATGCTTTTACCCCTTGAACTTAGATTGAAATGTTTTCTTCGGACAACGACTCTAGCAATAGAGGTCGTAGCGGTCCGTATATACTATTGAACGGGGAGCGGTATATTATTATATCGTAACTAGTTTACGAAAACCCGAAGGGTCATTCGGGGAGTATCGTATACTCAAGTAATTATTGTTATATTTTCGTAAATACTCGAAACCCTATCTTGGATTAAAAGTTTATTTTATCGAATAATTATTTTATTATTATTAAATCTTAAAATACTATTTATTAATTATCGTTCATTATTTTAAAGACGAAGTCAATCCAAGATACATTTAATACTTTCAAACTCGAACTCTTTCGAACTCAAAACATTTTCGAAAACCCCCGGTCAGATTCTGCTTCTTGTATGATTTCAAGAATCATTGGTCGACTGATGTCGAACCTCAATTACTCTGTTTTCAATCAAAATCAAGTTTTAAAAGAAAAAGAAAAAGGGACTCTGGCAGGTGTGGGAACCGTTGACGGACGATTCCCGGGATGTGTAAGCGGCCGTGAGCCAGGCGGTCCATCACTTATTATTCCGGCCCAGGTGTTGCCGAAGGATGATTACGGATGTAGTTTTCATCGAGGGTGATTACAGATGTAGTTTTCACCCGAGGGATAGTTACGAATGTAGTTTCTATCCTTCTACCGGTAGAGAAGACCCGCGGATTATTGGACTTGGATGTGGCGACTGATCATTGTCAATCCTTGTCAGGTTTTGTGTTTTCTTTAAGTCCCATTCCTCCATTTTGGAAAAATGCTTTGACACTGCTTCTTAGGCTTTTGTGCCAAGTTGCTGATAGTGTTCTATTTTGATGAGAAAGATGTTGATTCAATGCAGTATCTAGAACTGCAAGTTTATTTTGAAAACAAGGGCACATATTGTTGCACCTTCGAGATTTATCAACTATGACAAGTGATTTTATAACCGATTGAAACAAACAAGTATATCAACTGCCAATCATATGAAATGTTATATTGCTTACCTTATACATATATTCTTGCTGAGCTATAGTTGCTCACTCTTGCTTGTTTTCAAATTTTACAAACACAACAGCTAAGCGAAATGGCAAGACCCAGGCAGACTGTTCGAAAGCAGGTGACTAGACCCGAGCCACCACTTGAGATTCCACCGGTAGGCCCCATTAGCCGGATTGGTTGGCAGCTTTTGTTAGTTCGTTTTATTTATCAGTATGACCTGTGCAAGGCAGTGTATCGTAACAAACTTTCAAGCCGCCAACTTCGCTTCATATCGAAGTGTTGCTGGTAGCATAAATACTATTTAATTCGGTCTATAATAACTCTGATAATTTTAATTCTGCTTAATCAATGTTGTGACATTTCTGAGGCTCTAACCTGTGTGTGTGAGTGTGGTGTGAGTTTATTGTGGGGTCGATGGCTGTGTTATTTATATTATGTGCAAGAACATGTATGTTACTAATGGAAAATGGACCGTGAGCGCCTAGATCTCCGACCCCAGATCTGGGGGCATCACAATCAAGCAAAAGGCATGACACCTTATCAACTTTTCAAAGGCAAGAAACCAACAATCAACTTTCTGCATGTCTTTGGATGCAAATGCTTTGTACTGAAAAATCATGGTGAGCATCGTCGAAAATTTGATACAAAGGCAGATGAAGCTATCTTTATTGGATACTCGGCTGGAAAATCCTATAGAGTCTACACCCTAAGAATAAACATTGTAATGGAGTCCATACATGTTGTCTTTGATGACAAGAAAATATCTGGTCTAGTAGATGAAGGTTTTCTTAAGTCTCTCTCATTTGAGAATGAGAAAAGTGGTGAAGATGATGATGAAGACTGGAGATCAAATGGTGTGAGAAACAGACAAGGATCATCAGTTGAAGTGTAGAATGAACCACCTGTTGAAGAGCAACTTACACCATCAGTTGGAAATCAATTTGAAGCATCTGTAAAAAATCAAAGAGAAGCATCTGTTGATGAATCTGCAAGAACTCCATCAATCTCGAGGGCCATACACTCAGGGGGAGTTTCTCACAGTCAAAACTCAACAACAAGTCACAATGATCAATACAGAGAAAATGAAGCCACTTCATCAAGGCCAAACTTACCACCACAAAGAAAATTGACCAGGGATCATCCATTTGAGCTTATCATTGGAGATCCAAATGCAAAGGTCCAAACCAGAAGAGCAACTCAAGAAGAATGCTTATATAGCAGTTTTCTATCCAAAGAGGAACCTAAGAGAGTTGAAGATGCTCTTCTGGATCCAGATTTGGTTTTAGCAATGCAAGAAGAGCTAAACCAGTTTGAAAGAAATGAAATATAGAAACTTGTACCCAAACCTAACGATAAATCAGTGATTGGCACTAAGTGGGTATTCAAGAACAAGATGGATGAGAATGGCATAGTCACAAGGAATAAAGCTAGATTAGTGGCTAAAGGCTACTGTCAAGAGGAAGGAATTGACTTTGAAGAAACCTTTGCACCAGTGGCAAGGTTAGAAGCAATAAGGATCTTCCTGGCCTATACAGCGCATGCCAATTTCAAAGTCTATCAAATGGATGTCAAGAGTGCATTTCTGAATGGTATTCTGGAGGAGGAGGTGTATGTTAGTCAACCGCCTGGTTTTGAAGATCCAGACTTTCCAAAATATGTGTTCTTTCTACCAAAGCACTCTATGGCCTGAAGCAAGCACCTAGAGCCTGGTATGACACACTCTCACAGTTCCTTATAGAGAATCACTTCATTCGAGGTAATGTTGATAAAACTCTCTTTTATAGAAATGTCAATGGCTCTATGATACTTGTCAAAATTTATTTAGATGATATAATATTTGGGTCTACAGATAAGAAACTTTGCAAGAGATTTGCCAAACTCATGAAAAGTAGATATGAATGAGTATGATGGGTGAATTAACTTATTTTCTTGGTTTACAAGTTAAACAAGTGAATGAGGGAATTTTTATAAGTCAAACAAAATACATTTATGATCTTTTAAAAAGGTTTGATTTAGCAGATTGCTCTTCTGCAAAAACACCCATGGCCACTGCCACTAAGCTTGAACTAAATACTAAGGAAAAGAAGGTGGACATGACAAGCTATAGGGGTATGGTTGGATCTCTTTTATACTTAACAGCTAGTAGACCTGATATTATGTTTGCTACATGTTTATGTGCTAGATTACAAGCTGATCCTAGGGAATCTCACTTAGTAGCTATTAAAAGGATTTTCAGATATCTCAAGGGAACACCAAACCTTGGCATTTGGTACCCTAGAGATTCTGGTTTTGATCTAATTGGTTACTCAGATGCAGATTATGCAGGTTGCAAAATGGATAGAAAAAGTACCACAGGAACCTATCAATTCTTGGGAAATAAGCTGGTCTCATGGTTCAGTAAGAAGCAGAACTTAGTATCTACCTTAACTGTAGAGGATGAATACATAGTAGCTGGGAGTTGTTGTTCACAGATTCTATGGATAAGAAATCAACTACTTGACTATGGAGTTAAAGTTGAAAAGATTCCAATTTTCTGCGACAACACTATTGCAATTGTAATATCACAGAATCCAGTGCGGCATTCTAGAACCAAGCACATAGACATCAGATACCATTTCATCAGGGAGCATGTGATGGAAGGCACTGTGGAACTGCATTTTGTTCCTAGTGAAAAATAGTTGGCAGACATTTTTACTAAAGCTTTGGATGAAGCAACCTTTTCAAGGTTGGTAAGTGAGCTTGGTATGTTAAATTTCACATGATCTTTTAAAATGTCTGTTCAATTAGTTACAGCCAGTGAATTTCATTCTCTGGATTTTGTTTATTTTATTTGCTTATCTGCATGATTATTCTGGAGATATCATTGTAGCATAATTAAATAAATATTTTATTGACATATATCAATTAATGATATTTTGTTAATTTTATGTTTATTTAATTGTGAGTTTATCTGATTATTGTGGATTAATTCTTGATTTACTGCGTGATTATTTTTAAATCCATAATAATTAGAAGTATTAAATATTTTTATATGTGTATAGGTTGATAGGTTTCGGTGATAAGATGTTTTTCGGCTGACAGGTTTCAGTGATAAGATGTTTTTCGGCTAATTAGGTTGTTAGGTGAGAAATTATTGAGCGGTGTTATTTTTTCAACATAACCTGTCACTATCACACCTAACCCACTAAACCTTGAAACCTTATAAATGATGAGTTTTTGTTTGTGTTTAACATCATCATTTTTCTGATATACAGAGCATATACACACAATTGCTGAATATTTCAAGCTTTGATCGGAAAGATCTCTCAATCTAGCTGGTGGTTTTTAGATCGGATTTCATATTCTTGCTTTATACATCATCCTTTATAAAAACTAACCTTTGTTTTTGAATTTCCTCAAAGTTTTGAAAATGGCATTGCAGGGAAGCTTCTTAATTACTAAAGTTAATCCTATTTCCATTCAGCAAATCGAAACCATTCTGGATGAGCAATTTCGGGCTTGGACATAATTTCTGAATGAACATTCATTAATTCGCTATGCTTTAGTGTTAGGAATAATTCATAAGTTGTGATGTTAAGAATAGAATTTTGCTAATACTTCTTGTATATCCTGATCTTATAAAGGATTTAGCACTTTGTATAGGATATATGTGTTAAACAGTAATCTGTAGAATTTAGTCAGGAACAGTGCGTCAGAGACTACATGTCAGGAACAGTGTATCGGGGACTACATGTCAGGAACAGAGGAGCTGATCCTGATATAGTAAGTTAGATCCTGATCAAATACTGATGGGATAATTAGATCCTGATGCAATAGGAAATCCTGATATCAGTCGTGTTACTGATGATGTCAGTCGTGTTACTGATGATGTCATTATGGATGCTACAGAAACTGGCAAGTGCTATAAAACAGGATCTTTGTTTTAGAAAACAAGCAAGAAGATATCGTGAAGGAAACGAATTCTCTATTGATGGAAACTATCAACTGGACGGTAGAACATTGCCATAGATAGATTATAATTCTGTTATTAGTTGATAGGTAGCAATATAAATACTCTCTCTATATCATTGTAAAAAAGGAGTGTGTGAGCAAGTGAGTTCGTAAGATTTGTATTCGAGAGTTCGAAACAAACAGAGGAGAGATTTGTATGGTAAGCAGCTGCTAAAGGTATTGTACACCTTTGGTAAAGTTTGTATTTGATTATTTTAATAAAACAAAGTTTGATTCATTCGTTTATTCTTGTTCATATAATCAAGAAAAAATCAGACACGATTATATAACTTGTATTCAACCCCCCCTTCTACAAGTTATTCGAGTTAACAATTGGTATCAGAGCAGGTTGATTTCGAATAATCATAAAGATCTGCAATCATGTCTGGTTACAAGGATGGTAATACTATGATCCCTATGCTCAAGAGAAACGAATATACTCTATGGGAAGTGAAGATGTTGCATCACTTGGAAGCAACAGATCCTGATTATCTTGACAGAATCAGAGATGGGCCTTTTGTTCCAACAAGGCTTGTTCCTCAAGCAATTGTCGAAGGAAAAGTTGTTCCAGAACATACAGCAGAGAAGCCTAAGTCTGAATGGACAGATAAGGAAAAGGAGAACGTTCTTAAGGATGCTAAAGTGAGAAACATACTATTCAACAGTCTTGATTCTGTTCTCACTAACTATGTTCTCTCGTGTAAAACTGCTAAGGAGATATTGGACAATCTAAAGGTTCACTGTGAAGGAATGAAACCTGTCACGAAGAATATGAGGACACTTCTCATACAACAGTATGAGTACTTTGAATCCAAGTCTGGTGAGTCACTTACTGACACCTTTGATAAGTTTACTAAACTCATCAATGAGATGGCCATGCATGGTAAATATTATGACTTGGAGGATATGAATACGAAGTTTATGAAAGCTCTTCCTGATTTCTACAATGAGAAGATATCTACAATTGAGGAAGCTAATGATCTTGATGAGATATCATTAGAAGCAGTTTATGGAAAATTGAGAGCTTATGAACTTAACAGGCAGCAGAAAAAGAGAAGGAGTGGAGGAAAGATGAAAACTGTTGCACTCACTGCTCAATCTGAATCAAAGAAGCTTCCAGAAGAAAAGTCTGAATCTACTGAAAGAGACTTGAGGAAGAAGAAAAGCAAAGAAAGTTCTGAGTCAGAGACTACAGATATAGACTCTGAAGATAATGATTCTGAATCAGAGATGCAAGAACTCTTTTCTATGTTTGCTAAAGCTTTCAAGAAAGGAAGATTCAACAGGAGAAGATTTAGTAAAGGCTCTTTTCAGAAGAAAGAGGAGAAGAAGAATGACAAAGGCAAGAGTACAATTATCAAGCTTGATAAAGCCAAGATCAAGTGCTTTAACTGCAGTGAGCTTGGACACTTTGCTAGTGAGTGCAAGAAGCCTAGGAATTCAGGGAAGGGTAATGCACTCATGGTCACACAGAAGGATTGGGCAGACTCTAGTGATTCTGAAGATGAATTCGATTATGACAACATTTCATTGATGGCAAGTGCTCCAGACAAGCCTGGATCTCCAAAGAAAACTTCTTCATCTTCTGTTAAGGTATCACTTCACTCTCTTGATTCATTTGATAGCTTAGATTCTGATGATATTAGATCTATTCATGTTGAGTTTAAGAATCTTATGACTAATTTCAAAATTCTTGCTAGTGAAAAAGATGAACTCAAGGCTAAGAATGATGAATTAGTTAGTAGAAATAATTTTCTTGAATCTGAGTTAATTCAAATGGAAGAATATAAGTTAAGTTCTGATAAAGCTAAGCATGATTATGGTGTTATTCTTGAGGCTTATGACTATGTCAAAAAAGAACTAGAGGAAGAGAGAGATGTGATTAAAACCATTAACAATTCTGGTAAAAAGACTCAAGAAATCATTGAAAATCAAATTTTGGGTAAAGTTAATGGTTTAGGTTTTGATAAGGCTAGGCAAGAAGATACTGTAGCTATTGTCAATGATGATAGTAAAACTGAAGCTAGCACATCTAAGTCTGAAGGTAAGAAGATAATTTCTGAACCTAAACATGTTAAATTTGTTGATTCTAAAGGTACCCCAGTTGTGCACAAAAGAATTAACAATAGCAATTCAGATGAAAGAGTGTTAGAAAAACCTAAGAATGTCAACATAGGTTTTCTGTCTAAGTCTCAGTTGAAACAGAGACTTTAAAGTATTTCTGAGTCTAGCAAGATTAGAAGAAATAGGAATGGAAAAGAAGGTATTAACAAAGAGAATAATTACAAGAATGTACCTGATGCACCTAGGAAGAAATGCTATAAATGTGGAAATCATAATCATTTAGCCCTAGACTGCAATCAAAAACCTTCTTGGAAAACTGAGTCCAAATTCCCCAAGACTCAGAGAATTCAATACCAACCACAAGAACCCTGCTATCATTGTGGTAGTTTACTTCATTCCATTTATATGTGTAAGGAATATCATGAACTGTATTATGACTATTATTCTCTGAAATCTGAAACTCCTAGCCACAAACAGTTTGTGAAATCTAAGTCTAAGGTTGACTCTACAACAGGTAAATCAAAAGAAAAATCTTCAAAGCCTGTTGGTTCAAAAGTTAGTAAGAAAGGATCCAATCAAAGTTGGGTCCTAAAAAATTCTAACTAGCTATTTTTTGTTTGCAGGGCACTGCAAAGAAGCATTCAATTATCTTGGACAGTGGATGCTCTGGACATATGACTGGAAAGAAGTCCCTGCTTACAAAGTTTGAGAGGAAAGCTGGCCCAGTAATATCCTTTGGAGATGGCAATAAAGGAGAAACTCTGGGATATGGCTCAAATATTTTGGGGAATGTCATCATAGAAAATGTAGCACTGGTTGAAGGCTTGAAACGCACACTTTTAAGCATAAGTCAACTGGGTGATAAGGGTTACCAATCAATCTTTGACAGTAAGGGATGTAAAATCTTGAATATGAAGAATGGAGACATTGTTCTGACTGGTCAGAGACATGGTAACATATATGAAGCCAGCTAGAGTGACACATCTAAAGGAACTATCAGATGTCTTTACAGCAAGGCATCAAATGATGAAAGTTGGAACTGGCACAAGAAGCTCTCACATCTCAACTTCAAGAAGCTTAATCAACTTGTTAAGCATCATCTGGTGAGAGGCCTACCTCAGGCAAACTATGTGCAAGATGGACTTTGTGATGCTTGTCAGCTTGGTAAACAAAGAAGAACCACTTTCAAGAGCAAGACAGAAAATTCAATTACTGAACCATTTCACATGCTGCATCTTTATTTATTTGGTCGAGTAAACATTATGTCTATTAATAAGAAAAGATATGCTCTAGTTATAGTGGATGACTAGACAAGGTTCACGTGGGTATTTTTTCTACACAACAAGGATGAAGCTCCTCAGCAAATCATTGAACTTGTCAAGAATATTCAAAATAGCTCTGAGTACAAGGTCAAAGTGCTCAGAAGTGACAATGGTACAGAATTCAAGAATTCTATAATGGAGGAGTATTGTGCAGACAGTGGAATTACTCAACAGTTTTCTGCACCTGGAACACCTCAGCAGAATGGTGTAGTAGAAAGAAAGAACAGAACTCTTATAGAGGCAGCAAGAACCATGCTTGCAGATGGAAAGCTTCCAACCTATTTCTGGGCAGAAGCTATCAACACTGCATGTTTCACTCAAAACTGTACCTTGGTAAATGGTCATGGTAAGACTCCCTATGAGATGATCAAAGGAAAGAAACCAAGTGTGAAATACTTTCACATCTTTGGATGCAAATGCTATGTCCTGAAAGTTCATCCAGAACAACTTGGGAAATTTGAAGCCAAATCGGATGAAGCAATCTTTCTAGGATATTCAGCATCAAAGGCCTTCGAAGTATACAATCTCAGAACTCACATTGTTACGGAATCAATTCACGTTTCATTTGATAAAAAGAAGTTTGGAATTTTGCAAACTGATGAAAGTCATGACAATCTGGAATTTGAAAATCGTAAGTATTCTGAGATTCCCTCCAGCGATGATGAAGGTTCTCTGGAGGAAATCTCTATTGCTTCTCAAAGGAATGCTTCTATTGAGGGGGAGCAATTCAATCAAGGAGAACACAGGACTGGTCAGGAGTCTACTTCATCAGGAACTGATTCTTTAGAGTCTAATGAAGGAAGATCAGGAACTAGCAGCAGTACTGAATCCACTGATTCTACTGATCAAGGGGGAGCTTTTGAAGGTAGAGAAAGTTCTTCTACAAGAAATACCACTAACTTAGGGGGAGAGTCTAGCAGGAGTAATCTACCACCTGTTAGAAAATGGACAAAGGATCATACTGAGGATTTGATAATTGGTGATCCAAATAGTGGTGTTCAGACTAGAAGATCAATTCAAAATGAATACTTGTATAGTTGTTTTCTCTCAAAGAATGAACCTAAGAAGGTTGAAGAAGCCTTACAGGATCCTGATTGGGTAATAGCAATGCAGGAAGAATTGAATGAGTTTGAGAGGAACAAAGTTTGGAAACTGGTACCAAGACCTAAAGATAGATCTATTGTTGGTGCTAAGTGGGTTTTCAGAAACAAGCTAGATGAATCTGGTATGATTGTAAGAAACAAAGCAAGACTGGTAGCCAAGGGTTATTCTCAGGAAGAAGGAATTGACTATGATGAAACCTTTGCCTGTAGCAAGATTGGAAGCAATCAGAATGTTTCTTGCATTTGCAGCTCATTCAAAATTCAAGGTATACCAGATGGATGTAAAAAGTGCTTTTCTAAATGGCAAGCTTGATGAGAAAGTGTATGTGGAACAACCACCTGGTTTTGTTGATCCAAAGTTTCCAAATCATGTCTACAAACTTGACAAGGCACTCTATGGACTGAAGCAAGCACCAAGAGCATGGTATGAGACTTTGTCTAAATTTCCTCTTGAAAATGTCTTCACAAGAGACTCTGATTATGCAGGGTGTAAAATAGACAGGAAAAGCACTACAGGTACATGTCAATTCTTGGGAAACAGATTGATTACTTGGGCAAGCAAGAAGTAGCAATCAGTTTCAACCTCAACTGCAGAAGCTGAATACATTGCAGCAAGCAGTTGTTGTGCTCAACTCCTTTGGATAAGAAATCAGTTGATGGATTATGGTATGACAATTAGTAATATTCCTATGTTTTTTGATAATACTAGTGCTATCAAAATTGTAGAAAATCCAGTTCAACACTCAAGGACTAAGCACATTGATGTCAGGTATCATTTTATTACAGAACATATTGAAAATGGTACTGTGGAACTCCATTTTGTTCCTACTGACAAACAGCTTGCAGATATTCTAACTAAACCACTTGATGAGGCCACATTCATTAGATTGGTTAGTGAGTTAGGAATGTAAAATTTTTAGATCTTTAACATCTGCAAAAGTAGCAAGGTATGTTGTTTCAGCTTATAGACTTGATATTTTGTCAGGATCTATACTTGATGGTTAAATGCTTAAGCTGTAACACTTTACTTTGATAAATTATAGTATGATAGACTTGTTAATAAACATCAGGATTGCTATCAGTATGCTGACATCATCAGTATTGACATTAGGATTGTATCGTCAGTATCAGGATTGTGAAATTTGTGCGTCTTACTGTTTTAAATTCTGAAGTTCATGTTATTTAGTGGTTCAATTCTGAGTTTTGTTAAGTCTATGTTAGCAAGTGTTATTACCTGCATACGGATAATTTATGTCATTATTCATGTGAGTCAATAAACAACGATAGATAAGTAGATATTAAGAAAACTTGTATTTTCATTAATCAAAAGCATTACATACATGGAAATGAAATACAATTCTTCTTTTTGTCTAACTTCTACTGATAATTCTATTCTTGTCTAAAGTTGTTGCTACTTCAATCCTCAACGATCGACTTCAGGACAAGGAGCATCTCAAGATTTGATTTCTTGTCTGGGCGACTTGAATGAAAGCAGCTGACTCATCTTCATGCTTATTGAAGAAGATGAATAGCATCTCCATCAAGATCAACCTCAGACTATTCACCAAATTCTTCATCCTCAAGAAGTGAAGAGATTAGAGGAGGATTGTATCCAACTGATAGATGTTTTAGAGGAGATTCGTGGAAATCATATGGCTTAAGATTAACCATATTTAACTTGATGAGAAAATTCATCCCTTCTAAGAGTTAGTTCACTTGCCCCTGATTATCAAGAGTAAAGAATTCTCAGTGGTAATGAACCAAAAGCTAGGGTTCATATGAAGATTTGGGTTGAAAGCCATGATGGAAAGAGAAAAGAATGAAAAGGTTTTGGAGAATGGCATAAGGCGTCGGTTTCTTTTATTGGAAGACGTGGGAAGCTGAACAGTCATTTGGGAGATATCAATGCATTCAGTCATAATTATGTGTGACTGTATTTCTTGTATTTTCAAGAAATATTGAATGAATTTAACCAATTGATTTTGTTATTTCTTTTACAGGTAAAAGAATATGTCATGTGGAAACTCCATTTTGTCTCTGGAATCAGGATGATATAGATCAGGAATACAAGTTTGTTCACATAAGGGTTAGTAATCCTTTTTATTCAGAAATCACATTAAATCATGTGATTATCCTGATGAGAAGATAAAAGGAAGCTGATCAGTATTGATTTTTATCTTGACTTATTTACTTGAAATTATTTTTGGATTTTATTTTCCAAAAGTCATGGGTAACTGCATTTTTCAAGGACTGACACCTGTCAACCTACTTGTCAACGTGGGATAATGGGTCTGAAGGATTTTTGAAATATAATTATTTTGACACTCTAATCGTGTAATTGCTTTCTCTAACTTCATTCTCTAAAGCAAAAACACTCTCGAGTTCTCAAAATCACTAATAAATTTCAAAGATTTCTTAAGTTCTTTTCAGATCAAAATGGCAACTCAAAGAAGACTACCCAAATCAGTAGCTTTCAAGTTTGGTGACTTTGATTTTATGATGAACAATCATGTTGCAGCTATCACCAACAAGGAAGGGGTATCAACTGATTTTCACCTGATAATGGACTTTATGGCGAAAGGACCATTAAGCTCCGCCTTGACAGCATCTCCAAAAATTAATCAAGTATCTGTTTCACAAGCTTGGGAGAATGCTGAGGTAATTGATTCTACTCAGAGTCAATTAGGTAAGATTGTTCTACACTTAGGACAAGACTCATTTGATCTTACTGAATCTGTTATTAATTCAGTACTTCGCTTACCTGTTAGTACAAATTTTGAGAATGTACCATCTGATGATGATGTGAGAACTATGTTATCTAAATTAGGTTATAATGGACCTCTAGATAACATGAGCCAGTTAAAAAGATCTTTTCTTAGGAAAGAATGGTCTTTCTTCTTTGATCAAATTGCTAAATGTTTTACTGGTAAATGTAGTTCTTTTCAACAAATTACAGCTGTTACATCACATATTGCATATGCTTTGCTGTATAATAGAGTAATTAATTTTGGTCACATTATCTTAAATCAGATGTGTATTAAACTTGGGTCAAGAGATCATGACAGGAATATGGTTTATTATCATAGATTCATGCAACTGTTTATTAACCATTTCATTCCTGATGTTGAAGCTGGATTTAGTAGAGAGTATTGTGTTTCTTCTTATGTACAGCAAAAGAGAATTTTCTCTAACATTACAAAGAAGGACAGTGAAAAGAATCTAGATGAAATACCTACATTACATTATCCAAATCATGTTCAGGTACTTCTAAGAACTCATCTTCCTACTATCTATAATTCTTCTTTCTTTGGTGGTGAAATGACTCAGGAATCTCAATTGGAGGAGAACCCCCCTGTGTCTACCCAAGTAGCCAAAAACATTACAGTCTCTGAAATAATTCTAGAACCAAATTTTGATCCACAACCTATTGTTTCAAAGAAGCCAACCTCTGGTGTTTCTCAAAAGACATCAGTTGTAAGGAAGAGAAGATTTGTCATTTCAAGTAGTAGTTCTAGTAAAGATGATGATAATATATGTCTTGCTGAGAAAGCAGAATTGAAGGCTGAAATTCAACTTTCTAAGCTAGGACAAAGAGATGGAACACCTAGTCACAGCCAGGCTGCAGTCTCTCAAAAGATTGTAGTTCTTAAAAAGGGAAAACAGTTACTGGATACTGTCTTTCAAAAGACTGTGTCTATTGAAAAAGGATCTCATCCCAAGATCACTTCTGTGTCTACACCTCTTGAGTCTTCTCAAGACAAATCTGTTGCTCACTGTACTAGGAGAACAAGGAGAAAGATTCATTTGTCACCTACACACATAGTGTCAAGTCCAACTAACATTATACAGGTCTCTACAAATAATGCTATATCCAAGTTAGTATCTGGCAAGAGAGATCTGGATCTTGATTCTTCATGGGAAACTACATTGACATATAGACTGGCTATGGAACTTATTTCTCTAAAAGTGAAGCTTTCCAGGCCTGTTCTAAATTTTTTTTATTGAAAGAGTTCCTAAACTTTCTTTTCCTGAAGAATATGGACTGTTACATCAAAGGCTTGATTTAATGAAGACATATTTCTATGTATCAGTCATAAAGGAGTTACACAAGAAATTTGGACTTCCTAAGCATGTTGCACTTCAGTCACTTCATGCATATCTATTTGACAAGGATGTCATTGTTTAAGATGTTTCAGCTCAAGGTGAACAAGAGGAGGTAGTTGATAAAGGGAAGCAGTCAACAGAAGATACTATTGCACCGGTGGTGAATAGTAGAATAGATCATATCACAGCCACTGCAACAAGCAGTGATATGGGACTCAGGAACCATCTAGTCAGAGGTTGGATGACTCAGGAACTATGATTGATGATGCTGAAAGGTCTTCTGTGATGACTGAAATTGCAAGTGAGAAACCCTATGATATGGGAGGAATGACTTTGCTTGATTTTTCTGAAGATCAAACCAATATTATTCTTTCAGAGTCTATCCATCTTGAGGGTGTGTCTCAGCAACCAACACTTAAAGACGGTGGCATATTAGCTATGGTGTCTAATGAAGTATTACTGAAGACATCAGAGTCTAGTGTAAAACCTGAAAGTGGTATACTGGAGCCTGTAGTTTCTGAAAAGAAAGTAGATGTTTGTAAGGGTTCAGAGACTATAACAGCTCACTCCTTGGAGAAAACCTCAAACCCCATGCCATATGAGGAACCCTCTCTCCATGTGAGTTCAGGTATAAAAACTTCTTCTAACCCCTATTTTTCTGTAGGTCATGAGAGCACTTATCCAAATTTGAGTGATACACTTGAAAAGATGGACATAGATCCACACACAGAGAGGCTGGCTCCTAACCAGGCAAAAGGAGAGGTAGGAAGAGTGTTGACTTTAGATAGTCAAAGTGAGAATGAGGGTATGGATGATCAACTCCATAGTGAGGGAGAGAAAATTAGGAAACCACCATCGTTTGATTTCTGGGATCAGGTTTTTCCTGAATCTTGGTCTCAAAATCATGGTATGGATGCTGGTACTTATTCTTTTATCAAGATGTATGAGAAGCATGACTTAGCACATCACAATGCAAAGACAGAAGTTAAAGCTCAGAAATAGAAGGAAAGGCTTGCACAGATCATTAACAGAAGAGGTGAAAGGCTAAGACAAACTTCTACTCAACCAGTACAAGAAGAAATTCCTAATGATCCTAGTATTCCTTTGTTTGTACTTCCAATTTTAACTAGATTTGAGACATCAACAATATCTGATCAATCTAAGGAGGAGTAAGGATTTGTAGATGTTAGTACACAGAATACTGGTAAAGGACAGGATGATCATACTTCAGCTCCAGATCAGAAAAATGAAGATGTTTGTACTTCTACTCAAGTATTATTACTTGAATATCATTCTCAACAGGCAACTTCTTCTACAAGACTTGAAGATAATGTTCTTTCTGCATCTGAATCTGAAGATACAACAAGCACTTCCAACATTGAAGTCAATTCTGAAATTCTTAAGGACATTCAGAAATCTCAAAGTGATATTCAATTGAGACTTCAAATTCTTGAAAATAACCAAGTCACTATCATGGACAATCAAGCAGTTCTGATGAATCTCATTTGTTCTGTTACTGAATCTCTTGGAATTCATGTTGCTGATGTCAAAAAGGGGGAGATAAAGACAATTCAGAAACAACAACAACAACAGACTGGGGGAGATAAGCAGACTGGGAACAGAAACAAGGGTGACAGAGTTGGTAAATTTCATCATGGAAGTGATAAAGGAAAAGAAGCATCAAATAGTTGAATTCTTTCTTCTAAGTACTAGATACATGTCTACATATGAAGAAGGAGGTACTTAACTTCATGATCTTGAATTCATAAATTCTATTCTGGTTGTATTGTTATATGTTTTGACATCTACAACTTAGATTTATGCTTCAGATTCTAAAGCATAAATAGGGGGATATTGTTAGGAATAATTCATAAGTTGTGATGTTAAGAATAGAATTTTGCTAATACTTCTTGTATATCCTGATCTTATAAAGGATTTAGCACTTTGTATAGGATATATGTGTTAAACAGTAATATGTAGAATTTAGTCAGGAACAATGCGTCAGAGACTACATGTCAGGAACAGTGTATCGGGGACTACATGTCAGGAACAGAGGAGCAGATCCTGATACAGTAAGTCAGATCCTGATCAAATACTGATGGGATAATCAGATCCTAATGCAATGGGAAATCCTGATATCAGACGTGTTACTGATGATGTCAGTCGTGTTACTGATGATGTTGTTGGGACAATCAGATCTTGGCACTGCGAATTTTGATACACTAAATTAACGAGTACGAATAGAAAAATCACCTTGTTAACGGTTGATTCCACGCTCTTCTATTGTATTCCCAAATTCCCTTGAGCGAAGTGTGGCCTTCGTCTTCTCAAGTTAACCTCTCTTCTTGCTCCTGGGTGGCTACCAATTTTTTCGACCAGCCCCCAGCAAGAAGAGAATAGGAATATATATAGGCTACAATAGGGATCATGGATAATTAGGTTGGGCCTTCTAATTACATCTTGAGCCTAGCCCAATGTAATTAAATATTAATTTAATCCACTAAAGAATTAATATTTGCACTACCTTTCCTAATACCGTAATTTAATTAATTAATTCGGTTCCAATATTATTTGCTTATTAAATTCCCCATGTTTGAAATATCGCATGTCCATTAATTAAATAAATTACTGATAATTCATTTAATTAATATCTTTTATCCTTGATTATCCACTCAACCTTTATTTAATTATGCCGGAATAAATCCACCTGCAGGGTTTCACATAATTAAATCTTTTGAGCTTTCAAGGGGACATCATTAACCCGAATATTATCAGGACATGGATTCCTTCAATAAATAATATCCCACCATATATATTATTTCATCACCCAAAATATAATGAAATAAATCAAAAGAATTATTTCATATATAAATCAAAGCATGTAAATAATATATACGTGTCAATTATTATTTCCGGATTAAGAACCTAAGCATTAATAATAACATAGAATCTTAGTTCTCCTTCTTAATCAGTATAAGGGAACAATTCTAAATTTGATCCTGTTCAATATACACAAAGTATACTAGTATTATTTATTAGTCAATATAAACTAATCTAAATAATACTACAGCCATTCCAGTGGATTGTCTAACTCCACATGTGCTGTGAACCTTATTATATTATATAAACCGTATTTAATAATCTAATATTCTGTATCCCATTTGATACTAGATTATTCACAATATATAATATTTAGACAACATGTAAACATTTAAATGATTCTCAATAAAATAGGCCAGAAATAAATGTATATACTTCAAATAAATATTTTCAGTATACACCAACAATCTCCCACTTA
Organism: Saposhnikovia divaricata; assembly: GCA_036435485.1. Taxonomy (NCBI): domain Eukaryota; kingdom Viridiplantae; phylum Streptophyta; class Magnoliopsida; order Apiales; family Apiaceae; genus Saposhnikovia; species Saposhnikovia divaricata. Next base: position 171,459,842 of record CM071600.1, read on the forward strand.
TACTCAAAATATTCTATGAGTATATCAGTGTTTATTTAATCCACTATTACAAAAAACTATGTGTCCATCCATCTGACTCCTATCGCTTCCACATGCCTGTCAAAAACTTTGGCTGGCAGGCTCTTTGTGAAAGGATCTGCCCGGTTGTCTTCTGATGATATGTGAGCCACAACTATATCTCCTCGCTTTACGATTCCTCGTATGAGATGATACTTACGTTCAATATGTTTAGCTGCCTTGTGATCTCGCGGTTCCTTCGAATTTGCCACAGCACCAGTGTTATCACAATACACTGTCAAGCTCCTAGGCAAATTAGGTACCACATCCAAGTCCAAAAGGAAGTTCCTGAACCATACAGCCTCCTCTGCAGCCTCAGAGGCCGCCACGTACTCGGCTTCCATGGTAGAGTCTGCAATGCATTTCTGATTTACACTCCTCCATATAACGGCTCCACCTCCCAAAGTAAAAATATATCCCGAGGTAGATTTCCTCTTATCCCTATCTGATTGGAAATCTGAATCAGTATATCCCAAAGGAAATAGATCTGAGGCCTTGTAAATTAACATATACTCCTTAGTCCTTCTCAGGTACTTGAGTATAGTTTTTACTGCACTCCAATGTTCCTGACCTGGGTTCGACTGATATCTACTAACCATGCCTACAGCAAAGCAGATGTCAGGCCTCGTACATAACATAGCATACATTAAGCTTCCACATGCCGAAGCATAAGGAACTGCTTTCATGCTCTCTATATCCTTAGGTGTCGAAGGACACTGCTCCTTGGATAGAGCCACTCCATGCTTAAAAGGTAGAAAACCTTTCTTAGAGTTCTGCATGTTAAAACGAGCTAATACTTCATCAATGTAGGGCTCTTGAGATAAAGCCAACATCCTTTTCTTGCGATCCCTTATTACTTTGATCCCAAGGATGTATGCCGCTTCACCTAAGTCCTTCATTTCAAATTGTTTGAACAACCATGCCTTTATTGATGACAACATCTTAACATTGTTTCCAATGAGTAAAATGTCATCAACATACAGTACTAGAAAAACCACTGCATTACCCTCACTTCTCTTATACACACATGATTCGCTTGGACTTTGATCAAATCCATATGACTGGACTGCCTGATCAAAACGAATATTCCAGTCCCTAGAAGCTTGTTTTAGTCCATAAATAGACCTCTTAAGCTTACAAACAAGATGCTCTTGGCCTTCCTTAATGAATCCTTTTGGTTGTTGCATATAGATGGTTTCCTCAAGACTTCCATTAAGGAAAGCTGTCTTGACATCCATTTGCCAAATCTCATAATCGAGATGAGCTGCTATAGATAAAAGAATCCGGATCGACTTAAGCATAACAACCGGCGAAAAAGTTTCCTCATAATCGATCCCTTCTTTCTGAGTATACCCTTTCGCAACAAGTCGTGCTTTCCAGGCTTTCACCTTTTTGTCAGATCCTCTTTTCTTCTTGTAGATCCACATACATCCAATGGGTTTTACACCTTTGGGTGGTTCCACGAGCTCCCAAACTTGATTAGAATACATAGATTCCATCTCAGATTCCATTGCCTTTTGCCAAAGATCTGCATCTTTATCTAGAATTGCTTGTTCGTATATCCTGGGATCCTCATCATGTTCACCAGAGATCAAGTCCGAGGACTCTCCCAAAAACATGAATCTATCAGGTTGTTGAACAACCCTCCCACTACGACGAAGCACCGGTGTGGTATTAGTGACAGGTTGTGCATTTTCTTGTGGTTGATCTACTTGTACTATTGGCACTTGGGGATTATCTGTCCCTCCCACTAGTTCCTCTAAAACGATACTACTCATGGGTTTGTGTTTCATTATATAGTCTTCTTCTAAGAATCTAGCATTGGTACTAACAATGATATCTCGATCCCTAGGACTATAAAATGAATAACCTTTCGTTCCCATGGGATAGCCTACAAACAGCCTTACTTCTGTACGAGATTCTAACTTGGTCGCGTTCTTGTTCAGCACATGTGCTGGACAACCCCAAATCCGAATATGTCTTAGACTTGGTTTGCTACCAGTCCACAATTCTATTGGAGTCTTGGGAACCGACTTAGAAGGTACCAAGTTCAGAAGGTAAGCCGCTGTTTCTATAGCATATCCCCAAAACGACTTGGGTAAATCTGAATAACTCATCATCGATCTAACACTCTCTAAAAGAGTCCGATTCCTTCTCTCTGCTACACCATTCTGCTGAGGTGTGCCAGGTGCAGACAACTGGGATGCAATCCCATTTTCTGATAAATATTCCCTAAATTCTCCAAGCAAGTATTCGCCACCACGATCTGATCGTAGTGATTTGATACATTTTCCAAGATGTCGCTTCTCCGCACTTGCTTTGTACTCGAATTTTTCAAAGCACTCAGACTTACGGCGCAACAAATAAATGTACCCATATCTAGAATAATCGTCAATGAAAGTGACAAAATACTCATAACCTCCTCTTGCTTGGATACTCATAGGTCCACATAAATCAGTATGAACCAATTCTAACACTTCTTTAGCTCTATTCCCCTTTGCTTTAAAAGGCCTATTAGTCATCTTACCTTCCAAGCAGGATTCGCAAACTGGAAATGGCTCCACTGCCAACGAGCCTAATGGCCCATCTACTACCAGTCTTTGAATCCTCCTCAAGTTAATATGACCTAATCTTAAGTGCCAAAGATATGTTTGGTTCAATTCAGAAGGTTTCTTTCTTTTATTTGAGCTAGAAAGAATGTTATTAGTTTCCTTATGTTGCAGCATTGGTTGGATAGGATTAATAATATATAAATTGTCTTGCAATGTACCAGAACATATAACTCGTTTATTCATCATAATAAAAACATTACGATCCAAACAAACATTATAACCATCCATGGCAAGTTTAGAAACCGAAATTAAATTCCTTCTAAACGAAGGTACATAAAGACAATTGTTCAAAACCAAAATCCTATCATCGCCAAAAGACAATGTAATTATTCCAACTGCAACTACTGCTACTTTCGTAGCATCTCCCATGAACACATATATCTCGCCATCTCTAAGCATTCTGGATTGCTGGAACCCCTGCATAGAGTTACAAACATGGTCAGTGGCTCCTGTATCTACACACCAAGTGCTCGTAGATATAGCCGCTATATATGTTTCTGTAACTAGAGAAAGAGACATACCAGTATTGTTTGTCTTCTTAGGAAGAGGACAATCCTGTTTCCAGTGACCTGACTGCTTGCACCTGAAGCACTTGCCCTTAGGCTTTTTCACACCACCTTGAACTCCCACTGCATTAGCAACCTTTCCAGCTTTCTGTGTCTGAGTCTTTTTCTTCTTCTTACCTTTCGGCTTAGATGAAGAAGCTTTCTCGGCCACATTCACTTGAACATTCTGCTTAAAGAGTCCTTCAGCTGCCTAAAGTTCTGTCAGAAGTTCCGCGAGACTATACATCCTTTTGTTCATGGTGTAATTCAAGCGGAACTGCTCAAAACTTTTGGGCAAGCTCATAAGGATGATATCGATCTGGGTTTCCCCATCAATATCAGCACCAAGGATCTCCATCTCATTCAGATGAGACATCATTCTGAGAACATGATCCCTTACAGGTGTTCCTTCAACCATCTGAGTGTTCATTAAAGCCTTCATTGCTACTTGCCTAGCAGCCCTATTCTGTTCTCCAAAAAGTTCCTTGAGATTAAAGAGCATATCTGAAGCAGTGGGCATAGCCTGATGCTGATGCTGCAAAACACCCGACATTGCTGCCAGAATGTAACATTATACATCTCATCAGCCTTAATCCACCGCTTATAATACTCCTTCTCACTTTCAGGAGCATCTTCAGCAGGCTGGTCTGGCTTGGGTTCATAAGTACAAAATTTGTACTCCTCAGCAGTCAACACTATGTCCAAATTACGTTTCCATTCAATATAGTTCGGTCCAGTAAGTTTGTTATCCTTAAGTATGGTGAATAGTGGATTAAAGCCCATAGTGATCTAATCCTGAGAATCATACATGTAACACATAATCAGATAGTTGCATAAATCTTAAATCCTATTGGTTTCCTCTAACAATTAATTAAAATTAATGCACTAATATTTAAACACCATAAGTATCTGGTACGCCACGATGGATGACATATATACCACTTAAATTCGTTTAAATATTACTTCGGTCCTATTACTAAATAATACGCCACGTTATGGTGGACTATATATTATTTTTCATAGCTAAGTGTATACCATTATTAAATCTTAAATTAATAAAAAGACTGGATACCACCATTAAATATTTCAAATCAATAATCGATAATAGGATAATTCCCAGATTGGGGGGAGCATTGTCAAGAGGCATCACTTAAGACCCCTTTCTAGACAGAATCATCCTTTCTCTCAATATCAAAATCTATATTCAATCAGTGGTACCCTTCTAATTAATTGAATTCTATGAAACTTGGTACGCCACGATGGGTGGCATGTATACCTTTCAATATTCGTAATTAATTTAGGAAGTTTGTTCTAGTAATATCCATAACACTACCTGACACCATAAATCATACGCCACGATAGGTGGCATGTATATAATTTATATTCGTCTCGGTGTTAAATTACATACAAACAATAATGGAGACCATGGGATTTAATTCCTAATTAATTCCCTCACCCACTTAGAATTTTTTTATTTAAAATTGAGGAATTTTATCTAGATGCATCGCCCTATGTTATTTTTTCGAGGTCTACATGTTATAAAAATAACAATACAAAGAACACATAACATGGCAGCATGCATCATAAAATTAAAGCTATAAATAAAATTAATGTCCATGTCGTCCTTATTATGTTAAACATGCAATTAAAATTACACACATAATTAACAACACACATAATAATTATTTAAAGCAATAATTAAAAAATTAAATAGCGGAATTAAAATTAAAAAATATAATTTAAATCCACTATTATGGCCCCTTGAAAAAAAAAAATTTCCAGCCCTTTATTTTGCTGGAAAAACATTTTTCTGCCAAAAACCTTGCTGTTGCGCATTCAAGGCCTGCGTTACAGCCCTGGAACTGCTGTCACGCATGTGCGTCATGCGTTATAGCCTGTTACAGGCCTGTCACGCATGTGCGTCATGCGTTACTGCCTGTTACAGACCTGTAACGCAGTCTGCACATGCGTTACAGGCTTCAGACCAGAATTTTTCTACGCGCGTTGCTTCTCTGCTTCTGTTGTCACCAGACATGTTTCTTCAGACTCAAACGAAGCCAGCAGCCACAATCAACTACGCAGCGGACAATTTTGTTTCTCCGATTTGATTTCCGATCGAACGTAATTGTTACAAAATACCCGGATTTTTACATAATCCATCAAACAATTACATACAAAACAGATCTAATACAAAACTAATTTTGTAAATCTATTCTAACACGATCAACCTTCGTGTTTTACAACCACGATAAACCACGTGGAAACCAAACAAAATAACCACGATTAAACCACGTGGGATCCAAACACATAATTAAAATTACATGGCCATAATAGTGGATACTAAACAACCTGCAAAAGATTATTATCCAAGCACACCACTATACACATGCATATATAATTACGACATGGACATCGTATCAAAATTCGCAGAACCAATGAACCTGGCTCTGATACCAATTGTTGGGACAATCAGATCTTGGCACTGCGAATTTTGATACACTAAATTAACGAGTACGAATAGAAAAATCACCTTGTTAACGGTTGATTCCACGCTCTTCTATTGTATTCCCAAATTCCCTTGAGCGAAGTGTGGCCTTCGTCTTCTCAAGTTAACCTCTCTTCTTGCTCCTGGGTGGCTACCAATTTTTTCGACCAGCCCCCAGCAAGAAGAGAATAGGAATATATATAGGCTACAATAGGGATCATGGATAATTAGGTTGGGCCTTCTAATTACATCTTGAGCCTAGCCCAATGTAATTAAATATTAATTTAATCCACTAAAGAATTAATATTTGCACTACCTTTCCTAATACCGTAATTTAATTAATTAATTCGGTTCCAATATTATTTGCTTATTAAATTCCCCATGTTTGAAATATCGCATGTCCATTAATTAAATAAATTACTGATAATTCATTTAATTAATATCTTTTATCCTTGATTATCCACTCAACCTTTATTTAATTATGCCGGAATAAATCCACCTGCAGGGTTTCACATAATTAAATCTTTTGAGCTTTCAAGGGGACATCATTAACCCGAATATTATCAGGACATGGATTCCTTCAATAAATAATATCCCACCATATATATTATTTCATCACCCAAAATATAATGAAATAAATCAAAAGAATTATTTCATATATAAATCAAAGCATGTAAATAATATATACGTGTCAATTATTATTTCCGGATTAAGAACCTAAGCATTAATAATAACATAGAATCTTAGTTTTCCTTCTTAATCAGTATAAGGGAACAATTCTAAATTTGATCCTGTTCAATATACACAAAGTATACTAGTATTATTTATTAGTCAATATAAACTAATCTAAATAATACTACAGCCATTCCAGTGGATTGTCTAACTCCACATGTGCTGTGAACCTTATTATATTATATAAACCGTATTTAATAATCTAATATTCTGTATCCCATTTGATACTAGATTATTCACAATATATAATATTTAGACAACATGTAAACATTTAAATGATTCTCAATAAAATAGGCCAGAAATAAATGTATATACTTCAAATAAATATTTTCAGTATACACCAACAGATGTCATTATGGATGCTACAGAAACTAGCAAGTGCTATAAAACAGGATCTTTGTTTTAGAAAACAAGCAAGAAGATATCGTGAAGGAAACGAATTCTCTATTGATGGAAACTATCAACTGGACGGCAGAACATTGTCATAGATAGATTATAATTCTGTTATTAGTTGATAGGTAGCAATATAAATACTCTCTCTATATCAATGTAAAAAAGGAGTGTGTGAGCAAGTGAGTTCGTAAGATTTGTATTCGAGAGTTCGAAACAAACAGAGAGAGAGATTTGTATTGTAAGCAGCTGCTAAAGGTATTGTACACCTTTGGTAGAGTTTGTATTTGATTATTTTAATACAAACAAAGTTTGATTCATTCGTTTATTCTTGGTCATATAATCAAGCAAAAATCAGACACGATTATATAACTTGTATTCAACCCCCCTTCTACAAGTTATTCGAGTTAACATTTAGTTACTCCAGTGCAGCTTAACCATGATGCATTGCGTGAACTATATTGCAGTGCGGTTAACACTTCTGGACAGGACGGGTGTGCAATCACATATCGACTGTTTGGTAGGTCGATTAGGGTCACTGAACGAGATGTTAATTAAATTCTTCATTTTCCTATAGAAAATCTTGTTTCTGATCCTACACCTGAACAGATTGAAATGTTCTTTCGTTTTATAAGGTACCAAGATTGAAATTTCAATACTGGTAATCTTTCTAGAATGTTTCTAACCCAGTACTGGAATTTCTTCTTTTCCACTCTTAACCTTGTTTTTTCCTCAGATAGAACAAATCAAGATCGAATACCAGAATTTATTCAAAAATTATGGTATGCGGTCGCCAATAATTTGAGGATTAATTTTGGAAAAATAGTGCTTGGTCAAATCATTTTAAAGATGAAACACTTGGGAAGAAGAGATGTTTGGACTCAAAATGTCAAATGTCTATATCCAAGGTTTCTACAGCTAATATTAAATGATTTTTTGAATGATGAAGACAGGGTACGCTTGGAAAATGGTCGAAAGGTGGAATGTTCTTACATGAAGACAAATGTAATTAATTACATAAGCAAAAAGAACTTTACAGATGTGCCTACAGTCCTAACTGAATATCTAAAGACTGTCCCACTTCCGTTGTTACCAAGACCAGTGAGAGCAGGTATATGACAAGGTAATATTTAAATCCCTGCTATTCCAACCTCTGTATTCTCTGTTGTGTCACAGGAAATACAGTTTCTACAGCCCCTAGTGGCCATCTTACCCGACCAAGAGCAGGAAATCCCACCAACTCTAACATAGGTCGAAGAGCCCATTCTACAAATGCAAACACATACACAACAAACTCCTACACCTTAATTATCACTTAAACGACCAGCCATCAACACTTTTGAGGGATATAGTGGCTCAGCAGCACCACATAAGGAGTTAGTTACATAAGCAGCTCTACCTAATTCTAAAAGAAGTAAACCAAATGAACCTGAGGTAACTGCAACTGTTATTGAAACAATTCTTCCTAGTCAAATGAGTAAAAATGTAAATAAGGTTGAATTGATGGGAGCAACTATCTTGAGTTCCATTTTACGGAACATAAGAGTGGTTGATGATCTTTCTAAAGATAAAATGCCTTCACAGGCATCCGAGGTGGAATTACCTACCTCAATAACTGCTGGTGAATCTTCCATTTTAAGGAAAGATCCATTGGTAGGTGGTTCTTTTATGAACCAAGTGTCTTCACAGATATGCGAGGGAAACTTGGGTTTTGTGCCATTTAATCGATTCAAGTTTAACCTCCCAGAGGGAAAATCTTTGGATCTCTTTCGAGATTTACCACTCTTTACCAGTGGTCGGCAAATCGCTTCACGCGAGGACGGAAGCTCACGAACTTTCATTGCACCATCCGTGACCTTTGAAAAAGGGGCTAGGATGATTTCATTTGTAGGTACACATATCGGTGGAAGCTCTGGAGGAGAGTTGAGGGAAACACGAACAGAACATGTAAGTGTCACCCAAACCACTAACCGAGTGAATATAGAGTGTTGTGTGAAACACCTGCAGAACGTACGAGTGAGCAACCTACTCAACCACATGCACCTGTAACCAGAAAGGAATATAGCAGACTACTTACACGGGTCCAAACAATGGAGAAAGAGTTGCAAAATATCTATAAGTCAATTGCAAAAATCAAAAATTTGTAAATTATTCAACATGATGTATTCCAGGTTCAATTGAATACCATGGCAACCCAGTTTAATGATGCAATTAACTCCTTGGTAAAGTCATCTTCGTTTAATTTACCAACTCCACATCCTACTACTCTGGAGGATAACCCAACTGAGGGGGAGAAGTTGGATGATCAAGAAAAATCTACTAGGCGTAAGGGCAAAGAAAAGGTTTTTGACACGGAATTAACTTTATTTTGGAAAAGGAAAAGCTAATGGGAGTATTAGTGCTATGTGGAAAGAAAGCAAGGCAAACTTGAAGATATGTTCAGTCTAGAGGAATAATTTGTCTTGTACTTGTTCAAATTATAGAAATCTGGAAAATGTATATATGATCCAGAATGCGCTTTAATATTGTTTATCTTTGTATTTCATTTTTTTTTTGTATCAGTTGAGTTATCCTCTAGGAATTTGCTTGTCAAACCCTAACAATCAAATAGGGGGAGATTGTAAAGCATAATGTAATGTAATGTAATATGTAATAGAGGACATATATAACTCAACTAGGATAAAAGATAAATAATATTAACTCTATACGGGGATCGTGAAATTTGAAGAACAGGCAGCAACAAGGATCAAGTCGCTGAAAGAAGTTCATTAACCTGATCAAGCCTCAGTGACAGGATAAGATGTACAGATGATTCAGTTGAAGGGCCAAAAGATTCCATGTATTTATATTATTTGAAGATACTGCTGCAGGCTAATCAATTGGAATGTAACGAAGGTGTGCAGATCAAGATCAGTGCTAGTCACTTGTGACCCAGACCAGTGCACTAAGTGTCAGCACATACGAGAAGGATCAACACATTAATTCACAGAAATAATTGCCAAAGCCTATTGACGATCAAGGACAGACATAATATCTCAAGGTATTGTCAAAAATTAATTTACTCTGAAAATTAACTAAGTAACAGATTAATTAATTATTTACAATAAATAATTAAATTAATCTGGTACTTGAACTATTTTCTGAGATGAATTAATTCAGTAGAATATTTGAAACAGAAGAGAGAAGCCTAAAAGAAGCAGCCAAAAATAGTAATACTATGCAAAGTTACTATGCATGATTACTATGCGAGGTTACTATGCAAGATTACTATGCACGGTTACTATGCAGGTACTGTGCAAATAATGTTACTGTGCAAATAGTGGTTACTACGCAGGTGGGGCCCACGTCCAAAATATTTTCAACAGATGGTTGATGGAATAGTACTATGCAGGTGGGGCCACGTCCAAAAATTCTCAACAGACGCATTTTGGTTGTTGGAATAGTGGTTACTATGCAGGTGGGGCCCACGTGAATAGTACAGCGTAGTACAACATAGTGACTTTCTAAAACCTATAAATAGGCTTGTTGTATTTCATTTCAAAATACACCTCAACACACAACTCTCTCTTCTCTCTCTTATATCTTCTCTGTGTAAGCTGTAAGAACCCCAAATTTTGGATATAATTAAAACTTTTTATTAAGTAATGATAAAATGAGGAACAATGATTCCGACAACAAGGTCAACAGCTCTAATGAATGGTGGTTTCAAAGAACAATGATTGTAATGAATGGATATTACTTTGGACAATGATCCTGATGCATTGGTATATTGTCAGAATAGAGTAATTCGCTGGTTGAGGACCTAGATAAGAATAATCTACCATCCAGGAAGGAGCTAACGGATCCTTGAAGGGAAATGAGTACGTGCATAGTGTTTCCCGTACGTGCATAGTATTTCCCGTACGTGCATAGTGTTTCCTGTACGTGCATAGTATTTGGTGGATGAATAGTGATTTTGTAAGTTGGAAAACTTTTCACTCCACCCTATGTACGGGACGTGATGGATGTTTCGAAGTCATATTAGTAATACGCGGAGGAAATAAGTGATTGCAGAGACGATCGGAATTCAGAAATTCCAAATTCTTTTCGGTATAATATTTGACCAGATAGTGGATTAAATATTATTATAATCCAAGAATTGAGATATTAACTTTGAGGATTTGATATTTTGGGATGTTATTATATTTGATTTAAGAATGAAGGTAGGAAACCACTGAGGAGTGGTTATGGCTACAATGTAATAATTGATATTTGGAAAGAATGAATGGAATTCGACTTTATTATTTCTATGTCTTGAAGAATGCTAAAGGGTAACAACATAGGTAAGAATAATCTATCTTCTAAGGGAATAAGATATGGCAATTTCAAGCAGGAGAATATTCTCATGTCATCTAGATCGGTAACGATTAATCCAGTAGTTCCGTAAAAAGGATAAGGAACGATCGAAAGAGAATATGGACAATTGTACCACCCTGAGAGAACAAGTAAAGAATACAGAATGAATAGTGTTTTGGTGGGAGTATATAATAATATGAGACGACACTATATAGAAGCATTCGGAACGGATTTCCGAGTTCGTATTAGTGATCCAGGGGGAAAATAGGTGTATGTAAAAGCTGTCGGATTCTGAAAAACCGCACTTTTATTTTCTTCGAGAGTTCCCTGGACACTGATAGCCTTAAGTATTTAACGAATGGATTTAAGGAATATAAATTGGAAAGTTAGAATGAAAGATGGAGAATGAAAGTATTAATATTAAAAAGGATTCCCGGTAAACCCTAATTAGAAATCCGTGAAATATTCCTACGAACGATCAATCGAAACGGGCAATAACCGGACACAGAAACAAGCAGAGGAAGCAAGAGTCTTGTGCAAGCTACTAGATAAATATCTAGCAACCAAGTGGGCTAAGTAACTAGACAATTAGAGATTGAACAAGTACTTAGCAAAACAAACAAACTAGTTAGCTTATAACCATCCAAGGATCAACACTTGGCATGCAATCTCCATCATCCAATACATCACCACTTTATTAAAGTCACTTTATCAAGATATTATTCCAATAATGCATCAAAATGGATGAGAGCAAACCAAACAAACCAAGCAAAACCCCCCCTCCAAGAATACCCCATTCGGCTTCTTCCTTAATTCAAGAGGGGAAATCAACCTTCCAACCATCATTTGGTCTCCAAATTTTTATGGTAAGTCCTATAATTCATAAAAGTAATCTCCTAGAAATCTTAGCCCCAAACTCCTCTTTTACCATTTTCAAATAAATCCTCAAAGGGGAGGATGAATAGTGTTTTAATGAAAACTAATCTTTGATTTTCTTGTTTTCATGATTGATTTAGCAAGCTTAAGGCAATCCAAGGACCATACCAAGCTTAGTGAGGCTAGAATATACTTCGAGGAAGGTATAAACATCCTAAACTATAGCTTTTACTTTGAGTTTATATGAGTAATAAGAAGGATTGGTTGATTAGTGGTTGATATGTTAGTTATATGTTTAGATCCATGGATTTGTGGTTGATTATGGTTGATGATCCATGAGATGGTTATAAGGAGATGTTATTGATCTTGTCATCATGTTTATCATGTGTTTAAGTGGTTGATTTGATCATGGGGTGATCGTGATAAAGTGTAAAAACTTTGGAAAACGCGTAAACGTAGCCGTTATAATGCTCGATTTTACAATACCATGTTTTGTATGCCATTTTCCATGTCGAACCCCTACTGTCCAGAGACCTTATCTGCCATGATATGATAGGTAATGTTCTAAGCTTCGTTTTGATATAAAGATCACGTGAAACGGACTTACGGTTTAGGATTTATTACCAAATTACTAAAAGTAGTTCGAATCCGTAAACGAAAGTTCGTAACTGTAATTGACCCCTCGTAAACTATGTAACGTCATGGCAAATCTTGGTAAATAAATACTAGAGGTAAAAAGGAAGGTGTGAAAGAAAACCGTATGTCAAAAGGATCATTTTTCGATTTATTAAAAATGTTCGAGTCGAGGTTAAACGCGAACGAACCCCTAAAAGACGATTCTTTTATAACTTCGGTAAAACACTTAGAAAACGGGCGATAAAACTCGGAGTATAGTATTGGTTCGTAACGATCGACCTTAGAACTCATATGACTTAAGTATGTCCCCAGTATAAGTACAATGACATGTCGTATTAACGAACGAATGTCGGGTCGGATCAGTGATAAAAGTAATCCACTAAAAGGGGTATAACGAGATAACTCGAGAACGTGTTTCGAATTAAGTATAACTTAACTTTTAATATGTTAAGTGATTAATCCCGAATGCCTTGGGTATTTATAGATCACCAAGCTGAACCGGGACCCGCTACCACTACCCCTTACCGTACTCGACTACCAGGCAAGTTTCAATTCCCTTCTTTTAGGCTGTTGTTGTGATTGAATAAATATATATATGATTGCTGATATACATATGCCATTGCATGCATGCCTACTTTCAAGTTGAATTGATATACTTGTTCCCTGAATGTTATTGTTGGCTTATAAGCTAGATAGTTATATATCAGTTATAAGCCGGTTATTGTAAGACCCTCATAAGAAGGGCGTATATCGAGATTCCTTATTAATCAAATATAGACCGGGAGTCAATATTCCTTGATATATCGAGATTACTTCGGAGGAAAATATTTAAGTAAATATTTTCTATTATTCAGGCGACGAATATTATTTGAATATTCGTTCGAGATTATTTATTTTAATGATCCTTACTTCAAATAATTATTTGAACGTAATCATTCGACGAAGAATATTTGTCAATATTCATTCAGAGTCGAATTGATTATCGACTATTATTTCGAATACTCTTCTAAAGATGAGACTACTAAATGAATATTATTTGGATATTCATTTAGAATATTATTTTATTAAATAAATATTACTTTTGAAAATTCATTTAAGATATTAAGTACTTGATGAATATTATCTTCAATATTCATCTGAAGCTTGATTTATTTATCGAATATTATATCGAATATTCCTTTAAAAGCTTGGATTACTAAATAAATATTACTTGATATCCATTTAGAATATTATTCATTAAATGAATATTACTTTATCAATATTCATTTAAATTCCTAATTAATTATGAATATTATTTTGAATATTCATCCAGGGTTTTATTTAATCATCGAATATTATTTTAAATATTTTAAATATTCCTTTCAGGAATTATTAAGTAATGAATATTATTTTGAATATTCATTTGAATATTTAATTATGCAATAAATATTCTCTCGATATTTCTTCAAGAATTATTTGGGAAATACTCTGATTAAAGATATTCTTTCATATTCCTAAATAATCTGTAAAATATTTTAATTCAATAAATATTCTCTGAATATTTATTCCATACTTAGAATAATCTCGATAAGGTTTATCTTCTTCGATTATTACAGAAAATATCTCGGAATCATATTATTATTAAGCTTATATCAAGAAAGGTTCTCAGACATCATTCTTCTTTGAGTCTATCTCCTTAATAATAAGGGAACCTTACTTGGAAAATGTTATTTATCTTGTCGACTTCCCGGTCATAAAGTATTCCCTTCACTCGCAACTCGGGTGCTGTTGACTTATTAAGTCGTTGCTTACCTTCTCATCTTTCGAGGGGTAAGATTACTGGAACAAGTTGATATCTGTTACCAAGTAATAGCTTGGGAGCTATTGGTAAATTTTCCTTTCCAATTAGATACGACTACCTTGTGGAGTCTTATCAACAAGTATTATGCTTGGGGAAAGGGGGACGAATGTTACATTCAGAATCATGAATTCTTTTTGAACTAGGAGTTGTGTAAGAGGCCGAGTAGCGCCGGTCCATCCCCTTTGGCCCAACCGTTGGCCGGGGAGAGCTAGTAAGGCGGTATACAAGTAAAGCCGTTAGTTCTTCCTTCTACCGGTAGTAAATCTAAATTGAGCTGTACGATCTCGACTGATCATCAAGATTGGAACAGCGGGCGCGGTGAATACTCCATCATTGGTTCATCATCCAAATTTATTTATTTCCTGCAACATGATTACTGTTGGCAGAGTTGGAAAAAGGGTCATAACTGGAATTGCAACCTTTTCTTGCAAGTTCCTCTTCTTAATAACAATAAGAATATCTCGCTTACTTTGATGTAGCAGATATCTCTACAAACAAATACTTTAAGTTACCTTGTAACTTCATCGTTCATATTATACTGACATCATTTCCGTAAATGCATGGCATATGGTTTGAAAGATACTTTTGAACTGTTATACATTATCGTTCAGTTATATATTATTGTTGGTGGGCTATTGCTCACCCTTGCTCTATTATTATATCACAACAACAGCTAGACCAGATGACTCGCACAAGGCGCACTCGACGCGGGCGAGGACGATGAGACTACCAGAGCTGAAGAAGAAGCTATTGGTAGGGTATATTTATTCTTTCAGTACCAAAAATATGGTCTAGTATGACTTATGTAAATGGATGGCAAAGAGTATGTATTTATATTGAAATTCTTTTGGATTGTAAGAACTCATAATGCGATTAATAAAAATTTGATTGTTACTCTGATTTCATCTCTGGGACTATAACGGGTGTGTTTTATATTGTTGTGTTGGGTTATAGAGACGTAATTTATTTTATGTTAAGGAAAGTTCAATTGTTGTGGACAGAATGGGAAACCGTAACCACCGGATCCCGGACCCCGGATCTGGGGGTGTTACAGAAGTGGTATCAGAGCGTACGTTACAAACCCCAGAGATGAGGTGACGTTAAAACAATAAATTCAATAAGATAATAAGAACTCTTGCCAAGTTCATAGTCGGACTACTTAATGTAGTGATGACATATAAAACCCTTATGGGAACTCGTAAGTATAATGATAGTAACTTAGCTCGATATCGTATCGACGAGTAAGGCGATTGACCTTGAGGCATACGAGCAACAGCGCGATGATGCTTTTTATGCTGAAGATCAGCTGGTAATTCGATGGAGTACCCTACTGGAGACCCGGAAGAGGTTCCAGCAGATAAGGAAAATCCTGTTAGGATAAGGAGCTTACCCATGGGTAATGAGGGTCGCAGCCAGAATGACTGTGATGATTAAGATATGGTGCTCAGAAAAGTGAGTATAAAGAACCGAGATATTATTAAGAGATCTGAAGATGCATGTTGAATTCATAGCCGGACTACCAGATGTAGTACCAGCAAGAAAGAAGGATTGGAAGAATTACTTTAGATCTTATACGGAAATAGATGAGAATCCTTAGAGATTTTAATCTTAACAAAGAAAGAGCTAGAGGGATGTATGATTATCAAAGACCGCGATATAGGACGAGGAGCAGAGTCCCTAGGAATAGTTGAGAATGAGGCAGTAAGTGCCATATCATTTGATAAATGAATCAGTATGAATATTGTCAGTAATAATTTGCCACGAGAAGGCAGATGTCATAGGTTATAATTTACGAAACCAAAGTGAGGTTAATGAGGTGGTTTTATTCAGGGAAATGTTCATGAATGAATCAGTAGAAAGTAAAGACATTGGGAAGTGGCAGCATGATTGGGTAAAATTATATAAGGAAGTAGTAAGCAAGACAATGATCTCAGAACCTACCGGAAGATAAGACCAGTGAGTCAAGATGAACTCGTAATGAGACTACTGCCAGAGACTGAGTATAGAGTTAATTCAACTCAGCGAAATGATGAACCAGAAACGTTAGATGCATGGGATTTAGAGGAATATTAAATTCCTTCTTCTCTTTGAATGGATTATAGTAGTACCTTAAGTTTATTCCGATGCGGAATTATAATAGATCAAGTAATACGATCAGTAGTTAAAGAGAAAAATGTGAGAAAATCTTCCTGGAGCTAAAAGGTGAAATTGGTAATGACCAAGAGCTGACATTGCTTAATGGAAAAAGGAGACTTTGTGCCTCCAACGACGCTTCGCATAAAGGGTTAGGTAGACCGACATTTGGTAGTATTGAATATCAGGACGTTGTGACAGGTTTCAGTTTGAAACTATTGATTCCCTTCTAAGGGATGGATATAATTGCTTCCTCTCCAGTGGGTAAACTTCCAATCCGATGATGATTATTTCGTTAACTATGACTGCTTATGATTCCACCTGCTTGGAGGTTCATAGAACTATTCTTCAGGTTTCGAAACTGGTCTCCTTAATGTTACCAGTAGGTGGGTAGATTGATCAAAATTTCCCTGAGTCTGGAAAGGAATTCGGTGAATTCTGGCAAACCTTGTCTTTCTGATTATCAGAGAATGTCATGGAAGAGAGTAGAAACTGGAGCAAACCCTGTGATTTGGGTAAGGATGCTGTAAAATGAGTTAGTAAACGGACCCTGAGCATTACAATCGACGGTAGTGATAAAATGATGAAGTGAGATTGGACGAAAACAGGAAATGTAAGTAAGAAACTAGCCGGACGGAGAAACTCCGGGATTGACTTAAGTGAAAAGGCGGTTATGCCAGGAATGGTAAGCTTGCGTGGCAAGCGGGATTGATAAGAATAGTTGAAAAGGTAAAAGTGGAGGAAAGGTGACCGGAGACGGTGCCGAGTAGTCGATTAAGACTTATATGGAGTAAAGTTTTGGAAAGGTAGAAAGGTATCAAAGAAGAAGGCACTATGCCGGCAATTGCTAGAAGAGTAATGCTATTAGCCAACCCCTAAAATCATATTTTTTTTTTTATTTTAGTGTGGCCAGTTGAGGCCAAGTCACAAAGGATTATCGAGCGACTAGACCAGCAATGAAAGGACAAAGCAGGGTTGCTTCTAAGAAAGCACCGACTGCAAGGGCTTCTGATATAAAGGAAACATTAATGAGATCGTTTGAATCTTCTACCGAACAACCCATGTTTTGATTGGGAATTCACTAGACCTTTTTGGGATGGGGTCACCCGTACTGAAGTGACTCATGTGTATATGGTTGTCCAAGATTTCGAGTAAAATGGAAGTATAGTGACTTGAGATGTATGATGTTAGGGTATCATGAATACCATGAATATATTATGACGAAGGAAAGTAAACAATGAAGGTATATGAAGAGTGTATAGAAAAGGTCAGAAATTGAACAGTATGCTGTAGGAATTTTGTCTGAGGCAAGTACCTTTGCGAAGAACGATAAGCACTAAGAGATTCACGTTGAACTCGACCAATATCTTCCAGAACATCCTTGCTACCATTAACAAGTTCGGTAAGAGAAGAGATAGGCATACGTTGCCTTTTTGGAAGGCCAAATAGGCTGACAACTATCTGAAAGAAGAGGGTGGCATTAAACCACCGATCGATTATCAAATGAGAATGATTGAAAAGAGACCTTTATTAAGGATACATGATCTGATTGCCAATTATAAGATGCAAGAATTCCTTGGCAGTTGAATTAAGGATAGGATATCCATAAATTAAGACAAACCCTGGGGAATGCACAAGGGGTGGCATTAACCCTAATAACGACATTATGACTTCAGATGATATGAGCTGGACTTGCTAAGGCAGCAATGACCGGTAAGGATTATTAAAAAGAGTTCTGGAAAGAACATAGATAGAATTATTAGAGTATTGATCAATGACATTTTGATATACCCGGTACCCAGAAAATACCGGAGGAATGATAAGGATGGCCTACGAAACCTTACAAGGAAAAAGGGTAATATTCCGAACTTCAAAAATGGAAGTTGGGTAAGGAATGTATGACATCGTAACAATAATGCCAGATGAGGCATGTATGAAACCCTGAGGAAGTATGGGTTGAACCTATAAAGGTTGAGATTATCCTAAGATAAAGAAAGAACTAAGAAAAGAAGTATCCTAGGTAGGATTGGGAATAAACGTGATAAAGTTCCCACGGGTAGGTGGAAGCAATGACTTATGGAAATGACTGATAGTTATATTTTCTCCTTCAGCAGAGCTTAAGGGAGAATGCTTTAACCCAACAGTGATGGGAATGAGGTAGAAAAACTTGAGTTGGAATGTACCCAGAAAACATGGGTTACAAGAAATCATTATCATCAAGAAAGGCCAATGAGGTGGCCGACAATCTAAGTATAAAGGAATAATTACAAATGTTCATACCGAAGAAACAGGATGATATTTGGAAGGACCTTGAAGGTCATATCGGAATGGAGGAATTTACATTCCTTCTGATGACTGTGCAAGAATTGACAGTAATAATAGTTTAAGTAAAGATTCGATTCCTGATGGAGTCTTAAGCATGTTACGTACCTTAGAAGGTCCCATTTTGAGGCAAACCAGGACCATGGTACAAAATTGATGAAGTAAACCGTTAAGTTTCCAGTCTTTTATGGAAGATGCATAAGTGATAGTTTCATCAACCGGACCTAGCTGCGATGCTTGAAACTCTTCTGCAATTCTATCTGCTTCACGTTATATCTACATCAAGTTCAGGAAGTGTTCCTTATGGATAAGGAATAATGATTACTTTGTCTCCCTAAGGGATTTGAAACCCGTAGGGTTAGCTATTAACGCACTACGTAAACAACAAGCGATGGTGATTCTTCTAAGAAAGGAGATGACAACGTAAAGATAAAGAAAGTGCTGCTATTGATAAGCTAAATGGCATGTTGATGAATGACAAGCAAGTTTGTGTTATTGTACTTCTGCGCAAACAAGATAGAGAATATGAGGTTGATAATTCGTGATGCTAAACGTATTCCCGTAGAAAGAATTAATGAGACTTGGAGGGAAGGGCGGTTGAGCCCGAGACTTATTGGGCCACCTGAGAGTTTAAAAGTGTTCGGACGGCGGTATTCGAGCCAGCCTTACCCCCAAAACGTATAGCACGGTCATAACGGGTTTTCATGTGGCCAGGCTACGCCAGTAAACTGCAGATGCTCGATAGATGATAAGAGCATGAGCTGGTAGATATACGACCTGGTCTGACTTACGAAAGACAACCTGTGGAAAATCACGGAGAGAAAAGAACAAGTGATAAGAAACAAGGTTGGCAGAAGTAGATTATAGGAATCTAAGTTAAAGGGATCGGGCCAGATTCATTTCAGAAAGTTTAAATTGGAATAACGTGACGATTATAGAATAAATGAGACGGAATACCGATAAGGAGGTACCAAGTGCAAAAAGGTGTCTCAATAAAGAGGTGAAGGTGAAAGTAAATAATAGAAATGAGTAAGAATCAGCTAATAAGAAGGATGTGATTGATAAAGAAAAGGCTGGGAAAGCAACTATGGAATGAGAAGCAAGGAATGTTATGAATGGGTTTTCTAATGAATTCTCAGGATGACAACTTGATAGTGTCAATATTATAGTTATGAAAAAGCTAGTAACATGATATGGGATGTCAGTAATAATGATGTCAAGTGAGAAATCTAAGATTTAACCTGAAAGGTTGAAGGATTTCCCGAATGTGAGTATCGCTAAGATTGAACAAGAGTATTTGTCCATAGAATAATGGACAAAGCAGCAAGATATGTTGACACGTGAGATTGCGATCAAATAGTATTGGATATAATTATGATTAATTTCTTCTTTGATAAACCTCTATAGTTCAGAGGTAAATTCTGAGTATGATATTCTACAATCATGAAAGCTTTCTATAATCCTTTAGAACTCTTTTCTCTTCTTCTCTTTTATTCATCTTCTTTATGAATTGAGAAGAACAACCCTTTTAGGAGGGGAGGTACTGCTACGTGACTATCTGTCTATGTGATAGAAGTCTAAGTGGAATGCCATGACTTGTTTAATTGCTTGTCAAGTACTAAAGGCTGGCCCCCTTCTGTACTAACTATGCAATATAACAAATGTTCAATTGATCATAGTGATCTCTCAATAAATCTTTCCACTTCTCTATATTGATCGAGATTGCGAAGATTAAAGCGATCAGGAAATGCACAGTACGAGCGAGGTTACCTCCGAATTCGTAGGGTGATAGTGATACCAATGTTACTGCAGGTATCAATAAGGATAAGACTGAGTAAGAGTATAACCCGTATAGTGAGTTGTATGAAAGGTAGCAACGTTGATGGAAAAAGGATACAGTATGAATTGTAGCACTAGAAGATGTGCTGAGGAAGGGTAGAACGACTAAGAATTGACCGGGAAGCTAAAGAGTGAACGGCAGGCAAACGACTCTTTGCTTCCTACCTGATTCCGGGACGGAATCCTTTTAAGGAGGGGAGACTGTAAGAACCCCAAATTTTGGATATAATTAAAACTTTTTATTAAGTAATGATAAAATGAGGAACAATGATTCCGACAACAAGGTCAACAGCTCTAATGAATGGTGGTTTCAAAGAACAATGATTGTAATGAATGGATATTGCTTTGGACAATGATCCTGATGCATTGGTATATTGTCAGAATAGAGTAATTCGATGGTTGAGGACCTAGATAAGAATAATCTACCATCCAGGAAGGAGCTAACGGATCCTTGAAGGGAAATGAGTACGTGCATAGTGTTTCCCGTACGTGCATAGTATTTCCCGTACGTGCATAGTGTTTCCTGTACGTGCATAGTATTTGGTGGATGAATAGTGATTTTGTAAGTTGGAAAACTTTTCACTCCACCCTATGTACGGGATGTGATATGGATGTTTCGAAGTCGTATTAGTAATACGCGGAGGAAATAAGTGAATGCAGAGACGATCGGAATTCAGAAATTCCAAATTCTTTTCGGTATAATATTTGACCAGATAGTGGATTAAATATTATTATAATCCAAGAATTGAGATATTAACTTTGAGGATTTGATATTTTGGGATGTTATTATATTTGATTTAAGAATGAAGGTAGGAAACCACTGAGGAGTGGTTATGGCTACAATGTAATAATTGATATTTGGAAAGAATGAATGGAATTCGACTTTATTATTTCTATGTCTTGAAGAATGCTAAAGGGTAACAACATAGGTAAGAATAATCTATCTTCTAAGGGAATAAGATATGGCAATTTCAAGCAGGAGAATATTCTCATGTCATCTAGATCGGTAACGATTAATCCAGTAGTTCCGTAAA
The DNA here is from genome assembly GCA_036435485.1 of Saposhnikovia divaricata. NCBI lineage: Eukaryota > Viridiplantae > Streptophyta > Magnoliopsida > Apiales > Apiaceae > Saposhnikovia > Saposhnikovia divaricata. Next base: position 171,481,678 of record CM071600.1, read on the forward strand.
AAGGATAAGGAACGATCGAAAGAGAATATGGACAATTGTACCACCCTGAGAGAACAAGTAAAGAATACAGAATGAATAGTGTTTTGGTGGGAGTATATAATAATATGAGACGACACTATATAGAAGCATTCGGAACGGATTTCCGAGTTCGTATTAGTGATCCAGGGGGAAAATAAGTGTATGTAAAAGCTGTCGGATTCTGAAAAACCGCACTTTTATTTTCTTCGAGAGTTCCCTGGACACTGATAGCCTTAAGTATTTAACGAATGGATTTAAGGAATATAAATTGGAAAGTTAGAATGAAAGATGGAGAATGAAAGTATTAATATTAAAAAGGATTCCCGGTAAATCCTAATTAGAAATCCGTGAAATATTCCTACGAACGATCAATCGAAACGGGCAATAACCGGACACAGAAACAAGCAGAGGAAGCAAGAGTCTTGTGCAAGCTACTAGATAAATATCTAGCAACCAAGTGGGCTAAGTAACTAGACAATTAGAGATTGAACAAGTACTTAGCAAAACAAACAAACTAGTTAGCTTATAACCATCCAAGGATCAACACTTGGCATGCAATCTCCATCATCCAATACATCACCACTTTATTAAAGTCACTTTATCAAGATATTATTCCAATAATGCATCAAAATGGATGAGAGCAAACCAAACAAACCAAGCAAAACCCCCCCTCCAAGAATACCCCATTCGGCTTCTTCCTTAATTCAAGAGGGGAAATCAACCTTCCAACCATCATTTGGTCTCCAAATTTTTATGGTAAGTCCTATAATTCATAAAAGTAATCTCCTAGAAATCTTAGCCCCAAACTCCTCTTTTACCATTTTCAAATAAATCCTCAAAGGGGAGGATGAATAGTGTTTTAATGAAAACTAATCTTTGATTTTCTTGTTTTCATGATTGATTTAGCAAGCTTAAGGCAATCCAAGGACCATACCAAGCTTAGTGAGGCTAGAATATACTTCGAGGAAGGTATAAACATCCTAAACTATAGCTTTTACTTTGAGTTTATATGAGTAATAAGAAGGATTGGTTGATTAGTGGTTGATATGTTAGTTATATGTTTAGATCCATGGATTTGTGGTTGATTATGGTTGATGATCCATGAGATGGTTATAAGGAGATGTTATTGATCTTGTCATCATGTTTATCATGTGTTTAAGTGGTTGATTTGATCATGGGGTGATCGTGATAAAGTGTAAAAACTTTGGAAAACGCGTAAACGTAGCCGTTATAATGCCCGATTTTACAATACCATGTTTTGTATGCCATTTTCCATGTCGAACCCCTACTGTCCAGAGACCTTATCTGCCATGATAGGATAGGTAATGTTCTAAGCTTCGTTTTGATATAAAGATCACGTGAAACGGACTTACGGTTTAGGATTTATTACCAAATTACTAAAAGTAGTTCGAATCCGTAAACGAAAGTTCGTAACTGTAATTGACCCCTCGTAAACTATGTAACGTCATGGCGAATCTAGGTAAATAAATACTAGAGGTAAAAAGGAAGGTGTGAAAGAAAACCGTATGTCAAAAGGATCATTTTTCGATTTATTAAAAATGTTCGAGTCGAGGTTAAACGCGAACGAACCCCTAAAAGACGATTCTTTTATAACTTCGGTAAAACACTTAGAAAACGGGCGATAAAACTCGGAGTATAGTATTGGTTCGTAACGATCGACCTTAGAACTCATATGACTTAAGTATGTCCCCAGTATAAATACAATGACATGTCGTATTAACGAACGAATGTCGGGTCGGATCAGTGATAAAAGTAATCCACTAAAAGGGGTATAACGAGCTAACTCGAGAACGTGTTTCGAATTAAGTATAACTTAACTTTTAATATGTTAAGTGATTAATCCTGAATGTCTTGGGTATTTATAGATCACCAAGCTGAACCGGGACCCGCTACCACTACCCCTTACCGTACTCGACTACCAGGCAAGTTTCAATTCCCTTCTTTTAGGCTGTTGTTGTGATTGAATAAATATATATATGATTGCTGATATACATATGCCATTGCATGCATGCCTACTTTCAAGTTGAATTGATATACTTGTTCCCTGAATGTTATTGTTGGCTTATAAGCTAGATAGTTATATATCAGTTATAAGCCGGTTATTGTAAGACCCTCATAAGAAGGGCGTATACATCTTATTAATCAAATATAGACCGAGAGTCAATATTCCTTGATATATCGAGATTACTTCGGAGGAAAATATTTAAGTAAATATTTTCTATTATTCAGGCGACGAATATTATTTGAATATTCGTTCGAGATTATTTATTTTAATGATCCTTACTTCAAATAATTATTTGAACGTAATCATTCGACGAAGAATATTTGTCAATATTCATTCAGAGTCGAATTGATTATCGACTATTATTTTGAATACTCTTCTAAAGATGAGACTACTAACTGAATATTATTTGGATATTCATTTAGAATATTATTTTATTAAATAAATATTACTTTTGAAAATTCATTTAAGATATTAAGTACTTGATGAATATTATCTTCAATATTCATCTGAAGCTTGATTTATTTATCGAATATTATATCGAATATTCCTTTAAAAGCTTAGATTACTAAATAAATATTACTTGATATCCATTTAGAATATTATTCATTAAATGAATATTACTTTATCAATATTCATTTAAATTCTTAATTAATTATGAATATTATTTTGAATATTCATCCAGGGTTCTATTTAATCATCGAATATTATTTTAAATATTTTAAATATTCCTTTCAGGAATTATTAAGTAATGAATATTATTTTGAATATTCATTTGAATATTTAATTATGCAATAAATATTCTCTCGATATTTCTTCATCATTGGTTCATCATCCAAATTTATTTATTTCCTGCAACATGATTACTGTTGGCAGAGTTGGAAAAAGGGTCATAACTGGAATTGCAACCTTTTCTTGCAAGTTCCTCTTCTTAATAACAATAAGAATATCTCGCTTACTTTGATGTAGCAGATATCTCTACAAACAAATACTTTAAGTTACCTTGTAACTTCATCGTTCATATTATACTGACATCATTTCCGTAAATGCATGGCATATGGTTTGAAAGATACTTTTGAACTGTTATACATTATCGTTCAGTTATATATTATTGTTGGTGGGCTATTGCTCACCCTTGCTCTATTATTATATCACAACAACAGCTAGACCAGATGACTCGCACAAGGCGCACTCGACGCGGGCGAGGACGATGAGACTACCAGAGCTGAAGAAGAAGCTATTGGTAGGGTATATTTATTCTTTCAGTACCAAAAATATGGTCTAGTATGACTTATGTAAATGGATGGCAAAGAGTATGTATTTATATTGAAATTCTTTTGGATTGTAAGAACTCATAATGCGATTAATAAAAAATTGATTGTTACTTTGATTTCATCTCTGGGACTATAACGGGTGTGTTTTATATTGTTGTGTTGGGTTATAGAGACGTAATTTATTTTATGTTAAGGAAAGTTCAATTGTTGTGGACAGAATGGGAAACCGTAACCACCGGATCCCGGACCCCGGATCTGGGGGTGTTACATAAGCTGCTAGACAGTCCATCTAATAGGGAAGCCGGCTTAGCCCGCTTTCAGGAAGTGTCGGGTAGAAGGTCCTCGTGCCTAAACTATCCTTAGGAGTGTTTTAGTTTTGAAGCTAATCCATTGGATTAGAAGTTATAACACCCCTTCAAGTTTATTATCAATAAAGATATATTCTCGGAATTATTTTTTTTATTGGTAGTATCGTATTCAACCCCCCCTTCTACGATACTTCGGGACCTAACAATATCCGAACCTCAACGTCAATATTCGAACGTCTAATGTCAGCATTTGAATGTCGAAAACCTGACATTGTTGACTTTACTCTTAGTTTTCGTGACATTCAGGGCTTTAACTCGTTTGCCGAATCCTTGATTCGAAACCTTGAATTCATTGGTGTTTGTTGGTTATCATCAACCCTTATCTCTCATTCTAAGATGCAGAAATGATGAAGTCCTTTAGCTCTTGCCCCCTTGTTACATATGGTGGAGGTCTTACTTCGGCTGATCGTTCAAGAAGTTTGCTTGCTCCTTAGCATTTGACTTCAAGTCTGGTGTGCCTTGGTTAGTTTTTTAATTCTAGGATTCCGACCTTCTTCTTATGCTCGCAGAACCTTGCTTTGGCTAGAATTCGATTGACGGCTCTTGATTCAAGTCCTTAAACTCAAACGACAAGCTCGATTGAAGGTAGACAGCCTTGTTGCCCATCAAGGCTTAAATTTTGTGTCGGGATTTGAGATTCAAGATTTTAAGTATGGAATGACAAAGGACCTCTTATCTCAATACTCTCACTAACAGTTTCTGTTGCTTTAAGGCATTATCAGGGAACCAACTAGTCTCAAGATGAGCTTTGATATGGTCTATCCTTCAGCTTACATTAACTGGTGCTACCAATTTCGAATAGTGGGGTCTTCAGGACCTGGAGGTAAAAACTCTCCGCATAATTCTCTATCTCAGAAGAGGCGAACTTAGATAGGGCATCGACCTTAATGTTCTCATTTCTTGGAATGTGGTCCACATAGCACTCATCAAATTGAGCCACCACAGCCTTCACAATCTCAAGTACTTTTCCATAGCTTCCTCCTTGGATTCAAATTTATCATTCACTTCGGGAGACTACCAATCTCCATAAACTTTAAGGTTCTTGACCCTCAAGGCTGACCAAGCCAAAATCGGCTATCCAAGCTTCAATCTTTAGTCTTGGAATATATTCTCCAGACTTTTATTTGTTTCTATCATAAAGTATTAGCATTTTTGCAAATCTTCTTGATTTTGTTTTTGACGTTCCGTAAAAATAGAGCACCCAATATTCCTAATGCGGGCATAGTTTTCGCCTTCATTTTTGATTGTTGGTTCTTTGCCCTCTTGGGCTACTACTTCTTGCCCCCCGACTTCTTGGTTGTTAATGGTACATTCAACTACGAAGTCAGCGAGTGCTTGTGCCTTAATTGTAGTTCGAGGATTGTACGTGATATCCAATTATCCGAGTTCTATTGCCCATCCAATCAATCTCCCACTAGCCTTCGGGTTGTGCATGATGTTTCTCAATGGTTAGTCTGTCAAGACATCAATTTTATATGACTAAAAGTAAGGTCTTAATTTTCGTAAGGCCATGATCGTGGCCAAAGCAAACTTCTCTATAGCGGTGTTGTAAGAACCCTGATTTTTGGTAGAATTAAAACTTTTTATTATGTATGGATGTAATAGTGAATAGTGGTTGCGACTACGATGTAACAATTGTTCTAATGAATGAATGGAATGGATTTGGATTCAAATAATTATATGCCATGAAGAATGTTATTGGTTGACAATCTAGATAAGAATTATCTATCTCCTAGGAAATTAAGATTTGATAATTCCAAGGGGAAAGGTTATTCTCATGTCATCCAAATCGATATCTGTTTTCAGTCCAGTGGTTCCGTAAAAGGGTTAAGGAACGATCGAAAGAGAACTGGGACATCTGTATAACCTTAAAAGAATAAGTAAAGAATTGGTGAATAGTGATTTTGGTGGAATTAGGAATATTATTAGACGACACTATATAGAAGTACCCGGGACGAATTTCTGAGTTCATATTAGTGATCCAGGGGGAAAAAGAGTGTATGTAAATGTTATCGGATTCTGAAAAATAGCACTTTTATTTTCCCAGAGATTTCCCTGGACACTGAAAGACCTGAGAGATTATTAAAAGGATTTAAGGAAAATGGATTCGAGAATTATTAAGAATGATGGAGAATAGTATTATAAATATTAAGAAGGTTTCCGGGAGAACCCTAACTAGAAATCTTCGAGATATTCTTACGAACGATCAATCAAATTATGCAATAACCGGACAAAGAACAAGCAAGGGACAAAGATAAATGCACATGCTAGTAGATATTATCTAGTAACCAAGCTAGTTGCATTACTAACTAGAATACATAAGAGATCAACCAAGTGTTTAGCAATCAAACTACTAGATACATGAACACCATCCAATTATCAACACATGTCCATGCAAAAGACATCATTCCTTGCATCACCACTTTAATAAAGCACTTTAGATGAGATATTATCATAACAAAACCACTTTATTCATTCTCATCCAAAACCAACCAAGCAAATACTCTCCCCCCCCCTTGGAAGAGCTCTCGGCCTAAACCCTAAATCAAGAACCAAAATCCCACTTTCCACCATCATTTGATCTTCTAATTTTTATGGTGAGTCTCATAATTCATGAAAGTAATCTCCTCAAAATCCTAGCTTGAATCTCTTCTTTTTCCATTTTCAAAAAAAATCCTCAAAGAGGAGGATGAATAGTGATTCTTATGAACTAACATGGATTTCTTGATTTCTTTTGGTTGATCTAGCTAGCTTAGGCCACACAAGGACTAGATCAAGGCTTAGTAAGGATCTAGCACACTCCAAGGAAGGTAATAATCTCTTGAAACCCTAGATCTTACTTTGAGATTTTGCATGATCTTGATGGTTTTAGCATAAGTGATGTTATAAGCATGATTATAAGCATGAATATGGATTTATTAGTGGATCTAAGTATGATTATGATATGATGTTATAGTAGATGAATTTTGACAGTTGAAGATGAGAAACATGTGTATAAGTGGTATGGATGCCCGGTGTGGCTTGGTTTTGATGTTACGATTTTTAGAACGTCCGATTTATAGCCGTCGTAATGCCCGATTTTCGTTAACCTTTAGAAATCGTGGTTGACAGTAGCTATAACTCACTGTCCAGTTTCATATTATGCCATTACAAGATAGATTATGTTATAAGCTTCGTTTTGATATAAAGATCATGCGAAACGGATTTACGGTTTAGGAATTATGACCGATTTACTAAAAGACGTTCGAAACCGTAAGTACGAGTTCGTTATTAAAGTTGACCCTCGGTAAAATATGCAAGCTAGTGACAAATGTTGGTAATTAAATACTAGAGACAAAAAGGAAGGTGTGAGAGTAAACCTCATGTCAAACGGATTGTTTTTCAATTTTATAAAAAGGTTTGAATCAAGGTTAAACGCGAACGAACCCCTAAAAACATACTTGGTGATAACTTTGGTAAATCACTTAGAAAACAAGCGCTAAAACTCTAGGTATAACCTTGGTTCGTAAACGACCTACTTTAGCACTTACATGACTTAAGTATATACCAAGTGTAAGTGTAACGACGAGCCGTAATAACGAACAAATATCGAGTCGAAACGAGGTTAATAAGAGTACACAAAAAGGGTGCATAACGAGATAATTCGAAATCGTGTTTCGACTTAAGTAAAGTTTATACTTAGCCTTTTAAAAAGTGTTAAGTAATTAATCTCGAATATTCTGATTATTTATAGATCACCGAGAAGACCCAGGCCACGCTACCTCTACCCACACCCGATTACCAGGCAAGTGTTCAAAACTTTGAACCTGTTGTTGTGATAATATATATATGTGATTGCTGTTTTACATATGCCATAGCATGCATGCCTGTTTTCAAAGTATATTGTGATACTTGTTCCCTGATTCTAAGCTGGCTTATAAGCTAGATACGATATATTAGTTGTAAGCCGGATTGTGTTAAGACCCTTTGTGAAAGGCGCATGATCTTCCTTCATTAAATATAGACCGGGAGTCGGTATTTTGTAATATAAAGATAGTCGTGGAAACCCAAAGGGATTCCAGTAACAGATTACTTGAGGAATGTTATTTATCAACATTATCTGTATTTCCATAAGTATTAACCACTTGGAAATTATACGAGGAATGTTATTTGAATACTCATTCGGGAGTATTTATTTAATGAATATTATTTTGAATATTCATTTGAGGCTATTTGAATTAGATGAATATTATTCTGGAATATTCATTCGAAGTTATTTACTTAATGAATATTATTTTTAATATTCATTCGAGCTTTATTTATTTAAATGAATATTATTTCAAATATTCGTTTGAGCTTATTTACTTAACGAATATTATCTTGGATATTCATTCAAGATTTTATTATTTTCTTGGATATTATTACAAATATTTATTCGAGGAATTATTTATTTAATGAATATTTTGTATACACTTATTCGAGGGTTAATCATGAGCAGTATTTATATTAAGAATATTCTTGAACTATTTTCTGGTTTATTAAATATTCTTTGAATATTTATTTAATTCTTTCAGCTAGCTCTAAAATGAGATATTTTATTCACAAATTTCCTTGATATTCAAATACCATGTAAATTATCTCTGAGTCGTATTATTATTATTTTATCAAGGAAGGTTCTCGAAACTCCATTCTTCATTCGAGCCTATCTTCTAAAATATAAGAGAACCTTACTTGAGAGCTGTTATTTCGTTGACTGCCCGGTCATATACTTGTTAAACTATTCTTTTCACTCGCAACTTGATTGCTAACCATCAAATTGAGTTTTTTTGTTATTTCCTCATCATTCAAGGGGTAAGATTTTTGGAACAAGTCAATATCCATTAACAAGCATCAGCTTGGGAAATATTGGTGAATTTCCCTTTCCAACTAGATATGACTACTTTGTGGAGTCTTATCAACAAGTATTATACTTGGGGAAAGGGGGACAAGCTTTACGTTTCAGAGTCATGGATTTATTCGAACTAGGAGTATTTGTGTAAGAGGCTGTGGGACAATCCATCATTAAAAATCTGTGTAAGAGGCTGTGGAATAGTCCATCAGTAAAACTGGTATGAGAGGCTGTGGGACAGTCCATCCTGGAAATAGGGTCCGAGTGGCGCCGGTCCCAACTATGTCCAACCGTTGGCTAGGGAGATCCGGCGTACGTTCTTCCTTCTACATGTAGAGAAAAAAATCTTGAGATGCACAACCTACGACTGATCATCGTAAGGTGGTGTCATCTGGCGCGACAATACTCCCGCATTAGTTCATAATCCAAATCTATTTATTTTCTGCAACATTCTCAATGTTGGCAGGGTTGAAAAGTGTTCAAAACTGGAATTGCAATATTTGTTTTCCTGCAAGTTCTTCTTTTATAATAAATGATAATATCTTGCTTATCTTTTGCTTAGCAGATATTTTCGCAGCATATATATTTTGAATTACCTTGTAACTTCATCTTTTACATTATACTGGCACTATCTTCGTAAATGCATGGCATATGGTTACAAAGATATTATGAACTGTTGTATATTATCACTGTTCAGTATATTCTTTTTGGTGGGCTATTGCTCACCCTTGCTTTATCTATTATATCACAACAACAGCTAGACCGGATGGCCCGCACAAGCGAAATCGGTGCAAGCCAGTCAGAGGATTAACTGCTGAGACCATAGCCGCCACTGCTGAGTAAGAAGCTATTGGTAGGCTAGATATTAGCTTTCAAGTAGCTAATGTAATTATTTATTTGGCATATGTAAATGGATGGCAAAGAGCACATTATAGTTAATGAAAATTCTTTGGGTTGTAAGAATTCAAACTTGTGATTAATAATATTTGTTGGTTACTCTGATTTCATCTCTGGGACTATAACTGGTGTGTTGTATGTTGTTGTTTTGGGTCACAAGGTTGTAAGTTAATTTAGGCTGATGTTATGGATAGAAATTGAGACTGTGATGACCGGATCCCCGACCCTGGATCTGGGGCTGTTACAGAAATGGTATCAGAGCGAGAGTTATATATCCCAGAGATGAGGCGACGTTATAACAATAAATTCACTAAGATAATAAGAACTCTTGCCAAGTTCATAGTCGGACTACTTAATGTAGTACTGACATATAAAACCCTTATGGGTACTCTTAAATATCATGATAGTAACTTAGCTCGATATCGTATCGACGAGTAACGCGACGGACCTTGAGGCTTACGAGCAGCAGCACGAGGATGCTTTATTAAATATTGACGATCGGCTTGAAGACTCGATAGAGTACCCTACTGAGGACCCGAAGAAGGTTCCAGCTAAGGAGGAAAATCCTGTTAAGGATAAAGAGTTTACCCTTGAGGATATGAGGGCTGCAGCCAGATAGACTATAAGAGTTAAAGTATTGTGCCCAGAAGAGTGAGAAAAGAGTTAGAATAATGCGTTATTATCAAAGACATCTATATAGGAAAGGGAGCAGAGTCTCCAGGAGCAATTAAGATGGAGGCAGCAATTGCCATATCATTTGATAAAAGAATTATTGGGAATATTGACAATGATAAGTCACCACGAAAAGGCAGATTTCATAGGATATAACTGTGAAGTCAAATTGAGATTGATAAGGTGGTTTATTCAAGAAAATGTTCATTTTACGATTAGATCAGCTTAGAAAGTAAAGACATTGGGAAGTGAGGGCATGATTGGATAAAGATATATAAGAAAATAGTAAGCGAGACGATGATCTCAGAACCTACACTAGAGGGAAAGACCAGTGAGTCTGTGATAAACTAGTAATGAAACTACTGTTAGGAACTAAATGTAGGTTTGTTTCAACTCAGGGAAATGATGAACCAAAAACATCAGATGCATGTGATTCAGAGGAATATTAAATTCTTTCTTTTCCTTGAATGGATTATGGTAGTTACATTAAGTTCATTCCGACGCTAAATCATAAATGGATCAAGTAATACGATCAGTGGTTGGGAGATAATGCAGATTGTTTTAAATGTGGAACCTAAAGGAGCAAGTGTCTACCAAGTTCTCAAAGTATAAATTCTGGCAAAATGAAGTTCGATTATTAGGACATGCGATCAGTGGTGAGTAGTGTTGGTTGACACCACCGATTCAAAGGAAGTTTCAATTGAGAAAGACCAACCACACCAACAAAGGACTAAGAAGTTTGAATAGACAAAAAAAAATTTTTAGGTGGTGTGCTTATGTAGCACGGCAGAGTAATTGCGGATGCATTTGAACAGCACGATTCACCAGATTTGGATGGCCTTAGTAGTGCCAATTGTGTGGAACGACTAACTCCGACGGTGACGTTCCTTCTGACACTAATGGTTTGGTCGACTGACATTTGGTAGTATCAACTATTAGGACGTATATACATCAGGAAGATGTGGCACGTTTCAGTTGAAACATTTGATTTTTTCCCTTGTATAGGATGTGTATATTTGGTTCCCTTTCAGTGGTTAAACTTCCAACCTTATGTCAAACATTCCATTATTATAATTCTTACAATTCTACCTGCTTGGATATTCATAAGAACTGTTCTTCAGATCTCGAAATTGATCTTTTTAGTGTTACCAGTGGGTGGATAGATTGACCAAAATTTCCCTGATTCTGGAAAGAGCTTCAACGAACTTTGGCAAACCCTGTCTTTCTGATTATCAGAGAACGTCACTAAAGAGAATGGAGATTGGGGCTAACCCTGTGGATTGGGTAAGGTAGCCACTATATGGGTTGGTGGACTGACCCTTATTATTGCGATTGATTGTAGAAATAAAATGATGAAGTTGAGATTGGACGGTAAAAGGGAAATGTACTTAAGGACCAAAACGGACTGAGGAGTTCCGGGATTGACTTAAATAAAAAGGTTATTATGCCAAAAGTGTAAGCGTGTGTAGCACGTGGGATCGATAAGAGAATGTGAAAAGATAAAAAGAAAGGAAAGGTTCCCGGAGACGGTACCGAGAAGTCGATTGAGATATATATGGAGTAAAATTTTTGAAAAGATCAGAAACGGTATCAAGGGAAGAAGGATGAACGAGGAGTGACTATGCCACTCTGGCACACAAGATTTGCTGTGTGAGGAAAGCAGTGAACTACCCTAGATAAATTATTGATAAAGTTTAAGAGTACACGGGAAAAAGCATATTGGTAAGTGTAACGTACCCTAGATAAATTATCTTCGCTATAGACGAAGGAGGCACTATGCTAGGCAATTGCTAGAAAAGTAATGCCATTAGCTAACCCTAAACTCATATACTGTAGCATGGCCATTTGGAGCCATGTGGAATTATAAAGTGACTAGACCAGCAATGTAAGGACAGAGCGGGGTGCTTCTAACCGAGCACCAACCACGAGAACTTTCGATACAAAGTGAAGTAATTCATGTGTATATGATTGACCAGCTTATGAGCTAGAAACCCAACTATAGTAAATTGAGGTACATAATGTTGGGATTTTATAAATACAATGAACATAGTATGACTGAGGAAAGTGATCAATAAAAGGCTTATGGAGATTGTCAAAGATTGTGCAGTATGATGCATAAAGGTTATCTGAAACTTAGTATCTTTAAGAAGAGTGATAAGTACTAAGAGATTCACGTTGAACACGACCAATATCTTCCAGAACATCCTTGTGCCATTACCAATTATATGTTGTCTTTTGAAGGCCATGTAGACTGACATCCGTCTGATAGAGAAGGTTAGCATGAAGCTACCTACAGATTATTAAGATGTGAATGATTGAAAAGAGACCCTTATTAAGGAATTATGAAGTGATTGTTAACTAAAGGATGTAAGTATTTTTGAAAATAGAATTGAGGATAGAATATCCATAAATTAAGATGAACCCTGGGGATGCACAAAGGGTGGCATTACCCCTAATAAAGACATTATGAATTCAGATGATATGAGTTGGATTGAATAAGGTAAAATAATTTTAAGGAGTTATTGAAAGGAGTTTCGGAAAGTACATAGACATAATTGTTATAGAATCGATTAAGGATATTTTGATATACCCTGTACCTAGAAAATATAGGAGGAACGACGAGGATGACCTAAGATACCTTACAGGAAGAAGGATAATATTCTGAGTTTTGAGATAGAGGTTTGGTAGGGAATGTATGACCCAATAATAATAATGCCAGGTGAGGCATGTGTGAGACCATGGGGAAGTATGGATTGAACCAAATAAAGGTTGAGATTATCCTAAAACAAGAAAGGATTAAGAAAAGAAATATCCTAGGTATGACTGGGAGTAACCGTGATAAAGTTCACACGGAAAGGTGAAAACAATGACTTATGGAAAAAAAAAGACTGATAGATACTTTCTCCTTCAGTAGAGCTTAAGGGAGAATACATTCACCCAATAATGATGGGAATGAGATAGAAAAGTTTGAGTTGGAATAGATTCAGAAAACATTGATTGTGAGAAGTTATTATTATCAGGAAAGGCCAATGAGGTGGCCGACACTTTAAGTATAGAGGAGTTATTATAGATGCTCATCCCAAAGAAACCGAATGATATTAAGAAGGACTCGAAGGACATATTGTGGTGGATGATTTATATTCCTTCGGATGATTATGCAGGAATCGACGGTAATAATAGTTTAAGTAAAGATTCGATTCCTGATGGCGTCCTAAGCATATTACATACATTAGAAGGTCCTATTTTGAGGTAAACCAGGACCATGTTACGAAATTGATTAAGTAAACCGTTAAGCTTCCAGTCTTCTAATGAAGACATGTGATTAACAATTTTATCAACCTGGCATAGTTGCGGTGATCGAAGCTCTTCTGCAATTTTATCTGCTTCGTGTAATATTTACATCAAGTTCAAGAAGTATTCCTTATGAATAAGAAATAGTGATTAGTTCGTCTTCCTAGAGAATTTTTGGATATGACGACTATGAAACCCGTCTGATTAACTATTGAAGCACTACGTAAACAGCAAACGATGGTGATTCAGCAACGGACTACATTAATATAGTGGTGATTCTTCTGAGAAAGTAGATGACGACGCAAAGATAAAGATAGTGCTGCTATTGATAATGTAAGAACCTAGATTTTTGGAAGAATTAAAACTTTTATTATGTAATGGAGTATAAGTGTAACGGTGGTTATAATGAATGATTATGGAATGGATTTGGATTCAATTGCTTATATGCCCTGAACCATGCAACTGACTGACAACTTAGATAAGAATAATCTATCTCCCAGGGAAGTAAGATATGGTAATTCCAAGGAGGAAGAATATTCTCATGTCATCCAAATCAATATATATTATTAGTTCAGTGGTTCCGAGAAAGAGTTAAGAAATGCTCGAAAGGGGACAAGGACATTTTTACAATATATAAGGAATAAAAAGAGAATAGAGTGTGAATAGTGTTTTCGGTGGAAATGAGAATATTATTAGATGACATTATATAGAAGTACCCGGGACGGATTTCTAAGTTCGCATTGATTTTATTAACGAGTTACAAAGAGAATCAAATTGGTGGAAAAAGGAGAAATCAAGTGACTTAAGTGCAAGTCTGTTAAATATAATTGATGTGTTTTAATCAGTGTTTAAGTGTTACAGTGAATTATCAGAGTTTAGCTGGAAGCGGTCAGAGTTTAGTGTAAACTCTAACAGATGGAAGCTCGACAAAGTTTGTCAAACTCTGTCTGGTGGCAGCGTCTACTGGTCAACAGTGATTGAAGATTTATTATGGAAGCGATATCTTTGAAGATTGGATAGCTATCAAAGAGATCGAGTTAACTTAGGAGACGTGTGACAATCTGTAATTGATACCATTGTATAGCTGATTATTAGGAATATAAATTAGAGATTGTATCGAAGCTGTATGTTTTATAAATACAGTTAGGTTAACCCTAGAAGGGTATCGTGTAACGAATTATCTTTATTGTAACCTAGCAGCTCTTTGTGATAGTTTACATCACGAAGAGGGTTCTTAATACCAGAAGTTTTTAAGTGCATAAACGTCTTGCTTGTTAAACTCTCATACGAATTTGATTATTAATTGTGTATTCGGCCTAACAAGTGGTATCAGAGCCAATCTGTTACTTTATTACAGGTTAAGATCCAAACACAACAATAATCATGTCAGAAATTCCTCCACCAACACCTACTGTTTCTGAAAAGGCTCCTACTACTGTGAGTCGTTATGAACCAATCAGGCTTCCTATTCTCAGGCCATTAGAGTATGCTATGTGGAAGGTCAAGATGACTATGTTTCTGGAGGCTACAGATCCAGAATATCTTGACAGGATTTATGAAGGCCCTCACAATCCTACAAAGCTATCTGTTGCAGCTGTTGGTGAAGAAGCTAAAATAGTTCCAAAGGAAAAGAAGGACATGACTCCTGAAGATCTATCATCAATTGCTAAGGATGCAAAGGTTAGGCATTTACTGCATAGTGCTTTAGACAATGTTATGTCTAACAAAGTGATTAACTACACCACTGCAAAAGAGATATGGGATGCTCTTGAAGTCAGATGTCAAGGAACTGCTGCTATTAAGAAGAATAGGAGAAACATACTCACACAAGAGTATGAGCATTTTGAGGCTAAACCTGAAGAAACCATGACAGAAACATTTGATAGATTCTGTAAATTGATTAATGATCTGTCATTGGTCAACAAAGAGTATGATCTCGAAGACTCTAATCTCAAGTTTCTTCTTTCTCTACCTGAAAAGTGGGATGTGAAAACAACCACTATTAGAGACAACTATGATCTTGCTGAAACAGAGATTGATGAAATCTATAGGCTACTCAAAAATCATGAATTGGAAATGGAGCAGAGAAATAGGAGATCAAGCAGGAAGGCAAAGTCTGTTGCTCTTAATGTTGAAGAGAAGCCTCAGAAGAAAGAGGCATCAAGAAGGAAAATGAAGGGAAAAGCTTTGGTCATACACTCAGAAAGTGAATCATCAAACTTTGATTATGATTCAAACTCTTCTGAATCATCTGACTCTGAGGATGATGAAGAAGAAATGAGGAAAATGGTTGTGTTGATGGTGAAGACCTTCAAGAAAATGGGCTTCAAGAATTTCAAGAAAGGGAAAAGGTTTTCTAGAGATTCAAATGAAGACAGGAAAAGGTTCAGGAAGTTTGATAAGAGAGATTCTAAGGGGAAGAAGGATAAATCTGAAATTCAATGCTACAAGTGTAAGGAGATGGGTCACTATGCTCCTGAGTGCAAGAAGGGTAAAACTGGAAAGGTACTCTACACTAAAGGCAGAGATTGGGCAGATACTTCAGATTCTGATGAAGAAGTGAACTATGCTCTCATGGCTACTACTGAATCAGAAACTTCTGAAAATCAGGTACCTCTAAGTACCTATGCTTATAATATTGATGACATTGCTCAATTAAGAATTTATCTTAAGTCATTGCATATAAGTTATAGGGATCAGACTTTAGAAAATGAGAGGGTAAAATCTGAAAATTCTGAACTTAAGGTTAGAAATAAACTTGTTGAAGAAAAACTTGAAAACATGCAACAAGTTCAGAAAGAGAGAGATGATGTTGTTTCTATAGAACAGAATTTGCTTCAGAAATATAAACAACTAGAATCTGAGTTGGAGGAAGCAAATAAGAAAATTAGGACTTGGACTAATTCTGGAAAGGACACTCAACAGATTTTTCAAACAGACACTGTTGGTCTAGGTTATAATGAGGGAGATGAACTTAGATTTCAAAATCAAGTTAAAATCAGACCTCATTTTGTACATGGAACCAGTAAATTTTTGTCTGAAAATGAAAAAGAAGCTGTTAAAAGTAAACCAGTAAAAACTAGTGTTAAACAGGTTAATATTGGTTCAATAACAGATAAACAACTCAAACATAAACTGAAGGAGTTAAAATCTGTTAAGAAACAGAGAGTGTCAAATAAGAACAGAAATGGAAAAGTAGACATCACTTCAGGAAATAAACCAATGCTTGCTAGTTATGCTCCAAGGAAGACATGTCATAACTGTGGTAGTACTAAGCATCTTGCAAATTTCTGCAAGAAAAACAAAAATATAAATTCTTTACCTACCAAGTCTGAGGTAAAGAAGGATTTTGCTAGAACTAAGCCACAGACTTTATGCACACACTGTGGAAGCACTTGGCATTCCATTTATACCTGCAGAGAATATCATGCTATCTATCATAATTACTATGAACTGAAACCCAATCTGAAATGGGTTAAAGTTGATACTGCAAGTGTAAACACTGATACTGTTAGCTCAAACTCTGATAATGTTAATTCCGCTTCAAAAGCTAACAAAGTTAAGAATGTCAAAGGATCCAAGCAAGTCTGGATCCTTAAATCTAACTCTCAGTAATTGCTTGTGATTGCAGGGCAACAGGGAGGCAACCCTAGTCGTGGACAGTGGATGTTCAGGACACATGACTGGAAATAAAGCCCTGCTATCAGACTATGAGGAGAAGGTTGGCCCAAAAGTGTCCTATGGTGATGGCAATGTAGGAAAAACATTGGGATATGGCAATATTAATCTTGGAAATGTCATCATTAACAATGTAGCTCATGTCCCAGGACTCAAGCATGACTTGTTATCTGTGAGTCAAATCTGTGACAAGGGATATCATGTAGATTTTCAACCTGAATATTGTGAAGTTATCAGCAAATCTACAGGAAAGGTTGTTCTAGTTGGTCATAGGCAAAACAACATTTATGAAATCAAGCTTTTGATAGACTCTGTTGGAAAAGCTGTTTGCCTGTCTACAAGAATGTCTAGTGAAGAGAGTTGGAATTGGCACAAGAAACTCTCACATTTGAACTTGAACAACATCAATGAATTGATCAGAAAGGATCTTGTAAGAGGACTCCCAAAGGCTCTGTTAAATGTTGATGGCCTATGTGATTCATGTCAGATGGCCAAACAAAGGAAGTCATCTTTCAAGAGCAAGACAGAATTTTCAATCAATGATCCTTATCATCTTCTGCATGTTGATCTCTTTGGTCCAGTAAATGTTATGTCTATAGCAAGGAAGAAATATGCTTTAGTCATTGTTGATGAATACACTAGATTCACTTAGGTGTATTTTCTAGCAAAGAAGGATGAAACTACATTAACTCTGATAGAGCAAGTGGAGCTTCTGGACAAAGGATCAAGTAACAAAGTCAGGATTATCAGAAGTGATAATGGAACTGAGTTCAGAAATGC
This sequence comes from Saposhnikovia divaricata, assembly GCA_036435485.1. Classification (NCBI taxonomy): domain Eukaryota; kingdom Viridiplantae; phylum Streptophyta; class Magnoliopsida; order Apiales; family Apiaceae; genus Saposhnikovia; species Saposhnikovia divaricata. The sequence goes on from CM071600.1 coordinate 171,499,546, forward strand.
AACAATGGAAGAATTCTGCAAGGAAAATGGAGTGAAGCAAGAATTTTCAGCACCTGGTACACCACAACAAAATGGTGTAGTTGAAAGGAAAAATAGAACCTTGATTGAAGTTGCCAGAACTATGCTTGATGAAGCAAAATTGCCAACTTATTTCTGGGCAGAAGCTGTTCAAACTGCTTGTTTTACTCAAAATGCTACACTGATCAATAAGCATGGAAAGACACCATATGAAATGGTGAAGAAAAAGAAGCCTAACCTGAAATACTTTCATATTTTCGGGTGCAAATGTTTTGTTTTGAAGACTCATCCTGAACAGTTGACAAAGTTTGAGCTAAAGGCAGATGAAGGAATTTTTGTTGGCTATCCACTGTCAACAAAGGCATTCAGAGTTTACAATCTGAGAACTAAAGTGATCATGGAATCTATACATGTGTCGTTTGATGACAAGAAGATAACTGGACTTGAAGACAAAGATGAATATGATCAACTGAACTTTGAAAATGAAGATTTAAACTCTGTTGAAGTAAACTCTGATGAAACAATTCTGACAGACTCTGTTAAAACAAACTCTGAACCTCTACTGCTAAACACTGGAGAAACTTCTCAGCCATATCAAAGGGAAGAACCAGTTGAGGGGGAGCATGATCAAGATGAAGACTCAAACACTGATACTGAGTCAACTGAAAAATCTGAGTCAAACTCTGAAAATTCAAATTCTGACTCTGGGCAGTCAAGTTCAAGGGGAGTCTCAGAAAATGAAGAAAGATCACAAAAAAATCAGGAGAGCATGGATCAAGGGGGAGGATCACATGCTGACAGAAGTCATCTGCCTTCTGCTAGGAAATGGACTAAATCACATACACCTAATTTGATAATTGGTGATCCAGATGCAAAAGTGAAAACAAGAAGTGCTACTACAAGTGAATGTCTGTTTCATGCATTCTTGTCTAAAAATGAACCAAAGAAAGTGGAAGAAGCTCTTCTAGATGCTGACTGGATAACAGCAATGCAGGAAGAGTTGAATGAATTTGAAAGGAATGAAGTTTGGACCCTTGTACCAAGGCCAAAGAACAGATATATTGTTGGTACAAAATGGGTTTTCAGAAACAAGACTGACAGTGAAGGTGTTATCACAAGGAACAAGGCTAGACTGGTAGCAAAAGGCTATTCACAGCAGGAAGGAATAGACTATGATGAAACATTTGATCCAGTGCAAGATTGGAGGCAATCAGAATTTTTCTAGCATATGCCTCTTACAAGAAATTCAAAGTGTTCCAGATGGATGTGAAAAGTGCTTTTCTGAATGGGAAGCTTGAAGAAGAAGTGTTTGTTGAACAACCACCAGGATTTGTGGACCCCAAATATCCAGATTATGTCTACAGGCTAGATAAGGAACTATATGGACTTAAGCAGGCACCAAGAGCATGGTATGAGACACTTGCTCAATTTCTTCTAGAAAGTGGATTCAACAGAGGTACAATTGACAAAACTCTGTTTTATTTCAATCAAGGAAGTGACCTCCTTTTAGTTCAGATATATGTTGATGACATTATCTTTGGGTCTACTAATGATAAACTCTGTAAGAAATTTGCCAAGCTCATGCAGTCCAGATATCAAATGAGCATGATGGGAGAGCTTAGTTATTTTCTAGGCCTTCAGGTGAAACAAACAGATGATGGTATCTTCATTAATCAAGCAAAATATACCAGAAATCTTCTCAAGAGATTTGGTATGCTTGACTGTTCATCTGCATCAACTCCCATGGCAACAGCAACTAAATTGGACAAAGACACAGGAGTTTCAGTGGATATGACAAACTACAGGGGCATGATAGGATCTCTTCTTTACTTGACAGCAAGTAGGCCTGACATAATGTATGCAACCTGTCTTTGTGCAAGGTTTCAGGCAGATCCTAGAGAGCCACATCTGACAGCTGTGAAAAGAATCTTCAAGTATCTCAAGGGCACCATATCATTAGGTCTGTGGTACCCCAGAGAATCAGATTTCAAGCTACTTGGGTATTCTGATGCAGACTTTGCAGGCTACAAGATAGACAGAAAGAGCACTAGTGGAAGTTGTCAATTTCTTGGTGACAGACTTGTCTCTTGGTACAGCAAGAAACAAAAATCAATTTCCACATCTACAGCTGAAGCAGAGTATATTGCAGCTGGTAGCTGTTGTGCACAGATCTTGTGGATGAAGAATCAATTGCTGGATTATGGATTAAGGTACAGTAAAATTCCTATTTACTGTGATAATCAAAGTGCTATTGCTATGACAGGTAATCCAGTACAGCATTCAATGACCAAGCACATCAGCATAAGGTACCATTTCATTAGAGAACATGTCGAAGAAGGGAATATTGGACTACATTTTGTGTCTACAGAACAACAGCTTGCAGATATCTTCACCAAACCATTGAGTGAAGCTACATTTACAAGACTGGTCAATGAACTAGGAATGGTCTCTGGTTCTGACTAGGAATGTTGGTTAGATTCAAATTTTACTTATGTAATGTGTTGCTCATATTTCCTTGATTTGTTAAATGCTAAGTGAACTCTGTTATGCATACTATGATAATCTGTTTTTCACTGTCAAACTCTGTTAAACTCTGTCAGCATGCCTGTATGTTATACACTGGTAATAAGTTGATAAACTCTGTGAACTCTGAGTTGATTTTTGTCTGAATGAAAACACCAATGAAGAAATATGTATGAAGCATGATTCTCAGCAATTAATCATGAATCTTTCTGAGTTATTGTGATCTAATCTTAGATTGTGCAGAAAATTAACACAGCATGATACTGGTTCATATTTATAGCATCTCTTAGTTTATTTTGTCTTAAACTCTGAGTCTATAAATACTGTGTGCATTGCCTTTCATGAATAACTACTGATGTTGATGAACTCTAAACTCTGTTAGTTATACTCTGGTAGATTAAAATGCTTACTGCAATACCCCAAAGAAAATGTATATAGGTTGTTATACTCCTTTGAGATTATGTTGGACACTAGGATGACCCAGGAACTTATTGGTATATAATATGTGCTAAAATTCTCTGATTTTTGGTGACTAGTTAAATACTAGGATGACCCAGGAACTTATCAAAATGATAAGGGCTAAGATTTTTGAATTTTTGGTGACTGGTTCCAACCTCTAATTACTGGAATGAATAGAATAAAAAAAAATAAAAAAAAATATATATAGAGGGGGTATAAAATAAATTAAATATTACTGTATATAGATTGATTACTACAGAGTTTAGCTTTCATCATACAGTCAGTGTTTACTATGACAGTTTGTGCATCCAGTGTTTATTGATTTACTTTATGGATTTTATGAAAAATTAGATGCTCTAAAAATTGATTCAGTAAACTCTGCTTCACACACATATTTTCACAACTGTGCAATTTTTGAAAGGGTTTCGGTGATAAAGTTGGAGAATTGACAAACGCTATTGATTCGTGGTTCGTACTCTAAGGTAAATTTTCATTTTGGATAATTTGAAAATTTTGGAGTAAATAGGGCTTTTGACAACTGTTAATAAGTGTATTGTTGATTTGTGGTTCGTACTCTGAGTTCTTGAGTTCTCGAATAGAGTAATGAACATATCGAATCTCTGAGTTATCGAATGACACTTTGACTTGTTGACTCTCAGAGTTCTCGAATAGAGTAATGGACATGTCGAATCTCTGAGTTATCGAATGACACTTTGACTTGTTGACTCTCAGAGATGTCGAATAGTGTTTTCACAAATACCGCCTCGACTTGTCGAATGCTAGACTTCTCGAATAGAACAAAACACTTCTTGAATTGGTACTCTGTTCTGTTCCTGAATTAATTGTGATTATTGTTGATAAATTTGTTCCTTATATGATTACTTTAATTAGTTTTCATATTCTCTTCTTTGATTTAATTCTTTGAAGAACAGTTCATAAACATAAAAAATTGCAGAACACACTGAATAAGATTAGGGAAACAGAATTTTTCATTGATAATAAGAAAGAGATTACATGTAAGAATTACATCTTTTTGTTCTCTCTATCGACTAATCTATTCAACAGGAAATAAAAAGTGAAATCCAAACCACTCCATTGTTAGCAAACATCCCAGATCCCATCTTTGCCACTTTATTTGGGTGGAAGTTGAAGGGATAAGGTTATTTTTGCTGACATATTCATTAACAATGGTTGGTGGTGTTGGATGAGGATGCCTTCGAGGAAAGCCATGCTAATGTTGCTTGGAGAGCAGCATCGATGTCGATCACTCTTGCAGGCTTTTCTCTCTCGATCTCTTCCAGACCGGCATCCATCTGCAGTCACAGAGTTTCAAGCTGCCTTTCCCAGTCAAACGCATCAAACTCTTCACGCGTATAACTGAAGATATCTCTATTCTCTACGAGATGGAGATTCTTTTCTTTGATGGTAAGGTTTGACATTGTTATTAAGAGTGTGTTGTTTGAAGGGTTTTTGATTTTTCAGGAGAGAATGAAAGGTTAAAGAGATAGTGAACAAGTCTGAACAAGTCTCTAGGCCTTAAATAGAGATGGGTAAGCAACGAAGTACTAAAACGCTTCGTATTCTGGTTATTAATGGTTACAGGTAAACGCTTCATATTCTGGTTTTAAATGGGTCCAGTTTTTTTTAAGAGAGTGTTATTTGATTTTCTTTTAAATCAAATATTTTATTGTTATATTTGCAAAATACACTTCTTAAAATTACGAGCACGTGACCCACTCACCCATTACTGTGTCCCACTCACCCATTATCGTGTCCCACTCACACATTAATCTAGGAACTGTTGAGTGTTTGATTACATAAAAGATTGAGTTTTTAATTACTCTAATTACTTTTGTGTCCAAACGGTTGTGTTTTATTTTTTTACATCTCACAGTTCTCTCACTTTTCACTTGGGCATTTTCGCAAACACCTTTCCTACATACACTTCTCTTTGGGATTTCTTGCAAATTTCTTGATTCAATGGCTTCTAAACCATTCACTGCTCTTGGTCTACGGTTTGTACCTAATAACTATGAAGCTCCACTCTATCATGAACGTGTTCCAGAAGTGTTTCATCTAATGCAGAATTTCTTGAGAGACTCAGAGATTGGACAAGCTCTGGTTGTACCTGGTACTCTCTCTGCATCTCAAATTGCCACTTTTTGGCAAAACTCAATCTATGTGGATGGAGGAGAAAATGGGACTCCTAACATCATCTTCACTTATGAAGAACAAGAGTTTGTGATTACTCCACAAACTGTCAGAGATACAATGGGGTTTGATACACATACATCTTATACTTATGTTGGTGAACCTCTATTGAGACAGATGCTATAGGAGATAGGTTACATGGAATCTCTTGACAAGCTTGGCAGTGTAAAGAGGCCTAATCTCAGGAAGGAATGGAACTTTTTCTTCGATTGCATTACAAGGAAATTCCAGAAGAAGGTCACTAACTGGGATGCTATTCCAATAGACAGTCTACAAATCGGGTATTCTCTACTTTATGGTAGTAATTTTGATTTTGGTAGATATGTTCTGATGAATTTAGGTGATAAACTGTCAGAGTCTACTACAGTTTATTTTGCTCGATTTTGTCAAATGTTGTTCAATGCTTGTGTACCTGGTCTAGAGATTGCTGATACTAATGAAATTCAGCCTTTTAGAGTCAACAAGAGAATATTCTCTGATATGACTAATAAGGATGTTGGTAAAGAAAACCTACCTGCCTTTGTTCTGCCACTTGCCTTGCAGAATTTTCTCAACCAACCTCAGGACCAACCACAACCAGAACCACAACCTGAACCACTAAACATTGATCGTACTCAAACACTAAACACTGAACCACCTACATCACCTATCCACTCAGCACCTACAAAACAACCTTCACACACTTCACAAACAAACTCTGAACCATCATAATCTCCACCACAACCACAGCCTAAAGCAAAAAGAGGCAGAGTAAAGCAATCAGCGGCAACCACTGAAAGACATGTAAGAGTTAAGAAGACAACAGAGACAAACATCAAAGCAAAACAGACATCTCCTGGAGCTGTTTATACTAGAAGAATGAAAAGAATGAAACAAACGGCAAACAAACCTAAGTCACCCTCAGTGGTAGCGGAATCTAGTAAAGAGGATTCAGATGAAGTGCCTCTAGCTAAGAGAAGAAAACTGGTAATCTATGATTCTGTTGATGAAAATGTTGAAGCTCCAGAGGTAGTTTCACAGCAAACACCTACCGTTGAGGCTGAAAGAGATACTATGCCGGCAGAGGTTGAAATGCCTGCAGAAGAGGATACAAGAGATGGTTTTTCTCCAATGAATGATATTCTTGATTCATTCATGCCATTCTCTGATCATATCTCTGATACTGGTGCAGCTGATCAACCTAGAGTTGTTCTTTCTGAAACTGTAGCATCACATACTGAATTACTCTCAGATGCTCACCAGACTGCTGAAGGAGGAGATGAGATTGATCAACAACCTAAGGAGATAAACTCTGAGACTATTGTGAAATCTGCAGATGATGTTGTACAGCCTATTGTTGACTCTACTACTAAACCTGTTGCAGAGGATGTTATTGGCACTGTTGAGGCATCTATTCCAGTTCCTCCAACCACTCATCAGGTTGAAGCTGAGGTTGGAGATGAAACTGAAGGGAATACTGAATCAAGCCCTTCTCAGAGTTTACCAGTCCAGACTGATGCTAAGGTTAAGGATTTTGCTGGTCCTTCAAATCAAGCAGATGCTGAAGAAGAACATCATGAACAATTTTCAAATGACTGGTACAAGGACACTTGTATCTTTCCTCCTCCAAGAGCAGTTGAATTTGTCAAGAAAACCTCCAGAACAATTACAAATCCAGAGATTCTATCTTGTCTTAAGGCTACAGTTGTACAAGTGAAGACTCTCAACTCGAGGTTTGATCTGTGTCAAAAGGCAATCTCTGATGTTCGAGGTGATGTTGTCAAAGGAGCTGAAATGATTAAACTTGACAACAAGAATAAATTTCAATATCTTACTCAGAATCAAGACACTTTGTCTCACAGGCTGAACAAAGTTGAACAAAATCAGAATGATATGTCCCTAAAGATTGATTCTATTGCTACTTCCTTGGAGTTAATCACATCTATTCTTATGCCTGATGATGTCAAAAAGGGGGAGAGAGTTGCTAAAGACAAATGCAAGCAATCTCAAACTCTGATCAGAAAGGATAAAGCTGGAGATGGAGGAGCAAGTATTAAAGGAAAGAGCAAAACTGAAGAATTTTAAACTCTGAAAACTAGCAAGTCTTCTAAATCACAGTTTGTTGGGATAAACATTGATACTCAAGGTACTTCAAAGACCAAGAGTTTTTATTACCTTCTAATCCACAGACTGATGAAGAATTGGCTGCTAAGTTGTTTATTGAAGAGAATGAGGAAGGAGTTACAATTGAGGACATTGAAGGTGAAGAAAAGAGTTTACAAGAAGAACATCTCAAGGCTTTAAAGTCTGGTAAGTTAAAAAGAGGAAAAGCTCCTAGGCCTGTTGTTAAAGGTGTTGTGATCAAGGAAAGGGCTGATGTTAGTCAAAGATCTCAGTTTTCAAAGGAAACAATGGCAGCAGAAGCTCAACTCAAGCTGAAAGGCATTGAAGGAGAAAGTTCACAGAAGAAAGTTACAACTTCTGTTGCATCACAAGTTGTGACCACACCTTTACAATCCTCTCAGCTGAAATCAGTTTTTGGGAAAGGAACAATTCATGATCCAAATATATTATCTGGAGTTTCTATGAATATTTCTGATGGAAGAGCCTTGTCTGGGAAAGTTGGAAACAATAAGAGTGGACTAGGTTCACACAAGGACAAAAGGCAATATACTGGTCCTAGAGATCCTTCTTCACTGGCTGTTCCAGGTCATGGTGTCACTCAAGAGAGTTTGGACAGACTGGAATCAGTACAGTTAATTCATCAGAAGAGTTTAAAGAAGGATTTTCTCTTGTACTTCATGGCTGATGGGACGGTATTTAGAGTTGGAGAGAATGATATTGGCTTGAAATATTGGGAAGAACTAGAATATGTTCTATATCTTTTCAAGGTGAATAGTCAAAGGACTCAATCAGTTGCTAATGTGCTCAGACAGAGGATGCTTCAGAATTTGGCAATCAGAGGAGAGAAGTATAATAGCAGATATGTTCCTAAGTATAGGGATTACAATGGAAATCTTATTGAAATGAAGAAAGGTACTGCAAAATTAAAGACTGATTTGGGAATGACAGTACTTGACTTCAATTCACAGTCAGAAGAAGTCAAATTTATCAGACTGGGAAATGAGATGAGAAGAAACAAAATCTATGATCTTAGGGCTGCTATCTATCAGACAGATGAGAGTGATCCTCAGCTTAGAGAGATTAAAGAAGCTATGAAGATTGAGCTTGAAAATGCAGAAAGAAGATTGTTCATAGATTATCTCAGAGCTACACCAGATCTTGAAGAGATTAGAGATTAAAGTCTGTAAGGATTTTCTTATTCTCTATAGATTTGTTAAGTAGAAGCTTAAACTCTGAATTTGTTTAAACACTGTATTTGTCTATTTGTTTTGACATCATCAATTATTGTTATTAACTTGTGCATTTTTGCTAATGAACAAGTTGGGGGAGATTGTTAAATATAATTGATGTGTTTTAATCAGTGTTTAAGTGTTACAGTGAATTATCAGAGTTTAGCTGGAAGCGGTCAGAGTTTAGTGTAAACTCTGACAGATGGAAGCTCGACAGAGTTTGTCAAACTCTGTCTGGAGGCAGCGTCTACTGGTCAGTAGTGATTGAAGATTTATTATGGAAGCGATATCTTTGAAGATTGGATAGCTATCAAAGAGATCGAGTTAACTTAGGAGACGTGTGACAATCTGTAATTGATATCATTGTATAGCTGATTATTAGGAATATCAATTAGAGATTGTATCGAAGCTGTATGTTTTATAAATACAGTTAGGTTAACCCTAGAAGGGTATCGTGTAACGAATTATCTTTATTGTAACCTAGCAGCTCTTTGTGATAGTTTACATCACGAAGAGGGTTCTTAATACCAGAAGTTTTTAAGTGCATAAACGTCTTGCTTGTTAAACTCTCATACGAATTTGATTATTAATTGTGTATTCGGCCTAACAAAGTCAACTACTAAAGGAATGATGAAGTTGCATTTTTACAAAAATGGACTTGTTTAACATGGTGATGACAAGTGGCACTAATGGATGCTTGACAACAAAAAAAAACAAGATGAAGCTAAAGTAATATAGATATAATGCATGTAATTAAGAGATATTAGTTGATAAAAGGAAAAAAGAAAACAAACACCACCACCATTGGTGCTCTCGGCCAAGGAAGAAAAGGAGGGGGAAGAGGGAGATTTCACCAACCACTTTCTACAACCTATAGCTTAAATCAAAGGGGGAGAAGAGTAGAAGGTATGACCAAAATCTTATGATTATCCAATAAGTATTTCATGTCCAAAAAGCTTGAAGAAAGTGATGATGAATAGTGTTTTACTAACTTGTTTTGTTTTACTAACTTGTTTTGCTTCAAACAAAGGTATAACACTAGAACCCTTTTGATGGATCATGAGTTTTAAGTGAGTTTTAGTGGTATTACGCAATAATAAAGCATGAGAACTATGATTGGGTATTGATAATTGTTAAAGTAGTTTATATGAACGGAAAGGCAGTGCTTGGCCTTAGTTCAAAGGTAAATAACATGTATGTGTGATTTGGAGTGGAAACCATGGTTCTTGGAAATATTTGATTTTGGAAATATCCGATTTACAACCGTCGTAATGCCGAAATTTCATTAACCTTAAAAACAGAGCATACCCGAGATAAATATCCTCTGATCTTAACAAGAACCTGACCTATCCTTGTAGTTCTCGAGTCATAGATCATTTTGGCGAAAGAATCGAAACAAACGAACTTACGGTTTAGGAGTTATGACCGATTTACTGAAAGTGGTTCAAAACCATATGTGCGAGTTCCTAACCGGAATTGAACCCCCTTAATATGAATAATTTGGTTACGAATCAGGGTAATTAAATACTAGATATCATAAGAAAGGTGTGAGAGAAAACCTCATGTCAATTGGATCGTTTTTTAATTTTATAAAAATGTTCGAATCTAAGTTAAGTGCGAACGGATCCTTTAGGAGCGTACTTAGTAATAACATTGGGAAACCACCTAGAAAACGGTCAATAACTCGCGAGGTGTAATCTTTTATAGTAAACGATCGACACTAGGACTTATATGACTTAATTACCCCAAGCATAAGTACCATGCAATGCCTTGATACTGAGCCAGTGTTGATTATAATGATGATAATAAAGAGTTATGTTAGGGGGATATCCAATGAGTCAACTTGAAAATGAGTTTAACCTAAGTAAAGTATATACTTAGCTTTTCAAAAATGTTAAGTGATTAACCTTGAATAATTTTGGGATTGTTTATAGATCACCGGACTGATCGGAGACACGTTACCCCTACGACCCTTCCAGGCAAGAGTTCTTTTATCTTTACTTTATTAAATTATAAAATTCTAGGAAAATGGTTTTGTTGAAAATGTATATATGTATACATGATTACATAGTATTGCGTTGCAGTGGATATGTTTCTGATTTCTGAAATTATTTATGAATACAAATAATACAAGGTACTTTGTGGATAAAAAAAGGGGGGTAATTTGGTAAATGGAATTATGAAAAGGAAATTTTCGGAATAAATGGAATAAGAACTTCGTTAATGGGTATTCTATCTTTGGGCTGAGTTCAATGTAGTCCAGCTTGCAATATTTTATTCCGGCCCATGTGTTGCCGAGGGGGGATTGTGGAGAACTTTCCTCCAGGGATGATTACCGGAGAGGGTCATTCCTTCTACTAGTAGTAAACAAGAACATGTACGTATAGGGCGACTGATCATCGTCCTATCGTATCTGGCTATGATGAAGATCCCCTAAATTCTTAAATAATTGTTGAAAAATTTCATTGCACTAGTATGTTGGAAAAGAATGAAATGGTATGAAACAATGAATGGTATCAAGGAATTAAAAGAGAAACTGATATTATATCTTTATAATGAATAACAAGAAAGTTTATGTTGGTGTATTGCTGCGCAAATAAAATACAGATATTTATGAAAATGTTTTCCTTACTTTACTTTGTAACTTCATCGTTTATACTTTATTGAAACAACTTTGTTAAATGAACAACCAACACTTCCAAAGCTTTTATAAATTGTTCTACTTCAAACAAGATTTAAAACTTTATCTTGCTGAGCTATTTTAGCTCACTCTTGCCTATGTTTATATCACAGCTATAGCAGATGCCGTCGATACGTCGCAGCACACCCCACAAGCGGGTAAGGGCGGGGATATATGATAGGGATCTGTCGCCTATTCTTGAGATAGCCTATATATATATATATATATATATATATATATATATATATATATATATATATATATATATCCAGGGTATGAGTAGACGTGTGTAAGTTAATCAAAAGTCTGTTGTAATATATTTTGGTTGTTGATATGCTTCCTGCAGAAGTATTTTCAACAATGCTACTTAAATATTCTGGGTTTGTAATAATAACTTTACGTTAACTGTATTTATTGATGGATGCTATTCTTTGAGCTTATGACTGGTGTGTGTTATTATAAGTGTGGGGTCAATAGTGTGCATATATAATGTCATTAAATTATTTAAGTATCAAGAGTGTAATATGTTTAAATGGAAATTGGACCGTGATGACCTGGATCCCTGACCCCGGATCTAGGGGTGTCACAGAAATGGTATCAGAGCTCAGAGTCATACTGCTCAGGAACAAGAGTGTTAATAAGGTAAAGATATATGTATATATATATATGATAAAATGCGTGAACTCATATCGAGTTCAAGGTCGGTCTATCGAATATAGTACTGGCCCTAAGTAGGGATTAAGATTTTATATATTATTACTAATAAGAGTTATGTTTTATTATAGGAGAAGGAGCAGACTTGTAAGAACCCTAATTTTTGGTAATATTTCCTTTTATTTAATATCTTGTGACATTGTCATTATGGAAACTTTCTAGTCATCCCTGTTGATTAATAGAATTGATTGTCTGAGAAACTGCGTTGTTGCATTTATTATGTAAGATATAAAGGAAGATTGTGAAGGCAGGAGTCTTATTGTTAGTAATATTTATAAAACTTGGGATTTGAGAATGGTTAGAGTATTAAAGGATTTATTAAGAATTGTGACGAGGAATTATGGACATTCGAGGAATTTACACAATAAGTACTTAAGAAATTATAGGGGAAATCTCTACGCGACAAAATATTATTACGAGAGATTAATTAAGTTACGATACGAATTAAAGATTAAATAATAAACATTGGTGGAAGAATAATAATACAAGGAGTAGTATTGCATGCAAGCCCATGCAACCAAGTGGTTAGAAATCAAGCAAACTAGTTAGCCATTGGAAGATGAATAGTATCTAGTTGGTTGCTTTTTCAAAAGGGGGAACAAATAGTACATGAGGCCATACCTTGCTAGTACTACCTATACTTACATAATATGTATCACCCAACCTAACCTAATACCAATTATTCACCCAACATAACACACAAAAACACAAAACAAAAAAATCAAACTCTCTCCCCCTCCCCCTTGCCTAGTTGCTCTCGGCCAAAAGAGAAAAGGAAGAAGAAAATTTCTTCCTCCCCCTCTTCCATCACTCATAATTCACACCATAAATCCTAGGTCACCTACATCATCTAGACAAGGTATGTTAGCAATTTCAAGCCATTTCATCCACCCCATTTCAAGTTATAAATTGTTCAAGCTTGGGTGAATAGTAACCATGTTTGTTTTTCCTTTAGATCTTGCATTGTAAGTGTTGTAGGAGACCATCTAAGGTGTTGTTGAGTTGTGTAAAGCTTACCCAAGGCCTCTAGGTGCTCAAGAAGTAATAAAAATCTCAAACCCTCTTGGTTATGTATTATTTATAAAGTATGGTAGTAGATCCATGTGTTTGAGAACTAATCTTGGTTGTATATGTATTGGATAGCATGGATCTTGAGTTTTGATGTTGATATTGTGACTTTTATGAATATGGATAATATATATATCTCCATGAGTGTTATGAACCATGATCTAAGTGTATTAAGTGTTGATTATGTTTTGGAAGTATGAAAAATGGTTGATCAAAGTAGTTTGTGCTTGCTGAGTTTTGTCCAGGAACATTGACCTGTATTGTAGCACGATTTTGAACCCCCTAATGTTATCCCCTGATGTCCTACCATATATTGTTGGAAAGATAATTGAATGTAGTTTCTGGAAATGTAAGGTTCATGGCTAGGTGATGTATAGATTTTAAGTTATGGCCGGAGGAGTGAATTGTGTTTCTGGACTATGGACTGCACTAAGTGACCCCCTTGTGAACCTTGTTTAAACCCCTAAAATTATATGTGGGTTCATGGAAAAATTTGAGAATGTAGGGAATGCAGTGGTGAAGACCATCCAAAAGGAATTGGATTAAAATATGAATTTTTGGATTTTATAAAAATGCTAGAGTAAAATTCGCGCAATGGAAAAAGTCGATTAGTGGAGCAAAATTCTAGGGTTAGTGGTTATGATTCGAAAGTGGTAATTAAATTAAGTCGAGTAAGTGACGAGCGTAATCGAGTGATGACATGGACCTATAGTGGGGCTAGAGAGCCATATAACGAAGTCGTTAAGTTAATTTCGTACCCCCTTAAAACCCCGTAATTAAAGAGATATTGTTAAGGTACTAACGAACGATTATTGCTTATGTATAGATCGTTCGAATCCGCACGCTCGACCACCCCAACCAAACCAAGGCAAGTTTACTTTTCAAAACTTATCCCTATACAAGGACTTTTACTGTTGTGTTTGTAGTTTTCAAATTTTATCAAATGCTATGTTTATCGAAGTATTGATGCAATTGAGATTGAATAAGTACATATATGCTTGTACCCCTTGAACTTAGATTGAAATGTTTCCTTCGGACAACGACTCTAGCAATAGAGGTCGTAGCGGTCCGTATATACTATTGACCGGGGAGCGGTATATTATTATATCGTATCTAGTTTGCGAAAACCCGAAGGGTCATTCGGGTAGTATCGTATACTCAAGTAACTATTGTTATATCTTCGTAAATACTCGAAACCCTATCTTGGATTAAAAGTTTATTTTATCGAATAATTATTTTATTAATTATTAATATTAAATCTTAAAATATTATTTATTAATCATTGTTCATTATTTAAAGACAAAGTTAATCCAAGATACTTTTTAATTCTTTCAAACTCGAACTCTTTCGAACTCAAAACATTTTCGAAAACCCCCGGTCAGATTCTGCTTCTTGTATGATTTTGAGAATCATCGGTCGACTGATGTCGAACCTCAATTACTCTGTTTTCAATCAAAATCAAGTTTTAAAAGAAAAAGAAAAAGGGACTCTGGCAGGTGTGGGAACCGTTGACGAACGATTCCCGGGATGTGTAAGCGGCCGTGAGCCAGGCGGTCCATCACTTATTATTCCGGCCCAGGTGTTGCCGAAGGATGATTACGGATGTAGTTTTCATCGAGGGTGATTATGGATGTAGTTTTCACCCGAGGGATAGTTACGGATGTAGTTTCTATCCTTCTACCGGTAGAGAAGACCCGCGGATTATTGGACTTGGATGTGGCGACTGATCATCGTCAATCCTTGTCAGGTTTTGTGTTTTCTTTAAGTCCCATTCCTCCATTTTGGAAAAATGCTTTGACACTGCTTCTTAGGCTTTTGTGCCGAGTTGCTGATAGTGTTCTATTTTGATGAGAAAGATGTTGACTCAATGCAGTATCTAGAACTGCAAATTTATTTTGAAAACGAGGGCACATATTGTTGCACCTTCGAGATTTATCAACTATGACAAGTGATTTTATATCTGATTGATACAAACAAGTTTAATAACTGCCAATCATATGAAATGTTATATTGCTTACCTTATACATATATTTCTTGCTGAGCTATAGTTGCTCACTCTTGCTTGTTTTCAAATTTTACAAACACAACAGCTAAGCGAAATGGCAAGACCCAGACAGACTGTTCGAAATCAGGTGACTAGACCCGAGCCACCACTTGAGATTCCACCGGTAGGCCCCATTAGCCGGATTGGTTGGCAGCTTTTGTTAGTTCGTTTTATTTATCAGCATGACCTGTGCAAGGCAGTGTATCGTAACAAACTTTCAAGCCGCCAACTTCACTTCATATCGAAGTGTTGCTGGCAGCATAAATACTATTTAATTCGGTCTGTAATAACTCTGATAATTTTAATTATGCTTAATCAATGTGTGACGTTTCTGAGGCTCTAACCTCTCTGTGTGTGTGGTGTGAGTTTATTGTGGGGTCGATGGCTGTGTTATATATATTATGTGCAAGAACAGGTATGTTATTAATGGAAAATGGACCGTGAGCGCCTAGATCTCCGACCCCGGATCTGGGGGCGTCACAAGACTGGTGAGGCGAGTCATGATGGGTGGCGAGGGATTACGGAGGAGGAGGCTATACAGTTAGAGGAGCGCGGTATTGAGATTCCCTCGCATGTCGTAGCAGGTTTGAGGAGGAGAGTCCGGGTCGGACATAGACAGCAGCATTTGGAGGCTATGGCAGTAGTGCCATATGTGAGGGGACAGAGACCAGCAGTCGGGTCGGGTGAGGCGGGTCTCTCTAGGGTGAGGCCAGAGATTCTGGAGGAGGACGTTCCACCAGCTAGACGTCCTAGGATTGAGACTGAGGTAGAGGAGCAACCGGTGTTTAGAGATATTCAGATGATTCCTGTTCCACCTGCTCCAGTGCCATCACCGGCACCGAGTCTAGACCCATTGGACGACCCTGAGGAGGAGGTAGACCCTTTGGAGGATTTAGATCCTTCGGAGGATTCAGAGGCAGATACAGTCCCCTTTGATGATCCACCCCCACCTGTAGCTCCACCCTCACCTTTAGAGGCACCCTTACCAGAGGCCCACCCCCAACAGGAGATACTATTCATGTTACTCTATTGCCAGATTATCAGCTTTTGGAGGGACAGTTGTTAGAGTCCCGCCATATGGTGGATATGTTGTTGCAGAGGTTGGCTGGACCTACGGGCAGGGCAGGCCAGATTCCGGAGGGGATATCTGTAGGGCTGATCAGCGTAGAGATGTGATCACTTATTCGCATTAGGGAGTTGACGGCAGGGAGAGGGGCACCAGAGTGGAGAGATAAGGTAGACCAGGTTATTACGTCTGCTATGGTTTAGCTGAGGGATATTATCAGAGCAGGATTGCCATGATCTGTAGTTCGTAGTTCTTAGTCACTGATCAGACTATAGTCACCTTAGTGGTGTCATTTTGGAGGATTAGTCTAGTATGTTTACTATATTAATCCTAATTTGATTAGAGGACTGTTGGTAGTACTTTTGTTGTATAAGAATCAGCATGTATCAGTATCTTGTAAAGCTTAAACTGTGTACATTATGAAGCATATATGGTAATGAAAATGTTATTCGCAGGTTGTGATGTATTTATCTTAACCAGTGCTGTTTACTTATATTCTGTTTAAGTCATCTTATATCTTGTTGTTAATTAAAATGGCGGTATATAAATGTGTTAATTACTGATATATTATGGAAAATGGGAATAATGAATATTGTGCCCCAATTTTGGTAATTAATGGAGAATATTGTTATTTACAGAATCATGCCGCCTAGAAGAAATACAAGATCAAA
Source organism: Saposhnikovia divaricata (assembly GCA_036435485.1). NCBI lineage: Eukaryota > Viridiplantae > Streptophyta > Magnoliopsida > Apiales > Apiaceae > Saposhnikovia > Saposhnikovia divaricata. The sequence continues at coordinate 171,516,332 of CM071600.1, forward strand.
TCCAAATGTTGCGGACCAAGGCAGCCATACCGTAGAGAATATTAGACAAAATGAAAGGGCTATTGATGAATCAGATTATGAAGAAGAAGAATATGAATTTGCTGATCAAGAGGGGGACCAGGGAGGAGATCCCTTAAATCAATTTATGGACTTATTGAGGCAGAATTTAGCTATGCATCAGAACCCTCAATCACCACCAGTTCCACCAAATCCTGTAGCCAATTCATTCCGTGCTTTTAAGCCATTGAAACCCCATGAATTTGAAGGAACTACCGATCCAGTTGCAGTCATGGCATGGTTGAAAGAAATGGAGAAAGCTTTTGAAATACTGAATGTAGATGAAGGACAGAAAACGATCTTTGCTGCCTATCTCCTAAAAGGAAAAGCTAATTATTGGTGGGAGGCAAAAAGGAACTTAGAAGGAGCATGAGTAATAACTTGGGAGAGATTTACCAGGATGTTTCTAGACAAGTATTCACCCAAATATCTGGAAAACCAAATGGAGACAAAATTCCTGGAGCTAAAGCAGAATAATATATCAGTGGCTGAATATGAATCTTGTAACACCCCCAGATCCGGGGTCCGGGATCCGGTCGTTACGGTCTCCAATACTATCCACAATACTTGAACTTACTTCAACATAAAATAAGTTACATCTTTATGACCCAAAACAATAATATAAAACACACCCGTTATAGTCCCACAGATGAAATCAGAGTAACAACCAAAATTTATTAAACACCTTACGAGTTCTTACAACCCAAAAGAGTTACAATATGAATACATACTCTTTGCCATCCATTTACATAAGTCATACTAGTCCATATATTTGGTACTGAAAGAATGAATCTATCCTACCAATAGCTTTTTCTTCGGCTCTGGTAGTCTCATCATCCTCACCAGCGTCGAGTGCGCCTTGTGCGAGTCATCTGGTCTAGCTGTTGTTGTGATGTAAAAATAAAGCAAGGGTGAGCAATAGCCCACCAACAATAATATTTAACTGAACGATAAAATATAACAGTTCAAAAGTATCTTTCAAACCATATGCCATGCATTTACAGAAATGATGCCAGTATAATATGAACGATGAAGTTACAAGGTAGCTTAAAGTATTTGTTTGTAGAAATATCTGCTACATCAAAAGTAAGCGTGATATTCTCATTGTCATTAAAAAGAGGAACTTGCATGAAAAGATTGCAATTCCAGTTATGAACACTTTTCCAGCTCTGCCAACAGTAATCATGTTGCAGGAAATAAATAAGTTTGGATGATGAACCAATGATGGAGTATTCACCGCGCCCGCTGTTCCAATCTTGATGATCAGTCCAGATCGTACAGCTCAAATTAGATTTACTACCGGTAGAAGGAAGAACTGACGGCTTTACTTGTCTACCGCCTTACTAGCTCTCCCAGGCCAACGGTTGGGCCAGAGGGGATGAACCGGCGCTACTCGGCCTCTTACACGACTCCTAGTTCCAATAGAATTCATGATTCTGAATGTAACGTTGGCCCCCCTTTCCCCAAGTATAATACTTGTTGATAAGACTCCACAAAGTAGTCGTATCTAGTTGGAAAGGAAAATTCACCACTAACTTCCAAGCTATTGCTTGGTAACGAATATCAACTTGTTCCAACAATCTTACCCCTCGAAAGATGAGAAGGTAAACAACGACTTAATAAGTCAATAGCACCCGAGTTGCGAGTGAAGAGAATACTCTATGACCGGGAAGTCGACAAGATAATTAACATTTTCCAAGTAAGGTTCCCTTATTATTAGGGAGATAGACTCAAAGAAGAATGATGTCTGAGAACCTTTCTTGATATATGATTAATAATAATATGACTCCGAAATATTTTCTGTAATAATCGAAGAAGATAAACCTTATCGAGGTTATTCTAAGTATGGAATAAATATTCAGAGAATATTTACTGAATTAAAATATTTTACAGAATATTTAGGAATATGAAAGAATATCTTTAATCAGAGTATTTCTCAAATAATCCTTGAAGAAATATCGAGAGAATATTTATTGCATAATTAAATATTCAAATGAATATTCAAAATAATATTCATTAATTAATAAGACCTGAAAGGAATATTTAAAATATTTAAAATAATATTCGATGATTAAATAGAACCCTGGATGAATATTCAAAATAATATTCCTAATTAATTAGGAATTTAAATGTTTATTGAAAAGTAATATTCATTTAATGAATAATATTTTAAATGAATATCAAGTAATATTCATTTAGTAATCCAATCTTTAAAGGAATATTCGAGATAAGACTCGATAAATAAATCAAGCTTCAGATGAACATTAAAATAATATTCATCAGGTAATTACTATCTTAAATGAATATTCAAAAGTAATATTCATTTAATGAATAATATTCTAAATGAATATCCAAATAATATTCATTTAGTAGTCCAACCTTTAGAAGAATATTCGAAATAATAATCGATAAATAATTCGACTCTGAATGAATATTAAAAAATATTATTCGTCGAATAGTTACGTTCAAATAATTATTTGAAGTAGGGATCGTTAAATAAATAATCTCGAACGAATATTCAAATAATATTCGTCGCCCGAATAATGGAAAATATTTACTTAGATATTTTCTTTCAAGGTAATCTCAATATGTCAAGAAATATTGACTCCCGGTCTATATTTGATGAATAAGATGGATACGCCCTTCTATGAGGGTCTTACAATAACCGGCTTATAATTGATACGTTAGCTATCTAATTTATAAGCCAATAAACAATCAAGGAACAAGCATAACGATATAACTTGAAAGTAGGCATGCATGCTATGGCATATGTATAACAGAAAACATATATATATATATATATATATTCAATCACAACAACAGCCTAAAAGAAGGGAATTGAAACTTGCCTGGTAGTCGAGTACGATAAGGGGTAGTGGTAGCGGGTCCCGGGTCAGCTTGGTGATCTATAAATAGCCAAGGCATTCGGGATTAATCACTTAACATCTTAAAAGTTAAGTTATACTTAAATCGAAACACGTTCTCGAGTTATCTCGTTATACCCCTTTTACTGGATTCCTTTTTATCATTGATCCGACCCGACATTCGTTCGTTAATACGACATGTCACTGTACTTATACTTGGGACATACTTAAGGCATACAAGTTCTAAGGTTGATCATTACGAACCAATATTATACTCCGAGTTTTATCGCCCGTTTTCTAAGTGTTTTACCGAAGTTATAATAGAGTCGTCTTTTAGGGGTTCGTTCGCGTTTAACCTCGACTCGAATATTTTTAATAAATCAAAAAACGATCCTTTTGACATACGGTTTTCTTTCACACCTTCCTTTTTACCTCTAGTATTTATTTACCAAGATTCGTCATGACTTTACATATTTTACGAGGGTTCAATTTCAGTTACGAACTTTCGTTTACGGATTCGAACTACTTTTAGTAAACCGGCCGTAACTCCTAAACCGTAAGTCCGTTTCACGTGATCTTTATATCAAAACGAAGCTTATAACATAAGCTATCCTAACATGGCAGAAACGTTTCTGGACAGTAGGGTCTTGATGTGAAAAATGGCATACAAAACATGATATTGTAAAATCGGGCATTATAACGGCTATGTTTACGCGTTTTCCAAAATTTTTACACTTTATCTCGATCTAACAAAGATCAATCCAACCACACAAACGCATGATAATCATCATGAATAGTCTATCAACAACTCATCTCAACCATCTTATCAATCACAATCCAAACAACAACCATAATCAACTAATAACATAGATCTAAGCATAACATAGCATACTAACACTAAATCATCCATAAAACTCATAAAATCTCAAAATGATACCAAGGGTTTTTGAGCTTTTTACCTTCCTTAGAGTGTGATATAGAATTAGTAAGCCTTGATCTATCCTTAGTTGACCTTAAGCTAGCTAGATCAATCAAAAGAAACATAAAAATAAAAGGTTAGTTCATAAGAACACTATTCACCCTCCTCTTTGTTGATTTTTTTGAAAATGGAAACAAAGGAATTTGGGCTTGAAATTTCTAGGAGATTAGTTTCTTGAATTATAGGACTCACCTTAAAAATTACAAGATCAAATGATGGTGGGAGCTTGGACTTTGGATTTGGAATTTAAGGAATGGCCGAATGGAATGAACTAAAGGGGGGAAAGAGTTTTTGCTTGGTTGCTCTTGACAATAATGCATAAAGTGATATGTTTAACATAATATCTCATCCTTGGTTGCTTTAATAAAGTGATGATGCATGGGGTGATGTATTTGGCAAGACAAGTGTTGAGTTTTGGATGGTGCTAAGGCTAACCAAGTGGTTGCTTGCTAAGTACTAGTTTAAATCTCTAAGAATGCTAGTTACTTGAGTCCACTTGGTTGCTAGATATTTTCTAGTAGCTTATGCATGACTCTTGCTTCCTCTGCTTGTCTCTTTGTTCGTTTATTGCTTAATTTCGCTGATCGTTCGAAGAATAACCAAGTAGTTTCACCTCTAGGGTTTACTGGGAAATTTCTCGATATTCATAATACCTTCCCCAATCCTTAATATAATCCTCGTGATGACCATGTAGGATATTTAATCTCGATACGAACTTAACCCGTAATCTAGGATTCGTTCGCTTTATTGATTAATCTCGTTATAACGTTTTAGCGGTTTCTAGAACGCTTGTACCACTGCCTCAGTGGTTTCCTACCTTCATTCTTAAATCAAATATAATAACATCCCAAAATATCAAACCCTCAAAGTTAATATCTCAATTCTTGGATTATAATAATATTTAATCCACTGTCCGGTCAAATATTATACCGAAAAAGAATTTGGAATTTCTGAATTCCGATCGTCTCTGCATTCACTTATTTCCTCCGCGTATTACTAATATGACTTCGAAACATCCATATCACGTCCCGTACATAGGGTGGCGTGAAAAGTTTTCCAACTTACAAAATCACTATTCATCCACCAAATTACTATGCACGTACGGGAAACACTATGCACGTATGGGAAACACTATGCACGTATGGGAAACACTATGCACGTACTCATTTCCCTTTAAGGATCCATTAGCTCCTTCCTGGATGGTAGATTATTCTTATCTAGGTCCTCAACCATCGAATTACTCTATTCTGACAATATACCAATGCATCAGGATCATTGTCCAAAGCAATATCCATTCATTACAATCATTGTTCTTTGAAACCACCATTCATTAGTGCTCTTTAACCACAATAAGAAAAGTTTTAATTCTACCCAAAATTCGGGTTATTACAAATCTAACTTTACGGAACTGTCTAGGTTTGTACCGGAGTTCGTAAATTCCGAAGAGAAGCGAGCAAGAAGATTTCAGTTAGGGTTGAAACCATGGATACAGACTCGAGTGGCAGCCTTCGAATTAACTGATTATGCCGTGATAGTTCAGAAGGCATCGATAATAGAGGTAGGAAGCGAACAAGTGCAAAGAGACCGAGAGAATAGGAAAAGGAAAGCTGAAAGTCAGAAAGGAAGTTCAAGTGGAAGGAATTTTCCTAGCAAATTCAGTAAAGGACAGGGGTCTCAAATCCCAAGGAATCCAGGATTTAATAGAAGTCAAGGTGAGACAGTCAATCAGGGAAGTAAACCATCGGGAGCATCCCAGCCTAATCAATCAAGGCCACCTCTACCTGATTGTAATACTTGTGGTAGGAAACACACGGGCATCTGTAGACTGCCAGGAATAACTTGTTACAAGTGTGGACAGAAAGGGCACTATTCTGACAAATGTCAAGAAACTAACACCAATGCCAAGAGAGACCTCAAATGTTTTCAATGTGGAAAATTGGGACACATGGCTAGAGATTGCCGGTCTGGTGGTTCAACTGCAACAAGGCAAAGTGGTAGTGCTTCGAATAGACCTCCTACTGCCAGAACATTTAATATGACATTGAGGGACGCGGTGAGGCATCCAGATGTGATTGCAGGTACGCTCCAACTCAACTCTTTAAGTGTAAATGTTCTATTCGACTCGGGGGCGACGAAATCTTTTATATCCCAAGACTTTGCTAGTAAACTGAAACTTAAGGCAGAATTATTACAAGAACCCTTACGGGTAGAGATAGCTAATCAGGAAGTCATTCCAGTTAAACAAGTATATCCAAACTGTGACCTAGAATTTGAAGGATGTCAACTGCAAGTAGATTTGATTCCTCTGAAATTAGGAGAGTTTGATGTTATCTTAGGAATGGATTGGTTATCAAAGAATGAAGCTAATATTGACTGCAAGGGAAAGAAAGTAAGGGTAAGGTTACCTGAAGATAAAGAGTTGGTGTTCAAAGGGCAAAGACAAAGTAAACAATTTCTGACTAGCATACAAGCTAAAAGATTGATACGCCAAGGATGTGAGTCGTACTTAGCTTATGTGATAGATGCCACTAAGAAAGCACCTGACGTAAGTAGGATTTCTATAGAAAATGAGTTTGCAGATGTATTCCCAGAAGATCTTCCTGGATTGCCACCTGATAGGGAGATAGAGTTCACTATAGATTTGGTGCCAGGAGCAGCACCAGTTTCAAAAGCCCCGTACAGGCTAGCCCCGATTGAGCTAAAGGAATTAGCCTCCCAATTGCAAGAACTTCTTGATAAGGGCTTTATTCGACCTAGTGTATCTCCGTGGGGAGCACCTGTTTTATTTGTCAAGAAAAAGGATGGGAGTATGAGGCTGTGCATAGATTATAGAGAGCTGAACAAGTTGACGATCAAGAATAAATATCCATTACCGAGGATAGATGATTTGTTCGACCAATTGAAGGGTGCCGAGTACTTTTCAAAAATAGACTTAAGGTCCAGATATCACCAACTAAAGATTAAACCTGAGGATATTCCCATGACGGCATTCCACACACGTTATGGGCATTATGAGTTCTTGGTGAAGTCTTTCGGTTTAACTAATGCACCGGCAGCTTTCATGGACTTAATGAATAGGATCTTCAAGAAATATCTGGATAAGTTTGTTATAGTCTTCATTGATGATATATTGGTTTATTCAAGGACTCAGAAAGAAAATGAGGAACATTTGAGGATAGTCTTAGAAACCCTGAGGCAGGAGCGGCTGTACGCTAAATTTTCGAAGTGTGAATTCTGGTTTCGAAAAGTCCAGTTTCTAGGACATGTGATAAGTAAGGAAGGAGTGTTAGTTGATCCCGCAAAGGTAGAAGCAATTTCAAATTGGGAAAGACCAGAGACTCCAACGGAAGTAAGAAGTTTTGTGGGATTGGCTGGATATTATAGGAGGTTTGTTCAGGATTTTGCCAAGATAGCGGCACCATTAACCCGACTCACTCGTAAAACTGAGAAGTTTGTGTGGATGGATAAATGTGAGGAGAGTTTCCATGTAAGAACCCAGATTTTGGGTAGAATTAAAACTTTTATTTATTTAATGATGTAAGAATGATTAGTGGTTACGGCTACAATGTAATAGATGATATTTTGAAAGAATAAATGGAATTCAATTTTACTATTTCTATGTCTTGAAGAATGCTAATGGTTGACAACTTAGGTAAGAATAATCTATCTCCTAGAGGAATAAGATATGGCAACTCCAAGCAGATGAATACTCTCATGTCATCCAGATCGATAACAATTAGTCCAGTGGTTCCGTAAAAGGGTTAAGGAACAATCGAAAGAGAACAAGGACATTTTTATAAATATAAGGAATAAAGAAAGAATAAATAATGAATAGTGTTTTTGGTGGAAATGAGAATATTATTAGACGATGCTATATAGAAGTACCCGAAACGGATTTCTGAGTTCGTATTAATGATCCAAGGGGAAAAAGAGTGTATGTAAAAGTTATCGGATTCTGAAAAATAGCACTTTTATTTTCTCCGAGAGTTCCCTGGACACTGATAGCCTTAAGTATTTAACGAATGGATTTAAGGAATATAAATTGGAAAGTTAGAAAGAAAGATGGAGAATGATAGTATTAATATTAGAAAGATTCCCGGTAAACCCTAATTAAAAATCCGTGAAATATTCCTACGAACGATCAATCGAAACGGGCAATAACTGGACACAGAATCAAGCAGAGAAAGCAAGATACATGCATGTGCAAGTGGATGGAGTAATAGAAACCAAAGTATGTCACATGTAAGTCAACTACAAGCTAAGTGGTGTAAATGCATTTTTGCAAAAAGGATGTGCATAATAAGGAGCCTACACTTGTCACAAGATAAAGCATCAAGATTAGGCTAGTGGAGTATGATGTAATCACTTTAAACTAGATAATATCTTAAGGCATCATCCAATAAGTCATTTCAACCAAGCAAAGAAAGAAACGAAAGCAAAAACTCTCCATTTTCTTCCTTGAAAGCAACTCTCGGCCAAGAAGCTAGAAAAGGGGGTTCCCACCATTGTTTGATCTTCAAATTTTTAGGGTAAGTACTACATATCATAGCTTAAATCTCCTAGAAATCTTCGCCTTAAATTCATCTTTTACCATTTTCAAATAAATCATCAAAGGTGATGATGAATAGTGTTTTCATATACTAATCCTTGTTTTTCTTGATTTCATGATTGATCCTAACTAAGTTAAGGCTATCCAAGGACCATACCAAGCTTTGTGAGGCCAGTTCATACTCCAAGGAAGGTATAAGGCTTGAAAACCCTAGATCTACTTTGAGTTTTAAGCATGTTCTTGATGGATCTAGCTTAGTTATGATTATGTTCATGTTATAAGCAAGCTTAGTTAATGATTTAGGGATTTAAGCATGATGATTTTGATGCTAAGATCAGTAGCTTCTGGACTTGTTGAGGTAATTATTATGTGTATAAGTTGTATTGATGCCCGGTGTGGATGCCCACTGTGGCTTGGGTTGTTAATTGTGATTTTTGGAACGTTCGTATTATAGCCGTTATAATGCCAAAATTTCGTTAATCATTGAAAACCGTGCATCACAGTAGGTCTAATGGCCGAAACTGGATAAGTATCTAACATGCCCTTGTAGATCTTGAGTCGTAGATCATTTTGGAAAAAGAATCGAATCAAACAGACTTACGGTTTAGGATTTATGACCGATTTACTAAAAGTAGTTCGAAACCGTAATCGAGAATTCGTAATTAAAATTGAACCCTCGTAAAATACGTAAGTCAGTGGCGAATCTTGGTAATTAAATACTAGAGGTAAAAAGGAAGGTGTGAGAGAAAACCTCATGTGAATCGGATCATTTTTCGATTTTATAAAAATGTTCGAATCTAGGTTAAACGCGAACGAACCCCTTAAAAGTATAACTTTGGTTATAACTTAGAAAACAAGCGATAAAACTCGAGATATAATCTTGGTTCGTAATCGATCAAATTTAGAACTTATACGACTTAAGTATACACTAAGTGTGAGTACGAAGACATGTCTTAATGACAAACAAATGTCGAATCGTATCGGTAATAAAAAGATTACACTAAAAAGGGGTATATCGAGATAATTCGAAAACATGTTTCGACTTAAGTTAATACTTAACCTTTTTAAAAAGTGTTAAGCGATTAACCTCGAATCTCTTGACTATTTTTAGATCGCCGAGCTGACCCGGGATACCCTACCACTACCCCTACTCGTGCTCAATTACCAGGCAAGTTTCAACTTTCCCTTTTTAGGCTGTTGTTGTGAATATATATGCTTTCTGTTATACATATGCCATAGCATGCATGCCTACTTTCAAGTCATATTGATATACTTGTTCCTTGATTGTTCTTTGGCTTATAAGTAGATAGATAATATATCGATTATAAGCCGGTTGTCGTTAAGACCCTTAGAGAAGGGCATATGAATCCTATTTGTTGAATATAGACCGGGAGTCAGTACTTCTTGATATATCGTAATTATTTTCGAGGGAAATATTTAAGTAAATAATTTTCATTATTTGGTTGACGAATGTTATTTGAATATTCGTCCAAGATTATTTAATTAACGATCATTACTTCAAATATTTATTTGAACGTTATATATTCAATGAATATTATTTTTCAATATTCATTCAAAGACGAACCATTTATCGAATATTATTTCAAATATTTCTATAAAACCTTCGATTATTAAATAAATATCATTCGGACATTCATTTAGAACATCATGTATTAAGGGAATATTATTCTCGAATATTTTTTTAAGGTTTAATTTATTAATGAATATCACTTGGATATTCATTTAAATTATTAATTATTATATGAATACTATTTTTGAATATTAATTTGAAGTCTTATTTACTTAACGAATATTATTCCAAACAGTCCTTTCAAAATTATTTATTAAATGAATATTATTTTAATATTCATTTAAGTAATTATTTATTCAAAAAATATTGTCTTAATATTCCTTCAAGGATTATTTTGAGAAATACTCTGATTAAAAATATTTTTTCATTCATTAAATACTTCCGACTCAATAAATATTCTATAAATATTTATTCAATACTTGGAAACAACTTCAAGGTTGTTTATTTTTCTTCAAATATTATTTTCGACCTTCGATCATTCTGAAAATTCTTCGGAGTCATACGATTAATATTATATTAAGAAAGGTCCTATAGATTCCATTCTTCACTCGAATCTATCTCTTAAATTATAAGGGAACCTTACTTGAGAAAGGTTCTTTATCTTGTTGACTTCCCGGTCATAGTTTATCCTTTTCACTCGCAACTTGGTTGCTACGGACTCATTAAGTCTGTGTGCACCTTCTCATCATTCGAGGGGTAAGATCGTTGGAACAAGTTGATATCCATTAACAAGCAAGAGCTTGGGAAATGTTAGTGAATTTTCCTTTCCAACTAGATACGACTACTTTGTGGAGTCTTGTCAACAAGTATTTCACTTGGGGAAGGTAGGATAAACTATACGTTTCAATGCTATGGATTTATTTGAACTAGGAGTCGTGTGTAAGAGGCCGAGTCGCGCGGTCCATCACAAGGCCTAATCATTGGCCAGGGAGTTACTATTAAAGGCCATTGACAAGTGGAGCCGTCAGTTCTTCCTTCTACTAGTAGTAAACTATATTGGGTTGTACCATCCCCGACTGATCATCAGGGAGTGAAACAGCTGGCGCGTGATAACTCCAATATTGGTATATCTCCCAAACTGGGAATTCCCTGCAACACGTATCGAAGATACTTCTTTCAGGTTGACCGTGTCTTCCGCAACACGTATCGAAGAGACTTCGTTCAGGTTGTAGAGCTTCGAAAATGTTAATAACTGGAATTGCAATATTTTTCCTTGCAAGTTCCTCTTATATAATAAATAATGATATCTTGCTTATTTTGACTTAGCAGATATTTCCACAAAATAAACACTTTAAGTTACCTTGCAACTTCATCCTTTATATTATACTGGCACTAACTTCGTTAATGCATGGAATATGGAAATAATGATACTTCGAACTGTTATATACTATCACTGTCCTGTTATATTATTATTGGTGGGCTATTGCTCACCCTTGCTTATTTATCATGTCACAACAACAGCTAGGACAGATGGCTCGCGCCAGGCGCACTCGGGGCAAGCGGGTTACCCGACCCACCGGACTCCCCGCTGAGATGCTAGCCGCCATTGCTGAGGTAGCATAGTTAGACAGCTTTTGTTTCCTGTTTAATTATATGTATAATTAATGTAATCAACGACAAAACTTTTAAACTTATGATGTTATCCTTTTGGATTGTAATAACTTTTATTCGTAAACCCTTTTATGTAAGACTTATTTCAATTTCATCTCTGGGACTATAACTATGTGTGTGTGAGTGGATATTATTGTGGGGTCATAGCATGTTACTTTTTGATTTTGGACTCAAGTCAAGTATTATGTATGAGTTATGAGACCGTAGCGACCCGATCCCTGACCCCGGATCTGGGGGTGTTACAGAGATGGTATCAGAGCGAGAGTTATATATCCCAAGATATGATACGACGTTATATAATAATAAATTCACTAATATAATAAGAACCCTTGCCAGGTTCACCTAAAACCCTTACGGGAACTTTTTAAGTATCATGATATTAACATAGTTCATCTTGTGTAGGAGAGCGACATGTCGGCCCAGGAGGCAGCTGCGAGACAGCATGATGAGGACATGTTCCGGACTAGGGACCCGTACTATGAGCACTTGCCTGATGAGGATACTGTGCCTGAGGAGGAGGACCCTGAGGAGGTCCAGGTTGATGCTGATACAAATGTTGTTGAGACCGAGGGGGAGGAGGATCCGGAGGGGGTCCAGACAGGGCAGGACGCTGAGTTAGTTGCTGAGGATGAGGATTATTGGGTTGTATCTGAGATCAGGACCATGGAGGAGGATACAGATATGACCACTGAGCAGGTCATGGCCACTATTGTTGGACAGGCTATAGATGAGGATGAGCTAGTGGATGATGCAGTAGGGAGTTCCGGACTACGAGTGCCACCCCTCCCTGTGGAGAGAGCCCCTAACCCACCACCACTACCTGTGAGCCCATTCCCCGATGAGTTTGAGGAGCGTACCCCAGAGCCCCAGCAGACAGAGACTGCAGCTCCAGCTGAGCCATCCACCCCACCTCATGTCCCGATAGGAGGAGTCCAAGTATGTGTTCACAACTTGATTGTGAACGGGCTTTATAGAGAGTTATCAGTGGCGGATGCCAGGTTGGCAGAGTCTAGGAGGGAGCAAGCAGCAGAGAGAGCCGCCCGGATGAGGTTGCAGGGCCGGAGGACTATCAGTCACAGGGTTGGGTATAGGGCTGTGACCCGCATCGAGTTGAGGGCTCCGATGAGGGTGCGACAGTTGCCTACTGATGGGCATGGTATGGTAGACAGAGCAGAGGCCAAGGAGATTTTCCGCATCGCCATGGGGAGGGTTTGGATGATGTTTCATCGTGGCGGCTGATTTCAGATGTAGTGATGCAGTAGTCTAGTTGTCTAGTCATGTACGGACGTAGTAGTGCCGGCTTTTGTAGGGATGGTTTTCTTGTACTTATTTTCCCTTTTTGCAGACTAGACAGATAGACAGCGTATTTCACTTTTGACTTGTTGTTGTTGTTGTTAGGATGGCTGTACTTTAAACTATCGTTGTAACTCGGATGTTGTACCTTTTCGGTACCTGGTATATATTTGTTTCCCTTTCAATTATTTCAATTTTGTTGGGATGTGATCACGAGTTTATTAGCATATGTACAGTTTTTCGATTAAGTTGCCATGAGATATAAAACTGTGGGATCTTAAATCCAATCATGTAACGAATTATGCAAGGAAAAAAAATCCTTTAAAATAGGTAAGTGAACCTAATGTAAAATTTTCCAAATTTTCAGTAAAATGCTTCCAAGACGAATGGGCACTAGGGCTAACCCCCGTGAATCTACTGACCAAGAGAGTCACAACCAACATGAGGAAAACCATGAAAGTAGTGAAGAACAAGATGAGGACTATAATGAGCAAGAAGATTCCCAGTATGAAGCAGAGGATGAACCCATGTACTCTGAAGACTTTGAGGGGGAAATAGAGGGTGGAGAAACTGAAGTAGAGCAGGAAGGGGAGAACCAGGGCGGAGACCCCATGGGCCAGTTTATGGATCTACTTAGGCAGAATTTGAACCAATACCCCCAACCACCACCAGGCAACAACACTTCAGTGGCAAATTCCTTTACGGACTTTAAGTCCCTTAAACCCCCAGAGTTCCACGGATCGGCTGATCCTGTTGAGGCGAGGGTCTGGATCAAGGAAATGGAAAAATCTTTCGAGATTCTGAGTATCAATGAAGCTCAGAAGACTGTTTTCGCTACTTACCTACTAAAGGGGGAGGCCAATTATTGGTGGGAAGCCAAAAAGAACATGGAGACTGATGTTGTCGTAGCCTGGGAAATGTTCAAACAATTATTCCTGGAGAAGTACTTCCCGAAGTTCATGAAAACTCAGATGGAACTTAAGTTTTTGGAACTAAAACAAAACAATATGTCAGTGGCTGACTATGAGGCCAAATTTACTGAGCTGTCGAGATTTGTACCAGAATTTGTGGATACCGAAGAAAAGAAAGCTAACAGGTTTCAACAAGGGCTGAAACAATGGATCTAGAATAGAGTGGCGGTTTTAGAGATTACGGATTATGCCACCTTGGTGTAAAAGGCCACTATTGTGGAAGCTGGAAGCGATCAGATGCAGAGAGAGAAATAGAAGGGGGATTAAAGAGAAAACATGTCAGTATGGGCAGAGGGTCCGTAGGAGGAAAGCCCCCGAACAAGTTTAACCGAGGAGCAGTCTCTCTACCTAGCAGGGGTATGGGATTCAAACCACCTGTGAGCATGAGTGTAAGCCAGGGCGGCCAGCATACAGGAGTGTCCCGTTCCCATCAGTCTAGATCTCCCTTTCCAGCATGTGCAACGTGTGGAAAAAGACATTCCGGATTATGCAACCAGAAACAGCCAACCTGTTATAAGTGTGGACAAGTGGGCCACTGTAAGAACCCCAAATTTTGGATATAATTAAAACTTTTTATTAAGTAATGATTAAATGAGGAACAATGATTCCGACAACAAGGTCACCAGCTCTAATGAATGGTGGTTTCAAAGAACAATGATTGTAATGAATGGATATTGCTTTGGACAATGATCCTGATGCATTGGTATATTGTCAGAATAGAGTAATTCGATGGTTGAGGACCTAGATAAGAATAATCTACCATCCAGGAAGGAGCTAATGGATCCTTGAAGGGAAATGAATACGTGCATAGTATTTCCCATACGTGCATAGTATTTCCCGTACGTGCATAGTATTTCCCGTACGTGCATAGTATTTCCCGTACGTGCATAGTGTTTCCTGTACGTGCATAGTAATTTGTGGATGAATAGTGATTTTGTAAGTTGGAAAACTTTTCACGCCACCCTATGTACGGGACGTGTTATGGATGTTTCGAAGTCATATTAGTAATACGCGGAGGAAATAAGTGAATGCAGAGACGATCGGAATTCAGAAATTCCAAATTCTTTTTCGGTATAATATTTGACCGAACCGTAAAGAGCCTATCAATACGATCAAGACAAGAGTATTATAATGTTAAGGATTCAAGGATTTTATTTATTAAGTATGATTTGAGGATTTAGAATGAAAACCTTTGAGTTAGAATAACAAGTGTTCTAGAAATCGCTAGAACTTTATAACAAGATTAAGCGATCAAGCAAACGCGAAAGAAATTACGGATTAAATACGTAACGAGATAAAAAAAAAACCCTACTTGATCAGCTGGGGTTATATATAAGAATATTTGGTGGAAATGAAATGAAGAAAAGAAATGAAAAAGGAAGTAATGAGGTGGATGGACAAGAAGAAAACAACAAGGCTTCACATCATCAATTTTTCTAACACACCATAAACCTTTGACACTTGTATTAAGAGGAGTATTAGCAGCTATACCCACTTATACATATCACAAATATCATTTGACAACTAGCCAAGCAAACACCACCTCTCCCCCATTTTTCCAGCAGTTGCATTTTCCAGGGCAGGGGTCTTTGCCATTTTTTTTCACCTAGATCTACTCATCTAAAAATCATGAAAAAATTCATGGAGCTTCTACACATCAAGGTGAAGTTGGGTATTTAATTTCATAATTTTTGAAGATCGTTTGGATGGGTAAATAAATTCGAGAAGTTCACTGTTTTTCCCCCAAAACCAAGGCACTTCGAATTTTGGAGTTTTAAGATTTCAAAATCCACCTTCCAACCATTGTTTGATCTCCAAATTTTTATGGTGAGTCCTATATTTCATAAAAATGATCTCCTAAAAATCTTAGCTTCAAACTCCATGTTTTCCATTTTCAAATAAATCCTCAAAGATGAGGGTGAATAGTGTTTTCAAGAAACTAACTTTGATTTCTTGGTTTCTTTGGATGATTTAAGCTTTGTTAAAGCCATACAAGGACTATATAAGGGTTATTATAGCTTGTACACTCTCCAAGGAAGGTATAATTCTTAAGAACCCAAGATCTTACTTTGAGTTTTATATATGTTCTTGATGGTTTTAGATTAGTTAAGATTATGGTGTTGTTATATGCATAAAAGCATGATTATGTAGTTAGTAGTGATGATTTAAGAGTTTTGATGATTATGATGGTTAATTGAAACCTTCTTGGACTGGTTAAGATGAAAACCATGTATAGTATGCCCGGTGTGGCTTGGATTGATTGTTATGAATTTTAGAACGTTCGATTTATAGCCGTCGTAATGCCGAATTTTCGTTAGACTATTAAACACCGAGCATCACAGTAGCTATAACTCACTGTACAGCTTCATTTTCTGCCATGATAGGATAGATTATGTTTCAAGCTTCGTTTTGATATAAAGATCGCATGAAACGGACTTACGGTTTAGGATTTATGACCAAATTACTAAAAGTAGTTCGAATCCGTAAACGAAAGTTCGTAACTGTAATTGAACCCTCGTAAACTATGTAACGTCATGGCGAATCTTGGTAAATAAATACTAGAGGTAAAAAGGAAGGCGTGAAAGAAAACCGTATGTCAAAAAGATCATTTTTCGATTTATTAAAAATGTTCGAGTCGAGGTTAAACGCGAACGAACCCCTAAAAGACGACTCTTTTATAACTTCGGTAAAACACTTAGAAAACGGACGATAAAACTCGGAGTATAGTATTGGTTCGTAACGATCGACTTTAGAACTCATATGACTTAAGTATGTCCCAAGTATAAGTACAATGACATGTCGTATTAACGAACGGATGTCGGGTCGGATCAGTGATAAAAGTAATCCACTAAAAGGGGTATAACGAGATAACTCAAGAACGTGTTTCGAATTAAGTATAACTTAACTTTTAATATGTTAAGTGATTAATCCCGAATGCCTTGGCTATTTATAGATCACCAAGCTGAACCGGGACCCGCTACCACTACCCCTTACCGTACTCGACTACCAGGCAAGTTTCAATTCCCTTCTTTTAGGCTGTTGTTGTGATTGAATAAATATATATATATGATTGCTGATATACATATGCCATTGCATGCATGCCTACTTTCAAGTTGAATTGATATACTTGTTCCCTGAATGTTATTGTTGGCTTATAAGCTAGATAGTTATATATCAGTTATAAGCCGGTTGTTGTAAGACCCTCATAGAAGGGCGTATACATCTTATTAATCAAATATAGACCGGGAGTCAATATTCCTTGATATATCGAGATTACCTCGGAGGAAAATATTTAAGTAAATATTTTCTATTATTTGGGCGACGAATATTATTTGAATATTCGTTCGAGCTTATTTATTTAATGATCCTTACTTCAAATAATTATTTGAACGTAATCATTCGACGAATAATATTTGTCAATATTCATTCAGAGTCGAATTGATTATCGATTATTATTTCGAATATTCTTCTAAAGATGAGACTACTAAATGAATATTATTTGGATATTCTTTTAGAATATTTTATATTAAATAAATATTACTTTTGAATATTCATTTAAGATATTAAATACTTGATGAATATTATTTTAATATTCATCTGAAGCTTGATTTAATTATCGAATATTATCTCGAATATTCCTTAAGGCTTGGATTACTAAATGAATATTACTTGATATTCATTTAGGATAGTATTCATTAAATGAATATTACTTCTGAATATTCATTTAAATTCCTAATTAATTATGAATATTACCTTAAATATTCTTTTAAGGTCTTATTAATTAATGAATATTGTTTTGAATATTCATTTAAATATTTATTTATTCAATAAATATTCTCCTGATATTTCTTCAGGGATTATTTTGAGAAATACTCTGATATAAGATATTCTTTCTTATTCCTAAATGATCTGTAAAATATTTTAATTCAATAAATATTCTCTGAATATTTATTCCATACTTAGAATAACCTCGATAAGGTTTATCTTCTTCGATTATTACAGAAAATATTTCGGAGTCATATTTTTATTAATCTTATATCAAGAAAGGTTCTCAGACATCATTCTTCTTTGAGTCTATCTCCTTAATAATAAGGGAACCTTACTTGGAAAAATGTTATTTATCTTGTCGACTTCCCGGTCATAAAGTATTTCCTTCACTCGCAACTCGGGTGTTGTTGACTTATTAAGTCGTTGCTTACCTTCTCATCTTTCGAGGGGTAAGATCACTGGAACAAGTTGATATCCGTTACCAAGTAATAGCTTGGGAGTTATTGGTAAATTTTCCCTTCCAACTAGATACGACTACTTTGTGGAGTCTTATCAACAAGTATTATACTTGGGGAAAGGGGGACGAACGTTACATTCAGAATCATGAATTCTATTTGAACTAGGAGTCGTGTAAGAGGCCGAGTAGCGCCGGTCCATCCCCTTGGCCCAACCGTTGGCCGGGGAGAGCTAGCAAGGCGGTATACAAGTAAAGCCGTCAGTTCTTCCTTCTACCGGTAGTAAATCTAAATTGAGCTGTACGATCTCGACTGATCATCAAGATTGGAACAGCGGGCGCGGTGAATACTCCATCATTGGTTCATCATCCAAATTTATTTATTTCCTGCAACATGATTACTGTTGGCAGAATTGGAAAAGGGTCATAACTGGAATTGCAACCTTTTCTTGCAAGTTCCTCTTCTTAATAACAATAAGAATATCTCGCTTACTTTGATGTAGCAGATATTTCTACAAACAAATACTTTAAGTTACCTTGTAACTTCATCGTTCATATTATACTGGCATCATTTCCGTAAAGGCATGGCATATGGTTTGAAAGGTACTTTTGAACTGTTATACATTATCATTCAGTTATATATTATTGTTGGTGGGCTATTGCTCACCCTTGCTTTATTATTATATCACAACAACAGCTAGACCAGATGACTCGCACAAGGCGCACTCGACGCGGGCGAGGACGATGAGACTACCAGAGCTGAAGAAGAAGCTATTGGTAGGATATATTTATTCTTTCAGTACCAAGAATATGGTCTAGTATGACTTATGTAAATGGATGGCAAAGAGTATGTATTTATATTGAAATTCTTTTGGATTGTAAGAACTCATAATGTGATTAATAAAAATTTGATTGTTACTCTGATTTCATCTCTGGGACTATAACGGGTGTGTTTTATATTGTTGTGTTGGGTCATAGAGACGTAATTTATTTTATGTTAAGGAAAGTTCAATTGTTGTGGACAGAATTGGTAACCGTAACCACCGGATCCCGGACCCCGGAACTGGGGGTGTTACAGAAGTGGTATCAGAGCGTACGTTATAAACCCTAGAGATGAGGCGACGTTAAAACAATAAATTCACTAAGATAATAAGAACTCTTGCCAAGTTCATAGTCGGACTACTTAATGTAGTGATGACATATAAAACCCTTATGGGAACTCGTGAGTATAATGATAGTAACTTAGCTCGATATCGTATCGACGAGTAAGGCGACTGACCTTGAGGCATACGAGCAACAGCGCGATGATGCTTTATATGCTGAAGATCAGCGGGTAATTCGATGGAGTACCCTACTGGAGACCCGGAAGAGGTTCCAGCAGATAAGGAAAATCCTGTTAGGATGAGGAGCTTACCCATGGGTAATGAGGGTCGCAGCCAGAATGACTGTGATGATTAAGATATGGTGCTCAGAAAAGTGAGTATAAAGAACCGAGATATTATTAAGAGATCTGAAGATGCATGTTGAATTCATAGCCGGACTACCAGATGTAGTACCAGCAAGAAAGAAGGATTGGAAGAATTACTTGAGATCTTATACGGAAATAGATGAGAATCCTTAGAGATTTTAATCTTAACAAAGAAAGAGCTAGAGGGATGTATGATTATTAAAGACATCAATTTAGGGCGAGGAGCAGAGTCCCTAGGAATAGTTGAGAAGAAGGCAGTAAGTGCCATATCATTTGATAAATGAATTAGTATGAATGTGGTCAGTAATAATTCGCCATGAGAAGGCAGGTGTCGTAGGTTGTAAATTATGGAACCAAAGTGAGGTTAATGAGGTGGTTTTATTCAGGGAAATGTTCATTTTATGAATGAATCATTTAGAAAGTAAAGACATTGGAAAGTGATAGCATGATTGGGTAAAGTTATATAAGGAAGTAGTAAGCAAGACAATGATCTCAGAACCTACCGGAAGATAAGACCAGGGAGTCAAGATGAACTCGTAATGAGACTACTGCCAGAGACTGAGTATAGAGTTAATTCAGCTCAGTTAAATGATGAACCAGAAACGTTAGATGCATGTGATTCAGAGGAATATTAAATTCCTTCTTCTCTTTGAATGGATTATAGTAGTTACCTTAAGTTTACTCCGACACGGAATTATAATAGATCAAGTAATACGATCAGCAGTTAAAGAGAAAAATGTGAGAAAATCTTCCTGGAGCTAAAAGGTGAAATTGGTAATGACCAAGAGCTGGCATTGCTTAATGGAAAAAGGAGACTTTGTGCTTCCAATGACGCTTCGCATAAAGGGTTAGGTAGACCGACATTTGGTAGTATTGAATATCAGGACGTTGTGACAGGTTTCAGTTTGAGACTATTGATTCCCTTCTAAGGGATGGATATATTTGATTCCTCTCCAGTGGGTAAACTTCCAATCCGATGATGATTATTTCGTTAACTATGACTGCTTATGATTCCACCTGCTTGGAGGTTCATAGAACTATTCTTCAGGTTTCGAAACTGGTCTCCTTGATGTTACCAGTAGGTGGGTAGATTGATCAAAATTTCCCTGAGTCTGGAAGGAATTCGGTGAATTCTGGCAAACCTTGTCTTTCTGATTATCAGAGAATGTCATGGAAGAGAGTAGAAACTGGAGCAAACCCTGTGATTCGGGTAAGGATGCTGTAAAATGGGTTAGTAAACGGACCCTGAGCATTACAATCGACGGTAGTGATAAAATGATGAAGTGAGATTGGACGAAAACAGGAAATGTAAGTAAGAAACCAGTCGGACTGAGAAATTCCAGGATTGACTTAAATGAAAAGGCTATTATGCCAGGAATGGTAAGCTTGTGTGGCACGCGGGATTGATAAGAATAGTTGAAAAGATAAAAGTGGAGGAAAGGTGACCGGGGACAGTGCCGAGTAGTCGATTAAGACTTATATGGAGTAAAGTTTTGGAAAGGTAGAAAGGTATCAAAGAAGAAGGCACTATGCCGGCAATTGCTAGAAAAGTAATGCTATTAGCCAACCCCTAAAATCATATATTTTTATGTGTGGCCAGTTGGGGCCAAGTCACAACGGACTATAAAGTGACTAGACCAGCAATGAAAAGACAAAGCAGGGTTGCTTCTAAGAAAGCACCGACTGCAAGGGCTTCTGGTATAAAGGAAACATTAATGAGATCGTTTGAATCTTCTGCCGAACAACCCATGTTTTGATTGGGAATTCACTAGACCTTTTTGGGATGGGGTCACCGGTACTAAAGTGACTCATGTGTATATGGTTGTCCAAGATTCCGGGTAAAATGGAAGTAGAGTGACTTGAGATGTATGATGCTAGGGTATCATGAATACCATGAATATATTATGACGGAGGAAAGTAAACAATGAAGGTATATGAAGAGGGTATAAAAAAGGTCAGAAATTGAACAGTATGCTGTAGGAATATTGTCTGAGGCAAGTACCTTTGCGAAGAACGATAAGCACTAAGAGATTCACGTTGAACTCGACCAATATCTTCCAGAACATCCTTGCTACAATTAACAAGTTCGGTAAGAGAAGAGTTAGGCATACATTGCCTTTTTGGAAGGCCAAATAGGCTGACAACTATTTGAAAGAAGAGGGTGGCATTAAACCACCGATCGATTATCATATGAGAATGATTGAAAAGAGACCTTTATTAAGGATACATGATCTGATTGCCAATTATAAGATGCAAGAATTCCTTGGCAGTTGAATTAAGGATAGGATATCCATAAATTAAGACAAACCCTGGGGAATGCACAAGGGGTGGCATTAACCCTAATAACGACATTATGACTTCAGATGATATGAGCTGGACTTGCTAAGGCAACAATGACCGGTAAGGATTATTAAAAAGAGTTCTGGAAAGAACATGGATAGAATTATTAGAGTATTGATCAATGACATTTTGATATACCCGGTACCCAGAAAATACCGGAGGAATGATAAGGATGGCCTATGAAACCTTACAAGGAAAAAGGTAATATTCCGAACTTCAAAAATGGAAGTTTGGTAAGGAATGTATGACATCGTAACAATGATGCCAGATGAGGCATGTATGAAACCCTGAGGAAGTATGGGTTGAACCTATAAAGGTTGAGATTATCCTAAGATAAAGAAAGAACTAAGAAAAGAAGCATCCTAAGTAGGATTGGGAATAAACGTGATAAAGTTCCCACGGGTAGGTGGAAGCAATGACTTATGGAGAAAGACTGATAAATATATTTTTCTCCATCAGCAGAGCTTAAGGGAGAATACTTTCACCCAATAATGATGGGAATGAGGTAGAAATGTTTGAATTGGAATATATCCAGAGAACAAGGATTACCAGAAATTATTATCAGGAAAGGCCAATGAGGTGGCTGACAGTCTAAGTATAAAGGAATAATTATAAATGTTCATACCGAAGAAACAAAATGATATTTGGAAAGACCTTGAAAGTCATATTGGAGTGGAGGAAGTTACATTCCTTTTGATGATTGTGCAAGAATCGAAGGTAACAATAGTTTAAGTAAAGATTCGATTCCTGATGGAGTCTTAAGCATATTACGTACCTTAGAAGGTCCCGTTTTGAGGCAAACCAGAACCATGGTACAAAATTGACGAAGTAAACCGTTAAGTTTCCAGCCTTTTATGGAAGATGCATAAGTGATAGTTTCATCAACCGGACCTAGCTGCGATGCTTGAAACTCTTCTGCAATTCTATCTGCTTCACGTTATATCTACATCAAGTTCAGGAAGTGTTCCTTATGGATAAGGAATAATGATTACTTTGTCTCCCTAAGGGATTTGAAACCCGTAGGGTTAACTATTAACGCACTACGTAAACAACAAGCGATGGTGATTCTTCTAAGAAAGGAGATGACAACGTAAAGATAAAGAAAGTGCTGCTATTGATAAGCTAAATGGCATGTTGATGAATGACAAGCAAGTTTGTGTTAGTGTACTTCTGCACAAACAAGATAGAGAATATGAGGTTGATAATTCGTGATGCTAAACGTATTCCCGTAGAAAGAATTAATGAGACTTGGAGGGAAGGGCGGATGAGCCCAAGACTTATTGGGCCACTTGAGAGTTTAAAGTGTTCGGACGGCGGTATTCGAGCCAGCCTTACCCCCAAAACTTATAGCACGGTCATAACGGGTTTTCATGTGGCCAGGCTACGCCAGTAAAATGCAGATGTCAACAGATGATAGGAGTACGAGCATGTAGATATACGACCTGGTCTGACTTACGAAAGACAACCTGTGGAAAACCACGGATAGAAAAGAACCAGTGATGAGAAACAAGGTTGGCAGAAGTAGATTATATGAATCTAAGTTAAAGGGATCGGGCCAGATTCATTTCGGAAAGTTTAAATTGGAATAACGTGATGATTATAGAATAAATGTGACGGAATACCGATAAAGAGGTACCAAGTGCAAAAAGGTGTCTCAATAAAGAAGTGAAGGTGAAAGTAAATAATAGAAATGAGTAAGAATCAGCTAATAAGAAGGATGTGATTGATAAAGAAAAGGGCTGGGGAAGCAACTATGGAATGAGAAGCAAGGAATGTTATGAATGGGTTTTCTAATGAATTCTCAGGATGACAACCTGAAAGTGTCAATATTATAGTATGAAAAAGCTAGTAACATGATATGGGATGTCAGTAATAAGGATGTCAAGTGAGAAATCTAAGATTTAACCTGGAAGGTTGAAGGATTTCCCGAATGTGAGTATCGCTAAGATTGAACAAGAGTATTTGTCCATAGAATAATGGACAAAGCAGCAAGATATGTTGACACGTGAGATTGCGATCAAATAAGTATTGGATATGATTATGATTAATTTCTTCTTTGATAAACCTCTATAGTTCAGAGGTAAAGTCTGAGTATGATATTCTACAGTCATGAAAGCTTTCTATAATCCTTTAGAACTCTTTTCTCTTCTTCTCTCTTATTCATCTTCTTTATGAATTGAGAAGAACAACCCTTTTAGGAGGGGAGGTACTGCTACGTGACTATCTGTCTATGTGATAGAAGTCTAAGTGGAATGCCATGACTTGTTTAATTGCTTGTCAAGTACTAAAGGCTGGCCCCCTTCTGTACTAACTATGCAATATAACAAATGTTCAATTGATCATAGTGATCTCTCAATAAATCTTTCCACTTCTCTATATTAATCGAGATTGCGAAGATTAAAGCGATCAGGAAATGCACAGTACGAGCGAGGTTACCTCCGATTCGTAGGGTGATAGTGATGCCAATGTTACTGCAGGCATCAATAAGGATAAGACTGAGTAAGAGTATAACCCGGATAGTGAGTTGTACGAAAAGTAGCAACGTTGATGAAAAAAAAAAAAAAAAAAAAAAGATACAGTATGGATTGTAGCACTAGAAGATGTGCTGAGGAAGGGTAGAACGACTAAGAATTGACCGGGAAGCTAAAAAGGGAACGACAGGCAAACGACTCTTTGCTTCCTACCTGATTCCGGGACGGAATCCTTTTAAGGAGGGGAGACTGTAAGAACCCCAAATTTTGGATATAATTAAAACTTTTTATTAAGTAATGATTAAATGAGGAACAATGATTCCGACAACAAGGTCACCAGCTCTAATGAATGGTGGTTTCAAAGAACAATGATTGTAATGAATGGATATTGCTTTGGACAATGATCCTGATGCATTGGTATATTGTCAGAATAGAGTAATTCGATGGTTGAGGACCTAGATAAGAATAATCTACCATCCAGGAAGGAGCTAATGGATCCTTGAAGGGAAATGAATACGTGCATAGTATTTCCCATACGTGCATAGTATTTCCCGTACGTGCATAGTATTTCCCATACGTGCATAGTATTTCCCGTACGTGCATAGTATTTCCCGTACGTGCATAGTGTTTCCTGTACGTGCATAGTAATTTGGTGGATGAATAGTGATTTTGTAAGTTGGAAAGCTTTTCACGCCACCCTATGTACGGGACGTGTTATGGATGTTTCGAAGTCATATTAGTAATACGCGGAGGAAATAAGTGAATGCAGAGACGATCGGAATTCAGAAATTCCAAATTCTTTTTCGGTATAATATTTGACCGAACCGTAAAGAGCCTATCAATACGATCAAGACAAGAGTATTATAATGTTAAGGATTCAAGGATTTTATTTATTAAGTATGATTTGAGGATTTAGAATGAAAACCTTTGAGTTAGAATAACAAGTGTTCTAGAAATCGCTAGAACTTTATAACAAGATTAAGTGATCAAGCAAACGCGAAAGAAATTACGGATTAAATACGTAACGAGATAAAAAAAAACCCTACTTGATCAGCTGGGGTTATATATAAGAATATTTGGTGGAAATGAAATGAAGAAAAGAAATGAAAAAGGAAGTAATGAGGTGGATGGACAAGAAGAAAACAACAAGGCTTCACATCATCAATTTTTCTAACACACCATAAACCTTTGACACTTGTATTAAGAGGAGTATTAGCAGCTATACCCACTTATACATATCACAAATATCATTTGACAACTAGCCAAGCAAACACCACCTCTCCCCCATTTTTCCAGCAGTTGCATTTTCCAGGGCAGGGGTCTTTGCCATTTTTTTCACCTAGATCTACTCATCTAAAAATCATGAAAAAATTCATGGAGCTTCTACACATCAAGGTGAAGTTGGGGATTTAATTTCATAATTTTTGAAGATCGTTTGGATGGGTAAATAAATTCGAGAAGTTCACTGTTTTTCCCCCAAAACCAAGGCACTTCGAATTTTGGAGTTTTAAGATTTCAAAATCCACCTTCCAACCATTGTTTGATCTCCAAATTTTTATGGTGAGTCCTATATTTCATAAAAATGATCTCCTAAAAATCTTAGCTTCAAACTCCATGTTTTCCATTTTCAAATAAATCCTCAAAGATGAGGGTGAATAGTGTTTTCAAGAAACTAACTTTGATTTCTTGGTTTCTTTGGATGATTTAAGCTTTGTTAAAGCCATACAAGGACTATATAAGGGTTATTATAGCTTGTACACTCTCCAAGGAAGGTATAATTCTTAAGAACCCAAGATCTTACTTTGAGTTTTATATATGTTCTTGATGGTTTTAGATTAGTTAAGATTATGGTGTTGTTATATGCATAAAAGCATGATTATGTAGTTAGTAGTGATGATTTAAGAGTTTTGATGATTATGATGGTTAATTGAAACCTTCTTGGACTGGTTAAGATGAAAACCATGTATAGTATGCCCGGTGTGGCTTGGATTGATTGTTATGAATTTTAGAACGTTCGATTTATAGCCGTCGTAATGCCGAATTTTCGTTAGACTATTAAACACCGAGCATCACAGTAGCTATAACTCACTGTACAGCTTCATTTTCTGCCATGATAGGATAGATTATGTTTCAAGCTTCGTTTTGATATAAAGATCGCATGAAACGGACTTACGGTTTAGGATTTATGACCAAATTACTAAAAGTAGTTCGAATCCGTAAACGAAAGTTCGTAACTGTAATTGAACCCTCGTAAACTATGTAACGTCATGGCGAATCTTGGTAAATAAATACTAGAGGTAAAAAGGAAGGCGTGAAAGAAAACCGTATGTCAAAAAGATCATTTTTCGATTTATTAAAAATGTTCGAGTCGAGGTTAAACGCGAACGAACCCCTAAAAGACGACTCTTTTATAACTTCGGTAAAACACTTAGAAAACGGACGATAAAACTCGGAGTATAGTATTGGTTCGTAACGATCGACTTTAGAACTCATATGACTTAAGTATGTCCCAAGTATAAGTACAATGACATGTCGTATTAACGAACGGATGTCGGGTCGGATCAGTGATAAAAGTAATCCACTAAAAGGGGTATAACGAGATAACTCAAGAACGTGTTTCGAATTAAGTATAACTTAACTTTTAATATGTTAAGTGATTAATCCCGAATGCCTTGGCTATTTATAGATCACCAAGCTGAACCGGGACCCGCTACCACTACCCCTTACCGTACTCGACTACCAGGCAAGTTTCAATTCCCTTCTTTTAGGCTGTTGTTGTGATTGAATAAATATATATATATGATTGCTGATATACATATGCCATTGCATGCATGCCTACTTTCAAGTTGAATTGATATACTTGTTCCCTGAATGTTATTGTTGGCTTATAAGCTAGATAGTTATATATCAGTTATAAGCCGGTTGTTGTAAGACCCTCATAGAAGGGCGTATACATCTTATTAATCAAATATAGACCGGGAGTCAATATTCCTTGATATATCGAGATTACCTCGGAGGAAAATATTTAAGTAAATATTTTCTATTATTTGGGCGACGAATATTATTTGAATATTCGTTCGAGCTTATTTATTTAATGATCCTTACTTCAAATAATTATTTGAACGTAATCATTCGACGAATAATATTTGTCAATATTCATTCAGAGTCGAATTGATTATCGATTATTATTTCGAATATTCTTCTAAAGATGAGACTACTAAATGAATATTATTTGGATATTCTTTTAGAATATTTTATATTAAATAAATATTACTTTTGAATATTCATTTAAGATATTAAATACTTGATGAATATTATTTTAATATTCATCTGAAGCTTGATTTAATTATCGAATATTATCTCGAATATTCCTTAAGGCTTGGATTACTAAATGAATATTACTTGATATTCATTTAGGATAGTATTCATTAAATGAATATTACTTCTGAATATTCATTTAAATTCCTAATTAATTATGAATATTACCTTAAATATTCTTTTAAGGTCTTATTAATTAATGAATATTGTTTTGAATATTCATTTAAATATTTATTTATTCAATAAATATTCTCCTGATATTTCTTCAGGGATTATTTTGAGAAATACTCTGATATAAGATATTCTTTCTTATTCCTAAATGATCTGTAAAATATTTTAATTCAATAAATATTCTCTGAATATTTATTCCATACTTAGAATAACCTCGATAAGGTTTATCTTCTTCGATTATTACAGAAAATATTTCGGAGTCATATTTTTATTAATCTTATATCAAGAAAGGTTCTCAGACATCATTCTTCTTTGAGTCTATCTCCTTAATAATAAGGGAACCTTACTTGGAAAAATGTTATTTATCTTGTCGACTTCCCGGTCATAAAGTATTTCCTTCACTCGCAACTCGGGTGTTGTTGACTTATTAAGTCGTTGCTTACCTTCTCATCTTTCGAGGGGTAAGATCACTGGAACAAGTTGATATCCGTTACCAAGTAATAGCTTGGGAGTTATTGGTAAATTTTCCCTTCCAACTAGATACGACTACTTTGTGGAGTCTTATCAACAAGTATTATACTTGGGGAAAGGGGGACGAACGTTACATTCAGAATCATGAATTCTATTTGAACTAGGAGTCGTGTAAGAGGCCGAGTAGCGCCGGTCCATCCCCTTGGCCCAACCGTTGGCCGGGGAGAGCTAGCAAGGCGGTATACAAGTAAAGCCGTCAGTTCTTCCTTCTACCGGTAGTAAATCTAAATTGAGCTGTACGATCTCGACTGATCATCAAGATTGGAACAGCGGGCGCGGTGAATACTCCATCATTGGTTCATCATCCAAATTTATTTATTTCCTGCAACATGATTACTGTTGGCAGAATTGGAAAAGGGTCATAACTGGAATTGCAACCTTTTCTTGCAAGTTCCTCTTCTTAATAACAATAAGAATATCTCGCTTACTTTGATGTAGCAGATATTTCTACAAACAAATACTTTAAGTTACCTTGTAACTTCATCGTTCATATTATACTGGCATCATTTCCGTAAAGGCATGGCATATGGTTTGAAAGGTACTTTTGAACTGTTATACATTATCGTTCAGTTATATATTATTGTTGGTGGGCTATTGCTCACCCTTGCTTTATTATTATATCACAACAACAGCTAGACCAGATGACTCGCACAAGGCGCACTCGACGCGGGCGAGGATGATGAGACTACCAGAGCTGAAGAAGAAGCTATTGGTAGGATATATTTATTCTTTCAGTACCAAGAATATGGTCTAGTATGACTTATGTAAATGGATGGCAAAGAGTATGTATTTATATTGAAATTCTTTTGGATTGTAAGAACTCATAATGTGATTAATAAAAATTTGATTGTTACTCTGATTTCATCTCTGGGACTATAACGGGTGTGTTTTATATTGTTGTGTTGGGTCATAGAGACGTAATTTATTTTATGTTAAGGAAAGTTCAATTGTTGTGGACAGAATTGGTAACCGTAACCACCGGATCCCGGACCCCGGAACTGGGGGTGTTACAACCACTACTCTAACACCTGCACTGCGGTTGTCCCTAGTACCAACAAAAGCACCACTTGTTTCCAGTACAGACAGCTAGGGCACATGAGGAAGGACTGCCAAAAGAACAAACCAGCAGCATCAGGGGCAAGCAGGGCTACCTCAAATAGGCCACCAACTGCTAGGACTTTTAATATGTCAGTACAAGATGCCGTGAGGGACACGGATGTGATAGCAGGTACATTTTCTCTCAATTCAGTCAGTGCAAATGTCATATTTGATTCAGGAGCAACTAAGTCTTTTATATCTAGAGATTTTGCGCATAAATTGAAACTTAAAACCCAGCAACTAAGAGATCTCTTACAAGTAGAAATAGCTAATCAGGAAATCGTATCGGTTAATCAAATTCACCCCGATTGTAAACTAAAAATAGGAGGACGATCCTTCTATGTCGATTTAATTCCTTTTAAGCTAGGGGAATTCGATGTCATTTTGGGTATGGACTGGTTGTCTCACAATAATGCGCAGATAGATTGTAAAGGGAAAAAGGTTAAGTTGAAAACCCCAGGGAAGAAAGAAATAGTGTTTAAGGGGATGCGACAGATCCAGAAAATTCTGACCATGGCGCAAACCAAGAGATTGTTACGAAAAGGGAACGAGGCTTATTTAACTTACGTTATAGACACTCAGAAGGAAACGCCAAGATTGCAAGACATTCCGGTAGTTAATGAATTCAAGGACGTGTTCCCACAAGATCTTCCCGGACTACCACCTGATAGGGTAATTGAGTTTGCCATCGAGTTAGCCACAGGGTCGGCGCCGGTTTCGAAGGCCCCGTACCGATTAGCCCCAGTAGAAGTGAAGGAGCTAGCTAAATAGTTACAGGAATTGTTGGATAAAGGCATGATAAGGCCCAGTGTGTCGCCTTGGGGCGCACCAGTGTTGTTTGTTAAGAAAAAGGATGGGAGTATGAGGTTATGCATCGACTACAGAGAGTTGAACAAGCTAACCATAAATAATAAGTATCCATTGCCCAGGATAGACGATTTGTTTGACCAGCTAAGAGGTGCTGAATACTTCTCTAAGATTGACCTGAGAACGGGATATCACCAACTGAAGATCAAACCTGAAGATATCCCGAAGACTGCATTCCGTACCAGGTATGGACATTATGAGTTCTTGGTAATGTCATTTGGATTGACCAACGCCCCAGCAGCCTTCATGGACCTAATGAATAGAGTGTTCAAGGAATATTTGGACAAATTCGTGATAGTCTTCATTGATGATATTCTCATCTACTCAAAGACAGAGGTAGAACACGCTGAACATTTAAGGATAACCTTAGAAATACTCAGGAAGGAGCAGTTTTATGCCGGTTCTCCAAGTGTGAGTTTTGGAAAAATGAAGTACAATTCTTAGGGCACCTGATCAATAGAGAAGGAGTGTTGGTTGACCCCTCCAAGATAGAAGCAGTTTCAAACTGGGAACGGCCAACTACTCCAACCGAGGTGAGGAGTTTCATTGGACTGGCCGGATATTACAGAAGATTTGTCCAAGATTTTGCCAAAATCGCAGCTCCATTAACTCGACTTACCCGCAAAACTGAGAAATTTGAATGGACTGAAAAATGCGAGAGGAGTTTCCAAGAGTTAAAGAAGAGGTTGGTGACAGCCCCAGTGCTGGCATTACCTGATCGAAAAAGGAGATTTCGTGATTTACAGTGATGCTTCGCATAAAGGACTGGGATGCGTGCTTATGAAGCACGGCAAGGTAATAGCATATGCGTCTAGGCAACTGAAGGATTATGAGGTCAGATATCCCATGCATGATCTAGAACTAGCAGCCATAGTCTTCGCTTTAAAGATTTGGAGACACTACTTGTATGGGGAAAAGTGCGAGATTTACACTGACCATAAGAGCCTCAAGTACATTTTCACTCAGAAAGAGCTTAACATGCGCCAGAGGAGATGGTTAGAGTTAATCAAGGATTACGACTGTGAAATTCGCTATCACCCGGGAAAAGCCAATGTGGTGGCTAACGCCCTTAGTAGGAAAGAGAAGCTCAAGATGATATGTTCAGAGGGAGAGCTAGTGAAAAATTTTGAGAAGCTTGAAATTGAGATTAAGTTACCTGGAGAGGGCCAAGAAAAGTTGATGGAAATTAGAATCCAACCTCCATTGTTAGAAAAGATTAGACGGTGCCAGGAACGTATGATGGAGGAAGAAGAGAACTCCGCGAAAGAGATAATAACCGAGGAGGAAATTAAGTGTGAAAGAGACAAGGAAGGGATCATGAGGTACACGTACAGGATTTGGATCCCAAATGTTCAGGAACTCAAGGATGAGATTTTAAATGAGGCACACAACTCAAGATACTCAGTGCACCCCGGTAGCACCAAAATGTATAGGGATTTGAAGGAGTATTACTGGTGGCCCAATATGAAAAAGGATATAGCAGAGTGGGTAAGCAGATGCTTGACCTGCCAATGAGTGAAAGCAGAGCACCAGAAGCCCAACGGACTTCTACATCCCTTAGAGATTCCAGAATGGAAATGGGAACACATAGCCATGGATTTCGTAGTAGGTTTACCAAGGACCAAGGCTAATCATGACGCCATTTGGTAATTATAGATCGACTGACGAAGTCAGCTCACTTTCTCCCGATCAACGAAAGATACACGGTCGACAGACTAGTGGATATCTACTTAAAAGAGATAGTGGCGTGACATGGAGTCCCAGTCGCAATAGTATCCGATCAAGATCCTAGATTTAACTCCAAGTTTTGGAGAAGTTTTCAAGAATGTGTAGGGACCCGGCTAAACATGAGCACAGCCTACCACCCCCAGACAGATGGGCAAAGTGAAAGGACCATCCAAACGCTAGAGGATATGTTGAGAGTCTGCGCGATAGACTTCAAAGGAAATTGGGATGATCAATTGCCATTGATTAAGTTTTCCTACAATAACAGTTTCCATTCAAGTATAGGAATGCCACCTTATGAGGCCCCTTATGGAAGGAAATGTCGATCTCCCTTGTATTGGGATGAAGTTGGAGAGCGAAAGATGCTCGGGCCCGAAGTGGTCCAACGAACTAAAGATGCAGTAGATCTAATCAGACTTTATATCGAATATTTTACTCTTTCATTCAAACAATGAGAATTCATTTGAAACCATTGATTACTTGAATGACAAACTACGTCATTCTTTAATTGTCATGGAGTAGAATTGCTTTCTATTGACTGACCTTCATCAATGTGACTTTAGATTTCCTCTTATTATTCAGGAGGAAAAGTATACACCCGATGTAAGAATTGTATAAAGACCGTCTTTATGACTTTTGTATCCAATAATCATTGCCCTCGTGCAACATTCTCTATGATATCATATTACAGAATTATCAGAACCTGAAGGAATAAACCTTGTTGTACTCTTTCTGTCTATCCTTACATCTCCGAAAATCGATACTCCTAGTATTTGGAACCATCAACATTCTTGGAACATCCAATGTGGAATTCTTATTGAAATTATCTATTGGACCTTGTTATTTTAAAACCATTCCTTTCAAAGTGATGACTCTAAGGTGAACGGGAGGTACAATTATGAACCGTTACACCAATATGAGGTCAAAAACCAAATGTTGTAATTGTGCAGCCAGAGCGTTATGCCGAGTAATTATTAAAGTAGAAATAACTTGTCGGGGCATACCACAAGACCTTTAATATTAGTGTGAGGAAAGTTATAAGAAATGATGAGGTGGTTGGGGGTACGCTCCTACCAACCGTTGTCAGGATGTTATATTAATGAATTCTGGAGTTACCAAGCCTTTTCCTGATCCAGGAAATGCAAATCGATTGCGATGTAAAACATATCCTTAGAGGAAACTAACATGGAAGTGAGATGGACAAGAAAGGAAGAAATATTGTGGCAAGAATGTGAAGCTTTACTTAGTTTAAAGGGATTAATGCATATAAAAAGACATAAAGTTTAAAAGGCCCCTAGTAGCAAATGGATGCATCGATATATCCCAACGATCCTCCGAGATTACCACCTAATCAAGTTTATTGGGAATCGTAGCAGCATGCAGGCCTCAGGCTGATCGGTGCCAGATGTGAAAGAGGACGAGCGTGTGACATCTTACCTATACCATCGAGAATCGATACCCCTAACCGGAGATGTAAGAATTGTTGACCAGTTAAAACACGTAGTTGTTTTTCAAAGATTAGGTTGAAAAGCGGGTTTCACCAACTCAAGATCGACCTCTGTACTGTGCCCAAGTTGGCATTTCACACTAATATAAACGTTATAAAATTATAGTGGTATCATTTGAGTGGACTAATGAGTCAGAAGCCTTTATGGATTAATGAACAAAGTTTTGGAATGAAATGAGATATTAGCAACAACCTCGTTGTTAGCTATACTTGATGATAAAAAGAGGACTTTGAGAGTCACGATGATGCGTCTTTCAAGAGTTTAAGAGGTGCGCTGATGCGGTAGAAAGGGGATGATAGCCTATACTTCTAAACAACATAAAGGTTACGGGATAGGATATACTAACCGTGAGTCTGGGATTAGTCATGATGGCGTTCACGCATAAAACTGAGACGTTAACTTTATGAGAAAAGTGTGAAAATTTTTCCACAACTGCCATAAGTATATCTTCACATTAGAACTAAACATAAGGAAGAGAAGGTGACGAAAGAGAGCAGGGAGTATAATGGAGAAATCTGTTATTTCCCAGGAAAGGCCAGTGTGGTGGCCGATACCTATAGAATGGATTATTCGAAATTGGAATTCAGTCAGTATTGATTGAGAAAATAGAGTATATACAATAAAGAATAATGTTAGAGGAAAATGACTAAAGTATGGGGAAGGACAAAGATGTACAGAGGATTAAGAGAATGTTTGGCAAACGGATATGAAGAATGGTATTGGCAAACTATTAAGTACAAACGCAACATGTCAAAAACAAAATGATAGAGATCTAGTGGATTAATTCCGCATGTAGAAAATCTTGAACGTGGATAGAATTATAATGAACTTCATGAGTAGGTCACCGAAGACCGAGCCAAGAGATGGCCCTAGTTGATTTATAATTGCTGGACCAAGTGATTTACCTACGAGAGACTTTCCATTTAGAAGATTATCGATTTATATACGGAAGAGATGGTGGGGCAATATAAAACTTCTGCAGTGATTACGTAAGATAGAGACTTAAGGATAAACTTTGAATATTGAAGGTGCTTTCAAGTATAATTAATAAAGAGATTGAGCGTATGTACTAATTTGATCTGTGGCTGACGGACAGGGAAGAAGAATTATCCAGACGATCGAATTTATATTTAGTGTCGTGCCTTAGATTTCACGGGGCAGTCGAGAATAAAAACTTATTCATGAAATGAATGTTGTTATCACGATCGTCACGATGCGAACGTACGGACGTCTATTGTAAAACGTACTACTAAAGAAGAAGTTTCGCTTTTCTTGCGTTACGAAGAAGTCAATGAACGAGGGATATAGTAGCGGAACTGGTTCGACGTATACCGAAGACTATACAGTATCCATAGCAAGTAGTAACGGCTAACGGGAGGCAACACATGCGTGCTAATCAAGCCAAGGAACATGAGGAATACCGTGCGTATTGACGTTGTCTCAGATTATAAAACACGACCACAAAGTATTCACGGGCCAACGATACAAGGACTCAACATCGATACAATGAACAAGGTAGAGGAGGAACGTATAAGTAGTGGGATAGATATTTTCAATCATAGAACAACCGATAAGGAATACAGGTCGAGGAGAGCATGCATTGAGAAACAACATTAAAGCGTTGGTGAGACCAAAGTGAGAGAACAAAAGGGTTGAAGTGTCAACCTGAGAGTTGGAAAGGGTAAAGTTGGAATTGTATCCACAGCTATTTTCCTTAGGTTCTTAAGATAGAATCCTTTTAAGGAGAGGAGACTGCAATAACCCTAATTTTCGTGAATATTCGAAACCTGGATGAATAGTAATTTTATGGGTAGACGAGAAATTTTTGCAATCACGATATGTACGAATTATTAAATGAATATTTCGAATTGATACTACGTCTTTACGGTGCAGATGAGTGTATGTAAAAGTCATTAGTTTCTTTTACGAAACCCATTATTTCGAATGGTCAAATTTTTATGAGATATCAAAGGAGTATGAGGTGGGAGACTTCGTGATGCTAAAGGTATCCCCCTGGAAAGGATTGATGCGGTTTGGTAAGAAAGGGAAGCTAAGTCTGAGGTTTATTGGACCTTTTGAGATTTTGAGGCGTATTGGGAAGTTAGCCTACGAGTTAGTCTTGCCCCCAAGCTTGCAGCAAATTCGTAATGTGTTTCATGTGTCTATGTTACGACCCTACCACACCGACTATCGGCATGTGATAGAGTACGACCAAGTGGACCTACAACCAAACTTGACCTATGTGAAGCAACCCGTGGAAATCATGGATAGAAAAGTACAAGTGCTGAGGAACAAGGTTGTCAAACTAGTGAGAGTTTTGTGGAGGAACCAGAATGTCGAAGAATCAACATGGGAACTAGAGAGCACGATGCGTGAAAAGTACCCCCAACTGTTTTCAACTTGATTCCGGGACGGAATCCTTTTAAGGAGGGGAGGCTGTAAGAACCCTAATTTTTGTAATATTTTTATATAATAACATATGACATTGTGAATTTGGAACCTTTTGAGTCACCCATGTTGTTTAATGGAATTGATTATCTGAGAAATTATGTTGTTACATTCACTATGTAAGAAAAAGGGAAGATTGCTGAAGGCAAGGGTCTTATTGCTAGAGTATTAAAAGGTTTCTAAGGGCTTATGACAAGGAGTTATGGATATTCGAGGAATTTACACAATTAAGTGCTTAAGGAATTACAAGGGAAATCTCTACGCGACAAAATATTATTACGAGGAGTTAATTAAGATACGATATGAATTAAAGATTAAGTGACAAGCATTGGTGGAGGAATAATAATACAAGGAAGGATATTACATGCAAGCCTCATGTAACTAGATTGTTAGAAAAGCAAAAAGGCAACCAATGAATAGTAACTAGTTAGTGCATTATTCTAGGAGACAAAGAGGTATGGTGTGTCTAGTCTACTACCTAGGGTGTCAACATGTGATACAATACATATACATAACAATACATATTACAATAATACAAGTCATTATCCAACCAACACAAAGCAAAACAACTCTCTCTCCCCCTTGTTCATATAGCTCTCGGCCCAAGCATAGAAGGAGGAAGAAGAAATTTTTTTCTTCAACTTCCCATCACTTACAATTCAAGACAAAATTCTTAGGTTCTCTACACTCTATAAAGAAGGTATGCTATGAATTTCAACCCCTTTCATCCACTAGATTTTGAGATATTAATTGTTGAAGATTGAGTGAATAGTAACCATGAATGTTTATCTTTTAGATCTTGAATTACAGGGATTGTAGGGACTCATCCAAGGTGTTCTTGAGGCTTGTAAAGCTTACCCAAGGTTCCTAGATACTCAAGAAGGTATAAAACTCTAACCCCTCTTAGCCATGAATTATTTATGGTGTATAATGTTAGATCCATGGACTATGGTATGAATCTTGGTTATAAAAGTTATGGATGATGAAAATCTTGAGTTTAAATGTTGTTGATGTGATTTTTAAGATTGTAGTTAGTGTATATAACTCCATGTGTGCTATAAAGTAT
This sequence comes from Saposhnikovia divaricata, assembly GCA_036435485.1. Taxonomy (NCBI): domain Eukaryota; kingdom Viridiplantae; phylum Streptophyta; class Magnoliopsida; order Apiales; family Apiaceae; genus Saposhnikovia; species Saposhnikovia divaricata. The sequence continues at coordinate 171,553,480 of CM071600.1, forward strand.
GATCTTGGTGGTTTAGATGATGGTTGTGGTGTATACATAGGATTCTTGAATGGTTAAGTAAGAAAGCAAGCTGTGTAAATTTTCTGGGAACTTGTACTATCTTGTAGGAGGGTTTTGAACCCCTAAATCTTGTCTCCTGAGGTCCTAATGCATATGGTTAGAAAGGTATTTGAATGTAGTTTCCAGAAATATAAGGTTCATGACTAGGTGATGTATAGATTTTGAGTTATGGCCTGAGAAGTGAAGAATGGTTCTGGAATCCGAACTGCACTAAATGGTCCACTTGTGAGCCCTCTTTAAACCCCTAAAAATTTATGTAGGATCATGGAAAAATTAGGGGAGCTAGTAGTTGCAGTGGTGAAGGCTACCCAAAAAGAATTGGATTAAAATATGTATTTTTCAATTTTATAAAAATGTTAGAGTAAAATTCGCGCAAGTGAAAAAGTCGTACGAGGAGTTAGTGGAGTATTAATTTAAGGGGGGATTGGTACGCTTCGAATATGGTAACCAAATTAAGTCGAATAAGTGACAAGCATAATCGAGTGATGACATGAACCTATAGTGGGGCTAGAGAGTCATAAGACGAAGTCATTAAGTTAATTTTGTGTCCCCTACAACCTTGCAATTAAAAAGGGTATTGTTAAGGTACTAACGAATGACTATTGGTTATGTATAGATCATCATTCCACTCCGCAAGCTCGACCACCCCAACCGCACCAAGGCAAGTTTACTTTTCAAAACTTATATATAAGGATTTTCACTGTTGTGTTTGTAGCTTCCAAATGTATTATATGTTTATGCTTTACGAGATTATGTTGAAGTTTGAGATTTATGCATATGTGTTGTACACCCTTGAACTTAGAATGAAAGTGTTTCCTTCGGGCAACGACTCTAGCAATAGAGGTCGTAGCGGTCCAAATATACTATTGACCGGGGAGCGGTGTATTATTATATCGTGATTAAATTGCGAAAACCCGAAGAGCCATTCGGGAAGTATCGTATACTTAAGTATTTATTATTTTTACGTTGTTAAAAATACTCAGAAATATCTATCTTGGATTAAAAGCTTATTTTAATTAAATAATTATTTTATTAATTATTTATATTAAATCTCAAAATATCATTTATTGATTATTGTTCATTATTTTAAAGACAAAACTAATCCAAGATACCTTCATCGTTTTCAAACTCGAACTCTTTCGAATCCAAAACATTTTCGAAAACCGCCGGTCAGGTTTTGCTTCTTGTACGATTTCAAGAATTATCGGTCGACTGATGTCGGACCTCAACTACTCAGTTTTCAATCAAAATAAAGTTTTTAAAAGAAAAAGGGGACTCTGGCAGGCGTGGGAATCGTTGACGAACGATTCCCGGGATGTGTAAGCGGCCATGAGCCAGGCGGTCCATCAATTATTATTCCGGCCCAGGTGTTGCCGAAGGATGATTACGGATGTAGTTTTCATCGGGGGTGATTACGGATGTAGTTTTCACCCGAGGATAGTTACGGATGTAGTTTCTATCCTTCTACCGGTAGAGAAGACCCGCGGATTATTGGACTTGGATGTGGCGACTGATCATCGTCAATCCCTGTCAGGTTTTATGTTTTCTTCAAGTCCCATCCTCCACTTTGGAAAAATACTCAGACACTGCTTCTTGGGCCTAAGTGCCAAGTTGCCGATAGTGTGGTTTTTGATAAGAAAAATATTGACGTCGTGCAGTATCTAGAACTGCAAGATTTTCTATAAAGATTGGCACGTGTTAGTGCACTCTTGCAATTATTTCAAAGAATGAAATGTTTTTGACTGAGAAAGCTTCTAAGCTAATGGAAGGAAAGAGGTTTGCAATGATGTATTCCCTGTGCAGTATGTTAACCGTAGAGTGTTTTGCCGAAAATGATATACTCATATGTATATATTTTCAAACTTGAGATATATTGAAATGGGAACCTTATAAAAGGTTCATACGTTATTCTTAAAGCTCCGTAGTGAGTATAGATGTTTTATCCAAACTCGGACATATATATTGTCCAATCATGTTTTGAAATCTGAGATATATACCCATATAGTTGGGAATGTTTTCGAAATAAACCACATTATTATTTTTCAAAATGGTGAACTTGCTGAGCATTATGTAGCTCATTCTTGCTTTATAAAAACTTTTCAGAAAGAGAAGAATTTGGTCGGTTAACTCCACACCAACAGAAGCGGAGTAGAAGATTTACCCCGGAGATGATTTAGTTCCTGACAAATACTACAGAGTAAGTCTGATAGGTTTTCAACTGTAATAGTAAGACTTGTCTTCAAGTGTAGGTGTATAAGTGGAAGTGCGTAAGACTCTGAATTGTACAGATGAATTGTAATATTTAGTGTTACTTTTGATTTTCGTTTCTGAGGCTCTAACTTGTTTGTGCGTAAGATTGAGGTCTGGATGGATGTATTGTTGAGTTGTAAAGTTAATACAGGTATGATATGGTTGGATGGTGATGTGACGACCTGAATCTTTGACCTCGGATTTGGGGGTGTTACAAAAGGGGTTCCAATGTTCCAGAATTTCAGTTCAAATTGATTTCTGTTAACAAATTATGTGTTGATCTTGGCTGTAAAGTTCATTTTACTAATGATCATTTCTATATTCATGGTTGAAAGGCATATATTTAGCCTATTTGTATTTCGAGGATTCAACTCAACTTAAACAAGATTGTAATAGTAAATAGTATATAGACTGTCACAGGAATCTCTTATTGTATTATCTGTCACATGAAAAAGATCAAGGTCAATCTACGGACTTGAGGAACTACTACATTGAAAGAAGTTCAGCCATCTGATCAAGCCTCAGTGAAGTATTCGTTAAGAAGTGGATTCGCTTAAAGTGACAGAGATTTCAAAGGTGACAGAGTTAGTACAGAAGAAATAATATAGAGAGAAAATAAGAAAAGGAACCATATCATAGAGTCAAAAATAAAGGAAGGCCGTTGGAGTTAGTCGCTCATGAACCAGACCGTGCATCAAGTGTCAGCAAAAATTCAGTGGTAATTCTTTATTACTTTCAGTGGTTCGAGAAAAAGGTTTGGCTGTCAATTGACTGATATTAATTCTCATTTAATTAATATTATTTGGTAATTGATTTAATTAATAAATTAATTCATTCTGATTTAATTTATTTATTAAATTAGTTATCCTGTTAATTAAATTTCAATAAATGTATTAATCTAAATTGATTTAATTAATTAATTAGTTAGTCATTAATTGATTAATAATTAATTGATTCAATTAATTAATTGGATTAAGAAAAGGTTTAACAGCTGAACTGAGATTAAAAGGGGAAGAAAATCAATTCGAAAGAATTGAAATTAGTTGATTGCAAAAGAATTAAAGCAAACAGCTGAATTGTTTTGAAAACAAGAAACAATGCAAGTGTATTACAAATTGAAAAAGAGAACAAAGTATGCTGTCTGTCACCTGTACATGCTGTCGGTCCACGCTCTCCACTCTCCTGCAGGCGCGTAAGGAACACGTTCCAGAGATAAGCAGCACAGCCGCCAGCGCGTGTAACGCACTTGTACTTCTTGCGGCTGGACTTCGTTGGTTAGCTGTTTCAGTTTTGTTCACAAAACAATTAAATCAACCGAGTGTCATATTGCTTTAAATCAGAAACTCATAGCAATTTTGGTTTGACTATCATACCGAGAGTATTAGCGAATGTCAAAGTGGTTTAAAGCTAATATGACAATCAGAGTGTCATATTCAAAGTCATAATGGATTGTCATAGTGGTATTAAATGGAGACAATATGACAGTAGACAATTCAACTCACACCTTGTTTAAATAGACAACTGCTAGTGACTTACAGAGATAGACACGGAACATTACATCTACAAACCCAGCAGCTTATATCATCTCTCTCAACTCAAGAACATAGGAGCTACTAAATTAATTCCTAGAAAATCAAGCTTGCTACCTTTGTAATATTTTATCCGGTAGAACTTGATCATTTGTATCTCTTATACTATTAACGAGTTTTTACTCCTAATTTATATCTCAATTTTTATTAACAAATCTAGAAAGGTTCATGTCGAATTTTCTAATTTCTTTTCACTAACTAGATATTGATTATGTACTGAAATTGTAACAACCTCTCAAGTTTAATATATTTTATATTTAACTTGAATTTTGTTTCATTTTATTTCCGCATCAAATTTGTTATTGGATTAAATATAAAATCTATCTGAACAAATTTCGATAATTCAGTACTGTTTGTATTCAACCCCCCTTCTACAAACATATTGGACATAACAATTGGTATCCAAGCCATTTGATTGAAGCAAATATCAAGATCCTATTTTTTTTCTCTTCAATTAAAATCGAGCCCGAATTTTTAACTCTCTTAAAAATTCTTCATGTTTTCAAAATTTGGTGTTGTTAAGATACCTATCTTTGACAAAGATAATTATGACATATGGAAGAATAAGATGATGTTGTTTCTTGAAGTTGCCAATCCCAAATTTATGGGTGTATTGAAAATCGGGCCAATAGTTCCTATGGTTACAGAAGAGGAAGTAACTATGGATGAAACATTTGTTATTCCTGAAAGGACATATCCAAAAAACGTTAATTCTTACACAGTTGATGACAAAGTGGATGTTGCCCTTGATATAAATCTAAGACTCAGTGATGTACAACCATGTTGTTAATTGTAAAACTGCTAAACACATGTGGGAAACTATTGAAACCATCAATGAAGGAATGGATGAAGTTAGGGAGAACAGATTAGAGATCCTAACCTCTGAGTATGAACACTTCAGATCAGGCCCTAATGAAGATATTCAAGAAGTGTTTGAAAGGTATAATAAACTGATCAATAACTTGCAACTGCATGGCAAGTATTATACACTCAAGGAGATAAACAGGAAGTTCCTTCTTTCAATATCTACTCATCTGGAACACAGGATCACTGCCATTAGGGAATCTAGAGATTTGAATGAAGTTACTCTTGAAAGACTCTTCGGCATTCTTAAAACCTATGAGCTAGAGCATGAACAATAAAAGAGTTATATGTAAAAGAAAGAGAAGTCAGCACTTTTACTGCTTTGGTTGGTAAGGCTCCGGTAAACATGGAAGCTATGGTTGTTCAACCTTACAGCTCTGAAAAGGAGGTGATTGTTGCAGAGTATGGGAAGACAGCTGAAAGTCAGGGTTGTGCAAAATTTTATTTATTGAAGGAGCTGGAGGAACTGGAGGATGAATCAATGGCACTGTTAGTAAGACAGTTTAATCATTTTAGATTTAGAAGAAATCCTAATTTCAGACTCAGGTCTACTGAAAAAGATTCCAGCAAGGAGGTTCTTCCTCAAGTAGCATAAGGGGTGGCTACAAGTCTGGGATGGTAGATAGAAGTATGATCAGATGCTTTAACTGTAATGAAATGGGACACTTTGCAACTGAGTGTCATCAACCTCAACAAGATGCAAGGAGAGAGTATGCATCTGGTAAGAAGAAAGAAGACACGGCCTATATGGTTCAAGGCAAAAGCTGAGATGACACGGACAGTGATGAAGAGGAGGTTGAGGTTCTTGCGCTGATGGCAAAAACAGAAGAGATCCTAAATGGTCCTAAATCTCAGGTAAAATTTACTGACTCTGAAATAATACGTCATTTTGGTAGTACCTTGGATTGTGCTAAAAGAGAAAATTCTAGAATAAATTTGTTGAACAATGATCTTGAAAATCCAGTGTTAGAATTAAAAAAGGTGCACAATAATCAAGATAAGCAAAAAGAGGAAATAACACTGCTTAACAAAAGAGAGAAATCCATATTAGAAGTAGTGTCTAAACAACTTGCTAAAATTGCTGAACTTGAAACCAAGGTTAGGGCTTGCTTTAATTCTTGTAAAGTGGCTAAAGAGATTTTCAACAGACAAGCTGTTGAGCAAACCATAGGAATATGGTTTGGTTACAACGAAGCTGTTGGAATGTTATGCATAAATTCCCCTAATCCTGTTAGTGCTAAAGAAAGGGGAATACCACATGTGCTTAAGGATGTTTAGGATCCTCCCTTTAAGATGTCCATTGCAGAACCTCCAAACTTCACTTCTATCATTATTCAGGAGGAGATGCGTACTGAGGACATTGCTAGTGGAAATGTCCATCTTAATGTAAAAACTGTTAAGGACATTAATCCCAAGAATGTTCATTCTAAGAAAGATGTACCTAAAGTGACAGTCAAGGTTGTTGAGTCAACCTATTCTTCTAAAACTGGGTTAGGTGGTATTAAGTTGAAAAAGACCAATAACATGTCTAACATGCATACCACGCCTATTATTGATTCTTCTCATAAAGCATGTGGTGTTGTCAATTGCATGTCTTGTGCTTTTAATGTTATGTCTGCTTACTTTAATGGTAATCATGCATGTGCTAATAAGACTGTTCCTCGACAACATATGAATAGAATAAATATGTTAGATCAAAGACTGCTAGTCCTCCTCATGTTAGGAGAGAGACATTTGTACCAAAGCCTAAACAAAGTTTTATCAAGGCTATTTACAAGGTCAAATGTCCAGTCGTTGAAAAGAATGTTATTGCTGCTAAAGAGACATGGATACCCAAGATAAAACAAAAGATTGTCAAATTTGTTTATAGGGTTAAATGTCTATTGATTAATGATGAAATTGGTGTCAAGGTCAAGAATGTGGTTTTGCCTGACAAAGGCCAATTTTTCAAGTACACTGGACCCAACAAAGTTTAGGTCCCGAAGAAAGTTTAACCGTTTTGGCATTGCAGGGTGTGTAACAGGTAGATCGTGTTATGTCGATTCTGGACAGTGGATGTTCAAGGCATATGACCGAAGATAGAGCCCTGCTGTCAAGAGTTGTGAAGGTATCTGGCCAAGTGGTATCCCTTGGAGACAACAGCAGGGGTATGACCTAGGTCAAGGCTATTCAATAGCTAAGAATGTTGTCAGTAATAAAGCATCTTTTAGAAGATGAAGAGCTTATTGTTCGAGGATTAAGGAAATAAAGCTTATCTGTAGCTGACATGGAATCTCAATCAATGGTGAAGTCAATATGTCTAATCTAAAGCTTCATCAGACAAGGGTTCAACTATAACATAAGAAGCTCTCAAACCTTATTGTCAAATCAAGAGATTCTTTCCTAGTAATAGAATTAGTAAAGGAGACTGGCTCACCTGGAATCAAGTTAAATGATTGCGTGGCATGTCAAAAGCTGTTGTTTAGACATTCTGAAGACTGAAGACCACTAATGTTGATTGATCACAATATATGGAGTTGATCAACATGAAGTGATTGAAAGTCTTAATATGATGATTCAACAACTACAAAACCTCCTGTTGTGCCCAAAATTTGTAATGGGCTTAGTTTTGGGCCCATGGATGTTGGAGGCCTGGTAGGGTGTTTAAAAGGAAGGAACGAGTTTGCAGGAAAGAGGGAGGTGTACCTCTAGAGGGAAGCTCTGGAGGTGGAGGTTCGCTTTTTAGGGAAGCTGTGCTGGTTCAGGTATACCCACAGGCTCCACCTCTGCAGATTCGAATGGATAAGGATTACCTCCTAAGTTTTAGGAGACGTAAATTGAGTCCTTTTAACAGTCTATTTTATGGAGGGACACGTTTCTAAATATGATAATTCTTATATATTTGTGATATGTGTATAGAGTTGTGGTAGGATTGGGCTTTGGGAGTCCTACTTCGGACAGGACTCTACTAAGTGGCTAGCTGATTAAAGGATAAGGCATATTTCTACACAAACACTTCGAGATAAGCATGGGAGGAAGGATGAAACTTTATCATTTTCGTGGCTTAATCAACAAGGAAAGGATTCCTAACCTAAAAGAACTACATTAGGGCTTGATTCCTATAAATAGGATATGTAGGCAATTAGCCAGGGGTTCGGTTTTTACTTTCTAAATACACGAGGCAAGTGTACCCTAAGTAATACATTCCTGGACGTACTTACCCGGATTTTTGCCATTATTGTCCGGTGAACTTGCTAATTCAGCCCTCTAAACACTAAACGCCATTTTTAGGTTCAGCTGTCATGTTTCTTTACAGCTGTTCCATCAGTTTTATTATTCGAAAACCAAGGATAATTCCTATTGTTCCGGCGAGGCTTTCTCGGGGTGTTGTGTGAATTTTTTGCACAACATTTTTGGCGCTAGAAGGAGGGGCTTTCTCTCTTAAAAAAAAAATCAGTTGGTGAATCAATGTCGGAAAATTCTGAACCTGTTCGGATGCCAAGCGGCGAGGATGGTAGGCATAAGGCCAATCCTGATGGTGAAGTAACTGCTAAGGATATCCTCAACCATCTTCAAGCTATGGATGGTAGGATTGACCAGTTGGAAAGGAAATCATCGCGGAAAAAGAAAGGACAAAGAAAGCATAGGTCCTCGGAAAGGCGCTTTAGACGGCGTGAAGTGACACCAAGAAATTTGGATTTCGGGAGTGAAGAAGAGCCTGAACAAGAGGCTCGAAAAAATAATTTCTCTGATGTTGAAACGGATCGAGAAAATGTGGATCGGAAGGAAGGTCCTGTGGACTCCCCAACTAGGAGTGTGAGCGTATTTGATCGAGTCGGGAAAAAGCTCAATAGTAAAGATTTATGGCATGTGTTGGATGGAACGAAGGAGAAGGTGGATGGAAATGACAACCTTGACAAGTCTCAGTCGAGGGGTTCTAAGAGCTATAGGAAGGAAAAATCTAAAGATGAAGAGCGGACTCATGACAGGAAGTCTAAGTCCACCAAGCTCCAATCAGCTGTCGGGAGTGAAGACAGCTCCAGCTCCCAAGACAGTTCGGCTCACAAACAGAATGGAGACTTGAATGAAGACACGGTGAGAGTGAGGAATACCTCTCAGATGGAGAGGATGCAAGTTATAAGGTGGCTGATTTGAGGAAAGCTCTGGAAAAAATTAAAGCTGAGAAGAGGTCGACATCAGGGCTAGCTGTAGCTTCACCTTTCACTAAAAAGGTCCGAGATTCACCCCTTCCACCTAGGTACAGGGGGGTAGGAGATTTGAAGTTTGATGGCACCACAGATCCAGTGGAATATCTCAGCCATTTTAGTACTGAGATGGAGGTGTACCAAGTCAGGGATCGCATAAAATGCCAACTGTTGGCAGCTACGCCAAGGGATAATGCTCATCAGTGGTTCAAGAGGCTGCCATCTAATTCAATTCATTCCTGGAGGCAAATGAGCGAGCTCTTTCTGACTCAATTTCGGGCTACTATGGCATTTGCACCTCTTGCTAACACTTTGGCAAATATCAAGCAAAGGGAGAAGGAAACTCTCAGAGAGTATTTTAAGCGTTTTAACGCAGAGGTGCCCAAAGTGAGGAAGGCTACAGATGAAACCTATAAAAAAATTCTGATAGCTGGGATATGGCCTGGAAGTGATTTTTGGAAGGAGCTTCAAAAGGAGGAACCTGTCACGCTGGCTGATTTCTATGCACGAGCTGAAGCTCATAAAGTAGTTGAGGAATCTATGGCTAAATTGAGGAAAGATAACAACCCAACTGGTTGGAATGGAAGAAAAAGAAGCAGGTCCTACAGTCCTAGGAGAAGAAATGTGGATAGGCGTGCTTCCTATCAGGGAGCTTCAGCTTCCACCGAAAGGGATGCTGGTCGCAAGGATAGGACAACACCTCTAACTGTGAATGCAACTGGTTCAAGGAGGTCTGTGGAATATAAGCCCCTACCCTTGAAGAATTATAATAAATATTCAGAGTATACCCCGTTGGCAGCACCTCTTGAGCACGTGTTTGAGGTTGGGGACAAAGCTGTAATGTTCAGGAAGCCGGCTCGCATCGGCCCACCTGGGAGGAGGGACCTAGGAAAATATTATGCATTTCATGATGCAAATGGACATGAGACAGCTAATTATCGTCACTTGAAGGATCATGTTGAGGATTTAATTAGGAAGGGATACCTTACAGAGTTTGTGGCACAAGAGGCGAAAAAATATAAAGATGAGAAAGAAAGAAAGGAGGCAGAAAAAATGGTACCTGATCGTACAGCAAGGGCAAATAGTATTCGGACCATAATAGGAGGCCCATACATTGGAGGTACGAGTAGGAACTCTATGAAGAACTTTGCACGGGAGGCTAGAGGAGCTCCCCTCACTAATGTCTTCCACCTGGCTGAAAGGCCCCCAAAGCTATTTAAGGGGGAAGCTGCAGACATCACCTTTACTGAGGAGGATGCTAAACATGTACATCACCCATATAATGATGCCCTGGTGGTCATGTTCTCCATTGGAGGGATGAATGTGCATCGGATCTTAGTGGATAATGGAAGCTCATGCAATATAATAGCTTATGACACCTATCAGAAAATGGGACTCCTGGATAAGGAGATGTTCCCCTCGTACAACGACTTATATGGATTTACTGGAGGTCCAGTTCAGATTGTGGGACGAGTGAAGCTCCCAATCAGGATGGGGAATGAACCTTATGTGGCAACTCAGGTTGCAGAGTTTATGGTAGTAAATGAAGACATATCTTATAATGCTATCATGGGTAGGCCTTTCTTGAAGGAGATGCGTGTGGTGACTTCCATTTATCATCTCTCAATGAAATTTCCAACTCCTAATGGGATTGGGGTGCGTACGAGGATGTCAGTCAGATTCACGGGAATGTTACGGTAAGGCCTTGCGTACTGCTGAGCAAGCTTCAAAACACTTGATGTTGGTAGATGGCGGAACAACTGACAACTGTTATCGATATCTTGGACTCCCAAATACTTCGGCTGAAGAGTCTTCCCAACAGAAAGGAGGGGTATGTGAGAAAGAATCATGCAATAAAATTATGATTGTGCAACATCCAGGAAGACCCTTACGTGGATGTACCTTCATTTTTGGGGGTAGGTACTGGAAGGAAGGTGCTCATGCTGGAGGCACCTTAACTGAAAAATGGAAACGGCAATGATGATTTTGTTGAAGGCATCGTGGAAGAGGTCAATGATAGTGACTTTGATGAGGTGGAAATATTAGAGCAATCGCAAAAAGAGGTACCTGAATCTGCCTAGGTGGATGATAAAGGGAACCTGGTGGAAATTGATTTGGATCCTAGGATGCCCGAATCCAGAGAAAAAGCTGGTTCTGCAGGAGACACTGTATCTTTTATGGTAGATAACACTGATTCTAGTAAGGAGCTGAAAGTTGGAAAACAGCTGGATCTGAATATGAGGGAAGCTCTGGTGAACTTCCTTAGAAAGAATGTGGACGTGTTTGCTTGGGATCATTCAGACATGATTGGGATAGACCCAAAGGTAATGTGTCATCGTCTTAATATTGATCCTGAAGCGAAAACGGTAAGGCAGAAAAGAAGGGCCATTGGTGGTGAAAGAGCTTCTGCTTTGAGAGAAGAGGTGGATAGATTATTGGCAGCTGGTCTGGTGAGGAAGTCTTTTTACCCCATGTGGTTGGCAAATCCGGTGCTGGTCAAAAAGCCCAATGGAAAATGGCGTACTTGTGTGGATTTTACAGACTTGAATAAGGCGTGCCCAAAGGATAGCTTCCCGCTTCCTCGTATTGACCAGCTGGTGGATGCAACTGCTGGGCATGCCCTGCTGAGCTTTATGGGCGCATATTCAGGATATAATCAGATTCCTATGTATGGCCCAGACCAAGAACATGCTTCCTTTATAACAGATAGGGGGTTGTATTGCTACATTGGGATGCCTTTTGGTTTAATTAACGCGGGAGCTACGTATCAACGTCTGGTAAACATGATGTTCAAGGATCAAATTGGGAAAACAATGGAAGTATATGTTGACGATATGTTGGTAAAGTCAAAAAAGGCATCTGATCATGTTTCATACTTGGCAGAAATGTTTGACATCTTGAGGAAATATAGAATGAAGCTCAATCCTCAGAAATTTGTATTTGGGGTAGAATCTAGGAAGTTTCTCGGGTTCATGGTTAATCACCGGGGTATTGAGGCTAACCCTACAAAGATTAAAGCTTTGTTGGAAATGAGGTCACCTAGGAGCGTGAAGGAGGTTCAGTCATTAACAGGAAGGGTTGCAGCTCTGAACAGGTTCGTCTCAAAATCTTCAGACAGGTGTAAGGAATTCTTTTCAGCAATTAAGAAAGGAAAGAACTTTGAGTGGACGGCTGAATGTGAAGCTGCTTTTAAGAAGCTAAAGGAACCGCTGGGCAGTCCCCCGCTCCTTTCTAAACCAGTTAATGGGGAGGCTCTGATACTCTACCTAGCAGTTTCTGAGTATTCTATTAGTGCGGTGTTGGTTCGAGAGGAGGGGAAGGTGCAGTTTCTGGTGTATTATGTAAGCAAGAGATTGCTGGATGCGGAAATCCGATACACTAACATGGAGAAGTTAGCCTATGCATTAATTCTTGCTTCAAGGAAGCTTCGGCCTTACTTTCAGTCTCACAAGATCGAAGTACGGACTTCTTTCCCGCTAAGGCAGGTGCTACATAAACCTGAAGCTTCTGGAAGGCTGATGAAGTGGGCTATCGAGTTAGGGCAGTTTGATGTTGAATATAAGCCGAGGTCCGCAATAAAAGGGCAGGCATTGGCTGATTTTCTTTTGGAATTTCCTCCATCGTTTGAGGTAGGTGGAGATGAATGCGTACCTATTGGTGAGCTACCTGTGACAGAGGTGCCTGTGGAAAATTGTGCTCCGTGGTGGACTTTGTATGTGGATGGGGCAGTTAACTCTAATGGAACGGGTGCTGGCATAGTTTTGGTAAGCCCTGAAGGACATAAGTTGCAGAGTTCTATTCACTTTTGATTCTATGCAACTAATAATGATGCTGAGTATGAGGCACTAATTGCCAGCTTGAAGTTGGCTTTGGAAATGAAGGTGGAAAATTTGACAGTCTTCAGTGATTCAATGTTGGTGGTTTGGCATGTTAAAGGAGGGTTTCAGGCTCGAGGCCCTCGCACTGATTTATACATGAGGTATGCACAGGAATTGATGAGAGGGTTTAAGGAGGTAAATTTGGAACAGATTCCTAGGTAAGAGAATGCTGATGCAGATGCACTGGCTAAGCTGGGCTCTCAAAGGGAAGCTACTTTGCTGGGAGTCATTCCCCTAGAGGTTCAGTTTCAGCCAAATATTTCAAAAGTTGAAGCGTTAAATGTGGAAGCTAAGGTGAAAGATCATTGGGTGACTCCAATTGTGGAGTATATCACTAAAGGAGTTTTGCCTTCGGATAAGGATGAAGCTCGGAAGTTGAAATACAAGGCGGCAAGGTATGTAATTTATGAAGGAGTACTGTATAAGAGGGGTTTTAATAAACCTTTGCTGAGATGTATTTCCGGAGATGAGTGCGAATATATCATGCGGGAGGTGCATGAAGGGATTTGTGGTAACCACTCTGGAGGAACCTCTTTGGCACACAAAATACTTCATCAAGGGTATTATTGGCCAACTTTGCAAGGAGATGCTCACAAGTACACTCGAGCCTGTGATCGCTGTCAGAGGTTCGCAAAGTTGAGTGTCAACCCAGCCGTACCTCTTAAACCTCTCACCAGTCCTTGGCCTTTCGCGGTTTGGGGAATAGATTTAATTGGGGAGCTTCCCAAAGGAAAAGGAGAAGTAAAATATGCGGTTGTCGCAGTGGATTACTTTACAAAGTGGGCTGAGGCAGAACCTTTGGCTACAATAACTGCTGCAAAGTTGATGGAATTTGTGTTTCGAACTATAATTTGTAGGTATAGAGTACCTTATAAGCTCATCTCAGACAATGGGAAGCAATTTGACAGCAAGGAGATGCGAGGCTTGTGTGAGGATCTTGGAATTCAAAAGGGGTTTTCAGCTGTTTGCCACCCTCAAAGTAATGGTCAAACTGAAGCTGTGAACAAGATAATAAAACATACTTTGAACGCCAAGTTGGAGGAGCGAAAGGGAAGCTGGCCGGAGGAGCTTCCAATGGTATTGTGGTCTTATAATACCACTCCAAGAACTACAACAGGTGAATCTCCATTCACTTTGACATATGGATGTGAGGCAATGGTGCCTGTTGAGATAGGAGCTGGTTCGTTCAGGAGGGAAAATTATAATCCTGAAGATAATGAGGTGAATCATCGCTTGTACCTGGATCTTGTTGAAGAGGTACGCATGAATTCACAGCTGAAACTGGCTGCATATCAGCAGCGCACGCAGAAATATTTTTATAAGAAGGTACGAGCTCGCCCATTGAAGGTGGGTGATTTGGTTTTAAGGAGGGTGCTACCCAACATGAGGGTACCTGGTCATGGTGTGTTTGGTGCCAATTGGGAAGGACATTACCTTATAAAGACGGTTCTTTGGGAAGGTACTTATCACTTGACTGATTTGGATGGGAAGCTGATCCCTAGGGCGTGGAATGCCGAACATTTGAGGAAATATTACCAGTAGGTGCTTTTTTCAGGTAACGCTTTTAAGTAGACCTCTTTTAGGTATAGGATTAATAAAGGTAGTTTATTAATTATAGCTGCCATCTTTAGGACAAGTAGATGATTTGATTTTGTCTTGCTATGCTCGGGGGGTAGTGCATGTACACCTCACCGATAGAAAATGTCATGAATTTTGCTTCCATGAGGCTAATAAATTTGTTGCTTTTTTATAACATGTTCTGTTCTTGTATTATGTTCTGCTCCTTATATGCTTTATGGGATGAGTATGGAACCGTATGCATAAATATGTGTTTTTAAGTTCTTCATCATAGTTGGTAATATGATTAAAGAACTTGGGGGGTAGTAGGTTATATCACCTCCCCTTTGTCATTTTATTGAACTTAGGAAGTCAAAAATTGGAGTATAATAAAAAAAATTTATATATGAATTTTGGAATGGAATATGGTAATGAATTTTGGAATGGATTATGGTACATGGAGAACCTCATGAGAAGAGGTTCGCGAAATTGATCCACCTATGAGGAGGTTCCAATATGGAAGCTGTTTTGGAAATATACTATCAGGTTCATGTGGATCCCAGGGAATCTGGGCGCATGAAGAGCCAAAGGATAAGGATATATCATGTAGGAGCCAGAATTCAGGCTACATGAAATGGAATAACTTACATAAAAATAGGCAATAAGCTTCAGCTGGTTAAAAAAGTGAAGCTCACATATGATGCACATTGTGTTCATATTTCTGGAAAAAGGTTTTTATGGATTCTTTTTATAAAATAAAATAAAGTCATATGGGAACCGAGGCATTGGCCATATGACCATTCTCTACGTGGAAGGGCTAAATGCGAGCAAATGGGAAGCTCTACCTTACTTTGGAATTTTACACGTATGTTTGGATATTCATTCATAAGGGTCTTATTATATATTAAACAGGATACTTCATACATGGAAAAAGGATTGGTTGGATATTGAATTACTATGACCCACAAATGGATGAAATCATGTTAAGGGAAACCTCATGATGTATATGTCGTAAAGATGGTTATTGGTTTCGGAAATATAAGTGTCTTATGTGTTTTTAAACAATTCGATACACTTGGATTATTTTCTTTAACTCTAAATGGGAAATGATTACTTAACAGGAAATGTTAAGATAGGGATTTATATCAACATACATTTGTAATGAGTTTGACATTCTTATGAAACTCATTTGGTTACGAGTGAAAAGTTTGCATCCTGGTTTAGGTATGCGCCTTATCACTGGAATGCTTATGTTCAGCATGGTAACTTTATATGAAAAGTACGATGATATATGGAAAAACAAGATGCATAATTAAGGAAAACCAAAGTTATGAGTTACATCTTGTGAGGCAATACGAGGAGCCCACGACCTCATAAAAATTCAAAGTTAATAGCCACCAAGGCCATGCAAAAAGTTTAAACCCACGCAGGGGTAGGAAAGGTTTCTAATTTCAAGGAATTAAGGAGTAGGGGTGTCAGGAGATAACTCAGCCCTTGGAGCAGAAGGAACAGGAACAGCTATATTGGAGGCATCTGCTTTAGCTTCAGCTGCATCTTCCGAGGGAACCTCCACCTCTTTCTCCCTATCAGCTGGATCAACGGAATCCACCTTAGCTGCAGCAGCTTCCTTCTTCTTAATGTCCTCTACAGCTTTCACGGCATCTTCGCCAAGCTGGGACCGGTCTAAGTTAGGGAACCTGAGGTAGGTGGATTCAATATAGTCATTGATGGCCGCATTATAGCCAATACCATAGGCTTCCTTTCTCTTCTCCTTTTGAACGGACCTTTCTTCAACAAGCTTGATGTTCATATCTTCCACTTTTAGCTCTAGCTCATGGATTTGCTTGGCATAGGAAGAAACCAACTCCTCTTTCTCTGCATCTAGACCAGCAACTGAGTTGGCCAGCTGGTCACGTTCCTTTATCAACTTGGTTTCAGCAGACTTGAGCTTCTTATTGGCATCCATGTACTTCTTCTTCTCATCATCCTTGGCTTTGATGGATTGTTTAAGCTGTTTTACCTCTTCAGCAAGTCTTTGGTCACCTCTAGCTGTTTCCACAATCTTCTCACCATGCTTGAGGTAATGAAACAAACTCTGGGCATTGGCATGAAGGGCAGCTCTTGCACCCTCAGCTAGCGACATTTTGTCCCAAGCAGCTATGGCCTCTTCAGGAATTTGGCTTCCTGTCATCTCAAAGAAATATTGCATATGGGGACAAGAACTTCCAGGGTCTAAGGAAGGAGATATTTTAGCTTTTTTAGTGGAGCGAGAGGCAGAGGCAGAAGCTCGAGGTGGCTAAGGGAGAGGAGGTGGTAACTTTCTTTTGGAAGAGGTGGATGATTTTTCCAGGTTGGGAGATGGAACTTTGATCTTTGAAATAGGAGTAGCTGCGATAGGGGAGACCTTATCATCATCATCATCATCAGTAAACATCTCTTCATACTTGGTTGTTTTCTTGATAAAGGAAGGAATTCCTGAAGCCATTTCTGTGAGGAACAAACAACATGGAGACTGGTTAGCAAGTTACAGATTTAAAAAAAAAACAATTTTCATAAGTATATGCCTATATTAGTACTGTGCATGGTGTAAGGATTGTAAATAGGTTTTAGCTAGGTGGAGTAGGGCTACCTCTCCCAGGGATGAAGTTACAACTCATGAGGTTATCTCAAGTTAACAAGCTAAGGCCGTTCCCTAGTCCGGTTGATAAATTCAGTGCTTCGACAGCACGTTCCAAGGTTCGACCTCTTAAAGAAGATTTTGCAGGTATTTTTACAGAAAGGTTAAAATCGATTCTCAGTTGAGGGCAATCATAACAGTAAAGGAACTGTTTGAGCCAGCCACTCATCCCTCTCTTACAACTCCTAAAGGACTGGCCTTCATGGACACTCCAGGCGGCCAAATAAAAGAAACCTGAGTTTCTACCAGTGGGTTTTAGCTGGTAAAAATATCCCAGCTCTCGAGCAAAAAGAGTCTTATTGAACTTAGTATGATAAAGAATATACATACACATCGCCATGCGATATGAATTGATGGTGAGTTGGATAGGAGCTATGTCAAAAAATTCAAGAATTTCTTGGATAAAGGGGTGTAAAGGTAGAGATAACCCCAATCTAAAGAATTGGGCTGACAAGACAGCTTTAGGTAGAAGTTGGCCAGGTTCAAACATGTCAAACTTGTGACATCTCTCTTCGGGGGAGGGAATGACCAAAGAGCAACCTATGTGGTGTGATTGTGTCAACTTCTTTAATAAGGGAGCAGTCATGGAGGTACTTAAATTCTCACAGGACAGGGTGGCAGGAGGTTTTTCCAAGGTATTGCTTTCTAATTCACCTGTTAAAGAGTCTGTTCTAGGAAGAGCTGTTGAGGTAGTATGTGAGGGGGTAGCTTTTACGGAGGAAGCTTCATCAGCAGTAAGTTCTTGAAGAAGGTTTGGTGTTGTCGATTCTAGTGACATGTGTTCATTTGATGTGGATACAAGGATAGCTGGTCGAGTGTCTCTGGTGTTATGAGTAAAAAGGTTGGTTCTTAAGAGACGGGTTTGTGCAGGTTCAGTTATTTTGATTTTTGAACGGGTCCTGGTGCTTATAGAGGAAGATGGATTAATTTTAGAAGCTGGGGTGGTAAAGGGAAGCTGGTTTGTGCTTGGAAGTTCTGGGGAGTGGGCAATCACCTCAGAGGTAGAGTGCTGGGAGCTAGCTGCAACTGATCCACCAGACATCTGCACAAATTGAAGCAGGATGAGTAGGTGACCAGTGAGTCCTCCCGAATGAAGTGTCTTAACAGGCAGGTAAAAATAAACACATTAAAAGCGGTTGGGAGCGAATGAAAGGCCGGGTTCGCCCATCAGGAATCTTGACTACTCTTATTAAATTGGGTATATATAATGCATATATTACTTATACAAATTTAATTAAAAACAAGGATTGGTACATGCATTATAACAGCAAATAACCATTGGGTTCTAGAAAAGGGGTATTGTGTATGGATCTCTGGCAAAGAACAGAGAAAAGGTGGGAAGTGGTGAAAAGGCAGGTTTGTACAAGAGACTAACTGGCTAGAGGTATGCCCAGTTGCGAACCTTGGTTGTTTTTACCCATTGATTCGATTTGTGCCACATGCATGTATATCTGTTGTTAAAATTGAAATAGGGTTTAACGTATCAATTATTGGGTCGACAGTAATTGAGATTTGAGATGACATATGGGTTTTTTACAAAAACATATGACACTAATGGGTTTACGAGCCCAGATTAACGAGATCCGGGTTTTAGGGTTTTGATTTCTAGAGGGTATCATGGTCACAAAAGGGGGATATTCATTTTGATGATGAATTAACCATTAACAAACATGGTATAACAATATGTGTATGTAGAAATTGGTGTGTGTGTTCAGGTGTGCATGCATAAGTACGATTCGAGGGCAAATCGGAACATGTAATTAAGAAAATAGCAGTGGATATGAAGAACAGGGAGCATAAGAAAAGGGTCATACCTTGAGAAGGTTTGGATGTTTTGAGTCACTGTAATCAAAGTGTCACTGGAATGGATCGCCTGAGCGGAGCTTCTCTTTAGGAGACGAACCGTTTGGGGGAAAAGAGAGTATGTACTTGGGATAATAGAGAAAGAAGAGAGGGTGAACAGGTTTTGATATATATAAAAAGAAAAGAAAAGAATTGTGGCGTGTAAAAATGAATTGTGTATAGGTAGGAGTTATAGTTGCATTGGAATATGTACCGGTGAGAAGCTGAATTTGCATAGGACACGGTTTTTCAAAAAGAAAATGGGATTTTCGGTGTGAATTTTAATTTGTGAGTTGTCTTTTCAAAATTAATTTTTGGGAATTCACTCAAGGTATCAGAAGGATTTATTCTTTCGGAGAGAATTATTCAGAGGAAAGGATTTCTTGGTAGGGGTTATAATTAGGTGAACCTAAGTTAAAAAAAAAATTGGGGATTTATTTCGTGTGGAATTCTTTAGCAGCAGAAATGGTGTAGGTTCTAATTAAAAGACAAATAATGGATTTCTGGGATGTTGTTGGTCTAGTTATGGTAAGTTCATTATCGAAAATTTGAGGTATAAGGGTATTATGCTGGAGCTCGACATGAAAGCGAAGCTGAAGCTGAGGAGAAATGGCAAGGTTCCTTGTGTATTTTATAGCTACAAGGAACCGGGGGGTAGTTGTTGTGCCCAAAATTTGTAATGGGCTTAGTTTTGGGCCCATGGATGTTGGAGGCCTGGTAGGGTGTTTAAAAGGAAGGAACGAGTTTGCAGGAAGGAGGGAGGTGTACCTGTAGAGGGAAGCTCTGAAGGTGGAGGTTCGCTTTTTAGGGAAGCTGTGCAGGTTCAGGTATACCCACAGGCTCCACCTCTGCAGATTCGAATGGATAAGGATTACCTCCTAAGTTTTAGGAGACGTAAATTGAGTCCTTTTAACAGTCTATTTTATGGAGGGACACATTTCTAAATATGATAATTCTTATATATTTGTGATATGTGTATAGAGTTGTGGTAGGATTGGGCTTTGGGAGTCCTACTTCGGACAGGACTCTACTAAGTGGCTAGCTGATTAAAGGATAAGGCATATTTCTACACAAACACTTCGAGATAAGCATGGGAGGAAGGATGAAACTTTATCATTTTCGTGGCTTAATCAACAAGGAAAGGATTCCTAACCTAAAAGAACTACATTAGGGCTTGATTCCTATAAATAGGATATGTAGGCAATTAGCAAGGGGTTCGATTTTTACTTTCTAAATACACAAGGCACGTGTACCCTAAGTAATACATTCCTGCACGTACTTGGCCGGATTTTTGCCATTATTGTCTGGTGAACTTGCTAATTCAGCCCTCTAAACACTAAACACCATTTTTAGGTTCAGCTGTCCTGTTTCTTTACAGCTGTTCGATCAGTTTTATTATCCGAAAACCAAGGATAATTCATGTTGTTCCGGCGAGGCTTTCTCGGGGTGTTGTGTGAATTTTTTTCACAACACCTCCTAACATCCAAACGGAAAATCCATCTGAGAAATCAAAATTTGATGACATGTCATCCATATGATGATCAAGAACCTGAGGTTGCTACTAGTGATAATAATTTTAATGATGATAATAATCCAAGTGATGGTGGTTGAAAGAATTTTAATATTGGAGATATCCCTATCACTGGAAAATAATCATCAATTCAACCTGGCAACAACTCATGGGGAGTACACAAAGGATCAACTAGTCAGACACAACATCACAATGAAGAATAAGGCAAATCATCAAGATCTAATCTTTTCGAACTATCTGTTTGGAATAGAGCTGATCACTTATGATCCAGATGTTGGAGTAAGAACTAGAAGACCTCCATAGAATCAAGTATCTATTCAAGGTTTCTTTCTGGATTGGAACCTAGGAAACTAAGGAAGCACTTGCTGATCCTGAACAACAAGAAATGTGGAAGCTGGTACCCAGACCTAAGGACAAGAAAGTGGTTGATACTAGGTGCGTATTCAGAAACAAGCTAGATGAAGATGGCACAGTAACTAGAAATAAAACAATACTGGTAGCAAAGGGTTACTCACAAGCTGAAGGTATTAATTATGATGAGACCTATGCTCCAGTGGCTAGACTTGAGGCTATCAGGATATTCTTAGCATTCACAGCATTTTCTAACTTCAAAGTTATTCAAATGGATGTCAAGAGTGCTTTTCTGAATGGTAAGCTTGATGAAGAGGTATATGTAGAACAGCCCCCTGGCTTTGAAGATCCAGAATTTTTGGACCATGTCTACTTTCTCTTCAAGGCAATTTATGGTATTAAGCAAGCTCCAAGGAAATGGTATGACACTCCCTCTGAATTCTTACTTGAAAATGGTTTTGTTAGAGGTGTCATAAACAAAACTCTCTTTACAAAGAAACATAGGAATGATACAATACTAGTCCAAGTCTATGTGGACGATATAATATTTGGGTCTACTAAAATCTTCTATGCAAGAAATTTGCTAAGTTAATGCAGGGTAAATTTGAGATGAGCCTGATGGGTGAGCTGAAGTTCTTTCTTGGATTACAAGTAAGTCAAAGGTCAGATGGAATTCTTATTTATCAATCCAAGTATGTCAAAGAGCTCCTCAAGAAATATCAAATAGAGGATTCATCTTCAACAAGGACACCATCATCTACATCTATAAAGTTTGGGGCATGTGAAAATTCTGCAAAGGTATATGTCACAAGCTACAGAGGTATGATAGGTTCATTACTTTATCTTACTGCAAGCAGACCTGATATTATGTATGCTACATGCTTGTGTGCAAGGTTCCAAGCGGATCCTAGAGATGTGCATCTCGTTGCTATTAAACGAATCTTGAGATATCTTAATGGTACCCTTAACTCAGGCATTTGGTACCCTAAAGATTCTGGTTTTAACCTAGTTGGATATACAGATTTGGATTATACAGGAAGTATTTTAGATAGAAAAAGCACCTCTGGGAGTTGTCAAATCCTAGATGGCAGATTGGTTTCCTGGTACAGCAAGATATAGCAAACAGTTTCCAAATCAACAGCCGAAGTTGAATACATAGCTGCTGGAAGTTATTGCGCTCAGATCTTGTGGATTAGGAATCAGTTAAGGGACTATGGCTATGTACTAGACAAGATTCCTATCTTTTGTGACAACACAAGTGCCATAGCAATCTCCAACAACCCTTTACAACACTCGAGGACCAAGCACATCGACATTAGGTATCATTTTACTAGAGAGCATTCATGAATGGTATTGTGGTGTTACACTTTCTACCCATAGAGGAACAAACAACAGATATCTTTACTAAGTCTATTGATGAATCCACTTACACCAGATTTGTTGGTGAATTGGGTATGTTAAATAGTCCTAGTAATTAACCTTATTGATATCTGTTGCTTGCTCTCTAATAAATTTACAAGTGAATATTTTAGTGGTATTTATCCTTAAAATCACTTGTAAAATTATTTTATCAACTTATTTTCTTACTTGTTAATTCTAAAAGCTCTGTCTTATTCATTCTCATCATACACTCCATACTTCTAATACTTTAGAATAATTTATTTTCTCTAAAAATATTTTTCTCAAGTTTTACAAGTTTGAATTTTTGAGAGATTTATTTTTGTTGAAAATCTCATTATTCTAAAGTGTCTGCAATGTTTATAATATTTTATTAAATCATATTTTCTCTATAAATAATTTTCTAGTAGAAAGTTATTTTGTTAGAAAATATATGGATTTACTAACTTATTATAAATATTCTTGTATATACTTTAATGTGTTTGTACAGGTATTGTAATTTTTGGATGTTAATCTTATTTAACATGTTTTGTAATGTTTGTCTTTTTATTTTAGTCTTATGTCTGTTTATAAGTCAAGCTGTGTAAATTATTAATTTATGTATAGTTTCACTATTTTTATTTGTTTTTATTTTAATTCGAATTTTCTTTTGTATAGTTTTAATTCGTATTTTTCTGCTCTTTTTGACTTTTTATTTTGTATAATTAATATGTATATTATTTCTTATTTTTGTATAGTCCTTTTCTATTTTTTCTGTAAATATAAATAGTATATTTTTAGGTTAGTCACTTATTTTTCTATTCTTTCATTTTTAACCCTTAAGTTTCAAATTTTGCAGATTTTGCCTTTAACTTTCGAATTTTGCAGATTTTGCACTTAACTTTCGAATTTTGCAGATTTTGCACTTAACTTTTGAATTTTGCAGATTTGACACTTAAGTTTCAGTTTTGTACAGTTTAGGTACTCAGGTTTTAATTTTTATAGTTTTGTCACTATACTTGCAAAACTTATAAACAGGTCCCTGTACTTGGTTCTTTTGCTGTTCTTCTGATTAACACACACATAACCTGCAGTTTTAAGTCTAAATCTTTGTTTTGTTGTTGGTGTTAACAAACTTTCATATATAGGACCAATGTTGGTATCATAATTGGTATATGTCAATCCAATTGATCTGTAGGACCTAAATTTTGTTTTTTAGGATCTAACAATTGGAAGATAGGACCTAACAATTTCTAACAGTTGGTACTAACATGCAGGACCTAAAACATGATAAAATAGTTTTGTTTGTATTAGGTTGAACATTAACTTGCATTAATTCGATTAATATTTATTAATTGAATGTTTGCTTTTGTTTTTGTTTAGTAAAATCGGCTCAAGATCTATATATTCTTCTAACTCAAAATCTCTTTCTACAGCTGTGATTGCTTACATTGTAAATCTTTTGAAATCATAACTATATATCATTTCTCCTAAGATAAAATGAAATATTTTCTCAGAAAACTTTTCATTGATAAAAATGCATTCTATCTCTATTGCTCATATTCTGTGATGCAGGTTCATCTAATTGGAGTTTTGCTTTCTCACATGATTAGTCATAAGGTTGTATACCCAACAACTTTTATCCCAGACTACAATCAAACTCAAACACATTCTGACTTAACCCCTAAATGGAAGTAACCTATCAGACTAGAGGTCACCAGGGAGTAACTGCACTTGATGCAGCAAATAAGGATGTGTGGGATATTCAGTTGGAGAGTCACTAACTTGTATACTAAACAAAATATTTCATATGCACAAATTGAGATTGCACACACTAAGGAAGAATTGTCGGAACCTGTAATCCAACCATTTTACGGTTAGGATTATAAGTTAAAGGTTCTTTAATGAACTAAGAGTCTTCACAAACCTCGAGAGAAGGTATTGATCTCAAATTCAAAATTCAACAAGATCATTATCTAACTCCCCAGAGGGAACATCTCTGGATCCTGCGGGTAACGGGTCCGACGTAGGTGCGGATCGACAACTTGTAGACTATGATTCAGATTTACCTGATGACTTTAACAAGGTGATGTCTTCACAGACATTAGAAGGGAACCTTGATCTCAATGCTAAATTTATAGGTCATTGTTTACCTTCTCAGAATTCAAATCTGAAAACCTTTAAAAGGGAAATTAGCAACTTGTAGATTATGACTC
Source organism: Saposhnikovia divaricata (assembly GCA_036435485.1). Lineage (NCBI taxonomy): Eukaryota > Viridiplantae > Streptophyta > Magnoliopsida > Apiales > Apiaceae > Saposhnikovia > Saposhnikovia divaricata. The sequence goes on from CM071600.1 coordinate 171,577,856, forward strand.
AGATTCGTCTGATGAGTCCAACGAGGATTTGGGATTTGCGAACTCCCATTGCACCACCACTGACCTCTCTTGAAGGGGCTAGGGTGATTTTTCTTTGCAGGTACACTAATGGATGTTGGAGCTATGAGTGATACAATAGTGAGCAAGAGTGTAAACACATAGAGAAGTGAGACACTCAACACTAATGAGTGGAGAGAAGAGTGAAACACTTGTGAGGTACAGTAAACACTATCACACACTCACAGTGAGGAAGAAAGTAAAACTTCCTTTCTAACTAAGCTCTAATAATTGGTATCAACTACTTTGTCAACTAGTTGATTGGAGGATTCCTCAACTAAGAGGGAAAAGTAAGGGGTACAAGAAAAAGGAGAGTAAGTTAGAAAGGGGGAGCATTTACAGACTGTGCTTAGGAGGAGAAGCAAGTCAAGTTACTAAGGGGGAGATTTAGATGGTGAAATAAGGGTACTTTCAGTTGAGATGAAAGTGGAGATATAAGGAGAAGTACATCACAATACTATTTTATTAGTCTTTCAATGTACTATGTATAGAGGCTAAGTGGAGGAGTAGTAGATTTCCCAAAAGTTATAGAAATGGTATTCATTCACCATTTTCTACATATTAGGATCAGCTGTTTATCTTTAGTGAGAAAAGTTGTGTCAAAGATGGGAAGTGATTGTAAATCAAGAACTGTTGATAATCACCAATGTATGATGTGTAGGATTATCAGGCAGAAATATGAAGAATCAGAAATGAAGATGAGTTATCTATTGAAGATCAGTTCAGTGCTAGAGGAACAGTCATCTATCATTTTATCAACTGAAGATTCTGGAAATGTTATATGTGAACCAGAATTTTTTTATTATGTATTATTTACTGAGTTCTTAATGTTTTATCTTTTTCTTGTTTAAGTGAGTTAGTTGAGTTATCCTCTAGGTATTTGCTTGTTATTGTCTAACAAACAAATAGGGGGAGATTGAAAGGCATATGTTTAGCCTATTTGTATTTCGAGGACTCAACTCAACTTAAACAAGATTGTAATAGTAAATAGTATACAGACTGTCACAAGAATCTCTTATTGTATTATCTGTCAGAAGAAAAAGATCAAGGTCAATCTACAGACTTTAGGAATTACTACATTGAAAGAAGTTCAGTCATCTGATCAAGCCTAAGTGAAGTATTCGTTAAGAAGTTGATTCGTTTAAAGTGACAGATCAAAGGTGATAGAGTCAGTACAGAAGAAATAATAGAAAGAGAAGATAAGAAAAGGAACCATATCATAAAGTCAAAAATAAAGGAAAGCCATTGGAGTTAGTCGCTCATGAACTAGACCGTGCATCGAGTGTCAGCAAAAATTCAGTGGTAATTCGTTATTACTTTCAGTGGTTCGAGAAAAAGTTTTAGCTGTCAATTGATTGATATTAATTCTCATTTAATTAATTAATTAATTTATTAAATTAGTTATCCTGTTAATTAAATTTGAATTAATGTATTAATCTAAATTGATTTAACTGATTAATTATTTAATCATTAATTGATTAAATGATTAATTGATTCAATTAATTAATTGGATTAAGAAAAGGTTTAAGAGTTGAACTGAGATTAAAAGGAGAAGAAAATCAATTCGAAAGAATTGAAATTAGTTGATTGCAAAAGAATTAAAGCAAACATCTGAATTGTTTTGAAAACAAGAAACAATGCAAATGTATTGCGAAATGAAAAAGAGGACAAAGTATGTTGTCTGTCACCTGCACATGCTGTCGGTCCAGGCTCTCCACTCTCCTGCAGGTGCTTAAGGAACACGCGCCAGAGAAAAGCAGCACAGCCGCCAGCGCATGTAACGCACTTGTACTTCCTATAGTTGGACTTCGTTGGTTAGCTGTTTCAGTTTTGTTCACAAAACAATTAAATCAACCGAGTGTCATATTGCTTTAAATCAGAAAGTCATAGCAATTTTGGTTCGACTGTCATACCGAGAGTATTAGCGAATGTCATAGTGGTTTAAAACTAATATGACAATCTGAGTGTCATAGTCAAAGTCATAATGGATTGTCATAGTATATTAAAAGGAAACAATATGACAGTAAACAATTCAACTTACAGAGATATACACGGAACATTACATCTACTAACCCAGCAGCTTATATCATCTCTCTCAACTTAAGAACACGGGATCTACTAAATTAATTCCTAGAAAATCAATCTTGCTACCTTTGTAATATTTTATCCGGTAGAACTTGATCATTTGTATCTCTTGTACTATTATCGAGTTTTTACTCCTAATTTATATCTCGATTTTTATTAAAAAATCTAGAAAAGTTTATGTCGAATTTTCTAATTTGATTTTACTAACTAGATATTGATTCTGTACTGAAATTGTAACAACCTCTTAAGTTTAATATATTTTATATTTACTTGAATTTTGTTTCATTTTAATTTCCACATCAAATTTGTTATTGGATTAAATATAAAATCTATCCGAACAAATTTCGATAATTCAGTAGTATTTGTATTCAACCCCCCTTCTACAAACATATTGGACCTAACAAGGCCATTCTCAGAACATGCCTCAGATTCTTCTTGGTAAACTGAATAATTGTCTCATAGTGTCAATGATACAAATCTGCTGCAATCTGATTCTAACAATAAGCTTGTGAATGCTGTCAAATTTAATCACCTAGAAGATATAAAACTGTGGCATCTCAGACTTGGCCATCTACCTTTTCAATAAATGAAGCTGTTGATCCTAGACTTGCCTCTCAAAGAGTATGCTGAAAATTTTGTTTGTCAAGTTTGTCATGCTGCAAAACAGACAAGAAACTCTTTTCCTTCAAGTTCTATCAAAACTGTAAGTGTTTTTCAGTTACTTCATATTGACCTATGGGGTCCTTACAAGACTAAATCTGTATCTGGATGTTCTCAGTTTCTTACTATAGTTGATGATTTCTCAAGATTTACCTGGGTTCATTTACTGAAATATAAATTTGATGTTGTATTATTTTAGCCAGTTTTCTTCAACATGTGGAAACACAGTTCAAAACTAATGTCCTTTGCATTAGAAGTGATAATGCTTTGGAACTTTGTCAAGGAGCCATAAAGAGATTATTTCTGTCTAAAGGAATTTTACATCAAACAACCTGTGCTTACACTCCAATGAAATGGTGTGTGGAGAGAAAGCACAGACATTTACTGGAAATAGCTCGATCACTATTTCTACAATCAAGTGTGATACATGCTAAGTTTGCATATATTTTATAGCATGTTATCACTCATTTATTCTTGATTTATAAATATTTTGACCTGGATTAGCATTATTAGTAGCATTTTAACCAGAAAAATTTCTGCGAATTTTTCAGTTTTGCACCTATAACAACCACTTGAAACAAACACACCAAGGTAACTTATGGGAGTAAAAAACTACCAAATATAACTAATAATATAGTCATGGGTTGCCTCCCAAGTAGTGCTTGTTTATTGTCATTAGCTAGACTTATTTGCATATAAAGTCTTCAATGAGGAGAAAAAGAAAATAGATGCACATATCTACGAATTTGTATTACAAGAATAATATGCAAATTTACCTTTGATTCATTAAAATTTATGAAAACTTTCATGAATCTCACATGCTCAAGAGACTTAGAAACATTAAAGTAGCTAGAAAAGTCGTCAGAATAATCATTACAAGTACGACTCATAAACTCTTCCCAAATTGGATCCTTATATTCCAAAGAAAGATTTTTAATTTTATCAATCTTAAATTCCTCCTTAAGTATAATTGGACACTCATCAATTTTTATCTCGTCTACCAATGTATTAAGCTCAACAATATTTTTTAGATTTGGTAGAATTTTAGTTGCATCCAAATTATCATTATTACGCAAGGGACAACATCAACTAAACAATCATCAACTAAACAAGCAGACTCATCAAACACAAAATTTTCATCAACTGCTAAACAAGAATCATGGATCATTTGGAAATTGACACAAGGAGGAATTTGAAGACAACTGTTATGCATCACAAGTTGAACTTCCATAATAAAACTATTTCTTTTAGCATTCTCCTAGTACCAACCTATTGATTCTACTTCACATGGAATATCATTCGTACTAGCAATATCAAAAGTTGGGTCATCAAAGTGTTTAAAAAGTCCCAAAGAAAGTAAAGAAGGATTACAATGAATTAAGCTCTCATCAACATCATTGCACATGTATGGATAAGGATCATGATATTGATTTTCAAAGGCGCATGAAAAATCAGTTCTAGGTGGGTATGGATCATAGTACGAGTTCTCAGAATAGAACGAATTCACCTGATATGGATTAAAATTCGCATAAGCATTGAATTGTTGGAAAGGATTAAAGTCTTGATATCGTTCCTGATCGCTATAGAAACTCTGAGCGTTATTCCAACCATAGTTGTTATCCATTTCGTCTCTCTATCACAAAATATTGCTATAGGTTCCTCAAAGAAACCTGTAGACACACCAAAAAAGAACAAAAGAAGGAAAAAAATATGTACAAGATAAAATCCAAACTACAAGAAACAATTAGCTCAAAATCAATATTGCTGCCTTCCCCGGCAGCAGCGCCAATTTGTTGAAGTATATTTTTAGAGTTTCGTTCACAGGGAAAGACTGATATCAATATCAATTCCAAGTCTTTTATCTCTTATAGTTCAGAAGTGTGGAAAATAGTTTGTGGGTCTTTTAATTATCAAATAATTAACCTAATAATTAAATAGAACTATATAACAAGTATGAGAGAATAATCCAAGAATTGGAGTTCCTCAATTGACTATCATGAATGTCTAATTTGTGTCACTTGTTTCGTTAAAAACAATCCTTCTAATGTTTTTTAAAATCCTTTCACAAGGTAAATTATAGTGCCTACAATAATCCCTTAATCGCCACTCCCATGATCAATCAAATTATGACTACAAACTATTAAGAACCAAGGATTTTTAGTTTCACAATTCGCATATCAATCTCCAGATCTAATACTTAAATTGTGTCTATCATATCGTGTACTAGAATTACAACTCCTCTCCTGATTCGTTATAATTCCTACAGTTTCAACTAAAGCTTCGCGATTCTTCTAATTGTATAAAATGCTCAATGACAGATTAACAATAACAAGAAAATCACAATACAATCAGACAAACTCAATAAGCCAATGAATACTACCCAACTCTTGGATAAAGGGATTAGCTACTCATGATAAGATAAAACAAATATGAATTAAGAACGCAAACCACGAGTTTAAGAATTGAAGTACAAAGAATACAACTTGAATAGTTCCTTTGAAGTCCGAATGAATCCCTTCACCCCTTCTTCCAATCTCCCTCACAAGGTGTTTCTCTCCCTCTATATATTACTATAATCTATGTGTATATATATGTAATCTGACTATCTATGATATCATACTGTTTGAAACGATACATATGTTTATTTATGCTTAGATGGGCTTTTTAGGAGCCTTCTCATGTGTATATAAAAGACTTAGAACTAAATAATAGATCTCTAATATTAAAAATCCTGTCCAGATACAAGGCCTTGAAAATCAGCTTTAAGCCCTTGAATGCCAAAATGCAGGACCTTGAATGTCAGCTTCAAGCCCTTGAAAGTTTCTGCTCATGTCTTTCACTTTTGCTCCTCTTTTACTGCTTTTCTTCCAATGTTATCCTACAAACATCAAAAATCATCTTAGAATCCAATCCAAATTAAAATGCTACTAATAATGCTAGTCAAGGACAAAATATTTATAAACAAAAGATAAATAATTGATAACATGCTATAAAATATATGCAAACTTAACATGTATCAAATACCCCCAACCTGACCTTTGCTCGTCCTTGAGTAAACTAATATAAAATAACTACTTTCTAATACCACTTTCGTAGCTGATTACGGTTTCATTTGGCATATGCAACAAGCCCTTTAAATACCTAGGTAGCCCTAGTGGACGAGTGAGGTCTCGTGAGGGCCTATAGTGAATGTACCCACAAAGTCCATCTAGCTTATGTAAAAGATTGAATGCCAATACAACACCACACATACAAGTCCTCTCATGCCACATCAACTTAAAAATCAAAGTGAATAATGTAATGCCTTGCTGTCGAAGGTGCAAGTATTCACATAGTCTACTCAATGAATATGCATAAGTACTCAAAAGTCCATGTCAAGTGTAAGAATAAGTTGGTAACCATGCAAAGCCCACAAGAGTACACCTTCGAGTCAAAACTTGGGATTTCATATGTAAAAACAAGTAATTACTCACCTTTCACTCATAAAAGAATATTCACTCAAGAATAAGGGTAAGTGTATCACTCAATTCCAACAAAATCATAAGTATGCTTGACATTTGGTATCAATATAACTTTAACACAACATACATCAATGATGATAATCAAAAGGTCTTTATTTGGATTGTAACGGGGCTACGGACAAGGTATGTCAAGTAAAGCCAAAAAAGGTGAAGTGTCAAAAGCTTGTACCCAACAACATAAATCATGTAATAAAAGGATTATGACAACCTATTTGTAGTTCGAGGATACAACCCAACTTAAATTAGTATGTAACAGTAAATAATAAGTATGAACTGTCCAGGAATCTCAGAATGTTTGATCTGTCAGAAGAAAAAGATTAAAGTCAATCTACCGACTTGAAGATTTACTGCATTGAAAGAAGTTCAGACATCTGATCAAGCCTCAGTGAAGTATTCAACAAGAAATGGATTTATTTAAAGCGACAACGATTTTGATAGTGACAGAAATAGTGCAGAAGAGTAGTAGAAAGAAGAGAGAAGAGAAAAGAATCACAGTTTAAAGTCAAAAATGAAGAACAATCATTGAAGTTAGTCATTCATGAACCAGACAGTACATCGAGCGTCAATAAATATTCAATGGTAGAACTTTATTAATTGCAATGATTCAAAGTTATTATGCTGTTTAGAATTAATAATAATTCTAAGATTAATTAACTAAAATATTAGTTAACTTATTTAATAAATTAATTCTAAAAGAATTAATTTATTTAATAAATTAATTATCAAAGTTAATTAATATTTGAATTATTGTTAAATTAGAAAGCATTTTAGAAATGAGCTAGAAAAGGTATCCTGATACCCTTGTAAACTGTTTGATACCCTGACCGAACAAAATATCCTAACACCCTTGGTAGCTATATTCAGTTGATACCCTTGGTAGGCTGCTCCATACCCTTACCGACCAAATCAAATCCATACCCTTGCATTTTGGATAGCCTCACTGATTAAACAAGGTAATACCCTTGGAAGCCTTAAAACCCTTGCCGACATGATTCTCAAAATATCTTTGAAGCAAAATAAAATCTGGATACCCTTGCAATTCAGAGATACCCTGACCAACAATTCAATATCCTTGAACAGCTTAAAATTATCAAAAAGGGCCAGAAGCTTTTGAAGGTAAAGGTGTTAAATATCAATCAAGGCTGTAAGAATCCTGATTTTTGTAATATTTAAATGTGTAAAAGCTTATGACATTGTGAGTTAGGGACCTTTTGAGTCACCTATATTATGTAATGGAATTGATTATCTGGAAATCCATGTTGTTATATTCACTGTGAAAGAAAAAGGGAAGATTGTTGAAGGCAAGAGGCCTACTGCTATTAAGATTTATAAAAAACTTGAGACCTGAGGATTATTATGGTATTGGGAGATTTCAAGAGATTATGATAAGGAGTTATGGATATTTAAAGGATTTACACAATTAAGTACTTAAGGAATTACGAGGGAAATCTCTACGCAATAAAATATTATTACGAGGAATTAATTATGATACGATATGAATTAAGGATTAAGTGACAACCATTGGTGGAGAAATAATAATACAAGGAAGGATATAGCATGCAAGTGTCATGTAACTAGCTAGTTAGGAAATGAACTAGAAAGCAAAAAGCATAAAGCATAAAGTAACCATGAATAGTGACTAGTTGGATGGTGTTACAACCTAGGAGACAAGGAGGCATGGTGCATGCCTAGTCTACTAACCCTAGAGTGGAAACATGTGACATATTATACACACATCCATACACCAACCATAATACATCTCATTTCAAACACCAACCAAACCACAAAAACTCTCTCTCTCCCTTGGAAGCTCTCGGCCGAACTAAGAAGGAGGAGGAAGAAGAATTTTTTCTTCAACTTCCCCTCACTCACAAATCACAATAAAATTCCTAGAGCCTCCTTGTATCATAGCAAAGGCATGTTATCAATTTCATAGCATTTCATCCATTGAATTTTGAGATAAAATTTGTTGAAGGATTGGATGAATGGTAACCAAAGTTGTTCATCTTTTAGATCTTGGAGGATTCAGGTTTGTAAGGGCTCATCCATGTGTTCTTAGAGGTTATAAAGCTCACCCGAGGTCCCTAGCTACTCAAGAAGGTATAAAAACTCTAACCCCTCTTAGTCATGAAGTGTTTATGGTTTATAATGTTAGATCTAAGAGTATTGGTGCATATCTTGGTTATAAGAGTTATGGATGATGAAAATCTTGAGGTTATATGTGGTTGATGTGATTTTAAAGCTTTTTCTTAGAGTATGTGACCCCATGTATGTTATAGAGATGAGACTTAGTGGTTTTAATGGTAGATATGATGTATAAGTTGAGTTCTTGAAGGATTAAGTAAAGATGTGTGCTGAGTAAAAAGTCTTGGAGTATGTACTGCCTTGCAGTGGACTTTTGAACCCCTTAAACTTGTCTCCCGAGGGTCTAATACATATGGTTAGAGAGGTATTTGAATGTATTTTCCAGAAATATAAGGTTCATAACTAGGTGATGTGTATAATGTGAGTTATGGCCTGAGAAGTGAAGAGTGGTTCTGGAATCCGAACTGCACTAAATGGTCCACTTGTGAGCCATCTTTAAACCCCTAAAAATTTATGTAGGATCATGGAAATATTAGGAGAGCTATTAATTGCAGTGGTGAAGGCTACCCAAAAAGAATTGGATTAAAATATGTATTTTTCAATTTTATAAAAATGTTAGAGCGAGGTGTGCGCAAGTGAAAAACCACTTAGGGGATTAGTTTAAAGTAGTTTTAAAAATATTCACTTGAGTTTTGAGTTTGAGGAATAGATTTGAGTCGAATGGGTAACGAATGTGATAATATGGTGACACGGTCATATGAGGGAGTTAGTGGTCATAAGTGGAGTCGTTAAGTTGGTCTTACATCTTTTAAAACCTTATGATTAAGTAGCGTTGTTAAGGCACTAACGTACGAATATTGATTATGTATAGATTTCCATTCCACTCCGCAAGCTCGGCCACCCCAACCTCACCAAGGCAAGTTTACTTTTCAAAACTTATATATAAGGATTTTCACTGTATTGTTTGTGGCTTTCAAACGTATTATATGCTTATGCTTTATGAGGTTATGTTGAAGTTTGAGATATATGCACATATGTGTTTGTACACCCTTGAACTTAGAATGAAAATGTTTTCTTCGGACAACGACTCTAGCAATAGAGGTCGTAGCGGTCCAAATATGCTATTGACCGGAGAGCGGTGTGTTATTGTGTGACACCCCTAGATCCGGGGTCAAGAATCCAGGTCATCACGGTCCAATTTCCGATCAATATCAATATCTCTTGAGTCTTTTTTTTTTTTATAATTTAATATTTATGCAATTGACCCCACATTAATACCCACACACACACCAGTCATATGCTCATAGAACAACATCCACAATATTAAAAGTTTAAAGTTAACAGTTATTACAACCCAAAATTCTACTAAGTACATTGTTGAATAATACTTCTACAGGAAGCATTTCAACAACCAAAAGTTTATTACAAACTTACACACTTAATTTACATAAGTCTACTAAGCCCCTTTCGATTGTCACTACCTCGGAGATGGTCGCCAGGACTCGCTCAAAAGGTCGCCTTTCCCTTACCCTCTTGCGGGGTGTAGTGCGTAGTATCGGCATGGGACCTAGCTGCTATATACATAAGTAGCAAGAGTGAGCTATAATAGCTCAGCAAGATAATATTGTAACTAGAATTTAGAATGTGAACAGGTATACATATATATGCATATATAAGCAGAAACCAATTATAATCTTTAAGGAAGAATAAAGTTCTTATTTAATAATACACCATCCACTTACTATTATAAGAAAGAAATCTAAAATAATATAATATCAGTTTTTTTTTCATCTGTAACCATAATTCCATCATCTTATATCATTATTCTGTTTTCAGTATAGAAATCTGAAAATCATTTTCAACTCTTTCTTTCAAGTTTTGGGGATTTTCACTGTTGCCGAATACGTAAGAACGATGATCAGTCGCCCTCCATACCCGTCCTTTTTACTACCGGTAGAAGGAGGAAGGTACACCACTACATCCCCCTGGAGGAAGGTACACCACTACATCCTCCTTCGGCAACTCTTGGGCCGAGATAAAATATTGATTGCTGTACTGTGCCGCACACAGCCTCCTACACTTTTTGTTGCTATCCCCCTTTTTGTCAAATCATTATTCCATTCATAAAATATCATTCCACATTTCCATTTTCTCGCTTTCATTTCCACATATCATTCACTCATCTCATTTCCATTCACATTTATCATCACCTTTAAATCATATGTCATAATACTTTGATTATGACTCATACATCTTTTCTATCATTATTAAAGTCAAATATTCCTTTAGAACATAAAGTATATTCGCTCTATCCATATTCGTATCTATCTTTCTTTAATTCTCAAAATCAGGAAATAAATCCTTAGCAATATAGCATCGTAGAAAAACATATATATTCCAAGAAATCATTTTACTTAAAAAAATAAAATAGTTTTCTAAAGTAAGAGTAGAAGAAATCTTGCTCTTTTATATACACATATATATATGTTGTTCCTTCTACTTTTAAAAATAGTAGATACTAATCAAATAATACTTATTAAATCACAATATTTAAAAAGAATATCTTTAGCAAAATATTATAAATCATATAACCCTAGATAACAACTGATACCATTCTTTCATATTCTCTTAATCATAAGGCATGTTCACTTCATGCATAATCATCTCTATACATATCCATCTCATACTCATATCCATATTCATATACATCTTCGTACTCATATCCATATCCATATTCATATACATCTTCGTATACCTTTCTTTTCAATATCAATACTCAAGGAAGACAATTTCTTCACAATATAGTAATAATAGCATCACATATATATATTCCATGAAATCAAGTTTCTTTGAAGATAAATAGTTTTCCAAGTAGGGATAGAAAAGATCTTGCCTCGATCTCGATGTCCTGAAGGTATGACTCGTGGCTCTCCCGGAGTTTCTATAAACACGAAAAGGACCGTTGTTAGAATACCACATCTCTTACTCACCTCAATCTTGTATAAAAATACCCTTGACACTTTAATATATGTTTCACATGTTATTCATAACCCAAGTGTTCCAAAAACCTAACCATTTTAGGTTAAATCAAGGTTTCGGTGCTTATTCACCATTTCCCTTAACAACCATACCCGACTGTAAAAATTCTCAGAAAATCTCAATTTCGAATTTTAATGTAAGGTCAACTGGAAATGACTCTTTGATCACTCCACTACAATATCCCAAAATTTTATAACTTTTAAAAATGTTTAAGTATGGTAATTATAGCCTCAAAGTTGATACAATTACGTTTTCTCGGTTCTCGAACGCCTTTCACTAAAACTGACTTTTCTCCTAAACCGTTCATCAGATTTTAACGTACTTTATATCAAAATGATCTATGAACTAAGCTCTATCATTTCATGGTCACTTGGTAACCTAGACAGTAGGGTACCGTACGGATGCAGGGGTCCAAAACAGGGCAGATTACATCCTAACGAAAATCGGGCATTATAACGGCTATAATTTCATACTTTCCAAAATTTTCTCATCTCCAACTCCATCACCATCACCAAACACATACATCAACCCTACACCATGTGGACATCATACCAACCATGGATTTCCAACACAAAACACTTCCATATTTAACTCAAACCACTTACAAACACATAAATCATCACTTATCCTAACTTAAATCACTAAGCTTGCTATAACCAAGCATATATATTCAAAGTAATACTAAAGGGTCTTGAGATTTATACCTCCTTGAAGCTTGACCACACTTAACAAGCCTTGGGATATGCTTAACAACCTTACAATAGCTTGAATCAACTAAAGGAAACCATAAAAACAAAGTTAACACTTAGAAAAACACTATTCATCATCATTTCTAGTAACTTTGATGATTTAATTACCTTACTAAATGATGCTTGCTTGCTATGAAACTTGGTGAGTGATCCTTTCTAACCTCCAAGATGCTCCATGAATTTTCCTTGGATTTAATATGGATGCTAGCTAGGGTTTTGATTTTCCTATTTTCTTTTTTTTTCTACTTGGCCGAATGGAAATGAAGAGGATGGGGGAGAGATTTTTTGTGTTTTGTTTAATCTTATCTCATCTTGTCTTAATCTCTTGATAATTCTAGAGTTTTGTGGAAAATCCCATGGTTAAAAGACTAGTTTGCCCCTTAAAACAAGTTAGTGGATGATGATGTCACTCATGATGTCATTGGATGCATCCTTTAATCTTTTTCTTGATTTTCCTAAGTAATTTGCTATCACTCTTGGCAATAATAATGTGGTATATATCCTTGTTATGTTATAATCTTGGTTGTTTGGTTTCCATACTCGTCTAATTGTGATTCGGTTCGAATATACCTCATTATCTCAGTGGTTCTGAAATCGTTTAACAATCCAAATTCCTTTGATAATTCCTTATCTTAATAATCCTTTAGTTTACCCTAATACACTAATTTCTCAATATATAATTCCTTTAATATCTCCATGCTCCTTAATATCTGATAAAATAGAAGCTCATTCGAACTCAAAATCCTCAAAAATCCGTATTCAGGAATTTCTGAAATCTATCGTCATTTCGAGTCACTTATTTTCCTAGTACAATACTAATATGGTTTCTGTTTACTCATTTTCTGTTTCAATTATAGTGTACCTACATACCATTTCCCTAAATCCTCAAATTTTACTATTCATGTGATCACTGTAGCATTGCTAAAGTTAGGGTTATTACATATTGTATCGTGATTAAATTGCAAAAACCCGAAGGGTCATTCGGAAAGTATCGTATACTTAAGTATTTATTTTTATATTATCATAAATACTCAAAAATACCTATCTTGGATTAAAAGCTTATTTAATTAAATAATTATTTTATTAATTATTAATATTAAATCTTAAAATATCATTTATTAATTATTGTTCACTATTTTAAAGACAAAGCTAATCCAAGATACCTTTAGCACTTTCAACTCGAACTCTTTCGAACTCAAAACATTCTCGAAAACCCCCGGTCAGGTTTTGCTTCTTGTACACTTTTCAAGAATTATCGGTCGGCTGATGTCGGACCTCAACTACTCAGTTTTCATTCAAAAATCAAGTTTTAAAAGAAAAAAAAAAGGGACTCTGGCACGTGTGGGAATCGTTGACGAACGATTCCCGGGATGTGTAAGCGGCCGTGAGCCAGGCAGTCCATCAATTATTATTCCGGCCCAGGTGTTGCCGAAGGATGATTGCGGATGTAGTTTTCATCGAGGGTGATTACGGATGTAGTTTTCACCCGAGGATAGTTACGGATGTAGTTTTTATCCTTCTACCGGTAGAGAAGACACGCGGATTATTGGACTTGGATGTGGCGATTGATCATCGTCAATCCCTATCAGGTTTTTTTTATGTTTTCTTCCAGTCCCATCCTCCACTTTGGAAAAATACTCAAACACTGCTTCTTGGGCCTAAGTGCCAAGTTGCCGATAGTGTGGTTTTTGATAAGAAAAATATTGACATCGTGCAGTATCTAGAACTGCAAGATTTTCTATAAAGATTGGCACGTGTTAGTGCACTCTTGCAATTATTTCAAAGAATGAAATGTTTTTGAATGAGAAACCTTCTAAGCTAATGGAAGGAAAGAGGTTTGCAATGATGTATTCCCTGTACAGTATGTTAACCGTAGAGTGTTTTGCCGAAAATGATATACTCATATGTATATATATTTTCAAACTTGAGATATATTGAAATGAGAACCTTATAAATGGTTCATATGATATTCTTATAGCTCCTTAGTGAGTATAGATGTTTTATTCAAACTCGGACATATATATTGTCCAATTATGTTTTGAAATCTGAGATATATACCCATATAGTTGGGAATGTTTTCGAAATAAACCACATTATTATTTTTCAAAATGGTGAACTTGATGAGCATTATGTAGCTCATTCTTGCTTTATAAAAACTTTTCAGAAAGAGAAGAATTTGGCCGATTAACTCCGCACCAGCAGAAGAAGAGTAGAAGATTTACCCCGGAGATGATTTAGTTCCTGATAAATACTTCAGAGTAAGTCTGATAGGTTTTCAACTGTAATAGTAAGATTTGTCTTCAAGTGTAGTTGTATAAGTGGAAGTGCGTAAGATTCTGGATTGTACAGATGAATTGTAATATTTAGTGTTACTTTTGATTATCGTTTCTGAGGCTCTAACTTGTTTGTGCGTAAGATTGAGGTCTGGATGTATGTATTGTTGAGTTGTAAAGTTAATACAGGTATGATATGGTTGGATGGTGATGTGACGACCTGAATCTTTGACCTCAGATTTGAGGGATATAGTAGCTGAACTGGTTCGACGTATACCAAAGAATATACCGTATCCATAGCAAGTGGTAACGGCTGACGGGAGGCAACACATGCGTGCTAATCAAGCCAAAGAATATGAGGAATACCGTGCGTATTGATGTTGTCTCAGATTATAGAACACGACCACAAAGTATTCACGGCCCAACGATACAAGGACTCAACACGGATACTGTGAACAAGGTAGAAGAGGAACGTATAAGTAGTGGGATAGAAATTTTCATTCATAGAACAACCGATAAGGAATACAGGTCGAGGAGAGCATGCGTTGAGAAGCAACATTAAAGCGTTGGTAAGATCAAGGTAAGAGAACAAAAGGGTTGAAGTGTCAACCTGAGAGTTGGGAAGGGTAAAGTTGGAATTGTATCCACAACTATTTTCCTTAGGTTCTTAAGATAGAATCCTTTTAAGGAGAGGAGACTGCAATAACCCAAATTTTATGGGTGGATGAGAAATTTTTACGATCACGAGATGTACGAATTATTAAATTAAGATTTCGAATTTATATTACGTCTTTACCGTGCAGACGAGTGTATGTAAAAGTCATTAGTTTTTTTTTACGAAACCCATTATTTCGAATGGTTAAATTTTGTGAGATATCAAAGGAGTATGAGGTGGGAGACTTCGTGATGCTAAAGGTATCCCTCTGGAAAGGATTGATGCGGTTTGGTAAGAAAGGGAAGCTAAGTCGGAGGTTTATTGGACCTTTTGAGATTTTGAGGCGTATTGGGAAGTTAGCCTATGAGTTAGTCTTTTCCCAAAGCTTGCAGTAAATTCGTAATGTGTTTCATGTGTCTATGTTACGACCCTACCACACCGACTATCGGCATGTGATAGAGTACGACCAAGTGGACCTACAACCAGACTTGACCTATGTGGAGCAACCCGTGGAAATCATGGATAGAAAAGAACAAATGCTGAGGAACAAGGTTGTCAAGCTAGTAAGAGTTTTGTGGAGGAACCAGAATGTCGAGGAATCAACATGGGAACTAGAAAGCGCGATGCGTGAAAAGTACCCTCAACTATTTTCAACCTGATTCTGGGACGGAATCCTTTTAAGGAGGGGAGGTTGTAAGAATCCTGATTTTTGTAATATTTAAATGTGTAAAAGCTTATGACATTGTGAGTTAGGGACCTTTTGAGTCACCTATATTATGTAATGGAATTGATTATCTGGAAATCCATGTTGTTATATTCACTTTGAAAGAAAAAGGGAAGATTGTTGAAGGCAAGAGGCCTACTGCTATTAAGATTTATAAAAAACTTGAGACCTGAGGATTATTATGGTATTGGGAGATTTCAAGTGATTATGATAAGGAGTTATGGATATTTAAAGGATTTACACAATTAAGTACTTAAGGAATTACGAGGGAAATCTCTACGCAATAAAATATTATTACGAGGAATTAATTATGATACGATATGAATTAAGGATTAAGTGACAACCATTGGTGGAGAAATAATAATACAAGGAAGGATATAGCATGCAAGTGTCATGTAACTAGCTAGTTAGGAAATGAACTAGAAAGCAAAAAGCATAAAGCATAAAGTAACCATGAATAGTGACTAGTTGGATGGTGTTACAACCTAGGAGACAAGGAGGCATGGTGCATGCCTAGTCTACTAACCCTAGAGTGGAAACATGTGACATATTATACACACATCCATACACCAACCATAATACATCTCATTTCAAACACCAACCAAACCACAAAAACTCTCTCTCTCCCTTGGAAGCTCTCGGCCGAACTAAGAAGGAGGAGGAAGAAGAATTTTTTCTTCAACTTCCCCTCACTCACAAATCACAATAAAATTCCTAGAGCCTCCTTGTAGCATAGCAAAGGCATGTTATCAATTTCATAGCATTTCATCCATTGAATTTTGAGATAAAATTTGTTGAAGGATTGGATGAATGGTAACCAAAGTTGTTCATCTTTTAGATCTTGGAGGATTCAGGTTTGTAAGGGCTCATCCAAGTGTTCTTAGAGGTTATAAAGCTCACCCAAGGTCCCTAGCTACTCAAGAAGGTATAAAAACTCTAACACCTCTTAGTCATGAAGTGTTTATGGTTTATAATGTTAGATCTAAGAGTATTGGTGCATATCTTGGTTATAAGAGTTATGGATGATGAAAATCTTGAGGTTATATGTGGTTAATGTGATTTTAAAGCTTGTGCTTAGAGTATGTGACCCCATGTATGTTATAGAGATGAGACTTGGTGGTTTTAATGGTAGATATGATGTATAAGTTGAGTTCTTGAAGGATTAAGTAAAGATGTGTGCTGAGTAAAAAGTCTGGGAGTATGTACTGCCTTGCAGTGGACTTTTGAACCCATTAAACTTGTCTCCCGAGGGTCAAATACATATGGTTAGAAAGGTATTTGAATGTAGTTTCCAGAAATATAAAGTTCATAACTAGGTGATGTGTAGATTTTGAGTTATGGCCTGAGAAGTGAAGAGTGGTTCTGGAATCCGAACTGCACTAAATGGTCCACTTGTGAGCCCTCTTTAAACCCCTAAAAATTTATGTAGGATCATGGAAAAATTAGGAGAGCTAGTAATTGCAGTGGTGAAGGCTACCCAAAAAGAATTTGATTAAAATATGTATTTTTCAATTTTATAAAAATGTTAGAGCGAGTTGTGCGCAAGTGAAAAACCACTTAGGGGATTAGTTTAAAGTAGTTTTAAAAATATTCACTTGAGTTTTGAGTTTGAGGAATAGATTTGAGTCGAATGGGTAACGAATGTGATAATATGGTGACACGGTCATATGAGGGAGTTAGTGGTCATAAGTGGAGTCGTTAAGTTGGTCTTACATCTTTTAAAACCTTATGATTAAGTAGCGTTGTTAAGGCACTAACGTACGAATATTGATTATGTATAGATTTCCATTCCACTCCGCAAGCTCGGCCACCCCAACCTCACCAAGGCAAGTTTACTTTTCAAAACTTATATATAAGGATTTTCACTGTATTGTTTGTGGCTTTCAAACGTATTATATGCTTATGCTTTATGAGGTTATGTTGAAGTTTGAGATATATGCACATATGTGTTTGTACACCCTTGAACTTAGAATGAAAATGTTTTCTTCGGACAACGACTCTAGCAATAGAGGTCGTAGCGGTCCAAATATGCTATTGACCGGGGAGCGGTGTGTTATTGTATCGTGATTAAATTGCGAAAACCCGAAGGGTCATTCGGGAAGTATCGTATACTTAAGTGTTTATTTTTATATTATCATAAATACTCAAAAATACCTATCTTGGATTAAAAGCTTATTTAATTAAATAATTATTAATTATTAATGTTAAATATTAAAATATCATTTATTAATTATTGTTCATTATTTTAAAGACAAAGCTAATCCAAGATACCTTTAGCACTTTCAACTCGAACTCTTTCGAACTCAAAACATTCTCGAAAACCCCCCGTCAGGTTTTGCTTCTTGTACACTTTTCAAGAATTATCGGTTGGCTAATGTCGGACCTCAACTACTCAGTTTTCATTCAAAAATCAAGTTTTAAAAGAAAAAGAAAAAGGGACTCTGGCAGGTGTGGGAATCGTTGACGAACGATTCCCGGGATGTGTAAGCGGCCGTGAGCCAGGCGGTCCATCAATTATTATTCCGGCCCAGGTGTTGCTGAAGGATGATTACGGATGTAGTTTTCATCGAGGGTGATTACGGATGTAGTTTTCACCCGAGGATAGTTACGGATGTAGTTTCTATCCTACTACCGGTAGAGAAGACCCGCGGATTATTGGACTTGTATGTGGCGACTGATCATCGTCAATCCCTGTCAGGTTTTTTTTATGTTTTCTTCCAGTCCCATCCTCCACTTTGGAAAAATACTCAAACACTGCTTCTTGGGCCTAAGTGCCAAGTTGCCGATAGTGTGGTTTTTGATAAGAAAAATATTGACATCGTGCAGTATCTAGAACTGCAAGATTTTCTATAAAGATTGGCACGTGTTAGTGCACTCTTGCAATTATTTCAAAGAATGAAATGTTTTTGAATGAGAAACCTTCTAAGCTAATAAAAGGAAAGAGGTTTGCAATGATGTATTCCCTGTACGGTATGTTAACCGTAGAGTGTTTTGCCGAAAATGATATACTCATATCTATATATATTTTCAAACTTGAGATATATTGAAATGAGAACCTTATAAAGGGTTCATATGATATTCTTAAAACTCCTTAGTGAGTATAGATGTTTCATTCAAACTCGGACATATATATTGTCCAATTATGTTTTGAAATCTGAGATATATACCCATATAGTTGGGAATGTTTTCGAAATAAACCACATTATTATTTTTCAAAATGGTGAACTTGCTGAGCATTATGTAGCTCATTCTTGCTTTATAAAAACTTTTCAGAAAGGGAAGAATTTGGCCGATTAACTCCGCACCAGCAGAAGAACAGTAGAAGATTTAC
This sequence comes from Saposhnikovia divaricata, assembly GCA_036435485.1. Classification (NCBI taxonomy): domain Eukaryota; kingdom Viridiplantae; phylum Streptophyta; class Magnoliopsida; order Apiales; family Apiaceae; genus Saposhnikovia; species Saposhnikovia divaricata. The sequence goes on from CM071600.1 coordinate 171,597,035, forward strand.
CCCGGAGATGATTTAGTTCCTGATAAATACTTCAGAGTAAGTCTGATAGGTTTTCAACTGTAATAGTAAGACTTGTCTTCAAGTGTAGTTGTATAAGTGGAAGTGCGTAAGATTCTGGATTGTACAGATGAATTGTAATATTTAGTGTTACTTTTGATTATCGTTTCTGAGGCTCTAACTTGTTTGTGCGTAAGATTGAGGTCTGGATGTATGTATTGTTGAGTTGTAAAGTTAATACAGGTATGATGTGGTTAGATGGTGATGTGACGACCTGAATCTTTGACCTCAGATTTGGGGGTGTCACAAAGGCTACTGTGTTTAAGACTAGTGAAAAATATCATATCAAATAAAGGAAAACACAAAGAACTCTTTTCATCAATATCTTACTGCAAGAGCAATAAATTCACAAAAATCAAAAGCTTTGTATTTAGAATATCTGATCCGTTCAAGCTTGATTACTTGTAACTCTTATACTACTGGCGAGTTTTTACTCCTAGTTTATATCTTGTTCTTTATTAACAAATCTAGAAAAATTCATGTCAAATTTTCTAATTTGTCTTTATTAGCTTGATATATCTCTGTACTAATTTTGTAACAACCTTCAAGTTTAATATATTGTTATATTTAACTTGAACTTTGTTTCATTTGATTCCGCACTATTTGTCTAAATTAAATTTAAATCATAAGGGCAAATTTCGTGAAAAGATTAAGATTGTATTCAACCCCCCCTCTACAATCTTATTGGACCTAACAATTGGTATCCGAGCCGTTTAATTGAAGTATAAATCATGATCCTATTTTTACTCAATTAAAAATCGAGCCAGAATTTTTAACTCACTTAAAAATTCATCATGTCTTCAAAAGTTGGCACTGTGAAGATACCCATCTATGACAAGGATAATTATGATATGTGGAAGAACAAGATGTTGATGTTTCTTGAAGTTGAAAATCCCAAATATATGGGTGTTTTGAGAAATGGACCAAAAATACCAATGGTCTTTGAACAACAAGTTGGTGTTGAAGGAGTTGTTGTTACTCCTGCAATGGCTTATCAAAAAGATCCTGCTTCCTTCACTCCTGATGAAAAAGAGGATGCCGCACTTGACATAAATTTAAGACTTATTTTGATAGATTCCCTTGACTCAGTAATGTATAGTCATGTGATAATTGTAGAAATGCTAAACACATGTGGGAAACTATTGAAACTGTCAATGAAGGAACGGATGAAGTTAAAGAGAACAGACTAGAGATTCTAACCTCTGAGTATGAACACTTCAGATCAGGCCCTAATAAAAATATACAGGAAGTGTTTGAAAGGTATAATAAATTCATCAACAACTTGCAGTTGCATGGCAAGTACTATACACAGAAAGAGATTAATAGGAAGTTCCTTCTATCAATTCCTGCTCATCTGGAACATAGGATTACTGCCATTAGGGAATCCAGGGATTTGAGTGAAACTACTCTCGAAAGACTCTTCGATGTTTTAAAAACCTATGAACTGGAGCAAGCTCAATAGAAAGAGATTTATGGTAAAGGTAGAGTTGCAAACACATCTACAACTTTAGTTGTTGAGACTCCACGGGAAATGGAAGCTAAGGTTGTTCGACCTTACAGCACTGACAAGGAACAATTTGAAGTTGAAGTTGGTCAGACACCTGCTACTCAGGATGGTGGAGAGTTTAATTCTTTAGAAGAACTAGATCAGTTAGAGGATGAATCCATGGCTATGATGGTGAGACAGTTCAGTAACTTCAGATTCAGAAGGAATCCCAAGTTCAGGTTTAAATCTAACAACAATAGATTCCAGAAAGGAGGTTCTTCATCCTCCACTAGCAAGAGTGGCTATAAAACTGGAACTATTGATAGAAGCAAAATTAGATGTTTCAACTGTAATGAACTTGGGATTTTGCCACTGAGTGTTAAAGACCCAAACAGAGTCAAAGGAAGGATTATGTTCCTGAAAAGAAAAAGACTGGAAAAGCCTATGCGGCTGCTGGTAAAAGCTGAGATGACACAGACAGTGAAGATGAAGTAATCTTGCGCTGATGGCAAATTCTGACAATTCAAATGGTTCTACCTCACAGGTAATATTTACTGACGATGAAATAATACGTCATCTTGGTAGTACTATGGATTGTGCTAAAAGAGAAAAAGCAAGAATAAATTTGTTAAACACTGATCTTGAAAATCAAGTGTTAGAACTGCAGAATGTGCACAAGTGTCAGGATAAGCAAAAAGAGGAAATAGAACTACTTAATAAAAGGGAAAAGTCCTTAGTTGAAGTAGTGTCTAAATGACTTGCTGAAATAAGTGAACTTGAAACCAAGGTTAGAGCTTACTATAACTCTTGTAAAGTGGCTAAAGAGATTTTCAACAAACAAGCTGTTGATCAAACCGTAGGAATATGGTTTGAATATAATGAGGCTGTTGGAATGTTAGGCATAAATTCCCCTAATCCTGTTGATGCTAAAGAAAGGGGAATACCACATGTGCTTAAGGGTGTCAAGAACCCTCTCTTTAAGAAGTCTATTGCAGAACCTTTAGATACCACTTCTTTAATTATTCATGAAGAATTGAGAACTGAGGACATTGCAAATGCAAATGTCTCTTCTAGACTAGAAAAACCTAAGGTGCCGGTCAAGGTTGTTAATTCAACTAGTACTTTGAAGACTGAATCAAGTTGTAAGAATGTGAACAATAACAACATGTCTACCATGCCTGCCATTTCTGCTATTGATACCTCTCATGAATCATGTGGTGTTGTGAATTGCATGCCGTGTGTTTTTAATGCTATGTCTGCTTACTTTGATAGTAATCATGCATGTTCTAATAAGACTGCTCCTCGACAATATATGAGTAGAAATAAGCATGTTAGACCCAGGACTGTTACTCCACCTAATCCTAGGTCAAGGACCACAAGTCCTCCTAAGGCTACGGTGAAGACATGGATACCCAAGCTGAAACCAAAGGGTGTTAAAGCTGTTTACAGGGTTAAGTGTCTAGTTCCTGTTGAAAATGTTGTTGTTAAGATTAAGAATGTTTTTTTGCCTGATAAAGGCCAATTCTTCAAGTACTCTGGACCCAATCAAATTTGGGTTCCGAAGGAAGTTTAACCTATTTGTCAATGCAGGGTGTGGAACAGGTTGATCATGTTATGTGGATTTTGGACAGTGGATGTTCAAGGCATAAGACCGGAGATAGAGCCCTGCTGACAAATGTGGTGGAGAAAGCCGACCCAGTGGTCACCTTTGGAGATAACAGCAAAGGTAAAACTGATGGATATGGTAGATTGGAAGCTGGAAATGTTATCATTGATGAAGTGTCTTTTGTGAAAGGACTTGAACATAATCTGCTAAGTATTAGTCAATTCTGTGACAAGGGATATGAAGCCTTCTTTAACAAGAAGAATTGTCTTATCTCTCACAAGAGACATGAACAGCCTGCATTGATTGGAGTTAGAAAAGGCACTCTGTATGTTGCCAACATGAACTCTGGAAGCATTGAGGAAATCACTTGCTTCTATTTTAAAGCATCTACAGATGAGAGTTGGCTGTGGCATAAGAAACTTTCTCATCTTAACTTCAAGACAATGAATTCTCTAGTTAAAATAGAATTGGTGAGAGGTTTTCCTTCTATTGAATTTACTCAGGAAGGACTCTGCGATGCTTGTCAAAAAGGTAAATTGAAAATAGCAACTCACAAGAGCACTGACATATCATCAATAACTGAACCTATGCAACACACATGGATCTTTGTGGTCCAGTTAATGTGATGTCTATGTCAAAGAAAAGGTATGCTCTCGTGATTGTTGATGACTACACAAAGTACACTTGGGTCCTGTTCCTAAATTCCAAAGATGAGACTCCACAATTGGTGATTGATCACATCAAGTTGATTGAGCTTGATTCAAAGCATCCAGTGAGAGCCATAAGGTCAGACAATGGAACTGAATTTAAGAATACAATTCTTAATGACTTTTGTGCTGAAAAGGAAATAACAAGACAGTATTCAGCTCCAAGAACTCCTCAGCAAAATGGGGTAGTAGAAAGAAAGAATTGAACCTTGATTGAAGCTGCACGTACAATGTTGAGTGAATTAAGGCTTCCTTTATATTTTTGGGCTGAAACTGTCAACACTACATGTTATACCCCAAATCGAACTCTTGTCAATAAAGATTTAATGAAGGCACCTTATGAAATAATGTTTGAAAAGAAACCAACACTCAAATACTTTCATGTATTTGAAGCAAAATGTTTTGTGCTTAAAGAAGGAGATGATCGTGGTGGAAAATTCGAGGCCAAAGCACGTGAAGCAATTTTTATTGGTTATGCAAGAAGAGCTTATAAGGTGTATGTAATCGATCAATAGAAAATGCTAGAAAGTGTCAATGTAACATTTGATGACACTAAACTCCCCAGTATCCAAACAGAAGATCCATCTGAAAAGTTATCTTTTGATGACATGTTAGATTCAGATTCAGATGGCGACAATCCACCTGATGTTGTTGATGATGATAACAATAATAATGATGATGATCAGAGTGGTGGTGATGGAAACAACGATAATATTAGAGATACCCCTAACGCTCCTGAACAATCATCAAGTCAACCTGGCATCAACTTAGGGGGAGACAATGAAGGATCAACTAGTGATACTCAACATCACAGTAAAGAACAAGGCGAATCTTCAAGATCTAATCTTCCCAGACAGACTGTTTGGAATAGAGCTCACCCCTTTGAGCTAATTCTTGGTGATCCAGATGTTGGTGTAAGAACTAGAAAAGCTTATCAGAATCAATGTAATTATTCTGGGTTTCTGTCTGAAATGGAACCTAAGAAAACTGAAGAAGCTCTTTCTGATCCGATTTGGATGATTACTATGCAAGATGAACTCAATCAATTTAAACAACAAGAAGTATGGAAGCTGGTACCCAGACCTAAGGACAAGAAAGTGGTTGATACTAGGTGGGTATTCAGAAATAAACTAGATGAAGATGGCACTGTGACTAGAAACAAAGCAAGACTGGTTGCTAAAGGTTACTCCCATGATGAAGGAATTGATTATGATGAAACCTATGCACCAGTGGCTAGACTTGAGGCTATCAGAATATTCTTGGCATTTGCAGAATTCTCAAACTTTAAGGTTTATGAAATGGATGTCAAGAGTGCTTTTCTAAATGGTAAATAGATGAAGAAGTCTATGTAGAACAGCCTCCTGGCTTTGAAGATCCAGATTTGTTGGACTATGTTTACTATCTCTTCAAGGCTATCTATAGCCTTAAGCAAGCACCAAGAAAATGGTATGACACTCTTTCTGAATTCTTACTTGAAAATGGTTTTGTTAGAGGTGTCATAGACAAAACTCTCTTTACAAAGAAATATAAGAATGATACTATACTAGTCCAAGTCTATGTGGACGATATAATATTTTGGTCTACTAATGATCTTTTGTGCAAGAAATTTTCTAAGCTAATGCAGGGTAAATTTGAGATGAGCCTGATGGGTGAGCAGAAGTTCTTTCTTCGATTACAAGTAAGTCAAAGATTAGATGGAATCCTTATTTGTCAATCCAAGTATGTTAAAGAGCTCCTCAAGAAATATCAGATGGAGGACTCATCTTCAGCAAGAACACCATCATCTACAGCTGTCAAATTTGGAGCATGTGAAAATTCTGGAAAGGTAGATGTTACAAGCTACAGAGGTATGATAGGTTCATTACTTTACCTTACTACAAGTAGACCAGATATTATGTATGCAACATGCTTATGTGCAAGGTTCCAAGAGGATCCTAGAGATGTGCATCTCGTTGCAGTTAAACGAATCTTGAGATATCTTAAGGGTACACCTAACTTAGGTATTTTGTACCCTAAAGAATCTGGTTTTAACCTTGTTGGATATACTGATTCTGATTATGCAGGAAGTGTGGTAGATAGGAAAAGTACATCTGGGAGTTGTGAATTCCTAGGTGGAAGACTGGTTTCCCGGTACATCAAGAAACAACAAATAGTTTTCAACTCAACAGCCGAAGTTGAATACATAGCTGCTGGAAGCTGTTGTGCTCAGATCTTGTGGATTAGGAATCAGCTACGTGACTATGGCTTTGTACTTGACAAGATTCCAATCTTATGTGACAATACAAGTGCCATAGCAATCTCCAACAATCCTGTGCAGCATACGAGGACCAAGCACATCGACATCAGGTATCATTTTATTCGAGAGCATGTCATCAATGGTACTCTGGAGTTACATTTTGTACCCACGGAAGAACAAACAGCAGATATTTTGTTACTAAGTCTATTGACGAATCCACATTCACCAGAATTGTTGGTGAATTGGGTATGTTAAATAGTCCTAGTAATTAATCTAGTTAATATCTGTGGTTTACTCTTTAATAATTTTAAAGTGATTATTTTGTTAATATTTGTTGTTAAAATCACTTGAATAATTATTTTATCAACTTATCAAAACTTTCAAAAATTTCAAAATATAAGGGAACCTTACTTAAGAACTGTTATTTATGATTGACTGCCTGGTCATAGATTTTTTAAAGTATTATTTTCACTCGTATCTTGATTTCTAAATCATCAAATGAGTCTTTTTGTTACTTCCTCAACACCCGAGGAGTAAGATTGAGGGAACAAGTTATAATCCATTAACGAGCAATAGCTTGGGAAATATTGGTGAATTTTCCTTTCTAATTAGATACGACTACTTTATGGAGTCTTATCAACAAGTATTATACTTGGGGAAAGGAGGATGAGCTTTACATTTTAGAGTCATGGATTCTATTCGAACTAGGAGTCGTGTAAGAGGCCGAGTAGCGTCGGTCCATCCCAAAGGCCCAACCGTTGGCCAGGGAGATCTAAAAGGGTGGTAGACAAGTAAATCCGTTAGTTCTTCCTTCTACCGATAGTAAAACCAATTTGAGCTGTACAATCAGCGACTGATCATCGTAAGGATTGAAACAGCGGGCGCGGTGAATAATCCAGTATTAGTTCATCATCCAATTTGGATATTTCTGCAACATTATCGAGTGCACCCCGATCGGAGAGCTACGGCTGGGTGACCGATAAGTGTTGGCCGGGTTTGAAAAGTGTTCAAAACTAAAGTTGCAATAAATCACCTTGTAACTTCATCTTTTATCTGATTTTTGATGACTCTGTTGATACCTTACATAACATGAGTTATGATAAGGAGGTTGTTTATATTGAATCATCTTATAACTTTATATTTTAAGTTATATTTTGATATTCTGCTTATACTTCATATAGCAGATATTTTACGAAAAGGTTATATCCATTTACCTTGTAACTTCATCTTTTATATTATACTAGAACTTGGTTCATAGTATGAATAACGAAAGTTTGCAGAGATATTATGAAAATAATATTTGAAGTACTACAATGGTAATGTTTTTGAATATATTCCGGTAAGGAAATACTTTCGGTAAAGAGACATTTTGACAATTATTGTCTTATACCCGCTATAAATTCTGGGTTTGAATTAAAGGCAGAATTATGCCATACTTTCATTACCTTGTTGAGCTATCGCTCACTCTTGCTATTTTTTTATATATATTATATAGCAACGAAGCAGGATTCCAATGGGACGGCACATACCCCGCAAGGCGTTTCCATAAACAGTTTCTAGCAGTGATCCCGAGAGTAGTACGAACCAGTTGAATTAAGCTGCAGCTTTTGGTATTCAACTTATGTAAAGATATAAATGGATCGTGACTACCTCAAATCCTTGACCCCGGATTTGGGGCTATTACAGAAATGGTATCAGAGCCTCAGGTTACCATCCTCAGAAACGATAAGAGATCGAGTCTTACAATACCCAGAAGAATGATGACAATAACTGGAGTTCAAATCAAGTTCGTAGTCGAGTTAGAGGACATGTGATAAGTGCATATTTTTGCATATTTTTATTACCTATTTATTGCTTGAATGTCGTATTTTAATAACTTATTTTGTTACATTTCAGGAAATTCGTGAATAAATAAAGAAATGGCAAAATGTAGAAATAAAGAGCAAGGAAGGGAAAAAGAGGAAGAAAAGGGGCTTAAATGAAAAATGGAAAAAAATTAGGAGCTTGGTGGAAAGGGAATCTTTCAAGACACATGGAAGGTGGAGATCATCCCAACATACCAAATAAGTGTATGGCCAAGATCTACTCTACAAAGCTTAAGGGGGAAGAAAACATTTAGATGGCTAGGATTCTCCACCACATTAAAAGGTGTATGGTGGAGATTAACCCAACACACCCCTTAACCCTAATTCTTATCCTATAAATACCCCCTCACCCCCTTGTAATTATGAACTTAGATTAGAGGGTAGTTTTAATTTCTTGTTTTTAGTTTCAAATTTTGTAAACACCTTTTATTTTAATGCAAAAATTTCGTTTCCTTTAATTTCTCATCTTGTTCTTTCATTTTTGTTGCATAGCTTTCGTTATTTTCGTAAATCCGTTTATTGGACAAAGTAGCGAAATGCTAACCACTATGGGTTGAAAATAACGATTTTTATTTTCTTGCTCGTAATTTTAATTTTAGTTTTAATTCGTAATTTTACCCCTTCAAATTTCGATTTTATTCTGGGCCATTTACTTCCAAATCATCATTTTTAGTAATTTCATTTCGTTGTTAATTTCTTTATTTTCATATTTAAACAAAGAAAAACAACAAAAATTAGTTTTATAAATAGTCAGTACTTATTTTTATGTTTTAGTAGTGTTAAAATTCGAAGCCAATTTTTAGATCCCCTATTTTGTTTTTCTTCGACAAAATAACAAACCCAGCTCTTGTTTTCCTCTTCTTCTTCCCACAATTCCATCTCACCTTTCCTTCATTTTCATTTTCTTTTCTTCTCGAAAAAAAAAACACATAGTCCCAATCTCTCCTTCTTTTCGCCATAACCCCCCTTCCCCCATTTCTTTTTTTTCTTTATTTTAGTTTTTAAGTTGCTATTTATTTGTTTGTTGCCGAGTCAATTGTAACACCCCCAGATCCGGGGTTCGGGATCCGGTGGTTACGGTTTCCAATTCTGTTCACAACAATTGAACTTTCCTTAACATAAAATAAATTACGTCTATATAACCCAACACAACAATATAAAACACACCCGTTATAGTCCCAGAGATGAAATCAGAGTAACAATCAAATTTTTATTAATCACATTATGAGTTCTTACAATCCAAAAGGATTTCAATATAAATACATACTCTTTGCCATCCATTTACATAAGTCATACTATACCATATTCTTGGTACTGAAAGAATAAATATACCCTACCAATAGCTTCTTCTTCAGCTCTGGTAGTCTCATCGTCCTCGCCCGCGTCGAGTGCGCCTTGTGCGAGTCATCTGAACTAGCTGTTGTTGTGATATAATAATAAAGCAAGGGTGAGAAATAGCCCACCAACAATAATATATAACTGAACGATAATGTATAACAGTTCAAAAGTATCTTTCAAACCATATGCCATGCATTTACGGAAATGATGCCAGTATAATATGAACGATGAAGTTACAAGGTAACTTAAAGTATTTGTTTGTAGGAATATCTGCTACATCAAAGTAAGCGAGATACTCTTATTGTTTATTAAGAAGAGGAGTTTGCAAGAAAAGGTTGCAATTCCAGTTATGACCCTTTTCCAACTCTGCCAACAATAATCATGTTGCAGGAAATAAATAAATTTGGATGATGAACCAATGATGGAGTATTCACCGCGCCCGCTGTTCCAATCTTGATGATCAGTCGAGATCGTACAGCTCAATTTAGATTTACTACCGGTAGAAGGAAGAACTGACGGCTTTACTTGTATACCGCCTTACTAGCTCTCCCCGGCCAACGGTTGGGCCAAAGGGGATGGACCGGCGCTACTCGGCCTCTTACACGACTCCTAGTTCAAAATTCATGATTCTGAATGTAACGTTCGTCCCCCTTTCCCCAAGTATAATACTTGTTGATAAGACTCCACAAAGTAGTCGTATCTAGTTGGAAAGGAAAATTTACCAATAACTCCCAAGCTATTACTTGGTAACGGATATCAACTTGTTCCAGTAATCTTACCCCTCGAAAGATGAGAAGGTAAGCAACGACTTAATAAGTCAACAGCACCCGAGTTGCGGGTGAAGGGAATACTTTATGACCGGGAAGTCGACAAGATAAATAACATTTTCCAAGTAAGGTTCCCTTATTATTAAGGAGATAGACTCAAAGAAGAATGATGTCTGAGAACCTTTCTTGATATAAGATTAATAATAATATGACTCCGAGATATTTTCTGTAATAATCGAAGAAGATAAACCTTATCGAGATTATTCTAAGTATGGAATAAATATTCAGAGAATATTTAATGAGTTAAAATATTTAAAGAATATTTGGGAATATGAAAGAATATCTTTAATCAGAGTATTTCTCAAAATAATCCCTGAAGAAATATCAGGAGAATATTTATTGAATAAATAAATATTTAAAAGAATATTCGAAACAATATTCATTAATTAATAAGACCTGAAAAGAATATTTAAGGTAATATTCATAATTAATTAGGAATTTAAATGAATATTCAAAAGTAATATTCATTTAATGAATAATATCCTAAATGAATATCAAGTAATATTCATTTAGTAATCCAAGCCTTAAGGAATATTCGAGATAATATTCGATAATTAAATCAAGCTTCAGATGAATATTAAAATAATATTCATCAAGTATTTAATATCTTAAATGAATATCCAAAAGTAATATTTATTTAATAAAATAATATTCTAAAAGAATATCCAAATAATATTCATTTAATAGTCTCATCTTTAGAAGAATATTCGAAATAATAGTCGATAATCAATTCGACTCTGAATGAATATTGAGAAATATTATTCGTTGAATAGTTACGTTCAAATAATTATTTGAAGTAAGGATCGTTAAAATAATTAGTCTCGAACGAATATTCAAATAATATTCGTCGCCCAAATAATAGAAAATCTTTACTTAAATATTTTCCTCCGAGGTAATCTCGATATATCAAGGAATATTGACTCCCGGTCTATTTTTGATTAATAAGATGTATATGCCCTTCTATGAGGGTCTTACAATAACCGGCTTATAACTGATATATAACTATCTAGCTTATAAGCCAACAGTAACATTCAGGGAACAAGTTTATCAATTCAACTTGAAAGTAGGCATGCATGCAATGGCATATGTATATCAGCAATCATATATATATATTTATTCAATCACAACAACAGCCTAAAAGAAGGGAATTGAAACTTGCCTGGTAGTCGAGTACGGTAAGGGGTAGTGGTAGCGGGTCCCGGGTCAGCTTGGTGATCTATAAATAGCCAAGACATTCGGGATTAATCACTTAACATCTTAAAAGTTAAGTTATACTTAAATCGAAAAACGTTCTCGAGTTATCTCTTTATACCCCTTTTTGTGGATTACTTATCATCACTGATCCGACCCGACATTCGTTCGTTAATACGACATGTCACTGCACTTATACTTGGGACATACTTAAGTCATATGAGTTCTAAGGTTGATCGTTACGAACCAATATTATACTCCGAGTTTTATCGCCCGTTTTCTAAGTGTTTTACCGAAGTTATAAAAGAGTCGTCTTTTAGGGGTTCGTTCGCGTTTAACCTTGACTCGAACATTTTTAATAAATCGAAAAATGCTCTTTTTGACATACGGTTTTCTTTCACACCTTCCTTCTTACCCCTAGTATTTATTTACCAGGATTCGTCATGACTTTACATATTTTACGAGGGTTCAATTTTAATAACGAACTCGTACTTAAGGTTTCGAACGACTTTTAGTGAATCGGCCATAATTCCTAAACCGTAAGTCCGTTTCACATGATCTTTATATCAAAACGAAGCTTATAACATGATCTATCTTGCCATGGCAGAACATGAAACTGGACAGTGACTTATGGCTACTGTCAACCACGAATTCTTAAGGTTAACAAAAATCGGGCATTACGACGGCTATAAATCGGACGTTCTAAAATTCACAACAATCAAGCCAAGCCACACCGGGCATCCATACATCATTTATACATGATTCTCATCTCAACAAGCCCAAGAACATCATGCTTTACCATAATAATCATTATGCTACTTAAATCACTAAATCATTAACCAAGCATGCTTATAATGTTACCATAATCATAACTAAGCCAAATCATCAAGAACATGCTAAAAACTCAAAATGAGATCCATGGTTCTTAAGAGTTATACCTTCCTTAGAGAGTGTACAAGCCCTAATAATCCTTGTATGGTCCTTGTATAGCCTCCATGTAGCTTGAATCATCCACCAAAATCAAGATCCAAGAGTTTTGTTCTTGAGGTTACTATTCACCCTCTACTTTGATGATTTTATTGAAAATGGAAACATTGGATTTTGAGGCTAAGATTTCTAGGGTATCATTTTTATGAAATATAGGATCTAGGATAAAAATTTGGAGATCAAACAAGGAGTGGAAGCTTGATTTCTTCCTTTGAATTTCTTGAAAAATTCGAATGCTCCATGGATGAGAGAAGTGGAGTTGTTTTGCTTGGTTGATTGCATAAAGTGATCATTAAAACAAGATATTTGTTTGGCTAACTATAGTCTAGTTGATGGGTTAAGGCTTGGTTAAGGATTTGCTTCCATGTGGACATGTATTGGTGCCTTATGTTACACCCTCATGCTAACTAGTTTAGTTTGTCTCCAATGATACTTGTATGTATGAAACTTGCTTGGTTCCTTGCATTATTGTGATGAAGAAGGGATAAGGATGAGTGAATTATTTAGGAAGATATTTGTTTGACACAAATGCAAGTTGCCCCCTCTAGTTTGATAGAAAAACAAGCTTCTTGAAGAAGCTAACTTAGCTTAGATAATATCTTCATAAAGCTACCTTAATAAAGTGATGATGCCATGGTGGTGATCTCATCCACTTGCACATGGTTGTCTCTTGGTTCTCAGCTTGTTTCTTTGTCCGGTTATTGCTCAATTCATTGATCGTTCGGACGAATAACTAAGTAGTTTCACCTCTAGGGTTTACCGGGAAATTTCTCGATATTCATAATACCTTCCCCAATCCTTAATATAATCCTCGTGATGACCATGTAGGATATTTAATCTCGATACGAACTTAATCCGTAATCTAGGATTCGTTCGCTTTATTGATTAATCTCGTTATAACGTTTTAGCGGTTTCTAGAACGCTTGTTTCACTGCCTCAGTGGTTTCCTACCTTCATTCTTAAATCAAATATAATAATATCCCAAAATATCAAATCCTCAAAGTTAATATCTCAATTCTTGGATTATAATAATATTTAATCCACTGTCCGGTCAAATATTATACCGAAAAAGAATTTGGAATTTCTGAATTCCGATCGTCTCTGCATTCACTTATTTCCTCCGCGTATTACTAATATGACTTCGAAACATCCATATCACGTCCCGTACATAGGGTGGCGTGAAAAGTTTTCCAACTTACAAAATCACTATGCACGTACGGGAAACACTATGCACGTACGGGAAATACTATGCACGTATGGGAAACACTATGCACGTACTCATTTCCGTTCAAGGATCCATTAGCTCCTTCCTGGATGGTAGATTATTCTTATCTAGGTCCTCAACCATCGAATTACTCTATTCTGACAATATACCAATGCATCAGGATCATTGTCCAAAGCAATATCCATTCATTACAATCATTGTTCTTTGAAACCTCCATTCATTAGAGCTGGTGACCTTGTTGTCGGAATCATTGTTCTTCATTTTATCATTACTTAATAAAAAGTTTTAATTATATCCAAAATTTGGGGTTCTTACAGTCTCCCCTCCTTAAAAGGATTCCGTCCCGGAATCAGGTAGGAAGCAAAGAGTCATTTGCCTGTCGTTCCCTTTTTAGCTTCCCGGTCAATTCTTAGTCGTTCTACCCTTCCTCAGCACATCTTCTAGTGCTACAATCCATACTATATCCTTTTTCCATCAACGTTGCTACTTTTCGTACAACTCACTATCCGGGTTATACTCTTACTCAGTCTTATCCTTATTGATACCTGTAGTAACATTGGTATCACTATCACCTTACGAATTCGGAGGTAACCTCGCTCGTACTGTGCATTTCGTGATTGCTTTAATCTTCGCAATCTCGATCAATATAGAGAAGTGGAAAGATTTATTGAGAGATCACTATGATCAAGTGAACATTTGTTATATTGCATAGCTAGTACAGAAGGGGGCCAGCCTTTAGTACTTGACAAGCAATTAAACAAGTTAGGGTATTCCACTTAGACTTCTATCACATAGACAGATAGTCACGTAGCAGTACCTCCCCTCCTTTAAAGGGTTGTTCTTCTCAATTCATAAAGAAGATGAATAAGAGAGAAGAAAAGAAAAGAGTTCTAAAGGATTATAAAAGGTTTTCATGACTGTAAAATATCATACTCAGAATTTACCTCTGGACTATAGAGGTTCATCAAAGAAGAAATTAATCATAATTATATCCAATACCATTTGATCGCAATCTCATGTGTCAACACATCTTGCTGCTTTGTCCATTATTCTATGGACAAATACTCTTGTTCAATCTTAGCGATACTCACATTCGGGAAATCCTTCAACCTTTCAGGTTAAATCTTAGATTTCTCACTTGACATCATTATTACTGACATCCCATATCATGTTACTAGCTTTTTCATAACTATAATATTGACACTATCAGGTTGTCATCCTGAGAATTCATTAGAAAACCCATTCATAACATTCCTTGCTTCTCATTCCATAGTTGCTTCCCCAGCCTTTTCTTTATCAATCACATCCTTCTTATTAGCTGATTCTTACTCATTTCTATTATTTACTTTCACCTTCACCTCTTTATTGAGACACCTTTTTGCACTTGGTACCTCTTTATCGGTATTCCGTCACATTTATTCTATAATCATCACGTTATTCCAATTTAAACTTTCCGAAATGAATCTGGCCCGATCCCTTTAACTTAGATTCCTATAATCTACTTCTGTCAACTTGTTTCTCATCACTTGTTCTTTTCTACCCGCGGTTTTCACAGGTTGTCTTTCGTAAGTCAGATCAGGTCGTACACCTACCTGCTCGCACTCTTATCATCTGTTGAGCATCTGCATTTTACTGGTGTAGCTTTGCCACATGAAACACGTTACTACCATGCTATAAGCTTTGGGGGTAAAACTGGCTCGAATGCCACCTTCCGAACACTTTTAAACTCTCAGGTGGCCTAATAAGTCTCGGGCTCAACTGCCCTTCTCTCTAAATCTCATTAATTCTTTCCATGGGAATATCTTTAACATCATGAATCATCAACCTTATATTCTCTATCTTGTTTGCGCGGAAGTACACTAACATAACTTGTTTGTCATTCATCAACATGCCATTTAGTTAATCAATGGCAGCACTTTCTTTATCTTTACATTGTCATCTATTTTCTTAGAAGAATCACCATCGCTTGTTGTTTACATAGTGCATTAATAGCTAACCCTACGGGTTTCAAATCCCTTAGGGAGACAAAGTATTCACTATTCCTTATCCATAAGGAACACTTCCTGAACTTGATGTAGATATAACATGAAGTAGATAGAATTGCAGAAGAGTTTCAAGCATCGCAGCTAGGTCCGGTTGATGAAACTATCACTCATGCATCTTCCATAAAAGACTGGAAACTTAATGGTTTACTTCGTCAATTTTTGTATCGTGGTCCTGGTTTGCCTCAAAACGGGACCTTCTAAGGTATGTAATATGCTTAAGACCTCATCAGGAATCGAACCCTTACTTAAACTATTATTACCTTCGATTCTTGCACAATCATCAAAAGGAATGTAACTTCCTCCACTCCAATATGACCTTCAAGGTCTTTCCAAATATTATTTTGTTTCTTCGGTATGAACATTTGTAATTATTCCTTTATACTTATACTGTCGGCCACCTCATTGGCCTTTCCTGCTAATAATAATTTCTGGTAATCCTTGTTCTCTGGATATATTCCAATTCAAACATTTCTACCTCATTCCCATCATTGTTGGGTGAAAGCATTCTCCCTTAAGCTCTGCTGATGGAGAAAAATATATTTATCAGTCTTTCTCCATAAGTCATTGCTTTCACCTACCCATGGGAACTTTATCACGTTTATTCCCACTCCTACTTAGGATACTTCTTTTCTTAGTTCTTTCCTTATCTTAGGATAATCTCAAACTTTATAGGTTCAATCCATACTTCCTCATGGTCTCATACATGCCTCATCTGGCATTACTGTTACTATGTCATACATTCCTTACCAAACTTCCATTTTGAAGTTCGGAATATTACCTTTTTCCTTGTAAGGTTTCATAGGTCATCCTCATCCTTCCTCCTGTATTTTCTGGGTACAGGGTATATCAAAATGTCATTGATCAATACTCTAATAATTCTATCTATGTTCTTTCCAGAACTCTTTTTTTTTATAATCCTTACCGGTCATTGTTGCCTTAGCAAGTCCAACTCATATCATCTGAAGTCATAATGTCGTTATTAGGGTTAATGCCACCCCTTGTGCATTCCCTAGGGTTTGTCTTAATTTATGGATATCCTATCCTTAATTCAACTGCCAAAGAATTCTTGCATCTTATAATTGGCAATCAGATCATGTATCCTTAATAAAGGTCTCTTTTCAATCATTCTCATTTGATAATCGATCGGTGGCTTAATGCCATCCTCTTCTTTCAGATAGTTGTCAGCCTATTTGGCCTTCCAAAAAAAAAGCAACGTATGCCTATCTCCTCTCTTACAGAACTTGGTAATGGCAGCAAGGATGTTTTGGAAGATATTGGTCGAGTTCAACGTGAATCTCTTAGTACTTATCGTTCTTCTCAAATGTACTTGCCTTAGACAAAATTTCTACAGCATACTGATCCATCTCTGACCATTTCTATACTCTCTTCATAAACCTTCGTTGTTTACTTCCCTTAGTCGTAATATGTTCAGGGTATTCATGATACCCTAACATCATACATCTCAAGTCACTATACTTCCATTTTACTCGTAATCTTGGACAACCATATACACATGTGTCACTTTAGTACGGGTTACCCCATCCCAAAAAGGTCTAGTAAATTCCCCATCAAAACATGGGTTGCAAAGGGTTTAGTAGAAGACTCCTACAATCTCATTAATATTTCCTTTATATCAGAAGCCCTTGCAGTCGGTGCTTACTTAGAAGCAACCCTGCTTTGTCTTTTCATTGCTGGTCTAGTCACTTTATAGTCCGTTGTGACTTGGCCTCAACTGGCCACACTAAAATAAAAATATATGATTTTAGGGGTTGGCTAATAGCATTACTTTTCTAGCAATTGCCGGCATAGTGCCTTCTTCTTTGATACCTTTCTACCTTTCCAAAACTTTACTCCATATAAGTCTTAATCGACTACTCGGCACCATCTCCGGTCACCTTTCCTCCACTTTTATCTTTTCAACTATTCTTATCAATCCTGCGTGCCACACAAGCTTACCATTCCTGGCACAACAGCCTTTTCATTTAAGTCAATCCTGGAATTTCTCAGTCCGGCTAGTTTCTTACTTACATTTCCTATTTTCGTCCAATCTCACTTCATCATTTTATCACTACCGTCGATTGTAATGCTCAGGGTCCGTTTACTAACCCATTTTACAGCATCCTTACCCAAATCACAGGGTTTGCTCCAATTTTTACTCTCTTCCATGACATTCTCTGATAATCAGAAAGACAAGGTTTGCCAAAATTCACCGAATTCCTTTCCAGACTCAGGGAAATTTTGATCAATCTACCCACCTACTGGTAACATTAAGGAGACCAGTTTCGAAACCTGAAGAATAGTTCTTTGAACCTCCAAGCAGGTGGAATCATAAGCAGTCATAGTTAACGAAATAATCATCATCAGATTGGAAGTTTACCCACTGGAAAGGAATCAATTATATCCATCCCTTAGAAGGGAATCAATAGTTTCAAACTGAAACCCGACACAACGTCCTGATACCTATACGTCCTGATATTCAATACTACCAAATGTCGGTCTACCTAACCCTTTATGCGAAGCGTCGTTCGAAGCACAAAGTCTCCTTTTTTCCATTAAGCAATGCCAGCTCTTGGTCATTACCAATTTCACCTTTTAGCTCCAGGAAGATTTTCTCACATTTTTCTCTTTAACTACTGATCGTATTACTTGATCTATTATAATTCCGCATCGGAATAAACTTAAGGTACTACTATAATCCATTCAAAGAGAAGAAGGAATTTAATATTCCTCTAAATCACATGCATCTAACGTTTCTGGTTCATCATTTAACTGAGTTGAATTAACTCTATACTCAGTCTCTGGCAGTAGTCTCATTACGAGTTCATCTTGACTCACTGGTCTTATCTTCCGGTAGGTTCTGAGATCATTGTCTTGCTTGCTACTTCCTTATATAATTTTACCCAATCATGCTATCACTTCCCAATGTCTTTACTTTCTAAATGATTCATTCATAAAATGAACATTTTCCTTAATAAAACCACCTTATTAACCTTAATTTGGTTCCATAATTTACAACCTACGACACCTGCCTTCTCATGGCGAATTATTACTGACAATATTCATACTGATTCATTTATCAAATGATATGGCACTTACTGCCTCATTCTCCACTATTCCTAGGGACTCTGCTCCTCGCCCTAAATCGATGTCTTTGATAATCATACATCCCTCTAGCTCTTTCTTTGTTAAGAGGAAAATCTCTAAGGATTCTAATCTATTTCCGTATAAGATCTCAAGTAATTCTTCCAATCCTTCTTTCTTGCTGGTACTACATCTGGTAGTCCGGCTATGAATTCAACATGCATCTTCAGATCTCTTAATAATATCTCGGTTCTTTATACTCACTTTTCTGAGCACCATATCTTAATCATCACAGTCATTCTGGCTGCGACCCTCATTACCCATGGGTAAGCTCCTTATCCTAACAGGATTTTCCTTATCTGCTGGAACCTCTTCCGGGTCTCCAGTAGGGTACTCCATCGAATTACCCGCTGATCTTCAACATATAAAGCATCATCGTGCTGTTGCTCGTATGCCTCAAGGTCAGTCGCCTTACTCGTCGATACGATATCGAGCTAAGTTACTATCATTATACTTACGAGTTCCCATAAGGGTTTTATATGTCATCACTACATTAAGTAGTCCGACTATGAACTTGGCAAGAGTTCTTATTATCTTATTGAATTTATTGTTTTAACGTCACCTCATCTCTGGGGTTTATAACGTACGCTCTGATACCACTTCTGTAACACCCCCAGATCCGGGGTCCGGGATCCGGTGGTTACGGTTTCCAATTCTGTTCACAACAATTGAACTTTCCTTAACATAAAATAAATTACGTCTCTATAACCCAACACAACAATATAAAACACACCCGTTATAGTCCCAGAGATGAAATCAGAGTAACAATCAAATTTTTATTAATCACATTATGAGTTCTTACAATCCAAAAGGATTTCAATATAAATACATACTCTTTGCCATCCATTTACATAAGTCATACTATACCATATTCTTGGTACTGAAAGAATAAATATACCCTACCAATAGCTTCTTCTTCAGCTCTGGTAGTCTCATCGTCCTCGCCCGCGTCGAGTGCGCCTTGTGCGAGTCATCTGAACTAGCTGTTGTTGTGATATAATAATAAAGCAAGGGTGAGCAATAGCCCACCAACAATAATATATAACTGAACGATAATGTATAACAGTTCAAAAGTATCTTTCAAACCATATGCCATGCATTTACGGAAATGATGCCAGTATAATATGAACGATGAAGTTACAAGGTAACTTAAAGTATTTGTTTGTAGAAATATCTGCTACATCAAAGTAAGCGAGATACTCTTATTGTTTATTAAGAAGAGGAGTTTGCAAGAAAAGGTTGCAATTCCAGTTATGACCCTTTTCCAACTCTGCCAACAATAATCATGTTGCAGGAAATAAATAAATTTGGATGATGAACCAATGATGGAGTATTCACCGCGCCCGCTGTTCCAATCTTGATGATCAGTCGAGATCGTACAGCTCAATTTAGATTTACTACCGGTAGAAGGAAGAACTGACGGCTTTACTTGTATACCGCCTTACTAGCTCTCCCCGGCCAACGGTTGGGCCAAAGGGGATGGACCGGCGCTACTCGGCCTCTTACACGACTCCTAGTTCAAAATTCATGATTCTGAATGTAACGTTCGTCCCCCTTTCCCCAAGTATAATACTTGTTGATAAGACTCCACAAAGTAGTCGTATCTAGTTGGAAAGGAAAATTTACCAATAACTCCCAAGCTATTACTTGGTAACGGATATCAACTTGTTCCAGTAATCTTACCCCTCGAAAGATGAGAAGGTAAGCAACGACTTAATAAGTCAACAGCACCCGAGTTGCGGGTGAAGGGAATACTTTATGACCGGGAAGTCGACAAGATAAATAACATTTTCCAAGTAAGGTTCCCTTATTATTAAGGAGATAGACTCAAAGAAGAATGATGTCTGAGAACCTTTCTTGATATAAGATTAATAATAATATGACTCCGAGATATTTTCTGTAATAATCGAAGAAGATAAACCTTATCGAGATTATTCTAAGTATGGAATAAATATTCAGAGAATATTTAATGAGTTAAAATATTTAAAGAATATTTGGGAATATGAAAGAATATCTTTAATCAGAGTATTTCTCAAAATAATCCCTGAAGAAATATCAGGAGAATATTTATTGAATAAATAAATATTTAAAAGAATATTCGAAACAATATTCATTAATTAATAAGACCTGAAAAGAATATTTAAGGTAATATTCATAATTAATTAGGAATTTAAATGAATATTCAAAAGTAATATTCATTTAATGAATAATATCCTAAATGAATATCAAGTAATATTCATTTAGTAATCCAAGCCTTAAGGAATATTCGAGATAATATTCGATAATTAAATCAAGCTTCAGATGAATATTAAAATAATATTCATCAAGTATTTAATATCTTAAATGAATATCCAAAAGTAATATTTATTTAATAAAATAATATTCTAAAAGAATATCCAAATAATATTCATTTAATAGTCTCATCTTTAGAAGAATATTCGAAATAATAGTCGATAATCAATTCGACTCTGAATGAATATTGAGAAATATTATTCGTTGAATAGTTACGTTCAAATAATTATTTGAAGTAAGGATCGTTAAAATAATTAGTCTCGAACGAATATTCAAATAATATTCGTCGCCCAAATAATAGAAAATCTTTACTTAAATATTTTCCTCCGAGGTAATCTCGATATATCAAGGAATATTGACTCCCGGTCTATTTTTGATTAATAAGATGTATATGCCCTTCTATGAGGGTCTTACAATAACCGGCTTATAACTGATATATAACTATCTAGCTTATAAGCCAACAGTAACATTCAGGGAACAAGTTTATCAATTCAACTTGAAAGTAGGCATGCATGCAATGGCATATGTATATCAGCAATCATATATATATATTTATTCAATCACAACAACAGCCTAAAAGAAGGGAATTGAAACTTGCCTGGTAGTCGAGTACGGTAAGGGGTAGTGGTAGCGGGTCCCGGGTCAGCTTGGTGATCTATAAATAGCCAAGACATTCGGGATTAATCACTTAACATCTTAAAAGTTAAGTTATACTTAAATCGAAAAACGTTCTCGAGTTATCTCTTTATACCCCTTTTTGTGGATTACTTATCATCACTGATCCGACCCGACATTCGTTCGTTAATACGACATGTCACTGCACTTATACTTGGGACATACTTAAGTCATATGAGTTCTAAGGTTGATCGTTACGAACCAATATTATACTCCGAGTTTTATCGCCCGTTTTCTAAGTGTTTTACCGAAGTTATAAAAGAGTCGTCTTTTAGGGGTTCGTTCGCGTTTAACCTTGACTCGAACATTTTTAATAAATCGAAAAATGCTCTTTTTGACATACGGTTTTCTTTCACACCTTCCTTCTTACCCCTAGTATTTATTTACCAGGATTCGTCATGACTTTACATATTTTACGAGGGTTCAATTTTAATAACGAACTCGTACTTAAGGTTTCGATCGACTTTTAGTGAATCGGCCATAATTCCTAAACCGTAAGTCCGTTTCACATGATCTTTATATCAAAACGAAGCTTATAACATGATCTATCTTGCCATGGTAGAACATGAAACTGGACAGTGACTTATGGCTACTGTCAACCACGAATTCTTAAGGTTAACAAAAATCGGGCATTACGACGGCTATAAATCGGACGTTCTAAAATTCACAACAATCAAGCCAAGCCACACCGGGCATCCATACATCATTTATACATGATTCTCATCTCAACAAGCCCAAGAACATCATGCTTTACCATAATAATCATTATGCTACTTAAATCACTAAATCATTAACCAAGCATGCTTATAATGTTACCATAATCATAACTAAGCCAAATCATCAAGAACATGCTAAAAACTCAAAATGAGATCCATGGTTCTTAAGAGTTATACCTTCCTTAGAGAGTGTACAAGCCCTAATAATCCTTGTATGGTCCTTGTATAGCCTCCATGTAGCTTGAATCATCCACCAAAATCAAGATCCAAGAGTTTTGTTCTTGAGGTTACTATTCACCCTCTACTTTGATGATTTTATTGAAAATGGAAACATTGGATTTTGAGGCTAAGATTTCTAGGGTATCATTTTTATGAAATATAGGATCTAGGATAAAAATTTGGAGATCAAACAAGGAGTGGAAGCTTGATTTCTTCCTTTGAATTTCTTGAAAAATTCGAATGCTCCATGGATGAGAGAAGTGGAGTTGTTTTGCTTGGTTGATTGCATAAAGTGATCATTAAAACAAGATATTTGTTTGGCTAACTATAGTCTAGTTGATGGGTTAAGGCTTGGTTAAGGATTTGCTTCCATGTGGACATGTATTGGTGCCTTATGTTACACCCTCATGCTAACTAGTTTAGTTTGTCTCCAATGATACTTGTATGTATGAAACTTGCTTGGTTCCTTGCATTATTGTGATGAAGAAGGGATAAGGATGAGTGAATTATTTAGGAAGATATTTGTTTGACACAAATGCAAGTTGCCCCCTCTAGTTTGATAGAAAAACAAGCTTCTTGAAGAAGCTAACTTAGCTTAGATAATATCTTCATAAAGCTACCTTAATAAAGTGATGATGCCATGGTGGTGATCTCATCCACTTGCACATGGTTGTCTCTTGGTTCTCAGCTTGTTTCTTTGTCCGGTTATTGCTCAATTCATTGATCGTTCGGACGAATAACTAAGTAGTTTCACCTCTAGGGTTTACCGGGAAATTTCTCGATATTCATAATACCTTCCCCAATCCTTAATATAATCCTCGTGATGACCATGTAGGATATTTAATCTCGATACGAACTTAATCCGTAATCTAGGATTCGTTCGCTTTATTGATTAATCTCGTTATAACGTTTTAGCGGTTTCTAGAACGCTTGTTTCACTGCCTCAGTGGTTTCCTACCTTCATTCTTAAATCAAATATAATAATATCCCAAAATATCAAATCCTCAAAGTTAATATCTCAATTCTTGGATTATAATAATATTTAATCCACTGTCCGGTCAAATATTATACCGAAAAAGAATTTGGAATTTCTGAATTCCGATCGTCTCTGCATTCACTTATTTCCTCCGCGTATTACTAATATGACTTCGAAACATCCGTATCACGTCCCGTACATAGGGTGGCGTGAAAAGTTTTCCAACTTACAAAATCACTATTCATCAACCAAATTACTATGCACGTACGGGAAACACTATGCACGTACGGGAAATACTATGCACGTATGGGAAACACTATGCACGTACTCATTTCCGTTCAAGGATCCATTAGCTCCTTCCTGGATGGTAGATTATTCTTATCTAGGTCCTCAACCATCGAATTACTCTATTCTGACAATATACCAATGCATCAGGATCATTGTCCAAAGCAATATCCATTCATTACAATCATTGTTCTTTGAAACCTCCATTCATTAGAGCTGGTGACCTTGTTGTCGGAATCATTGTTCTTCATTTTATCATTACTTAATAAAAAGTTTTAATTATATCCAAAATTTGGGGTTCTTACACAATCATTGCTGAGTTCTGTGAAGTTTTATTATGTGTCGAGTGTTTGATTTACTATTTTCCGAGATCTCTGTGTAGTTCTGGTTTCCGAGATGCTGAGTTTTCTTTAACTCTCGTTTTGTTGTACAAGTTCTAGCTCCGGCTTTGAATTGTTTGCTGTCTGTGTTTGATTGCTGTTTTTTTGTCTAATCCGAGTTTGCCGAGATAATGTTGCGTTTGTATTTTGCTAGTTCGACTCTACTAAGTCTGTTTGTGCGCGGTTTTGAGTTTAGTTCGTTGCTGTCTCGTTCCTGCTGCTGTCGTTTTAATTTGTTTGTGTTGTTTTGCATTGAGTTCGCTGCTTCTAGTTTCCGGAGTTCTAGTTTTTTGAGTTTTAAATTTTTCTCAGTTTTAAATAAATCACTGGAATGTATTTCAATTGTGTCGATGAATTGTTTCCCGAGTTGTTTGTCAATTTTGTAGTTTGTCGACCCGAAGTATTCTTGAGTCGAATTAGTCAATTGTTGGTAGTTTATTGCTGATTTTGTGTGTATTCACTTTTTTTGTTTTTCTCGAATGAAGTTGTATTAGTTTTTGCAGCTGTTTGGAGTTTTATTCGTTGGTGCTTACATTTTCCTGGGTTTTGGGTTTGGTTCGTTTGTTTTGGCTAGTGGTAATACAAACAAGTCATGTCAATTTTTTTTAAAATTTCCTGTAAATAAACTTCCTTTAAAAAAAAGGTTTGAATAAAAAAAATAATATATGTTTTAGAAAAAAAAATAGTTTTAATTTAGAATTTTAGAATAATTAACTTTGTTTTTGTTCTTTCAACTTTCAATTAATAAGAGAAAATTAATTCTAGAAATAGCTTACATTTCCTTTTTGTAATTATTTAGTAAAAATCAAAATTTCCAAAAACCAAAATTGTTCTAATTCGATTAAGTTGAAAATTAAGTTGCGAAAATGTTAGTCTCCGTGGTTCGATACCTAAAGTACTTCAACGATTGAACCGTGCGCTTGCGGTTAAAATTGTCATTTATTTTAGCACAACAAGTTTTTGGCGCCGCTGCCGGGGATTTATTTTCTCACAAACGTTCCACCCACATCCCTAAGAAAGCCTTTTTGACTTCTCATGTTAGTTCAATTCTTTCGAACCAAATTCCCGTGAAATATAAGGACCGCGATTGTCCTACAATTTCGTGTGTCATAGGCAATACTTTTGTGGACAAAGCGTTACTTGACTTAGGAGCGAGTGTGAATCTCCTTCTATTTTCGGTCTATCAAGCCCTAGGTTTAGGCGAACTTCAAACGACGAACATGACAATTCAGTTAGCCGATCGTTCTGTCAAAACGCCTAAGGGAATAATTGAGGATGTGCTAATTAAGGTTGGTGAATTAATCTTTCCGGTTGATTTTGTTGTCCTCGAGACTCAACCCGTCACGAATCCTAAGAACCAAATCCCGATCATTCTAGGAAGACCTTTTCTTACTACATCTAATGCTTTGATTAATTGTAGGGATGGTTCGATGAAACTTACTTTTGGCAATATGATAATTAACCTTAACATCTTTAATGTCGGAAAAGAACCCAATGAGCTTTATGAACAAATAATAGGGGTTAATCTTGTTGATGACGTTGTTAATTGGTCAAACCTTGAGGATAGTGACATTGAGTCTCTTCTCAGTGAGGATTTCAAAGTCAACTATGAGTCTAACCGAGATTATGTTGATTCGTTAAGGGATATGACCTCGGAAGAAATGTTAAGAGAGTTGGACGACATTTGTTCCAAATGGGAGACTCCACCCGAGGATGTTAATGTTGAAGCCGTTGTCAAAAATCCCGTTGGTGAACCACCTACTTTCGATGAGTTGTTAGGGGCTTTAAATCACATTTGTTCTAAATGGGAAGCTGAATCTAATACTGACCATGTCAACCCTAGTACCATTGTTACAACTCCCGTTGGTGAGCCACCTCCACTTGATTTCGTAACACACCCCTCCACTTTCGATCACATTTTCTTGCAAAAAGACAAACTTCTCTCTGCTGTTATCAATAGTGATTTAAACTCGGACCAAGAAATCCAATTAATTAATTTGCTTAAACAACATAAAGAAGCCTTACTTTGGTCTGTGGAAAACACTAGTGGTTACAATGCTTTTACTTTGAAATAATATTTTTGTCTTCTTATAAAATTCACTAAGGTGTTAGAGCTTCAACGACATATTGAGCTCTTCTCGAAAATTCATTCCTTGCTTCCTACCGGCATCGGCTAATTCGGTTTTATTCCTTTGCCTCCCCTCGTGAAATTCGGGTATGGGGGACTATAAGTGTGCGTGAGTAGTGTTAATTAGTTGTTTTTCATTTTTGTTCCTCTCCGTCATCCCTTATCAGGTATTACCTCGTTCTCATTTACTCATTTCTCTTACATTTGCATACATTGAGGACAATGCATGATTTAGGTATGGGGGATGGTTTTTAGTGTATATATAAAAATCAGAAAATCCAAAAAAATTTAAAAATGAAAAAAAATCACAAAAAGAGTTGTAGAATTGTAAATAGTAGAGTTCTAATCTTATTCTAGTCTTGTTAATTGATTGCTAGTTGCTTGATGCACCCTTACATGCTATGATAATCTTGTGTTCCTTTAACTTTTGATTGAAAAGTGATTTGCTAAGTCCTTGTCCACACACTTACACTGGCAAGGTGAAACTAGTAGACTTATTTGATTTGTACAAGAAATTATAAGGTCATGATTAGGTGTAAGATGATTTGGTTTTCATGCTTTGAGTACAATTAGGTGCATTGAGGATACCATTACTTGAGATTGATTATGTTCTACCACACCAAGTGAGTTTTGAGCCTATATGCACATCTTTTGCCTTTATATTCGTTTGCTTGAGTGTCCACTTGTCATTTGCATTGCTAGCACTTGTTTGAGTTCTTTCTTGAAACACATGACATTGATTGATGATAAGATGATAAAGGCATTTAGGAATAACCAATATTTCCACACCATTTTTATGTGATCAATTAGTTACCCCTTTGAGCTTAATCAAATTCTTTCGGTGACACACCACATTACTCACCTAATACCTTTTTCTTGTACAGCCTTAAGTATACTTGATCACAATTTGTCAAAGGCTAGTAGGAACTTGAGGGAGTAATAAGGTGTGTGAAATGGGTTTACTTTTGTTCATAACTTTTGAGGAAATATATATTTTGTTGGTTACCTTGCTAGTCGATTTTCAAGTTAAATCTAAAGGAGGATTATGGTTTCTTATAGCTCTCATAAAAAAAAGAAGAAAAAATATATATTTATATATATATGAGAGCATACTTATGTTTTTGTAATTCTCCTTCATTCGACTAGTCAAGTCTTTTTGTTGAAAGTAGAAAAATAATTGTGTGGGGAGGAAGTTTGGTGTTGTGCATGAGTTCCTTGGTGACTACTAGCTTTTGACACTTCACCTTGTTTTGGCCTTATTTGACATACCCTGTCCCTAGCCCCATTACAACCCAAATAAAGACCTTTTGATTGTCATCATTGATGTATGTTGTGTTTAAGTTAGAATGATACCAAATGTCAAGCATGCTTTTGATTTTATTGGAATTGAGTGATACACTTACCCTTGTTCTTGAGTGAATGTTCTTTTTTGAGTGAAATGTGAGGTATTGCTTGTTTCTTTTGCATATGAGATCTCAAGTTTTGACTCTAAGGTGTGCTCTTGTAGACTTAGCATGGTTTCCAATAATTTTTGCACTTGACATGAACTTGTAATCACTCGTGCATGCTTCTTTAAGTAGACTATGTGAATCCTTGCACTTTCCACACCAAGACTTTGCAAATTCATTTTGATTCTTAAGTTGATGTATCATGAGAGGACATGTATGTGTGGTGTTGCATTGCCATATAATCTTTTATACGAACTAGATGGATTTTGTGGGTACATTCACTATAGGCCCTCACGAGACCTCACTCGTCCACTAGGGCTGCCTAGGGGTTTAAAGGGCTTGTTGCATATGCCAAATGCAACCATCACACCTACGAAAAGGAGTATAGGATTTTTTTATCCAGATTTTCTTTTTGTTTTTGTTTTACTCGAGGACGAGAAAAAGATAGGTATGGGGGCATTTGATAAGTGCATATTTTTGCATATTTTTATTACCTATTTATTGCTTGAACTCATATTTTAATAATTTATTTTGTTGCATTTCAGGAAATTCGTGAATAAATAAAGAAATGGCAAAATGAAGAAATAAAGAGCAAGGAAGGGAAAAAGAGGAAGAAAAAGGACTTAAATGAAAAAAGGAAAAAGAATTAGGAGCTTGGTGGAAAGGGAATCTTTCAAGACACATGGAAGGTGGAGATCATCCCAACACACTAAATAAGTGTATGACCAAGATCTACTCTACAAAGCTTAAGGGGGAAGGAAACATTTAGATGGCTAGGATTTCTCCACCACATTAAAAGGTGTATGGTGGAGATTAACCCAACACACCCTTTAACCCTAATTCTTATCCTATAAATACCCCCTCACCCCCTTGTAATTATGAACTTAGATTTGAGGGTAGTTTTAATTTCTTGTTTTTAGTTTCAAATTTTGTAAACACCTTTTATTTTAATGCAAAAATTTCATTTCCTTTAATTTCACGTCTTGTTCTTTCGTTTTTGTTGCATAGCTTTCTTATTTTCGTAAATCCGTTTAGTGGACAAAGTAGCGAAATGCTAACCACTATGGGTTGAAAATAACGATTTTTATTTTCTTGCTCATAATTTTAATTTTAGTTTTAATTCGTAATTTTGCCCCTTTAAATTTCGATTTTATTGTGGGCCATTTAATTCCAAATCATCATTTTTAGTAATTTCATTTCGTTGTTAATTTCTTTATTTTCGTATTTAAACAAAAAAAAACAACAAAAATTAGTTTTATAAAAAGTCAGTACTTATTTTTATGTTTTATTAGTGTTAAAATTCGAAGCCAATTTTCAGATCCCCTATTTTGTTTTTCTTCGACAAAATAACAAACCCAGCTTTTGTTTTCCTCTTCTTCTTCCCACAATTCCATCTCCCCTTTCCTTCATTTCCATTTTCTTTTCTTCCTCGAAAAAAAAACACACAGTCCCAATCTCTCCTTTTTTTCGCCACAACCCCCCTTCCCCCATTTCTTTTTTTCTTTGTTTTAGTTTTTAAGTTGTTGTTTATTTGTTTGTTGCCGATTCAATCATTGCTGACTTCTGTGAAGTTTTATTGTGTGTCGAGTGTTTGATTTACTATTTTCCGAGATCTCTGTGTAGTTCTGGTTTCCGAGATGCTGAGTTTTCTTTAACTCTCGTTTTGTTGTACACGTTCTAGTTCCGGCTTTGAATTGTTTGCTGTCTGTGTTTGAATGTTTTTTACTGCCTAATCCGAGTTTGCCGAGATAATGTTGCGTTTGTATTTTGCTAGTACGACTCTACTCAGTCTGTTTGTGCGCGGTTTTGAGTTTAGTTCATTGCTGTCTCGTTCCTGCTGCTATCGTTTTAATTTGTTTGTGTTGTTTTGCATTGAGTTCGATGCTTCTAGTTTCCGGAGTTCTGGTTTTTGAGTTTTAAATTTTGCTGAGTTTTAATTAAATCGCTGGAATGTATTTCAATTGAGTCGATGAATTGTTTCCCTAGTTGTTTGTCAATTTTGTAGTTTGTCGACCCGAAGTATTCTTGAGTCGAATTAGTCGATTATTTGTAGTTCGGTGCTGATTTTGTGTGTATTCACTGTTTTTGTTTTTGTCGAATGAAGATGTATTGGTTTTTGCAGCTGTTTGGAGTTTTATTCGTTGGTGCTTGCATTTTCCTTGGTTTTGGGTTTGGTTCGTTTGTTTTGGCTAGTGGTAATACAAACAAGTCATGTCAATTTTTTTTTAAAATTTCCTGTATATAAATTTCCTTAAAAAAAAGGTTTGAATAAAAATAAATTAAAATATGTTTTAGAAAAAAAAATTAGTTTTAATTTAGAATTTTAGAATAATTAACTTTGTTTTTGTTCTTTCAACTTTTAATTAATTAGTTCTAAATTAGAGAAAATTTATTCTAGAAATAGCTTACATTTCCTTTTTGTAATTATTTAGTAAAAATCAAAATTTCCAAAAACCAAAATTGTTCTAATTCGATTAAGTTGCGAAAATGTTAGTCTCCGTGGATCGATACCTAAAGTATTTCAACGATTGAACCGTGCGCTTGTGGTTAAAATTGTCATTTATTTTAGCATAACAACATGACCATGACTATTTGAAATGAAGCCCGTGAGGGGACTTCTTCTGGGAAACCATACTTAGGACTTTATGGTTAGTAACCTCGATTCGTATGAGTTATAGATAAATGGGATTCTGAGTTACCAGACCCCGAGGCCTTGGAGTAAGCATTTGATGATACGCTCCTTGAGATAGACAGAGACCCGATAAAGGAAGATCCATAGAAGGATCTAGAGGAGAACCACATGGAGGGTCAAGCGAAGAATCTTTAGAGGTCGATTAAGTGAGGAGACGAAGGTTTAGAATCGTTTATGATTCATCAAGAGATATGACAAAGAGAATAGAGTAGAGTCTCAAGAGTAGATGAGATAGAGGCGGTATAGCCAGTATCAATGAATTGATTCGACTTGAACGAAACCTGTTACTTATAGTCGGTTATAGTTGCCCATAAGGAGGTGACATACGTAAGAACCAAGATGTTCAGATTTTCACGTACGATTAAGGGTACTTAGTTTCCTAGAATAGTGGAAGGGATTGCTTTGGCTAAGAGGTTTCAATCCCCCACGACCAGCGATTCCACTGGAAATAGTGTCTATTACATCATTGAGGGATTTTATTATCTCGAGGAGAATTTTTGGTATATGTACCACGCGAATGTTATGGTAAGACAAGCACGCTAAGATGGAACCACGAACGAGATTTACCACCCTCAGGAAACTAGGAGGGAATTATGAGGATAGAACTGAGAGGCCGGAAATCAGATCCGAGTATTACTAGTGGGTAAATAGATTGATCAAATTTCCCTAATTTTGGAAAGAAATTCAACAAATTTTGGCAAACCTTGTCTTTCTGATTATCAGAGAATATCATCGAAGAGAGTGGAAACAAGAGCGAACCCTGTGGATTGGGTAAGGTAGCCGCTATATGGGTTGGTGGACAGACCCTGATTGCTACAATTGATTGTAGAGATAAAATGATGAAGTTGAGATTGGACTGTAAGGGCGAAATATATTTAAGGACCAAGACGGACTGAGAAATTCTGGGATTGACTTAAATGAAAAGGCTATTATGCCAAAAGTGTTAAGCTTATGTAGCACACGGGATTGATACGAGAAAAGGAATGTTTGCTATGAAGACGGTTATAATAGTAACTGGATTTAAGCACGTACTTTCTAACGATGTTTCGGAGTACCGCCTATTCGTAACAAGGAATTCGTCATTGATTGGGGCGACACCGGCATCGAAGTCTTCATATAAGAATAGGGCTCTTGCTTGAGATGCTTGCGCTTAGTCGAATAGAACTCCCTGCA
Organism: Saposhnikovia divaricata; assembly: GCA_036435485.1. NCBI lineage: Eukaryota > Viridiplantae > Streptophyta > Magnoliopsida > Apiales > Apiaceae > Saposhnikovia > Saposhnikovia divaricata. The sequence goes on from CM071600.1 coordinate 171,628,730, forward strand.
AAGTGTAAATGTCGATGGTTGAATCCTTAGCGACTATTATGAGCCGGCAATGATGTAAGTGTCGAGCACCTTAGGGTGTACATGGAAAAGAAAAGCTTTAGGATCGAACAATTATCAATCAGAGGAGCCGACATAAAAAGGCATCCGTAGAGACCTTGGCAAACCTCCCCAATCTATAATTTATCTTGGCATCTCTTTAGAGAGAATTTCGATAAAAGATATACTCCTTCTTTGAAGTTGTTTTAAAACACTTGTGTTAAACCATATTCAGTTTCAATTGTGCCAGAGGCTGTCACGATGCCTACTTTCAGGTTTTCGAAGCCCTATCAAATGATGTTATTTAAGCTTTCACTTTTCTTCAAATAACGAATGACCCTAAGGTGATACCTCACCACTTGCCTGTTGAATACCAGTATCTTTCTAGCTATCCTTTTCTTGTAAATCGCACCTTGGAATCTGTTCAATTTTTTTTATTTATTTTATCCAAGGTGTCCATTTGAGAATTATTTTTCGAAAGACAATAATTAATAATTTGACTTTGAATTGCTTTCATACTTCTCAACTTCCACTGAGACGAACAACCCTATATTTATAAGGGCCACAAGGACTATCTTTCTGTGTGATCGAAGTCTGACGGGATGCCGTCACTTGTGAGTTGTGAAATACAAGAAGGCTAATTACCTTTAGTAATGTCTTAATTAAGACACGCAACATTGAGTTCTTTTGATCATATTGATCTCTCAGTAAATTCTCTCATCTCAAATAAGGTTGCCTTAAAACTTATAACCTTATAATCACCAATGTGTGACATTTTCCTTGATATGGGAGCTATCTTTTCAAAGCTCCATGATTCTTGTTATCTTCATTGTAATCCAAGGGGAGGCCAACCAGGTCGAATAGGTCAAATTCGCTGATAGGAATTAGATTCGCAACGAAATATCCTATGACAAGAGCGGATCCCTAAGACGAGTAGAATATCGGTGACATATCAATGAATTAGTTTATTTTCTCTCTCAAAGATATTATGATAAGTGGATGGTCAAATTGTATATGTGGAAGGAATAGTGATGGGTCGTAAAATTCTAATGATAACAGTGTCAAATAGAAACCCCCAAAACTTCATGGAACCACTGACCCAGTGGAGGCCAGAGCTTGGCTTAAAGACATAGAGAAATCATATGAGATACTGAGTATTGCAGAAAATCAGAAGACGGTGTTCGCCGCCTACATCATGAAGGGAAAGGCGAATCACAGTTGGGAATCTAAGACAAACCTAGAAGGAGATAGTGCTGTGACTTGGAAGAGATTCAACTTGTTGTTTTTACAAAAATATTTCCCAAAATATATATGGAAGCAAAGTTTCTAGAGCTGAAGCAAGGAAATATGACTGTGGCAGAGCATGAGGCCAAGTTTCTGAGTTGTCGAGGTTTTTCCGGAGTTTGTAATTACAGATGTGAAAAAAGCTGTCGGTTCAATTAGGGATGAAACAATGGATCCAGAATCGCGTGGCGATGTTGGAGTTAATAGATTATGCCACATTAGTGCAAAAGGCATCTATTGTGGAAAGCTTCGACACAAGGCTAAGGAATATCCATCTACTGGACCAGCTATACCCAGAGTTAATAAAACTACCTCCAACAAGCAGCCCCTGCTAGGACTTTCAAAATGACCTTGCGAGGTGCCGTGAGAAACACGAACACGATAGCAGGTACCCTCCTACTTAAACTCGGTTGGTATTAACCATTTATTCCAGAACTGCTAAGTACTTTTCACCTCAAGATTGTGAATGACAAATAGACCTTAAGGTTGAACCCTAATGGAGTGATTGCAATTAAATATGGTCGATCGAGAAATTTTCCCGTGAAATTAGCACATCCAGGTTGTGAACTAGAAATCTGAGATCGACCCTGTTAATAGATCTGATTCCTTTCAAGTTGGGAGAATTGATATTATAATAAGGATGGATTGGTTGGCACCCAATGGAGCCAATTAATTGTAAAGGAAAAGAGTAATAATTAAGGGACGAAGTCAGATTCAAAGATTCATGAATATAGTTAAGACTAAGAAATTATTACGCCAAAGATATGAGGCTTAATTAGCTCTTATGGTTGACCCCGAGAAAAGAGACACGAATTATAAAGGAAATTACGATGGTTATGGGAGACTGTACAAGGTTTTAATGAGCTATCAGATATCAATTTGGATGACATGGGAATGAATACCGAGTATTCAGGGTACAGTGCCGCATCTCCTGTTAGCCCCAGTAGGAATGAAAGAGTTAGCAACTCAGTTACAAGAATTGTTGGGCAAGAGTATGATACCCAGCGTACCACCATGGAGAGCCCCGATGTTGTTGTAAGAGAGAAAGATGTTAGCACGAGATTGTGCATCGAACATCGAGAGTTGAACGAGTTCAACATTGCGAATAGGTACCTTTGCAGATGATAGATGAGTGTTTGATCAGCTGAAAGATGCAGTGTATTTTTCCAAATTTATTAAGAACTGGATATCACTAGTTGAAGGATAAACCCGAGGATATACCCAAAATTGCGTTCCGCACTAGGTATAGACACTACGAAGTTTTTAGTGATATCATTTGGGTTGACTATTGCACCCGCAACTTTTATGGATTTAATGAATCAATTTAAAGTCATTCACGATGGTTTTCGCCCTAAGAATATCAAGACGTTGTATATATGAGGAAAGTGCGAGATCTATATTGATCGCAAGAACTAGAGGTATATGTATATATCCACCCAGAAAGAGCTAAACATGAGGTAGAGAAAATGGCTAGAATTGATATAGGATTATGATTGTAAGATACACTACCATCCGGGGAAGGCCAATGTGGTGGCCGATTCCCTTAGTCAAGAAGAGAAAGATGGTTTCCGAATGTTCCAGAATTAAAGGATGAGATTTTACATGAGACCCATAGTTCGAGATATTCTATGCACCTAGGCGGCACTAAAAGAAACAGAGATGGTACTGCTATTGATAAGCTGAATGGCATGTTGATGAATGACAAGCAAGTTATGTTGGTGTATTTCTGTGTAAACAAGATAGGGAATAAAAGGTTGGAGATTCGTGGTGCTGAAAAGTATCCCTGTGAAAAGAATTAACCAGAGTTGGAAATGAAGGGCAGTTGAGCCCGAGATTCATTGGGCCATCTTAGAGTTTAAAAGCGTCCGGAAGGGGCATGCGAGCCAGCCTTACACCCCCAAACTTATAGCCGGTTCATAACATGTTTCATGTGGCAATGCTACGACAGTATACTATAGATGCCTTGCATATGATAGAATACGAGCAGGTAGATATACAACCTGGTCTGACTTACGAAGAACAACCTGTGGAAATCACGGATAGAAAAGATTAAGTGCTAAGACACAAGGTTGTCAAGCTAATAAGAGATTTGTGTAAAATTATGATGTGGAAGAATCCACCTGAGAGTTAGAGATTGCAATGGGAGAGAAGTACCCCAGTTATTCCTAAACTGATTCCGGGACGGAATCCTTTTAAAGAGGGAAGACTGTAAGAACCCAAATTTTTTGTAGAATTAAAACTTTTCTTATTATGATTAAGTGCATCAGTGAATAATGATTTTGTGGGTGAATAGTGATTTTTGGGAACCAAGAAATTTTTCATGCCACCCTATGCACGAGACATGGTATGGATATTTCAAAGTCATATTAGTGATTCACGGAGTAAATAAGTGCATGTAAAGACGATCGAAATTCAGAAAATCCAAAGTTTATTTTTATGGAATATTTGACCGGGTTGTGAATCGTACATCAGTATTATCAAGAAGTGAGATATTATAATTGAGGATTTGAGGATGTTATATTTTATAAGTTTATGAAATACAATTTGAGAATTTAGAACGAAAACCACTGAGATAGTGAAACGAGCGATCTAGAAACCGCTGAAACCTTATAACAAGATTAAGCGATAAAGCGAATAAATTATGGAATTTGGATTGAGTTCATACCAAGATTAAATATTCTACATGATCATCAAGAGAATTTAATCAAGAGGATTGAATGATTTAATCAAAGGTTAAATCAAAACCATTTAGGATTTAAGTGATTTAAATCACTTAAATCAAATCAAAAACAAAACAAATCAAAACCAAGCTTCTTGAATACTCTTTGCACAAGCCCCAAGGTGATCAACACAGCCATATACCACTGATAATATCTAGATATTATGATTAAAAGGTGAGTTGAACAAGTCAAAGATAGAAAGAAAGCAAAAAGCTCTCCATCTCATTGTTTCTCCAAAACTGCCCAGCAAGAAAAGCCATGGAAGAAAAATTCATATCTCCACTTCTACCCATTCTTAAATCACCAAATTTTAACCAAAGCTTCCTCAATGTATATGGAATATTCGTTCAAAATTTCATGGCTAACAAAGGAGAGTAGGCTAGTCAAATCTCTCCTCCAAGTTGGAGAACCAAATCTGTCCTGTTTCTGTCCAGCAGAAAGATGGGGCTCAAAACCCTAGCTAGGAAGCTTTAGATCTGATGATATATAGCTCAAAAGAAATCTTATGAGGAGCACAAGGTGTGGTAAACATTTGAGCACCCAACTCTTATTTTTCGATTTGTTATGAATTTTACAAGATGAGGATGAATAGTAACTTCCATTGTCTTCTTGTTTTGATCTTAAGGATTTAGCACTTTAAGGACCATCTAAAGCTTGTTAAAGGTTTATAAACACTTGATAGTATTGTTAGAGCATCCAAGGAGGTAAAACCCTAACCCACCCTTTGAGTTCATATGATTTTTGATGATTGTTTTGATGTTATATGCTTAAGAGATCATGTTTAAGTGTTTTAGTGGTTATTTAACTTTGTAAAATATGAAAATTGGTGGGAGTTGGATTGTAGGCACACCACTGACCTTAGAGAAGTAAAAAGGTTGTTTGTTGAGGTTGTGGATGTATGGTATGCCCGGTATGGCTTGGTCGTAATGAAACAAAATAAAAATGTTCGATTTAGAGCCGTCGTAATGCCCGATTTTTGTAAACCTCTTTAAAAGTTGAAGCCCGAGACCATAAAATTGTGTAAAGGTTAACCACTGCATATGGTTGTGTAGCTTTTGGTTTCTAGTTTACATGGCCGCAAGAATCGTGTCAAAAGAGTTTACGGTTTGTGAGTTATGATCTTTTTAGTGAAAGCGATTCGAGAAACCCTGTCGTAGAAATGCATCAACTTTGAGATTAAGTTTGAGACCCTTAAAAATGGAATTGGGGTGTAATATTTTGAGGATAAATGATAAGGTCAGTTAGAAAAGTATGAGAGGTGGTTTCGAGTCCAAAATATTATTTTCCGATTTTATAAAATTGAAACAGCAGAGGTTGCGCAAGTGAAAACCCCTAAGGACGCGAATTAGAAACTAATGTTCTAAATGGTTTAGTATAACTTGAATTCGAGGACCAGTTTCAAACCAAACTTATGACTTAAATATTTGACGAGTAGCATGGATTTAGTATGAGTCTAGATGATGCCATTAAGTGATTTGATTATGATTTGTTTAAGTACACGAGCATTATTAATAAGCGGATTATCCAAGGGACTAATCGTATGTTTTATTTAACTTATCTAGATTGTCCGACATTGTCGCGAACCCCTATCACTTCTCGAGCATCAGGCAAGTTTTCTAAATCTATACTTTGAAGTATTGATGATATAATACTGCTTTTACCATGTATAAAGTTCTACAGTTTTGCGATATATCTTATTTCCTGTTGAAATAGAATTTGACCTTTCGATTATATACGATCTTTTGAGTTAAGTATTTATGAACCGGTATACCTTGTAGCTCTAAATATAAGGGCATATTCATTGTTTTCGACTCTAAACCGGGATTCGATATTTTGTGATATAGAGATAGTCGTGGAAACCCGGAGGGATTCCAGCGACAGATTATTATTTATTTTGAGGAATGTTATTTATAAACATTAATTATATTTCCATAAAGTATTAATTACTTGGAAACCATTCGAGGAATGTTATTTGAGTATTATCTCAGTCGAGAAATACTATATGAATGTTATTTTTGTTAAATATGCTATTGGAAGGCATAACTGTTTTCGAAAGTATATTGTGATAGTTGTTTTACGAATTGATATCCGGCTTATAAGCTAGATATGAATTATATTAGTTATAAGCCGGATGTTTTGCTAAGACCCTTAGTAAAGGGCATATGATTTTCATTCTTTAAATATAGACCGGGAGTCAGTATTCTGTATATCTTGTGATTATTTTCTGAGGAAAATATTAAGTAAATGTTTTTCCTTATTTCTTTTAGGAATATTATTTCGAATATTCATTTAGAGTTTTATTTATTGAATGAATATTATTTTGAATATTCATTTAAGGATTTGATTTATTTAATGAATATTATTTTGAATATTCATTCAAGGATTTATTTGTTTAGTGAATATTTTTATATATTCATTCGAGGGTTATTTATGAGCAATATTTTATATTAAAAATATTCCTTAAATATTAATGATTTGATAAATATTCTTTGAATATTTATTTAATTCTTTTAAACTAGTTTTAAAAATGATTACCTTATTAAAAATTATCTTTGAACTTCAAATATTATGTAAAATATTTCTGAATTTATTATGATTATTTTATCAAGGGGGTTCCCAAAACTTTATTTTTCCATTTAAATCTATCTTATAAGAAGATTTAAATGCTCGCTCAAAACATTCAAAATATAAGGGAACCTTACTTGATAACTGTTATTTATGATTGACTGCCCGGTCATAGATTTTTGAAAGTATTATTTTCAATCGTATCTTGATTTCGAAATCATCAAATGAGTTTTTTGTTACTTCCTCAACACTCGAGTAGTAAGATTGATGGAACAAGTTATAATCCATTAACGAGCAATAGCTTGGGAAATATTGGTGAATTTTCCTTTCCAATTAGATACGACTAATTTGTGGAGTCTTATCAACAAGTATTATACTTGGGGAAAGGAGGATGAGCTTTACGTTTCAATGTCATGGATTCTATTCGAACTAGGAGTTGTGTAAGAGGCCGAGTAGCGCTGGTCCATCCCAAAGGCCCAACCGTTGGCCAGGGAGATCTAAAAGGGCGGTAGACAAGTAAATCCATCAGTTCTTCCTCCTACCGGTAGTAAAACCAATTTGAGCTGTACAATCGGCGACTGATCATCGTAAGGATTGGAACAGCGGGCGCGGTGAATACTCCAGTATTTGTTCATCATCGAATTTGAATATTTCTGCAACATTATCGAGAGCACCCCGATCGGAAAGCTACAGCTAGGTGACCGATAAGTGTTGGCAGGGTTTGAAAAGTGTTTAAAACTAAAGTTGCAATAAATCACCTTGTAACTTCATCTTTTATCTGATTTTTGATGACTTTGTTGATACCTTACATAACATGAGTTATGATAAGGAGGTTGTTTATATTGAATCACCTTATAACTTCATCTTTTAAGTTATATTTTGATATTCTGCTTATACTTTATATAGCAGATATTTTACGAAAAGGTTATATCCAACTACCTTGTAAATTCATCTTTTATATTATACTAGAAGTTGGTTCATAGTATGAATAACGAAAGTTTGCAGAGATATTATGAAAATGATATTTGATGTACTACAATGGTACCGTTTTTTAATATATTCCGATAAGGAAATACTTTCGGTAAAGAGATATTTTGAAAATTATTGTCTTATACCCGCTATATATTATGGGTTTGAATTAAAGGCAGAATTATGGCATACTTTCATTACCTTATTGAGCTGGCGCTCACTCTTGCTATTGTTTTATATATACTATATAGCAGCGAAGCAGGATTCCAATGGGACGGCACATACCCCGCAAGGCATTTCCATAAACAGTTTCTAGCAGTGATCCCGAGAGTAGTATGAACCAGTCGAATCAAGCTGCATCTTTTGATATTCAACTTATGTATAGATATAAATGGATCGTGACTACTCCAAATCCCTGATTTGGGGCTGTTACACAGAAAGTTATTCTGTTTGAAAATATATAGATTTATTATCTTACTTTAAATATTTATGTAAATAGATAATATTTTACTTAGTAATTTGTAGTGTTTATCCTTTTGGTATTAATGCTTCGTTTCCGCTTAAAGGACAACCTATGGTCATTTTAGTAATTTTTGTAAATTATTATCTTTTACTTCTAATATTCTGTAAATATTATTAATATCATTATTTTTTAATAGATAAAAATCTATATGTTTATTATTATTTCAATTTATGTAAATTAAAAGATCTGTTTATATTATATATATATCCATAATGTCATTTTTATTTTTATTCTTAATTTTATTTTATTTTTATGATGATTGTATATTATGTTTCGAATTTTTCTAGTTAAAATCATACCCTCACTCGTTTTTGTACTGCTAAGGGTATCAATCAAATACCCTTGCATTTTGCATCAGGTTGTCGGTGAGGCTATCTTCTTAATACCCTTACTAGTATTAAGAATTTGTATAAATTAATAGCTTTTTATAAATTCAAATCAATTAGTATAGTTGAGGGTATCTTAAATCTCGGTAAGGGTATCAAACAAATACCCTTGCTAGTACTAAATGTAATATCCTTAGTACTTAATCCTTTTTGCATACCCTTTGTAGTCTATAATTACACGAGTCTAATACTCTGTGAACTGCTCTCTGTGTTCAAAATATACACACATATACACACGAACCCACGCCATTTTTTTTCTCGATTCCATCCTTAATACTCCATCATTCTCAAAAACCAAGTACACAGACTGATAGATCATCCTAATCCCGTTCTTTTCATTGATTAAAATCTGTGTTTGGTCAAGTAATTAAAATCTGAGTTTTTGAAAAACCGTAAGATTTTCTTGAGAAAATTCGAATTTTGAGTTTGATTTTGAGAAAACTAAAAATATAGGGTTGATCGTGTAAGTCTGGGCTTCAACATATCTTAATTTCATAATTTGTGGTGAAGGTTGAATTTTTGAATTATTATTTGATTATTAATTAATTTTTAATTCAGAAAATTCGAAGTAATAAATCGGTGAAATTCTGTTCTTCTGTGTATTTGTGATTTATTAAGATGGCCAATGCTAATTTTGAAATCACAACACAATCTTGTTGGATTTTTTAATCCGCATGATTGTTTGATAGAAAGATTTAGGCCTTGGATTCGGTTTTTAAACGAGCATCCAGTTATCTCTCATGCAAATACCTTAGATGCCCCCTTAAAAATTGATCCTCTTCGATTGATATGTACCACTACTGACGTGCCTGATGATTTTAGATCGTTTACCTTCACAGTAGCATATCAACAGTATCTAGTGGACTTATCAGTAATTAGGACAGTCCTTCATCTTCCAACTGATGATTTTGTAGGTCTACAATTTGATGATGAGTTAATGTAATTTTTCACTGACATATGTTATCAGGGTGAGTTAAATGTGAATAACTTGAACAAAAAGGGTTTAGTGGCTGAATGGTATTGTTTCTTTGACACCCTGATTAAGGTCTTTGCCAACTGTGGTCCGAAGACTTTTACTAATATTCCATCTTTAATTCAGTATATTGGTTTTTCGATTGTTTACAATCGAAGAATCGATATTGGTAGCTTAATTTGGGGTGCCATCTTAAGACGTGTCTTTAATGCCAAAAGAAATGTTGACATGGGTGAAATGGTGAGTTGCTATTATCCTAGATTCTTGATTCTTGATTCTTGTGTTTAATCACTTGGTTCCCAACCAGTTACATCATCAGTTTCTCAACGGTCGCTCTCAAAAATCTGGAACCACTCATAAAATTTTTTATACAAGAGCCAACTCCAAACAGGTATTTCCAAATATTCCAGTAGTCATAACTCAACACATGGCTAATTTCATCAATGTACCTGTCATTCCTACTGTTGTGGTTGAGCAACCTGAGCCAGCACCTGTGCAATCTGCACCAGTTCCTGAGCAACGAATTCAATCTCTAGTGGTTCAACCCACTTCAGCTGGGACTTCTACAGCAACTGCTGATCAGGTATTACCTTCTATCTCTGAACCTTCTCAATCCTTATCTATTTTTGGTGCTGAAACCTAAGTGGTTCATAGGGTAGACCAAGACGTTGTAGAACCACAATCTCTAACCCAGGTCTTAGAGCCAAACACAGAGTCTATTCAAATCTCGAAACCCAAATCCAGAAAGAAATTGCCAGTAAAGAGAAATGATAGAGGTAGTGAAGAAATGAGTTCACCCACAGCTCTGCCTCCACTATAGAAGAGAAGAAATTTATTACTTGAGGCAACTGTAAGCCCATCCATATCCTCCCAACAGGATATGGACCTTGAAATGGCATATGAACCGATACTATAACCATTCTCTCAACAGGATGAGTCCATTGAACTTCACCAGTCGGCCATGGCACCTTGTACAGAGTCAAGCACACCCCTGTTACTCACAATGGGGGAAAACATAACTCTAGAATCTGATGTTGCTAAGGACACTGAGCAAGGAGTGCACAATAGGGTTCTTACTGAAACAGTGCCTACCATTGTCACGGTAGAAGAGCCTTCACAGGCTTCAGAGGGAAATCTTGACTCTTTGCCACCAAAAATAGAGTCATCATCTCCCCTCCCAGGAGGAACATTCTTGGCTCCCTTAAGGGATTTTCCACTCACGGTTTTGACTGGAGAAAGTGGAAGGCAACTTGATCTATCTACCACTGAAGCAATTCAGATTTCAATTCCAAATGAAAAGGTAGATTTGATTAAGGATCAGGATTTGCGAACTCCCATTGCACCACCACTGACCTTCGTAGAGGAGGCTAGGGTGATTTCTTCTGCCGGTACATCAAAAAGAAAGGAGCTTGTGTTGAGTGATATGAGGACCACCACAAATATGAGCGAAACACTTACACGTGAGGTGAGTGAAACACATTTGAGTGGATTTCAGGTGAGCGCACACACTAGCACAAATACTTTTTCATTACTTGCACAGATTCAAACATTGCAGAAGAAACTTGCTGAAAGTGAAGCGGAGAAACAAATTCTAAAAGAACAAGTGGATGAACGGTCTTCTTCTTCCACCTCTATCAACAACCAACTCACAGTGATCAAAGATGATATCCTGAATATAAAGACCACAGTCACTCCAACCCTGAACACCTTAATACAGTCAAACACCCAGGCAGCCTCTGAAAGGTCAGATATTTTAATTGCTATTGATAACCTCTCTGCTAAGGTGGATGAACTTCACAAAAAGGTACACACAAATGCTGAATTTTATGATCGAAGCTTTGCACATCTAGAAGAGAGATATGACTATCTCTATGAAGGTCTGGATCATTTGTATGATATATAGTAAAACCCACTCATAACATCACACCTGAACAACGGGAATACTTTGAAGGCATTGGAGGAAATGGTGATGGTAAAGCTAGTGGAAATTCTGGAGTTGACAAAGACAAATTTGTAGAGGATAACCCAACTAAGTGGGAGAAGTAGACAAGTAGTAAGGGGGAACAATCTAAGGGGGAAAAGTCGAGTGCAAGTGTAAAAGGGAAAGGTGTAGCTCTAGAGTTACCAGACAATGCTTACTATGCTGGAGAAGCAGATGACCTTGATGCCTTTGATCCAGTTGGTATAATTGGTGAACCTGAAGCTGAATTTGAACCGGAAATTGATCTTAGTAAGTGGACTCAACAAGCACCTATACCAGACTTTGATAAGAAGTTGCGAGAACAGGAAGCCAGTTTGAATCCAAAAGAAGAAAGATTAGCTAAGACATCTCAGATCATAACTGAAAAACAAGCTGAAAAACAACATCAACATCATTTGGATCTTGAAGCAAGGAAAGTTGATGTACTATTCAAGAAAGGTCCGAAATGGGATGAAGCTAGAAAGTTACTGAGTCTTGCACAACTTACCGCGAACAATGATCATCAATTTCTTGAAATTCTTCGAAATTATCAAGAAGCTAATCCAAAACATCATGATTACATAAATGCTTTGAAGAATGAAATCAACAGAATAAATGCGGCATTTGACTCGTTTCATATAACACTCAAGTTTCTGGAAATGAGAACTTTAACTGAGCTATGGGTCATGATGCAAAAGGTAACAACATCTACTGAGCTGAATGTAATGTTGTATAAAAAACTCAAGGAGTTTGCTCGAAAGGCTAGTCCAGAAGTTATTCATCTTCCATATCAAGTCAAATTCTTGAAGGGTGATATACTTCAGTCTGTGATTTTTAAATCTGAGCACATGTACAACAATGATGCTAGGCATTTGATATGGGTTCAAAAGATGCTAAGGACCACTGGATTTCATACAATAGACAAGGAGAAGGATGCTGATGTTATCCAATCTTACATTTGTACAAGAGATCCAAGATATCAACAAAAGGTGAACAGACAAAAGGGATTTCCAACTTAACCAGTCAGACCTGAAGGTATAACATCTGAACATGAACGTGTTTTTGATGCTGTTTGTTCCCAAAGCTGAAGCCATTATGTAACACCCCCAGATCCGGGGTCAGGGATCGGGTCTTTACGGTCTTAATTCCAACAATAATACTTGACTAGAGTCCAAATAAATAAACACATGCTGTGACCCCGCAATAATGTCACATCACACACACACAAAAATTTATAGTCCCAGAGATGAAATTGAAATAAGTCTACTAAATATAGAATCCACGAATATAAGTTATTACAACCCAAAAAAATAACATCATAAGTTTAAAAGTTCTTGCCGTTGATTAGGATTAATTATACATATAATTAAGGCTGAAATAAAAGATGCCAATCTACCTCAGCAATGGTAGCGATAAACTCAACGGGTAGTCCTTTGGCTGGGGTCACCTGCTTGCGCCGAGTGCGCCTTACGCAGGCCATCAAACCTAGCTGTTGTTGTGATATAATAATAAAGCAAGGGTGAGCAACAGCCCACCAACAGTAATATATGACTGAACATTGATATATACAAGTCAGCAATATCGACGAAACCATATGCCATGCATTTACGAATGTAGTACCAATATAATGTAAAAGATAACGTTGCAAGATAAGCAAAGGTACTTTCAGTCCTGATTAGTATTCAAACCCTGTCAATAAGAGGGATATCTCATGTTGCAGAAAATAAATAAATTTGAATGATGAACTAATGCTGGAGTATTCACCGCGCCAGCTGTTCCAATCCTTACGATGATCAGTCGCCGATTATACAGCTCAAATTAGATTTACTACCGGTAGAAGGAAGAGCTGATGGATTTACTTGTCTACCGCCCTGTTAGATCTCCCCGGCCAACGGTTGGGCCAAATGGGATGGACCGGCGCTACTCGGCCTCTTACATAACTCCTAGTTCGAATAGAATCCTTTACTCTGAACGTAAAGTTCGTCCCCCTTTCCCCAAGTATAATACTTGTTGATAAGACTCCACAAAGTAGTCGTATCTAGTTGGAAAGAAACATTCACCAATATTTCCCAAGCTAATACTTGTTAATGGATACCAACTTGTTCCAACATTCTTACCCCTCGAATGATGAGGCGGTTACTAAAAAGACTCATATCGATGTTTGAAAAGAATCGAGATGTGAGTGAAAATGGAGTTTAACAAGTATATGACCGGGTAGTCAAAGAAATAACATCTCTCAAGCAAGGTTCCCTTATATTTTAGAAGATAGATTCGAATGAAGAACAGAGTTTTGAGAACCTTCCTTGATAAAAATAATAATAATACGACTCAGAGATAAATTACATAGTATTCGAAGGTCGAAGATAATATTTGAAGAAGATAAAACAATATTGAAGTTATTCCAAAGTATTGAGTAAATATTCAGAGAATATTTATCGAATCGGAAATATTTGAAGAATATTTATAAATATGAAAGAATATTTTTAATCGAAGTATTTCTCAAAATAATTCTCGAATGAATATAAAGAAAATATTTATTGAATAAATAAAATACTTAGATGAATATTCGAAATAATATTCGTTTAATCAATAAGACTTGAAAGGAATATTTGAAATAATATTCGATAAATGAATCGACTTTAAATGAATATTGAAAAATAATATTCATTGAATAGATAACGTTCAAATAAATATTTGAAGTAATGATCGCTAAATAAATAATCTCAAACGAATATTCAGAATAATATTCATTAACCAAATAATGGAAAAATATTTACTTAATTATTTTCCTCCGAAAGTAATCACGATATATCAAGAAATACTGACTCCCGATCAATATTCAACGAATAAGATTCATAAGCCCTTCTCTAAGGGTCTTAGCAATATCCGGCTTATACTGATATATCACATCTAGTCTATAAGCCAACAATAAATCAAGGAACAAGTATAACAATATAACTTGAAAATAGGCATGCATGCAATGACATATGTATAACAACAATCATATATATAATATCACAACAACAGTTCCAAGTATTGGAAACTTGCCTAGTAGTCGGGTGGAGGTAGTGTGTCCTGGGTCACTCGGTGATCTATAAATAATCATAACATTCAAGATTAATCACTTAACGTTGTTTAAAAAGCTAAGTACGAACTTAACTTAGGTTAAAATACGTTTTCGAATTATCTCGTTATGCACCCTTTTTGTGTACTCTTATTAACCTCGTTTTGACCCCACATTTGTTCGTTATTACGGCTCGTCATTACACTTACACTTGGTATATACTTAAGTCATATAAGTTCTAAGGTAGGTCGTTTACGAACCAAGATTATACCTCGAGTTTTATCGCCCGTTTTCTAAGTGATTAACCAAAGTTATAACCAAGTGTGCTTTTAGGGGTTCGTTCGCGTTTAACCTTGATTCAAAACTTTTTATAAAAATCGAAAAATGATCCGTGTGACACGAGGTTTTCTCCTACACCTTCCTCATGATCTTTAATATTTAATTACCATGATTCGCCACTGACTTACATAATTGACAGGGGTTCAATTTTAATACCGAACTCGTACTTACGGTTTCGAACGACTTTTAGTAAATCGGCCATAATTCCTAAACCGTAAGTCCGTTTGTTTCGATTCGTTCACCAAAACGATCTATGACTCGAGATCTACAAGGGTATGTCATCTATTCATCAAAGTTAGAAATTTATACCAACTGTTATGAACGGATTCTTAAGGTCTAACGAAAATTGGGCATTACGACGGCTATAAATCGAACGTTTCCAAATTTACCACAATCAAACCAAGCCACATCGGGCATACCATACATCTCATACACATAATATGCATCTCAACAAGTCCAAAACAGGCCTCTTTACCAACATGTTCATTGTTTCTTAAATCACTAAATCAATCTCATAATCATGCTAGTTATAACACCATAATCATAACTTAACTAACAATCACCAAGAACATCCATAAACTTAAAGTAAGAGCTAGGGTTTTGATGAGATATACCTTCCTTGGAGAGTTCTAGAGCCTTATTAAGCCTTGATCTAGTCCTTCTGTGGCCTAAGCTAGCTTAGATCAATCAAAAGAAACCAAGAAAACAAAGTTAATTCATGAAGAACACTATTCATCCGCACCTTGGATGATTTATTTGAAAATGGTAAAAGATGTATTTGAAGCTAAGATTTCTAGGAGATTACTTTTATGAAATATAAGACTTACCATAAAAGTTTCAAGATCAAACAATGGTGGGAAGGGGATTTTTGATTCTTGAATTAACAAGAAGGCCGAATGGAGTGGAAAAAGGGAGAGAGTTGGTGTTTGCTTTGTTCTCTTGATATTATCTCATCTAATCTCATCTCATGTGAATTATTGTGATAATATCTTGGGTAAAGTAGCGTTATTAAAGTTTCTATGTGTTTTTACTAAATCATGCAAGCGTACGTGGTCACAAGTAATATATGAATAAGTCAAGTTCGTTCCCACAGAGATCTGGTTAGGTTTCAATTCAGTTCATGTACCTATGCAACAATGTATGGTTTTTATTCACTGCTACGACAATTAACAAGATTGGGATTTGATTAACTAAAATTAACCAAGAAGCAAATTAACAAACTAAGAATTACTTCACTAAATTGAATTACTTATGAGAATAAAAACATGGGATCCAAACTTCATTAAATACTTCGCTTAGAGCTGATGCCTTTAATAAATGCATGTGATGGTTATGATATCTGATCGGATAACATGAAACAAGTATTGGCTACTTCTCAGTATACAAATACCAAATTACTCATACATCAACAAAAGAGACAGAAGATGAATAGACACCAATTATGCTTAGACCCTATATCTCTATAGAATTTGAAAACATAATGGTTTAAGCACAAGTTATCCATGAAGATCACATAAGGCAGTATAAGTATTCTCATCTTACACTACGAATCATGTTGATAAACAATCATGAACCTATGCTAGCATGGCAAGTTCTAAATCTCAAGATCCACTCTCGCTTCACAAGAGATTAACAATTCAATTTAGATGTTAGCTACGCATCTAAAGGCATTAAGATTAACCATACGAGGATATCAAGAATTCACCACACACAAATCTTTAAAGCAAACAAACTACTAAACTACATAGATAAATCCGTTAGAATACCATGACAACGATTAGTTCATAATTGAACCTCTCGTCATCATGGGATCTGATGAAACCATGATAATAAACAAATATCTGAATAATAAACTAGAGTAATAGAGTTTAGAAAACAAATCCAAAACGAGCATAGAAGAATAGAAAAGATGAAGTAGATCTAGATCTCTGTTGCTTGTCACGAGCGTTGGGAATCCTTCTCCAAGTCTCTCTCGTCTCCCTCTATGTGTTATGTAAAGTGTTTTTTTTTATGATGATAGGATGTGTTTATATAGGCCACGGAAGTCTTTTCCATCAAGAAACTACCAAAACAGAATTAAAATAGAATTTATGCAAAATACGTTTCCTAAACTGATTCTGTTTTGAAGGAAAATTCGTAACTGACTTTTCTTCAGTATTTCTGGGCCGTTCCAGTCGTATTTGTACATCTGGACCACTTGAGAATGAAAGAGAATTCCGTTATCTTCGCGTGGACTATAAGATCGTCCAAAACGGACTTGTAGAACTCAAGATATGACCCAAACAGTAAATCAGAAATTCTGCCAGCCGACTGCAGCGCTGACTGCGCCGTAGTAGCGCTGACTGCAACTTTCTATCCAAGATTGTAGAAAATTTTTTTGTCTTCACGTGAGCTGTAAGATCGCTAAATTCGGACCTCTAGAACTCTAGATATGGCCAAAACAGTGAAGACTGCGTAAACTACCCGGAAAATCCGAATTTTAATCAATTTAACCTCCAACTCTTAGTTCTGCAAAACTCAATGAAAACACATTAAACACACCACATACTTGAGGTCAAGTAATCAATTTAAGCCGATACTAGGCATTCCAAGTGGATATAAAATCCACTTATCACTATGTCATGGATGATGTCTTTGGAGTGGACAAGTGTTGCATTTGTGTGGTTAGATGAGAAGTATAAGCTAAGCAAGTGGTTTAATCTCTAAGTATGTTGGTTACTCATGTAACTACATGGTTGCTAGATATTTTCTACTAGCACATGCATGTATCTTGATCCCCTGCTTGTTTATTTGTTCGGTTATTGCTCAATTCATTGATCGTTCGGAGGAATATCGCGAAGATTTCTAATCAGGGTTTTACCGGGAACCGTCTTAATAATAATACTTCCATTCTCATTTCTCCTTTATAATTCTTGCATTTAAATTCCTTAAATCCTCTTAATAAATCCTTAAGTCTTTCAGTGTCCGGGGGAATCTCGGGGAAAATAGAAGTGCTATTTTTCAGAATCTGATAACTTTTACATACACTCTTTTTCCCCTTGGATCATTAATACGAAATCAAAAATCCGTTCCGGGTACTTCTATATAGTGTCGTCTAATAATATTCCTATTTCCACCAAAATCACTATTCATCACTTATTCTTTACTTTATTCCTTATAATTAGAAAAATGTCATTGCGCTTTCCCGAGCGTTCCTTAAGCCTTTTACGGAACCACTGGACTAATAATAGATATCGATTTGGATGACATGAGAATAACTCTCCTATTTGGAATTAACATATCTTACTTATCCAGGAGATAGATTATTCTTATCTAAGTTGTCAACCAATAGCATTCTTCAAGACATATGAACATTTGAATCCAAATCCCTTCCTTTTTTCATTCATCAGAACAATTGTTACATCGTAGTTGTAACCACTATTCATATTTACATTAATACATAATAAAAGTTTTAATTCTATCAAAAATCTGGGTTCTTACGGTCTCCCCTCCTTAGAAGGATTCCATCCCGGAATCAGTTTGAAAACAAATGTGGGTACTTTTCTTGCATCGCGCTTTCTAGCTCCCATGTTGACTCTTCCACGTTGTGGTTCTGCCACAAAACTCTGACAAGCTTGATGACCTTGTTTCGGAGCACTTGTTCTTTCTGGTCTATGATTTCCACAGGCTGCTCTACATAGGTCAAGTCTGGTTGCATATCTACGTGCTCATATTCCACAATATGCTTGGCATCCGGATTATATTTCCTCAACATCGAAACATGGAACACATTGTGCACTTGTTTCAGATGTGACGCCCCCAGATCCGGGGTCGGAGATCTAGGCGCTCACGGTCTATTTTCCATTAATAGCATACCTGTTCTTGCACATAATATATATAACAGCCATCGACCCCGCAATAAAACTCACACCGCACACACACACACAGGTTAGAGTCTCGGAAACGTCATACACTTGATTAAGCAAAAGTAAAAGCTTCAGAGTTATTACAGACCGAATTAAATAGCATTTATGCTACCAACAACACTTCGATATGAAGCGGTGTTAGCGGCTTGAATGTTTGTTACGGTACACTGCTTTGCACAGGTCATACTTATAAATAAAATGTACTAACAAAAGTTTCCAACCAATCCGGCTAATGGGGCCTACCGGTGGAATCTAAATTGCTGCCTCGGGCCTAGTCACCTGCTTTCGGGCAGTCTCTCTGGGTCTTGCCATTTCTCTTAACTGTTGTGTTTGTAAATTTGAAAACAAGCAAGGGTGAGCAACTATAGCTCAGCAAGAAATATATGTATAAGGTAAGCAATATAATATTACATGTGTTTAGCAGTTATTAAACTCGTTTATATCAATCGGTTATAAAATCATTTGTCATTGTCGATAAATTTCAAAGGTGCACCAATACGTGCCCTTGTTTTCAAAGTAAACTTGCAGTTCTAGATACTGCATGAAGTCAACATCTTTCTCATCAAAATAGAACACTATCGGCAACTTGGCACATAGGCCTAAGAAGCAGTGTTAGAGCATTTTTCCAAAGTGGAGGAATGGGACTTAAAGAAAACATAAAACCTGACAGGGATTGACGATGATCAGTCGCCACATCCAAGTCCAATAATCCGCGGGTCTTCTCTACCGGTAGAAGGATAGAAACTACATCCGTAACTATCCTCGGGTGAAAACTACATCCGTAATCACCCTCGATGAAAACTACATCCTTAATCATCCTTCGGCAACACCTGGGCCGGAATAATAATTGATGGACCGCCTGGCTCACGGCCGCTTACACATCCCGGGAATCGTTCGTCAACGATTCCCACACCTGCCAGAGTCCCTTTTCTTTTTCTTTTAAAAACTTTATTTTGATTGAAAACTGAGTAGTTGAGGTCCGACATCAGTCGACCGATAATTCCTGAAATCGTACAAGAAGCAAATCCTGACCGGGGGTTTTCGAAAATGTTTTGGGTTCGAAAGAGTTCGAGTTTGAAACGCTAAAGGTATCTTGGATTAGTTTTGTCCTTAAAATAATGAACCATAATTAATAAATGATATTCTGAGATTTAATATAAACAATTAATAAAATAATTATTTAATTAAAATAAGCTTTTAATCCAAGATAGTTATTTTTGAGTATTTATAATAATATAAAAATAATAAATGCTTAAGTATACGATACTTCCCGAATGACCCTTCGGGTGTTCGCAAATTAATCGCGATACAATAATATACCGCTCCCCGGTTAATAGTATATTTGGACCGCTACGACCTCTATTGCTAGAGTCGTTGTCCGAAGAAAACATTTCATTCTAAGTTCAAGGGGGTATAAACATATATGTGCATATATCTCAAACTTCATCATAACCTCAATAAGCATAAGCATATAATACGATTGAAAACTACAAACACAACAGTGAAAGTCCTTATATATGTAAGTTTTGAAAAGTAAACTTGCCTTGGTGAGGTTTGGGTGGTCGAGCTTGCGGAGTGGAATGAAGATCTATACATAACCAATAGTCGTTCGTTAGTACCTTCACAATACCTTTTTAATTTCAAGGTATTAGGGGATACAAAATTAACTTAATGACTTTGTCCTATGACTCTCTAGCCCCACTATAGGTTCATGTCATCACTCGATTATGCTCGTTACTTATTCGACTTAATTTGGTTACCATATTCGAAGCGTATTAGTTCCTCCCTAAAACCATACTCAACTAACTCCTCTTACGACTTTTTCACTTGTGCGAATTTTACTCTAACATTTTTATAAAATTGAAAAATACATATTTTAATCCAATTCTTTTTGGGTAGCCTTCACCACTGCAATTACTAGCTCTCCTAATTTTTCCATGATCCTACATAAATTTTTAGGGGTTTAAAGAGGGCTCACAAGTGGACCGTTTAGTGCAGTTCGGATTCCAGAACCACTCTTCACTTCTCAGGCCATAACTCAAAATCTACACATCACCTAGTCATGAACCTTATATTTCTGGAAACTACATTCAAATACCTTTCTAACCATATGCATTAGGACCTCAGGAGACAAGATTTAGGGGTTAAAAACCATCCTACAAGACAGTATATGTTCCCAGAAAATTTACACAGCTTGCTATCTTTCTTAACCATTCAAGAATTCTATGTATACATCACAACCATCATCTAAACCACCAAGATTATACTCTATAGCACACATGGAGTTATATACACTAACTACAAGCTTAAAAATCACATCAACAACATTTAAACTCAAGATCTTTATCATCCATAACTCTTATAACCAAGATTCACACTAAAGTTCATGGATCTAACATTATACACCATAAATAATCCATGGTTAAGAGGGGTGAGGATTGTATACCTTCTTGAGTGCCTAGGAACCTTGGATGAGCTTTATAGTCTCTAAGAACACTTAGATGAGCTCCTACAACCCTTAATCCTTCAAGATCTAAAAGATAAACATACTTGGTTACTATTCACTCAATCTTCAACAATTAATATCTCAAGATTGGATGGTTAAAAGGGTTTGAAATTCATAGCATACCTTCTTTATAGAGTGTAGAGGACCTATGAATTTTGCCTTGAATTGTAAGTGATGGAAAGTTGAAGAAAATTTTTCTTCTTCTTCCTTTTTGTGCTTGGGCCGAGAGCTCTAGTAATGGGGAGAGAGAGAGTTGCTTGCTTGGGTGGTTTGAAATAAAGTGATGTATTATTGTGATATGTTTTGTTATATGTATATTGTAACATGTTTACAAGCCTAGTACTAGCTTCCTAGGTGCCAACCATGCCTCCTTGTCTCCTTGGACAATGCACCACTAACTAGTTACTATTTCTTGGTTGCTTTTGCATTACTAGTTTGCTTTTCTAACAATCTAGTTACATGGGACTTGCATGTAATATCCTTCCTTGTATTGTTATTCCTCCACCAATGCTTGTCACTTAATCTTTAGTTCATATCGTATCCTAATTAACTCCTCGTAATAATATTTTGTCACGTAGAGATTTCCTTGTAATTCCTTAAGTACTTAATTGTGTAAATTCCTCGAATATCCATAACTCCTTGTCATAATCCCTTAAAAATCTTTTAATACTCTAATAACTCTCAAATCCTAAGTTTTATAAATCTTACTAACAATAAGACTCTTGCCTTCAGCAATCTTCCCTTTTTCTTACATAGTGAATGTAACAACATAATTTCTCAGATAATCAATTCCATTAAACAACATGGGTGACTCAAAAGGTTCCAAATTCACAATGTCATAAGATATTATAAAAAAAATATTACAAAAATTAGGGTTCTTACATCAGATTTGGGGGTAATGCTAGTTCGTAAGCTAGTTTCCCGATACGTCTTAAGATCTCAAACGGTCCAATATATTTGGGACTCAGCTTACCTTTCTTTCCAAACCTCATTAAACCTTTCCAAGGAGATACCTTCAAACACACTAGGTCTCCAACTTCATATTCCTTGCCTTTCTGAGCTAAGTCGGCATATCTCTTTTGTCGATCTTGGGCTGCTACCAGTCATCCTCTGATTAGCTCTACTGCATCTTTATTCCGTTGGACCACTTCGGGTCCGAGCATCTTTCGCTCTCCAACTTCAACCCAATACAAGGTAGATCGGCATTTCCTTCAATAAATGGCCTCTTAAGGTGGCATTCCTATGCTTGAATGGAAACTATTGTTGTAGGAGAACTCAATCAATGGCAAGTGATCATCCCAATTTCCTTTAAAGTCTATAGCACAGACTCTTAACATATCCTCTAGCGTTTGGATGGTCCTTTCACTTTGCCCGTTTGTCTGGAGGTGTTAGGCTGTGCTCATGTTCAGCCGGGTTCCTACACATTCCTGAAAGCTTCTCCAAAACCTGGAGTTAAATCTAGGATCTCGATCGGATACTATGGCGACTAGGACTCCATGTCGCGCCACTATCTCATTTAAGTAGATATCCACTAGTCTATTGACCGTATACCTTTCATTGATCGGGAGAAAGTGAGCTGACTTTGTTAGTCGGTCTATAATTACCCATATGGCATCATGATTAGCTTTGGTCCTTGGTAAACCTACTAAGAAATCCATGGCTATATGTTCCCATTTCCATTCAGGAATCTCTAAGGGGTGCAAAAGTCCACTGGGTCTCTGGTGCTCTGCTTTCACTCTTTGGAAGGTCAAGCATCTGCTTACCCACTCTGCTATGTCCTTTTTCATATTGGGCCACCAGTAATACTCTTTCGAATCCCTATACATCTTGGTACTACCGGGGTGCATTGAGTATCTCGAGTTGTGTGCCTCATATAAAATCACATCCTTGAGTTCCTGAACATTTGGGATCCATATCCTCTATGTGTACCTCATGATTCATTCTTTGTCTCATTCACACTTAATTTTCTTCTTCGATCATTATCTCTTCCGTGGAGTTCTCTCACTAATTCTTCTTCTGAGGTTATCATTTTGAGTTTCTCTTTCCTACTGAGGGCGTTAGCCACCACATTGGCTTTACCCGGGTGATAGCAAATCTCACAATCATAATCCTTGATTAATTCCAGCCATCTTCTCTGGCGCATATTAAGCTCTTTCTGAGTGAAAATGTACTTGAGGCTCTTATGTTCGGTGTAAATCTCGCACTTCTCTTCATACAAGTAGTGCCTCCAAATCTTTAAAGAGAAAACTATTGCTGCTAATTCTAGATCATGAGTGGGATATCGGATCTCATATTCCTTTAGCTGCCTTGACGCATACGCGATTACCTTACCGTGCTGCATAAGCACGCACCCTAATCCTTTATGTGACGCAGCACTGTAAATTACAAAATCTCCTTTTCCATCGGGCAACGCCAATACTGGGGCCGTTACCAACCTCTTCTTCAGCTCTTGGAAACTCTTCTCGCATTTTTCAGTCCATTCAAATTTCTTAGTTTTACGGGTAAGTCGAGTTAACGGGGTTGCGATTTTCGCAAAATCTTGAACAAATCTTCTATAATACCCTGCTAATCTGATGAAACTCCTTACCTCTGTTGGAGTGGTTGGACGTTCCCAGTCTGAAACTGCCTCTATCTTGGAGGGGTCAACCAACACTCCTTCCCTATTGATCACGTGCCCTAAGAATTACACCTTATTTTTCCAGAACTCACACTTCGAAAATTTGGCATACAGCTGTTCTTTCCAGAGTATTTCTAAGGCTATCCTCAAATGTTCGGCGTGTTCTGCATCCGTCTTTGAGTAGATAAGCATATCATCGATGAAAACTATCACAAACTGGTCAAAATACTCCTTGAACACTCTATTCATTAAATCCAGGAAAGCTGCCGGGGCATTGGTTAGTCCAAATGACATCACCAAGAATTCATAATGTCCATATCTAGTACGGAATGCAGTCTTTGGGATATCTTCGGGTTTAATCTTCAGTTGGTGATATCCTGTTCTCAGGTCAATCTTAGAGAAGTATTCAGCACCCTTTAACTGGTCAAACAAATCATCTATTCTGGGTAGCGGGAACTTATTCTTTATGGTTAACTTGTTCAACTCTCCATAGTCGATGCATAACCTCATACTCTCGTCCTTCTTCTTAACGAACAATACTGGTGCGCCCCTAGGCGACACACTGGGTCTTATCATACCCTTATCAAACAATTCCTGTAACTGCTTAGCTAGCTCTTTCATTTCAACTGGGGCTAATCGGTACGGGGCCTTTGAAACCGGCACCGTCCCCGGGGCTAACTCGATAGCAAACTCAATTACCCTATTAGGTGGTAATCCGAGAAGATCTTGTGGAAATACGTCTTTGAACTCGTTAACTATCGGAATGTCTTGTATCTTAGGCGCTTCCTTCTGGGTGTCTAAAACGTAAGCCAAATAAGCCTCGTTCCCTTTTCATAGCAACCTTTTGGTCTGCGCCATGGTTAAAATGTTCTGGGTCTGTCTTATCCCCCTAAAGACTATTTCTTTCTTTCCTGGGGTTTTCAACTTAACCTTTTTCCTTTTACAGTCTATCTGAGCATTATTGCGAGACAACCAATCCATTCCCAAAATGACGTCAAACTCCCCTAATTTAAAAGGAATAAAATCAACATAAAAAGATTGTCCTGCTATTTCTAATTCGCAATTGGGGTGAATCTGACTAACTGGAATGACTTCCTGGTTGGCTATCTCTACTTGTGGGGAATCCCTTAGCGGTTGGGTCTTAAGTTTTAATTTACTTGCAAAATCCCTCGATATAAAAGACTTAGTTGCTCTAGAATCAAATAAGACGTTTGCACTAACTGAATTGAGAAAAAAGGTACCTGCTATCACGTCCGTGTCCCTTACGGCATCTTGCACTGTCATGTTAAAAGTTCTAGCAGTTGGTGGCTTATTGGAGGCAGCCTTGCTTGCCCCTGATGCTGCTGGTTTGTTCGCTGGGCAATCCTTCCTCATGTGCCCTTGACTTCCGCACTGGAAGCAAGTGGTGCTATTTGGGATGACCGTGGTACAAGAGGTAGCATAGTGACCTGCTCGCCCACACTTATAACAGGTTATCTGTTTCAGGTTACACACACCAGAATGCCTTTTCCCACAAATAGCACATAATGGTAATGGAGGTCGAGAAGGGTGGGAACGGGACACTCCGGATTGCTTGCCGCCCTGGCTCACACTTGCGCTCCCCGATTATTTGAATCCCATGCTCTTTCCAGGTACGGAAACTGCTCCTCGGCTAAAATTATTTGGGGGTTTTCCTTCGATAAAACCTCCGCCCATACTTGCATACTTCCTTTTTAATCCCCCTTTTTCTCTTTCCCTCTGCATCTGATCACTCCCTGCTTCCACAATAGTTGCCTTCTGCACCAATGTGGCATAATCAGTAATCTCTAAGACTGCTACCCGATTCTGGATCCATTGCTTCAACCCTTACTGAAACCTATTCACTTTCTTCTCCTCAGTATCCACAAATTCTGGTACCAACCTTGATAACTCGGTAAACTTGGCCTCATAATCAGCCATTGACAAATTGTTCTGTTTTAGTTCTAAAAATTTGAGCTCCATTTGGATTTTCATGAACCCTGGGAAGTACTTTTCCAGAAACAATTGTTTGAATCTCTCCCAGGTTACTATAGCATCTGTCTCCATGTTCTTCTTAGCCTCCCACCAATAATTGGCCTCTCCTTTCAGAAGGTAAGTGGTGAAAACAGTCTTTTGTGCCTCGTCGATGCTCAGAATCTTGAAGGACTTTTCCATTTCCTTAATCCAGGCTCTTGCCTCAACTAGGTCGGTTGATCCGTGGAATTCTGGGGGCTTAAGGGACTTAAAGGCCCTGAAAGAGTTTGCCACAGTACTGTTGTTTCCCTGGGGTGGTTGGGGGTAACGGTTCAAATTTTGCCTAAGCAGATCCAAAAACTGGCCCATGGGGTCCCTATCTTGGTTCTCCCCTTCCTGTTCAACCTCAATTTCTTCTTCTTCTACTTCTTCTTTGAATTCTCCAGTGAAAAAGGTTTCGTCTGCTATCCCATACTGGGAATCCTCTTGCTCATTATAATCTTCGTCTTGCTCTTCCTCATACTCAGGGTTTTCTCAGTGTTGGTTGTGGCTTTCTTGGTCGGTAGACTCACGGGGGTTAGCCTTGGTTCCCATCCTTCGTGGAGGCATCTTACTGAAAATTTGGAAAATTATGCATTAGGCTAATTCACTTGTTTTAAAGGATTCTTCCTTGCAAAAATCGTTACATATTTGGATTTAGGATCCCACAGTTGTATATGTCATGGCAACTTAATCGAAAGCAATACGTGCAGTAAATATGCTAATAAAATGGTGATCGCGTCACAACAGAACTGAATGACTGAAAAGAAAAAAATATATACATAGTACTGAAAGATACATCATCTGAGTCATCGACTGTTTAGGAGTACAACCTAACAACATCTAGTCAAAAGTGAAATACATGGTCTATCCGTCTAGTCAGTGAAAGGGAAACTAAATACAATGAAACTATCCCACAAAAGTCGGCACTACTATGTCCGTACATGACTAGAAGACTAGACTACTACACCACTATCTCTGAAATCAGTCACCAGTGGAACCCAAAGCCCTAACCCTCATCATAGCAATGCGGAAGATCTCCTCAGCATCAACCCTAGATACCATGCCATGTCCATCGGTAGGTAAAGTCCGGACCCTCATCCGGGCCCTCAGCTCAATACGGGTCACTGCCCTATGTATCTCTCGAGCTCTAGCACACCTCCCGCCGCCCTGGCGTCCCAACCTAGCAACTCTCTCAGCCGCGAGCTCCGCCCTGGACTCTGCTAACCTGGCCTCAGCCACTGCTAAATTTGTAAAAAGTCTGCTCACAATCCAGTTATGTACACATACTGGGATCCCCCCTATTGGGATATGGGGTGGGGTAGATGGCTCTGCTGGAGGTGTGGCCTCTGCCTGCTGTGGCTCGGGGGTCAACAATCTCAGTGTCTGCATCAGCCTGGACCTCCTCAGGGTCCGCCTCCTCCTCAGACTCAACAATCTCTGTATCTCCATCCTCGTCACCCAGACGCTCATAATAAGGATCTCTGGTCCTAAACAACTCATCAGAATCAACTACCACTCTGTCCTCGGCGGCCTGAATTGCCTCATCGTTCTGTCTCTCAAACTCCTCTGGATCGGAGAGGTCGCTCGCCTACACAATACGAACTATGTTACTATCATGATACTTCAAAAGTTCCTGTAAGGGTTTTAGGTGAACTGGGCAAGAGTTCTTATTATCTTAATGAATTTATTATTATATAACATCGTATCATCTCTTGGGATATATAACTCTCGCTCTGATACCATTTCTGTAACACCCCCAGATCCGGGGTCAGGGATCGGGTCGTTACGGTCGTAATTCCAACAATAATACTTCACTTGAGTCCAAATAAATAAACACATGCTGTGACCGTGCAATATTGTCACATCACACACACACAAACAGTTATAGTCCCAGAGATGAAATTGAAATACGTTTGCTAATTATAGAATCCACGAATAAAAGTTATTACAACCCAAAAGGATAACATCATAAGTTTAAAAGTTCTTGCCGTTGATTAGGATTAATTATACATATAATTAAGGCTGTAACAAAAGCTGCCAATGACCTCAGCAATGGCAGCGATAAACTCAGCGGGTAGTCCTCTAGATGGGGTCACCGGCTTGCGCCGAGTGCGCCTTACGTGGGCCATCAAACCTAGCTATTGTTGTGATATAATAATAAAGCAAGGGTGAGCAACAACCCACCAACAGTAATATATGACTGAAAAATGATATATACAACAAGTCAGCAATATCGACGAAACCATATGCCATGCATTTACGAATATAGTACCAGTATAATGTAAAAGATAACGTTGCAAGATAAGCAAAGGTACTTTCAGTCCTGATCAGTATTCAAACCCTGTCAACAAGAGGGTTATCTCATGTTGCAGAAAATAAATAAATTCGAATGATGAACAAATGCTGGAGTATTCACCGCGCCCGCTGTTCCAATCCTTACGATGATCAGTCGCAGATTGTACAGCTCAAATCAGATTTACTACCGGTAGAAGGAAGAGCTGACTGATTTACTTGTCTACCGCCCTGTTAGATCTCCCCGGCCAACGGTTGGGCCAAATGGGATGGACCGGCGCTACTCGGCCTCTTACAGAACTCCTAGTTCGAATAGAATCCTGGACTCTGAACGTAAAGTTCGTCCACCTTTACCCAAGTATAATACTTGTTGATAAGACTCCACAAAGTAGTCGTATCTAGTTGGAAAGGAAAATTCACCAATATTTTCCAAGCTGATACTTGTTAATGGATACCAACTTGTTCCAACATTCTTACCCCTCGAATGATGAGGAGGTAACCAAAAAGACTCATATCGATGTTTGAAAAGAATCAAGATGTGATTGAAAAGGTAGTTTAACAAGTATATGACCGGGCAGTCAAAGAAATAACATCTCTCAAGCAAGGTTCCCTTATATTTTAGAAGATAGATTCGAATGAAGAACAGAGTTTTGAGAACCTTCCTTGATAAAAATAATAATAATAATATGACTTAGAGATAATTTACATAGTATTCGGAGGTCGAAGATAATATTTGAAGAAGATAAAACAATATTGAAGTTATTCCAAAGTATTGAGTAAATATTCAGAGAATATTTATCGAATCAGAAATATTTAAAGAATGTAAGAACCCTAATTTTTGGTAATATTTCCTTTTATTTAATATCTTGTGACATTGTCATTATGGAACCTTTCTAGTCATCCCTGTTGATTAATAGAATTGATTGTCTGAGAAACTGCGTTGTTGCATTTATCATGTAATATAAAAAGGAAGATTGTGAAGGCAGGAGTCTTGTTGTTAGTAATATTTACAAAACTTGGGATTTGAGAATGGTTAGAGTATTAAAGGATTTATTAAGAATTATGACGAGGAATTATGGACATTCGAGGAATTTACACAATAAGTACTTAAGGAATTATAGGGGAAATCTCTACGCGACGAAATATTATTACGAGAGATTAATTAAGATACGATACGAATTAAAGATTTATTAATAAGCATTGGTGTAAGAATAATAATACAAGGAGTAGTATTGCATGCAAGCCCATGCAACCAAGTGGTTAGAAATCAAGTAAACTAGTTAGCCATTGGAAGATGAATAGTATCTAGTTGGTTACTTTTTCAAAAGGGGGAACACATAGTACATGAACCCATGCTTGCTAGTACACTACCTATGCATACATGTGATATGTATCACCCAACCTATTAACATCAATTATTTACCCAACACAAACACAAACACAAAACACAAACTTTTCTCTTCCCCCCCCCTTGAAGTAGCTCTCGGCCAAGACACAAAAGTGGAGAAGAAAATTCTTCTCCTCCCCTCTTCCATCACTCATAAATCTTGCCATAATTCCTAGGTCATCTACATCATATATACAAGGTATGCTAGCAATTTCACTCCATTCTATCCAACCATTTTCAAGTTACAAATTATTCAAGTTTTGGTAAATGGTAACCAAGTTTGTTTTTCATTTAGATCTTGCATTGTAAGTGTTGTAGGAGGCCATCTAAGGTGTTTTTGAGTTGTGTAAAGATTGTTCAAAGCCTCTATGAGCTCAAGAAGGTATAAAATCTCAAACCCCCTTGGTTATGTATTGTTTATATGGTATGGTAGTAGATCCATGTGTTTTATAACTAATCTTGGATGTATATGTATTGGATAGCATGGATCTTGAGTTTTGATGTTGAGATTGTGACTTTTATGACTATGGTTAATATATGTATCTCCATGAGTGTTATGAACCATGATCTAAGTGTATTAAGTGTTGATTATGTTATGGAAGTATGAAAAATGGTTGATCTAAGTGGTTTGAGCTTGCTGAGTTTTGTCCAGGAACTTTGACCTGTATTGTAACACGATTTTGAACCCCCAAATGATGTCCCCTGATGTCCTACAATATATTTTTGGAAAGATAATTGAATGTAGTTTCTGGAAATGTAAGGTTCATGGCTAGGTGATGTGTAGATTTTTAGTTATGGCCGGAGGAGTGAATTTTGTTTCTGGACTATGGACTGCATTAAGTGACCCCCTTGTGAACCTTGTTTAAACACCTTAAAATATATGTGGGATCATGGAAAAATTTGAGAATGTAGGGAATGCAGTGGTGAAGTCCACCCAAAAGGAATTGTATTAAAATATGAATTTTTGGATTTTATAAAAATGCTAGAGTAAAATTCGCGCAATGGAAAAAGTCGATTAGTGGAACATGATTCTAGGGTTAGTCTTTATGATTCGAACGTGGTAACTAAATTAAGTCGAGTAAGTGACGAGCGTAATCGAGTGATGACATGGACCTATAGTGGGGCTAGGGAGTCATAAGACGAAGTCGTTAAGTTAATTTCGTACCCCCTTAAAACCCCGT
Source organism: Saposhnikovia divaricata (assembly GCA_036435485.1). Classification (NCBI taxonomy): domain Eukaryota; kingdom Viridiplantae; phylum Streptophyta; class Magnoliopsida; order Apiales; family Apiaceae; genus Saposhnikovia; species Saposhnikovia divaricata. The sequence goes on from CM071600.1 coordinate 171,659,450, forward strand.
AATTAAAGAGATATTGTTAAGGTACTAACGAATGATTATTGCTTATGTATAGATCGTTCGACTCCGCACGCTCGACCACCCCAACCAAACCAAGGCAAGTTTACTTTTCAAAACTTATCCCTATACAAGGATTTTCACTGTTGTGTTTGTAGTTTTCAAATTATATCAAATGCTATGTTTATCGAAGTATTGATGCAATTGAGATTGAACAAGTACATGTATGCTTTTACCCCTTGAACTTAGATTGAAATGTTTTCTTCGGACAACGACTCTAGCAATAGAGGTCATAGCGGTCCGTATATACTATTGACCGGGGAGCGGTATATTATTGTATCGTATCTATATTACGAAAACCCGAAGGGTCATTCGGGTGGTATCGTATATTCAAGTAACTATTGTTATATCTTCGTAAATACTCGAAACCCTATCTTGGATTAAAAGTTTATTTTATCGAATAATTATTTTATTAATTATTTATATTAAATCTTAAAATACTATTTATTAATCATTGTTCATTATTTAAAGACAAAGTTAATCCAAGATACTTTTTAATACTTTCAAACTCGAACTCTTTCGAACTCAAAACATTTTCGAAAACCCCCGGTCAGATTCTGTTTCTTGTATGATTTCAAGAATCATCGGTCGACTGATGTCGGACCTCAATTACTCTGTTTTCAATCAAAATCAAGTTTTAAAAGAAAAGAAAAAGGGACTCTGGCAGGTGTGGGAACCGTTGACGAACGATTCCCGGGATGTGTAAGCGGCCGTGAGCCAGGCGGTCCATCACTTATTATTCCGGCCCAGGTGTTGCCGAAGGATGATTACGGATGTAGTTTTCATCGAGGGTGATTACGGATGTAGTTTTCACCCGGGGGATAGTTACGGATGTAGTTTCTATCCTTCTACCGGTAGAGAAGACCCGCGGATTATTGGACTTGGATGTGGCGACTGATCATCGTCAATCCTTGTCAGGTTTTGTGTTTTCTTTAAGTCCCATTCCTCCATTTTGGAAAAATGCTTTGACACTGCTTCTTAGGCTTTCGTGCCAAGTTGCTGATAGTGTTCTATTTTGATGAGAAAGATGTTGATTCAATGCAGTATCTAGAACTGCAAGTTTATTTTGAAAACAAGGGCACATATTGTTGCACCTTCGAGATTTATCAACTATGACAAGTGGTTTTATAACTGATTGAAACAAACAAGTATATCAACTGCCAATCATATGAAATGTTATATTGCTTATCTTATGCATATATTTCTTGCTGAGCTATAGTTGCTCACTCTTGCTTGTTTTCAAACTTTACAAACACAACAGCTAAGCGAAATGGCAAGACCCAGGCAGACTGTTCGAAAGCAGGTGACTAGGCCCGAGCCACCACTTGAGATTCCACCGGTAGGCCCCATTAGCCGGATTGGTTGGCAGCTTTTGTTAGTTCGTTTTATTTATCAGTATGACCTGTGCAAGGTAGTGTATCGTAACAAACTTTCAAGCCGCCAACTTCGCTTCATATCGAAGTGTTGTTGGTAGCATAAATACTATTTAATTCGGTCTGTAATAACTCTGATAACTTTATTACTGTTTAATCAATGTGTGACATTTCTGAGGCTCTAACCTGTGTGTGTGAGTGTGGTGTGAGTTTATTGTGGGGTCGATGGCTGTGTTATATATATTATGTGCAAGAACAGGTATGTTACTAATGGAAAATGGACCGTGAGCGCCTAGGTCTCCGACCCCGGATCTGGGGGCGTCACAGAAATGGTATCAGAGTGAGGTTACAGTTCTCAGAAACGATAGCAATTTAAGAAAGCAACCCTAATAATAATAACAATAACGATAACCTTAATAACAACCTTAATAATACTTAGAACTCTCATCGAGTTTGTAGTCGGGTTATCGGATATAGCCCTGACTTTAAGGCCCGTGAGGGAACTACTCCTAAACCTTTCTTTTATGGTTAGTGACCCACCTTATTTCCCTTGTGTAGATGGAGGAGATACCAGACCCTGAGGCTTTCGAGAAAGAGCATGATGAGGCACTGAGGAGGATATGGGTGCTGATTCCGAGCTTGGCCCCTGGATTACACTGATAGAGAGTACTGATGATGAGGATCCCGTTGAGGAGCCCTTTGAGCCTGAGCCTGAGCCAGAGCCTGTTACCCCATCTCCTGTAGCTACTGATGAGGAGAGTGTGAGATCCGGTGAGGGTCGTGTTGTGTCACCCCCACCTTCTCCACAGACATCTAGCCCTGTTTCATCGGACGGTGACTCTGAGGATGACACTTCTGGCGAGGAGGAGCTTGACCCTACCCCTGCTACTGCTCCCGCTCCTGCTGCTGCTGCTGCACCTACTCCTGCTCCTGTCATACCACCTCCACCGATGGACCTACCCCCAGTGTCGGGTACTGAGCACGCTTACGTGGTACAGTTCCTGACCCGAGACTTACTATCTGCAGAGGCCCGACTTAACGAGGCGAGGCGGGCACTAGTGGAGGAGCGCGAGGCGCGCTTGAGGATCCAGGCTGAGATGAGGACTGCTGTTGCTAGGAGGACTAGGGCTCGACTCCACAAGATTGAGATGAGGAGTCGCGATAGGATTCTTGGTTTAGGGATCCGCGGGGGGGGAGTGATCCAGGCTAGGGATGCTAGGCGTGTTGTGCGTCGTGCATTTGCCCGAGTGAGGACCTTGCTCCGTCGCGGCGCGGCCCCGTGATGCGTTACTGATAGCTCAGTCCCCTAGGTCCAGATGACATTAGTGTGTCGATTTTGCGGGATAGTTGACTTGTGCAGTGGTATCCTTTCTGACCAGTGGATGAGTAGACTGACCTACAGATATGTAGATGTGACTTCGGGTAGTATGTATGGATGTAGCCCTACTTTTGTGTAGCCTGACTATTCGGAGGATGTACTTGTATTTGTTCCACTTTTGCTAGACTTTGACATCGGAACTTTGTATTTGGCTCTAACATCCAAATTTGTGATAACCCTTGTACCGTACTTATTTAGTTTCAGTTTCCTTAATATTGCCTCAACTGCTTTACTTTCCGATGCCATGCTTTACTGTTTTGATATACAACTGTGACTATACAATTGCTACAAGCCACAAATACAACCATGCTGTTTCAAATTTACGATATGCAATTTCAAATTGTTTTCTACAATTTCCAAAAATGTTCCTACAATCTTTAAAAATAATTTTTTCAAAAAAAAAAAAAAAAAATTTTGAAGTTTTGAAAAATATTTTTGAGGTTTCGAAATTTTGAAAACTCTTGTAAATGTTTTCACATCCCAAAGGGATTTTTCCCCAAAAATGTTTGACATTTTATCTCCAACATCGGATTATTAAAACTTTTGCACTTCCACCCTTATGAGGAGGAACGATACGCTCCTGACCCGTGCAAATGCTGTCAGGTAATTGGAAAACCCTAACCCCTTTCATGTTTTATTATCAGAATCATGCCACCCAGAAGAATGAACACTCGAGCTCACCCGATCAGTTCTGAGGGCCAGGGTAGCCACCATGGAGCCGGAGGCCACCAGAACCATGAAGGGGAGAATGCCAACCTGAGTGAGAATGAGGGCAACGATCATAACTTGTTTGATGACTCTGAGTATGAAGAAGAAGAAGCTGGTGATGATACCCGAGAGGTAGAACATCCTAGGGGAGGCCCTATGGAACAGTTCATGGAGTTACTTAGGCAGAACTTGGACCGACCCCCAGTTCAGCAACCACCCCAGAATGCTAATGCTAATGCTTTTCGGAAATTCAAATCCCTGAAACCCCCAAAATTTAAAGGAACTGCCGACCCTGTCGAGGCAAGGGCCTGGCTGAAGGAAATGGAAAAATCTTTCGAGATACTAGGTGTCGCTGAGGAGCAGAAGACTGTTTTCGCCACTTACCTTCTGAAGGGTGAGGCGAACTATTGGTGGGAAGCTAAGAAGAATTTGGAAGGAAGAGGTGTGGTAACCTGGGAGAGATTTAGCGAGCTGTTCTTGGAGAAGTACTTTCCTAGGTTCATGGAGACACAAATGGAGCTGAAGTTTTTGGAGCTGAAGCAAGGAAATATGACGGTGGCCGAGTATGAGGCCAAATTTACTGAGTTGTCAAGGTTGGTGCCGGAGTATGTGAACTCTGAGGCAAAGAGGGCCCGAAGATTTCAATTAGGGCTAAAACAATGGATTCAGAATCGTGTGGCGGTTCTTGAGCTGACAGACTATGCCACCCTGGTACAGAAAGCGTCAATTGTTGAAGCTGGAAGTGAACAGATGCAGAAGGAGAGAGAAGGAAAGAAGAGGAAGTTGGATAGCCGAAAGGGAAACTCTGCTGGTGGGAGCTTTCCGAGCAAATTTAAGCGAGGAACGATGTCCCAACCCAGCGGGAACTTTGGAACCAAGAGAGCTGAAAGTTGGAGTGTGGGCCAGGGCGGCCGACCACAGGGATCGTCTTACTCTACCCCATCCCGAGCCCAACCCCCAGAATGCAACAAATGTGGAAGGAAACATGCTGGCATGTGTAACCTGCAAGATGTGAAATGCTTCAAGTGTGGGTTGACAGGGCATTATGCTAACGCCTGTCGCGGAACTAGTAACAACCTGAGTGTCGGAGGTAATTGCTTCAAGTGTGGGAAACCAGGGCACCGAATAAGGGAATGTATGTCCTCTGGGCCAGCTGCATCGAGAGTGAGTGGAACTGCTTCTAACAAGGCCCCTACTGCAAGAACTTTTAACATGACGGTGCAGGATGCCGTGAGGAACACGGATGTGATTGCAGGTACCCTATTACTCAACTCAGTTAAAGCAAATGTCTTATTTGATTCGGGAGCTACCAAGTCTTTCATATCTCTAGATTTTGTATGTCGGTTAGGCCTTAAGACTGAACCATTGAAAGACAGATTGCAAATAGAGATAGCTAATCATGAAATTATTCCCGTTAGCCAAGTATGTCCAGGTTGTGACTTAGAAATAGAAGGGCGACACTTTCGGGTAGACTTAATACCTTTTAAACTAGGGGAGTTTGACGTAATAGTAGGTATGGATTGGTTAACAACCCACGGAGCCCAGATTGATTGTGTCAAGAAGAAAGTAAGTTTGAGACTGCCAGGAAATGAAGAAGTAGTATTTAGTGGGAAACGGCAAAGCCAAAAGTTCCTGACTATGATTCAAGCTAAGAAGTTGTTACGTAAAGGATGCGAAGCCTATTTAGCCTACGTGAAGGATACCAAGAAGGAGGCACCAAACCTGCAGGAAATCCCTGTTGTTAACGAGTTCGCGGATGTATTTCCGGACGATCTTCCCGGACTACCACCCGATAGGGACATCGAGTTTTCTATAGATTTAGTTCCGGGTATGACCCCAATTTCGAAAGCCCCATATCGGCTAGCCCCAGTGGAGATGAAAGAGCTAGCCACTCAGTTACAAGAGTTGTTGGATAAAGGGATGATAAGACCTAGTGTGTCACCGTGGGGAGCCCCGGTGTTATTCGTGAAAAAGAAGGACGGCAGTATGAGATTATGTATAGACTACAGGGAGTTGAACAAGGTGACTATAAAGAATAAGTATCCCTTGCCCAGGATAGATGACATGTTTGACCAATTGAAAGATGCAGTTTATTTCTCTAAAATTGATTTCAGGACCGGGTATCACCAGTTAAAGATTAAACTAGAAGATATACCAAAGACGGCCTTTCGCACCCAGTACGGACACTATGAGTTCCTAGTGATGTCATTTGGGTTAACGAATGCCCCTGCAGCTTTTATGGACTTAATGAATCGAGTCTTCAAGAAATACTTGGACAAGTGTGTTATAGTCTTCATCGATGATATTTTGATTTATTGCAAGATGAAGGAGGAACATGCAGAGCACTTGAGGATTGTATTGGGAGCATTGAGAGAAGAAAAGCTGTACGCTAAGTTCTCGAAGTGCGAATTTTGGTTGAAGGAAGTTCAGTTTTTAGGGCATGTGATTAGCGAACAAGGCATTCTAGTGGACCCAGCCAAAATAGAGGCTGTATCAAATTGGGAGAGACCAACCACTCCGACAGAGGTGAGAAGTTTAATAGGATTGGCTGGCTACTATAGGAGATTTGTCCAAGACTTTGCAAAGATAGCAGCCCCTTTGACCCGACTAACTCGCAAGACCGAGATGTTTGTGTGGACTGAAAAATGCGAAGAGAGCTTCCAAGAGTTGAAAAAGATGTTGGTGACAGCACCAGTACTAGCCCTACCTGATAATAAGGGAGATTTTGTGATTTATAGCGACGCATCCCATAAAGGTTTAGGGTGTGTGCTTATGCAGCACGGTAAGGTGATTGCTTATGCGTCCAGACAACTTAAGGAGTATGAGATAAGATACCCCACCCATGATTTGGAATTAGCAGCGATAGTTTTTGCTTTGAAGATCTGGAGACATTATCTTTACGGAGAAAAGTGTGAAATCTACACGGATCACAAGAGCTTAAAGTACATATTCACTCAGAAAGAGTTAAACATGAGGCAGAGGAGATGGTTAGAGCTAATCAAGGATTATGATTGTTAGATTCATTATCACCCAGGGAAGGCCAATGTGGTGGCCGATGCACTTAGCCGAAAGGAGAAGCTTAAGATGATAACGTCAGTGGACGAATTGATCAAGGACCTTGAGAAACTGGAGATTGAAGTGAGGTTACCAGGAATTGGACAAGAGAGTCTAATGGAAATAAAAGTCCAACCACCGTTATTGGAAAAGATTAAATTATGCCAGGAAAAGAAGATAGAAGAAGAAAAGAATTCGATGGAGAAAATTTTGACTGGCGAGGAAATTAAGTGTGAGAAGGACGGGAATGGAATTATGAGGTACGCGTCTAGGATATGGATCCCGAACGTTCAAGAATTAAAAGATGAGATTTTGCAAGAGGCTCATAGTTCGAGGTACTCAATTCACCCTGGAGGCACTAAGATGTATAGAGATTTAAGAGAATACTATTGGTGGCCTAATATGAAGAAGGACGTGGCAGAGTGGGTAAGTAAATGTTTGACATGTCAAAGAGTAAAGGCCGAACACCAGAGGCCCAGTGGATTGTTGCAACCATTAGAGATACCTGAGTGGAAATGGGAGCAAATTGCAATGGACTTTGTGGTCGGATTACCAAGGACCAAGACTAATCATGATGCCATTTGGGTAATTATCGATAGGTTGACCAAGTCAGCACATTTTCTTCCAATCAACGAGAGATATATTGTCGACAAGCTGGCAGATATTTACTTAAAGGAGATTGTGGTTAGACATGGGGTTCCTGTGAGCATTGTATCAGACAGAGACCCAAGATTCAACTCCAGGTTCTGGAGAAGTTTTCAGGATTGTGTGGGGACCAAGTTAAACATGAGTCCTGCATACCATCCCCAAACAGACGGACAGAGTGAGAGAACCATCCAGACCATCGAAGACATGTTGAGGGTATGTGCCATTGATTTTAAGGGAAGTTGGGATGACCACTTGCCGCTGATCGAATTCTCCTACAACAATAGTTACCATGCGAGTATAGGCATGCCCCCATATGAAGCTTTATACGGACGAAGATGTCGGTCTCCCTTGTGTTGGGAAGAAGTTGGAGAGCGGAAGATTTTAGGGCCTGAACTGGTCCAACAGACAAGAGAAACTATTGAGCTCATAAGAGGACGGCTGGTAGCGGCCCAAGACAGACAGAAGAAGTATGCGGACCAGACCCGCAAGGACAAAGAATATGAGGTAGGAGTGTTTGTGATGTCGAAGGTATCGCCGTGGAAAGGATTGATGAGATTTGGTAAGAAGGGAAAACTAAGCCCGAGATTTATTGGACCTTTTGAGATCTTGAAACGAGTTGGGAAGTTAGCCTATGAATTGGCTTTACCCCCGAGCTTACAGCAAGTACATAATGTGTTCCATGTGTCCATGCTACGACCATACCATACCGACTTCCGACATGTGATAGAACATGATCAAGTGGATCTGTAGCCAGACTTAACATATGTCGAGCAACCCGTAGAAATCGTGGATAGAAAGGAACAGGTGCTGAGGAAAAAGGTTGTCAAATTAATGAGAGTTTTGTGGAGGAATCAGAACGTCGAAGAATCAACATGGGAACTAGAGAGCGCGATGCGTGAAAACCACCCCCAACTGTTTTCAACCTGATTCTAGGACGGAATCCTTTTAAGAAGGGGAGGCTGTAAGAACCCTAATTTTTGGTAATATTTCCTTTTATTTAATATCTTGTGACATTGTCATTATGGAACCTTTCTAGTCATCCCTGTTGATTAATAGAATTGATTGTCTGAGAAACTGCGTTGTTGCATTTATCATGTAATATAAAAAGGAAGATTGTGAAGGCAGGAGTCTTGTTGTTAGTAATATTTACAAAACTTGGGATTTGAGAATGGTTAGAGTATTAAATAATTTATTAAGAATTATGACGAGGAATTATGGACATTCGAAGAATTTACACAATAAGTACTTAAGGAATTATAGGGAAAATCTCTACGCGACGAAATATTATTATGAGAGATTAATTAAGATACGATACGAATTAAAGATTTATGAATAAGCATTGGTGTAAGAATAATAATACAAGGAGTAGTATTGCATGCAAGCCCATGCAACCAAGTGGTTAGAAATCAAGTAAACTAGTTAGCCATTGGAAGATGAATAGTATCTAGTTGGTTACTTTTTCAAAAGGGGGAACACATAGTACATGAACCCATGCTTGCTAGTACACTACCTATGCTTACATGTGATATGTATCACCCAACCTATTACCATCAATTATTTACCCAACACAAACACAAACACAAAACACAAACTTTTCTCTTCCCCCCCCCTTGAAGTTGCTCTCGGCCAAGACACAAAAGTGGAGAAGAAAATTCTTCTCCTCCCCTCTTCCATCACTCATAAATCTTGCCATAATTCCTAGGTCATCTACATCATATATACAAGGTATGCTAGCAATTTCACTCCATTCTATCCAACCATTTTCAAGTTACAAATTATTCAAGTTTTGGTAAATGGTAACCAAGTTTGTTTTTCATTTAGATCTTGCATTGTAAGTGTTGTAGGAGGCCATCTAAGGTGTTTTTGAGTTGTGTAAAGATTGTTCAAAGCCTCTAGGAGCTCAAGAAGGTATAAAATCTCAAACCCCCTTGGTTATGTATTGTTTATATAGTATGGTAGTAGATCCATGTGTTTTAGAACTAATCTTGGATGTATATGTATTTGATAGCATGGATCTTGAGTTTTGATGTTGAGATTGTGACTTTTATGACTATGGTTAATATATGTATCTCCATGAGTGTTATGAACCATGATCTAAGTGTATTAAGTGTTGATTATGTTATGGAAGTATGAAAAATGGTTGATCTAAGTGGTTTGAGCTTGCTGAGTTTTGTCCAGGAACTTTGACCTGTATTGTAACACGATTTTGAACCCCCAAATGATGTCCCCTGATGTCCTACCATATATTGTTGGAAAGATAATTGAATGTAGTTTCTGGAAATGTAAGGTTAATGGCTAGGTAATGTGCAGATTTTTAGTTATGGCCGGAGGAGTGAATTTTGTTTCTGGACTATGGACTGCATTAAGTGACCCTCTTGTGAACCTTGTTTAAACACCTTAAAATATATGTGGGATCATGGAAAAATTTGAGAATGTAGGGAATGCAGTGGTGAAGACCATCCAAAAGGAATTGTATTAAAATATGAATTTTTGGATTTTATAAAAATGCTAGAGTAAAATTCGCGCAATGGAAAAAGTCGATTAGTGGAACATGATTCTAGGGTTAGTGGTTATGATTCGAACGTGGTAACTAAATTAAGTCGAGTAAGTGACGAGCGTAATCGAGTGATGACATGGACCTATAGTGGGGCTAGGGAGTCATAAGACGAAGTCGTTAAGTTAATTTCGTACCCCCTTAAAACCACGTAATTAAAGAGATATTGTTAAGGTACTAACGAACGATTATTGCTTATGTATAGATCGTTCGACTCCGCACGCTCGACCACCCCAACTAAACCAAGGCAAGTTTACTTTTCAAAACTTATCCCTATACAAGGATTTTCACTATTGTGTTTGTAGTTTTCAAATTATATCAAATGCTATGTTTATCGAAGTATTGATGCAATTGAGATTGAACAAGTACATGTATGCTTTTACCCCTTGAACTTAGATTGAAATGTTTTCTTCGGACAACGACTCTAGCAATAGAGGTCATAGCGGTCCGTATATACTATTGACCGGGGAGCGGTATATTATTATATCGTATCTATATTACGAAAACCCGAAGGGTCATTCGGGTGGTATCGTATATTCAAGTAACTATTGTTATATCTTCGTAAATACTCGAAACCCTATCTTGGATTAAAAGTTTATTTTATCGAATAATTATTTTATTAATTATTTATATTAAATCTTAAAATACTATTTATTGATCATTGTTCATTATTTAAAGACAAAGTTAATCCAAGATACTTTTTAATACTTTCAAACTCGAACTCTTTCGAACTCAAAACATTTTCGAAAACCCCCGGTCAGATTCTGTTTCTTGTATGATTTCAAGAATCATCGGTCGACTGATGTCGAACCTCAATTACTCTGTTTTCAATCAAAATCAAGTTTTAAAAGAAAAGAAAAAGGGACTCTGGCAGGTGTGGGAACCGTTGACGAACGATTCCCGGGATGTGTAAGCGGCCGTGAGCCAGGCGGTCCATCACTTATTATTCCGGCCCAGGTGTTGCCGAAGGATGATTACGGATGTAGTTTTCATTGAGGGTGATTACGGATGTAGTTTTCACCCGAGGGATAGTTACGGATGTAGTTTCTATCCTTCTACCGGTAGAGAAGACCCGCGGATTATTGGACTTGGATGTGGCGACTGATCATCGTCAATCCTTGTCAGGTTTTGTGTTTTCTTTAAGTCCCATTCCTCCATTTTGGAAAAATGCTTTGACACTGCTTCTTAGGCTTTCGTGCCAAGTTGCTGATAGTGTTCTATTTTGATGAGAAAGATGTTGATTCAATGCAGTATCTAGAACTGCAAGTTTATTTTGAAAACAAGGGCACATATTGTTGCACCTTCGAGATTTATCAACTATGACAAGTGATTTTATAACTGATTGAAACAAACAAGTATATCAACTGCCAATCATATGAAATGTTATATTGCTTATCTTATGCATATATTTCTTGCTGAGCTATAGTTGCTCACTCTTCCTTGTATTCAAACTTTACAAACACAACAGCTAAGCGAAATGGCAAGACCCAGGCAGACTGTTCGAAAGCAGGTGACTAGGCCCGAGCCACCACTTGAGATTCCACCGGTAGGCCCCATTAGCCGAATTGGTTGGCAGCTTTTGTTAGTTCGTTTTATTTATCAGTATGACCTGTGCAAGGCAGTGTATCGTAACAAACTTTCAAGCCGCCAACTTCGCTTCATATCGAAGTGTTGTTCGTAGCATAAATACTATTTAATTCGGTCTGTAATAACTCTGATAACTTTATTACTGTTTAATCAATGTGTGACGTTTCTGAGGCTCTAACCTGTGTGTGTGAGTGTGGTGTGAGTTTATTGTGGGGTCGATGGCTGTGTTATATATATTATGTGCAAGAACAGGTATGTTACTAATGGAAAATGGACCGTGAGCGCCTAGGTCTCCGACCCCGGATCTGGGGGCGTCACAAAGAATATTTATAAATATGAAAGAATACTTTTAATCGAAGTATTTCTCAAAATAATTCTCGAATGAATATAAAGAAAATATTTATTGAATAAATAAAATACTTAGATGAATATTCGAAATAATATTCGTTTAATCAATAAGACTTGAAAGGAATATTTGAAATAATATTCGATAAATGAATCGACTTTAAATGAATATTGAAAAATAATATTCATTGAATAGATAACGTTCAAATAAATATTTGAAGTAATGATCGTTAAATAAATAATCTCAGACGAATATTCAGAATAATATTCGTTAACCAAATAATGGAAAAATATTTACTTAATTATTTTCCTCCGAAAGTAATCACGATATATCAAGAAATACTGACTCCCGATCTATATTCAACGAATAAGATTCATATGCCCTTCTCTAAGGGTCTTAGCAATATCCGGCTTATACTAATATATCACATCTAGTCTATAAGCCAACAATAAATCAAGGAACAAGTATAACAATATAACTTGAAAATAGGCATGCATGCAATGGCATATGTATAACAACAATCATATATATAATATCACAACAACAGTTCCAAGTATTTGAAACTTGCCTGGTAGTCGGGTGGAGGTAGTGTGTCCTGGGTCAGCTCGGTGATCTAAAAATAATCAAAATATTCGAGATTAATCACTTAACGTTATTTAAAAAGCTAAGTATAGACTTAACTTAGGTTAAACCACGTTTTCGAGTTATCTCGTTATGCAACCTTTTTGTGTACTCTTATTAACCTCGTTTTTACCCGACATTTGTTCGTTATTACGGCTCGTCATTACACTTACACTTGGTATATACTTAAGTCATGTATGTGCTAAGGTAGTTCGTTTACGAACCAAGATTATACCTCGAGTTTTATCACCCGTTTTCTAAGTGATTAACCAAAGTTATAACCAAGTGTGCTTTTAGGGGTTCGTTCGCGTTTAACCTTGATTCAAACATTTTTATAAAAATTGAAAAACGATCCGTTTGACACGAGGTTTTCTCTTACACCTTCCTTATCATCTGTAATATTTAATTACCATGATTCGCCACTGACTTACATATTTTACAAGGGTTCAATTTTAATAACGAACTCGTACTTACGAATTCGAACGAATTTTGTCATGGATGATGTCTTTGGAGTGGACAAGTGTTGCATTTGTGTGGTTGGATGAGAAGTATAAGCTAAGCAAGTGGTTTAATCTCTAAGTATGTTGGTTACTCATGTAACTACATGGTTGCTAGATATTTTCTACTAGCACATGCATGTATCTTGATCCCCTGCTTGTTTATTTGTTCGGTTATTGCTCAATTCATTCATCGTTCGGAGGAATATCGCGAAGATTTCTAATCAGGGTTTTACCGGGAACCGTCTTAATAATAATACTTCCATTCTCATTTCTCCTTTATAATTCTTGCATTTAAATTCCTTAAATCCTCTTAATAAATCCTTAAGTCTTTCAGTGTCCGGGGGAATCTCGGGGAAAATAGAAGTGCTATTTTTCAGAATCCGATAACTTTTACATACACTCTTTTTCCCCTTGGATCATTAATACGAAATCAAAAATCCGTTCCGGGTACTTCTATATATTGTCGTCTAATAATATTCCTATTTCCACCAAAATCACTATTCATCACTTATTCTTTACTTTATTCCTTATAATTATAAAAATGTCCTTGCGCTTTCCCGAGCGTTCCTTAACCCTTTTACGGAACCACTGGACTAATAACAGATATCGATTTGGATGACATGAGAATAATTCTTCTATTTGGAATTAACATATCTTACTTATCCAGGAGATAGATTATTCTTATCTAAGTTGTCAACCAATAGCATTCTTCAAGACATATGAACATTTGAATCCAAATCCCTTCCTTTTTCATTCATTAGAACAATTGTTACATCGTAGTTGTAACCACTATTCATATTTACATTAATACATAATCAAAGTTTTAATTCTATCAAAAATCTGGGTTCTTACACATTAAATGAAGAACCTGAAGAAGGAGAGCTAAGTGATCAAGCCACATCAAAATGAAGAACAACTCTACATGTTAGATTTTTAGGGCTTAGGTAGATCAAGATAGGATAATTCAAATATGATCAGTCTAGAGGATCATCTATCTTGTATTTTTCTTTTTGTTTGAATATGGAAAATGTTAATATAAATCAGAAATTTTTTCATTATTTACTTGCACTTAATGTTTTATCATTTACTTGTTTAAGTTGAGTTAGTTGAGTTATCCTCTAGGAATTTGCTTGTTATTTTCTAGCAAACAAATAGGGGGAGATTGAAAGGCATATGACAGCCTATTTGTAGTTCGAGGATACAGCTCAACTTAAATTAGTATGTAACAGTAAATAATAAGAATGAACTATCCAGGAATCTCAGAATGTTTGATCTGTCAGAAGAAAAAGATTAAATTCAATCTACAGACTTGAAGATTTATTGCATTGAAAGAAGTTCAGACATCTGATCAAGCCTCACTGAAGTATTCAACAAGAAGTGGATTTATTTAAAGCGACAGAGATTTTGACAGTGACAGAAACAGTACAGAACAGTAGTAGAGAGAAGATAGAAGAGAAAAGAATCACAGTTTAAAGTCAAAGATGAAGAACAATCATTGAAGTTAGTCGTTCATGAACCAAACAGTACATCGAGCATCAACAAATATTCAATGGTAGAACTTTATTAATTGTAGTGATTCAAAGTTATTATGCTATTTAGAATTATTAATAATTCTAAGATTAATTAACTAAAAAATTAGTTAACTTATTTAATAAATTAATTCTAAAAGAATTAATTAATTTAATAAATTAATTATCAAAGTTAATTAATATTTGAATTATTGTTAAATTAGAAAGCATTTCAGAAATGAGCTAGAAAGGGCATCCTGATACCCTTGCAAATTGTTTGATACCCTGACTGAACAAAATATCCTAACACCTTTGGTAGCTATATTCAGCTGCTACCCTTGGTAGGCTGCTCCATACCCTTACCGACCAAATCAAATCCATACCCTTGCATTTTGGATAGCCTCACCGACTAAACAAGGTAATACCCTTGGAAGCCTTAAAACCCTTGCCGACATGATTCTCAAAATATCTTTGAAGCAAAATAAAATCTGGATACCCTTGCAATTCAGAGATACCCTGACCGACAATTCAATACCCATGAACAGCTTAAAATTATCAAAAAGGGCCAGAAGCTTTTGAAGACAAAGGTGTTAAATATCAATCAAGGCTACTGTGTTTAAGACTAGTGAAAAATATCATATCAAAAAAAGGGAAACACAAAGAACTCTCTCTTCATCAATATCTTACTGCAAGAGCAATAAATTCACAGAAAATCAAAAGCTTTATATTTAGAATATCTTATCCGTTCAAGCTTGATTACTTGTAACTCTTGTACTGCTAGCGAGTTTTTACTCCTAGTTTATATCTTGTTCTTTATTAACATATCTAAAAAAGTTCATGTCGAATTTTCTAATTTGTTTTTATTAGCTTGATATATCTGTGTACTGATTTTGTAAGAACCCTCAAGTTTAATATATTGTTATATTTAACTTGAACTTTGTTTCATTTGATTCCGCACTATTTGTCTAAATTAAATTTAAATCATAAGGACAAATTTCGTGAAAAGATTAATATTGTATTCAACCCCCCCTTCTACAATCTTATTGGACCTAACATGTAACTCCTTATCTATCATCCCCACACTTGGAGTTTTTATTCTCTTTCAACAAATAACTTGAATAGTCGAACAATGAAGGATCACAAAAATATAAGTATGCTCTCATATAAATAATTTTTTTCTTTTCTATCTTTTTTCTCTTTTTTTTTTCTTTTTTTTTTAGAGCTAAGGATCTAAGATATAAACAAGAACAATGATCCCCCCATATTCTTATAAAGTCGACTAACAAGTAAAGAACCAAACCCGATATTTTCCCAAAGTAATGGCCATCAGTAAACCCCCCCTTGCACACTTTTTACTCCCTCAAACACTCAACTAGCCTTTGACAATTTATGTTCAGGTTAAAGTAAGGCTAATACAAGAAAAGGTCTAGACAAGTAATGTAGTGTGTCACCAAAAAAATAAGATTAAGCTCAATGCGGTAACTAATTGATCATGTATGAATGGTGTGGTAATATTAAAAATTTGAGGTTATCCCTAAATGCCTTTATCATGTTATCATCAAATAATGTCATGCATTTCAAGAAAGGTCTCAAACAAGTGCTAGCAATGGAAGCAACATGTGGACACTCAAACAAACGAATATAAAATGTAAGAGATATGCATATAGGCTTAAAAGCTCACTTGGTGGCAAAACATATCCCAAGCAAAAAGTCTCTCTAATGCACCTACTTGTACACAAAACGTGCAAACCAAATCATCTTGAACATATTCATGTCCTTTTAATCACTTACAACATTCAATAAGACTAATAGCTTCAACTTGCTAGTGTATGTGTGTGCACAAAAACAAAGCATATCACTTCTCAATCAAAAGCATCAATAACATAAAATTCCTGTAGCATGCATGGGTGCATTAAGGCAAGTTACAACAAGTAATCATTTTACAAGGCTAGAATTTTTTTGTGATTTTTAAATTTTTTTTATTTTTTTGGTGTTTTTTTTAAATAAATATATATTATAACTATTAAGAACACATCCCCACACTTAAATGGGTCAATGTACTCAAAGACACACTAACTAATAATTCTATAAAATAAAAGAATGAAAGAAGTACTTCCCTATGCATAAGCATGAAGTGCCGCGATCCTTGACTAGGTCGATATTGGATATGCAAATGCCACACCACGGGGAGCTTAATCCTCACCATAGTGCAACTACTCTCAGTTCTGATCATACTAAACTGACCTTCTGGACCTTCAAATCCGATCTCCACCGTTCAGAATTTAGATATCGGAGTAAGGAAGATGCTTTCCAAAATTCAGGACGATCCAACCGTTGGAACTCCGGAAAACACAAAAACAAGACAGCTAAGTCAACTAGAAAAATTTCTACGAATTTTTCAGTTTTGCACCTATAACAACCACTTGAAACTAACACATTAAGGTAACTTATGAGAGTAAAAAAATACCAAATATAACTAATAATATAGTCTTGGGTTGCCTCCCAAGCAGCGCATGGTTATTGTCATTAGCTCGACTTATTTGCATATAAAGTCTTCAATGAGGAGAAAAAGCAAATAGATGCACATATCTACAAATTTGTATTACAGGCATAATGTGAAAATTTACCTTTGATTTATTAAAATTTATGAAAACTTTCATGAATCTCACATGCTCAATGTAACACCCCCAGATCCGGGGTCAGGGATCTGGTCGTTACGGCCTCAATTTCCATCCACAAACCAACATAAATTAAATTGCAACCTTGTGACCCAAAACAATCAACATAAAACACACCCATTATAGTCCCAGAGATGAAATCAGAGTAACTCCAAAATTTTATTAATCACAAGCTTGAGTTCATACAACTCAAAGAATTACAATGAAATTCTACTTGCTCTTTGCCATCCATTTATAGGGGTCATATAATAAATACATTTGACACTCAGATGCTAACAACTAGCCTACCAATAGCTTCCTCTTCAGCAATGGTAGTTATAACCTTAGCGGTAATCCTCTGATAGCCAACACCTGCTTGCGCCAAGTGCGCCTTGCACGGGCCGTCTGATCTAGCTGTTGTTGTGACATAATAAATAAAGCAAGGGTGAGCAATAGCCCAGCAATAATAATATACAGCCGAGCAACAATGATATATGTTAAATATAATTGATATGATTAATATCAGTGTTTAAGTTTTACAGGGAAAAATAGAGTTTAACTTGAAATATGAAGCAGTCAGAGTTTAGTTAAACTCTGATAGTTGGAAGCTAGACAGAGTTTGCTATACGCTGACGAAAGGAAGCAGCTAAACTCTGTTGAACAGAAGCGTTTGCTGGTCAGTAACAAAATTATTGAAGATAATTATGGAAGCGATATCTTTGAAGATTGGATAGCTGTCAAAAGAAGTCGTGCTGACTAGAAAGACGTGTAGCAATCATAATTGATAATATTTTTATAGCTGATTTATAGGAGAATCAATTATCGATTGTACGTAGCTGTATATCTTTATAAATACAGTTAGGTTAACCCTAGAAGGGTATTGATCGTGTAACACAATATCTTTTCATTGTAACCTAAGCAGCTCTCTGTGATATTTTACATCACTGAGAGAGAAGTTAATTCCAAACAGTTTTTAAAGTTATTTAAGAACTTATTGTTATTTTCTCGTACTTAGTTGATTATAATATTTGTATTCGGCCTAATAATTGGTATCAGAGCTAATCTGTTAATTTAATACAGTTTAAGAACCACACACACACAACTATAATCAATGGCAGAAATTCCTCCTCCAACAATAGGCTCTAGTGCTGAGAAGGCTCAACCTGCAACTGTGACTCGATATGAGACAATCAGGGTTCTTATTCTCAAGCCAGCAGAATACTCAACCTGAAAGGTGAAAATGGCTATGTTTCTGGAGGCTACAGATCCAGAATATCTTGACAGAATTTATGAAGGCCCTCATAAGCCTACAAAATTATCTGTTGTTACTGCTGGAGTGGAAGCTAAATCTATACCAAAGGAGAAGAAAGATTTGACTCCTGAGGATATTTCATCCATTGGTAAGGATACAAAGGTTAGACATCTGCTTCATAGTTCATTGGATAATGTTATGTCTAACAAAGTGATCAATTGTAAAACTGCAAAAGAGATCTGGGATGCTCTAGAGGTTAGATGTCAGGGAACTGCTGCAATCAAGAAGAATAGAGGGAACATACTCACATAGGAGTATGAACATTTTGAGGCTAAATCTGAAGAATCAATGATATAAACCTTTGACAGATTCTGTAAGTTACTTAATGATCTGTCACTGGTTAATAAAGAATATGATCTAGAAGATTCAAATCTCAAGTTTCTTCTTTCTCTACCTGAAAAGTGGGATGTTAAGACAACCACTATTAGAGACAACTATGATCTGGCTGATACTGATATTGATGAGATCTATGGGTTGCTCAAGACTCATGAGTTGGAAATGGAACAGAGAAGTAGAAGATCAGGCAGAAAGTCAAAGTCTGTTGCTCTAAGAGTTGAAGAAAGACCCTCAAAGAAGGAAGCATCAAGGAAGAAAGCAAAAGCAAAAGCTTTGGTCATTCATTCTGAAAGTGAGTCATCAAACTCTGATGTTGACTCAAATACAGATGGATCATCTGATTCTGAAGATGATGAGGAAATGATGCAAATGGCTGCTTTGATGGTAAAGACCTTCAAGAAGATGGGATTCAAGAACTTCAAGAAAGGGAAGAGATTCTCCAAGAATGATTCAAAGTTGGACAGGAAGAATTTCAGCAAATCTGAGAGAAAGGATACCAAATCTGGGAAAAGAGACAAGTCTGAGATTCAATGCTACAAGTGTAAAGAGATGGGTCACTATGCTCCTGAGTACAAGAAGGGTAAAACTGAGAAGGCACTCTTCACTAAAGGCAGAGATTGGGCAGACACCTCTGACTCAGATGAGGATGTGAACTATGCTCTCATGGCTACTACTGTTGATGAAGCTGAAGATTCTGAAAACAAGGTACCTCTAACTACCTATGCTTATAATACTGATGATATAACTGAATTAAGAATATATCTTAAGGCTTTGCATAGCAGTTATAGGGATCAGACTTTAGAGAATGAGAGAATCAAAACTGAGAATTCTGAACTCAAAGAGAGAAATAAGGTTGTAGAAGAGAAACTTGCTAACATGCAGCAAGTTCAAAAGGAGAGAGATGGTGCTGTCTATCTTGAACAAAAGTTGTTAAGTAAGTCTAAACAACTAGAATCTGAATTGGAGAAGGCAAATCACATTATTAAAACTTGGACTCACTATAGAAAAGACACTCAAGTAGTTTTTCAATCTGACACTGTAGGTCTGGGTTATTCTGAGGAAGATGAACTTAGGTTTCAGAATACAGTCAAGATTAGACCACATCTTCCACCTAAGAAATTTGGAACATTTGTTAATGGAATAAGTGAACCTAGGTTTGAATGTGGAAAAGAAGCTGTTAAGAAAGAACCAGTAAAAACTAGTGTTAAACAGGTTAATATTGGTTTAATGACAGATAAACAACTCAAGCATAAGCTTAAGGAGTTAAAATTTGTTAAGAAACAGAAAGTGTCTAGAAAGAACAGAAATGGTAAAGTAGGCATCACTCAAGGTAATTATCCAATGATAGCTACTTTAGCTCCAAGAAAGACATGTCATAACTGTGGTAGCACTAACCATCTTGCTAGTTTTTGCAGAAAGAACAGAAACATTAATTCTTTACCTTCCAAGTCTGAAGTAAAGAAAGATAATGTTAGAACTAGACCACAGACTTTATGCAAACACTATAGAAGCACTTGGCATTCTATTTATACTTGCAGAAATTATCATGCTATTTATCATAATTACTATGAACTGAAACCTAATCTGAAATGGGTTAGGATTAATTCTGCAGGTGTAAACTCTGATAAAGTTAACTTAAACTCTGATAGTGTAAATTCCGCTGCTAAAGCTAACAAAATTAATAAAGCCAAAGGATCCAAGCAAGTCTGGATCTTTAAATCTAATCCGCAGTAATTGTTTGTGATTGCAGGGCATCAGGGAAAGTATCCTAGTCGTGGACAGTGGATGTTCAGGACACATGACTGGAAATAAAGCCCTGCTATCAGAGTATGTGGAAAAGGCTGGCCCAAGAGTTTCCTATGGAGATGGCAACATAGGACATACTCTGGGATATGGCAATATCAATCTTGGGAGTGTCATCATCACAAATGTAGCTCTGGTTCCAGGACTCAAGCATGATCTGCTATCTGTGAGTCAAATTTGTGACAGAGGTTTTCATGTAGATATTCAACCTGAATACTGTGAGGTTATCAGCAAAACCACAGGGAAAGTTGTTTTAGTTGGACAAAGACGCAACAATATCTATGAAGCAAGCTTGTTGACAAACTCTGATGGAAAAACTATGTGCCTGTCAACAAGAATGTCCAATGAAGAGAGTTGGAAGTGGCATAAGAAACTCTCTCATTTGAATCTGAACAACATCAATGAGCTGATAAGAAGGATCTTGTTAGAGGACTTCCAAAGTCTTTGTTAAATGTTGATGGTCTGTGTGATTCATGTAAAAAGGCCAAACAGAGGAAGACTTCTTTCAAGAGCAAGTCTGAATCTTCAATTGTTGATCCATATCATCTTCTACATGTTGATCTTTTTGGGCCAGTAAATGTCTTGTCAATTGGAAGGAAGAAATATGCTCTAGTCATTGTTGATGAATATACCAGATACACTTGGGTGTATTTTCTAGCAAAGAAGGATGAAACTGCATTAACTCTGATGGAGCGTGTAAAGCTACTGGACAAAGGATCAAAACACAAAGTCAAAATTATCAGAAGTGATAATGGAACTGAATTCAGGAATGCAACAATGGAAGAATTCTGCAAGAACAGAGGATTGAAGCAAGAGTTTTCTGCACCTGGTACACCACAGCAAAATGGTGTAGTTGAGAGGAAGAATAGAACCTTGATAGAAGCTGCCAGAACTATGCTTGATGAAGCAAAATTGTCAACCTATTTCTGGGCAGAAGCAGCTCAAACTACCTGTTTTACTCAAAATGCCACATTGATCAACAAGCATGGAAAAACACCATATGAGATGGTGAGGGAAAAGAAGCCAAACCTGAAATATTTTCATATTTTTGGGTGCAAATGCTTTATGTTGAAAAATCATCCTGAACAGTGGACCAAATTTGAGTTGAAAGCAGATGAAGGAATTTTTGTTGGCTATCCAGTGTCAACCAAGGCATTCAGAGTTTATAATCTGAGAACAAAAGTGATTATGGAATCTATTCATGTGTCATTTGATGGCAAGAAAATCACTGGACATGAAGATGTTGATGAACATGATCAGTTGCATTTCAAAAATGAAGATCTAATCTCTGATGGAATAAACTCTGATGAAACCAGTCCAAAAAACTCTATTGATGCAAACTCTGAACCTCTACTGGTACACACAGAAGAAATAGTACAGTCAGAACAAAGAGGAGAACCAGTTGAGGGGGAGCATGATCATAGTGGTGACTCAAATTCTGATAATGAGTCAACTGAAAAATCTGGATCAAACTCAAACTCTGATGACTCAAACTCTGAAAGTCCAAAGTCTGACAGTTCAAACTCTGAGCGATCAAATTCAGGGGGAGCCTCAGAGAATGAAGAAAGGAAACAATATGATCAGGAGAACATTGATCTAGGGGGAGGATCAACTGTTGACAGAAGTCATTTACCTTCTGCTAGGAAATGGACAAAATCTCAGACACCTAATTTAATTATTGGAGCTCCAGATGCAACAGTAAGGACAAGAAGTGCTACAACAAATGAATGTCTGTTTCATGCATTCTTGTCTAAAAATGAACCAAAGAAAGTGGAGGAAGCTCTTCAAGATGCTGACTAGATAACAGCAATGCAGGAGATGTTAAATGAATTTGAGAGAAATGAAGTATGGACCCTTATACCTTGACCAAAGAATAGATCTGTTGTTGGTACTAGATGGGTTTTCAGAAACAAAACTGATAGTGATGGGGTTGTTACAAGAAACAAGGCCAGACTTGTGGCCAAAGGCTATTCACAGCAAGAAGGCATAGACTATGATGAAACTTTTGCTCCAGTTGCAAGGTTGGAGGCAATAAGAATCTTTCTAGCATATGCTTCTCACAAGAAATTCAAGGTTTTTCAGATGGATGTAAAAAGTGCTTTTCTGAATGGAAAACTTGAAGAAGAAGTGTTTGTTGAACAACCACCAGGATTTGTAGATCCCAAGTATCCAGATTATGTCTACAGGCTTGACAAGGCACTCTATGGACTTAAGCAGGCACCAAGAGCATGGTATGAAACTCTGACTCAATTTCTTTTAGAAAGTGGGTTCAACATAGGTACAATTGATAAAACCTTGTTCTACTTCAATCTTGGTAGTGATCTGTTATTAGTTCAAATATATGTAAATGACATAATCTTTGGATCTACTAATGATAAACTCTGTAAGAAGTTTGCCAAGCTTATGCAGTCCAGGTATCAAATGAGCATGGGAGAGCTCAGTTATTTTCTAGGGCTACAGGTGAAGAAAACAGAAGATGGATTCTTTATCATTCAAGCAAAATATACCAGAAATCTTCTCAAGAAATTTGGCATGCTTGACTGCTCATCTGCAACAACTCCCATGGCAACAGCAATAAAGTTGGATAAAAACACAGGTTCACCAGTGGATATGACAAGCTATAGAGGGATGATTGGGTCTCTTCTTTATCTAACAGCAAGCAGACCTGACATCATGTATGCAACATGTCTTTGTGCAAGATTTCAGGCAGATCCAAGAGAACCACATCTAACAGCTGTGAAGAGAATTTTCAAATATCTTAAGGGAAGCATAACTTTAGGTTTGTGGTATCCAAGAGAATCAGACTTCAAGCTACTTGGTTACTCTGATGCAGACTTTGCAGGCTGTAAGATAAACAGAAAAAGTACCAGTGGATGTTGTCAATTTCTTGGTGATAGACTTGTTTCTTGGTACATCAAGAAACAGAAATCAATCTCTACATCTACAGCTGAAGCAAAGTATATTGCTGCTGGTAGCTGTTGTGCACAGATTCTGTGGATGAAGAATCAATTACTGGATTATGGATTGAGGTACAGTAAAATACCTATTTACTGTGATAATCAAAGTGCTATTGCTATGACAGGTAATCCAGTACAGCATTCAATGACCAAGCACATCAGCATAAGGTACCATTTTATCAGAGAACGTGTAGAGGAAGGGAATATTGAGCTTCATTTTGTGTCTACAGAACAACAGCTTGCAGATATCTTCACCAAGCCATTGAGTGAAGCTGTATTTACAAGGCTAGTAAATGAATTAGGGATGGTCTCTGGCTTTGACTAGAGATATTGGTTAGACTCAAAATTCTACTTATATACTGTGTTGCTCATATTTCTGTGGTATGTTAAACTCTGCTATGCAAACTCTGCTCAATGACTGTTAAACTCTGTTAGCATGCTCTGTAAGTTATACACTGTTGACATGAATGTTTTGTCTGAATGTTAATACCAATGAAGAAATATGTATGAAGCATGATTCTCAGTAATTAATCATGAATCCTTCTAAGTTATTTGTGATCTAATCTTAGATTGTGCAGAAAATTAACACAACATGATACTGTTTCATATTTATAGCATCTCTTAGTTTATTTATCTTAAACTCTGAGTCTGTAAATGCTGTGTGCATTGCCTCGCATGAATAATTTTTGATGTTGATGAGCTCTAAACTTTGTTAGTTATACACTGTTAAATTAGATTCTATTATTAGAAAAACCCCAAAGCTTATATATATAGACTGTTAGAACTCCTTTGAGATCATGTTTGTAACTAGGACGACCCAGGAACTTACTGGTATATAGTAAGGACTAAAATTCTCTAATTTTTGGTGACTAGTCGAAAACTAGGAAGATCCAAGAACTTATCAAACTGATAAGGGCTAAAATTATAGGATTTTTGGTGACTAGTTCCAACCTTTGATTACTGGAGAAAACCAAAAAAAAAAAAGGGGGTTATAAAATTAATTAAATATTACTGTATATAAATTTTTTACTACAGAGTTTAGCATTCATCATACATTCAGTGTTTACTATGAGAGTTTGTGCATCCAGTGTTTACTGATTTATTTTATGGATTTTTTGAAATACTAGATGCTCTAAATACTGATTTAGTAAACTCTGCTCTACACACACTCATATTCACAACTGTGCAGTGTTTGAAAGGATAACAGTAATAAAGTTGGAGAATTGATAAACACTGTTGGATTCTGTTAAGTACTCTAAGGTAATATTTTACTTCAGACAAAGAATATACTTGGAGTACAAAAAGAGTTTTTGAAATTTGCATGTGATACGTGCCAACTGTTTAATGGTGTCAGACAGTTAAAGCGTATTGGTAATAGGAGAGAGAATAGCAGTAATAATAGGCATTATTACTGCGCGTGTAAAATCACTGTTCCACTATTTACGTGACACGTGTCCCACTCACACACTTAACAAGAAATTGGTTGCGTGTTTAATGTCTAAAACGATTCGGTTTTTAATTTTCAATTACAGATCTAATCACACTCGATTCATTATTCACTTTTTCACTTGTATACCCACGAACACACAACATTACACACAATTTCTCTGTTATTTTCACTTCAGCATTTTCACAAACACTTTTCTACACATTCTCTTTTCTCACAATTACTAAACTGTTCTAATGGCATCCAAGACTTTTGTTGCTCAGGGATTATCTTTTGTTCCTAACAACTATGCAGCACCATTAAACACTGACAGAGCTCCAGAATCGTTTCACTTGATTCAGAACTTCCTAAGGGATTCTGAAATAGGTCATGCTCTTGTTCAACCTACAAAACTCTCTGCCACACAAATCTCTATTTTCTGGCGAAACTCTATTTATGATGATGGTGGAGAGAATGGGACTCCATCCATTGTGTTTACTCATGAAGACCAAGAGTTTGTAATCACTCCGGCAACTGTTCGAGATGTTATGGATTTTGATACTCACACCTCATACGCTGTGGCTGGTGAGAATGAATTGAAAGAAATGTTACAGCAACTGCGGTTTTCTAGACCTTTGGATAAGCTCGGTAATGTTAAAATGCCAGGGCTCAAGAAGGAGTGGAGCTTTTTCTTTGACTGCATCACAAGAGCATTCGGGAAGAAAGTCACCAACTGGGATGCAATTCCCACTGATAGTCTTCAAATCGGGTATTCTCTTCTCAATGGGAGTAACTTTGATTTTGGTAGATTAGTTCTTATGAATCTAGGTGAAAAACTAGCAGAGTCTAATACAACTGTCTATTTCTCACGTTTTTGTCAATGTTTATTCTCTGCTTGTTTGCCTAATTTGGTAATTTCTGATGAGGATGTCATCCAACCTTTTCAAGTCCATAAGAGAATGTTCTTTGACTTGACAAACAAAGATGCCAACAAGGATCAAGTTCCAGAGTTTATCTATCCACTTGCCCTCAGAAATTTTCTCAATCAACCACAGGAACCACAAGCACCAGAACCTGAACCTGTACTTGTACCTCCATAGTCACCTCCTCAACCCACAAACACTGAACCTCACATAACCATAAACACTGAACCTCATATAACCATAAACACTGAACCTACCTCAAAACCCACATCTTCATCCACTGTTGCTACTACTTCACAACCTCAATCTTCATTTCAACCACAACCTCAACCTCAACCACAATCCAAACCAAGAAAGCCAAAGAAAAGCAGGGATATAAGACCACCAAGAAAGCACAGGACTGCTGAAGCTTCTAAGCCAAAGAGAGCTAGGAAGGAAAGATCAAATAGACCTCAATCTCCATCTACTTTAGATGATTCTATCTCAGAAGAAGAGAGAACAGAAGTGAATCCTCAAGTTAAAAGGAGAAGACTGATTATTGAAGAGTCTGATGAAGAAGTGAATGTTGAAGCTCCAGAGGATATCTCTAAGGAGACTCCTGCTGTTGAGACAGAACCTACTATAGCAGAACATGAACTCAGAGTTGATGAACCAGTACTTGTTGAGGTTCCAGCTGAAAATGATGAGAGAACTGAGTTACCTGCAAGGGAAGAATTTGATGACAATTACATGTCATTCTCTGTTGAAATTAAAGATCTAACACCCATGGCTGCAAACTCTGCTGAAACTGGTGTTGCAGATCAATCTACTGTGGTGATAGAAGAAACAGAGGTTGCATCTCACACAGAGTTATTCTCTGATGCACATCAAATCTCAGATCATGGTGAGGAAATTGATCAGCCTACTCAAAATGTTTCCTCAGATATTGTCAAGACAAACTCTGCTAATCCAGAAAAACAGATTGCTCAAGAAGAATCTATTCCTGCATTTAATGAAGAAACTGCCTCAGTTGCAGATGATGATGATTCTGAAAATGATCCTTCTAAAGAAGTGAATGCAGAAGCTAGATTTGCTCCAAATGTTGAAGTTCAAACTGATGGACTGAAAACAGGGGAGAAGCCAGACTTTGCTGGACCTTCTGCAAAGGAAATTGAAAATGAATACATGGCAAAACAATCTGCAGAATAGTATAAGGAAGATTGTATATTTCCTACTGGAAGAGCAGCTGAGTTTCTCAGGGATAATTCTAAAAAGATTTCAAATCCAGACATACTGACATGCTTGCAAGGAACAGTGATTCAGGTTAAGGCCTTGAATCACAAATTTAATGAAAATCAGGAGTAAATTATAGCTCTGAGAAATGAAGTTGTAAGTAGAGAGATGACTCTACAGAGAGACAACAACAAAATATTTCAAACTTTCTCAAAAACTCAAGAGACTGTCCTTCAGAGATTGGGCAAAGTTGAGGAAAATCAGACTTTGATGGCTGACAAGATTGAATCCATTGCCAACTCTCTTGAGTTAATTACTTCCATCTTGATCCCTGATGATGTCAAAAAGGGGGAGAGAGTTGCTAGAGTTACTAAATCTAAATCTAACTGTAAGCAGTCTCAAACTCAGCCAAAGAATGGTGATCTTGATGATAAAGGAACTAATCCAGAGAGAAGGTTAAGATCAAGGTCTGATGTTCACTTAAAAGCTAGCAAGTCTACAAAATCAAGTTTAGCAGTGGATACAAATGTACAAAGTACTTCAAGGCAAAGGGATGTGTTATTCTCTAACAATCCACAAACTGATGAAGAGTTGGCTGCTAAGATGTTTTTTAATGAGAATGAAAAGGGAGTTACACTTACAGATGTTCAAGCTCAAGAGAAAATGTTTCTAGCAGAACATCAAAAAGCTTTGAAATTTGGGAAGTCTAAGAAAAATGGGAAAGCTGCTAAGCCTGTTCTTAAAGGCATTGAAATCAAAGAACAAGTTGGTACTGATCAAAGGATGCAGGTATCCAGAAAACCAACAGATGCAGATTTTAAGCAAAAGCTGAAAGGCATTGCTGAAGAAGAAAGAATTTCGAAGAAGGCAAATACATCCTCTGTTTCTACACAAGTTGTATAGAAGGAAGAAAACACAACCTCTGTTGCTACACAAGTTGTGTCTAGACCTCTATCTTCTCAGTTGCAGTTAGTCTTTGGTAAAGGAACACTTCATGATCCAAATCTAGTATCTGGAGCTCCTATGGATTTTACTGATGGAAGAGCCTTGTCTGGTAAGATTGGAAATAATAAAGCTGGCCTAGGCTCACACAGAGATAAAAGGCAGCATATGGGTCCTAGAGATCCTTCTTCACTGGCTGTTCCAGGTCGTGGTGTCACTCAAGAGAGTTTGGACACACTGGAATCAGTACAGTTAGTTTATCAGAAGAGTTTAAAGAAAGATTTTCTCTTATACTTTATGGCTGATGGAACAGTATTTAAAATTGGTGAGCATGATATTGGTTTGAAATATTGGGAAGAATTAGAATATGTTCTGTATCTTTTCAAGGTGAATAATCGAAGAACTCAATCAGTTGCAAATGTGCTCAGACAGAAAATGCTTCAAAATTTGGCAATTAGAGGAATGAAGTGTAACAACAGATATGTTCCTAAGTACAGAGACTGGAATGGAAATATCATTGAAATGAAGAAGGGTACTGCAAAGCTGAAGACTGATCTGGGAATCACAGTTCTTAATTTCAACTCACAGTCAGAGGAAGTAAAATTTATCAGACTGGGAAATGAGATGAGGAGGAACAAAATCTATGATCTAAGATCTGCTATTTATCAGACTGATGAAAGTGATCCTCAGTTGAGAGAGATCAAGGAAGCTATGAAGATTGAACTTGAAAATGCAGAGAGAAGATTGCTTATAGATTATCTCAGAACAACACCAGATCTTGAGGAGATTAGAGATTGAAGTCTGTAAGAATTTTCTTGTTTTCTGTAGATTTTTGTTAAGTCAAGTTTAAACTCTTCTTATTTGAATAAACACTATGTTTGTATAAAATTGTTTTGACATCATCAATTATTGTTAACTTGTGCATTTTTACCAATGAACAAGTTGGGGGAGATCGTTAAATATAATTGATGTGGTTAATATCGGTGTTTAAGTTTTACAGGGAAAAACCGAGTTTAACTTGAAACAGGAAGCAGTCAGAGTTTAGTTAAACTCTGACAGTTGGAAGCTAGATAGAGTTTGCTATACGCTGACGAAAGGAAGCAGCTAAACTCTGTTGAACAGAAGCGTTTGCTGGTCAGTAACAGAATTATTGAAGATAATTATGGAATCGATATCTTTGAAGATTGGATAGATGTCAAAAGAAGTCGTGCTGACTAGAAAGACGTGTAGCAATCATAATTGATAATATTTGTATAGCTGATTTATAAGAGAATCAATTATCGATTGTACGTAGCTGTATATCTTTATAAATACAGTTAGGTTAACCCTAGAAGGGTATTGATCGTGTAACACAATATCTTTTCATTGTAACCTAAGCAGCTCTCTGTGATATTTTACATCACTGAGAGAGAAGTTAATTCCAAACAGTTTTTAAAGTTATTTAAGAACTTATTGTTATTTTCTCATACTTAGTTGATTATAATCTGTGTATTCGGCCTAATAATATATATACACAGGTCAACAATATCGTTGAAACCATATTCCATGCATTTAAGAAGATAGTGCCAGTATAATGTAAATGATGAAGTTACAAGGTAACTCAAATTATACTGTCTGTGGGAATATCTGCTATGCCAAAGATAAGCAAGATAGCATCATTTTCATAAAAGAGGAACTTGCAAGAAAATTCCAACCTTGGATGATGAACTAATACTGGAGTATTCACCGCGCCATCTGTTCCAGTCCTTACGATGATCAGTCGCAGATTGTATAGCTCAAATGAGTTTTACTACCGGTAGAAGGAAGAACTGACGGATTTACTTGTCTACTGCCCTGTTAGATCTCCCCGGCCAACGGTTGTGCCAATGGGATGGACCGGCGCTACTCGGCCTCTTACACGACTCCTAGTTCCAATAACATCCATAACTCTGAAACGTAAAGATCTTCCCCCTTTCCCCAAGTTTAATACTTGTTGATAAGACTCCACAAAGTAGTCGTATCTAGTTGGAAAGGAAGATTCACCAATATTTCCCAAGCTGCTGCTTGTTAATGGATATCAACTTGTTCCAACACTCTTACCCCTCGAATAATGAGTGGGTACACACCAAGTCGCGAGTGAAAAGAATAGTTTCAAAGAATTTATGACCGGGAAGTCAACAAGATAAATAACATTTCTCAAGTAAGGTTCCCTTATAATCTGAGAGACAGAATTGAACGAAGAATAGAGTTTCTGAGAACCTTCCTTGATAAGATAATATTGATAATAAGACTCAGAGATAATCTTTTTAATATTCGAGGGTCGAAGATGGTATTCAAATGAAGTAAATCATTTTTAAACGAGTCAGAAGAATTAAATAAATATCCCAAAGAATATTTATTAAGTCAAAATATTGTAGGAATAATCCTAATTTAAAATATTACTCGGAATAATTCTCAAATAAATATACACAAATACTAGTCATTAAATAATTAATGAATATTTAAATAAATAGTACTTATCATACCAATAAAACTCGAATGAACATTCGTAATAATATTCACTGAATAAATAGTGAATACTCGGATTAATAATACTCATTGAAGAAGTAATTATCAAATGAATGTTCGAAATAATATTCATTGAATAAATAATGAATATTCGAATTAATAATACTGATTGAAGGAACAATTACCAAAGGAATATTCGAAACAATCTTCAATAATTGGATCAACTTTAAACGAATATTGAAGATAATATTCATTGACCAAAGCAAGCTCAAGTGAATATTTACAATAATATTTATTGAATAATTTAAGCTCGAATGAATATTCAAAATAATATTCATGAATAATCCCAAAGGAATATACAAATAATATTCGTCAGATTAATAATGGAAAATATTTACTCAAATATTTTTCCCCTGAAAATAATCTCAATATATCAAGAAATACCGACTGCCGGTCTATACTCAAAAAATGAGATTCAGATGCCTTTCACTTAAGGGTCTTAGCAATACTCGGCTTATAACCGATACATTATCAATCCAGCTCAAAAGCCAACAATAATTCAAGGAACAAGTATAACAATATATATCTTGAAGATAGGCATGCATGCTATGGCATATGTATCAGAATACAACAGATATATATATTGTCACAACAACAGTTCCAAAGTATTGGAAACTTGCCTGGAATCCTGTAGGGGTAGTGTGCCTCGATCAATCCGGTGATCTATCAATAGTCACAATATCCGAGGTTAATCACCTAATATTTCGAAAGGCTAAGTATAAACTTACTTAAGTCGAAACACGTTTTCGAATTATCTCGTTATACACCCTTTAGTGTAAATCTTTTTATCGCCGACATGGTCCAACACTTGTTCGTTATTACGACACGTTATTATACTTACACTTGGTATATACTC
This sequence comes from Saposhnikovia divaricata, assembly GCA_036435485.1. Classification (NCBI taxonomy): domain Eukaryota; kingdom Viridiplantae; phylum Streptophyta; class Magnoliopsida; order Apiales; family Apiaceae; genus Saposhnikovia; species Saposhnikovia divaricata. Next base: position 171,690,752 of record CM071600.1, read on the forward strand.
AAGCCATATAAGTTTTAAGGTCGGTCGTTTAGGAACCAAGATTATACCTCGAGTTTTATCGCCCGTTTTCTAAGTGCTTGACCAAAGTTATAACCAAGTATGCTTTTTAAGGGTTTGTTCGCATTTAACCTTGATTCGAACATTTTTATAAAATCGGAAAACGATCCATTTGTCATGAGGTTTTCTCTCACACCTTCTTTTTTATCTCTAGTATTTAATTATCAAGATTCGCCACTGAATAAACAATATTAAAGGGGATCAATTTTGATTATGAACTTTCGATTATGGTTTCGAACCACTTTTAGTACTTTGATCATATCTCCTAAACCGTAAGTCCAAATGCTTCGATTTTTGTGCCAAAACGATCTATGACTCGAGATCTACAAGGGTATGTCATATACTTATCAAGTCCAGAAAATTATACCAACTGTTAAGCTCAGTGTTTTTTAAGGGTTATCGAAATCTCGGCATTACGACGGCTATAAGTCGGACATTCCCAAATTTATTTCAACACAACCAAGTCACACCGGGCATACCATCAATCTTACACACATAATACTCATCTTTAACAGTCCAAGAACATCTCTCATATCCATCATTTGAATCATGGTTTTATAACTACTAAAACTACTACATAATCTCATAAACATGCTAGTACTAACATCATCAACTTATATCATCTAAAACCACTAAAACTTAAAGTCAAAGCTAGGGTTCAAGAGATGATTACCTTCCTTGGAGTGTGGGTAAGCATTAATAAACCTTGGGTAGTCCTTAGAACTCCTTAACAACCTTAAACTAACAAGAATCAACAATAATATAATTAGAGGTTTTCGGATCTGCTCAAACCCAGTTGAAAGATCATGAAAAACGAAGGCCTTACCAAGGTTTTCTGGATGAGGCTTCTACAAGAGAGTTGCAGAGCATCTTACCAGCTTTCCAACAAGCTAAAGAACACCAAATTTTATTGAGTAATGAAGGATTTATGGCCGTTTGAAATTCATCACAGAAACTGTCAAGGATTCTGGGTAGCTCGGTTATCCATCTTGGGGGGGAGTTTTGACTAGGCTACACTCATTAGAATGCCATATAATTTTGAGCGAATATTACCCATGGAGTAGAGAGGCTTGGGTTAAAATGTGGTGATTTTATCATGGATAGAAATGGAGATATGAATTTTCTTCTTTGAGGTGTTCTTGCTAGGCAGTTTGAGAGAATGAGAGAGAATGGAGTCTCTTGCTTGGTTGCTTTGGATAAGAATGCATAAATTGATTTTGTTTAGATAATATCTCATCTAAGGCTACTTTAATAAAGTGATGATGCAAGGGATGATGTTTTTGGATGAGCATGTGTTGATGTTTAAGTGGTAGAATGATAAAGAGAGGATAAGTACTAGTTGATTTCTAAGTGTGCTAGTTACTTGAGTAACTACTTGGTTGCTTGATAATATCTACTAGCACATGCATGCATCTTGCTCTCTGCTTGCTCTTTTGTCCGGTTATTGCTCAATTCATTGATAGTTCGTAGGAATAACTCATTCGTTTCTAGTTAGGGTTTTACCGAAAACATTCTTAATATTTATACTATCATTCTCCATCTTTCTTAATACTTCTCTCATTTAAATTCCTTAAATCCTATTAATAAATCCTTAAGTCTTTCGGTGTCCAGGGAAATCTCAGAGAAAATAAAAGTGCTAATTTTTTGAATTCGATATCGTTTACATACACTTATTTTCTCCTCGGATCACTAATACGAACTCAGAAATCCGTTCCGGGTACTTCTATATAGCGTCGTCTAACTCATATTCTCATTTCCACCAAGAACACTATTCACACTTTATTCTCTTTATATTCCTTATATTTATAAAAATGTCTTTATTCTCTTTCGGGCATTCCTTAACCCTTTTACGGAACCACTGGACTAATAACAGATATCGATTTGGATGACATGAGAATATTTCCTCTATTTGGAATTCCCAAATCTTATCTCCCTAGGGGATAGATTATTCCAATCTAAGTTGTCAACCCATTGCATTCTTCATGACATATAATCATTGAAATCTATATCCATTCAACATTTATTCATTAGAACTGTTAATACCTTGTAGTTGGAATCACTGTTCATTCTTTCATCAATATATAATAAAAAGTTTTAATTCTACCGAAAATTTGGGTTCCTACAGTCTCCCCTCCTTAAAAGGATTCCGTCCCGGAATCAAGTAGAAGACAATTGGGTACTTGTTGGTTATTTCACTTTCCCGTTCCCCAATCAATCCTTAATTAAACCCAACCTTTTACAGCACCTCTCACTAGTGCTACAATATACCCTTTATCCTTTCTATCAATCTTTGTCACTTTTCGAACAACGCCCTGTCCAGGTTATGCTCTTACCCAGTCATATACTATTACTCTTATTGGTATCTGCAATGACTTTGGTATCACTATCGCGTTGCGAATTCGGAGATAGCCTCACTCGTACTATGCATTCCCCGATTGCTTTTATCTTCGCAATCTCGATGTACATATATTTAAGTGGAAAAATTTATTGAGAGATCACTATGATCAATGAACATTTGTTATATTGCATAGTTAGTACAGAAGGGGGCCAGCCTTTAGTACTTGACAAGCAATTAAACAATTAATGTCATTCCACTTAGACTTCGATCACACAGAAAGATAGTCACGTAGCAGTACCTCCCCTCCTTAAAGGGTTGTTCTTCTCAATTCATAAAGAAGATGAATAAGAGAGAAGAAAAGGAAAGAATTCCAAAGAATTATAGAAATTTCATGATTGTAAAATATCATGCTTAGAATTTACCTCTGAACTATAGAGGTTTATCAGAGAAGAAAAATAATCGTAATCGTATCAGATACTATTTTATCGTAATCTCACGTGTCATCATATCCTCGTTGCTCGGTCCATCATTCTATGGACCTATGTTCTTGTTCAATCTTAGTAACACTCACTTTTGGAAGTTCTTCCACCTCTCAGGTTGAATTTTAGATTTCTCTCTTGACATCATGGTTAATGATATTCCCCACCACTCTACTGACTCTTTCATATTCACAATACTAACACTATCATGTTGTCATCCCAGGAGTTCAATCGAAAGTCCATTCATAACATTCCTTGCTTCACATTTCATAATTATCTTTCCAATCTTTTCTTAATCAATCACATCCTTCTTATTATCTGATTCTCATTCACTTCTGTTATATAACTCCATCATCATCTCATTATTGAGACGCTCGTTACCTTTACTCAATATGCGTCACTCGTTTGGGGTCAAACTTTCCTTTGTTCAACCATCTAGATTGTTGCCTTTTTCCTTATTACTCAATCAATCTATTCCAAATGTACTCGACTTCTCCCAACTTAAAGGATTTAATTTGTATGTCATTTATGCTTCTAATTCCAACTTTCCGTTTTGGCCAATAACTTACAATGTTAATCTCATACTTTTCTTACCTCACTGCTGGGGTTTCTCAGGAGTCTGCATATCTACTCCCTTATTGATTCCTCAACTCTTTATTCATTTCTATCAGTCACTTGGTTTCTATTTCTACTATAATCACTCTATGAACCATCATAGCCTAATCGTTTATTTCAAATACCACGTCGTTCCAAAATTAAACCCTCCGAAATAAACCTTGACAACTTCTCTAACTTAGACCCGATATGATCTATTCCTGCCAACTTGTCTCTCATCACTAGCTCTTTTCTATCCGTGATTTTCAGACAAGTCGTATATCTATCTGCTCGCACTCTATCATCTGTCGAGCATCTGCGTTTCACTGGTATAGCCTTGCCGCATTAAACACGCTATGACCATGTTATAAGTTTTGGGGTAAAGCTGGTTCGTATGCCAGCTTCCGAACACTTTTAAACTCTCAGATGGTCCAGTGAATCTCGGGCTTGTTAACTCGAATAACTTGTAGAAGGGGGGGGGGTTGAATACAAGTTATATAATCGTGTCTGATTTTTGCTTGATTATATGAACAAGAATAAACGAATGACTTAAACTTTGTTTGTATTAAAATAATCAAATACAAACTCTACCAAAGGTGTACAATACCTTTAGCAGCTGCTGAAAATATAAATCTCTCTCTCTGTTTGTTTCGAACTCTCAAATACAAATTTTACGAATTCACTTGCTCACTTACGCACGCTTTTTACAATGATATAGAGAGAGTATTTATAATGCTACCTATCAACTAATAACAGAATTATAATCTATCTATGACAATGTTCTGCCGTCCAGTTGATAGTTTCCATCAATAGAGAATTCGTTTCCTTCACGATATCTTCTTGCTTGTTTTCCAAAACAAAGATCCTGTTTTATAGCACTTGCCAGTTTCTGTAGCATCCATAATGACATCATCAGTAACACGACTGACATCATCAGTAACATGACTGATATCAAGATTTCCCATTGCATCAGGATCTAATTATCCCATCAGTATTTGATCAGGATCTGACTTAATGTATCAGGATCTACTCCTCTGTTCCTGACATGTAGTCTCTGACGCACTATTCCTGACTAAATTCTACAGATTACTGTTTAACACATATATCCTAAACAAAGTGCTAAATCCTTTATAAGATCAGGATATACAAAAAGTATCAGCAAAATTCTATTCTTAACATCACAACTTATGAATTATTCCTAACAATCTCCCCCTATTTATGCTTTAGAATCTGAAGCATAAATCTAAGTTGTAGATGTCAAAACATATAACAATACAACCAGAATAGAATTTATGAATTCAAGATCATGAAGTTAAGTACCTCCTTCTTCAGATGTAGACATGTATCTAGTACTTAGAAGAAAGAATTCAACTATTTGATGCTTCTTTTCCTTTACCACTCCCATGATGAAATTTACCAACTCTATCACCCTTAGTTCTGCTCCCAGTCTGTTTATCTCCCCCAGTCTGTTGTTGTTGTTGTCTCTGAATTGTCTTTATCTCCCCCTTTTTGACATCAGCAACATTAATTCCAAGAGATTCAGTAACAGAACAAATGAGATTCATCAGAACTACTTGATTTTCCATAATAGTGACTTGGTTATTTTCAAGAATTTGAAGTCTCAATTTAATATCACTTTGAGATTTCTGAATGTCCTTAAGAATTTCAGAATTGACTTCAATGTCGGAAGTGCTTGTTGTATCTTCAGATTCAGATTCAGAAAGAACATTATCTTCAAGTCTTGTAGAAGAAGTTGCCTATTGAGAATGATATTCAAGTAATAATACTTGAGTAGAAGTACAAACATCTTCATCTTTTTGATCTGGAGCTGAAATATGATCATCCTGTCCTTCACCAGTATTCTGTGTACTAACATCGACAAATCCTGACTCCTCCTTAGATTGATCAGATATTGTTGATGTTTCAGTTCTAGCTAGCTGAAATTGGAAGTACAAACAAAGGAATACTAGGATCATTAGGAATTTCTTCTGGTACTGGTTGAGTAGAAGTTTGTCTTAGCCTTTCACCTCTTCTGTTAATGATCTCTGCAAGCCTTTCTTTCTGTTTCTGAGCTTTAACTTCTGGCTTTGCATTGTGATGTGCTAAGTCATGCTTCTCATACATCTTGATAAAAGAATAAGTACCAGCATCCATACCAAGATTTTTAGACCAAGATTCAGGAAAAACCTGATCCCAGAAATCAAACGATGGTGGTTTCCTAATTTTCTCTCCCTCACTATGGAGTTGATCATCCATACCCTCATTCTCACTTTGACTATCTAAAGTCAACACTCTTTCTACCTCTCCTTTTTCCTGGTCAGGAGCCAGCCTCTCTGTGTGTGGATCTATGTCCATCTTTTCAAGTGTATCACTCAAATTTGGATAACTACTCTCATGACCTACAAAAAAATAGGGGTTAGAAGAAGTTTTTATACCTGAACTCACATGGAGAGAGGGTTCCTCATATGGCATGGGGCTTGAGGTTTTCTCCAAGGAGTGAGCTACTATAGTCTCTGAATCCTTACAAACATCTACTTTCTTTTCAGAAACTACAGGCTCTAGTATACCACTTTCAGGTTTTACACTAGACTCTGATGTCTTCAGTAATACTTCATTAGACACCGTAGCTAATATGCCACCGTCTTTAAGTGTTGGTTGCTGAGACACACCATCAAGGTGGATAGACTCTGAAAGAACAATATTGGTTTGATATTCAGAAAAATCAATCAAAGTCATTCCTCCCATATCATAAGGTTTCTCACTTGCAATTTGAGTCATCACAGAAGACCTTTCAGCATCATCAATCACAGTTCCTGAGTCATCCAACCTCTGACTAGATGGTTCTTGTGTTGCAGTGACTGTGATATGATCTATTCTACTATTCACCACTGGCGCAATAGTATCTTCTGTTGACTGCTTCCCTTTATCAACTACCTCCTCTTGTTCACCTTGAGCTGAAGCATCTTCAACAATGACATCCTCATCAAATAAATATGCATGAAGTGATTGAAGTGCAACATGCTTAGGAAGTCCAAATTTCTCGTGTAACTCCTTTCTGACTGATACATAGAAGTATGTCTTCATTAAATCAAGCCTTTGATGTAACAGTCCATATTCTTCAGGAAATTAAAGTTTGGGAACTCTTTCAATCAAAAAATCTAGAACAGGCCTGGAAAGCTTCACTTTCAGAGAAATAAGTTCCATAGCTAGTCTGTATATCAATGTATTTTCCCATGAAGAATCAAGATCCAGATCTCTCTTGCCAGATACTGACATGGATATAGCATTATTTGTAAAGACCTGCATAATGTTAGTTGGACTTGACACTGTGTGTGTAGGTGACAAATGAATCTTTCTCCTTGTTCTCCTAGTATAGTGAGCAACAGATTTATCTTGAGAAGACTCAAGAGGTGTAGACACAGAAGTGATCTTGGGATGAGATCCTCTTTCAATAGACACAGTCTTTTGAGAGACAGTATCCAGTATCTGTTTTCCCTTTTTAAGAACTACAGCCTCTTGAGAGACTGCAGCCTGGCTGTGACTAGGTGTTCCATCTCTTTGTCCTAGCTTAGAAAGTTGAATTGCAGCCTTCAATTCTGCTCTCTCAGCAAGAGATATATTATCATCATCTTCACTAGAACTACTACTTGAAATGACAAATTTTCTCTTCCTTACAACTGATGTCTTTTGAGAAACACCAGAGGTTGGCTTCTTTGAAACAATAGGCTGTGGATCAAAATTTGGTTCTAGAATTGTTTCAGAGACTGTAATGTTTTTGGCTACTTGGGTAGACACAGGGGGGTTCTCCTCCAATTGAGATTCCTGAGTTATTTCACCACCAAAGAAAGAAGAATTATAGATAGTAGGAAGATGAGTTCTTAGAAGTACCTGAACATGATTTGGATAGTGTAAAGCAGGTATTTCATCTAGATTCTTTTCATTGTCCTTCTTTGTAATGTCAGAGAAAATTCTCTTTTGCTGTACATAAGAAGAAACACAATACTCTCTACCAAATCTAGCTTCAACATCAGGAATGAAATGGTTAATAAACAGTTGCATGAATCTGTGATAATAAACCATATTCCAATCATGATATCTCGACCCAAGTTTTAAACACATCTGACTTAAGATAATGTGACCAAAATTAATTACTCTGTTATAAAGCAAAGCATATGCTATATGTGATTTAACAGCTGTAATTTGTTGAAAAGAACTACATTTACCAGTAAAGCATTTAGCAATTTGATCAAAGAAGAAAGACCATTCTTTTCTAAGAAAAGATCTATTTAACTGGCACTATGCCAAAACTGTTAAAAGACATCACCCCTTTAACATCGGTTCCGTTTCTGACCGATGTTAAAGGTGTGTTTTACATCGGTTTTACTATAACTGATGTTAAAGTAAGTTTTAGACATCAGTTTCACTTTAAACCGATGTCTTAACTACTTTTTTTTAAAAAAAAAAAGCGGATCCTTTTTTCAGCCCGCTAATATGTAAAATTTCAGTTCCCTCTGATATGTAAAATTTCAGCCCGCTCACTTAGAAACATATTCCCCCCTTCAGCTCATTTCCCTCCTCTCACTGAAACCACACTCCCCGCTCCTCACACTCAAATCTCACAAATCTCAGTCAAATCTCACTAATTTCACTCTCAGAAACCCCCAAATTAGAAGAACCCTAGATTAAAACCCTAGATTACAAACCCCCAAATTAAAACCCTAGATTTCAAAACCCCCATTTCGAATCCCAATTATGTCGAACCCTACCTTTCGATTTATGTTAATTGGTGCTCTTGGAGGCTATTAATTAGGTCGAATCTTAATTAGTAAGTAAGTATTTTCGATTTCAATTTCGTAGTTGTTCTGTATGTACGTGTATCGAAGTAATTTATATGTATCGAAGTGTTGTTCTCGTAGTTGTTGTATGTATTCGGTTTGGAGTCGTAGTTATTTTGTATGTATTCGATTTGGAGTCGTAGTTATTCTATATATATTCGGTTTGGAGTCTAATACAGACGATCAAGTATCTTAAGTAAAGTGGAGCATTTGATTATATGCCAATTTTGAATATTATATGTTTTCGGTGAAATTTAACCAGTTCTCAGTTATGTGTTTTGGAAAGAAAATTGGCATTTCGAAGCTTATTTTTAATTATCTTTGCAATTTGTACTTGAATTACGTAGTGAGATACATTTTTACAGTGTTAAATTTTAAGTATTTTTTAATTTTGCTGCTTTTTCTCTTGTTTTGATTGTGTTGGTGCTGAATTTCCTTGAAATTTTTTGTTTAACATTTTTACGTGTAGATGTTAATATTTGTCTTGTGGAGTGTTGCTTGTTCTGATTATTGTTTTCTGTTGGGAAAAATTATTTTGAACAACCGAAGCAAATACACGAGATCAAGGATTTCCTCCTCACTGCTAGAAGGAAGGATGCTCGTTCAGTGAAGATTAAGAAGAACAAGGATGTCGTTAATTTCAAGGTTCGTTGCTTAAAGTACTTGTACACACTCTGTGTGTTTGATGCTGAGAAGGCCGAGAAGTTGAAGCAGTCTCTCCCCCCAGGTCAGTTGTAGTTTATTGAATATTCTGTTAGTCTTTAAAGTTTTTTCTGCTTATTACAACTTTGTAATGTTTGTCATGAGGTGGTTTACTAGATAGAACATAAAATTGAATGATAAGAGCACGTATATAGTGGGATATATGCATTTTGTTTGTGATTCATATAAATGATAAAGTTGTATTAGTATGATCATCATTGTACTGTGTTGTTAATTATGCTTGAAGATGAACTTGTTGTGTTGCAACATTATAGTCTTGATATTGGACCTAGATTAGATTTAATATATTCCAAGATATCATGTTATTCTATTAAATGTGTTTCTATAGTCATTACTTGCATTATTGCTCTATTCTAAATGACCTTGTATGGACATGAGTAATGCTTTTTTCTTGTTTGAGTCATTGTGAAAAGCCCACTTAAGATTCCACTTCCAAAGACCAATTAAGTGATAATTTTTTGCTGTGCTTTGGACATGATCCACCACTTCAAGAAGTGCCAAAGGCTATTTACTTACTCCTTCCATTTTAAGGGATGTTTTTTTGTGCCTTTTCACTTGTTTTGCAGGTTTGAGCGTTCAAGACCTTTGAGAAGATTTAAGAAAGTTCCCTTTGCATTAGTTGTCATTTTATCTCATTAAGTACTTTTGATTATCATTAAGTAAAACTGCTTCAAATTTAGACCGAAACTTGTACATTTTATATTAGTGCGACATTGTTACATTGTCTGTTTGAATGGAAGTTTGTGGGACTATCTTTAGACCATCTTTCACTTGAACCCATCTGGTCGCTTTGTCATTGGTGGACCTCATGGTGATACTGGTCTAACTGGATGCAAGATCATCATTGACACTTATGGAGGATGGGGTGCACATAGTGGTGGTGCCTTCTCTGGCAAAGACCCAACTAAGGTGGACAGGAGTGGTGCCTACATTGATAGGAAAGCTGCAAAGAGTGTCATTGCTAGTGGACTTGCACGTAGGTGCATTGTGCAGGTTTCATATGCCATTGGTGTTCCAGACCCTTTATCTGTCTTTGTAGACACATATGGAACCGAAAAGATCCCTGACAGAGAGATTCTCAAGATTATGAAGGAGACCTTCGACTTCAGGCCTGGAATGATCTCTATCAACCTTGATCTCAAGAGAGGTGGGAATGGTAGGTTCTTGAAGACTGCTGCCTATGGCCATTTCGGAAGAGAGGACCCTGACTTTACATGGGAAGTGATGAAGCCACTCAAATGGGAGAAAGCTTAAGTTAGAACATTAATTTGGAGAAACAGAAGTTTGGTTTTTATCTGGTGCTACCTAGTAGTTTATAGTGTTTCCCAATTGGCCTATTATGTTATCAGTTTGGTTTCCTTTATTGCAACTGTTTCATCATGTTTGACATGAAAGGATTTTACTTTTAATGTTGCTAGAAAAAGCAAGTGGTGATTTTGATGATGTTATACAAACTGAAAGCTGTTATTTGTCTCTATACTGTTATCGTGCATGGCTTCTGTCATAATGCTTTGGTGAATGATATTCTTCATATTTACATTCAGTCATCTGTTTCTTGTATTCAAAATGGTAGTCACAAAAAAAAAATAACCATTGAAGCACCCAGCTATTTTACATCGATTAATAACCGATGAAGTATACAGTTTACAACATCGGTTCTACCTAAAACCGATGTAGTACAGGGGTTGATATAACGCCTTAGAAATTTCAGAATATTTAATTACTAAAAGTTATTTATTTTATTATTAAATATAAATTATGTGGTGTGTGAATTGGTTGAGGAAGTATTATATTGTGGAATAATATTTGGAGGTCAGATTGATATTTTATATGTGTTATGTAAGCCCGACTATTTTAATTATATTTTTGGGATTTATTTCCTATTTATTTGTGTTATAATTACCTTCTGGGAATTTTATAAAATCATCGGGATTAGCAGAAATCCTGAAATCTTTTGCATTATTAACTTTATTAGTTTATATGACTTTTAAAAATATTTGGTGAATTATTTTTGGTTTTGAGGATTTTAAAATGATTTTATGAATTATTTTTCAATTTTATGGATTTAATCTTGTAAAATTCATATTTAATTTGTTTTTAATCCTAAAATTATTTTGAAAATATGTGGGGGATCGTAATTTTTCATTCTATATTTAGAAATTTTAAATTTTAAAGTTCCACCTATTTTCCCGTTAATTATATTTTTGGAAAAAATATTTACGTGGTTCGTTGTTTATTCAGAAGTGTATTAATTGAGTCCCCATCTATTTTTCCCCTTTTATAACCCTCAATCCCTAAATTCAATTTTCCCCAAAAGAATTAAACATCATTCTCTCTCTCTCACGAACTCTCCCGCTCTCCCTCGATTATTCTCGATTCTTCCAGTGCACATCTCTCTCGTTCTCTGCCTTTTTCGAGTGGTGAATTAATCTTTAGCCTCAGTTTTTATTGTTACTGGTAAAGCTCTCCTCCTCCCCCTTGATTTTCTTTGTGCTGTGCGATGGCAGTGTGTGTGTAAGTAGTACAGTTGTGTGTGTATGGGTAAGCATAAGCGCGTATGTGTAAGTTTATGCGAGTGGCTCTTTGTGACTGAAATTGTGATTGAATGTTGGGGATTGTTGTTATGCTGGTCTATACAGTAATTGTTGTCCAGGAAATTGGTACTTTCGGTGTGGAAGTACCCATTTTGGGCACTCCATCGTGTTACCCTGTTTACAAATCACTGCTCTTGGCATTTTGTTTAGTTGAGCTGCGTTTCTGTGGGTCATGTCGAGCAATTCCCTCCCTTGTTCCTGTCTTTCTCGGCTGTGTGTTGTTGACATGAACTGTTTGGCAGGAATTGAAAGCTGGGATTCGAATAATTGATTGTATTGGTTCGATTAATTCCGGAAAATTTCTGATATTTGTTTCGTGATTTTACAAAATAATTTCGAAAATTATATAATTAATTTAGAGTGAAGTTTCGGGTCGGGAATCCGGAATTTGGGTACCCTCGAAACTTTGCCCCATCGACAATGATATTAATAATAAATTGAGTCGATGGTAATTGGCGATGATGATTATTTTCTGAGCCAAAAATATTTAATATTTAATATTTAATATTTACGTAATAAATTGTAATTTATTATTAAATTGGTATTAATTATTTGATCTATAATGAATTGGGATTTCAGTAAATTGGAAATGTGAATTTGGAACATTATTTGAAGTATGGATTTAATTGTTAATTGATGATTATGTTGGTTGTGTCGGCTGTATTCCGACTGGCAGTCCCCCGTATAAAGGGGATGCCGTCAAAATTTTTCTAAATATATTAAAATCATTTCTTGAAAACGAGTGGGTATAAGTATATAATTTATGCGAATTGTGAGTCGGGCTTCATATTTTAAAATCTACGTAGTGTGTGTTAACGTGACTATTTGGTTAAATACTTTTGTCTATGGCTTACATAAAGATATTATACGATTAAATAAACATAAATTAGGGAACTATTCGCAGGGGTAGACTAAGTGGAATGTTTATATTGATTAGCGAGTATTAAACAGGATTCTGAAATAGTGTTATATTGTGTGTAGATTGCGTGGATAAAGGAAAGGCTAAAGCTGAGGACGTAAAGACGCTTCGGATTCTGTGATTTTCTATTTAAGGCAAGTAAATTGCTTCAATTACCTTTCAAATGAGTTATGATTATAAAAGTCTGATTCATATGCTTATTTAAATTACTCTTGCTATAACTGTTCTGTTAATTTTCCGAAATTGCGAATACCTAATGGTTATACCCCAAATTGATTCTATTGATTGGTTGATTCTTTTAGTGAATTGGTTACATCCATATCCCTTGCAAGCATATTGTTCCACCTCTCTTTCAAGTAAACCACTTCACTTATATTTCCAGCGAATTATGATTATCATAACTTGATTCTTATGTAATTGATTTATCCTTGATATAATTGCTCTGATAATTTCCATTAATTATGAATATTCAATTGTTATACCCCAGGTTGACTATATCGTTTTTGTTAATCCTTTTTGTGACTTGACTCTAGTCAATACCCCTTTTTGCCATATCGAACTTGTCGATATTTAATTCAGAGATTACCCGACCTTGTTCTATTTGGTGAGATTTGAGATGTTGACCTGGAACGAAAGTGTCCAGGGTGTTTGGCAGTTGAGGTGGTCGATTGTTCCGACACCTGATGTCTAGTTATAGGATTGGACTGTTAGTTTTTAAAAATGTGGACCGTAAGGGTCGGACCAGATTCGTGGTCAGAAAATTATTAAGGCCAATGTGTGCCGTGGATCCATTAAGGACATTGCTGTGTGCGTTTGTCCGGGGTTAGTGCGTGACTGATCAGCAGCCTAACCTTATAATTGTTTTTATTTATAAAATGCATGATAGGCCAATCCGCTTCTATTCTATGATTCAGATAAAAGATGAACCTTTAATTGAGATATATATTGTTGATTGTTAATTCTTAAAAAATCTTGCAGACCTATCAGTTGTTGATGTTTTAATTTCATACATATATACTTGCTGAGCGTTTTGGCTCACTTGCTTGCTAATTCTGTTTCCTCAGCTAAGCCAGAAGATGTCTAGAAGAAGTGGCCCGTCGGGTTGGGGTAGTCACCGAGGCAGTCAGAGGGTCGAGGCGGTTGGTTGGGTAGTGACATATATCTTTGTTCATATTATATCTGTATTTGTAGGCAGATTATCATATTCGATGGGTTGTATATTATTTGATTCAGTTCTGGGTTGTAATAGCTATTGGTAGTTGTTTCATACAGTGACCTGTGTGCGGTCTGGGTTGTTATGGTTTTATTTTCTTATGGATTAGTATAACTTGTGCTTGTGGACTGTTTTAGTTATACTTAGTTGCTTGAGCAGGTGATTAGTCCGGTTTATGATTACATCATGCCGAAATTTCTAAAATTTCTCCTATATTAATATTTAATTGAGTATAAATGATTATTATTATTATTGTGGGCATGTGAGGGTGTTACAAGTTGGTATCAGAGCCACAGGTCACAGTCACTGAAACAATTAGGTGGGGAGTCGGGGTAAAGTTATAAGAAAGGTTAGGATTATTTCGTGAGAGATAGGAAGTCTAATTATATATATATATATATATATGTGTATACTTCAGGCACCTGCTTCTGGTTCCGATTCAGACCCGGACGAGGATCCGGAAGGAGGGGCTTCTGTACCGCAGCAGATTTCCCCAGGGGTTATGCAGCCGTTTGTAGGATCGCAGGGCTCAGTGAATGGGCCAGCATACCAGTATACTCCTCAGCCTGTCCCATATCATGTGTACGAGCGAGTGGCCCGAGAGAGGGACTATCTCTTAGGGCAGATGGCAGAGTGGAGGGCTATGAGGGCTGGGGAGGAGGATCGGGCTAGAGATAGAGATAGAGCGGTGGCTGAGCTGGAGGATGTCCGGAGGCGAGTACGAGCTCTTAGACGTGTTGTCATTAGGCGGGGACGGATGAGATCCCGAGATGAGCCGGCATTTGTGACACAGCAGGTGACCCTAGGTCTGGTGACGGCAGAGCTGGAGAGCATTTTGGGATCAGCTTGGCGGGGAGAGTCGGATGACGATGATGACCAGTGATGATTAGGGTAGTATGATGATGTAGTACTTAGAGGCATGTTATGGCAGTAGTAGTATGTCAGGAATTGCAGTGCAACCAGTTTTGTTGTATATATCTGTTGTACTGTGACTAGATGCTAGCAGTCTCCTCTTTTAGCATTATGTTGTAACCTTATCGAAGCGTTGTTCTTACGCTTGTATCGGATCTATCTATATATATCATTATCACTTTTGCAGAACTGTGTTAAATTTTCTTATACTGTCATTTACTTAAGCATCTTATTTATTGCTCGCTTCATATTTACCTTCAGCATCATTTCCTTCTAGCATTGTTTTTACTTTTGATACTATGTTTGACCTTAGCATTATGACCATTGTTTCTTTATTGCACCTGTTGAACGTTTGTGAATACCTTGTGTAACCTTGGATTGATATCCTATTGCGCCCTGTGAATCAGTGGTTGATCGGAATTTTGGTTGGAGATCTTGAATTACTCTTCAGCAATATATGCATTGTTTGTTTAAGTTGGATCATTTTGAGCTATTATTTTCTGAACCTGAATCTAATATAATTGTTCATTGATTTCAGAAATATGCCACCCAAAAAGAAGAAACAAAATACCCGAACCCCCGATCAGGGGGAGCAAGCTAATCCACCTCCTGTTGGTCAGATGGACCCTACCTTAGCACAAATATTACAAACTCTTGTTCAGCAGACTGCTACTCTGGCACAGCAACAGCAGCAATTACAGCAGCAGTTGTTGGCTCAACAGCAACAACAGCAACAACAGCAACAACAGCAACAACAGCAACAACAGCAACAACAGCAACAGCAGCAGCAGCAGCAGCCACCTGTTCCTCCGGTGGTTACTTTTAAGTCTTTCCAGGCAGTAAAACCTCCTGAGTTTAAAGGGACAGCGGACCCGGTGGAGGCGAGATCTTGGTTAAAAGAGATGGAAAAGCCATTGCACTGGTAGGGGTCCCAGCAGACAAACAAACTGAATATGTAAGTTATTTCTTGAAGAATGAAGCTACTTACTGGTGGGAGTCGGTGAAGATGTTGGAAGCTACTGAGGTGATTCCTTGGGAGAGGTTCACAGAGCTATTTTTGGAAAAGTATTTCCCCGACTATATGAAAGACCAGATGGAGATGAAGTTTTTGGAGCTGAAACAAGGGAAGATGTCGGTGACAGAATATGAAACCAAGTTTACGGAACTAGCTAGGTTTGCTCCGGCCTATGTGGATACGGAGAGGAAGAAGGCTAAGAGGTTTCAACAAGGATTGAAACCGTGGATTCGTACTAAACTAGCAGTTTTGGAGTTGGAGACTTATGCAGCAGTGGTGCAAAAGGCCATGATAGTTGAAGGGGAAAGCGAATTATACTTTAAGGAAAAAGAAGGAAAGAAAAGGAAGGCTGGGTCAATGGGGGAACGACAAGAGCAAGGCAGTTCTCATAATGTGCCAAATAAAAAGCCAGGATTCCAGCCAGGAAAGTATGGGAACCCTAAGAAGCCGGGATCAGGGAATGGGGGCCAAGGAAACAGAATTCAAGATGCGAGTCAACAGAAATTGGTTAGGCCACCCTTGGCAGAATGCAAGATTTGTGGGAAAAGGCATCCTGGAGTGTGTACAAAGCTGGAGGTGACGTGTTTCAAATGTAATCAAAAAGGTCATTATGCTCGGGAATGCAAGGCAGGAATTGTGTGTCACCGTTGTGGGAAGCCAGGGCATATAATGAAAGACTGTAAAGTACCTGTAGTGAAACCCCCAGTTCTGGCTAACCCAATACTGCAAGCAATTGAAGCACCCCCAACATCAAGTATCAGACCAGTGGCGAGGACTTTCAACATGACTCTGAACGAAGCTATTAAGAATTCGGATGTGGTAGCAGGTACGCTCCTTGTAAATTCTGTTCAAGCTAAAGTGTTAATTGATTCCGGGGCTACAAAATCCTTTATATCCAAAGAATTTGTTCAAAAGTTAAATTGTGAGGTATGCATGTTACGTGAAGCTATAGTTATAGAAATAGCTAATTCAGAACGAATTCCGGTTACTCAAGTGTGTCCTCGTTGCAAGATTGATATTTCAGGGCATTGTTTTTACGCTAATTTGATACCCTTTCAGTTAGGTGAATTTGATGTTATCTTAGGAATGGATTGGTTAACAGAGAATAATGCCCAAATTGATTGTAAGAATAAGAAGGTAATCCTTAAACCCTCTGATAATGTAGAAGTTACCTTTAGGGGTCAGAGGCAGACTAGGAGATTTTTGTCGATCATTCAAACAAAGAGGTTGTTGAGGCAAGGATGCGAGGGCTATATGGCTTATGTCATGGATACTAGTCAAGAGGTGCCTAAGATAGAGGAAATTCCAGTGGTGAATGAATTTCTTGATGTTTTTCCGGATGAACTTCCCGGATTACCTCCGGATAGAGAAATAGAATTTACCATCGATATAGCCCCCGGAACTGAACCAGTGTCAAAGGCTCCCTATCGAATGGCACCCGTAGAGATGAAGGAATTGGCAGTTCAATTGCAAGACCTTCTGGAGAAAGGTATTATTAGACCTAGTGTATCACCGTGGGGAGCTCCGGTATTGTTTGTAAAGAAGAAGGATGGAAGTATGAGACTGTGTATCGATTATCGGGAATTAAATAAGTTGACCATTAAGAATAAATACCCTTTGCCAAGAATTGACGATTTATTTGATCAATTAAAAGGAGCAACTTGTTTCTCGAAGATTGATTTGCGGTCAGGATATTTTCAATTAAAGATTAGACCGGAAGACGTTCCAAAAACAGCGTTTCGGACTAGGTATGGGCACTACGAGTTCTTAGTGATGGCCTTTGGGTTAACTAATGCACCAGCAGCGTTCATGGACCTAATGAATAGAGTCTTCAAGAAATATTTGGATAAGTTTGTGATTGTGTTTATAGATGATATTCTGATATACTCGAAGACCGAAGAAGAGCATGCAGGGCATTTGAGAATAGCCTTAGAAACGTTGAGGAAAGAGAAATTGTATGCGAAGTTTTCCAAATGTGAGTTTTGGTTGAAAGAAGTGCAGTTTTTAGGGCATGTCATCAGCAGTGAAGGGATTAAGGTGGATCCTGCTAAAATTGAAGCCGTGATGAATTGGGACAGACCTAAAACACCCACAGAAGTTCGAAGTTTCTTAGGATTGGCGGGATATTATCGAAGATTTGTTCAAGACTTTGCGAAGATAGCTACCCCACTAACAAAATTGACGAGGAAGAATGAAAAGTTTGTGTGGAATGAGAAGTGTGAAGAAAGTTTCCAGGAATTGAAGAAGAGATTGGTGACTGCACCTGTATTGACACTTCCAGATGAAAAGGGAAATTTTGTGATCTACAGTGATGCATCTCACAAAGGTTTGGGATGTGTACTAATGCAGCACGGTAAGGTAATTGCTTATGCTTCAAGACAATTGAAACCTCACGAGCAGAAATATCCTACTCATGACTTAGAATTAGCCGCGATTGTTTTCGCCTTGAAGATTTGGAGACATTATCTGTATGGGGAAAAGTGTGAAATTTACACGGACCACAAGAGTTTAAAATATATTTTCACCCAGAAAGAGTTAAATATGAGACAGAGAAGATGGTTGGAATTACTCAAGGATTATGATTGTACTATCAACTATCATCCTGGGAAGGCGAACGTGGTGGCGGACGCTTTAAGTAGAAAGGAGAAAATCAGTATGTTGACAATGCCTGTGGAGTTATACAAAGAGTTTGAGAGGTTGGAGATAGAGGTATGTATGCCTGCAAGTAGTACAGACACGGTGTACACTATGACGTTTCAGCCAGAATTATTAGAAAAGATTCGCAGATGCCAGGAGGAAGTTATGAGCGGAGATGTGAACAAGTTAACAGGTGAGGAAATATGCACACAGGTAGATGACAAGGGGATATTAAGATTTTCTTCACGTATTTGGATACCCAATGTGACAGAGTTGAAGAATGAGATCCTACAGGAAGCCCACAGCTCGAAATATTCGATTCATCCAGGGAGTACGAAAATGTATCGAGACTTGAAAAGAAACTTCTGGTGGCCGGATATGAAGAGAGATATTGCTGAATGGGTAAGTAAATGTTTGACCTGTCAGAAAGTAAAAGCAGAACATCAAAGGCCAAGTGGGATGCTACAACCATTAGAGATTCCCGAGTGGAAATGGGAACATATTGCCATGGACTTTGTGGTTGGATTGCCAAGGACGAGAGCTAATCATGATGCTATCTGGGTAATTGTTGATCGCTTAACGAAATCTGCACACTTTCTTCCAATAAACGAGAGGTTCTCATTAGACAAATTGGTTCATTTATACATAAAAGAGATTGTGGTGCGACATGGAGTTCCAGTATCAATAGTCTCAGATCGAGATCCAAGATTTAATTCGAGATTCTGGAGAAGTTTTCAAGAATGTTTGGGCACCGAATTAAAAATGAGTACTGCTTACCATCCTCAGACTGACGGTCAGAGTGAAAGAACGATTCAGACAATTGAAGACATGCTCCGAGTTTGTGCATTGGATTTTGCAGGAAGTTGGGATGAACACTTGCCGTTAGTGGAATTTTCATACAACAATAGCTTTCATGCTAGTATCGGTATGCCACCATATGAAGCGTTATATGGACGAAAGTGTCGATCTCCAGTATACTGGGAAGAAGTTGGCGAGCGAAAGATACTCGGACCTGAGTTAGTGCAGCAAACCAAGGAAGTAATCCAACTTATTCAGAAACGGTTAGTGACAGCTCAGAACCGACAGAAGAAGTACGCTGATATGGCCAGAAAGAATATGGAATTCGAAGAAGGAGAGCAAGTACTGTTGAAAGTATCTCCGTGGAAAGGGTTAGTAAGATTTGGCAAGAAAGGAAAATTAAGTCCAAGATTTGTGGGGCCTTTCGAGGTATTGAAGAAAGTCGGGAAAGTCGCCTACGAGCTAGCTTTACCGCCTCATATGCAACATATCCATAACGTATTCCATGTATCCATGCTTAAGAAGTACCATCTGGATTCTAAACATGTCATTGAATATGAGCCGATAGAGATTCAGCCAGATTTATCTTATGTGGAGCAGCCTATCAAGATACTAGATCGAAAAGAAAAGGTTTTGAGGAATAAAACAATTCCTATAGTGAGAGTTTTGTGGAGAAATCCCAAGGTGGAAGAATCAACTTGGGAGTTGGAAAGCGATATGCTGGAGAAGTATCCTCAATTATTCTCTTAGGTGAGATTCTGGGGACAGAATCCTTTTAAGGGGGGAAGGTTATAACGCCTTAGAAATTTCAGAATATTTAATTACTAAAAGTTATTTATTTTATTATTAAATATAAATTATGTGGTGTGTGAATTGGTTGAGGAAGTATTATATTGTGGAATAATATTTGGAGGTCAGATTGATATTTTATATGTGTTATGTAAGCCCGACTATTTTAATTATATTTTTGGGATTTATTTCCTATTTATTTGTGTTATAATTACCTTCTGGGAATTTTATAAAATCATCGGGATTAGCAGAAATCCTGAAATCTTTTGCATTATTAACTTTATTAGTTTATATGACTTTTAAAAATATTTGGTGAATTATTTTTGGTTTTGAGGATTTTAAAATGATTTTATGAATTATTTTTCAATTTTATGGATTTAATCTTGTAAAATTCATATTTAATTTGTTTTTAATCCTAAAATTATTTTGAAAATATGTGGGGGATCGTAATTTTTCATTCTATATTTAGAAATTTTAAATTTTAAAGTTCCACCTATTTTCCCGTTAATTATATTTTTGGAAAAAATATTTACGTGGTTCGTTGTTTATTCAGAAGTGTATTAATTGAGTCCCCATCTATTTTTTCCCCTTTTATAACCCTCAATCCCTAAATTCAATTTTCCCCAAAAGAATTAAACATCATTCTCTCTCTCTCACGAACTCTCCCGCTCTCCCTCGATTATTCTCGATTCTTCCAGTGCACATCTCTCTCGTTCTCTGCCTTTTTCGAGTGGTGAATTAATCTTTAGCCTCAGTTTTTATTGTTACTGGTAAAGCTCTCCTCCTCCCCCTTGATTTTCTTTGTGCTGTGCGATGGCAGTGTGTGTGTAAGTAGTACAGTTGTGTGTGTATGGGTAAGCATAAGCGCGTATGTGTAAGTTTATGCGAGTGGCTCTTTGTGACTGAAATTGTGATTGAATGTTGGGGATTGTTGTTATGCTGGTCTATACAGTAATTGTTGTCCAGGAAATTGGTACTTTCGGTGTGGAAGTACCCATTTTGGGCACTCCATCGTGTTACCCTGTTTACAAATCACTGCTCTTGGCATTTTGTTTAGTTGAGCTGCGTTTCTGTGGGTCATGTCGAGCAATTCCCTCCCTTGTTCCTGTCTTTCTCGGCTGTGTGTTGTTGACATGAACTGTTTGGCAGGAATTGAAAGCTGGGATTCGAATAATTGATTGTATTGGTTCGATTAATTCCGGAAAATTTCTGATATTTGTTTCGTGATTTTACAAAATAATTTCGAAAATTATATAATTAATTTAGAGTGAAGTTTCGGGTCGGGAATCCGGAATTTGGGTACCCTCGAAACTTTGCCCCATCGACAATGATATTAATAATAAATTGAGTCGATGGTAATTGGCGATGATGATTATTTTCTGAGCCAAAAATATTTAATATTTAATATTTAATATTTACGTAATAAATTGTAATTTATTATTAAATTGGTATTAATTATTTGATCTATAATGAATTGGGATTTCAGTAAATTGGAAATGTGAATTTGGAACATTATTTGAAGTATGGATTTAATTGTTAATTGATGATTATGTTGGTTGTGTCGGCTGTATTCCGACTGGCAGTCCCCCGTATAAAGCGGATGCCGTCAAAATTTTTCTAAATATATTAAAATCATTTCTTGAAAACGAGTGGGTATAAGTATATAATTTATGCGAATTGTGAGTCGGGCTTCATATTTTAAAATCTACGTAGTGTGTGTTAACGTGACTATTTGGTTAAATACTTTTGTCTATGGCTTACATAAAGATATTATACGATTAAATAAACATAAATTAGGGAACTATTCGCAGGGGTAGACTAAGTGGAATGTTTATATTGATTAGCGAGTATTAAACAGGATTCTGAAATAGTGTTATATTGTGTGTAGATTGCGTGGATAAAGGAAAGGCTAAAGCTGAGGACGTAAAGACGCTTCGGATTCTGTGATTTTCTATTTAAGGCAAGTAAATTGCTTCAATTACCTTTCAAATGAGTTATGATTATAAAAGTCTGATTCATATGCTTATTTAAATTACTCTTGCTATAATTGTTCTGTTAATTTTCCGAAATTGCGAATACCTAATGGTTATACCCCAAATTGATTCTATTGATTGGTTGATTCTTTTAGTGAATTGGTTACATCCATATCCCTTGCAAGCATATTGTTCCACCTCTCTTTCAAGTAAACCACTTCACTTATATTTCCAGCGAATTATGATTATCATAACTTGATTCTTATGTAATTGATTTATCCTTGATATAATTGCTCTGATAATTTCCATTAATTATGAATATTCAATTGTTATACCCCAGGTTGACTATATCGTTTTTGTTAATCCTTTTTGTGACTTGACTCTAGTCAATACCCCTTTTTGCCATATCGAACTTGTCGATATTTAATTCAGAGATTACCCGACCTTGTTCTATTTGGTGAGATTTGAGATGTTGACCTGGAACGAAAGTGTCCAGGGTGTTTGGCAGTTGAGGTGGTCGATTGTTCCGACACCTGATGTCTAGTTATAGGATTGGACTGTTAGTTTTTAAAAATGTGGACCGTAAGGGTCGGACCAGATTCGTGGTCAGAAAATTATTAAGGCCAATGTGTGCCGTGGATCCATTAAGGACATTGCTGTGTGCGTTTGTCCGGGGTTAGTGCGTGACTGATCAGCAGCCTAACCTTATAATTGTTTTTATTTATAAAATGCATGATAGTCCAATCCGCTTCTATTCTATGATTCAGATAAAAGATGAACCTTTAATTGAGATATATATTGTTGATTGTTAATTCTTAAAAAATCTTGCAGACCTATCAGTTGTTGATGTTTTAATTTCATACATATATACTTGCTGAGCGTTTTGGCTCACTTGCTTGCTAATTCTGTTTCCTCAGCTAAGCCAGAAGATGTCTAGAAGAAGTGGCCCGTCGGGTTGGGGTAGTCACCGAGGCAGTCAGAGGGTCGAGGCGGTTGGTTGGGTAGTGACATATATCTTTGTTCATATTATATCTGTATTTGTAGGCAGATTATCATATTCGATGGGTTGTATATTATTTGATTCAGTTCTGGGTTGTAATAGCTATTGGTAGTTGTTTCATACAGTGACCTGTGTGCGGTCTGGGTTGTTATGGTTTTATTTTCTTATGGATTAGTATAACTTGTGCTTGTGGACTGTTTTAGTTATACTTAGTTGCTTGAGCAGGTGATTAGTCCGGTTTATGATTACATCATGCCGAAATTTCTAAAATTTCTCCTATATTAATATTTAATTGAGTATAAATGATTATTATTATTATTGTGGGCATGTGAGGGTGTTACAGTTGAGACATCGGTTATGTTTTGAAAACTGATGTTGTTGATAAGTATTTACATCGGTTAATAACCGATGTAATAAGTTCTTTTTAACATCGGCCCAGAACCGATGTAAAACACATGGACTTTTAACAACACCCACCTAGACATCGGTTTTGAAACGTTTTTACATCGGCCCAGAACCGATGTCTAATCCAGTTTTTCTAGTAGTGTGGCTCATGTTATCTAGAGGTCCATCATAACCTAATTTAGATAACATAGTTCTCACATCATCATCAGATGGTACATTCTCAAAATTTGTACTAACATGTAAGCGAAGTACTGAATTAATAACAGATTCAGTAAGATCAAATGAGTCTTGTCCTAAGTGTAGAACAATCTTACCTGATTGACTCTGAGTAGAATCAATTACCTCAGCATTCTCCCAAGCTTGTGAAACAGCTACTTGATTAATTTGTGGAGATGCTGTCAAGGCATAGCTTAATGGTCCTTTCGCCATAAAGTCCATTATCAGGTGAAAATCAGTTGACACCCCTTCCTTGTTGGTGATAGCTGCAACATGATTGTTCATCATAAAATCAAAGTCACCAAACTTGAAAGCTACTGATTTGGGTAGTCTTCTTTGAGTTGCCATTTTGATCTGTAAAGAATTTAAGAAATCTTTGAAATTGATTAGTGATTTTGAGAACTCGGGAGTGTTTTTGCTTTAGAGAATGAATTTAGAGAAAGCAATTACAAGATTAGAGTGTCAAAATAATTATATTTCAAAAATCCTTCAGACCCATTATCCCACGTTGACACGTAGGTTGACAGGTGTCAGTCCCTGAAAAATGCAGTTACCCATGACTTTTGGAAAATAAAATCCAAAAATGATTTCAAGTAAATAAGTCAAGGTAAAAACAAGATAAAAATCAATACTGATCAGTTTCCTCTTCCTGATGTGATCTACTCATCAGAATAATCACACAATTTAATGTGATTTTTGAATAAAAAGAATTACTAATCCTGATGTGAACACACTCGTATTACTGATCAATATCATCCTGATTCCAGAGACTAAATAGAGTTTCCACATGGCATTTTCTTTTACCTGAAAAAGAAATTACAAAATCAATTAGTTAAATTCATTCAATATTTCTTGAAAATACAAGAAATACAGCCATACATAATTATGACTGAATGCATTGATATCTCCCAAATGACTGTTCAGCTTCCCATGTCTTTCTATAAAAGAAACCGATGTCTTATGCCATTCTCCAAAACCTTTTCATTCTTTTCTCTTTCCATCACGGCTTTCAACCCGAAACTTCATATGAACCCTAGCTTTTGGTTCATTACCACTGAGAAGTTCTTTACTCTTGATGATCAGGAGCAAGTGAACTATCTCTTAGAGGAGATAACTTTTCTCATCAAGTCAAATATGGTTAATCTTAACCCAGATGATTTTCACAAATCTCCTCTAAAACATCTACCAGTTGGATACAATCCTCCTCTAATCTCTTAATTCCTTGAGGATGAAGAATTTGGTGAAGAGTCTGAGGTTGATCTTGATGGAGATTCTATTCATCTTCTTCAATAAGCATGAAGATGAGTCAGCTGCTCTCATTCAAGTCGCCCAGACAAGGAATTCATTGTTGAGATGCTCCTTGTCCTGAAGTTGATCATTGAGGATTGAAGCAGCAACAACTTTAGACAAGAATAGAATTATCAGTAGTAGTTAGACAAAAAAAGAAGAATTGTAATTCATTTTCATGTATGTAATTCTTTTGATTAATGAAAATACAGGTTTCCTTAATATCTACTTGTCTATCGTTGTTTATTGACTCGCATGAATAATGATATAAATTATCACTATGTATGTAATAAAACTTGCTAACATAGACTTAACAAAACTCAGAATTGAACCACCAAATAACATGAACTTCAGAATTTGGAACAGTAAGACACACAAATTTCACAATCCTGATACTGACGATACAATCCTGATGTCAATACTGATGACGTCGGCATACTGATAGCAATCCTGATGTTTATTAACAAGTCTATCATACTGTAATTTATCAAAGTAAAGTGTTACAGCTTAAGCATTTATCAATCAAGTATAGATCCTGACAAAATATCAAGTCTATAAGCTGAAACAACATACCTTGCTACTTGTGCAGATGTTAAAGATCTAAAAATATAACATTCCTAACTCACTAACCAATCTAATGAATGTGGCTTTATCAAGTGGTTTAGTTAGAATATCTGCAAGCTGTTTGTCAGTAGGAACAAAATAAAGTTCCACAGTACCATTTTCAATATGTTCTCTAATAAAATGATACATGACATCAATGTGCTTAGTCCTTGAGTGTTGAACTGGATTTTCTGCAATTTTAATAGCACTAGTATTATCACAAAACATAGGAATATTACTAAGTGTCATACCATAATCCATCAACTGATTTCTTATCCAAAGGAGTTGAGCACAACAACTGCCTGCTGCAATGTATTCAACTTCTGCAGTTGAGGTTGAAACTGATTGCTGCTTCTTGCTTGCCCAAGAAATCAATCTGTTTCCCAAGAATTGACATGTACCTGTAGTGCTTTTCCTGTCTATTCTACACCCAGCATAATCAGAGTCTGAATAGCCAATTAGGGAGAAATCAGATTCTCTTGGATACCACAAACCAAGATTTGGAGTTCCCTTGAGATATCTAAAAATTCTCTTCACAACAATTAAATGAGATTCCTTAGGATCACTTTGGAATCTAGCACATAAACAGGTAGATAATATTATATCTGGTCTACTTGCAGTTAAATATAACAGTGAGCCTATCATGCCTCTATAGCTAGTGTTATCAACACTCTTTCCCTTAGGATCAGAGTCTAGCTTAGTGGCTGTTGCCATGGGTGTCTTTGCAACTGCACAATTTTGAAAGTCAAACCTTTTTAAAAGATCTTTGATATACTTTGACTGATTAATGAAAATACCAGTCTCAGTCTGTTTGACCTGCAAGCCTAAAAAGTAATTTAGTTCACCCATCACGCTCATCTGATATTTAGACTGCATAAGCTTGGTAAACTTAGCACATAACTTTTCATTAGTAGAACCAAATATAATATCATCAACATAAACTTGAACTAAAAGAAAATCACCTTTTATATTTCCAAAGAATAGAGTTTTGTCAATTGTACCTCTTGTGAAGCCAATTTCAAGAAGAAATTTAGACAAAGTCTCATACCATGCTCTTGGTGCCTGCTTCAGTCCATAGAGTGCCTTGTCAAGTTTGTAGACATGATTTGGAAACTTTGGATCAACAAAACCAGGTGGTTGTTCCATATACACTTCCTCATCAAGCTTGCCATTTAGAAAAGCACTCTTTACATCCATCTGGTATACCTTGAATTTTGAATGAGCTGCAAATGCAAGAAACATTCTGAT
This sequence comes from Saposhnikovia divaricata, assembly GCA_036435485.1. Classification (NCBI taxonomy): domain Eukaryota; kingdom Viridiplantae; phylum Streptophyta; class Magnoliopsida; order Apiales; family Apiaceae; genus Saposhnikovia; species Saposhnikovia divaricata. The sequence goes on from CM071600.1 coordinate 171,717,387, forward strand.
TGCTTCCAATCTTGCTACAGGTGCAAAGGTTTCATCATAGTCAATTCCTTATTCCTGAGAATAACCATTGGCTACCAGTCTTTCTTTGTTTCTTACAATCATACCAGATTCATCTAGCTTGTTTCTGAAAACCCATTTAGCACCAACAATAGATCTATCTTTAGGTCTTGGTACCAGTTTCCAAACTTTGTTCCTCTCAAATTCATTCAATTCTTCCTGCATTTCTATTACCCAATCAGGATGCTGTAAGGCTTCTTCAACCTTCTTAGGTTCATTCTTTGAGAGAAAACAACTGTACAAGCATTCATTTTGAATTGATCTTGTAGTTCGAACACCACTATTTGGATCACCAATTATCAAATCCTCAGTATGATCCCTTGTCCATTTTCTAATAGGTGGTAGATTGCTCCTGCTAGACTCCCCCCCTAAGTTAGTGGTATCTCTTGTAGAAGAACTTTCTCTGCCTTCAAAAGCTCCACCTTGATCAGTAGAATCAGTAGATTCCGTACTGCTACTAGTTTCTGATCTTCCTTCATTAGACTCTGAAGGATCAGTTCCTGATGAAGTAGACTCTGAAAGACTAGTCTGATCCTGACCAGTACTGTGTTCTCCTTGATTGAATTACTCCCCCTCAACAGTAGCATTCCTTTGAGAAGCAATAGAGATTTCATCTGGAGAACCTTCATCATCACTGGAGAGAATCTCAGAATACTTAAGATTTTCAAATTCCAGATTGTCATGGCTTTCATCAGTTTGCAAAATTCCAAACTTCTTATCATCAAATGCAACATGAATTGATTCCATAACAATGTGCGTTCGGAGATTGTATACTTTGAAGGCCTTTGTTGCTAAATATCCTAGAAAGATTGCTTCGTCCGATTTGGCTTCAAATTTCCCAAGTTGTTCTGGATGAACTTTCAGGACATAGCATTTGCATCCAAAGATGTGAAAGTATTTCACACTTGGTTTCTTTCCTTTGATCATCTCATAGGGAGTCTTGCCATGAGCATTTACCAAGGTACAGTTTTGAGTGAAACATGCAGTGTTGATAGCTTCTGCCCAGAAATAGGTTGGAAGCTTTGCATCTGCAAGCATGGTTCTTGCTGCCTCTATGAGAGTTCTGTTCTTTCTTTCTACTACACCATTTTGCTGAGGTGTTCCAGGTGCAGAAAACTGTTGAGTAATTCCACTGTCTGCACAATACTCCTCCATTGTAGAATTCTTGAATTCTGTACCATTGTCACTTCTGAGCACTTTGACCTTGTACTCAGAGCTATTTTGAATATTCTTGACAAGTTCAATGATTTGCTGAGGAGCTTCATCCTTGTTGTGTAGAAAGAATACCCATGTGAACCTTGTGTAGTCATCCACTATAACTAGAGCATATCTTTTCTTGTTGATAGACATAATGTTTACTGGACCAAATAAATCAAGATGCAGCATGTGAAATGGTTCAGTAATGGAATTTTCTGTCTTGCTCTTGAAAGTGGTTCTTCTTTGTTTTCCAAGCTGACAAGCATCACAAAGTCCATCTTGCACATAGTTTGCTTGAGGTAGGCCTCTCACCAGATGATGCTTAACAAGTTGATTAAGCTTCTTGAAATTGAGATGTGAGAGCTTCTTGTGCCAATTCCAGCTTTCATCATTTGATGCCTTACTGTAAAGACATCTGACAGTTCCTTTAGATGTGTCACTCAAGATGGCTTCATATATGTTACCATGTCTCTGACCAGTCAGAACAATGTCTCCATTCTTCATATTCAAGATTTTGCATCCCTTACTGTCAAAGATTGATTGGTAGCCCTTATCACCCAGTTGACTTATGCTTAAAAGTGTGTGTTTCAAGCCTTCAACCAGTGCTACATTTTCTATGATGACATTCCCCAAAATAATTGAGCCATATCCCAGAGTTTCTCTTTTGTTGCCATCTCCAAAGGATATTACTGGGCCAGCTTTCCTCTCAAACTTTGTAAGCAGGGACTTCTTTCCAGTCATATGTCCAGAGCATCCATTGTCCAAGATAATTGAATGCTTCTTTCCAATGCCCTCCAAACAAAAAGTAGCTAGTTAGAATTTTTTAGGACCCAACTTTGATTGGATCCTTTCTTACTAACTTTTGAACCAACAGGCTTTGAAGATTTTTCTTTTGATTTACCTGTTGCAGAGTCAACCTTAGACTTAGATTTCACAAACTGTTTGTGACTAGGAGTTTCAGATTTCAGAGAATAATAGTCATAATACAGTTCATGATATTCCTTACACATATAAATGGAATGAAGTAAACTACCACAATGATAACAGGGTTCTTGTGGTTGGTATTGAATTCTCTGAGTCTTGGGGAATCTTGACTCAGTTTTCCAAGAAGGTTTTTGATTGCAGTCTAGGGCCAAATGATTATGATTTCCACATTTATAGCATTTCTTCCTAGGTGCATCAGGTACATTCTTGTAATTATTCTCTTTGTTAATACCTTCTTTTCCATTCCTATTTCTTCTAATCTTGCTAGACTCTGAAATACTTTCTAGTCTCTGTTTCAACTGAGACTTAGACATAATATCTATGTTTACATTCTTAGGTTTTTCTAACACTCTTTCATCTGAATTGTTATTGTTGATTCTTTTGTGCACAACTGGGGTACCTTTGGAATCAACAAATTTAACATGTTTAGGTTCAGAAACTATCTTCTTACCTTCAGACTTAGATGTGCTAGCTTCAGTTTTACTACCACCACTGACAATAGCTACAGTATCTTCTTGCCTAGCCTTATCAAAACCTAAACCATTAACTTTACCCAAAATTTGATTTTCAATGATTTCTTGAGTCTTTTTACCAGAATTGTTAATGGTTTTAATCACATCTCTCTCTTCCTCTAGTTCTTTTCTGACATAGTCATAAGCCTCAAGAATAAACAACATAATCATGCTTAGCTTTATCAGAACTTAACTTATATTCTTCCATTTGAATTAACTCAGATTCAAGAAAATTATTTCTACTAACTAATTCATCATTCTTAGCCTTGAGTTCATCTTTTTCACTAGCAAGAATTTTGAAATTAGTCATAAGATTCTTAAACTCAACATGAATAGATCTAATATCATCAGAATCTAAGCTATTAAATGAATCAAGAGAGTGAAGTGATACCTTAACAGAAGATGAAGAAGTTTTCTTTGGAGATCCAGGCTTGTCTGAAGCACTTGCCATCAATGCAATGTTGTCATAATCCAATTCATCTTCAGAATCACTGGAGTCTGCCCAATCCTTCTGTGTGACCATGAGTGCATTACCCTTTCCTGAATTCCTAGGCTTCTTGCACTCACTAGCAAAGTGTCCAAGCTCACTGCAGTTAAAGCACCTGATCTTGGCTTTATCATGTTTGATAATTGTACTCTTGCCTTTGTCATTCTTCTTCTCCTCTTTCTTCTGAAAAGTGCCTTTGGTAAATCTTCTCCTGTTGAATCTTCCTTTCTTGAAAGCTTTAGCAAACATAGCAAAGAGTTCTTGCATCTCTGATTCAGAATCATTATCTTCAGAGTCTATATCTGTAGTCTTTGACTCAGAACTTTCTTTGATCTTCTTCTTCCTCAAGTCTCTTTCAGTAGATTCAGACTTTTCTTCTGGAAGCTTCTTTGATTCAGACTGAGCAGTGAGTGCAACAGTTTTCATCTTTCCTTCACTCCTGCTCTTTTTCTGCTGCCTGTCAAGTTCATAAGCTTTCAATTTTCCATAAACTGCTTCTAGTGATATCTCATCAAGATCATTAGCTTCCTCAATTGCAGATATCTTTTCATTTTAGAAATCAGGAAGAGCTTTCATGAACTTCGTATTCATATCTTCCAAGTCATAATATTTACCATGCATGGCCATCTCATTGATGAGTTTAGTAAACCTATCAAAGGTGTCAGTAAGTGACTCACTAGACTTGGATTCAAAGTACTCATACTGTTGTATGAGAAGTGTCCTCATATTCTTCCTGACAGGTTTTGTTCCTTCACACTGAACCTTTAGATTGTCCCATATCTCATTAGCAGTTTTACACGAGAGACATAGTTAGTGAGAACAAAATCAAGACTGTTGAATAGTATGTTTCTCACTTTAGCATCCTTAAGAACGTTCTCCTTTTCCTTATCTGTCCATTCAGATTTAGGCTTCTCTGCTGTATGTTCTGGAACAACTTTTCCTTCGACAGTTGCTTGAGGAACAAGCCTTGTTGGAACAAAAGGCCCATCTCTGATTCTGTCAAGATAATCAAGATCTGTTGCTTCCAAGTGATGCAACATCTTCACTTCCCATAGAGTATATTCGTTTCTCTTGAGCATAGGGATCTTAGTATTACCATCCTTGTAACCAGACATGATTGCAGATCTTTATGATTATTCGAAATTAACCTGCTCTGATACCAATTGTTAACTCGAATAACTTGTAGAAGGGGGGGTTGAATACAAGTTATATAATCGTGTCTGATTTTTGCTTGATTATATGAACAAGAATAAACGAATGAATCAAACTTTGTTTGTATTAAAATAATCAAATACAAACTCTACCAAAGGTGTACAATACCTTTAGCAGCTGCTGACAATATAAATCTCTCTCTCTGTTTGTTCTCACTTGCTCACTTACGCACGCTTTTTACAATGATATAGAGAGTATTTATAATGCTACCTATCAATTAATAACAGAATTATAATCTATCTATGACAATATTCTGCCGTCCAGTTGATAGTTTCCATCAATAGAGAATTCGTTTCCTTCACGATATCTTCTTGCTTGTTTTCCAAAACAAAGATCCTGTTTTATAGCACTTGCCAGTTTCTGTAGCATCCATAATGACATCATCAGTAACACGACTGACATCATCAGTAACATGACTGATATCAGGATTTCCCATTGCATCAGGATCTGATTATCCCATCAGTATTTGATCAGGATCTAACTTAATGTATCAGGATCTGCTCCTCTGTTCCTAACATGTAGTCTCTGACGCACTGTTCCTGACTAAATTCTACAGAATACTGTTTAACACATATATCCTAAACAAAGTGGTAAATCCTTTATAAGATCAGGATATACAAGAAGTATCAGCAAAATTCTATTCTTAACATCACAACTTATGAATTATTCCTAACAGGGCTCAACTACCCTTCTCTCCAGATCTCATTAATTCTTTCCACGAGACACCTTTAGCCTCATGGACCTCCAACCTCATATTCCCTACCTTGTTTACATAGAACTGCACCAACATAAACTTGTTTGTCATTCATCAACATGCCATTTAGCTTATCAATAGCAGCACCATTTTTATTCTTGCTTCGTCATCTAATTTCTTAGAAAAATCACCACTACATTAATGTAGTCCTTTGCTGAATCATCATCGTTTATCATTTACATAGCGCTTTAATAGTCATTCATACGGGTTCCCTAATTTTCGGATCAAAGTCCTCTAGGAAGACAAAATAATCGCTATTCCCTATCCATGAGGAACACTTCCTGAACTTGGCGTAGATAATACATGAAGCAAACAAAATCGCAGCTATGACAGGTCGATGAAATTATTAATCTTATATCTTCAGTAGAAGACTGGAAGCTTAACGGTTCACTTAATCAATTTCGAATCATGGTCGTGGTTTACCTCAAATAGGATCTCCTAATGCAGGCAATATGCTTAAGACGACATCAGGAATCGAATGTTTAGTTAAACTATTCTTATGGTTGACTCTTGCACCAATATCAGAAGGAATGTAAATCCTCCACCACATTATGACCTTCAAGGTCCTTCTCAATATCGTTCTGTTTCATTGGTATGAGCATTCATAATTACTCTTTTATACTTAAAGTGTCGGCCACCTCATTGGCCTTTCCTGATAATAATAATTCCTTGTAATCAATGTTTTCTGGGCTTATTCCAACTTAAAATTATCTACCGCATTCCCATCACTGCTGGTTGAAAGTATTTTTCCTTAGACTCTGCTGAAGGAGAGAAAATATATATCATTGTTTTTTCCATAAGTCATTGCTCCCACCTTTCCGTGTGGACTTTATCACAGTTACTCCCAATTATACCTAGGATATTTCATCTCTTAATTCTTTCTTGTTTTAAGATAATCTTAACCTTTATTGGTTCCATCGGTAATTCCTCATGGTTCACACATGCCTCCTCTGGCATTATTTGTATTATCATGTCATACTTTCCCCATCAAACTTCCATTTTGGAAACTCAGAGTATCACCTTTCTCCTTGTAAGGTTTCTTAGGTCATCCTCATCATTCCTCCTATATCTCCTGGGTACAGGGTATATCAAACCTCATTAATTAATTCTATAACACTTCTGTCTATGTACTTTTCGAGACTCCTTTCCACAATTCCTTACAGGTTATTGATACCTTGGTCGATTCAACTTATATCGTCTGAATTCACAATGTCTTTATTAGGGGTGATGCTATCCTTTGTGCATCTCTAGGTTCGTCTTAATTTATGGATGTTCTACCCTCAATTCTATTTTCAAGGAATACTTACATTATCCTGAAATTGGCAATCAAATCATGTATCCTTAATAAGGGTCTATTTTCAATCATTGTCAACTTAATAATCTATAGGTAGCTTAATGCAAACCTCTTCTTTCAAACGAATGCTAGTCTACATGGCCTTCTAAAGACAACATATGTCTATCTATCTTACAGAAGTTGGTAATGGTAGCAAGGATGTTCTGGAAGATATTGGTCCTGTTCAACATAAGTCTCTTAGTACCTATTGCTCCTCTTGAGGACACTAAGCTTCAGATAACATTTATGCATCACACTGCACTATCTCTGACAATCTTCATAACCTTTCATTGGTCACTATCCTCAATCCTAATACGTCCATGGTATATATAAAATCCAACATCATGTATCTCAATTCATTTTATATCAAAAGTCCTCGCGGTTGGCGCTTGGTTAGAAGCACCCCGCTTTGTCCTTACATTGCTGGTTTAGTCTCTTGATAATCCTTTGAGACTTGGCCCCAACTGGCCATGCTAAAATATGTGAGTTTAGGGGTTGGCTAATAGCATCACTTTTCTAGAAGTTGTTGCATAGTGCCTTCTTCTTTGATACCTTTTGATCTTTTCAAAACTTTACTCCATATAAGTCTCAATCGACTTCTCGGTACCATCTCCGGTCACCTTTCCTTTACTTTTATCCTTTCGACTACTCTTATCAATTCCACGTGCCACATAAGCTTAACACTTCTGGCATAACAACCTTTCCATTTAAGTCAATCCCGGAATTTCTCAGTCCGACTTGTTTCTTAATTACATTTCCCTTTTTACCATCCAATCTCAACTTCATCCGTTTATCTCTATAATCAATCGTGATAATCGGGGTCTGTCTCCCAGCCCGCATAACGGTTACCTTACCCAATCCACATGGTTCGCTCCAGTTCCACTCTCTTTATTGATATCTTCTGATAATCAGAAAGATAAGGTTTGCCAAAATTCGTCGAATTTCCTTCCAGAATCTGGGAAATTTTGGGTCAATCTATCCGCCCACTGGTAACACTAAGAAGATTCATTTCGAAACCTGAAGAATAGTTCTAGGATCATCCAAACAGGTCGAACCATAAGCAGTTACAGTAACGGTATGATTGACATAAAGTTGGGAATCTATCCATTGGAAAGGAACCAAACATCTATACATCCCATAGAATGAAATCAAAAGTTCCAACTGAAACATACCACATCTCCCTGATACATATATGTCCTAATGGTTGATACTATCAAATGTCAGTCTACCTAATTACTAGTCTCAGAAGGAACGCTACCGTCGGAGTTAGTCGTTCCACAAAATTGGCACTACCAAGGCCCTCCGAATCTGGTGAACCGTGTTGTCCAAATATATTGGAAATTACACTGCCGTGCTGCATAAGCACAGTGCCTAACCCCGTATGAGATGTATCATAAAATATTGCAAAATTCTCTTTCTTCCATTTAGGCGACGCCAGCGCTGGGTCGTTACCAATTTAATTTTTTAGCTCCAGGAAGATTTTCTCTCGTTTTTCTGCCTATTCGACTTCTTAGTCCTTTGTGGGAGTGGTTGACTTTCCTCAATTGAGACTACCTTTTAAATCGGTGGGGTCCACCAACACTACTCATTGTTGATCGCATATCCTAATAACGGAACTTCATTTACCAGAATTCATACTCCGAGAACTTGGCAGACACTTGCTCCTTTAGGCCTCATCTTTAAAATATTTTCCATTATCTCTTAACCGCTGATCGTATTGCTCGATCCATTTATGATTCAGTGTCGGAATGAAATTAAGATACTATCATAATCCATTGAAGAAAAAGAAAGAACTTAATATCCCTCTGAGTCTCATGCATTTAAGGTTTCTGGTTCATCATTTTCCACTATCTTTACTTTCTAAGTTGATCCCTTCATAAAATGGACATCTCACTGAATAAAATCACCTTAGCAATCTCAATTTGGTTTCATAAATTATAACCTATGAAATCTGCCTTCTCATGGCGAATTACCATTGATAATATTCATACTAATCCCTTTTTATCAAATAGTATGGCACTTACTGCTCCTGGAGACTCTACTCCACGTCCTATATCGATGTCTTTGATAATCATGCATCCTTCTAACTCTTTTCTCATTAATCTGGAAGTCTCTTTGGATTCTTATCTAATCCCATATAAGACCTAAAGTAATTCTTCAAATCCGTGTTACTTGCTGGTACTTCATCCGGCAGTCCAGTTATGAATTCAGTATGCCTCTTTAATTCCCTTAATAACATCTCAGTTCTTTTACGCCCACTTCTCTGAGCACTATCCCTTAACTCTTACAGTCTCTCTGGCTGCAGCCCTCATTTCCTCAAAGGTAAACTTCCTTATCCTTACAGGATTCTCCTCCTTAGCTGAACCCTCTTCCGGGTCCTCAGTAGGGTACTCTCTCGAATCCACGATCCGATCTTTAGCATATTATCAAAGCATCACCATGCTACTGCTCGTACGCCTCAATGTCCGTCGCCTTACAAGTCGACACGAGAATGCGCTAAGCTACTATATGATACTTAAGAGTTCCCATAAGGGTTTTATATGTCAGTACTGCATTAAGTAGTCCGACTATGAACTTGGCAAGAGTTCTTATTATCTTGATGAATTTATTGTTTTAACATCGCGTCATCTCTGGGATATATAACGCACGCTCTGATACCATTTTTGTAACACCCCCAGATCCGGGGTCAGGGATCTGGTCGTTACGGCCTCAATTTCCTTCCACAAACCAACATAAATTAAATTGCAACCTTGTGACCCAAAATAATCAACATAAAACACACCCGTTATAGTCCCAGATATGAAATCAGAGTAACTCCCAAATTTTATTAATCACAAGCTTGAGTTGATACAACTCAAAGAATTAAAATGAAATTCTACTTGCTCTTTGCCATCCATTTATAGGGATCATATAATAAATACATTTGACACACAGATGCTAACAACTAGCCTACCAATAGCTTCCTCTTCAGCAATGGTAGTTATAACCTCAGCGGTAATCCTCTGACAGCCAACACCTGCTTGCGCCAAATGCGTTTTGCACGGGCCGTCTGATCTAGCTGTTGTTGTGACATAATAAATAAAGCAAGGGTGAGCAATAGCCCACCAACAATAATATACAGCTGAGCAACAATGATATATATATATAGGTCAACAATATCGTTGAAACCATATGCCATGCTTTTACGAAGATAGTGCCAGTATAATGTAAATGATGAAGTTACAAGGTAACTCAAATTATATTGTCTGTGGGAATATCTGCTATGCCAAAGATAAGCAAGATAGCATCATTTTCATAAAAGAGGAACTTGCAAGAAAGATATTGCAATTCCAGTTTCAAACAATTTTTCAACCCTGTTAACAATGATAATGTTGTAGAAAATTCCAACCTTGGATGATGAACTAATACTGGAGTATTCACCGTGCCCGCTGTTCCAATCCTTACAATGATCAGTCGTAGATTGTACAGCTGAAATGAGTTTTACTACCGGTAGAAGGAAGAACTGACGGATTTACTTGTCTACCGCCATTTTAGATCTCCCCGGCCAATGGTTGGGCCAATGGGATGGACCGGCGCTACTCGGCCTCTTACACGACTCCTAGTTCCAATAACATCCATAACTCTGAAGCGTAAAGATCTTCCCCCCCTTTCCCCAAGTTTAATACTTGTTGATAAGACTCCACAAAGTAGTTGTATCTAGTTGGAAAGGAAGATTCACCAATATTTCCAAAGCTGCTGCTTGTTAATGGATATAAACTTGTTCCAACACTCTTACCCCTCGAATGATGAGTGGGTACACACCAAGTCACGAGCGAAAAGAATAGTTTCAAAGAATTTATGACCGGGAAGTCAACAAGATAAATAACATTTCTCAAGTAAGGTTCCCTTATAATCTGAGAGATAGAATTGAACGAAGAATAGAGTTTCTGAGAACCTTCCTTGATAAGATAATATTGATAATAAGACTCAGAGATAATCTTTTTAATATTCGAGGGTCAAAGATGATATTCGAATGAAGTAAATCATTTTTAAACGAGTCAGAAGAATTAAATAAATATCCCAAAGAATATTTATTAAGTCAAAATATTGTAGGAATAATCCTAACATAAAATATTACTCGGAATAATTCTCAAATAAATATACACAAATACTATTCATTAAATAATTAATGAATATTTAAATAAATAGTACTTATAATACCAATAAAACTCGAATGAACATTCGTAATAATATTCACTGAATAAATAGTGAATAATCGGATTAATAATACTCATTGAAGAAGTAATTATCAAATGAATGTTCGAAATAATATTCATTGAATAAATAATGAATATTTGAATTAATAATACTGATTGAAGGAACAATTACCAAATGAATATTCAAAACAATCTTCAATAATTGGATCGACTTTAAACGGATATTGAAGATAATATTCATTGACCAAAGCAAGCTCAAGTGAATATTTAAAATAATATTTATTGAATAATTTAAGCTCGAATGAATATTCAAAATAACATTCATGAATAATCCCAAAGGAATATACAAATAATATTCATCATATTAATAATGGAAAGTATTTACTCAAATATTTTTCCCTGAAAATAATCACAATATATCAAGAAATACCGACTCCCGGTCTATACACAAAGAATGAGATTCAGATGCCCTTCACTTAAGGGTCTTAGCAATACTCGGCTTATAACCGATACGTTATCAATCCAGCTCAAAAGCCAACAATAATTCAAGGAACAAGTATCACAATATATATCTTGAAGATAGGCATGCATGCTATGGCATATGTATCAGAATACAACAGATATATATATATATATATTGTCACAACAACAGTTCCAAAGTATTGGAAACTTGCCTGGAATCCTGTAGGTGTAGTGTGCCTCGGTCAATCCGGTGATCTATCAATAGTCACAATATCCTAGGTTAATCACTTAATATTTCGAAAGGCTAAGTATAAATTTACTTAAGTCGAAACACGTTTTCGAATTATCTCGTTATACACCCTTTAGTGTAACTCTTTTTATCCCCGACACGATCCGACACTTGTTCGTTATTACGACACGTTATTATACTTACACTTGGTATATACTCGAGCCTTATAATTTCTAAGGTTGGTCGTTTAGGAACCGAGATTATACCTTGAGTTTTATCGCCCGTTTTCTAAGTGCTTGACCAAAGTTATAACCAAGTATGCTTTTTAGGGGTTCGTTCGCGTTTAACCTTGATTCGAACATTTTTATAAAATTGGAAAACGATCCATTTGTTATGAGGTTTTCTCTCACACCTTCTTTTTTACCTATAGTATTTAATTATCAAGATTTGCCACTGAATAAATAATATTAAAGGGGATCAACTTTGATTACGAACTTTCGATTACGGTTTCGAACCACTTTTAGTACTTTGATTATATCTCCTAAACCGTAAGTCTAAATGCTTCGATTTTTATGCCAAAACGATCTATGACTCGAGATCTACAAGGGTATGTCATATACTTATCAAGTCCAGAAAATTATACCAACTGTTAAGCTCAGTTTGTTTTAAGGGTTATCGAAATTTCGGCATTACGACGGCTATAAATCGGACATTTCCAAATTTATTTCAACACAACCAAGCCACACCGGGCATACCATCAATCTTACACACATAATACTCATCTTTAACAGTCCAAGAACATCTCTCATATCCATCATTTGAATCATGGTTTTATAACTACTAAAACTACTACATAATCTCATAAACATGCTTGTACTAACATCATCAACTTATATCATCTAAAACCACCAAAACTTAAAGTCAAAGCTAGGGTTCAAGAGATGATTACCTTCCTTGGAGTGTGGGTAAGCATTAATAAACCTTGGGTAGTCCTTAGAACTCCTTAACAACCTTGAACTAACAGGAATCAACAAGAATATAATTAGAGGTTTTCGGATCTGCTCAAACCCAGTTGAAAGATCATGAAAAACGAAGGCCTTACCAAGGTTTTCTGGACGAGGCTTCTATAGGAGAGTTGTAGAGTATCTAACCAGATTTCCAACAAGCTAAAGAACACAAAATTTCATTGAGTAATGAAGGAGATATGGCCGTTTGAAATTCATCACAGAAACTGTCAAGGATTCTGGGCAGCTCGGTTATCCATCTTGGGGGGGAGTTTTGACTAGGCTACACTCATTAGAATGCCATGAAATTTTGAGCGAATATTTCCCATGGAGTAGAGAGGCTTGGGTTAAAATTTGGTGATTTTATCATGGATAGAAATGGAGATATGAATTTTCTTCTTTGAGGTGTTCTTGCTAGGCAGTTTGAGAGAATGAGAGAGAATGGAGTCTCTTGCTTGGTTGCTTTGGATAAGAATGCATAAAGTGATGTTGTTTAGATAATATCTCATCTAAGGCTACTTTAATAAAGTGATGATGCAAGGAATGATGTTTTTGGATGAGCATGTGTTGATGTTTAAGTGGTAGAATGATAAAGAGAGGATAAGTACTAGTTGATTTCTAAGTGTGCTAGTTACTTGAGTAACTACTTGGTTGCTTGATAATATCCCCTAGCACATGCCTGCATCTTGCTCTCTGCTTGCTCTTTTATCCGGTTATTGCTCAATTCATTGACCGTTCGTAAGAATAACTCATTCGTTTCTAGTTAGGGTTTTACCAAAAACATTCTTAATATTTATACTATCATTCTCCATCTTTCTTAATACTTCTCGCATTTAAATTCCTTAAATCCTATTAATAAATCCTTAAGTCTTTTGGTGTCCAGGGAAATCTCGGAGAAAATAAAAGTGCTAATTTTTTGAATCAGATATCGTTTATACACTTATTTTCTCCTCGGATCACTAATACGAACTCAGAAATCCGTTCCGGGTACTTCTATATAGCGTCGTCTAACTCATATTCTCATTTCCACCAAGAACACTATTCACACTTTATTCTCTTTATATTCCTTATATTTATAAAAATGTCCTTATTCTCTTTCGGGCGTTCCTTAACCCTTTCACGGAACCACTGGACTAATAACAGATATCGATTTGGATGACATGAGAATATTTCCTCTATTTGGAATTCCCAAATCTTATCTCCCTAGGAGATAGATTATTCCAATCTAAGTTGTCAACCCATTGCATTCTTCATGACATATAATCATTAGAATCTATATCCATTCAACATTCATTCATTAGAACTGTTAATACCTTGTAGTTGGAATCACTGTTCATTCTTTCATCAATATATAATAAAAAGTTTTAATTCTACCGAAAATTTGGGTTCTTACACTCAAGAGACTTAGAAACATTAAAGTGGCAAGAAAAGTCGTCAGAATAATCATCACAAGTACGACTCATAAACTCTTCCTAAATTGGATCCTTATATTCCAAAGCAAGATTTTTAATTTCATCAATCTTATATTCCTCCTCAAGTATAATTGGCACTCGTCAATTTTTATCTCGTCTACCAATGTATTAAGCTCAACAATATTTTATAGATTTGTTAGAATTTCAGTTGCATCCAAATTATCATTATCATGCATGGGACAATCATCAACTAAACAATCATCAACTAAATAAGCAAACTCATCAAACACAAAATTTTCATCAATTGCTAAACAAGAATCATGGATCATTGGAAACTTGACACAAGGAGGAATTTGAAGACAACCGTTATGCATCACAAGTTGAACTTCCATAATAAAACTATTTCTTTTACCATTCTCGTCGTACCAACCTATTGATTCTACTTCACATGGAATATCATTCGTACTAGAAATCTCAAAAGTTGGGTCATCAAAGTTTTTAAAAAGTCCCAAAGAAAGTAAAGTAGGATTAGAATGAATTAAGCTCTTGTCAACATCACTGCAAATGTATGGATAAGGATCATGATATTGATTTTCAACGGCGCATGAAAAAACAGTTCTAGGTGGGTATGGATCATAGTACGAGTTCTCAGAATAGAACGAATTCACATGATATGGATTAAAATCTGCATAAGCATTGAATTGTTGGAAAGGATTGAAGTCTTGATATCGTTCCTGATCGCTATAGAAAATCTGAGCGTTATTCCAACCATAGTTGTAATCTATGTCGTCTCTCTATCTCAAAAGCTTGCTCTAGGTTCATCAAAGAAACCTGTAGACACACCAAAAAAGAACAAAAGAGGGAAAAAAATATGTACAAGATAAAATCCAAACTACAAGAAACAATTAACTCAAAATCAATATTGCTGCCTTCCCCGGCAGCGGCGCCAATTTGTTGAAGTATATTTTTAGAGTTTCGTTCACATGAAAGGACTGATATTAATACCAATTCTAAGTCTTTTATCTCTTACAGTTCAGAAGTGTGGAAATAGTTTGTGGGTATTTTAATTATCAACTAATTAACCTAATAAATAAATAGAACTATATAACAAGTATGAGAGAATGATCCAAGAATCGGAGTTCTTCAATTGGCTATCATGAATGTCTAATTTGTGTCTCTTGTTTCGTTAAAAACAATCCTTCTAATGTTTATTAAATCCTCTCCCAAGGTAAATTATAGTGCCTACAATCATCCCTTAATCGCCACTCCCATGGTCAATCAAATTATGGCTACAGACTATTAAGAACCAAGGATTTTTAGTTTCACAATTCCCATATCAGTCTCCCGATCTAATACTTAAATTATGTCTATCATATCGTGTACTAGAATTACAACTCCTCTCCCGATTCGTTATAATTCCTACAGATTCAACTAAAAGTTCGCGACTCTTCTAATTGTATAAAGCGCTCAATGACAGATTAACAATAACAAGAAAATCACAATACAATCAGACAAACTTAATAAGCCAATGAATACTACACAACTCTTGGATAAAGGGATTAGCTACTTATGATAAGATAAAACAAATATGAATTAAGAACGAAAACCATGATTTTAAGAATTGAAGTACAAAGAATACAACTTGAATAGTTACTTTGAAGTCCGGATGAATCCCTTCACTCCTTCTTCCAATCTCCCTCATAAAGTGTTTCTCTCTCCCTCTCTCTATTACTATAATCTTTGTGTATATGTATGTAATCTGGCTATCTATGATATCATAGTGTTTAAAACCCTACATATGTTTATTTATACTTGGATGGGCTTTTTAGGAGCCTTCTCATGTGTATATAAAAGACTTAGAACTAAATAATAGAGCTCTAATATTAAAAATCCCGTCCAGATACAAGGCCTTAAAAATCAGCTTCAAGCCCTTGAATGCCAAAATACAGGACCTTGAATGTCAGCTTCAAGCCCTTGAAAGTTTCTGCGCATGTCCTTCACTTTTGCTTCTCTTTTACTCCTTTTCTTTCAATGTTATCCTAAAATATCAAAAATCATCTTAGCACCCAATCCAAATTAAAATGCTACTAATAATGCTAATCAAGGACAAAATATTTATAAACCAAGGACAAATGAGTGATAACATGCTATAAAATATATGCAAACTTAGCATGTATCAAAGTGCACCTGATAAATTCTGGGGAGATAATGTTTTATTTGGCACTTATTTGATCAATAGAATGCCCTTAAAATCAATATCATATCAGACACTTTATTACAGATTATATAATTCTTCTCCTCACTTAGATCATTTAAAACCTTTTGGATGTTTATGCTTCTACATCTAGTGTAAACAGACCCAAATTTGTTCCAAGAGCTAATATTCATGTGTTTCTAGGGTATTCCAATTCTCAAAAAGGGTATAGGGTTTATGATCTCAAACATAACACTATATCTGTCTAAAGGGATGTATTTTTTTATGAGAAGTCTTTTCCTTTTTCAATGCTCAAATCTTCTCACTCAGAATCTCAATTACTAAATGAGATTTTTCTTCCAGCTATTACCAAGACTGTTGAACATCATGACTTCCCAATCTCTGCTAATTCTACAAAACCTGTATCTGATTCTTCGTCTAATTCCTTTTCTGATGATATCAATAACTCTAATCCTGTTGATAATATAAATAACTCTAATTCTAAGTCTAATATTGTTGATCTTAGTACATCTAACCCTGTTGATGATGTAATTACTTTACCACCTACAAGTCAGTCTGCTAGAGTAAGAAATCCACCTTCTTATCTAGCTGATTTTCAATGTCATTTGTCTCAAAAAGATTCTTTTCCATCTACAAATTGGTGTATCATTATTCCTCATACTTCTCTTCCTAATACTTGTTATAGTTTATTAGCTTCAAACTCTGTTATCA
The DNA here is from genome assembly GCA_036435485.1 of Saposhnikovia divaricata. Taxonomy (NCBI): domain Eukaryota; kingdom Viridiplantae; phylum Streptophyta; class Magnoliopsida; order Apiales; family Apiaceae; genus Saposhnikovia; species Saposhnikovia divaricata. The sequence continues at coordinate 171,734,152 of CM071600.1, forward strand.
TTAGACCTTCTTGTTATCAAGAAGCAGCTGCTAGTTCCATCTGGCAGGAAGCTATGAACAAAGAATTAAAAGCTTTAGAGGATAATCAGACCTGGGATTTAGTGGATCTACCACCTGGTAAGAAGGCTATAGGTTGTAGGTGGGTCTACAAGGTTAAACTTCATGCTGATGGTACATTAGAACGTTGTAAGGCTCGTTTGGTTGCTAAAGGGTTTACTCAGAAATTCGGAGTTAATTATCTTGAAACTTTTTCTCCAGTGGTGAAAATGAGTATTATGAGATGTATAATAGCTTTAGCAGCAAGTATAAAATGGCCTTTATATCAATTAGATGTTAATAACACTTTTCTACTTGGTGATTTGTATGTGGAAGTGTATATGACACCACCTGAAGGGTATCCTAATCCTTTTAACAAAGTCTGCAGATTGAGAAAGTCTTTATATGGCTTAAAGCAAGCTTCGAGACAATGGTCAGCCAAACTAGCTACTGAGTAAATTGCTCAAGGATTTACACAGTCGAAACATGATTACAATCTTTTTATTTACAAGTCTAGTACTACCAACACTATTATGGGGGTATATGTCGATGACATAATAGTGACTGGTAGTGATTCTTCCCATATTCAACAGAACAAGAGTCATTTAAATGATGTTTTTAGCATTAAAGACCTTGGAATTTTACATTATTTTCTGGGAATAGAAATCACATATGTGCCTGAAGGTATAATACTTAGTCAAAAGAAATTCACTAAGGATTTATTAAGTTCTTGTATTGAAGATCTTTCTTCTCGAGCTGTTACTCCTTTGCCTATACATTTGAAGCTTACTTCCAACGAAGGTACTCCATTACAGAACCCAGAAGCTTATAGATCTCTGATTGGCAAACTTAATTTCCTCACAAATACTCGACCAGATATAAGCTACTCAGTTCAGGCTTTAAGTCAGTTCGTGCATTCTCCTATGAGTTCTCATTATGAAGCTTTATAAAATACATACCTTACATTATGTTAAACATACTGAAGGACAAGGAATACTTTTGAGGGATTCCAATAACCTAACTTTACAGGCATATTCAGATTCAGATTGGGCTTCTTGCCCAGTCTCTAGAAGATCAGTCACAGGTTATGTGTTGATGTTTGGTAACTCTCCTATTGTTTGGAAATCTAATAAGCAGTGTGACATCCCAAAAATCCAGGGTACAGATTTGGGGCCACGAACCACAACTAACATAATAAAAACCTGGAAATAAGCCAAAATAATAAAGAAATACCCCTGATCCAAGATCGCATACAGGTTATGGTATGAAATAAACTAATATATTACATCTTTATAGTCCAATCTCAGAATAAAATTATTATACAAATTAATAACAAACTAAGTCCTTCTGCTGAACTAGTTAAGCAACCTCTAACAAGCTCTAACCACTACCTGACCAAAGTCAACAACCCGAACGTCACCTCTCGCTGCTGGAACAGGAAAACTCAACTGACCACAAGGTCCACTAATCATCTCTCAAAACTGGAGAAAAATAAACAACAATGCAAGAGTGAGCCAACAATGCTCAGCAAGCGTATATAGCTATAAATCAATGTCAAGAACAATTATGAGTTCTGAACAACAAGAATAATCATCATATGCTGTGAAATGAAACAGCTGAAGAAATTAGATATCTTAACGCTAAGGTGAGCCAACAGTGCTCCACTAGAATAAAATGCAACACCAACAAGAACTGATATGAGTTCTGATAATCAAAGGTAATCATCATACGCTTCAAAGGAGTCAGGCTTTAAAGCCCTTCAAACTCAACGCATAGATTAGAATTGGATTTTTATATATTTTTAAAAAATAATAAGGTTAGGCTACTGATCAGTCACGCACTAACTCATGACAATTGCACACAACAATGTCCTATAATGGATCCACGACACACATTGGCCTTATTAACTTCCGACCACGAATCTGGTCCGACCCCTTACGGTCCATATTTCAAAAACATTCCAATTCTATATTAACGCACTAGGTGTCGGAATAATCGATAACCTTTTCCAACCAAATAACTGGAAAACTCACGTTCCAGAGCAACAACTCATGATTAAAGAGTCAATCAGGAAGTAACAATATCCTCTGGTATCGACGAGTTCGATACAATAAAGGGTGATAAATGAATAATCAAGATCATCAATAGATATCGACGAGTTCGATAATAAATGGGGTGATGAATATAAAGAACAATAATTTGAATAAGTATCGACAAGATCGATATGAGTAATTGAGGTCATAACACCATTAACTTAATTAAAGAGAGAATCTACTTGAGCAAAAATAAAATATAACAATTACAATGTGATTAACAACAATTGAGACTATAAGATAAAGCAAGGATATAGTCAAGTGCTAAGCATTTAATAAAATTTTCCAACACATTGTAAAGTTTGAATCAACATAAGCGAATAAAGTAGTTTAAAACGATCATTTGTAAAATAATTCCAAGATAATTAATTGTAGGTCAGTTTGAAGAAAACATCTCCTAAAAAGGGTCCATCGGGTGAAAATCATAATCAGGAATCGTGCTCAAAGATTTTTATAACATTTTAAAATCTTGGATTTCCTCTGTTTTAGAATGTTCCTTAAGCACTTTGGAAGAAAATAAAAGAAATGGTACTTTACTGAGGAATCCAATAACATACCATGTATTCAATTAATATTGAAGAAAAGGTTATTTGTGAAATCATTTGAAAATTAACAATTGAACTATAGGTGAAGAAAATAAACATTTGCTTGCTATTTGAAGAAGAACGTCACTTGGTAAACATCATTTGCCCGACACATTTTATAAATAATAGGAAGAGATTTGCATCACTTGAACGATAAGTGAGGAAAAACTTGCCTCAATACACGAAGTTTCCATGTAAGAACCCAATTTTTGGTAGTAATTAAAATTTTTATTATGTAATGGAGCATAAGTGTAACAGTGGTTCTAGTGAATGAATATATTTAACAAATTTTGATTCAAATGTTTATGTGCCGTGAACAATGCAATTGGTTGACAACTTAGATAAGAATAATCTATCTCCTGGATAAGTAAGATATGGTAAATTCCAAAGAGGAAGGTTATTCTCATGTCATCCAAATCGATATCCGTTATAAGTCTAGTGGTCCCGTAAAAGGGTTAAGGAACGCTCGGGAAAATGTGAGGACATTTTTCTAATTATAAGAATTAAAGAGAAAATAAGCAATGAATAGTGTTTTTGGTGGAAATTGGAATATTATCAGACGACGCTATATAGGAGTATTCGGAACGGATTTCTGAGTTCGTATTAATGACCGATATGCAATATATGTGTATGTAAACGATATCAGATTCAGAAAAATAACACTTTTATTTTCTCCGAGATTTCCCTAGACACTGAATGATTTAAGGATTTAATATAAAGATTTAAAGGATTTAAATTTAAGAATTATAAAGGAGGATTAAAGATGTGAGCAAAAATATTAAGAAGATTTCCGGTAAAACCCTAACAAGAAATACTTGAGATATTCCTCCGAACGATCAATGAAATTGAGCAATAACCGGACAAAAGAGAAAGCAGAGGACCAAGATGCATGCATGTGCAAGAGGATATGATCAAGTAACTAAGTTAGTTACAAGAGGAACTAACAACATTAGAATCAAATTAACTAGTACTTAGCATAACCTTCTCATCTTATCACTAAAACATCAACACTTATCCATCCAAAATACATCATGCATGACCTAGCACTTTAATAAAGCTACTTTATGCCAAAGATATTATCAAGAGACATCACTTTATGCATTATTAGCCAAGAAACCAAGGCAAGAACCCATCCTTTCTCTCCATATAAGCCATTCGGCTTTCCTCTTAATTCAAGAACACAAATCAAGCTTCCAACCATTGTTTGATCTCCAAATTTTTATGGTGAGTACTACATTTCATATAATAGCTATCCTAGAAATCTTAGCTTCAAACTCCACTTTTTCCATTTTCAAATAAATCATCAAAGTCTAGGGTGAATAGTAACTTTCAAGAACTAATGTTGTTTTCTTCTTTTCTTTGGTTGATCTAAGTTGTATTAAGGCTATACAAGGGCTAACCAGGGTCTGTTAAGGCTATTACATACTCCAAGGAAGGTAATCATCTCAAGAAACCCTAGCTCTTAGTTTAAGTTTTGATGATTATTGGATGATTTTAGATTAGTTATATTTATGATGTTAGTACAAGCATGAAAGCATGATCATGTAGTTAGCTTTATTGATCTAAGAAAGATGATGAATATGATGATGAAGTAAGTGTTCTTGGACTGTCAAGATGAGTATTATGTGTGGAAGATTGATGGTATGCCCGGTGTGGCTTGGTTGTGATGCTTTAAATTTTGAAACGTTCGATTTATAGCCGTCGTAATGCCAAAATTTAATTAAACCCTTAAATTTGTGCATAAAAGTTAGGATAAATTTCTGACCTTGATGAATATATGACCTACCCTTGTAGATCTCGAGTCATAGATCGTTTTGGCGCAAGAATCAAAGCAAACAGACTTACGGTTTAGGAATTATGGTCAAATTAGTTAAAGTAGTTCGAAACCGTAAGTGCGAGTTCGTAACTGAAATTGAACCCCCATAATATTACTAATTCAGTGGCGAATCTTAGTAATTAAATATTAGAGATCATAAGGAAGGTGTGGGAGAAAACCTCGTGTCAAACGGATCATTTTTCAATTTCATAAAAATATTCGAATCAAGGTTAAGTGCGAATGAACCCCTAAAAGGATACTTGGTTATAACTTTGGAAAACCACTTAGATAACGATCGATAAATCTCGAGGTATAATCTTTCGACCTTAGAACTTATATGGTTTAAGTACCTACCAAGTGTAAGTGTAATTACAAGCCTTAATAACGAACAAATGTCGGGTCATAACGGTGTTAATAAGAGTTACGCTAGAGGGTGTATAACGAGATAATTTGAAAACGTGTTTTTAACCTAAGTTAAATATATACTTAGCCTTTAAAAGCGTTAAGTGATTAATCTTGAATATTTTGATTCTTTTTAGATCACCGGACCGACCCAGGGCACGCTACCCCTACTCGACTACCAGGTAACTTTCCAATACTTTGGAACTGTTGTTGTGATAATATATATATATGATTTGATTTTGTTATACATATGTCATAGCATGCATGCCTACTTTCAAGTTATATTGTGATACTTGTTCCCTGACTTAATATTGGCTTATAAAATAGATAGATAATATATCAGTTATAATCCGGATATTGCTAAGACCCTTAGTGAAGGGCATATGATTTCATTCTTCAAGTATAGACCGGGAGTCGGTATTTTGAAATAGATGGATAGTCGTGGAAACCCGGAGGGATTCCAGTGATAGAATATTATTATTTCGAGGATTGTTATTTGATTATGAAATCTTTCGAGGAATGTTACTTGATTATTACCTCAGTCGAGGAATATTAAATGAATATTATTTCCAATATTCCCTTTTGAGCTTTACTTATTTAATGAATATTATTCTGAATATTCATTTAAGGTCTTATTTTCTTGTGAACATTATTTTGAATAATTATTCGAGGAATTATCTATTTAATAAATATTTTTATACATACTTATTCAAGGGTTATTTTGAGCAATATTTTATATTGAGAATATTCTTTAAATATTTATGATTTAATAAATATTCTTGGAATATTTATTTAATTCTTTTAACTTGTTTCTAGAATGATTAATTTTATTCAAATATTATTTTCGACTTCCAGATATTATGTAAATTATTTCAGAGTCTTATTATTACTATTATTTTTATCAAGGAAGGTTCTCACAAATTCTATTATTCATTCAAATCTATCTTCCAAATTATAAGGGAACCTAGCTTGAAAATTGTTATTTATTTTATTGATTTTGTAACACCCCCAGATCCGGGGTCCGGGATCCGGTGGTTACGGTTTCCAATTCTGTCCACAACACTTGAACTTTCCTTAACATAAAATAAATTACGTCTCTATAACCCAACACAATAATATAAAACACACCCGTTATAGTCCTAGAGATGAAATCAGAGTAACACTCAAATTTTTATTAATCACATTATGAGTTCTTACAATCCAAAAGAATTTCAATATAAATACATACTCTTTGCCATCCATTTACATAAGGCATACTATACCATATTCTTGGTACTGAAAGAATAAATATACCCTACCAATAGCTTCTTCTTCAGCTCTGGTAGTCTCATCGTCCTCGCCCGCGTCGAGTGCGCCTTGTGCGAGTCATCTGGTCTAGCTGTTGTTGTGATATAATAATAAAGCAAGGGTGAGCAATAGCCCACCAACAATAATATATAACTGAACGATAATGTATAACAGTTCAAAAGTATCTTTCAAACCATATGCCATGCCTTTACGGAAATGATGCCAGTATAATATGAACGATAAAGTTACAAGGTAACTTAAAGTATTTGTTTGTAGAAATATCTGCTACATCAAAGTAAGCGAGATATTCTTATTGTTATTAAGAAGAGGAACTTGCAAGAAAAGGTTGCAATTCCAGTTATGACCCTTTTCCAACTCTGCCAACAGTAATCATGTTGCAGGAAATAAATAAATTTGGATGATGAACCAATGATGGAGTATTCACCGCGCCCGCTGTTCCAATCTTGATGATCAGTCGAGATCGTACAGCTCAATTTAGATTTACTACCGGTAGAAGGAAGAACTGACGGCTTTACTTGTGTACCGCCTTACTAGCTCTCCCCGGCCAACGGTTGGGCCAAAGGGGATGGACCGGCGCTACTCGGCCTCTTACACGACTCCTAGTTCAAATAGAATTCATGATTCTGAATGTAACGTTCGTCCCCCTTTCCCCAAGTATAATACTTGTTGATAAGACTCCACAAAGTAGTCGTATCTAGTTGGAAAGGAAAATTTACCAATAACTCCCAAGCTATTACTTGGTAACGGATATCAACTTGTTCCAGTAATCTTACCCCTCGAAAGATGAGAAGGTAAGCAACGACTTAATAAGTCAACAGCACCCGAGTTGCGAGTGAAGGGAATACTTTATGACCGGGAAGTCGACAAGATAAATAACATTTTTCCAAGTAAGGTTCCCTTATTATTAAGAAGATAGACTCAAAGATGAATGATGTCTGGGAACCTTTCTTGATATAAGATTAATAATAATATGACTTTGAAATATTTTCTATAATAATCGAAGAAGATAAACCTTATCGAGGTTATTCTAAGTATGGAATAAATATTCAGAGAATATTTATTGAATTAAAATATTTTACAGAATATTTGGGAATATGAAAGAATATCTTTAATCAGAGTATTTCTCAAAATAATCCCTGAAGAGATATCAGGGGAATATTTATTGAATAAATAAATATTTAAATGAATATTCAAAACAATATTCATTAATTAATAAGACCTGAAAAGAATATTTAAGGTAATAATCATAATTAATTAGGAAATTTAAATGAATATTCAAAAGTAATATTCATTGAATGAATAATATCTTAAATGAATATCAAGTAATATTCATTTAGTAATCCAAGCCTTAAGGAATATTCGAGATAATATTCGATAATTAAATCAAGCTTCAGATGAATATTAAAATAATATTCATCAAGTATTTAATATCTTAAATGAATATTCGAAAGTAATATTTATTTAATAAAATAATAATCTAAAAGAATATCCAAATAATATTCATCTAACAGTCTCATCTTTAGAAGAATATTCGAAATAATAGTCGATAATCAATTCGACTCTGAATGAATATTGAGAAGTATTAATCGTTGAATAGTTAAATTCAAATAATTATTTGAAGTAAGGATCGTTAAAATAATTAGTCTCGAACGAATATTCAAATAATATTCGTCGCCCAAATAATAGAAAATATTTACTTAAATATTTTCCTCCGAGGTGATCTCGATATATCAAGGAATATTGACTCCCGGTCTATTTTTGATTAATAAGATGTATACGCCCTTCTATGAGGGTCTTACAATAATCGGCTTATAACTGATATATAACTATCTAGCTTATAAGCCAACAATAACATTCAGGGAACAAGTATATCACTTCAACTTGAAAGTAGGCATGCATGCAATGGCATATGTATATCAGCATATATATATATATTTATTCAATCACAACAACAGCCTAAAAGAAGGGAATTGAAACTTGCCTGGTAGTCGAGTACGGTAAGGGGTAGTGGTAGCGGGTCCCGGTTCAGCTTGGTGATCTATAAATAGCCAAGGCATTCGGGATTAATCACTTAACATATTAAAAGTTAAGTTATACTTAATTCGAAACACGTTCTTGAGTTATCTCGTTATACCCCTTTTTGTGGATTACTTTTATCACTGATCCGACCCGACATCCGTTCGTTAATACGACATGTCATTGTACTTATACTTGGGACATACTTAAGTCATATGAGTTCTAAAGTCGATCGTTACGAGCCAATACTATACTCCGAGTTTTATCGTCCGTTTTCTAAGTGTTTTACCGAAGTTATAAAAGAGTCGTCTTTTAGGGGTTCGTTCGCGTTTAACCTCGACTCGAACATTTTTAATAAATCGAAAAATGATCTTTTTGACATACGGTTTTCTTTCACGCCTTCCTTTTTACCTCTAGTATTTATTTACCAAGATTCGCCATGACGTTACATAGTTTACGAGGGTTCAATTACAGTTACGAACTTTCGTTTACGGATTCGAACTACTTTTAGTAATTTGGTCATAAATCCTAAACCGTAAGTCCGTTTCATGCGATCTTTATATCAAAACGAAGCTTGAAACATAATCTATCCTATCATGGCAGAAAATGAAGCTGTACAGTGAGTTATAGCTACTGTGATGCTCGGTGTTTAATAGTCTAACGAAAATTCGGCATTACGACGGCTATAAATCGAACGTTCTAAAATTCATAACAATCAATCCAAGCCACACCGGGCATACTATACATGGTTTTCATCTTAACCAGTCCAAGAAGGTTTCAATTAACCATCATAATCATCAAAACTCTTAAATCATCACTACTAACTACATAATCATGCTTTTATGCATATAACAACACCATAATCTTAACTAATCTAAAACCATCAAGAACATATATAAAACTCAAAGTAAGATCTTGGGTTCTTAAGAATTATACCTTCCTTGGAGAGTGTACAAGCTATAATAACCCTTATATAGTCCTTGTATGGCTTTAACAAAGCTTAAATCATCCAAAGAAACCAAGAAATCAAAGTTAGTTTCTTGAAAACACTATTCACCCTCATCTTTGAGGATTTATTTGAAAATGGAAAACATGGAGTTTGAAGCTAAGATTTCTAGGAGATCATTTTTATGAAATATAGGACTCACCATAAAAATTTGGAGATCAAACAATGGTTGGAAGGTGGATTTTGAAATCTTAAAACTCCAAAATTCGAAGTGCCTTGGTTTTGGGGGAAAAACAGTGAACTTCTCGAATTTATTTACCCATCCAAACGATCTTCAAAAATTATGAAATTAAATCCCCAACTTCACCTTGATGTGTAGAAGCTCCATGAATTTTTTCATGATTTTTAGATGAGTAGATCTAGGTGAAAAAAAATGGCAAAGACCCCTGCCCTGGAAAATGCAACTGCTGGAAAAATGGGGGAGAGGTGGTATTTGCTTCTTTTTCTCTCTTTTCCTCTTGCTTGGCTAGTTGTCAAATGATATTTGTGATATGTATAAGTGGGTATAGCTGCTAATACTCCTCTTAATACAAGTGTCAAAGGTTTATGGTGTGTTAGAAAAATTGATGATGTGAAGCCTTGTTGTTTTCTTCTTGTCCATCCACCTCATTACTTCCTTTTTCATTTCTTTTCTTCATTTCATTTCCACCAAATATTCTTATATATAACCCCAGCTGATCAAGTAGGGTTTTTTTTTTTTTTTCTCGTTACGTATTTAATCCGTAATTTCTTTCGCGTTTGCTTGATCGCTTAATCTTGTTATAAAGTTCTAGCGATTTCTAGAACACTTGTTATTCTAACTCAAAGGTTTTCATTCTAAATCCTCAAATCATACTTAATAAATAAAATCCTTGAATCCTTAACATTATAATACTCTTGTCTTGATCGTATTGATAGGCTCTTTACGGTTCGGTCAAATATTGTACCGAAAAAGAATTTGGAATTTCTGAATTCCGATCGTTTCTGCATTCACTTATTTCCTCCGCGTATTACTAATATGACTTCGAAACATCCATAACACGTCCCGTACATAGGGTGGCGTGAAAAGTTTTCCAACTTACAAAATCACTATTCATCACTTATTTTTATTTAATTCCTATAGTTGGGAAAATGAACCTGGTTCACCCTCGAGTGTTCCTTAACCTTTTTACGGAACCGCTGGGCTTATAATAGATATTGATTTGGATGACATGAGGGTATCTATTTCTCTCTAGGGAATCTTATCTTAACTTTCTAGGAGATAGATTATTCTAACCTTAGTTATCACCCAATAGCATCCTTCAGGCCATATAACCTTGGAATATATATCCTTTCATTATTCATTCATTAAAACCAGTATTACATTCTAGTTGTAACCCCTATTCATTCTTACATCAATACATAATAAAAAGTTTTAATTCTACCCAAAAATCTGGGTTCTTACAGATTTCCCGGTCATAAATATTTTGAAGTTATTCTTTCACTCGCAACTGAGTTGCTATTCATCGATTGAATCTTTTGTTACTTCCTCATCATTCGAGGGGTAAAATGATCGAAACAAGTCTGTATCCATTAACAAGCAACTGCTTGGGAAATATTGGTGAGTTTTCCTTTCCAACTAGATACGACTACTTTCTGGAGTCTTATCAGCAAGTATTATACTTGGGGAAAGGGGGACGAACTTTACGTTTCAGAGTCATGGATGCTATTCGAACTAGGATCCGTGTAAGTGGCCGAGTGGCGCTGGTCCAGCAATGGCCCAACCATTGGCCGGGGGGGTTCCAGAGGGCGGTAGACAAGTAAATCCGTCAGTGCTTCCTTCTACATGTAGAGAACAAAGATGGGAAGCATAACATGCGACTGATCATCGGAAATGTTATGGCTTCTGGCGCGTCAATGCTCCAGTATTAGTTCATCTTTCAATGTTAGAAATTTTCTGCAACATTATCAATGTTGGCAGGGTTGAAAAGTGTTCAAGATTGGGATTGCATATTTTTCCTACAATCTCCTTTTTATGAGATGTGATGATATCTGGCTCATATTTTTGCATAGCAGATATTTCTACGAAAGATATATTTTGAGTTACCTTCTAACTTCATCTTTTACCTTATACTAGCACTATGTCCGTTAATGCATTGCATATGGTTTCAACAATACCTTTGAACTGTTGTATATATTATTGTTCAGTATACATTATTGTTGGTGGGCTATTGCTCACCATTATTTTATTATTTATATCACAACAACAGCTAGGTCTAATGGCCCGCGTAAGGCGCACTCGGCGCAAGCAGGTGGCTCCAGCCAGAGGACTACCCGCTGAGTTTATCGCAACCATTGTTGAGGTAGCCTAGACTGGCAGCTTTTGTTTTCAGCCTTAATTGTATGTATAATTAATGTTAATCAACGGTAAGAACTTTTAAACTTATGTTGTAATCATTTTGGGTTGTAATAACTTACATTTGTGGATTCTATAATTAGAGACTTATTTCAATTTCATCTCTGGGACTATAACTGGTTGTGTGTGAGGTTATATTACTGTGGGGTCTTAGCATACTGTTCATATATTATGATTCAAGTTCAAGTATTGTTGATGGAATTGAGATCGTAACGACCAGGTCCCTGACCCCGGATCTGGGGCTGTTACAGAAATGGTATCAGAGCGAGAGTTATATATCCCAAGAGATGATGTGACGTTATATAATAATAAATTCACTTAGATAATAAGAACTCTTGCCAAGTTCACCTAAAACCCTTACGGGAACTTTTTAAGTATCATGATCGTAACATAGTTTGTATTGTGTAGGCGAGTGACATCTCCAATCTAGAGGCTTATGAGAGACAGCACGACGAGGCGATCCAGGCCACCGAGGATAGGGAGGTGGTTGATTCTGATGACTTGTTCAGGACCAGAGATCCATATTATTAGCATCTAGGAGATGAGGATTCGGCGGAGGAGGACCCGGAGGAGGTCCCGGAAGCCGAGGATACAGAGGTCGTTGAGTCTAAGGAGGAGGACCCGGAAGGGGTCCAGATAGCTGAGGATATCGAGGTTATTAGTGAAGAGTTTGATGATGAGGATCCGGAGGAGATCCGGGCGATATCTGATGTTAGGGTTATGGAGGAGAACACCGACATGACTACTGAGCAGGTTATGGATGCGGTTTTAGAGCAGGCAGTGGATGAGGGTACTGAGGGAGATATTGATGAGCCAGTTGATGATGCTATTGGGAGTTCAGGACTTTGTGTACCACCACTCTCTACTGAGAGGGCCTCTACCCCACCACCCTTGCATGTGAGCCCTTTTTCTGAGGAGTTTGAGGAGCTGACCCCCGAGCCAAAGCAGACAGAGGCCACACCTCCAGCAGAGCCATCTACCCCACCCCATATTTTGATAGAGGGGATACCAGTGTGTGTGCATAACTGGGTTGTGAGCAGACTTTCTACGGATTTAGCAGTGGCTGAGGCCATGTTGTGAGCAGTTGAGAGAGTTGCTAGGTTGGGATGCCAGGGCTACGGGAGGCATGCTAGAGCTCGAGAGATGCATAGGGCAGTGACCCGTATTGAGCTGAGGGCCCACATGAGGGTCCGGACTTTACCTACCGATGGACATGGCATGGTGTCCAGGATAGATGCTGAGGAGATCTTCCGCATTTCTATGATGAGGGTTAGGGATTTGGGTTCCACTGGTGGCTGATTTCAGTGTCAGTGATGTAGTAGTCTAGTCTTCTAGTCATGTACGGACGTAGTAGTGCCGACTTTTGTGGGATAGTTTCATTGTATTTAGTTTCCCCTTTTTGTTGACTAGACGGATAGACCATGTATTTCACTTTTGACTAGATGTTGTTAGGATGGTTGTACTCCTAAACTGTCGATGTGACTCAGATGATGTATCTTTCAGCACTATGTATATATTTGTTTCCTTTCAATCATTTCAGTTCTGTTGTGACGCGATCACCAGTTTATTAGCTTATTTACTGAACGTACTGCTTTTGATTAAGTTTCCATGAAATATAGAACTGTGGGATCCTAAATCCAAATATGTAACGATTTTGCAAGGAGGAATCATTAAAACAAGTGAATTAGCCTAATGTTTAATTGTCCAAATTTTCAGTAAGATGCCTCCATGAAGAATGAGAACTAGGGCTAACCCCCGTGAGTCTACCGATCAAGAAAGTCACAATAAATATAGGGAAGATCCCGAATATGATGAAGCGCAAGATGCGGATTATAATGAGCAAGAGGATTCCCAGTATGGGACAGCAGACGAAACCTTTTTCAATGGAGAATTCGAAGAAGAAGTAGAAGGGGAAGAAATTGAAGTTGAGCAAGAAGGGGAGAACCAAGATAGGGACCCCATGGGGCAGTTTATGGATCCGCTTAGGCAAAATTTGAACTGTTACACCTAACCACCCCAGGGAAACAATAGTACCGTGGCAAACTCTTTCAGGTCCTTCAAGTCCCTTAAGCCCCCAGAATTCCACGAATCAGCTGACCCCGTCGAGGCAAGAGCCTGGATAAAGGAAATGGAAAAGTCATTTGAGATTCTAAGCATTGAGGCGGCGCAGAAGACTGTTTTCGCCACGTACCTTCTGAAAGGAGAGGCCAATTATTGGTGGGAAGCCAAGAAGAACATGGAGACGGATGCTACAGTAACCTGGGATAGGTTCAAACAATTGTTTCTGGAAAAGTACTTCCCGAGGTTTATGAAAACTCAGATGGAGCTCAAGTTTTTAGAACTAAAGCAGAACAATTTATCAGTGGCTGAGTACGAGGCTAAGTTTACCGAGCTATCAAGGTTTGTGCCAAGAGTTTGTGGACACTGAGGAGAAGAAAGCAAATAGGTTTCAGCAATGGTTGAAGCAATGGATTTAGAATCGGGTAGCAGTCTTAGAGATTACAGATTATGCCACCTTGGTGCAGAAAGCAACAATTGTGGAAGCAGGGAGTGATCAGATGCAAAAAGAAAGAGAGAAAGGGGGAATAAAGAGGAAGCAGGCCAGCATGGGCAGAGGTTCCACAGGAGGAAAACCCCCGAATAAGTTTAACAGAGGAACAGTTTCCCTACCTGTAAGGAATGTAGGATTTAAACCATCTGTGAGCGCAAGTGTGAGCCAGGGTTTTGACAGCCCTAGATCCGAGGTCATGGATCCAGGTCATCACGGTCCAATTTCCATTCATTAAAATTCTACTCTTAGCAGCTGGAATATAAATGCATAATAAAACTCACACAATAGACCCCACACTTTAATATTAACACACACCAGTAATATGCTCAGAGAACAACATCCACAATATTAAAAGTTTAGAGTTAAGGAGTTATTACAAACCCAGAATCTTACTAAGTACGTTGTTGAATAATACTTCTACATGAAGCATTCCAACAACCAAAAGTTTGTTACATGAGCTTACACACTTAATGTACATAAGTGTACCAGAACCCGTCTGTATATACGCTACCTCCGGAATAGGTGCCAGCGTTCTCTCAAAAAGTCGCCTTTCCCTTACCCTCTTGTGGGGTGTAGTGCGGAGTATCGGCATGCGACCTAGCTGTTGTATAAGTAAATAGCAAGAGTGAGCTATAATAGCTCAGCAAGATAAATTTTATAAACTAGCTTCAAAAGAAACATAAATATATCTGTATAATAAACAGAAGACAAATCATAATTATTATAAAAAGAATTTATTTTTATTTGAAAACTACTCCTTCCAAATATTTTTATACTAAAAGAAATATATAGCATTCTAATATCAGCTTCACTTCTAATATAATATCAGTTTTTCTTCTAAAATAATATAATATCAGTTTTTCTTCTATAATAATTAAAAACCATTACATCACCTCAGCATAATATTTCAAGATAATATATCATCTGCACATCATCTCTCAATACAATCTTTCTATTTCCCTTTTTATACAACAATTATATAAAAATAATATAAAATCAGTTTCTCTTCTTACTGTAAAAACAATTCCATCATTTCATACCATTTTCCTTTTTCAGAATACAGATCTGAAAACCATTATCAATTCTTTCTTTTAAGTTTTGGGGATATCTGCTAGCACCAGATACGTAGGACGATGATCAGTCGCCTGACCGTACATGCTCTCTGTTTACTACTAGTAGAAGGGATGATCCCACCTGGTCATCAACCCTGGAGGAAGGCTACCTGCTACATCCTCCTTCGGCAACTCTTGGGCCGTAATAAATATTGAGTGCTGGACTGTGCCGCACACAGCCTATTACACTTTTTGTTGCAATCCCCCCTTTTTTTGGCAATCAGTATTCCATTTATACCAATAACATTCCACATTTTTCCTTTCAATTTCCATTTCCACTTTCATTCACATATGTCATCACTTTTGAAGCTTATGCCATAATACTCTGATTATGACTCAGACATCTTCTCTGTATTTAATGGAATCCAGTACACTTATATATATATATATATATATATATATATATATATATATATATAAAATATTCCATCCTTTTTTTTAGGAATAGTAAATAATAATGAAATAATATTTATTAAATCACAATATTTAAAAAGAATATTTTTAATATAATATTATAAATCATATAACCCTAGATAACAACTGATACCATTCTTTCATATTCTTTTAATCATAAAGCATGTTCACTTTATGCATAATCATATCTGTATATCCACATCCATCTCTCTTTAATTCCCAAAATCAGGAAGTAAATTCTCAACAATATAGTAACAATAGGATCACATATATATTCCAGGAAATCATCTTTCTTTGAAGGTAAATAATTTTCCAAAGTAAAGATAGGAGAAATCTTGCCTGGATCTCTAAAGCGAGTAGGTATGATCCTGTGTTCGTCTCCCGTCTCTATAGAAACGAAAGGATCACCGTTAGTATATATCCTACTTAATCACTTAATCTCTACACCATAACACCCTTAACTCATATTATATGTTTACTATGGTTTTTATGCACCAAAAGTTTACATGCACTTCACCATTTTTAAACTCGATCTAAGTTTTAGTGTATTCCACAATTTCCCTTAATAACCACACTCGACTGTAAAAATTCTCAGAAAATATAGATTTCGAATTTTACTACAAGGTCAACTGTATATGGTCCTCTGACCACCCTACTACACTATCCCAAAATTTCATAATTTCTAAAAATGTCTAAGTATGGTAATTATAACCTCAAAGTTGGCACAATTGCAATTTCCCGGTTTCCGAATGACTTTCACTAAAATCCAATTTTCTCCTAAACCGTTCATCAGATTTTGACGTACTTTATATCAAAACGATCTATGAACTAAGCTCTATCATTTAATGGTCCATTGGTACACTAGACAGTAAGGTACCGTACTGATACAGGGGTCCAAAACAGAGCAGTTCCTATCCTAACAAAAATCGAGCATTATAACTGCTGTACTTTCATACTTTCCATATTTTAATTGCTCCAAAACCATCATTCCACACTCAATCCAAGCCCTACACCATGTGGTCTACATCCCAACCATGGTTACAAGTTCACGTCACAATTTCCATATCAAACTTAAAACACATATCAACAACCATATCATCAAGATTTCATGCTTTATACAACTTAACTTCTAAACTAAGTATAATCAACCATAAACTCATAATTCAAGTTAGGGTCTCAAGTAATATACCTTCCTTGTAGCTTGTATAACACTTAATAATCCTTGGGATATCCTTAAGCAACCATATAACACCTTAAACTAACAAGAAACACCAAGAACATATTTAGAATTTTCGGAGCTATTTTACTGCAGCTGAAAGAACATGAAAAACGACCCCCTTACCTTGCTTTTCTGGGAAAATCTTGTGAAATACGACTTGTAGCTTATCTCATGGGCTTTCTAAAAAGCTAAAGAACGAAAAATTTGGCTGAGAAACGAAGAAGTTATGGCCGTTCTAAGCCGGCTGTTACTGTTTGAATTGAAAGAATGGAAATGAGAGATTTTCTCTTTGTTTTTTTTGATCTTATCTTCTTTAATTCTTGTTAATCTAGCTTGTCTTGGAAGCTTTGGAAGATATTTGTGATTAAAGGCTTGCTAATGTACTAATTTACCCTTAAAAGTATTAGTGGAATGTGATGTCATGTTCATGATCTCATAATTCTTTTTCCTTGTTTTTCCTCAGTATTATACTAATACCTTTGGTAATTAACAATGTAGTATGTATCCTTGTTATATTACTAATCTTGGTTGTTTGGTTTCCATACTCGTCTAATTGTAATTCGTTCCGAATATACCTCATTATCTCAGTGGTTCTGAAATCATTTAACAATCCAAATTCCTTTGGCAATTCCTTAACTTAATAATTCTTTAGTTTATACTAATCCACCAATTCCTCAATATATATTTCTTTTAATATCTCCATGTTCCTTAATATCCAATAGAAGCTCATTCGAAACCAAAATCCTCAAAAATCCATATTCAGGAATTTCTGAAATCTATCGTCATTTCGATTCTCTTATTTTCATTGTACAACACTAATATGGTTTCTGTTTACTCATTTTCTCTTTCAAGTATAGTGTACCTACATACCATTTCTTTAAATCCTCAAAATTTACTATTCATGGGGTCACTGTAGCTTTGCTAAAATTAGGGTTATTACAAGGGTGGCCAGCAATCAGGAATGTCCCATTCCCACCCTTCCAGACCTCTATTACCAGTATGTGCAACTTGTGGGAGGAGACATCCTGGAGTGTGCAACTAGAAGCTAATAACCTGCTATAAGTGTGGACGAGTGGGCCACTATTCCAGTAATTGTACCACGGTTACTCCTACTTCCAGCAAAGGCACTGCTTGTTTCCAATGCGGACGTCAAGGTCACATGAGGAAGGATTGCCCAATGAACAAACCAGTAGTATCAGGGTCAAGAAAAGCTGCCTCTAATAGGCCACCAACTGCTAGAACTTTTAACATGACCGTGCAGGATGCCGTGAGGGACA
Source organism: Saposhnikovia divaricata (assembly GCA_036435485.1). Taxonomy (NCBI): domain Eukaryota; kingdom Viridiplantae; phylum Streptophyta; class Magnoliopsida; order Apiales; family Apiaceae; genus Saposhnikovia; species Saposhnikovia divaricata. The sequence goes on from CM071600.1 coordinate 171,752,360, forward strand.
CGAACGTGATAGCAGGTACCTTTTCTCTCAATTCAGGTAGTGCAAATGTTTTATTTGATTCTGGAGCAACTAAGTCTTTTATATCGAGGGATTTTGTACGTAAATTGAAACTTAAGACCCAACCTCTAAGGGATTCCTTACAAGTAGAGATAGCCAACCAGGAAGTCATTTTAGTTAGTCAGATTTGTTAGGAATAATTCATAAGTGGTGATGTTAAGAATAGAATTTTGCTAATACTTCTTGTATATCCTGATCTTATAAAGGATTTAGCACTTTGTTTAGGATATATGTGTCAAATAGTAATTTGTAGAATTTAGTCAGGAACAGTGCGTCAGAGACTACATGTCAGGAACAGTGTATCGAGGACTACATGTCAGGAACAGAGGAGCAGATCCTGATACATTAAGTCAGATCCTGATTAAATACTGATGGGATAATCAGATCCTGATGCAATGGGAAATCCTGATATCAGTCATGTTACTGATGATGTCAGTCGTGTTACTGATGATGTCATTATGGATGCTACAGAAACTGGCAAGTGCTATAAAACTGGATCTTTGTTTTGGAAAACAAGCAAGAAGATGTCGTGAAGGAAATCAATTCTCTATTGATGGAAACTATCAACTGGATGGCAGAACATTGTCATAGATAGATTATAATTCTATTATTAGTTGATAGGTAGATCTTAAAGGTATTGTACTCTCTATTGTACTCTCTCTATATCATTCTCTATTGTACTCTCTCTATTGTACTCTCTTTATATCATTGTAAATAGCGTACGTGAGTGCTTCGGGTGAGTTCGTAAGATTTGTATTCGAGAGTTCGAAACAAACAGAGAGAGAGATTTATATTATCAGCAGCTGCTAAAGGTATTGTACACCTTTGGTAGAGTTTGTATTTGATTATTTTAATACAAACAAAGTTTGATTCATTCGTTTATTCTTGTTCATATAATCAAGCAAAAATCAGACACGATTATATAACTTGTATTCAACCCCTCCTTCTACAAGTTATTCGAGTTAACAATTGGTATCAGAGCAGGTTGATTTTGAATAATTATAAAGATCTGCAATCATGTCTGGTTACAAGGATGGTAATACTAAAATTCCTATGCTCAAGAGAAACGAATATACTCTATGGGAAGAGAAGATGTTGCATCACTTGGAAGCAACAGATCCTGATTATCTTGACAGAATCAGAGATGGGCCTTTTGTTCCAACAAGGGTTGTTCCTCAAGAAACTGTTGAAGGAAAATTTGTTCCAGAACATACAGCAGAGAAGCCTAAATCTGAATGGACAGATAAGGAAAAGGAGAACATTCTTAAGGATGCTAAAGTGAGAAACATACTATTCAACAGTCTTGATTCTGTTCTCACTAACTATGTTCTCTCGTGTAAAACTGCTAAGGAGATATGGGACAATCTAAAGGTTCACTGTGAAGGAACAAAACCTGTTAGGAAGAATATGAGGACACTTCTCATACAACAGTATGAGTATTTCGAATCCAAGTCTGGTGAGTCACTTACTGACACCTTTGATAGGTTTACTAAACTCATCAATGAGATGGCCATGCATGATAAATATTATGACTTGGAGGATATGAATACGAAGTTCATGAAAGCTCTTCCTGATTTCTACAATGAGAAGTTATCTGCAATTGAGGAAGCTAATGATCTTGATGAGATATCATTAGAAGTAGTTTATGGAAAATTAAGAGCTTATGAACTTGACAAGCAACAGAAAAAGAGCAGGAGTGAAGGAAAGATGAAAACTGTTGCACTCACTGCTCAGTCTGAATCAAAGAAGCTTCCAGAAGAAAAGGCTGAATCTACTGAAAGAGACTTGAGGAAGAAGAAGAGCAAAGAAAGTTCTGAGTCAGAGACTACAGATATAGACTCTGAAGATAATGATTCTATATCAGAGATGCAAGAACTCTTTGCTATGTTTGCTAAAGCTTTCAAGAAAGGAAGATTCAACAGGAGAAGATTTAGCAAAGGTACTTTTCAGAAGAAAGAAGAGAAGAAGAATGACAAAGGCAAGAGTACAATTATCAAGCTTGATAAAGCCAAGATCAAGTGCTTTAACTGCAGTGAGCTTGGACACTTTGCTAGTAAGTGCAAGAAACCTAGGAGTTTAGGAAAGGGTAATGCACTCATGGTCACACAGAAGGATTGGGTAGACTCCAGTGATTCTGAAGATGAATTGGATTATGAAAACATTGCATTGATGGCAAGTGCTTCAGACAAGCCTGGATCTCCAAAGAAAACTTCTTCATCATCTGTTAAGGGCATTGGAAAGAAGCATTCAATTATCTTGGACAGTGGATGCTCTGGACATCTGATTGGAAAGAAGTCCCAGCTTACAAAGTTTGAGAAGAAAGCTGGCCCAGTAATATCCTTTGGAGATGGCAACAAAGGAGAAACTTTGGGATATGGCTCAATTATTTTGGGGAATGTCATCATAGAAAATGTAGAACTGGTTAAAGGCTTGAAACACACACTTTTAAGCATAAGTCAACTGGGTGATAAGGGTTACCAATCAATCTTTGACAGTAAGGGATGCAAAATCTTGAATATGAAGAATGGAGACATTGTTCTGACTGGTCAGAGACATGGTAACATATATGAAGACAGCTTGAGTGACACATCTAAAGGAACTGTCAAATGTCTTTACAGCAAGGCATCAAATGATTAAAGCTGGAATTGGCACAAGAAGCTCTCACATCTCAATTTCAAGAAGCTTAATCAACTTGTTAAGCATCATCTGGTGAGAGGCCTACCTCAGGCAAACTATGTGCAAGATGGACTTTGTGATGCTTGTCAGCTTGGAAAACAAAGAAGAACCACTTTCAAGAGCAAGACAGAAAATTCCATTACTGAACCATTTCACATGCTGCATCTTGATTTATTTGGTCCAGTAAACATTATGTCTATCAACAAGAAAAGATATGCTCTAGTTATAGTGGATGACTACACAAGGTTCGCATGGGTATTCTTTCTACACAACAAGGATGAAGCTCCTCAGCAAATCATTGAACTTGTCAAGAATATTCAAAATAGCTCTGAGTACAAGGTCAAAGTGCTCAGAAGTGACAATGGTACAGAATTCAAGAATTCTACAATGGAGGAGTATTGTGCAGACAGTGGAATTACTCAATAGTTTTCTGCACCTGGAACACCTCAGCAAAATGGTGTAGTAGAAAGAAAGAACAGAACTCTCATAGAGGCAGCAAGAACCATGCTTGCAGATGCAAAGCTTCCAACCTATTTCTGGGCAGAAGCTATCAACACTGCATGTTTCACTCAAAACTGTACCTTGGTAAATGCTCATGGCAAGACTCCCTATGAGATGATCAAAGGAAAGAAACCAAGTGTGAAATACTTTCACATCTTTGGACGCAAATGCTATGTCCTGAAAGTTCATCCAGAACAACTTGGGAAATTTGAAGCCAAATTGGATGAAGCAATCTTTCTATGGTATTCAGCATCAAAAGCCTTCAAAGTATACAATCTCAGAACTCACATTGTTATGGAATCAATTCACGTTGCATTTGATAATAAGAAGTTTGGAATTTTGCTAACTGGTGAAAGTCATGACAATCTGGAATTTGAAAATCTTAAGTATTCTGAGACTCCCTCCAGCGATGATGAAGGTTCTCCAGAGGAAATCTCTATTGCTTCTCAAAGGAATGCTACTGCTGAGGGGGAGCAATTCAATCAAGGAGAACAAAGGACTGATCAGGATCAGACTGGTCATTCAGAGTCTACTTCATCAGGAACTGATCCTTCAGAGTCTAATGAAGGAAGATCAGGAACTAGCAGCAGTACTGAATTCACTGATTCTACTGATCAAGGGGGAGCTTTTGAAAGCAGAGAAAGTTCTTCTACAAGAAATACCACCAACTTAGGGGGAGAGTCTAGCAGGAGCAATCTACCACCTGTTAGAAAATGGACAAGGGATCATACTGAGGATTTGATAATTGGTGATCCAAATAGTGGTGTTCGAACTAGAAGATCAATTCAAAATGAATGCTTGTACAGTTGTTTTCTCTCAAAGAATGAACCTAAGAAGGTTGAAGAAGCCTTACAGGATCCTGATTGGGTAATAGCAATGCAGGAAGAATTGAATGAATTTGAGAGGAACAAAGTTTGGAAACTGGTACCAAGACCTAAAGATAGATCTATTGTTGGTGCTAAATGGGTTTTCAGAAACAAGCTAGATGAATCTGGTATGATTGTAAGAAACAAAGCAAGTGATAAGTGGATTTTTATCCACTTGGAACGTTCCATTTTGGCTTGAATTGATCGCTTAATCCTCGAGTAATCGTGTGGTTTAATGCGTTTTGTGAGGTTGTGCAGGTTTTATGATTTTACAGGTTAATATGGTGTACTTGAGATTTTATGTGGGCGTTTTAAGAAGCGGCGTGAGAAGAAAGCTGTTGAGGAAAAATCTGCAGAAATTTTATCAGGGTAGCGCGACCGCGCCACAGATGTAAAGGAATACAGCGCGACCGCGCTAGGGGAGTTGTCAGATTTCAAGCAACGCGACCGCGCCATCTCTGTATGTTAACATAGCGCGACCGCGCTATGTCATTTTGCTGCCGCCAGAATTGTTTTTCTATTCGAATTTTGAAAAGGGAAATTGCCGTTTTCTTTTCCTAATCATCATGGAAACATTGTAGGACGGTGGGAATAGTCTAGAAACATTATTTGACATGGAAATTGTAATTCTTATCTCATTCTAAGATGGAAACTTGTAATTTTTAATTCCTACTAAGAAACGGCAATTACTTGGAGCAAGGGCATTGTGGAGCTATAATTACACGTCCTTGGAGGCTTATTTGGTGATCACCATCAGATCACAATACACCATCATTCATACACCATAGCACATTCGTATACCACACGAGTTTGAAGGCAAAGGAGACGAGTTCGAGAGCAAGAAGAAGCAACGAAGTTCATAATTTTCCATCTTTGTAATAGGAGTTAGCTTTGGATGCTTTTTACGGATTTGTTTCTGAACCTTATTACTCTTTTCATCTATTACATTATTGATTTCTTGTTTTATATCATGTTTTCATCAAACCCCATGATGATGAACGGTTCGATTATGAACTAATCGCCGTCATGGGGTCCTAACGGATTTACTTATGGAATTTAGATGTTGATTGCCTAACTTGATATATGTGTGGTGAATTTGCGATATCCTTGCAGGGTTGTATTTAATTCAAATAGATGCGTAGCTAACATCTATCTTGTTAATCTTTAGTGAAGCGACAGTGGATCTTTAGATTTAGAACTTGCCATGCTAGCATAAGTCCATGAATGTTATTCATGTTTGTGGTGTGTTTCTAATCGTCTCATACTACCTTATGTAATCTTATGGACACTTGATCTTCAACTATTATGTTTTCAAATTCTATAGACATATAGGGTCTAAGCATAATTGGTGTCTGCATGATTTCTATCTTATGTGGATATTGTGTAGATTGGTGTGCGTGTACTGAAAGATAACGTTTACTTATTTCGTGTTGTCCGATTAGTTATCGTAACCACCACATGTATTGATAAAAGGGCATGATCTCTAAAGGAAGTTTGTATTGAAGTTAGGATCCCATGTTTTCCATCTCATAAGTAATTCGAAATCACTTAGTTAATTTAATTTAGTTGTTAATTAATTCTTCTTAGTTAATTTAGATAATCAAAACCAATTTGTCCATTGTCTTAGCATTGAACGATAATCATACATTGATGCTTAGGTACAAGAACTAAATTATACAATCTCTGTGGGAACGAACTCTACTTTATTCTATATTACTTGTGACCACGTGCGCTTGCGTGATTTTGTGCAAACAAGTTTTTGGCGCCGCTGCCGGGGATTTGTTATAGTTTATGTGCTTGACATCAGTGGTCGTTAAAGTTCACTAACTCGGATCGGTTACTAATAGTTCTTGTGTTATTTTGTGTTTTCAGGTACTTGAGCGTGTATGCGAACGCGATCTCAAGCGAATAAGGAGAAGTTGGAAAATAAAGAAGAAAGAGAAACAGAAGTTCCAGTGATTCAAGTTGTAGAAGATATGGGAGAACCAGTAGCAGCAACTAAGGCTCTTAAGGATTTCTCGCAGCCAAAGATCAATGACATTGCATCGAGTATTGTCAGACCAGCAATCGCAGCCAATACCTTCGAGATCAAGCCTAGCACTATACAGATGGTCCAGAACTCAGTTCAGTTTGGGGGTGCTCCTACCGAAGATCCCAACATGCATATTCGGAATTTCATAGAGATCTGTGATACCTTCAGAACCAACGGGGTGTCTGAGGATGCTGTTAAGTTAAGGCTATTTCCATTCTCTCTGAGGGACAAGGCTAAGAGTTGGTTACACTCTTTACCAGAAGGTTCTATCACTACATGGGAAGATCTTGCACAGAAATTTCTTACCAAATTTTTCCCCATGGCGAAGACAACAGCTATCAGGAATGCTATCACTCAGTTTTCACAGCAGTCTACAGAATCTCTATGCGAGGCTTGGGAGAGATATAAGGAGATGCTAAGGAAGTGTCCACATCATGGGATGCCTGATTGGATGATAATCAACTGTTTTTATAATGGGTTGGGTGCACAGTCGAGACCCATGCTAGATGCAGCATCAGGTGGAGCTTTGTGGGCCAAGAGTTATGAAGAAGCTTATGAATTGATCGAGATGATGGCTGCTAATGAATATCAGAATCCTACAGGGAGGTTATCTCAAGGCAAGGCAGCAGGTGTTCTTGAAATTGATACAGCTACAGCCATTGCAGCTCAGTTGAAGGCATTGTCGATGAAGGTTGATTCTTTGGCTAACATGGGAGTTCAGCAGGTAGCTAGTGTTTGTGAGTTGTGTGCGGGCGCACATGATACAACTCAATGTGCCATATCTTCTGAATCAGCACATTTTGTGAGTAACTTCCAGAGGCCACAACAGCCAGTTCCAGCCACCTATCACCCGAATAACCGCAATCATCCAAATTTTAGCTCGAGTAACAATCAAGGTGGTAATCAGCAGCAACAACAGCCCTTTCAGCAGAATCAAGGACAGCAATTCGGAGCTAGGCCATTCAATCAAGGATTTTAGCAGCAGCAGTACCAGCCCAGGCAACAGTTTCAGCCTCCAGGTTTCCAGCAACAATCTCATGGGAATGCTGGTCAATCTTCTAATGAAAAATCTGAACTTGAGGAGTTGAGGATGATGGTAAAAAGTCAGGGGGCATCTATGAAGATCATGGAAAGTCAAATCGGGTAGCTTGCTAGTGCTTTGTTGAACAGACCATCTGGAGTTCTTCCGAGTGACACTGAAGCTAATCCAGGCAAGAGGGAAACAAAAGAGCATGTCAAATCAGTTACTTTGAGATCTGGTAAGGTGACTGGCAATCAGAATTCAGCCGTTGAGGAAGAAGAAGAGGTTCAAGAGCAACATGTGGCACCTACTACAGATAAGGAACAAGTCCAGACTGATAAAGTAGCTGAGCAGTTGGTTAGTGAGGTGGAGAATCCTAAAAATTCTGCTAAGGAAGTTTCTCCAAAGCAGTCTACAAAGAACGTGAAAATCTTTCCTCCTCCTCCATATCCAGGCAGATTGAAGAAGCAGAAGAATGACAGACAGTTTGGCAAGTTTCTCGAAGTATTCAAAAAGCTTCAAATCAATATCCCTTTTGCTGAAGCATTGGAGCAGATGCCGAGCTATGCAAGGTTTATGAAGGGTATTCTCTCAAAGAAGTTGAAACTTGAAGAATTGGATATAGTAGCATTAACAGAAGAGTGCAGTGCCATTTTACAGCAGAAGTTACCACCTAAGCTAAAGGATCCAGGCAGTTTCACTATTTCGTGCACCATTGGGAATTTGTCTTTCAGCAAATGTTTGTGTGACTTGGGTGCTAGTATAAATCTCATGCCATTGTCAGTTTTCATGCAGCTTGGTCTTCCGGATCCTAAACCGACCAACATCTCTCTACAGCTAGCGGATCGTTCTATTACATACCCGAGGGGTATCGTTGACGATGTTTTGGTCAAGGTTGATAAACTCATCTTTCCTGCAGATTTTGTGATTCTTGACTTTGAAGAAGATAAGAAAATTCCTATCATCTTAGGAAGGCCTTTTCTAGCTACTGGCCGTACTTTGATTGATGTTCAAAAGGGGGAGCTCACGATGCGGGTGCAAGATCAGAATGTTACCTTCAATGTTTTCAATGCAATGAAGCTACCTTCAGATGATGAAGAATGTTTTCAGGTGGACTTGGTGGAGTCGTCAGTGAAGTTGAACTTTGATCAGTTACTGTTGGCTGATCCATTGGAGAGAGCTTTGCTAGGAGATTCTGTGGTTGAAGACGAAGAAAGAGAAGAGCAACTTCAGCAGTTAAGGGCAATTCCGTGGAGAAAGAGTTTTGAAGTGCCAGTTGAGTCACTTGGGCTTGAGGAGTTTAAAAAGTCACAGAGTCGTCTCAAACCATCTATTGAGGAAGCTCCTACACTTGAGCTTAAATAGCTACCAGAGCACTTGAGGTATGCTTTTTTAGGTGAAGCATCTACTTTGCCTGTTATCATTGCCGCTAACTTGACAGATAGTGAAGAGGAGAAGCTCTTGAGGATATTGAGACAGTTTAAGATAGCCATTGGGTGGACTATAGCAGACATCAAAGGAATCAGTCCTTCGTATTGCATGCACAAAATTCTGCTAGAGGATAATTGCAAGCCTACTGTGGAGCATCAGCGACGTCTCAATTCTATTATGAAGGAAGTGGTGAAGAAGGAGATCTTGAAGTAGCTTGATGCTGGTATTACCTACCCTATTTTAGACAGTTCTTGGGTGAGTCCAGTACAGTGTGTGCCGAAGAAGGGAGGTATGACAGTGGTTGCTAATGAGAAGAATGAGCTCATCCCTACACGTACCGTTACAGGGTGGAGAGTTTGCATGGACTATCGCAAGTTGAACAAAGCCACGAGAAAAGACCACTTTCCTCTTCCGTTTGTGGATCAGATGTTAGACAGGTTGGCAGGCCACGAGTACTATTGTCTTCTAGATGGTTATTCTGGATATAATCAGATTTGCATTGCACCTGAGGATCAAGAGAAGACTACATTCACATGTCCCTTTGGCACCTTTGCATTCAGACGAGTTCCGTTCGGACTTTGTGGCGCTCCAGCCACTTTTCAGAGGTGTATGATGGCTATCTTTTCAGACATGATTGGTATCAATGTGGAAGTTTTCATGGACAATTTCTCAGTGTTTGGTTCTTCATATGACGAGTGCTTGCATAATCTTGGTTTGGTTTTGAAGAGATGTGTGGAGTCTAATCTGTTGTTGAATTGGGAAAAATGTCACTTTATGGTGCAAGAAGGAATCATTCTTGGGCACAAGGTTTCTAGCAAAGGACTCGAGGTGGATAAAGCAAAAATTGACACTATTGAGAAGCTTCCTCCTCCTATCTCTGTTAGAGGAATTCGCAGTTTTCTTGGTCATGCGGGTTTCTATCGCCGTTTCATAAAAGATTTTTCGAAGATCTCTAAACCTTTATGCAATCTGTTGGAGAAAGATGTTCCTTTCAAATTTGATGAAGCTTGTCTTGATGCTTTCGAGCTTTTGAAGAAGAAGTTGACTACCACGCTTGTTATTACTGCACCAGATTGGAGTGAGCCATTCGAACTAATGTGTGATGCTAGTGACTATGCCGTTGGTGCTGTTCTTGGTCAGAGAAAGGAGAAAATATTTCATGTGGTTTACTATGCTAGTAAAACCCTTAATGAGGCGCAGTTGAACTACACCACCACGGAAAATGAGCTCTTGGCCGTTGTTTATGCTTTTGAGAAGTTTCGAGCCTATTTACTTGGCACGAAAGTCATTGTCTACACAGATCATGCGGCTATCAGATATTTGATGACAAAGAAGGATTCGAAGCCTAGGTTGATTCGATGGGTCTTATTGCTCCAGGAATTTGATGTGGAGATTAAAGACAGAAAAGGAACTGAAAACCAGGTGGCAGATCATCTTTCGAGGTTGGAAGACCATGGTAAAAATTCACAGGCTAAATCTCTTATTAATGAATCTTTTCCTGATGAGCAGCTTTTTGGGGTACAAGTGGAAGAGCCATGGTTTGCAGATTTTGTGAACTATCTTGTCAGTGACATCATTCCCCCTGATTTATCTTATGCTCAAAGGAAGAAGTTCTTACATGATGTGAAGTGGTACCGATGGGACGAGCCGTATTTGTTCAAACAGGGTGCTGATCAGATTATTCGACGTTGCATTCCTTATAGCGAGACTGAGAGTGTGTTGTAAGATTGTCATTCCACTGTTTATGGAGGTCATTATGGTGGAGAGAAGACAGCAGCTCGTGTTCTTCAGGCAGGTTTCTTTTGGCCTACAGTATTTAAGGATGCTCATCAGTTCGTTTCGAGGTGTGATCGTTGTCAACGAGTTGGTAATATTTCAAGGAGGAATGAGATGCCTCTTAATATGCTTCTTCAGGTAGAGATCTTTGATGTATGGGGTATTGATTTCATGGGACCCTTTGTTTCGTCTCGTAATAATCAGTACATCTTGCTAGCTGTGGACTACGTCTCTAAATGGGTTGTGGTGAAGGCCTTACCAACCAATGATGCTAAGGTGGTGCTGAACTTTCTTCATAAACAGGTCTTTACGCGTTTTGGAACTCCGCGAGCTATTATTAGTGATGTGCGGACTCACTTTTGTAATCGTCAATTCACTGCATTGTTGGCGAAGTATAGGGTGACACATCGTGTTGCTACAGCATATCATCCCCAAACAAACGGTCAAGCGGAGGTATCTAATCGTGAAATCAACAGAATTCTGGAAAAGATGGTGAATCCGTCGAGGAAGGATTGGTCTTTGAAGTTAGATGAAGCTGTTTGGGCCTATAGAACAGCTTACAAAACACCTTTGGGAATGTCTCCGTATCAGTTAGTTTTTGGGAAAGCATGTCATCTACCAGTGGAGTTGGAACATAAAGCTTTTTGGGCGATTAAGAAGTTGAATCTTGATATTAGAGCAGCTGGTGAGAAACGGTTATTGCAGTTGAATGAGTTAGAGGAGTTTCGATCTCTGGCTTACGAGAACCACAAGATATATAAGGAGAAGGTGAAGAGGTAGCATGATAAGAGGTTGATTCCTAAGGTCTTTGTGCCTGGTCAGTTGGTTTTGTTGTTTAATTCGCGCCTCAAACTTTTTCCTGGGAAGCTTAAGTCAAGGTGGTCAAGGCCGTTCACTGTTAAAACCGTATTTTCGCATGGAGCAGTTGAGATTTTTGAAAAGTCACCTGATTTGGCGTTCAAGGTGAATGGTCAGCGGTTGAAGCATTATTTTGTAGGTGATCCATTGGTTCGTGAAACAGATTCCGTTGAATTGGAAGAAACGTAACGCTCGAGCAGCAAGTCAAGCTAATGACGTTAAATGAGCGCTTCGTGAGAGGCAACCCATGTGATGTTGGTATCATTGTTGTATTCTTGTTTCAAAAAAAAAAAAAAAAAAAAGGACAGCGCGACCGCGCTGTCTGGCAGTACATTTATAGCGTGGCCGCGCTACTTCGAATTCAGGAGTGCAGAAGCAATTTTTTAGAAGCAGATTTTTGGCCCATAATCCGATTTCTAAACCCTAAACTCAGCCCAAATCTTCTCCTAATCCCTCTATAAATTCTTAATTTCGTGTTAATCAGTCACTATATCTAACCCTCACTTTTTATACATATCTCTCATATACACATACATACACACTTAAACCCTAACCCACCACTTTGGAGCTTCGGGATTTGTGTTCATTCATCGATTGGAGGCTTATTACGCAGTGCTACCTCTCCTACAGATTCGTTTTTGGGTAATTTCTTGATTATTCTTGTTATTACGAATTGTAGCTTGCGTATTTTGGGTTATTTGCTGTTAGATTGCTGTGGGTTGCTGTGGTTATTATTTGTGTGTATTTTCTGCTTGTTGGAGATTGTGTAATGGCTCCGAAAAGAACCCGTTTTGCTGGTGGTTCTAGTGAACAGCATTCATCCGATTCTGATTCTAATACGGAGGGACCCGGGGAAAAGTTTATTTCAATGGAGGCCCGGGCGGAGTATAACAGGTTGATGTCCAAGACGATAATCAAGGATAGGATGTTTTTAGCTGGTCCGTTGGATGGAGATCTTGTGGCGATGATTCAGTCGCGAGGTTGGGAGGCTATTTGTCAGTTGGCTATGGATATTCCGTTGGCTATTGTTCGCGAGTTCTATGCGAATGCGAAGGCTGAACGGAATGGTTATTCAGTGGTTAGGGGTATGACAGTTGACTATACACCGCCTGCCATCAGTCGTTTGCTTGCTTTGCCTGCCAGACCTGCAGGTGCTGAGGATTGGACTTTTAAGTCCAGGACAGAGGTAGATTTGGATGCTATCGTGACTAGGTTGTGTGTGCCAGGTACTGTGTGGAAGGTGAAGCCAGGGAGTAATGAGCACTTGCATTTCCCTACTTCTGCGCTGAACAGGTATGCTAGAGCATGAAATTTGTTTATCTGTGCTAACTTGTTGCCTACCACACATCAGCACGAGGTTAATGTGGAGAGGGGTATTTTGCTGTGGGCAATTCTGAATGGTTTTTATATTGACATTGGTTACATGATTAGCCAAAATATCTTGAGGTTTTTGAGAGCGAGTACTACAGGGGGGATTCCATATGGTTCTGTGGTTACTAGGTTGTGTTAGACGGTTGGAGTGAGATGGGCTGAGGACGAGCCGATACAGTTGCCAAGTGGTGTTATTGATTCTAGGACTATTACGAGGATGGTGGAGTGGCCGGGCGGCGTTCCACATCCTAGGGGTTTGGGTTATGAGATTGCTGGTGTTGTTCCGCCGCCTCAGGTTCCCGAGGATATTCCTGTTGCCTCTCAGTACAGACGGCTGATGCGTCGCATGGATGCTATGTATGATTCTCAGAGCCGTTTTGCACAGGAGTTGACTCAGGCGCTGGGCACTGCTTTTGCTGCCAGTGGAGTGCAGGTGGATTGGCCTGTTTTTGGGGCACATGGTGTATATCCTCCACCGGATTCTCCTCCTCAGGAAGGTGGTCCAGGTGGTCATTAGGTATGTTTCTACTTTTCCCTTATTTACTTTCAATGAGGGCATTGAAAATTTTAAGTTTGGGGGTGGATTTGGGAATTAGTAGTTGTTGTGATATATTGTTGTGATATATTTGTGGCATGTAGGAATTCATATTGCATCATATTTGTATTTGTAGTTTTAGTTTCATGCATGATACCTGTCATATAGAGCATTCTGTTTGCATGTGTGTCGTGTTTTGTATGTGAGTTCATATAGTTGCATTACATGCATTTTTCATGATCCCTTAGAATGAGCTGATGCCATGAGGTAGGTAGATGTTGATGTGGGTGTGAAAAGGATGAACAGAGGGCTGATTTTAAATTTTGATGAAATTGACGTGCATGTTTCATGAACAAAATTTTTACACAGTCTCGTCGTTTGCTCTTGGGCTAGGTTGAGTCATGCTTGTTTGGATTTAGGATTTAATCACTTGTTTATCGATAGAATTTGCTTTATTCCCTTGATGATTAAAGAACACCAAAATATAAGTTTGGGGGAAAGCAGGAATTTCATGCTAATGTTTTTGTGTTTGTGTTTGTTGGCTAGGTGTCAAATGGCTAGTAGCCGCTCATGTTTATGAGTAGTCTAGGGTTGGAATTGAGAATTCTCATTCCAGATTCCATGTGTGAAAAAAAAAATCAGAAAAAAAAACAACAAAAATAGAAAAAAATTCAAAAAAAAAGAAAAAAAAAGAAAAAAATTGAGTGTTTGTGAGAGTGTGAGTTGCAGAATTGATCTGGGTGAGCTCTTTAATACTCGAGCAATTAAGTTCTTGGGGACTTTGTGCCTAGTGACCTACGGCTTTTTATAGTCTGGGATTCACTAACCCAACGCTCGCTACATGGGTATTATTGTATAAGCCTTTAGGGGTCTCATCCATTGCACGATCAAATAAGCATGTGTGTTGTGTATATATTGTGTCTGTGTCGTAATAAAGCATGAATTTCTGTCTACTTTAGAGGAGTATGGAGGTGTATCTGAAGTGATCTTGAGTTTAACGTTCATTCTATTTATAAACTTGTGATTGTCTTGGAAAAGAATATGTATGATTTTGATCTGGTTTTGGGAGTATATCTGTCGAGCATCGTACACACGCACGTTCTGATCATGTATTGTTAGTATACCGGAATTTAGTCGAGCTCTGTTTGGATTGATTGCATTCATTGAGATGTTTGCTTGCTAAGTGGTGTTGGTTAGTTTGAGGGGATCCTTTGCATTCATATTTAGTTGCATTCATGCATTGCATTGTTTGTGTCAGTTGGATTTTGTGGGTACATTCACTATAGGCCCTCACGAGACCTTACTCCTCCACTAGGGCTGCCTAGGGGTTTAAAGGGCTTGTTGCATATGCCAAATGCAACCGTGATCACCTACGGAAGTGGTACTAGTTACTATGTATTGATAAGTTGTTTATGCTTGAGGACAAGCATCAGTTTAAGTTTGGGGATGTGATAAGTGGATTTTTATCCACTTAGAACGTTCCATTTTGGCTTGAACTGATCGCTTAATCCTCGAGTAATCGTGTTGTTTAATGCGTTTTGTGAGGTTGTGCAGGTTTTATGATTTTACAGGTTAATATGGTGTACTTGAGATTTTATGTGGGCGTTTTAAGAAGCGGCGTGAGAAGAAAGCTGTTGAGGAAAAATCTGCAGAAATTTTATCAGGGTAGCGCGACCGCGCCACAGATGTAAAGGAATACAGCGCGACCGCGCTAGGGGAGTTGTCAGATTTAAAGCAGCGCGACCGCGCCATCTCTGTATGTTAACATAGCGCGACCGCGCTATGTCGTTTTGCTGCCTCCAGAATTGTTTTGCCATTCGAATTTTGAAAAGGGAAATTGCCGTTTTCTTTTCCTAATCATCATGGAAACATTGTATGTAATAACTCGAATTTCCAGAGAATGATTTTATTATTATTTTAAGATCTATAATGATTTTCCTAAAATGAGGAGGAAATTTTTTATTTTATTTTATTGTTCATTATTCCAGTTCAAAGAATTTCAAAAGTGGATTATTTAATTTTCTTCAGTTAAGTGGAACCGGGTTCTTTTTAAAATTTTATTGACCCATTAGATATCTCGATTCAATAGTTTATTTGGGTAAAAGGTTTAATTTTGAAGTGTGGATTTATTTAGTAAAGATTTTATTTTAAATTACTAAATAATTTGGGGGTTTTAAAATCCTTAGAAAATGGTTATTTTAATTATTTGAGGATTTGCAGAAATTACTCGATTAATTTATAATATCGAGAATTCGAGGTTTTACTAAAACAATAATGTTTGTGGTATTTTATAAAGTGCTGTAAATTGTGATTATGAATCACAATTATTATTTTTAAGTATTGTTTTTACAAATTATTAAGATTTGTAAAATGCATATCAATTTAGAAAATTGAGATTTAATTCTAATTCTTTCTCCAAAAGTCCTTGAAAATATTCTAGTATTTAATTTTACTAGGAATTTTATTTTTACAAATTAGAGTTTTAACTCTAAATATTATTTATAAGTAAGTAGTGATTAAATGTATTGCTTTTAATTGTTATTGGGCCTAAGGCCCATTAGGTTTTCAACACAGCTCATATACATACCAAATACGCACACAAAAACACACACAGCCGCACAAACAAGAACGACGGGGAGAGAAAAGAGATTGGGAAGAAGAGAGAGAGAGAGAGAGAGAGAGAGAGAGAGAGAGAGAGAGAGAGAGAGGATCATCCTCCCTCTTTTCTACAATTCAAAGTCAGCCAAGGGAGAGGAGAGGAAGGAGTGAAGGCTTGCTTGTTTCGGCCATGGAAGAAGATGAAGGTGGAGAAGATGATGAATAGTGGTGTTCTTGAGTTTTGGTTGATTAAAGAGGTATAAATTCTTTGTTTCAAACTTTGATTTTGTGTTTAATTAAGGAGCATATGCAGTAGTAGTTAGCAGATTTTTCAAGGTTTTTAAGAGTATATTATTGTTTAGTAGTGTTTAATAAATGAATTGATGAAGTGGGTTTGTTTAGAGTAGTATGCAAAACTGCCCAGAATTTTTCAGGGCCTGCCCTGTTTTTGCAAGTGAATTTCGAACCATTTGTGCTCTTTTCTGGGCAGTAGTGTCTTCATAAAAGTTGTTCTATTTAGAGCCTAGTTTGTGCAGGAGAAATCGGTGCGTCGTTTGAGTTAACGAGTAAGGAGAAAACGACGTTTTAGTGAAACCCACGCAGGACACCCGAACCTCTCGGGATTCGCACTTTGGAACTATGTTTCACCTAGTTAAAATCTGTAAATTGGATTGAAACTTTTATTGAGGATAAAGGAAGGAATTCGAAAGATTTCAGAAAAAGATTTGGGTAAAACTATTGATTTTTCAATTTATTAAAAATGTTTGAATGTCACTTTGTTGGAAGAAACTGCTCTGTTCTTGAGTTGTATTTCGATGGGTAATTGTCCTAGATGAACTATGTTTTTTAGACTAAAATTTTTATGGTGTGAAGATATTATCTTCAGTTTTGGAATCCCAGAGGTCTTGGAGGCAAAGATTAATTTTTCAATTTATGAGAATTTTTAGAATGCAAGGTGCGCAGATTTAATGAACAGTTTATGTGTTGAGTTTGGAATAATGATTCACCTAGTTAGAAAATGGTATTGAATGGGAAACTTTTATGAGATCTTTATTTGATATTCAGAAAGAAGCCTACAAAATTTGGTGATTTATGATTAATTTTTGAATTTATTAAAAATGTTGGAGTAAAGTATGCGCGGTAGCATTTTATGTTTTTGAATTGTTTTATGCGTGTCCTGTTTTGAGAAATCATTTTGAATGAGTTAAAGACCTCATTTGATATTGGTCAAAAGAGGAAAGTTGTCAGTTTTTATCTTGTTTAGTTGACTACCAAGTTTTGTATACAATGGATTGATTGTAAATGTTTTATTGTAGAATTACTAAGGTGTTATAGTTGAAAATGAAAGGTGAATTGTGGTTGGAGAATGTGTTGGATATTGATTGATAGTTGTAAATGGTTTATGTGGAATAACTGTAGTAGTCGAGTATATATTGGTAAATGCTAATGTGCTAAGAGTTTGTGGAGTTACTAAGTGATGTCTATATGTTAAATGTTAGAATTTTATAATAATTAGAATTGTGCCAGGGGTTATAAGAAGATCACAAGTTTTTAAATGTCAATATTTAAAGGACTTGTGTAATTCTTTTCGACTAATCCCTAGGGCTTACGAATATCCATGATTAGATATCACGAGTATAATTAATATACTTGAGTGATGCGATCATTGATATAGCGTAAGTAATAGTTAGTGCTAGGGTTGTTTCCTAGGGCTTACGAATATCAATGATTGGTTGTCACGTGTATCATTAAAATGCGTGAGAAATACGATCATTGGTGTAGCGTAAGTAGTAGTGTTAATGTAAATTATTATGTGCTAGGTGCCGTATGTCTGGGCGGGTACTTTTCTTACTTGTTTACTTTTATGTTGCTGCAAATTGAGGCAGCTTTATTTTTGTAAAAACAGGGTTGTATTGTGTTTGATTGATATTGAGGGGCTGTGCCCATAGTCCGATAAACGAATACTTCATGCCGAAATTTTTTGAAAATCCCCTGCGATTAATTATATTTAATTTATTAAATTTCCGTGGTCTAGAGGCATGAAGTGGATGTTAACTGATTATGTGTATATGTGTTAAGTGGTTGAGTTGAGGATTAATTATATATTAAATTGGTTTAAGTCTATTAAATGGATACAAATGTGTTATGTGCATTAAGTGGTATTAGAATAGTTAACTATGGGGAAGACAACTATAGTTTTCTTTAAGTGACTTAGTAGTAACTCTGAGTCGGGACTACTCGAGATACGAGGGAGGACTGACACGTACTCGTAACCATTTCAGTACTATTAGGGCGTAATCAAATTGGAGCGACGTGCATCCAAAAAGGAAGATCGAGACGTCAGGTAAGGTCCATGGAATTGCTTGGACGAGGTGTGAAGGATTTGTCCGTGGCTTCTACTTTCTGCTAAGGACCAAAGGCAAGTTTACTATGCATACACTATTGTTCAGAGTATATTTATTTTAAATATATGAAATGTGTTAAATAAGTTTTCAATCCGTATTCGCGAGTTTTCCAACATTGTACTTCTTCTTCCAAATCATTGTATTCCTGGTTTTGCCAACAATATTAAATTCTGCTCGTGTAATAACCGAAACCCCATGGTTTAAAATACTGTTGATGGGCAGTGATATTTTTATGGCTATATATCTTAATTTATACGGTATATATATATATCTTTAAACTTTTCGTCCTGTGGGAGTGGACTATATGTTATGAGTTATGTATTTATGTATCGGAATAAGAGAGGCTCAGAGGGTAGAGCATGTATTGAGTTTTAGAACTTAGCCGCGTATCGGGGCTATTTTGTATTGTATGTTTTCGAAAACCCGGGCAAAGCTTTTAAAAAGAATTTCGCAATAATTAACCTAAAGGCAACATCACCAATAAACCAGTGTTTATTTAATTAATAGATGCTTCTGAAAGCATTCACTAATTTAATAAACCTCATTCGCCTAATTAAATTTATTTAATTAGATGAATATCGTTTTCAAAACGCTTTCTTAAAATCACTTTGTCCCGGACAAATAATAAATAATTTAATGGAGTGATTCTATCTAGTATATTATTTATCGGAGATAGTTTATTTTCAATACAGATTAAAGATATTCCAATGGTTATAAATTGGTTATTTTCAGCTTAAAACAGCTAGATTGATATCGATATATGTTATTTGAATGATTATTTAAATTGATGAATATTAATTATAATATTTATTAACAAAAAGGGAGAAAGAGAAAAAGGATTTTCAGGCTTATTAATTATTTCTTACTGACCGAGAGTCAGTAGTAGTTATTTGATAAAGTGGCCAAAGTTTGGAGACTGCCGGAGAGATTGTGTCTTGATTTTTATTATAAACATTCCAAGGGTTGTATTTGGGTGTTTTGAGGTTATTAAATATTTCATTATTAATAGTAAATATTATTTGAATATTATTTAATAAATGAATATTATTTTGAGGATTCTTTTAAAAAGGGATTATTGAATATTTATTATTTGTTACATATTAGTCAAATATTTATTAAATACCTTGAGTGTTTTGAAGATTATAAAACACTATTCAAAGGGTGTCTAAGGACTTTCATAGTCATTTAAAATATCATATTTTGATTCTATCTCGGTAAGTTACTTTTCAAGAACTCTGATATATATGGAATTACCCTGTTGTGTTACAAGCTTTATGCGTACCATTTTCCATATGTGAATACAAAACCCTGTGTCGGGATTGATATAAGTATAAGTGCATACCTATACTCGAACTCTTTCGAACTCAAAATATTTTCGAAAGCCCCCGGTCTGGTTTTACTTCCTTGCACATTTTTCAAGAATTATCGGTCGACTGATGTCGGACCTCAACTACTCAGTTTTCAATCAAAATCAAGTTTTTAAAAGAAAAAGAAAAAGGGACTCTAGCAGGTGTGGGAACCATTGACGAACGATTCCGGGGATGTGTAAGCGGCCGTGAGCCAGGCGGTCCATCAATTATTATTCTGGCCCAGGTGCTGCCGAAGGATGATTACGGATGTAGTTTTCATCGAGGGTGATTACGGATGTAGTTTTCACCCGAGGGATAGTTACGGATGTAGTTTCTATTCTACCGGTAGAGAAGACCCGCGGATTATTGAACTTGGATGTGGCGACTGATCATCGTCAATCCTTGTCAGGTTTTGTGTTTTCTTTAAGTCCCATCCTCCACTTTGGAAAAATACTCAAACACTGTTTCTTGGGCCTAAGTGCCAAGTTGCCGAAAGTGTTGTTTTTAATTATGAAAGATGATGATGGATTCAGGTAGTATCTAGAACTGCAAGAATATTCTAACAATAATGGCACGTGTTTGTGCACTTTTGAAATTATTCAAAAGATGAAAGATGGTTCATCGATTATTGATGTCAAGTCTCAAATGTTTTGCTTCAAGAGCTTTGACTCGCTTCCTATCAGTTATTTCTGAGTTTAGATTTATCAAGTGGTTAAAGAACCTATACCCGGTGCATGATGTTGATCTGTGGGGTGTTTGATGAAAATGACATACTTATACGTATATACCTTCAGATTTGAGAAATACTATAAATGAAACCTTCTAATGGTTTGGTTTGTATACGATGATAAACAACGGTCCTAGCAGCATATTGAACTGCGTGTTTTGAAAAGCTTTCTAAAAGATTAGCAATACTGTAGTGTATACTATTTCGCTAAGATATGAGGATTACTATAGTTGTTATACACTTACCTGTTCATTGGATGTTGCGTTCAACGTCATATTTTCCTTATTGAAGTTTCGCAGCTATAAATGTTTCGGAAATGATGTTAAGTATTGTTGGATTTTAAAACCCCTATGTATATTGGATTATATATTGTTAAACTCTATTAATACCTGCTGGGCAATTCTTTCGCTCATACTTGTTTGTTTTAAATATTAACCTTTCAGAGAAAGGTAGGCGGATGATGCTTATATGCATAGCTCGGAAGAAGCAGGTAGTATGCCCTGATGAAGACGATATGATCCAGAAAATCTATAGCTGGAGTAAGTTATATGTAATCATATTGATGTGTAATAATTATATTACTTTGTACAGGATAGCACTAGTTGCTGGTGTACTTCTCATCGAAGCTATACTAGTAGTATAGGATTTGTAATACACGATGTGATGTAATTGAATGGCTGTAATGAATCGAGTAATGTAAGGGTTTTAGTTCTTGTTTCTAGCCCTATAACCCAAAAGATGCTTGGTAGTTGGGGTCTCAATTGTTGTATTTCTGTTAGTGAGTGACTACAGGTGATTTGTTATTGAGGATTTCCGCGTGACGACCAAATCCCTGACCCCGGATTTGGGGCGTTACAGAAATGGTATCAGAGCTGAGGTTATAGTAAACTAGAAACGAGAGTGAGTAAGAGTGTGTATAGTTATGTGAGAACGTCAGAGCTCATGTAGAGTTCATGTTGGACTACCGGGTGTAGTGCCAATGATTAAGTTAAGATTTGAATGCTATGTTGAAGGATATGTTGAGATAGAACTCCCTGCGATTATTAATGTCGATGATTGAATCCTTAGTGACTATTACGAGTCGACGATGACGTAAGTTATCAAGCACCTTAGGGTGTGCATGGAAAAGAACAGCTCTGGGATCGAACGATTATCCGTCAAAGGAGCCGACAAAAAAGGCATCCGCGGAGACCTTGGCAATACCCCCATTGATGAATTTTTTTAATTACTTCCCCAATCTATGAATTATTTGACATATCTCTAAGAGAGAATTATGATCAAAGATATATTTCCTCATCGAAGTTATTCTTTAATACTTGTGTTAAGTCATATTTGGTTTCAATTGTGCCAAGGGCTTTCATTATACTTACCTTCAGGTTTTCGAGGCCCTATCAAATGATATCATTTCAAACTTCCACTTTTCTTCAATAGTGGATAATTCAATGGTGATATAGCACCACTTGCTTGTTGAATATCAGTATCTTTCTGGTAATCCTTTTCTTTGGAAATCGCGCCTTGGAAATTGTTCGATTTTAATCCAAGGTGTCCCTTTGAGAATTAATTGTCAGAAGGTGATTATTATTGACTTGACTTTGAATTTATTTCATACTTCTCAACTTCCACTGAGACGAACAACCCTATACATATAGGGGCCACAAGGACTATCTGTCTGTGTGATAGAAGTCTGACGGGACGCCGTCACTTGTGAGTTGTGAAATACAAGAAGGCTAATTACCTTTAGTAATGTCTCAACTAAGACACGCAACGTGAGTTCTTATGATCATATTGATCTCTCAATAAATTCTCTTATCTCAAATAAGGTTTGCTTCAAAACTCATAACCTTATGATCACCAGTGTGTGACCTCTGCCTTGATATGGGAGTTTTCTTTTCACAGCTCCATGATTCTTGTTATCTCTAATGAATTTCAAGGGGATGCCAACCAGGTCGGTCAAGTCGAAAGTCGCTGATAGAAATTAGATTCGAGCAGAATCGCCAAGAGCAGGAGCGAATCGCAGAACGAATAGAATAATCAGTGGCGTATCGATAGAATTAGTTCGCTCTCTCTCATGGATGTTATGATCAATGGAATGAGTGCAATCTCTCTCTCAAGAGTGTTGTGTTAATGGAATCAGTGAACTCTCTCTCAAGGATAGTATGGTAATGAAAGTTGGTCAAGATATATATATATATGAAAGGAATAGTGATGGGTTGTAAAACTCCAGTGATAACTGTGTCAAGTATGGATTCTATGGTTGAATTGAGGTTTCGGAGGAGTTGTTTACGAAGGGACAATATCTCCGATTTTGCAGAATAAGTGTTGATGGTGAAAGAGTTAAGGAATCCCAGTAGTGGCCTTAGCTGATTCCGTGGACGGAATCCTTTTAAGGAGGGTAGACTGTAATAACTCGAATTTCCAGAGAATGATTTTATTATTATTTTAAGATCAATAATGATTTTCCTAAAATGAGGAGGAAATTTTTTTTTTTTATTTTATTGTTCATTATTCCAGTTCAAAGAATTTCAAAAGTGGATTATTTAATTTTCTTCAGTTAAGTGGAACCGGGTTCTTTTTAAAATTTTATTGACCCATTAAATATCTCGATTCAATAGTTTATTTGGGTAAAAGGTTTAATTTTGAAGTGTGGATTTATTTAGTAAAGATTTTATTTTAAATTACTAAATAATTTGGGGGTTTTAAAATCCTTAGAAAATGGTTATTTTAATTATTTGAGGATTTGCAGAAATTACTCGATTAATTTATAATATCGAGAATTCGAGGTTTTACTAAAACAATAATGTTTGTGGTATTTTATAAAGTGCTGTAAATTGTGATTATGAATCACAATTATTATTTTTAAGTATTGTTTTTACAAATTATTAAGATTTGTAAAATGCATATCAATTTAGAAAATTGAGATTTAATTCTAATTCTTTCTCCAAAAGTCCTTGAAAATATTCTAGTATTTAATTTTACTAGGAATTTTATTTTTACAAATTAGAGTTTTAACTCTAAATATTATTTATAAGTAAGTAGTGATTAAATGTATTGCTTTTAATTGTTATTGGGCCTAAGGCCCATTAGGTTTTCAACACAGCTCATATACATACCAGATATGCACACAAAAACACACACAGCCGCACAAACAAGAACGACGGGGAGAGAAAAGAGATTGGGAAGAGAGAGAGAGAGAGAGAGAGAGAGAGAGAGAGAGAGAGAGAGAGAGAGAGAGAGAGAGAACGAGATGATGAAGGAGGATCATCCTCCCTCTTTTCTACAATTCAAAGTCAGCCAACGGAGAGGAGAGGAAGGAGTGAAGGCTTGCTTGTTTCGGCCATGGAAGAAGATGAAGGTGGAGAAGATGATGAATAGTGGTGTTCTTGAGTTTTGGTTGATTAAAGAGGTATAAAATCTTTGTTTCAAACTTTGATTTTGTGTTTCATTAAGGAGCATATGTAGTAGTAGTTAGCAGATTTTTCAAGGTTTTTAAGAGTATATTATTGTTTAGTAGTGTTTAATAAATGAATTGATGAAGTGGGTTTGTTTAGAGTAGTATGCAAAACTGCCCAGAATTTTTCAGGGCCTGCCCTGTTTTTGCAAGTGAATTTCGAACCATTTGTGCTCTTTTCTGGGCAGTAGTGTCTTCATAAAAGTTGTTCTATTTAGAGTCTAGTTTGTGCAGGAGAAAACGGTGCGTCGTTTGAGTTAACGAGTAAGGAGAAAACGACGTTTTAGTGAAACCCATGCAGGACACCCGAACCTCTCGGGATTCGTACTTTGGAACTATGTTTCACCTAGTTAAAATCTGTAAATTGGATTGAAACTTTTATTGAGGATAAAGGAAGGAATTAGAAAGATTTCAGAAAAAGATTTTGGTAAAACTATTGATTTTTCAATTTACTAAAAATGTTTGAATGTCACTGTGTTGGAAGAAACTGCTCTGTTCTTGAGTTATATTTGGATGGGTAATTGTCCTAGATGAACTATGTTTTTCAGACTAAAAGTTTTATGGTGTGAAGATATTATCTTCAGTTTTGGAATCCCAGAGGTCTTGGAGGCAAAGATTAATTTTTCAATTTATGAGAATTTTTAGAATGTAAGGTGCGCAGATTTAATTAACAGTTTATGTGTTGAGTTTGGAATAATGATTCACCTAGTTAGAAAATGGTATTGAATGGGAAACTTTTATGAGATCTTTATTTGATATTCAGAAAGAAGCCTATAAAATTTGGTGATTTATGATTAATTTTTGGATTTATTAAAAATGTTGGAGTAAAGTATGCGCGGTAGCATTTTATGTTTTTAAATTGTTTTATGCGTGTCCTGTTTTGAGAAATCATTTTGAATGAGTTAAAGACCTCATTTGATATTGGTCAAAAGAGGAAAGTTGTTAGTTTTTATCTTGCTTAGTTGACTACCAAGTTTGGTATACAATGGATTGATTGTAAACGTTTTATTGTAGAATTACTAAGGTGTTATAGTTGAAAATGAAAGGTGACACTACTACAGAATGGACCTATAGCGTCGCCTATATAGGCCTATAGCGTCGGTTGTTTGGCGTAGTATATGCAGGGGACGCTATAGGTATAGGCCTATAGCGTCGGTTAAAATGGCGACGCTAAAGTCCACTTTAGGCGTCGGTCATTTAAATGACCGACGCTATAGATATAGCTTATAGCGTCACCTTCTTAAAATGCCGACGCTATAGGTATAGCTTATAGCGTCGCCCCTTAAAATGCCGACGCTATAGGTAGAGCTTATAGCGTCGCCCCTTAAAATGCCGACGCTATAGGTATAGCCTATAGCGTCGCCCTTTAATAAGCCGACACTATAGGTATAACCTATAGCGTCACCCTTTTAAATGACCGACGCTATAGGTTAAATTTTTTTAAAAAAAAAAGTCTATAGCGTCGCCCTTTCAAATGACCGACGCCATAGGTCAATTTTTTTTTAAAAAAAAATAATTTCAAAATTGGAATTTCACCATTACAAAATATAATCCAAGAACACCAAACAAGTCTAAACACAATTTTTCCATACATATATATTACAAACTTCAACTACAAAAAAAAAATGTCTATGAACTAAAAAACAATGTCTATATATTACAATTTTTCTATACATATATATAGTTACAACTTACAACCTAAAGACAATCAACTTTGGTGTAAACTAAAATGTCTTTCCCACTCCTAGAAGAAGATGACTACCTCCTAATGACAAGAGAAAAATAAGAAGGTATCCAGACTTGAACTTGTGTTCCGCAGCAAACTCTCAAGTCAAAAACGAGGCTGTCTACACCTATAAGAGCCACTTCCTGCCATAATTGTACAAGAGTTATTGTACAAAAGTTTATTAAAACAGCATACCACTTTTCTCAAAATATTGCGTCAGTAATATGATAAAAAAAACCACATTTAAGTGTTTTACCTCTGCTTGAATACCCTTGGTTGACACCACCAGAAAGAATGCAATTTTCTGCCAAGAGAAGACAAAAAAATATATATATATATAGATAACTAATCACAAATCCAAGAAATTACATAATTAGAATCATATTCAGATATACTGCATCTCGAAGGACACCAACCACAATTACAAGCAGGCTTGTATTTTTGGTCACTTGGAGATAAGAACAAAATATATAGTTATTTAAGCAGGCTTGTAAATTCGATCTATATCCTGGAACTGGATATATGCAAACTTGCAAAGTATAATACAACTACATAATTATGTACTTCATATTATATAAACAAATCAGAAGAAAAGAAAAGTAATCATCACAAAGACAAAGATTTCTGAAATACCTCTCTAATTTTTTATATCACATAACTTACAATAAATTCTCCATGTAGCCAGCCTCTGGACATCTCATACTCTGCCTGTTCAATCAACTACATCTCATACGCTGGTAAAAAATCAAATCACATGGAAGTAGAAGCACCCATATATCAACTTAAAATTTCTAAGTTAACAATCACAATAACATTACACAAACAATTAAGCAGCAGAAACAATTTCCACTTCCTATGTAGCAGAGAAATATAAATCATCCGATAACAAAAACCTAAGCTAAATAACAATACATTTTAAATAACAACAGGCAGCGTAACACAAACAATATCAAGGATTCACTAACAAATGCTGGTTATGTGCACATTAAACAGCAAACTAGTAATTATCACCAAGTTTCGAGTAAAATCTACTTACAACTCCTAAATTAAACCATCTAACTACATTTTATCACAAATTTACAAACAACACAATCTCGATATCGAAAACAAAGCATTGAAACAGAAAACACGTAAATATCGACACGAAAAGAGCACGAATAGACTAAAAATGAGACTACCTCTTGGAGAAGTTGCTGTCGGAGGTGACAGTGATCTTGCTGTTCTCACGAACAACGGTAACTGAATCGCCGAGAGCTCCGGCCTTGCCGCCGACCTTAATTCTCTCCTGGAGAAACTTCTCGAGAGAAGCGATGTCCATAATCTTATCTTCCACCGGCTTTCCACAGTCAATCACGAACGTCGCTCCCTTCTTCTTCCCCTTTCCGGCGCCTCCGGTGACTTTACTCATCTTTGCTCCTTCTCTGATTTGAAAATTAACATAATTAGTTGTTAGATCTGGAATATAAACGAAATAGAGATATACGTACAGATTTTGTGTGTATAGGTGGAGAGATTACCTGATTGAAATGTGAAGCGGCCGACTGTCTGCAACTCGATAGGGATGAATGGGGAGAAGTAGGTTATAAGAGGAGATGAAAGTTTTGTTTTAGGGTTTTGCGGTTAGATTACTGGATCGGGCCGGATTGAGTAGTTGTACAATTTGGGCTCAAGTGAAACGGTTTGCAATATTAAAACGCGACCCAATCCTTGGAATGGGTTTAAACCAAAAAATGAGTAATTGAATTAGAGTCTAGAAAAGTCATTAAAACAAACAGAAATTAACATTTTTTTTTGACGAACAAAGTGAAAATTTCATTAAAATTTCAAAACAATCGAGGTAAATCCCCAATTAACAGTACCACCTGGATTAGAACAAGTAAAAATAGTCATGTTTCCATATCGTTTTAAGTAAAAATAGTCATGTTTCCAATCTTTGTAGGGTAACATTCATCACACAAATAGTGAGTATGACTACTTCGGTGTGTATGAATTCATTTTCAAAAAGTGGCATTTTTCTTATTTTTATTTAATTTTTTTATTTCTTTTAAAACTAGTTAAAAATAGGGAAAAAAATAAAAAAATGGAAAATTAGGGAAAGTAGGGTAAAATTAGTCATACAAATTGTCAGTATCACTAATTTGTTGTGTATGAATTTATTTTCAAAAATTGGCATTTTTCCTATTTTTATTTAATTTTTTGATTTCTTTGACAAACTAGTTTAAAAATGGGGAAAAATATAAAAAAAATAGAAAATTATTGAAAGTAGGGTAACATTAATGAGTAAAACTAGTTAATATTTTGGTTGTATTGAATGGTTTATTTTTTAATGGGATTAAAATTGTGTTTAGACTTGTTTGGTGTTCTTGGATTATATTTTGTAATGGTGAAATTCCACTTTTGAAATAATTATTTTTTTAAAAAAAATTGACCTATAGCGTCGGTCATTTGAATGGGCGACGCTATAGGCTCTTTTTAAAAAAAACATTAACCTATAGCGTCGGCATTTTAGGGAGCGACGCTATAGGTAGAGCCTATAGCGTCGCCCCTTAAAAGGGCGACGCTATAGGCTATACCTATAGCGTCGGTTAATGCAAACAACCGACGCAATAGCTTCTGGGTATAGCCTATAGCGTCGCCCCTTAAAAAGGCGACGCTATAGGCTATACCTATAGCGTCGGTTAATGCAAACAACCGACGCAATAGCTTCTGGCAGATGACCTAAGGCGTCGGTTAATGCAAACAACCGACGCAATAGATAAACTGGCGACGCTATAGGTCAACAACCGACGCTATAGGTGTATTCTGTACTAGTGTGAATTGTGGTTGGAGAATGTGTTGGATATTGATTGATAGTTGTAAATGGTTTATGTGGAATAACTGTAGTAGTCGAGTATATATTGGTAAATGCTAATGAGCTAAGAGTTTGTGGAGTTACTAAGTGATGTCTATATGTTAAATGTTAGAATTTTATAATAATTAGAATTGTGCTAGGGGTTATGAGAAGATCACAAGTTTTCAAATGTCAATATTTAAAGGACTTGTGTAATTCTTTTCGACTAATCCCTAGGGCTTACGAATATCCATGATTAGCTATCATGAGTATAATTAATATACTTGAGTGATGCGATCATTGATATAGCGTAAGTAATAGTTAGTGCTAGGGGTTGTTCCCTAGGGCTTACGAATATCAATGATTGGTTGTCACGTGTATCATTAAAATGCGTGAGAAATACGATCATTGGTGTAGCGTAAGTAGTAGTGTTAATGTAAATTATTATGTGCTAGGTGCCGCATGTCTGGGCAGGTACTTTTCTTACTTGTTTACTTTTATGTTGCTGCAAATTGAGGCAGCTTTATTTTTGTAAAAACAGGGTTGTATTGTGTTTGATTGATATTGAGGGGCTGTGCCCATAGTCCGATAAACGAATACTTCATGCCGAAATTTTTTGAAAATCCCCTGCGATTAATTATATTTAATTTATTAAATTTCCGTGGTCTAGAGGCATGAAGTGGATGTTAACTGATTATGTGTATATGTGTTAAGTGGTTGAGTTGAGGATTAATTATATATTAAATTGGTTTAAGTCTATTAAATGGATATAAATGTGTTATGTGCATTATGTGGTATTAGAATAGTTAACTATGGGGAAGACAACTATAGTTTTCTTTAAGTGACTTAGTAGTAACTCTGAGTCGGGACTACTCGAGATACGAGGGAGGACTGACACGTACTCGTAACCATTTCAGTACTATTAGGGCGTAATCAAATTGGAGCGACGTGCATCCAAAAAGGAAGATCGAGACGTCAGGTAAGGTCCATGGAATTGCTTGGACGAGGTGCGAAGGATTTGTCCGTGGCTTCTACTTTTTGCTAAGGACCAGAGGCAAGTTTACTATGCATACTCTATTGTTCAGAGTATATTTATTTTAAATATATGAAATGTGTTAAATAAGTTTTCAATCCATATTCGCGAGTTTTCCAACCTTGTACTTCTTCTTCCAAATCATTGTATTCCTGGTTTTGCCAACAATATTAAATTCTGCTCGTGTAATAACCGAAACCCCATGGCTTAAAATACTGTTGACGGGCAGTGATATTTTTATGGCTATATATCTTGATTTATACGGTATATATATATATATATATATATATATCTATAAACTTTTCGTCCTGTGGGAGTGGACTATATGTTATGAGTTATGTATTTATGTATCGGAATAAGAGAGGCTCAGAGGGTAGAGCATGTATTGAGTTTTAGAACTTAGCCGCGTGTCGGGGCTATTTTGTATTGTATGTTTTCGAAAACCCGGGCAAAGCTTTTAAAAAGAATTTCGAAATAATTAACCTAAAGGCAACATCACCAATAAACCAGTGTTTATTTAATTAATAGATGCTTCTGAAAGCATTCACTAATTAAATATACCTCATTCGCCTAATTAAATTTATTTAATTAGATGAATATCGTTTTCAAAACGCTTTCTTAAAATCACTTTGTCCCAGACAAATAATAAATAATTTAATGGAGTGATTCTATCTAGTATATTATTTATCGGAGATAGTTTATTTTCAATACGGATTAAAGATATTCCAATGGTTATAAATTGGTTATTTTCAGCTTAAAACAGCTAGATTGATATCGATATATGTTATTTGAATGATTATTTAAATTGATGAATATTAATTATAATATTCATTAACAAAAAGGGAGAAAGAGAAAAAGGATTTTCAGGCTTATTAATTATTTCTTACTGACCGAGAGTCAGTAGTAGTTATTTGATAAAGTGGCCAAACTTTGGAGACTGCCGGAGAGATTGTGTCTTGATTTTTATTATAAACATTCCAAGGGTTGTATTTGGGTGTTTTGAGGTTATTAAATATTTCAGTATTAATAGTAAATATTATTTGAATATTATTTAATAAATGAATATTATTTTGAGGATTCATTTAAAAAGGGATTATTGAATATTTATTATTTGTTACATATTAGTCAAATATTTATTAAATACCTTGAGTGTTTTGAAGATTATAAAACACTATTCAAAGGGTGTCTAAGGACTTTCATAGTCATTTAAAATATCATATTTTGATTCTATCTCGGTAAGTTACTTTTCAAGAACTCTGATATATATGGAATTACCCTGTTGTGTTACAAGCTTTATGCGTACCATTTTCCATATGTGAATACAAAACCCTGTATCGGGATTGATATAAGTATAAGTGCATACCTATACTCGAACTCTTTCGAACTCAAAATATTTTCGAAAGCCCCCGGTCTGGTTTTACTTCCTTGCACATTTTTCAAGAATTATCGGTCGACTGATGTCGGACCTCAACTACTCAGTTTTCAATAAAAATCATGTTTTTAAAAGAAAAAGAAAAAGGGACTCTGGCAGGTGTGGGAACCATTGACGAACGATTCCGGGGATGTGTAAGCGGCCGTGAGCCAGGCGGTCCATCAATTATTATTCTGGCCCAGGTGCTGCCGAAGGATGATTACGGATGTAGTTTTCATCGAGGGTGATTACGGATGTAGTTTTCACCCGAGGGATAGTTACGGATGTAGTTTCTATTCTACCGGTAGAGAAGACCCGCGGATTATTGAACTTGGATGTGGCGACTGATCATCGTCAATCCTTGTCAGGTTTTGTGTTTTCTTTAAGTCCCATCCTCCACTTTGGAAAAATACTCAAACACTGTTTCTTGGGCCTAAGTGCCAAGTTGCCGAAAGTGTTGTTTTTAGTTATGAAAGATGATGATGGATTCAGGTAGTATCTAGAACTGCAAGAATATTCTAACAATAATGGCACGTGTTTGTGCACTTTTGAAATTATTCAAAAGATGAAAGATGGTTCATCGATTATTGATGTCAAGTCTCAAATGTTTTGCTTCAAGAGCTTTGACTCGCTTCCTATCAGTTATTTCTGAGTTTAGATTTATCAAGTGGTTAAAGAACCTATACCCGGTGCATGATGTTGATCTGTGGGGTGTTTGATGAAAATGACATACTTATACGTATATACCTTCAGATTTGAGAAATACTATAAATGAAACCTTCTAATGGTTTGGTTTGTATACGATGATAAACAACGGTCCTAGCAGCATATTGAACTGCGTGTTTTGAAAAGCTTTCTAAAAGATTAGCAATACTGTAGTGTATACTATTTCGCTAAGATATGAGGATTACTATAGTTGTTATACACTTACCTGTTCATTGGATGTTGCGTTCAACGTCATATTTTCCTTATTGAAGTTTCGCAGTTATAAATGTTTCGGAAATGATGTTAAGTATTGTTGGATTTTAAAACCCCTGTGTATATTGGATTATATATTGTTAAACTCTATTAATACCTGCTAGGCAATTCTTTCGCTCATACTTGTTTGTTTTAAATATTAACCTTTCAGAGAAAGGTAGGCGGATGATGCTTATATGCATAGCTCGGAAGAAGCAGGTGGTATGCCCTGATGAAGACGATATGATCCAGAAAATCTATAGCTGGAGTAAGTTATATGTAATCATATTGATGTGTAATAATTATATTACTTTGTACAGGATAGCACTAGTTGCTGGTGTACTTCTCATCGAAGCTATACTAGTAGTATAGGATTTGTAATACACGATGTGATGTAATTGAATGGCTGTAATGAATCGAGTAATGTAAGGGTTTTAGTTCTTGTTTCTAGCCCTATAACCCAAAAGATGCTTGGTAGTTGGGGTCTCAATTGTTGTATTTCTGTTAGTGAGTGACTACAGGTGATTTGTTATTGAGGATTTCTGCGTGACGACCAAATCCCTGACCCCGGATTTGGGGCGTTACATTGTAGGACGGTGGGAATAGTCTAGAAACATTATTTGACAAGGAAATTGTAATTCTTATCTTATTCTAAGATGGAAACTTGTAATTTTTAATTCCTACTAAGAAACGGCAATTACTTGGAGCAAGGGCATTGTGGAGCTATAAATACACGTCCTTGGAGGCTTATTTGATGATCACCATCAGATCACAATACACCATCATTCATACACCATAGCACATTCGTATACCACACGAGTTTGAAGGAAAAGAAGACGAGTTCGAGAGCAAGAAGAAGCAACGAAGTTCATAATTTTCCATCTTTGTAATAGGAGTTAGCTTTGGATGCTTTTTAGGGATTTGTTTCTGAACCTTATTACTCTTTTCATCTATTACATTATTGATTTCTTGTTTTATATCATGTTTTCATCAAACCCCATGATGACGAACGGTTCGATTATGAACTAATCGCCGTCATGGGGTCCTAACGGATTTACTTATGGAATTTAGATGTTGATTGCCTAACTTGATATATGTGTGGTGAATTTGCGATATCCTTGCAGGGTTGTATTTAATTCATACAGATGCGTAGCTAACATCTATCTTGTTAATCTTTAGTGAAGCGACAGTGGATCTTTAGATTTAGAACTTGCCATGCTAGCATAAGTCCATGAATGTTATTCATGTTTGTTGTGTGTTTCTAATCGTCTCATACTACCTTATGTAATCTTATGGACACTTGATCTTCAACCATTATGTTTTCAAATTCTATAGACATATAGGGTCTAAGCATAATTGGTGTCTGCATGATTTCTATCTTATGTGGATATTGTGTAGATTGGTGTGCGTGTACTGAAAGGTAACGTATACTTATTTCGTGTTGTCCGATTAGTTATCGTAACCACCACATGTATTGATAAAAGGGCATGATCTCTAAAGGAAGTTTGTATTGAAGTTAGGATCCCATGTTTTCCATCTCATAAGTAATTCGAAATCACTTAGTTAATTTAATTTAGTTGTTAATTAATTCTTCTTAGTTAATTTAGATAATCAAAACCAATTTGTCCATTGTCTTAGCATTGAACAATAATCATACATTGATGCTTAGGTACAAGAACTAAATTATACAATCTTTGTGGGAACGAACTCTACTTTATTCTAAATTATACAATCTTTCGTGATTTTGTGCAAACAGCAAGACTGGTAGTCAAGGGTTATTCTCAGGAAGAAGGAACTGACTATGATGAAACCTTTGCACCTGTAGCAAGATTGGAAGAAATCAGAATGTTTCTTGCATTTGCAGCTCATTCAAAATTCAAGGTATACCAGATGGATGTAAAGAGTGCTTTTATAAATGGCAAGCTTGATGAGGAAGTGTATGTGGAACAACCACCTGGTTTTGTTGATCCATAGTTTCCAAATCATGTCTACAAACTTGACAAGGCACTCTATGGACTGAAGCAGGCACCAAGAGCATGGTATGAGACTTTGTCTAAATTTCTTCTTGAAAATGGCTTCAGAAGAGGTACAATTGACAAAACTCTATTCTTTAGAAAGATAAAAGGTGATTTGCTTTTAGTTCAAGTTTATGTTGATGATATTATATTTGGTTCTACTAATGAAAAGTTATGTGCTAAGTTTAGCAAGCTTATGCAGTCTAAATATCATATGAGCATGATGGGTGAACTAAATTACTTTTTAGGCTTGCAGGTCAAACAGACTGAGACTAGTATTTTCATTAATCAGTCAAAGTATATCAAAGATCTTTTAAAAAGGTTTGACTTTCAAAATTTTGCAATTGCAAAGACAGCCATGACAACAGCCACTAAGCTAGACTCTGATCCTAAGGGAAAGAGTGTTGATAACACTAGCTATAGAGGCATGATAGGTTCACTGTTATATTTAACTGCAAGTAGACCAGATATAATGTTCTCTACCTGTTTATATGCTAGATTCCAAAGTGATCCTAAGGAATCTCATTTAATTGCTGTGAAGAGAATTTTTAGATATCTCAAGGGAACCTCAAATCTTGGTTTGTGGTATCCAAGAGAATTTGATTTCTCCCTAATTGGCTATTCAGACTCTGATTATGCAGGGTGTAAAAAAGACAGGAAAAGCACTACAGGTCCATGTCAATTCTTGGGAAACAGATTGATTTCTTGGGCAAGCAAGAAGCAGCAATCAGTTTCAACCTCAGCTGCAGAAGCTGAATACATTATAGCAGGCAGTTGTTGTGCTCAACTCCTTTGGATAAGAAATCAGTTGATGGATTATGGTAAAAGAAAATGCCATGTGGAAACTCTATTTAGTCTCTGGAATCAGAATGATATTGATCAGGAATACGAGTGTGTTCATATCAGGATTAGTAATTCTTTTTATTCAAAAATCACATTAAATTGTGTGATTATTCTGATGAGTAGATCACATCAGGAAGAGGAAACTGATCAGTATTGATTTTTATCTTGTTTTTACCTTGACTTATTTACTTGACATCATTTTTGGATTTTATTTTCCAAAAGTCGTGGGTAATTGCATTTTTCAGGAACTGACACCTGTCAACCTACGTGTCAACGTGGGATAATGGGTCTGAAGAATTTTTGAAATATAATTATTTTGATACTCTAATCGTGTAATTGCTTTCTCTAATTTCATTCTCTAAAGCAAAAACACACCCGAGTTCTCAAAATCACTAATCAATTTCAAAGATTTCTTAAGTTCTTTTCAGATCAAAATGACAACTCAAAGAAGACTACCCAAAACAGTAGCTTTCAAGTTTGGTGACTTTGATTTTATGATGAACAATCATGTTGCAGCTATCACCAACAAGGAAGGGGTGTCAACTGATTTTCACCCGATAATGGACTTTATGGCGAAAGGACCATTAAGCTATGCCTTGACAGCATCTCCACAAATTAATCAAGTAGCTATTTCACAAGCTTGGGAGAATGCTGAGGTAATTGATTCTACTCAGAGTCAATCAGGTAAGATTGTTCTACACTTAGGACACGACTCATTTGATCTTACTGAATCTGTTATTAATTCAGTACTTCGCTTACCTGTTAGTACAAATTTTGAGAATGTACCATCTGATGATAATGTGAGAACTATGTTATCTAAATTAGGTTATGATGGACCTCTAGATAACATGAGCCAGTTAAATAGATCTTTTCTTAGAAAAGAATGGTCTTTCTTCTTTGATCAAATTGCTAAATGCTTTACTGGTAAATGTAGTTCTTTTCAACAAATTACAGCTGTTACATCACATATTGCATATGTTTTGCTGTATAACAGGGTAATTAATTTTGGTCACATTATCTTAAGTCAGATGTGTATAAAACTTGGGTCATGAGATCATGACAGGAATATGGTTTATTATCACAGATTCATGTAACTGTTTATTAACCATTTCATTCCTGATGTTGAAGCTAGATTTGGTAGAGAGTATTGTGTTTCTTCTTATGTACAGCAAAAGAGAATTTTCTCTGACATTACAAAGAAGGACAGTGAAAAGAATCTAGATGAAATACCTGCATTATACTATCCAAATCATGTTCAGGTACTTCTAAGAACTCATCTTCCTACTATCTATAATTCTTCTTTCTTTGGGGGTGAAATGACTCAGGAATCTCAATTGGAGGAGAACCCCCTTG
This sequence comes from Saposhnikovia divaricata, assembly GCA_036435485.1. Classification (NCBI taxonomy): domain Eukaryota; kingdom Viridiplantae; phylum Streptophyta; class Magnoliopsida; order Apiales; family Apiaceae; genus Saposhnikovia; species Saposhnikovia divaricata. The sequence continues at coordinate 171,788,179 of CM071600.1, forward strand.
TGTCTACCCAAGTAGCCAAAAACATTACAGTCTCTGAAACAATTCTAGAACCAAATTTTGATCCACAGCCTATTGTTTCAAAGAAGCCAACCTCTGGTGTTTCTCAAAAGACATCAGTTGTAAGGAAGAGAAGATTTATTATTTCAAGTAGTAGTTCTAGTGAAGATGATGATAATATATCTCTTGCTGAGAGTGCAGAATTGAAGGCTGCAATTCAACTTTCTAAGCTAGGACAAAGAGATGGAACACCTAGTCACAGCCAGGCTGCAGTCTCTCAAAAGGCTGTAGTTCTTAAAAAGGGAAAACAGATACTGGATACTGTCTCTCAAAAGACTGTGTCTATTGAAAAAGGATCTCATCCCAAGATCACTTCTGTGTCTACACCTCTTGAGTCTTCTCAAGACAAATCTGGTGCTCACTATATTAGGAGAACAAGGAGAAAGATTAATTTGTCACCTACACACACAGTGTCAAGTCCAACTAACATTTTGCAGGTCTCTACAAATAATGCTATATCCATGTCAGTATCTGGCAAGAGAGATCTGGATCTTGATTCTTCATGGGAAACTACATTGATATACAGACTGGCTATGGAACTTATTTCTCTGAAAGTGAAGCTTTCCAGGCCTGTTCTAGATTTTTTGATTGAAATAGTTCCCAAACTTTCATTTCCTGAAGAATATGGACTGTTACATCAAAGGCTTGATTTAATGAAGACATACTTCTATGTATCAGTCAGATAGGAGTTACACAAGAAATTTGGACTTCCTAAGCATGTTCCACTTCAATCACTTCATGCATATTTATTTGATAAGGATGTCATTGTTGAAGATGCTTCAGCTCAAGGTGAACAAGAGGAGGTAGTTGATAGAGGGAAGCAGTCAATAGAAGATACTATTGGGCCAGTGGTGAATAGTAGAATAGATCATATCACAGCCACTGCAACACAAGAACCATCTAGTCAGAGGTTGGATGACTCAGGAACTATGATTGATGATGCTGAAAGGTCTTTTGTGATGACTGAAATTGCAAGTGAGAAACCCTATGATATGGGAGGTATGACTTTGATTGATTTTTCTGAAGATCAAACCAATATTGTTCTTTCAGAGTCTATCTACCTTGAGGGTGTGTCTCAGCAACCAACACTTAAAGATGGTGGCATATTAGCTATGGTGTCTAATGAAGTATTACTGAAGACATCAGAGTCTAGTGTAAAACCTGAAAGTGGTATACTGGATCCTGTAGTTTCTGGAAAGAAAGTAGATGTTTGTAAGGATTCAGAGACTATAGCAGCTCACTCCTTAGAGAAAACCTCAAGCCCCATGCCATATAAGGAACCATCTCTCCATTCGAGTTCAGGTATAAAAACTTCTTCTAACCATTATTTTTCTGTAGGTCATGAGAGCACTTATCTAAATTTGAGTGATACACTTGAAAAGATGGACATAGATCCACACACAGAGAGGCTGGCTCCTGACTAGGCAAAAGGAGAGGTAGAAAGAGTGTTGACTTTAGATAGTCAAAGTGAGAATGAGGGTATGGATGATCAACTCCATAGTGAGGGAGAGAAAATTAGGAAACCACCATCGTTTGATTTCTGGGATCAGGTTTTTCCTGAATCTTGGTCTGAAAATCTTGGTATGGATGCTGGTACTTATTCTTTTATCAAGATGTATGAGAAGCATGTCTTAGCACATCACAATGCAAAGCCAGAAGTTAAAGCTCAGAAACAGAAAGAAAGGCTTGTAGAGATCATTAACAGAAGAGGTGAAAGGCTAAGACAAACTTCTACTCAACCAGTACCAGAAGAAATTCCTAATGATCCTAGTATTCCTTTGTTTGTACTTCCAATTTCAGCTAGAATTGAAACATCAACAATATCTGATCAATCTAAGGAGGAGTCAGAATTTGTAGATGTTAGTACACAGAATACTGGTGAAGGACAGGATGATCATATTTCAGCTCCAGATCAGAAAGATGAAGATGTTTGTACTTCTACTCAAGTATTATTACTTGAATATCATTCTCAACAGGCAACTTCTTCTACAAGACTTGAAGATAATGTTCTTTCTGAATCTGAATCTGAAGGTACAACAAGCACTTCCGACATTGAAGTCAATTCTGCAATTCTTAAGGACATTCAGAAATCTCAAAGTGATATTCAACCGAGACTTCAAATTCTTGAAAATAACCAAGTCACTATTATGGAAAATCAAGCAGTTCTGATGAATCTCATTTGTTCTGTTACTGAATCTCTTGGAATTAATGTTGCTGATGTCAAAAAGGGGGAGATAAAGACAATTCAGAGACAACAACAGACCGGGGGAGATAAACAGACTGGGAGTAGAACTAAGTGTGACAGAGTTGGTAAATTTCATCATGGGAGTGGTAAAGGAAAAGAAGCATCAAATAGTTGAATTCTTTCTTCTAAGTAATAGATACATGTCTACATCTGAAGAAGGAGGTACTTAACTTCATGATCTTGAATTCATAAATTCTATTCTGATTGTATTGTTATATGTTTTGACATCTACAACTTAGATTTATGCTTCAGATTCTAAAGCATAAATAGGGGGAAATTGTTAGGAATAATTCATAAGTTGTGATGTTAAGAATAGAATTTTGCTAATACTTCTTGTATATCCTGATCTTATAAAGGATTTAGCACTTTGTTTAGGATATATGTGTTAAACAGTAATCTGTAGAATTTAGTCAGGAACAGTGCGTCAGAGACTACATGTCAGGAATAGTGTATCGGGGACTACATGTCAGGAACAGAGGAGCAGATCCTGATACATTAAGTCAGATCCTGATCAAATACTGATGGGATAATCAGATCCTGATGCAATGGGAAATCCTGATATCAGTCATGTTACTGATGATGTCAGTCGTGTTACTGATGATGTCATTATGGATGCTACAGAAACTGGCAAGTGCTATAAAACAGGATCTTTGTATTGAAAAACAAGCAAGAAGATATCGTAAAGGAAACGAATTCTCTATTGATGGAAACTATCAACTAGACGGCAGAACATTTTCATAGATAGATTATAATTCTGTTATTAGTTGATAGGTAGCATTATAAATACTCTCTCTATATCATTGTAAATAGCGTGCGTGAGTGAGTGATAAATGGATTTATATCCACTTGGATTGCTTCAATTCGGATTAAATTGATTGTCTTGGACTCAAGTTTATTATAGTTTTGATGTGTTTTGCTTAGCTGTGCAGATTTACAAGAATGTCGATTATGGGTGATGCTTCTATCGTGTTTGGAGGATTAATTGATTAAAATTCGGATTTTCCGGGAAGGTTGCGCAGTCTACACTGTTTTGGCCATATCTGGAGTTCTAGAAGTCCATTTTCAGCGATCTTATAGCTCACGCGAAGCCTGGAAGATTTTCTACAACTTAGGACAGGACTCACTCGTGCAAGTTGCGTGTGGTGGGCGCAGGTTGCGTGACAAGCAGACTGATGGGAGCAGAGAATTTACTGTTTTGCCCTTTTCAAGTTCTAATTGTATTTTGGGCAGTTTTTGGTACCTAAATCGAATTCTAATTGTAATAGAAGGCAATTTCTTGCTGGGCAAGACTTGGAGTGTCTATATAACACATCCAACCCCTAGTAAATTAGACAATTAGAAAATTAGACAATTAGATATCTTGTGCATAATATAGCTTAGATCTGGAAGGGAGAAAAGGGGAGCAAGATTCAACGCTCGTGACAAGCAACGAATCTAGATCTACTTCATCTTTTGTATCATAGATTTGTTTTCTCAACTCTTGTTTTATTAATATTATTACTTTCTTTCATATCTTGTCTTCTATCATGGTTTCAATAGATCCCATGATGATGAGAGGTTCAATTATGAACTAATCGTTGTCATGGGATTCTAACGGATTTATTTATGGAGCTTACTATCTTGATGCTTTAAAGATCTGCGTGTGATGTATATCTGATATCCTCGTATGGTTATGCTTAATTGTTAGATGCGTAGCTAACATCTAATTTGTTAATCTCTTGTGAAGTGAAAGTGGATCTTGAGATTTAGAACTTGCCATGCTAGCATAGGTTCATAATTGTTTATCAATATGATTCGTAGTATGAGATGAAAATACTTATATTGCCCTGTGTGATCTTTATGGATAACTTGTTCTTCAACCGTTATGTTTTCAAATTCTATAGACATATAGGTTCTAAGCATAATTGGTGTCTATTCATCTTCTATCTCTTTTGTGGATGTATGTTTAGTTTGGTATTCGTATACTGAGAAGTAGCGTATACTTATTTCGTGTTATCTGATCAGATATCATAACCACTGCATATAGTGATTAAAGGCGTCAGATCTAAGCGAAGTATTTAATGAAGTTAGGATTCCATGTTACTCTTGTAAACGTAATTCGATTTCAATTCTCGTTAGTTAGTTAATTCGTAGTTGTTAATTTACTTCTTAGTTAATTTAGTTAATTAAACCCAATCTGTTATTTGTCTTAGCAGTGAGTAATAATCATACATTGTTGCATAGGTACAATAACTAAATTAAAACCATAACCAGATCTCTGTGGGAACGAACTCAACTTTATTCTATATTACTTGTGACCGCGTACGCTTGCGTGTATTAGTGTAAACAGTGAGCGAGTGAGTTCATAAGATTTGTATTCGAGAGTTCGAAACAAACAGAGAGAGATTTATATTATCAGCAGCTGCTAAAGGTATTGTACACCTTTGGTAGAGTTTGTATTTGATTATTTTAATACAAACAAAGTTTGATTCATTCGTTTATTCTTGTTCATATAATCAAGCAAAAATCAGACACGATTATATAACTTGTATTCAACCTCCCCTTCTACAAGTTATTCGAGTTAACAAGATTCACCCCGATTGCGAATTAGAAATAGGAGGACGATCTTTCAATGTTGATTTGATTCCTTTTAAGCTAGGGGAGTTTGATGTCATTCTGGGAATGGATTGGTTGTCTCGTAATAACGCTCAGATAGATTGTAAAGGGAAAAAGGTTAAGTTAAAAACCCCAGGAAAGAAGGAAGTAGTGTTTAGAGGGATACGACAGACCCAAAACATTCTAACCATGGCGCAGACCAAGAGATTATTGCGAAAAGGGAAAGAGGCTTATTTAGCTTACGTTATAGATACCCAGAAGGAAGCACCTAAGTTACAGGACATTCCGGTGGTTAATGAGTTTGAAGACGTGTTTCCACAAGATCTTCCCGGATTACCACCTGATAGGGTAATTGAGTTTGCTATCGAGTTAGCCCAGGGGACGGCACCAGTTTCGAAGGCCCCGTACCGATTAGCCCTAGTGGAAATGAAAGAGCTAGCTAAGCAGTTACAGGAATTGTTGGATAAAGGTATGATAAGACCCAGTGTGTCGCCTTGGGGCACACCAGTGTTGTTTGTTAAGAAGAAAGATGGAAGTATGAGGTTATGCATCGACTATCGAGTGTTAAACAAGTTAACCATAAAGAATAAATACCCGTTACCCAGAATAGATGATTTGTTTGACCAGCTAAGAGGCGCTGAATACTTCTCTAAGATCGACTTGAGAACCTGATATCACCAACTGAAGATTAAACCCGAAGATATCCCAAAGACCGCATTCCGTACCAGATATGGACATTATGAGTTCTTGGTGATGTCATTTGGACTAACCAATGCCCCAGCAGCTTTCATGGATTTGATGAATAGGGTGTTCAAGGAGTATTTGGATAAGTTCGTGATAGTTTTCATTGATGATATTCTTATCTACTCAAAGATAGAGGCAGAACACGTCGAACATTTGAGGATAGCCTTAGAGACACTCAGGAAAGAGCAGTTGTATGCCAAATTTTCGAAGTGTGAGTTCTGGAAAAATAAGGTGCAATTCTTAGGGAACCTGATCAATAGGAAGGAGTGTTGGTCGACCCCTCCAAGATAGAGGCAGTTTCAAACTGGGAACGACCAACCACTCCAAAAGAAGTAAGGAGTTTCATCGGACTAGCAGGGTATTATAGAAGATTTGTTCAGGATTTTGCGAAGATCGCAGCTCCATTAACCCGACTTACCCGTAAAACTGAGAAGTTTGAATGGACTGAAAAATGCGAGAAGAGTTTCCAAGAGCTGAAGAAGAGGTTGGTGACGGCCCCAGTGTTGGCGTTGCCTAATGGAAAAGGAGATTTTGTGATTTACAGTGATGCTTCGTATAAAGGATTAGGATGCGTGCTTATGCAGCATGGTAAGGTAATCGCGTACGCATCAAGGCAATTGAAGGAATATGAGATTCGATATCCCACTCATGATCTAGAATTAGCAGCAATAGTTTTCGTTCTAAAGATTTAAAGGCACTACTTGTATGGAGAGAAGTGCGAGATTTACACTGAACATAAGAGCCTCAAGTACATTTTTACTCAAAAAGAGCTTAACATGCGCCAGAGAAGGTGGTTAAAGCTAATTAAAGATTATGATTGTGAAATTTGTTATCACCCGGGTAAAGCCAATGTGGTGGCTAACGCCCTTAGTAGGAAAGAGAAGCTTAAGATGATTACTTCAGAAGATGAGTTGATAAGAGACTTTGAAAAGCTGGAAATCGAGGTTAAGATACCAGAAGATGGTCAAGAGAGGTTGATGGAGATTCGAATTCAACCTCCATTGTTGGAAAAGATTAGGTTATATCAAGAATGGATAATGGAGGAAGAAGAGAACTCAACGGAAGAGATAATTATTGGACAAGAAATTAAGTGTGAAAGAGATAAAGAAGGGATCATGGGATACGCATCAAGGATATGGATCCCAAATGTGCAGGAGCTTAAGGACGAGATTTTATATGAAGGACACAACTCAAGGTACTCAGTGCACCCCGATAGTACCAAGATGTATAGATATTTGAAAGAGTACTACTGGTGGCCTAACATGAAAAAGGACGTAGTAGAGTGGGTAAGTAGATGCTTGACCTGCCAAAGAGTGAAAGTAGAGCACCAGAGACCCAGTGGACTTTTGTACCCCTTAGAGATTCCCGAATGGAAATGGGAACATATAGCCATGGATTTCGTAGTAGGTTTACCAAGGACCAAAGCTATCATGACGCCATATGGGTAATTATAGACCGACTAACGAAGTCAGCTCACTTTCTCCCTATCAATGAAAGGTATACGGTCGACAGACTAGTAGATATCTACTTAAAAGAGATAGTGGCGCGACATGGAGTCCCAGTCACCATAGTATCCGATCGAGATCCCAGATTTAACTCCAGATTTTGGAGAAGCTTTCAAGAATGTGTAGGAACCAGGCTAAACATGAGTACAGCTTAACACCCCCAGACAGACGGGCAAAGTGAAAGGACCATCCAAACACTAGAAGGTATGTTGAGAGTCTGTGCTATAGACTTTAAAGGAAATTGGGATTATCACTTGCCGTTGATAGAGTTTTCCTACAATAATAGCTTTCATGCAAGCATAGGGATGCCGCCTTATGAGGCCCTTTATGGAAGAAAATACTGATCTCCCTTGTGTAAGAACCCCAAATTTTGGATATAATTAAAACTTTTTATTAAGTACTGATAAAATGAGGAACAATGATTCCGACAACAAGGTCACCAGCTCTAATGAATGAATGGAATGGATATGGATTCAAATACTAATATGTCATGAAGAATGCTAATGGTTGACAACTTAGGTAAGAATAATCTATCTCCTAGGGGAATAAGATATGGAAATTCCAAGCAGAAGATTATTCTTATGTCATCCAAATCGATATCTGTTATTGGTCCAGTGGGTCCGTAAAAAGGTTAAGGAGCGATCAAAAGAGATCAGGGACAATTGTACAACCCTAAGAGGAGAAGTAAAGAAAAAAAATGAATAGTGTTTTTGGCAGAAATAAGAATAGTATGAGACGGCGCTATATAGAAGTATTCAGAACGGATTTCTGAGTTCATATTCATGATCCAGGGGCGAAATAAGTGTATGTAAACGACATCGGATTCAGAATAATAGCACTTTTATTTTCTCCGAGATTTCCCTGGACACTGCAAGACTTAAAGATTTATTAAAAAGGATTTAAAGAATTTAAATTCGAGAAGTATTAAGAAAGGTGGAGAATAGTATTATAAATATTAAGAAGGTTTTCGGTAAAACCCTAACTAGAAACGGTTGAGTTATTCCTCCGAACAATCAATGAATTGAGCAATAACCGGACAAAGAAACAAGCTGAGAACCAAGAGACAACCATGTGCAAGTGGATGAGATCACCACCATGGCATCATCACTTTATTAAGGTAGCTTTATGAAGATATTATCTAAGCTAAGTTAGCTTCTTCAAGAAGCTTGTTTTTCTATCAAACTAGAGGGGGGCAACTTGCATTTGTGTCAAACAAATATCTTCCTAAATAATTCACTCATCCTTATTCCTTCTTCATCACAATAATGCAAGGAACCAAACAAGTTTCATAAATACAAGTATCATTGGAGACAAACTAAACTGGTTAGCATGAGGGTGTAACATAAGGCACCAATACATGTCCACATGGAAGCATATCCTTAACCAAGCATTAACCCATCAACTAGACTATAGTTAGCCAAACAAATATCTTGTATTATTGATCACTTTATGCAATCAACCAAGCAAAACAACTCCACTTCTCTCATCCATGGAGCATTCGACTTTTTCAAGAAATTCAAAGGAAGAAATCAAGCTTCCACTCCTTGTTTGATCTCCAAATTTTTATCCTAGATCCTATATTTCATAAAAATGATACCCTAGAAATCTTAGCCTCAAAATCCAATGTTTCCATTTTCAATAAAATCATCAAAGTAGAGGGTGAATAGTAACCTCAAGAACAAAACGCTTGGATCTTGATTTTGGTGGATGATTCAAGCTACATGGAGGCTATACAAGGACCATACAAGGATTATTAGGACTTGTACACTCTCTAAGGAAGGTATAACTCTTAAGAACCATGGATCTCATTTTGAGTTTTTAGCATGTTCTTGATGATTTGGCTTAGTTATGATTATGGTAACATTATAAGCATGCTTGGTTAATGATTTAGTGATTTAAGTAGCATAATGATTATTATGGTAAAGCATGATGTTCTTGGGCTTGTTGAGATGAGAATCATGTATAAATGATGTATGGATGCCCGGTGTGGCTTGGCTTGATTGTTGTGAATTTTAGAACGTTCGATTTATAGCCGTTATAATGCCCGATTTGTGTCAAACCTTGAAAACCGTACATCACAGTAGGCTTAACTCACTGCCTAGCTTTGTAATCTGCCATGTTAAGATAGATCATGTTATAAGCTTCGTGTGGATATAAAGATCGTATGAAATGGACTAACGGTTTAGTAGTTATGGTCAAATTACTAAAATTGGTTCGAAATCGTAAGTAAAAGTTCGTAACTTCAATTGAACCCTCATAAAGCATGATTCTCAGTGGCGAATCTTGGTAAATAAATACTAGAGGTCATAAGGAATGTATGAGAGAAAACCACATGTCAAACGGATCGTTTTCCGATTTTATAAAAATGTTTGAATCGAAGTTAAACGCGAACGAACCCCTAAAAACCCGCTTGATTATAACTTCAGTAAAACACTTAGAAAACGGGCGATAAAACTCGGAGTATAATATTGATTCGTAATGATCGACTTTAGAACTTGTATGACTTAAGTGTGTCCCAAGTGTAAGTACAGTGACATGTTGTATTAACGAACGAATGTCGGGTCGGATCGATGATAAAAAGGAATCCACAAAAAGGGGTATAGCGAGATAACTCGAGAACGTGTTTCGATTTAAGTATAACTTAACTTTTAAGATGTTAAGTGATTAATCCCGAATGCCTTGGCTATTTATAGATCACCAAGCTGACCCGGGACCCGCTACCACTACCTCTTACCGTACTCGACTACCAGGCAAGTTTCAATTCCCTTCTTTTAGGCTGTTGTTGTGATTGAATATATATATATATATATATATATATATATATATATATATATATATATATATATATATATATATATGTTTTCTGTTATACATATGCCATAGCATGCATGCCTACTTTCAAGTTATATATTTATGCTTGTTCCCTGATTGTTTATTGGCTTATAAATTAGATAACTAACGTATCAATTGTAAGCCGGTTATTCTAAGACCCTCATAGAAGGGCGTATACATCTTATTCGTCAAATATAGACCAGGAGTCAATATTTCTTGATATATCGAGATTACCTCGGAGGAAAATATTTAAGTAAATATTTTCCATTATTTGGGCGACGAATATTATTTGAATATTCGTTCGAGATTATTTATTTAACGATCCTTACTTCAAATAATTATTTGAACGTAACCATTCGACGAATAATATTTTTCAATATTCATTCAAAGTCGAATAGATTATCGATTATTATTCCGAATATTCTTCTAAAGATTGGACTACTAAATGAATATTATTTGAATATCCATTTCGAATATTATCTTATTAAACGAATATTACTTTTGAATATTCAATTAAGATATTAATTACTTGATGAATATTATTCTCATATTCATCTGAAGTTTGATTTATTTATCGAATATTATCTCGAATATTCTTTTAAAGCTTGGATTACTAAATAAATATTAGTTGATATTCATTTAGAATATTATTCATTAGATGAATATTACTTTTTGAATATTCATTTAAATTCCTAATTAATTATGAATATTATTTTGAATATCCATTTAAATATTTATTTATTCAATAAATATTCTCTTGAGGTTTCTTCAAGGATTATTTGGAGAAATACTCTGATTAATTATATTCTTTCATATTCCTAAATATTCTTTAAATATTTTAATTCAATAAATATTCTCTGAATATTTATTCCATACTTAGAATAACCTCAATAAGGTTTATCTTCTTCGATTATTACGGAAAATATTTCGGAGTCATATTATTATTAATCTTATATCAAGAAAGGTTCTCAGACATCATTCTTCTTTGAGTCTATCTCCCTAATAATAAGGGAACCTTACTTGGAAAATGTTATTTATCTTGTCGACTTCCCGGTCATAAAGTATTCTCTTCACTCGCAACTCGGGTGCTATTGACTTATTAAGTCGTTGTGTACCTTCTTATCTTTCGAGGGGTAAGATTGTTGGAACAAGTTGATATTCGTTACCAAGCAATAGCTTGGAAGTTATTGGTGAAATTTTCCTTTCCAACTAGATACGACTACTTTGTGGAGTCTTATCAACAAGTATTATACTTGGGGAAAGGGGGACGAACGTTACATTCAGAATCATGAATTATATTTGAACTAGGAGTCGTGTAAGAGGCCGAGTAGCGCCGGTCCATCCCCTTTGGCCCAACCGTTGGCCGGGGAGAGCTAGTAAGGCGGTAGACAAGTAAAGCCGTCAGTTCTTCCTTCTACGAGTAGTAAATCTAATTTGAGTTGTACGATCTCGACTGATCATCAAGATTGGAACAGCGGGCGCGGTGAATACTCCATCATTGGTTCATCATCCAAACTTATTTATTTCCTGCAACATGATTACTGTTGGCAGAGCTGGAAAAGTGTTCATAACTGGAATTGCAATCTTTTCATGCAAGTTCCTCTTTTTAATGACAATGAGAATATCTCGCTTACTTTTGATGTAGCAGATATTTCTACAAACAAATACTTTAAGTTACCTTGTAACTTCATCGTTCATATTATACTGGCATCATTTCCGTAAATGCATGGCATATGGTTTGTAAGATACTTTTGAACTGTTATATATTATCGTTCAGTTATATATTATTGTTGGTGGGCTATTGCTCACCCTTGCTTTATTATTATATCACAACAACAGCTAGACCAGATGACTCGCACAAGGCGCACTCGACGCGGGCGAGGACGACGAGACTACCAGAGCTGAAGAAGAAGCTGTTGGTAGGATATATTTATTCTTTCAGTACCAAGTATATGGTCTAGTATGACTTATGTAAATGGATGGCAAAGAGTATGTATTTATATTGAAATTCTTTTGGATTGTAAAAACTCATAATGTGATTAATAAAAAATTTGATTGTTACTCTGATTTCATCGCTGGGACTATAACGGGTGTGTTTTATATTGTTGTGTTGGGTCATAGAGATGTAATTTATTTTATGTTAAGGAAAGTTCAATTGTTGTGGACAGAATTGGAGACCGTAACCACCGGATCCCGGACCCCGGATCTGGGGGTGTTACAGAAGTGGTATCAGAGCGTTACGTTATAAATCCCAGAGATGAGGCGACGTTAAAACCATAAACTTACTAAGATAATAAGAACTCTTGCCAAGTTCATAGTCGGACTACTTAATGTAGTGCTGACATATAAAACCCTTATGGGAACTCTTAAGTATCATGATAGTAACTTAGCTCGTTCTCGTATCGACTAGTAAGGCGACAGACCTTGAGGCGTACGAGAAGCAACATGATGATGTTGTATTATATGCTGAAGATCGGATTGTGAATTCGATAGAGTACCCTATTGAGGACTCGAAAGAGGTTCCAGCAGAGGAGAATCCTATTGAGGATGAGGAGTTTACTCCAAGGAAATGAGGGCTGCAGCCAAAGGGATAGCGAGAGTTAAGATTATAGTGCTCAGAGAAGTGAGCACAAAGAACTGAGATATTATTAAGAGAATTGAAATTTTATGTTGGATTTATAGCCGGACTACGAGAGGTAGTACCCGCAATTAAGACAGATTGGAAGGATTACTTGAGGTCTTATATGGGGATAGATAAAGATCCTTAGAGACTTTCAGATTAATGAGAAAGGAGTTAGAATGATGCATGATTATCAAAGACGTCGATGTAGGACGGGGAGCACCCAGGAGCGGTTGAGATAGAGGCAACAAGTGCCATATTATCGGATAAATGGATTAGTGTGAATATTCTCAATGGTAATTCGCCATGAGAAGGCGGATTTCATGGGTTATATTTTATGAAACCAAATTGAGATTGTTGAGGTGGTTTTATTCAGCGAAATGTCCATATTATGAATGAACCAGCTTCGAAAGTAAAGATAGTGGAAAGTGATGGCCTGATTGGATAAAGTTATATAAAGTAGTAAGCGAGACGATGATTTCAGAAACTACCAGAGGAAAAGACCAGTGGGTCTATGATGAACTCGTAATATGACTACTATCAGGTACTAAGTATAAGTTTATTTTAACTCAGTAAAATGGTGAATCAGGAACGTTAGATGCATGTGATTCAGAAGAATATTAAATTCTTTCTTTTCCCCGAATGGATTATAGTAGTTACCCTAAGTTTATTCTGACACTGAATTGCAAATGGATCAAGTAATGCGATTAGTGGTTAAGAGGTAATAGGGAATGTTTTAAGATGAAATTGGTAACGACCCGGCGTTGGTGTTGCCTAACGGGAGAAGGAAGACTTTATGATACACTATGATGCATCTCATACAGGTTTAGGTGGTGTGCTTATGCAGTACGGCAGAGTAATTGTGGATGCATTCGAACAGCATGGTACACCAGACTAGGATGGCCCTAGTAGTGCCAATTTTTATGAAACGACTAACTCCGACGGTAGTGTTCCTTCTGAAACCTGTGGTTAGGAAGACTGACATTTGATATTATCGACAATTAAGATGTATATGTATCAGGAAGAGGTGGCATGTTTCAGTTTAAAACTTTTGATATCCCTTCTATGGGATATATATAATTGATTCCTCTCCAGTGGTTAAACCTCCAATCTGATGACTATTATTTCGTAAATTAGGACTGTTTATGGTTCTACCTGCTTGGAGGTTCATAGAACCATTCTTCAGGTTTCGAAACTGGTCTCCTTAATGTTACCAGTAGGTGGATAGATTGACCAAAATTTCCCTGATTCTGGAAAGGAATTCGGCAAATTTTGGCAAACCTTATCTTTCTGATTATCAGAGAACATCATTGAAGAGAATGGAAACTGGAGCGAACCCTGTGGATTGGGTAAGGTTGCTGTCATATGGGTTAATAGGTGGACCCTGAGTATTACAATCGATGGTAGAGATAAAATGATGAAGTAAGATTGGACGGAAACAGGAAATGTAAGTAAGAATCCAGTCGGACTAAGAACCTCCGGGATTGAATTAAGTGAAAAGGCTGTTATGCCAGGAATGGTAAGCTTACGTGGCACGTGGGATTGATAAGAATAGTTGTAAAGATAAAAGTAGAGGAAAGGTGGCCGAAGACGGGCCGAGTAGTCGATTAAGACTTTTATGAAGTAAAGTTCTGGAAAGGTAGAAAGGTATCAAAGTAGAAGGCACTATGCCGGTAATTGCTAGAAAGGTAATGCTAATTATCCAACCCCTAAAATCGTATATTTTATTTTAGTGTGGCCAGTTAAGGCCAAGTCACCAAGGATTATCAAGTGACTAGACCAGAAATGAAAGGACAAAGCAGGGTTGCTTCTAAGTAAGCACCGACTGCAAGGGCTTCTGACATAAAAGAAACATTAATGAGATCGTAGGAATCTTCTACTAAACCCTTTGCAACCCATGATTTGATGGGGAATTAACTAGACCTTTTCGGAATGGGGTCACCCATACTAAAGTGATTCATGTGTATATGATTGCCCAAGATTACGTGTAAAAATGGAAGTATAATTACTTGAGATGTATGATGTTGGGGTATTATAAATACCATGAATATATTATGACTAAGGGAAGTAAACAATGAAGGTTTATGAAGAGAGTATAGAAATGGTCAGAGATTGATCAGTATGCTGTAGAAATTTTGCCTAAGGTAAGTACCTTTGAGAAGAACGATAAGCACTAAGAGATTCACGTTGTACTCGACCAATATCTTCCAAAACATCCTTGCTACCATTACCACGTTCTGTAAGAGAGCAGATAGGCATACGTGCCTTTTGGAAGGCCAAATAGGGTGACAACTATCTGAAAGAAGATGGTGGCATTAAGTTACCAATCCATTATCAAATAAGAACAGTTGAAAAGAGACCCTTATTAAGGATACATGATCTGATTGCCAATTATATGATGCAAGAATTCCTTGGCAGTTGAATTAAGGATAGGATATCCATAAATTAAGACAAACCCTGGGGAATGCACAAGGGGTGGCATTAACCCTAATAACGACATTATGAATTCAAATGATATGAGTTGGACTTGCTAAGGCAATAATGACCGGTAAGGATTATTAAAAAGAGTTCTGGAAAGAACATAGATAGAATTATTAGAGTATTGATCAATGACATTTTGATATACCCTGTACCCAGAAAATACAGGAGGAATGATGAGGATGACCTATGAAACCTTACAAGGAAAAAGGTAATATTCCGAACTTCAAAATGGAAGTTTGGTAAGGAATGTATGATATAGTAACAACAATGCCAGATGAGGCATGTATGAAACCCTGAGGAAGTATGGATTGAACCTATAAAGGTTGAGATTATCCTAAGATAAGGAAAGAACTAAGAAAAGAAGTATCCTAAGTAGGATTGGGGATAAACGTGATAAAGTTCCCACGGGTAGGTGGAAGCAATGACTTATGGAGAAAGACTGATAAATATATTTTTCTCCATCAGCAGAGCTTAAGGGAGAATGCTTTCACCCAACAACGATGGGAATGAGGTAGAAATGTTTGAATTGGGATATATCCAGAGAACAAGGATTACCAGAAATTATTATTATCAGGAAAGGCCAATGAGGTGGTCGACAGTCTAAGTATAAAGGAATAATTACAAATGTTCATACCGAAGAAACAAAATGATATTTGGAAAGACCTTGAAGGTCATATTGGAGTGGAGGAAGTTACATTCCTTTTGATGATTGTGCAAGAATCGAAGGTAATAATAGTTTAAGTAAAGATTCGATTCCTGATGGAGTCTTAAGCATATCACGTACCATAGAAGGTCCCGTTTTGAGGCAGACCAGGACCATGATACAAAATTAACGAAGTAAACCGTTAAGTTTCCAGTCTTTTATGGAAGCTGCATGAGTGATAGTTTCATCAACCTGACATAGATGCGATGCTTGAAACTCTTCTGCAATTTTATCTACTTCATGTAATATTTACATCAAGTTCAGGAAGTGTTCCTTATGGATAAGAAATGGTGAGTACTTTGTCTCCCTAAAGGATTTGAAACCCGTAGGATTAGCTATTAATGCACTCCGTAAACAACAAGCGATGGTGATTCTTCTAAGAAAGTAGATGACAATGTAAAGATAAAGAAAGTGCTGCCATTGATTAACTAAATGGCATGTTGATGAATGACAAACAAGTTTGTGTTAGTGTACTTCTGCGCAAACAAGATAGAGAATATGAGGTTGATGATTCATGATGTTAAAGATATTCCCATGGAAAGAATTAATGAGACTTGGAGGGAAGGGCGGTTGAGCCCGAGACGTATTGGGCCACCTGAGAGTTTAAAAGTGTTCGGACGGCGGTATTCGAGCCAGCCTTACCCCCAAAACTTATAGCACGGTCATAACGGGTTTTCATGTGGCCAGGCTACACCAGTAAAATGCAGATGCTCGATAGATGATAAGAGCATGAGCCGGTAGATATATGACCTGGTCTGACTTACGAAAGAGAACCTGTGGAAAACCACGGATAGAAAAGAACAGGTGATGAGAAACAAGGTTGGCAGAAGTAGATTATATGAATCTAAGTTAAAGGGATCGGGCCAGATTCATTTCGGAAAGTTTAAATTGGAATAACGTGATGATTATAGAATAAATGTGACAGAATACCGATAAGGAGGTACCAAGTGCAAAAAGGTGTCTCAATAAAGAGGTGAAGGTGAAAGTAAAGAATAGAAATGAGTAAGAATCAGATAATAAGAAGGACGTGATTGATAAAGAAAAGGCTGGGAAAGCAACTATGGAATGAGAAGCAAGGAATGTTATGAATGGGTTTTCTAATGAATTCTCAGGATGACAACCTGATAGTGTCAATATTATAGTTATGAAAAAGCTAGTAACATGATATGGGATGTCAGTAATAATGACGTCAAGTGAGAAATCTAAGATTTAACCTGAAAGGTTGAAGGATTTCCCGAACGTGAGTATCGCTAAGATTGAACAAGAGTATTTGTCCATAGAATAATGGACAAAGCAGCAAGATATGTTGACACGTGAGATTGCGATCAAATAGTATTGGATATAATTATGATTAATTTCTTCTTTGATAAACCTCTATAGTTCAGAGGTAAATTCTGAGTATGATATTCTACAATCATGAAAGCTTTCTATAATCCTTTAGAACTCTTTTCTCTTCTTCTCTCTTATTCATCTTCTTTATGAATTGAGAAGAACAACCCTTTTAGGAGGGGGGGTACTGCTACGTGACTATCTGTCTATGTGATAGAAGTCTAAGTGGAATACTATAACTTGTTTAATTGCTTGTCAAGTACTAAAGGCTGGCCCCCTTCTGTACTAACTATGCAATATAACAAATGTTCAATTGATCATAGTGATCTCTCAATAAATCTTTCCACTTCTCTATATTGATCGAGATTGCGAAGATTAAAGCGATCAGGAAATACACAGTACGAGCGAGGTTACCTCCGAATTCGTAGGGTGATAGTGATACCAATGTTACTGCAGGTATCAATAAGGATAAGACTGAGTAAGAGTATAACCCGGATAATGAGTTGTACGAAAAGTAGCAACGTTGATGGAAAAAGGTTACAGTATGGATTGTAGCACTAGAAGATGTGCTGAGGAAGGGTAGAACGACTAAGAATTGACCGGGAAGCTAAAAAGTGAACGACGGGCAAACGACTCTTTGCTTCCTACCTGATTCCGGGACGGAATCCTTTTAAGGAGGGGAGACTGTAAGAACCCCAAATTTTGGATATAATTAAAACTTTTTATTAAGTACTGATAAAATGAGGAACAATGATTCCGACAACAAGGTCACCAGCTCTAATGAATGAATGGAATGGATATGGATTCAAATAATAATATGTCATGAAGAATGCTAATGGTTGACAACTTAGGTAAGAATAATCTATCTCCTAGGGGAATAAGATATGGAAATTCCAAGCAGAAGATTATTCTTATGTCATCCAAATCGATATCTGTTATTGGTCCAGTGGGTCCGTAAAAAGGTTAAGGAGCGATCAAAAGAGATCAGGGACAATTGTACAACCCTAAGAGGATAAGTAAAGAAAAAAAATGAATAGTGTTTTTGGCAGAAATAACAATAGTATGAGACGATGCTATATAGAAGTATTCAGAACGGATTTCTGAGTTCATATTCATGATCCAGGGGCGAAATAAGTGTATGTAAACGACATCGGATTCAGAATAATAGCACTTTTATTTTCTCCGAGATTTCCCTGGACACTGCAAGACTTAAAGATTTATTAAAAAGGATTTAAAGAATTTAAATTCGAGAAGTATTAAGAAAGGTGGAGAATAGTATTATAAATATTAAGAAGGTTTTCGGTAAAACCCTTACTAGAAACGGTTGAGTTATTCCTCCGAACAATCAATGAATTGAGCAATAACCGGACAAAGAAACAAGCTGAGAACCAAGAGACAACCATGTGCAAGTGGATGAGATCACCACCATGGCATCATCACTTTATTAAGGTAGCTTTATGAAGATATTATCTAAGCTAAGTTAGCTTCTTCAAGAAGCTTGTTTTTCTATCAAACTAGAGGGGGGCAACTTGCATTTGTGTCAAACAAATATCTTCCTAAATAATTCACTCATCCTTATTCCTTCTTCATCACAATAATGCAAGGAACCAATCAAGTTTCATACATACAAGTATCATTGGAGACAAACTAAACTAGTTAGCATGAGGGTGTAACATAAGGCACCAATACATGTCCACATGGAAGCAAATCCTTAACCAAGCCTTAACCCATCAACTAGACTATAGTTAGCCAAACAAATATCTTGTATTATTGATCACTTTATGCGATCAACCAAGCAAAACAACTCCACTTCTCTCATCCATGGATCATTCTACTTTTTCAAGAAATTCAAAGGAAGAAATCAAGCTTCCACTCCTTGTTTGATCTCCAAATTTTTATCCTAGATCCTATATTTCATAAAAATGATACCCTAGAAATATTAGCCTCAAAATCCAATGTTTCCATTTTCAATAAAATATCAAAGTAGAGGGTGAATAGTAACCTCAAGAACAAAACTCTTGGATCTTGATTTTGGTGGATGTTTCAAGCTACATGGAGGCTATACAAGGACCATACAAGGATTATTAGGGCTTGTACACTCTCTAAGGAAGGTATAACTCTTAAGAACCATGGATCTCATTTTGAGTTTTTAGCATGTTCTTGATGATTTGGCTTAGTTATGATTATGGTAACATTATAAGCATGCTTGGTTAATGATTTAGTGATTTAAGTAGCATAATGATTATTATGGTAAAGCATGATGTTCTTGGGCTTGTTGAGATGAGAATCATGTATAAATGATGTATGGATGCCCGGTGTGGCTTGGCTTGATTGTTGTGAATTTTAGAACGTTCGATTTATAGCCATTATAATGCCCGATTTGTGTCAAACCTTGAAAACCGTACATCACAGTAGGCTTAACTCACTGCCTAGCTTTGTAATCTGCCATGTTAAGATAGATCATGTTATAAGCTTCGTGTGGATATAAAGATCGTATGAAATGGACTTACGGTTTAGGAGTTATGGTCAAATTACTAAAATTGGTTCGAAATCGTAAGTAAAAGTTCGTAACTTCAATTGAACCCTCATAAAGCATGATTCTCAGTGGCGAATCTTGGTAAATAAATACTAGAGGTAATAAGGAAGGTATGAGAGAAAACCACTTGTCAAACGGATCGTTTTCCGATTTTATAAAAATGTTTGAATCGAAGTTAAACGCGAACGAACCCCTAAAAACCCGCTTGATTATAACTTCAGTAAAACACTTAGAAAACGGGCGATAAAACTCGGAGTATAATATTGATTCGTAATGATCGACTTTAGAACTTGTATGACTTAAGTGTGTCCCAAGTGTAAGTACAGTGACATGTCGTATTAACGAACGAATGTCGGGTCGGATCGATGATAAAAAGGAATCCACAAAAAGGGGTATAGCGAGATAACTCGAGAACGTGTTTCGATTTAAGTATAACTTAACTTTTAAGATGTTAAGTGATTAATCTCGAATGCCTTGGCTATTTATAGATCACCAAGCTGACCCAGGACCCGCTACCACTACCTCTTACCGTACTCGACTACCAGGCAAGTTTCAATTCCCTTCTTTTAGGCTGTTGTTGTGATTGAATATATATATATATATATATATATATGTTTTCTGTTATACATATGCCATAGCATGCATGCCTACTTTCAAGTTATATCGTTATGCTTGTTCCCTGATTGTTTATTGGCTTATAAATTAGATAACTAACGTATCAATTGTAAGCCGGTTATTCTAAGACCCTCATAGAAGGGCGTATACATCTTATTCGTCAAATATAGACCGGGAGTCAATATTTCTTGATATATCGAGATTACCTCGGAGGAAAATATTTAAGTAAATATTTTCCATTATTTGGGCGACGAATATTATTTGAATATTCGTTCGAGATTATTTATTTAACGATCCTTACTTCAAATAATTATTTGAACGTAACCATTCGACGAATAATATTTTTCAATATTCATTCAAAATCGAATAGATTATCGATTATTATTCCGAATATTCTTCTAAAGATTGGACTACTAAATGAATATTATTTGAATATCCATTTAGAATATTATCTTATTAAACGAATATTACTTTCGAATATTCAATTAAGATATTAATTACTTGATGAATATTATTCTCATATTCATCTGAAGTTTAATTTATTTATCGAATATTATCTCGAATATTCTTTTAAAGCTTGGATTACTAAATAAATATTAGTTGATATTCATTTAGAATATTATTCATTAGATGAATATTACTTTTTGAATATTCATTTAAATTCCTAATTAATTATGAATATTATTTTGAATATCCATTTAAATATTTATTTATTAAATAAATATTCTCTTGAGGTTTCTTCAAGGATTATTTGGAGAAATACTCTGATTAATTATATTCTTTCATATTCCTAAATATTCTTTAAATATTTTAATTCAATAAATATTCTCTGAATATTTATTCCATACTTAGAATAACCTCAATAAGGTTTATCTTCTTCGATTATTACGGAAAATATTTCGGAGTCATATTATTATTAATCTTATATCAAGAAAGGTTCTCAGACATCATTCTTCTTTGAGTCTATCTCCCTAATAATAAGGGAACCTTACTTGGAAAATGTTATTTATCTTGTCGACTTCCCGGTCATAAATTATTCTCTTCACTCGCAACTCGGGTGCTATTGACTTATTAAGTCGTTGTGTACCTTCTTATCTTTCGAGGGGTAAGATTGTTGGAACAAGTTGATATTCGTTACCAAGCAATAGCTTGGAAGTTATTGGTGAAATTTTCCTTTCCAACTAGATACGACTACTTTGTGGAGTCTTATCAACAAGTATTATACTTGGGGAAAGGGGGACGAACGTTACATTCAGAATCATGAATTATATTTGAACTAGGAGTCGTGTAAGAGGCCGAGTAGCACCGGTCCATCCCCTTTGGCCCAACCGTTGACCGGGGAGAGCTAGTAAGGCGTAGACAAGTAAATCCGTCAGTTCTTCCTTCTACCGGTAGTAAATCTAACTTGAGTTGTACGATCTCGACTGATCATCAAGATTGGAACAGCGGGCGCGGTGAATACTCCATCATTGGTTCATCATCCAAACTTATTTATTTCCTGCTACATGATTACTGTTGGCAGAGCTGGAAAAGTGTTCATAACTGGAATTGCAATCTTTTCATGCAAGTTCCTCTTTTTAATGACAATGAGAATATCTCGCTTACTTTTGATGTAGCAGATATTTCTACAAACAAATACTTTAAGTTACCTTGTAACTTCATCGTTCATATTATACTGGCATCATTTCCGTAAATTCATGGCATATGGTTTGAAAGATACTTTTGAACTGTTATATATTATCATTCAGTTATATATTATTGTTAGTGGGCTATTGCTCACCCTTGCTTTATTATTATATCACAACAACAGCTAGACCAGATGACTCGCACAAGGCGCACTCGACGCAGGCAAGGACGATGAGACTACCAGAGCTAAAGAAGAAGCTATTGGTATGATAGATTTAGTCTTTCAGTTCCAAGTATATGGTCTAGTATGACTTATGTAAATGGATGGCAAAGAGTATGTATTTATATTGAAATTCTTTTGGATTGTAAGAACTCATAATGTGATTAATAAAAAATTTGATTGTTACTCTGATTTCATCTCTGGGACTATAACGGGTGTGTTTTATATTGTTGTGTTGGGTCATAGAGATGTAATTTATTTTATGTTAAGGAAAGTTCAATTGTTGTGGACAGAATTGGAGACCGTAACCACCGGATCCCGGACCCCGGATCTGGGGGTGTTACACCTTGTATTGAGATGAAGTTGGAGAGCGAAAGATGCTCGGGCCCGAAGTGGTCCAACGGACTAAGGATGTAGTGGATCTAATTAGAGGACGGTTGGTAGCAGCCCAAGATCGACAAAAGAGATATACCGACTTAGCTTGGAAAGGCAAAGAATATGAAGTTGGAGACTTAGTGGTTTTAAAGGTGTCTCCTTGGTAAGGTTTAATAAGGTTTGGGAAAAAGGGAAAACTGAGCCCTAGGTACATTGGACCCTTTGAGATCTTAAGACGTATCGGGGAACTAGCTTATGAACTAGCATTACCCCCAAATCTGGGACAAGCGCACAATTTCAATGTTGAGGAAATATAATCTGGATGCCAAGCATATTGTGGAATATGAGCACGTGGACATGCAACCAGACCTAACCAATGTGGAGCAGCCTGTGGAAATCATAGACCGAAAAGAACAAGTGCTCCGAAACAAGGTCATCCAGCTAGTCAGAGTTTTGTGGCAGAACCACAACGTGGAAGAGTCAACTTGGGAATTGGAAAGCGTAATGCTAGAGAAATATCCCCATTTGTTTTCAAACTGATTCCGGGACGGAATCCTTTTAGGGAGGGGAGACTGTAAGAACCCAGATTTTTGTTAGTAATTAAAAACTTTTATTATGTAATGGAGCATAAGTGTAACAGTGGTTCTAGTGAATGAATATTTTACGAATTTTGATTCAAATGTTTATGTGCCATGAACAATGCAATTGGTTGACAACTTAGATAAGAATAATCTATCTCCTGGATAAGTAAGATATGGTAAATTCCAAAGAGGATGGTTATACTCATGTCATCCAAATCGATATCCGTTATAAGTCCAGTGGTTCCGAAAAAGGGTTACGGAACGCTCGGGAAAACGCGAGGACATTTTTCTAATTATAAGAATTAAAGAGAAAATAAGCAATGGATAGTGTTTTTGGTGGAAATTGGAATATTATCAGACGACGCTATATAGGAGTATTCGGAACGGATTTCTGAGTTCGTATTAATGACCGATAGGAAATATAAGTGTATGTAAACAATATCAGATTCAGAAAAATAGCACTCTTATTTACTCCGAGATTTCCCTAGACACTGAATGATTTAAGGATTTAATACAAAGATTTAAGGGATTTATATTCAAGAAGTATAAAGGAGGATTAAAGATGTGAGCAAAAATATTTAGAAGGTTTCCGGTAAAACCCTAACAAGAAATACTTGAGATATTCCTCCGAACGATCAATGAAATTGAGCAATAACCGGAAAAAAGTGCAAGTAGAGGACCAAGATGCATGCATATGCAAGAGGATATGATCAAGTAACTAAGTTAGTTACAAGAGGAACTAACAACATTAGAATCAAACTAGTACTTAGCATAACCTTCTCACCTTATCAATAAAACATCAACACTTGTCCATCCAAAATACATCATCCATGACCTAGCACTTTAATAAAGCTTCTTTATGCCAAAGATATTATCAAGAGACATCACTTTATGCATTATTAGCCAAGCAACCAAGGAAAGAACCCATCCTTTCTCTCAAAACAAGCCATTCGGCTTTCCTCTTAATTCAAGAACACAAATCAAGATTCTAACCATTGTTTGATCTCTAAATTTTTATGGTGAGTACTACATTTCATATAACAGGTATCCTAGAAATCTTAGCTTCAAACTCCACTTTTTCCATTTTCAAATAAATCATCAAAGTCTAGGGTGAATAGTAACTTTCAAGAACTAATGTTGTTTTATTGTTCTCTTTGGTTGATCTAAGTTGTATTAAAGCTATACAAGGGCTAACCAAGGTTTGTTAAGTCTATTACATACTCCAAGGAAGGTAATCATCTCAAGAAACCCTAGCTCTTAGTTTAAGTTTTGATGATTATTGGATGATTTTAGATTAGTTATGATTATGATGTTAATACAAGCATGAAAGCATGATTATGTAGTTAGCTTTATTGATCTAAGAGAGATGATGAATATGATGATGAAGTAAGTGTTCTTAGACTGTTAAGATGAGTATTATGTGTGTAAGATTGATGGTATGCCCGGTGTGGCTTGGTTGTGATGCTATAAATTTTGAAATGTTCGATTTATAGCCGTCGTAATGCCGAAATTTCGTTAAACCCTTAAAATTCATGCATAACAGTTAGGATAAGTTTCTGCCCTTGATGAATATATGACCTACCCTTGTAGATCTCGAGTCATAGATCGTTTTGGCACGAGAATCGAAACAAACGGACTTACGGTTTAGGAGTTATGGTCAAATTAGTAAAAGTAGTTCGAAACCGTAAGTGTGAGTTCGTAACTAAAATTAAACCCCCATAATATTACTAATTCAGTGGCGAATCTTAGTAATTAAATATAAGAGATCATGAGGAAGGTGTGGGAGAAAACCTCATGTCAAACGGATCGTTTTTCGATTTTATATAAATATTCGAATCGAGGTTAAGTACGAATGAACCCCTAAAAAGGATACTTGGTTATAACTTTGGAAAACCACTTAGATAACGATCTATAAATCTCGAGGTATAATCTTTCGACCATAGAACTTATATGGCTTAAGTACCTACCAAGTGCAAGTGTAATGACGAGCCTTAATAACGAACAAATGTCGGGTCATAATGGTGTTAATAAGAGTTACGCTAGAGGGTGTATAACGAGATAATTTGAAAACGTGTTTTTAACCTAATTTAAATATATACTTAGCCTTTAAAAGCGTTAAGTGATTAATCTCGAATATTTTGATTGCTTATAGATCACCGGACTGACCCAGGGCAAGTTTCCAATACTTTGGAACTGTTGTTGTGATAATATATATATGATTTGATTTTGTTATACATATGCCATAGCATGCATGCCTACTTTCAAGTTATATTCTGATACTTGTTCCCTGACTTAATATTGGCTTATAAGATAGATAGATAATATATCAGTTATAAGTCGGATATTGCTAATATCCTTAGTAAAGGGCATATGATTTCATTCTTCAAGTATAGACCGGGAGTCGGTATTTTGAAATAGATAGATAGTCGTGGTTCCGGTGACAGAATATTATTATTTTGAGGATTGTTATTTGATTATGAAATCTTTCGAGGAATGTTACTTGAGTATTACCTCAGTCGAGGAATATTAAATGAATATTATTTCCAATATTCCCTTTTGAGCTTTACTTATTTAATGAATATTATTCTGAATATTCATTTAAGGTCTTATTTTCTTGTGAACATTATTTTGAATAATTATTCGAGGAATTATCTATTTAATAAATATTTTTATACATACTTATTCAAGTATTATTTTGAGCAATATTTTATATTAAGAATATTCTTTAAATATTTATGATTTAATAAATATTCATGGAATATTTATTTAATTCTTTTAACTTGTTTCTAGAATGATTCATTTTATTCAAATATTATTTTCGACCTCCAGATATTATGTAAATTATTTCAGAGTCTTATTATTACTATTATTTTTATCAAGGAAGGTTCTCACAAATTCTATTCTTCATTCAAATCCATCTTCCAAATTATAAGGGAACCTAGCTTGAAAATTATTATTTATTTTATTTGACTTCCCGGTCATAAATATTTTGAAGTTATTCTTTCACTCGCAACTGAGTTGCTATTCATCGATTGAATCTTTTGTTACTTCCTCATCATTCGAGGGGTAAAATGATCGGAACAAGTCTGTATCCATTAACATGCAAATGCTTGGGAAATATTGGTGAGTTTTCCTTTCCAACTAGATACGACTACTTTGTGGAGTCTTGTCAACAAGTATTATACTTGGGGAAAGGGGGACGAACTTTACGTTTCAGAGTCATGGATGTTATTCGAACTGGGAGCCGTGTAAGTGGCCGAGTGGCGCCGGTCCAGCAATGGCCCAACCGTTCGCCGTGGGGGTTCCAGAGGGCGGTAGACAAGTAAATCCGTCGGTGCTTCCTTCGACATGTAGAGAACAAAGATGGGAAGCATAACGTGCGACTGATCATCGTAAATGTTATGGCTTCTGGCGCATCAATGCTCCAGTATTAGTTCATCTTTCAAAGTTAGAAATTTTCTACAACATTATCAGTGTTGGCAGGGTTGAAAAGTGTTCAAGACTGGGATTGAATATTTTTCCTACAATCTCCTTTTTATGAGATGTGATGATATCTGGCTCATATTTTTTGTAAGAACCCAGATTTTTGGTAGTAATTAAAACTTTTATTATGTGATGGAGTATAAGTGTAACAGTGGTTCTAATAAATGAATATTGAAAGGATTTTGATTCAAATGTTTATATTCCATGAACAATGCAATTGGTTGATAACTTAGGTAAGAATAATCTATCTCCTAGAAAGTAGGATATGGTGATTCTAACCGAAAAAAAATATCCTCATGTCATCCAAATCGATATCTGTTATAAGTCCAGTGGTTCCGTAAAATGGTTAAGGAACGCTCGGGAAAGCGCGAGGACATTTTTTTCTAATTATAAGAATTAAAGAGAAAATAAACAATGAATAGTGTTTTTTGTGGAAATTGGAATATTATTAGACGACGCTATATAGGAGTATTCGGAACGGATTTCTGAGTTCGTATCAATGATTGATAGGCAATATAAGTGTATGTAAACGATATCAGATTCAGAAAAATAGCACTTTTATTTCCTCCGAGATTTCCCTTGACACTGAATGATTGAAGGATTTAATATAAAGATTTAAGGGATTTAAATTCAAGAATTATAAAGGAGGATTAAAGATATGAGTATAAATATTAAGACGGTTTCCGGTAAAACCCTAACGAGAAATCCTTGAGATATTCCTCCGAACGATCAATCAAACTGAGCAATAATTGGATAAAGAAATAAGTAGAGGATCAAGATGCATGCATGTGCAAGTGGATAATATCAAGTAACTAAGTAGTTACACGAGTAACTAGCATGATTAGAAAGCCAACCAAGTACTTAGCTTCATTACCAATAAACATCAATACATGCCCCTTAATTTACCTCATGCATGACATACTACCTATAATAAAGCTACTTTATGGCCTTGATATTTTCTTAACACCACAATAATTCATTTTCATCACAAACAAACCAAGAGAACAAGCCAAGCACATCATCTCTCTCTCTTATCTCCCATTCGGCTTATTCACAAATTCAAAAACAAAAATCAACCTTCCAACCATTGTTTGATCTTGACACTTTTATGGTGAGTACTACATTTCATATAATAGCTATCCTAGAAATCTTAGCTTCAAACTCTACTTTTTCCATTTTCAAAAAAATCATCAAAGTGGAGGATGAATAGTAACTCTCATGAACTAATCTTGTTTTCTTGATTTCTTTGGTTGATCTAACTAGCTTAAGCACACACAAGGACAAATCAAGGTTTATTAGGGCTTGTATACTCTCCAAGGAAGGTATATCTCTTAAGAACACTAGATCTTACTTTTAGATTTAAGCATGTTCTTGGTGGTTTTAGCTTAGATATGATTATGATGTTATGTTAAGCATGTAAGCATGATCTTGTAGTTGGTTTAGAGATATGATGATTATGATGATGAAGTGAGATGTTTTTGGACTCTTTAAGATGAGAATCATGTGTATAAAATGTATGTATGCCCGGTGTGGCATGGTGATTGATGTAACAATTTAGAAACGTTCGATTTATAGCCGTCGTAATGCCGAAATTTCGTTAAACACTTAAATTCGCGCATAGCAGTTGAGATAATTTTCTGGCCTTGATAAGTAAATGATATACCCTTGTAGATCTCGAGTCATAGATCGTTTTGGCGCAAGAATCAAAACATACGGACTTACAGTTTAGGAGTTATGGTCAAATTAGTAAAAGTGGTTCGAAACCTTAAATGCGAATTCGTAACTTAAATTGAACCCCCATAGTATTATTAATTCAGTGGTGAATCTTGATAATTAAATATTAGAGATCATAAGGAAGGTGCGAGAGAAAACCTCATGTCAAACGGATCATTTTTCGATTTTATAAAAATATTCGAATCAGGGTTAAGTACGAATGAACCCCTAAAAAGAACGAGTGGTTATAACTTTGGAAAATCACTTAGAAAACGATCAATAAACCTCAAGGTATAATCTCTTTTGTTAAACGACCTACCTTAGCACTTTTGTGGCATAAGTACCTACCAAGGGTAAGTGTAATGACGAGCCTTAATAACGAACAAATGTCGGGTCATAATGGTGTTAATAAGAGTTACGCTAGAGGGTTTATAACGAGATAACTTGAAAATGTGTCTTAATCTAAGTTAATTATATAATTAGCCTTTTAAAAAGTGTTAAGTGATTAATCTCGAATACTTTGATTGTTTATAGATCACCGAGCTGACCCAGGACACGCTACCCCTACTCGACTACCAAGCAAGTTTCCAATAGTTTGGAACTATTGTTGTGATAATATATATAATTGAATGTTGTTATACATATGCCATAGCATGCATGCCTACTTTCAAATTTACATTGTGATACTTGTGCCCTGATTGATGTTGGCTTATAAGTTAGATACGAGATACACTAATTATAAGCCGGATATTGCTAAGACCCTTAGTGAAGGGCATATGATCTCATTCTTTAAATAAAGACCAGGAGTCTGTATTTTGTAATATAAAGATAGTCATGAAAACTTGGAGGGATTCCAGTGACAGATTATTTGAGGAATGTTATTTATGAACATTATTTATATTTCCATAAGTATTAAGTACTTGGAAATTATTCGAGGAATGTTATTTGAGGCTATTGATTTAGATGAATATTATTTTGGAATATTCATTTGAGTCTATTTATTTGTTGAATATTATTTTAAATATTCATTTGAGCTTTATTTCTTTAATGAATATTATCTTGAATATTCATTTAAGGTTGATTAAATTATCGGATATTATTGGAATATTCATTCAAGGAATTATTTATTTAATGAGTATTCTCATATGTTATTCGAGGGTTATGATAAGTGGATTTTATATCCACTTGGAGCGTTCCATATCGGCTTAAATTAATGGACTTGGTCTCAAGTTGTTGTAGTTTTGATGTGTTTTCGCTAGTTGTGCAGGGTTGCGAATTATCGATTAGGGTTGATGTTTTTTGTCGATTTTGGGAGTTGAATTCTAGCATGGAAAGGAGGAATGGAGACTTGTTTTGAACCACCATGATGACTTGAAGTCTAGAGAATTGAAGACGGAAGAAATTGCAAAAGAAACGGGATGATTTGGAGCAAAAACGAAGAAGTTGAGCAAAATTCAGCAAGCCAACAGAATGTGTGTGCGCTGACGACGCATAATATGCGCTAAGAGCACGGGAAACAGTGTCTGTGCGCGCTGAGAGCGCATGACGCGCGCTGACAGCGCATAATGCTGTCAGAAATTCCAGAAAATTCCGATTTTGCCATTTTTTGAAGTTTAATTGTATTTGTAATATTTTTCTTGTTGGACAAGATTTCTAGGACCTATTTAAACATGTTGTATCATTGTAAATTGTATCAATTAATCATCATAACTTAGAATTGCAAGGGAGAAAAGGGGAAAAAGATTCAACGCTCGTGACAAGCAACGGATCTCGATCTACTTCATCTTTTGTATTCTTTTCTTAGGCGAATTCTGGATTCTAGATTTGTTTTCTTAACTCTTTATTCTATTAATATCATTACTTCTTTTATTTATATCTCGTTCATTATCATGTCTTCATCAAATCCCATGGTGACGAACAGTTCAATTATGAACTAATCTTTGTCATGGGATTCTAACGGATTTATCTATGTAGCTTAGTAGTTTGATTGCTTTAAAGATTTATGTGTGGTGAATTCTTGATATCCTTGTATGGTTGTGCTTCATGTGTTTAGATGCATCGCGAACATCTAATTTGTTAATCTCTTACGAAACGAGAGTGGATCTTTAGATTTAGAACTTGCCATGCTAGCATAGGATAGGTTGATGTTTAACATCATGATTTGTAGCATAAATAGAGACATTATGCTACCCTATGTGATCTTAATGGATGACTTGTGCTTAAACCGTTATGTTTTCAAATCTTATAGAGATATAGGGTCTAAACATAATTGGTGTCTATTCATCTTCTATCTCTTTTGTGGATGTATGTTTAGCTTGGTATTCGTATACTGAGAAGTAACGAGTACTTGTTTCATGTCGTCCGATCAGATATCAAAACCATCACATGTATTGATTAAAGGCATCAACTCTAAGTGAAGTAGATAATAAAGTTAGAGTCCCATGTTTATTCTCATATAAGTTGTAATACCCCCAGATCCGGGGTCAGGGATCGGGTCGTTACGGTCTCATAATTCATACATAATACTTGACTTGAGTCCAAAATCAATAAGTAGCATGCTGTGACTCCACAATAATATCCACTCACACACAAATAGTTATAGTCCCAGAGATGAAATTGAAATAAGTCTTACATAAAAGGGTTTACGAATAAAAGTTATTACAAGCCAAAAGGATAACATCATAAGTTTAAAAGTTTTGCCGTTAATTACATTAATTATACATATAGTTAAGCTGGAAGCAAAAGCTGTCTATCTGTGCTACCTCAGCAATGGCAGCTAGCATATCAGCGGGGAGTCCTGTGGGTCGGGTAACCTGCTTGCGCCGAGTGCGCCTGACGCGAGCCATCTGTCCTAGTTGTTGTTGTGACATAATAAATAAGCAAGGGTGAGCAATGGCCCACCAACAACAATATAACTGAACAGTGATGATGTATATATAGCAGTTCAAACATCTTTGAAACCATATGCCATGCATTAGCGAAGATAATACCAGTATAAGATAATGATGAAGTTACAAGGTAACTCAAACATATATATTCCAATTATGAATACTTCTCCGATACTGCCAACAATAATAATGTTGCAGAAAATAAATGAATCTGAATGATGAACTAATGCTGGAGTATTCACCGCGCCTGCTGTTCCAATCCTTACGATGATCAGTCGCAGATTGTACAGCTCAATTTAGATTTACTACCGGTAGAAGGAAGAGCTGACGGATTTACTTGTCTACCGCCCTGTTAGATCTCCCCGGCCAACGGTTGGGCCAATGGGATGGACCGACGCTACTCGGCCTATTACACGACTCCAAGTTCGAAAAGAAGTTCATGACTCTGAATGCAAAGTTCGTCCCCCTTTCCCCAAGTATAATACTTGTTGATAAGATTCCACAAAGTAGTCATATTTAGTTGGAAAGGAAAATTCAACATCATATCTCCCAAGCTGCTGCTTGTTAGAGGATACCATCTTGTTCCAATAATCTTACCCCTCGAATGATGAGAGGGTACACAGATGCAATAGATAGCAATTTTAGTTGCGAGTGAAAAGAATACTTTTCGAAAGATTTATGACCGGGAAGTCAACAAGATAAATAACATTTTTCAAGTAAGGTTCTCTTATTATTTGGAAGATAGATTCGAAGGTAGAACGACATTTTGAGAACCTTTCTTGATATAATATTAATAATAATCCGACTCCAAAGAAATTTTATAATAATCGAAGGTCGACGATAATATTTGAAGTCATTTCAGAGTATTGCATGAGAAATATTTATTGCATCAGAAATAGTTACAGAAGACTTATAACTACGAACGAATATTTAAATTGAAGTATTTCTTAGAATACTTCTCGAATAAATAAGGAGAAAATATTTATTGAATAATTAAATATTTAAATAAATATTCAAAATAATATTCGTTCAAGTAATAATACTTGAAAGGAATATTGAAATAATATTCGATAAATAAATAGAACATCAGATTTAAAATAATATTCATTAAGTAAATAGGAACTTAAATGAATATTCACAAAGTAATATTCATTTAATGAATAATATTCTAAATGAATATCAAAATAATATTCATTTAGTAATCCAAGCTTTAAAGGAATATTCGATAAATGAGTCGACTTTGAATGAATATTGAAAGATAATATTCATTGAATAGATAACGTTCAAATAAATATTTGAAGTAATGATCGTTAATTACCTAATCTCGGACGAATATTCAAAGTGATATTCGTCAACCAAATAAGGGAAATTATTTGCTTAAATATTTCCCACGAAAGTAATTACGATGTATCAAGAAGTACTGACTCCCGGTCTATATTCAACGAATACGATATATATGCCCTTCTCTAAGGGACTTACCAACAACCGGCTTATAACTGATTATTCAATATCTAGCTTATAAGCCAACAATAAT
The DNA here is from genome assembly GCA_036435485.1 of Saposhnikovia divaricata. NCBI lineage: Eukaryota > Viridiplantae > Streptophyta > Magnoliopsida > Apiales > Apiaceae > Saposhnikovia > Saposhnikovia divaricata. The sequence goes on from CM071600.1 coordinate 171,820,861, forward strand.
TCAAGGAACAAGTATCACAATATATCATGAAAGTAGCCATGCATGCTATGGCCTATGAAACACAAAATCGAATCATATATATATTCACAACAACAACCTTTAAAAAGGATTTAGAACTTGCCTGGTAATCGAGTACGAGTAGGGGTAGTGGTAGTGTGTCCTGGGCCAGCTCGGCGATCTATAAATAGTCAGAATATTCGAGATTAATCACTTAACACTTTTTAAAAGGTTAAGTATCAAATTAAGTCGAAACATGTTTTCGAATTATCTCGTTATACACCTTTTAGTGTAACTCTTTTTATTACCGATACGATCCGACATTTGTTCGTCATTAAGACATGTCATCATACTCACACTTAGTATATACTTAAGTCGTATAAGTTCTAAAGTCGGTCGATTACGAACCAAGATTATACTTCGAGTTCTGTCGCTCGTTTTCTAAGTTATAACCAAAGTTATACTTTTAAGGGGTTCATTCGCGTTTAACCTTGATTCAAACACTTTTATAAAATCGAAAAACGATCCGTTTCACATGAGGTTTTCTCTCACACCTTCCTTTTTACCTCTAGTATTTAATTACCAAGATTCGCCACTGACTTACGTATTTTACGAGGGTTCAATTTCAGTTACGAATTCTTGTTTACGGTTTCGAACTACTTTTAGTATATCGGCCATAAATCCTAAACCGTAAGTCCATTTCACACGTTCTTTATATCAAAATGAAGGTTGGAACATTATCTATCTTATCATGGCACAATATGAAACTGGACGGTGAGTTCAAGCTACTGTAATGCACGGTTTTTTAATGTTAACGAAAATTCTGCATTACGACGGCTATGTTTACACGATTTCCAAAGTTTTCACATCACCGTGAATCAATCAAGCACTACACCTCATCAATTCTAACACATGATAACATCATGACTAGTATAACATCTCCTCATCTCAACCATCTCATGGATCATAATCCAAACAACAACCATAATTCAACTAATAACATAGATCTAAGCATAACATAGCATACTAACACTTAACTACCCATAAAACTCATAAAACTCAAAATGATGCTAAGGGTTTTTGAGCTTGTTACCTTCCTTAGAGAGTGATGTATCCTTACTAATCCTTGATCTATCCTTAAGAGTGCTTAGGCTTGCTAGATCAACCATGAAAAACAAGAAAATTCAAAGTTAGTTCATAAGAAACACTATTCACCCTCACCTTTCTTATTTTTTTGAAAATGGAAACCATGGAATTTGGACTTGAAATTTCTAGGAGATTAGTTTTATGAAATATAGGACTCACCATAAAAATTACAAGATCAAATGATGGTTGGAAGTTGATTTTTGGTTCTTGAATTAGCCAAAAGGCCGAATGGAAGAAGGCAAGGGAGAATGGAGTTGTCTTTGCTTGGTTGCTTGCAAATAATGCATAAAGTGGATGAGTTTAGATAATATCTCATCTTGTTTTGCTTTATGAAAGTGATGATGTAAGGAATGATGAAAATGGATGGACAAGTGTTGGAGATTGGATGGTGTTAAGGCTAACCAAGTGGTTGCTTGCTATGTACTAGTTTAAATCTCTAAGCATGCTAGTTACTTGAGTCCACTTGGTTGCTAGATATTTTCTAGTAGCTTATGCATGACTCTTGCTTCCTCTGCTTGTTTCTTTGTCCGGTTATTGCTCGTTTCGATTGATCGTTCGTAGGAATATCTCACGGATTTCTAATTAGGGTTTTACCGGAAACCTTCTTATTATTAATACTATCATCCTCAATCCTTCTTACTAACTTTCAAATTTAAATTCCTTAAATCCCTTAGTTAAATCCTTAAGTCTATCAGTGTCCAGGTAATTCTTGGAGAAAATAAAAGTGCGATTTTTCAGAATCTGACAGCTTTTACATAAACTTATTTTCCCCCTGGATCACTAATACGAACTCGGAAATCCGTTCCGAATACTTCTATATAGTGTCGTCTCATAATATTCTCATATCCACCAAAAACACTATTCATTCTTTATTCTTCCTTTATTCCCTATATTTATAACAATATCCTTGTTCTTTCTCGGGCGTTCCTTAACCCTTTCACGGAACCACTGGACTAATCGTTATCGATCTGGATGACATGAGAATATTCTTCTGCTTGGAATTGCCATATCTTATTCCCCTAGGAGATAGATTATTCTTATCTAAGTTGTCAACCATTAGCATTCTTCAAGACATATAAATATTTAAATCGAATTCCATTCATTCATTCAGAAGATCAACTATTACATCGTAGCCGTAACCACTATTCATTCTTACATCATTATATAATAAAAAGTTTTAATTCTACCCAAAATTTGGGTTCTTACAGTCTCCCCTCCTTAAAAGGATTCCGTCCCGGAATCAGTTTGAAAACAAATGGGGGTACTTCTCTTGCATTGTGCTTTCAAGCTCCCAGGTTGATTCTTCTACATTGTGGTTCTGCCATAAAACTCTGACTAGCTGAATGACCTTGTTTCGGAGCACTTGTTCTTTCCGATCTATGATTTCCACAGGTTGCTCTACATAGGTCAAGTCTGGTTGCATGTCCACTTGCTCATACACTACAATGTGCTTGTCATCCGGATTATACTTTCTCAGCATCGAAACATGGAACACATTATGCACCTGCTGTAGATTCGGGGGCAAAGCCAGTTCATAAGCTAGTTCCCCAATCCGTCTTAAGATCTCAAATGGTCCAATTTATCTGGGACTCAACTTTCCTTTCATTCCAAATCTCATTAAACCTTTCCAAGGTGACACCTTTAAGAACACTAGGTCTCTTACTTCATATTCTTTGCCTTTCCGAGCTAAGTCGGCATATTTCTTTTGTCGATCCTGGGCTGCTACCAGCCGTCCTCTGATTAGATCTACTGCATCTTTAGTTCGTTGGATCACTTCGGGCCCGAGCATCTTTCGCTCCCCAACTTCATCCCAATACAAGGGATATCGACATTTCCTTCCATAAAGGGCCTCATAAGGTGGCATTCCTATACTTGAATGAAAACTATTATTGTAGGAAAACTCAATCAATGGCAAGTGATCATCCCAATTTCCTTTAAAGTCTATAACATAGACTCTCAACATATCCTCTAGCGTTTGGATGGTCCTTTCACTTTGCCATCTGTCTGGGGGTGGTAGGTTGTGATCATGTTCATCCGGGTTCCTACACATTCTTGAAAGCTTCTCCAAAACCTGGAGTTAAATCTATGGTCTCGATCAGATACTATTGCGACTGGGTCTCCATGTCGCGCCACTATCTCTTTTTAGTAGATATCCACTAGTCTGTCGACCGTGTACCTTTCATTGATCGGGAGAAAGTGAGCTGACTTCTTCAGTCGATCTACAATTACCCATATGGCGTCATGATTAGCCTTGGTCTTTGGTAAACCTACTACGAAATCCATGGCTATGTGTTCCCATTTTCATTCTGGAATCTCTAAGGGGTGTAGAAGTCCGCTGGGCCTCTAGTGCTCTGCTTTCACTCGCTGGCAGGTCAAGCATCTGCTTACCCACTTTGTTACGTCCCTTTTCATATTGGGCCACCAGTAATACTCCTTCAAATCCCTATACATCTTGGTGCTACCGGGGTACACCGAGTATCTTGAGTTGTGTGCCTCGTATAAAATCTCATCCTTGAGTTCCTGAACATTTGGGATCCATATCCTGTACGTGTACCTCATGATCCCTTCCTTGTCTCTTTCACACTTAATTTCTTCCCCGGTCATTATCTCTTCCGTGGAGTTCTCTTCTTCCTCCATTATCCGTTCTTGACATAGTCTAATCTTTTCTAACAATGGAGGTTGGATTCTAATTTCCATCAACTTTTCCTGGCCCCCTTCGGGTAGCTTAATCTCAATTTCCAACTTCTCAAAATCTTTCACTAACTCTTCCTCTGAAGTTATCATCTTGAGCTTCTCTTTCCTACTAAGGGCATCAGCCACCACATTGGCTTTGCCCGGGTGATAAAGAATCTCACAATCGTAGTCCTTGATTAACTCCAGCCATCTCCTCTGGCGCATGTTAAGCTCTTTCTGAGTGAAAATATACTTGAGGCTCTTATGGTCAGTGTAAATCTCGCACTTTTCCCCATACAAGTAGTGGCTCCAAATCTTTAAAGCGAAGACTATGGCTGCTGATGTGCCGAAAATAAACAATTTAATTATCGCAAGCGCATGATCATCGTTTTAGTATTTATGATTCGATCCACAGGGAATAATATTTATTTCGTGATCCTTAACGATTAATTTTGGCGAATTAGAACAAGTGATTTTGGATGATTTTTGATTTACCCCTAATTAATTACTTAATGAAAATTTATTTAACTAATCAAAACTGAATTATTCTAAAACTTAATTTTCTAGAATTATCTTACAAATTTAAAAATTCTAAGATTGAATTAAATGCAAATTCTAAATTATTCTATAACTAAATTATTCTAAGAATTATTTTTAAAAGGCTAAAATTTATTCTTAAATTATTATAAAACTTCTAATTTTAAAAATTAGATTTTATTCTAAAATTCTCTTCTTCTATTTTTCTTTAAGAAAATTAAATTTATTCTAATTTTAAACTAATTAATTAAAAATGAAACGAACAAAAATTAAATTATTCTTAAAATTCTTAATTCCTAATTCTAAATTATTCTAATTTATTCTAAAATATTATTGAAACTAGATTTTATTCTAAAACCTATTTTTTTAATTTTTTTTTTTTTGTTTTTTTTTAAACTTAAAGCTTAGCACTCTTAAACCAAATCAGTACTCTTAACAACAATTCATTACAAGGGATTTAAACTTGCAGTAAACTCAGAAACTTGAACTAGCTTCAACAAACGCAACAACTCAGAAGAATGCAGGATTTTAGCGAATTCAGGCAAACTCAACTCAAGGACAAAATCGGACAACCAGGACTCAACTTGCGGAAGAAAAACTACTTAAAACTCAGACCAAAAACTCAACAACCACAACGATTCAAAAGAACTCGCAGCAGAAAAGAAATCGTAGCACAAATGAACTCAGTGATACAACTCGGAAGCACGACTCCAAAATCAACTCGGCAACTTAGTACATTCAAGAAAACGAAGTTGGGAATGATTTCCAAAAATTAGAACACTTCGAATCAACAGCCAAGACAAAAATGAAAACACGTCGCAGAAAAACACAGCCTATTTGCAAGAATCAAATACACAGAACTCGGTAGTAATCCAAAATCAGGAATATAATGCGGCGAACTCAAATCACAATGACTTGACTCGGCAATACTATCAACTCGTTACAAAAACAAACTCAATTAAAAATCGAACATGAACTACACAATTAAACAACTCAGCGATAACAAGAATTCAACACGAAAATCGAACAAAACAAACGCGACTCACGAACAATACACTCCAACAAACGCGACTCAACAACAGAAGCAAAACACCAATTTAACTCGCTCAAGCTCAACCTCGAATACATAGAAAACTTGAAGCTACAAAATCGATTACAGTGAATCCAAACAACACGCAGAAGATACAACAATCGCAGCGACTCAGTAACAATAAACGGTAAATTAAAACGAATATGAGATCTAGAACCAGTAAACTCATCGACACATAGAAATAATGGAGTGACACGAATTAACGAAATCCAAAAGAAAATTTCCTAAAAAGAAAAAGTGGTTCTGCGTTTTGTGATATTGTGGGGAGAAGAAAAACTGGGCTCGGTAAAATAGTGAGTGAAATTAGGAGGGGGGTCGTGTGTTGTGAAAACGGAGAAGGACAGGGGAAGGAGGCTGGGGAGAGAGTGAGAGAGGGAGAGAGGTGGGATTTTGTATTGAATAAACAGGGGAGGTGTTTGGTTCGGGGAAGAAGAAAGGGAAAAAGGAAATGGTTTTGAACGATTGATGGTGTTGAGGCGTAGATGGAGAAAGGGAGGAAGGGAAGGAGATTAGAGGGAGAGAATTGGGTTTTTTTTTTTTTTTTTTGCAGCAAATGAAAGGAGGGCTGGGTTTGTATTGAAGAAGAACAAGGAACTGGGTTTTTTTATCTGTGAATTAACGAAAATAGATCATAAAACTACTGAGCATTCGAATTAACATATTAAAATAGAATAAAAATGTTTTAAAAATTATAACAATTAATATTTTTGGTTTTTTTTATTTTTATTTTTTTAATTTTTACACTAACACATAAAACATAAAACTTAAAAATTAGATTTATAATTAATAATAATAAAACCCACAATAAAATTGAAATTTAGAGGGGTTCAACTATTATTAAAACGAGAATTAAAATTACGAAAACAAATTCTTCAAATCGATACTTTCAATCCCGTGTGGTTAGCGTTGCTACTTTATCCACCCGAGAATTTACGAAAATAACGAAATAAAGAACAAGGAAAATAAAATGAAAGAGGGATGCAAGAATTAAAATGAAACTTGAAATTGCATACAAATAAAAAGTGTTTACAAGAAATATAGAAAATTATAACTATAATTTTTGGAGATGAACTAATACAATCTAATTCTAGTATGTAAGGTAATTCTCTTTAACAAGTGAAGATGAGGCCTATTTATAGGAAATAATTAGGGTTTTTGGTTGGTGTGAGTTGATCTTGGCCTTTCATTTAGTTTAGTGTTGGCTAAATCTTGGCCATCCATTTTGTTTGGTGTAAATATGCACCACCACCCCTTGCTTTTCCTTTTCTTCTTGTTTTGGTCCTTTTTTTTCTTCTTTTGTCATTTATTTCTTTATTTTGCCATTTCTTCAGTTTTCTCGAATTTTTCCTGAAATGCAACAAAATAATTTATTAAAATACGAATTCAAACAATAAATAGGAAATAAAAATATGCAAAAATATGCACTTATCAAATGCCCCCATACCTATCTTTTGCTCGTCCTCGAGTAAAACACAAAAAATTCAGAATAAAAACCTATACTCACTGTCGTAGGAATCACGGGTAATTTTAGGTTTACCAACCCGTTAAACCAATAGACGATCTCTACAGGAGGAGTGTTGTCGCCTAAGGGTTTACAGAAGATATACCCATAAAATCTTTGAGATAAGCCATCAAGTATCCAACTTTCCTCTTTTACTCTAGCTTTTATTGGTGTCAACAAAACAATTTTGTAGGAAAATATATGCCTTAAAGATTATTCTAATAATAGCCACGTTATAGGTTCCCACAATCCACTTGATTAGACTCTAAAAATTTACAAAAAATCCCAAGGTGTGTAGTGAATTTAAGGCCTATGATGGATAAAATGCATACGAACATTTTCTCTTTTTCAACCAATATTGAACTGACCCAATCTCTATTAAAACAAGTATCTAGCCAAACTTCACGTTCTTAGTAGTTAGACCGACCGTGCAATGGTTGAGGTCCCAAAAGACTTTTGCATCAATACCCATTTAACGAGTTTTAGGTCAACAATCCCAGATCACTAACGACCTTAGGTTGCTAGGCACAAAGTCCCCTCGGACTTACTTACTCGGGTTATCAATGAGCCCAACCTAGCCGATTTCCCTACTAAGAATTTATTGTTACAAAATTACACTAGCACTCAACAATTACAAACATTTATTGACTCTTTTTATATATATATATATATATATATATATATATATATATATATATATATGACACTATACGAACCAAATTTCGCAAAGGTTTGATTCGACATTGTTCTAACATGTGGGTTCTCTCTCAGGTATCGAATAACATTCCTATACAATTTTTCCATCAAAGGTTTTGTGCAAATGTGTCGTCTTGGTCTTTTAAGCAAAACTTTGTTCGACACAAGTTTCATGAGGAAAACCTTACCTGATCACGTTCAAATTATCTAAAGGCATTATACATATGATTTTCGAAAAATAGTCAACACCAACTAGTTCTAGAATTTAAAGAGTGGGAAGGACAACTAAGCTAAAATATCTCTATTTTTTTATTTTTAAAATTTTTAATTTTTTTGGATTTTTCATTTTTTATGTATTTACACTAAAACCCTCCCCCATACCTAAATCATGCATTGTCCTCAATGTATGCAAAATGCAAGATAAATGACAAGGGAGAATGGTGAGAAAATACCTAATAAGGATGAAAGAGAGTTTACAATTACCTACTGAAGAAACTTACTTGATTCATGGATCGATGAGGTAGATAACCTCCTCGGGATCAATTGGCAGCTCTAAAAATGGTTTGAGTCTTTGTCCATTAACTTTAAATATATCACCATTTTTAGGATTTTCAACTTCAACAGCACCGTGAGGAAAAACGACCCTAACAACATGAGGACCTTCCCACCGGGATCTCAATTTCCCGGGAAACAAATGAAGCCTAGAATTGTACAAAAGAACTTTTTGACCGGGAGAAAAAGATTTTCTCAAAATAGATTTATCATGAAAAAGCTTAGTTCTTTGTTTATAGATTTTAGCATTCTCGTAAGCTTCATTTCGCAACTCCTCGAGTTCAGACAATTGCAACTTCCTATGACTACCGGCGGTTGGTAAGTCAAAATTTAACTCGCGAATGGCCCACATGGCCCTATGTTCAAGCTCCACGGGTAAGTGACAGGCCTTTCCAAAGACAATCCGATAAGGGGACATGCCTAAAATGGTTTTAAAAGCGATCCGATAGGCCCACAAGGCATTTATCAACTTAGTTGACCAATCCTTCCTATTCGAGTTTACAGTCTTTTCTAAAATTTGCTTAATTTGACGATTCGAGACTTCAACTTGCCCACTAGTTTGAGGATGGTAAGGGGTGGCTAGCCGATGAGTAATTGAGTACTTTTTCAAAAGAGACTCAAATTGACGATTCTTGAAGTGCTTGCCTTGGTCACTAATGATAGCCCTAGGTGTACCGAAACGAGAAAAGATATTCTCTTTGACGAATTTAAGAACGACCTTGTTATCATTGGACTTAGTAGCAATGGCTTGCACCCACTTAGACACATAATCGATCGCTAACAGAATGTAGAGGTTGCCAAAGGAACTAGGAAAGGGGCCCATAAAATCGATACCCCATACATCGAAAATCTCAATGATTAGGATGGGGTTCATTGGCATCATTTTTCTCCTAGTGATCTTTCCTAAGTGTTGACACCTATTACACGCGGCACAGTATTCAGCAGCATCTTTGAACAAAGTGGGCCAATAAAAACTGCTTTGGAGGATTTTAGCGGCTGTCTTCTTAGTACTGAAATGCCCTCCACAGGCTTGGTCATGGCAGAAAGAAAGGATATTCTTGAATTCATGATTTGGGACGCACCTCCGAATGATTTGGTCGGGACAGTTTTTAAAGAGATACGGGTCATCCCAAAAGAAGTGTTTGACCTGTGAGAAAAATTTCGATCTATCTTGAGAGGACCAATGAGGGGGAATGTCGCCGGTTGCAAGATAGTTGACAATATCGGCGAACCAAAGGGGGAGTAGAGATGGAAAGAAGTTGTTCGTCTGGAAAAGATTCATTTACGGGAGAGTCGATGGTGGACTCCACTATCAAGCGAGAAAGATGATCGGCGACAACATTCTTAAAACCCTTCTTATCCCTAATTTCTAGGTCAAAATCTTGAAGCAAGAGAATCCACCTAATCATTCGGGCTTTAGAGTCTTTCTTAGAGAATAGATAACGAAGAGCGGCATGATCGGTGTAGACAATGATTTTTGAACCGATAAGATAGGACCGAAACTTGTCGAGAGCAAAGACTACGGCTAGAAGTTCCTTTTCGGTGGTAGAATAGTTAAGTTGGGAATCATTCAAAGTTTTGCTAGCGTAGTAAACGACATGGGGCATCTTATCGATTCGTTGCCATAAAACGGCTCCTACCGCATAATCAGAAGCGTCACACATCAACTCGAAGGGGAGATTCCAATCGGGAGATCGAATGATTGGGGCAGAAGTCAATTCTTTCTTAAGATGCTCAAAAGATTGTAAACAATCGCTGTTGAAATCAAATTTGACATCTTTCCCGAGAAGATTGGTTAAGGGTCTAGCCTTCTTGCTAAAATCCGTAATGAAACGCCTATAAAAACCTGCATGGCCTAGGAATGAACGAATGGCTTTGACCGACTTGGGTGGGGGAAGATTTGCAATGAGGTCAACTTTGGCTTTATCGACTTCTATCCCCTTTTCAGAAATTTTATGATCGAGAACGATTCCTTCCTTAACCATGAAATGACATTTCTCCCAGTTGAGAACGAGGTTGGTTTCTTTACACCTTTTTCAAACTAACTCAAGATGGTTTAGGCACTGGTGAAAAGACGAACCAAAGATGGAAAAGTCATCGATAAAGATCTCGAGAAAATCCCCTACCATGTTAGAAAAGATGCTCATCATGTACCTTTGGAAAGTGGCTGGAGCAGTGGTTAGACCAAAGGTTAAACGTCGATAGGCAAAAGTTCCAAAGGGACATGTGAAAGTGGTCTTTTCTTGGTCTTCGGGAGCAATGGGAATTTGAAAATAGCCAGAATAACCATCTAGAAAACAATAGAACGAATGACCAGCTAACCTTTCTAACATTTGGTCGATAAAAGGCAAAGGAAAGTGGTCTTTTCTAGTGGCAGAATTGAGTTTCCTATAGTCTATGCACACTCTCCAACCGGATTGAACAGGGGTGGGCACTTGCTCATCATTCTCGTTGGTAACAACGGTAATTCCAGACTTCTTAGGAACTACTTGAATGGGGCTGACCCAAGAGCTATCAGAAATGGGATAAATGATCCCATTATCGAGACATTTAAGAATTTCTTTTCAAACAACTTCCATCATGGTGGGGTTCAAACGCCGTTGAGGATCTCGAACGGGTTTGCATCATCAACTAAATGAATTCGATGTTGGACAATGGCCGGACTAATTCCTTTGATATCAGAGATACTCCAACCTATGGCCTCCTTATGTTCTCTAAGTACCCTAACAAGCTCATCCTCTTGTGACTCGGTCAAATCAGAGGCGATAATAACGGGAAGAGACTCGTTAGGACCTAAAAAGGCGTACTTAAGAGTGTCGGGAAGGGGTTTGAGTTCTAAATCGGGCGGCGTTGACTCAACGGATTCACTAGTTTCGAGAAAAGACAGGGGAGATGGTTCATCATCTCGATTATTTGTAGGAATGGTGGATTCTAACATTTGGTTGACCTCATTTGTATATTCGGAAACATCCCAGTTTTGACCAAAGTGGTTTAAACAAAAATCAAGAGCATCATTAGGGGTCATGAAATTTTGATCAACTATTTCATCAATTAAATTGACATCCATAGGTTGATCATGAAAATCATCGGGTTGTATCCCAACATGAAAGATATTGAGGTCAATGGTCATGTTCCCAAATGTTAGTTTCATTAATCCATTTCTACAATTAATCAAAGCATTCGAAGTGGCTAGAAAAGGACGTCCTAAAATGACGGGAATTTGGTATGTCGGATTCCTAACCGGTTCGGTTTCTAGTACCACAAAGTCAACAGGAAAGACGAAATCTCCAACTTTAATTAGCACATCCTCGATGATCCCCTTAGGAATTTTTATTGATCTATCTGCTAATTGAAGGGTAACGTTCGTCTTTTGAAGTTCTCCTAACCCTAGGGTTTGGTAGACAGAAAATGGAAGCAAGTTCACACTGGCGCCTAAATCGAGTAATGCCTTATCCCCAAAAGAATTACCTATGACACATGAAATTGTGGGACAACCGGGGTCCTTATATTTCACGGGAATCTGGTTAGAAAGAATTGAGCTCACTTGAGAGGTCAAAAAGGCTTTCTTAGGGACTTGGGTGGTTCGCTTATGTGTGCACAAATCTTTTAGACATTTCGCATAAGAGGGGATTTGTTGAATCACGTCTAAAAGAGGAATGTTGACTTTAACTTGCTTAAAAACCTCTAAGATCTTGTCTAATTGAGCAGTTTGCTTATTAGAGACGAGGCATTGTGGGTAAGGAGCCTTTGGTTTATAGACTTGTTCTTCGGGAACAGGCTCCGAGGTTGTTCCACTCGAAGAAGACGGCTGACTAGACAGAGGTGAAGAGATAGGAATCGGAGTTTGATCAGAAGGATCGAGAATAGGTGTCGGTGCATCGTTTGATTCTTCTTCTTCCTCTTCGGGGGACTCGACTCCTACTCGATTATCAACGTGCTTTCCGGATCTCAGGGAAATGACAGCATGCACATTGTCAGGAGGTCTTTGATTAATAGGAAATTTAGGGTTGACCTCAGCCTGACTTGGAAACTTATTCTTCTCACGCTCATGGATGCTCACTTGAACCTCTAACTTAGATATGGCTTGGGTGCTAGCATTTAAGATCTGCCTATCTTGAGTCATGGTTTGCATGAAAGTTTGTTGCGATTGAGCCAAATTAGTGGTGGTTTTGAGAAGCGCATCAAGACTTTTCTCCAACGATGTAAGTCGCTTATCCGACTCAGAAAAACCGGGAGGGTGGGAATGAGCTTGAGTCGGATAAGGAGCATGATTTTGAGGGGAGAAAGAATTCGCGTGAGGTTTATGAAAAACAGGTGGTTGAGATTGGAAGTTTTGGAACGTAGGAGGTTGATTTTGGAATTGTGCGGGGTGAGATTGTTGACCTTGACCTTGATTCCAAGAAAAGTTCGGGTGATTTTTCCAACCGGGGTTATAAGTAGGAGCATAAGGATCATTTCGAGGACCCGATTGGAACATCGCATTGACTTGTTGAAAGTCTTGAGGATTTTGTATCCCTTGACTGGTTGAGTTAAAATTTGAGCACATGGATACTTGGGAGGGGGACCCGTTGGTTTCTAAGGCTTCTAGACGTCGAGTAAGAGTGGCTAATTTAGCCTCGGTCTCGATAGAGTTACCAACTTGATGTAGCCCTCTTTGATGCATGGAAGCTATTGAATCGTTTGATTTCTCGGGCTCTCGAGTGGGCTCCCTAGTTGATTCCCACACCATAGTCTTTTCCGCGAACTCTTCAAAAAATTCCCATCCCTCGTCCTCGTCTTTTTCCATGAATTTCCCTTGGCACATAGATTCCAACAATGCAGTTGTTGAACCATCTAAGGCCTCGTACACAATCTTACAGAGCCTCCATTTTTCGATTCCGTGGTGGGGACATTGGGATAAAAGATTTTTAAAGCGGTCAAAACACGTCCAAAATGGTTCGTTCAGTTTTTGACGAAATTGATTAATCTCATTAGTGAGTTTCGTAGTCTTATGGCTTGGAAAGAATTTTTTTAGAAAGATGACTACGAAACCCTCCCACGTGGAAATCGAATTGACAGGTAGACTATACAACCATTTTTTTGCATTATATTTTAGAGCGAAGTTGATTAGTCTAAGTCGTATGGAGTCCTCGGAAAGTTGTTGGAGTTTTTGTAAAGCGCAAACTTCCTCGAATTCATGTAGAAACAGATAAGGATCCTCACCATCACTCCCGCGAAAATTAGGTAACATGCTAATTTGGTGACCCTTGATTTCGAAATTGTTAGCACTTACGGGAGGTAGGGTGATGCAAGAAGGTTGGGCTGATCTGGTGGGGTAACAACGATCTTTTAACGAAACTTCCATGGTTACTATGGGGTCAAGAATTTCTACGGGTTCGGATTCTGAAGAGGATGAACACTCAATTGGTCTCACTAACCTAGCAGAATTATCTCTAACCCAAGTAGTGCGCATGAACAGGAAGAAAATAGTTAGCAAATAATTCGAGAAAAATTAAGCACACAAAATAAAGGGTGAAAAATCAAAAGAAAGATCTAACCTAGGTTCCCTAAATAACGTTAAGACACACTAAAAATTCCGTAAATTAAGAATTATTCAGACCGATTCGGCCAGATTAGAGCAGACATTGCCAAGAGGCCAAACTCGTCACTTAGACACCGAATCTTAACAGCCAGGCGAACCTTAGACACTGAAGGTCGTGAATAAGTCTTAATTACGTTTATTTTTATGCACCTTTCTAATTGAACGTGAGATCCTAGGGGCAAACGTCTAATTAATGCAACAAACAACGATATATATACAAAACTATAAACAATTATGGATGCTTACACTACGTGTTTTAACTAAAAGAAAGAAGAAATTTAACGTACCTTTGGGTCCTCCAGCAATCACCAAAATTTATAAGGTACGAAAAATTAAAAGCAAGAAAATAAAAATCTAGATGATGTGCCCTAAGTGATTAAATGCATGATGCAACAATTATGTATTTACTAGCTAATTTTTTTTTTTTTTGATTTGATTTTTTTTTGTGATTTTCTAAAAAATAAAAAGATGAAAAGAGTGAGATACGGGTTACCAAAGCACGCTTCCAGAAATTCCAATTTTTCCACGCTCCGAGAGAAGAGTCCCGAAATTTCACGCTTCCCTAAAAAAAACGAAATAAAAAATATTAAGGCAAGAAATAAAACTAATCCAAAAAATTAAATATTAAGGCGTGAAAATTAATTAATTCCCCGGCAGCGGCGCCAAAAACTTGATGTGCCGAAAATAAACAATTTAATTATCGCAAGCGCACGATCATCGTTTTAGTATTTATGATTCGATCCACGGGGAATAATATTTATTTCGCGACCTTTAACGATTAATTTTGGCGAATTAGAACAAGAGATGTTGGATGATTTTTGATTTGCCCCTAATTAATTACTTAATGAAAATTTATTTAACTAATCAAAACTGAATTATTCTAAAACTTAATTTTCTAGAATTATCTTACAAATTTAAAAATTCTAATTTTGAATTAAATGCAAATTCTATATTATTCTATAACTAAATTATTCTAAGAATTATTTTTAAAAGGCTAAAATTTATTCTTAAATTATTATAAAACTTCTAATTTTAAAAATTAGATTTTATTCTAAAATTCTCTTTTTTTTTTCTTTAAGAAAATTAAATTTATTCTAATTTTAAACTAACTAATTGAAAATGAAACGAACAAAAATTAAATTATTCTTAAAATTCTTAATTCCTAATTCTAAATTATTCTAATTTATTCTAAAATATTATTGAAACTAGATTTTATTCTAAAACCTATTTTTTTTAATTTTTTTAAATTTTTTTTTTTTAAACTTAAAACTTAGCACTCTTAAACCAAATCGGTACTCTTAACAACAATTCATTACAAGGGATTTAAACTTGCAGTAAACTCAGAAACTTGAACTAGCTTCAACAAACGCAACAACTCAGAAGAATGTAGGATTTTTGCGAATTCAGGCAAACTCAACTCAAGGACAGAATCGGACAACCAGGACTCAACTTGCGGAAGAAAAACTACTTAAAACTCAGATCAAAAACTCAGCAACCACAACGATTCAAAAGAACTCGCAGCAGAAAAGAAATCGTAGCACAAATGAACTCAATGATACAACTCGGAAGCACAACTCCAAACTCAACTCGGCAACTTAGTACATTCAAGAAAACGAAGTTGGGAATGATTTCCAAAAATTAGAACACTTCGAATCAACTGCCAAGACAAAAACGAAAACACGTCGCAGAAAAACACAGCCTATTTGCAAGAATCAAATACACAGAACTCGGTAGTAATCCAAAATCAGGAATATAATGCGGCGAACTCAAATCACAATGACTCGACTCGGCAATACTATCAACTCGTTACAAAAACAAACTCAATTAAAAATCGAACATGAACTACACAATTAAACAACTCAGCGATAACAAGAATTCAACACGAAACTCGAACAAAACAAACGCGACTCACGAACAATACACTCCAACAAAAGCGACTCAACAACAGAAGCAAAACACCAATTTAACTCGCTCAACCTCGAATACATAGAAAACTTGAAGCTACAAAATCGATTACAGTGAATCCAAACAACACGCAGAAGATACAACAATCGCAGCGACTTAGTAACAATAAACGGTAAATTAAAACGAATATGAGATCCAGGACCAGTAAACTCATCGACACATAGAAATAATGGAGTGACACAAATTAACGAAATCCAAAAGAAAATTTCCTAAAAAGAAAAAGTGGTTCTGTGTTTTGTGATATTGTGGGGAGAAGAAAAACTGGGCTCGGTAAAACAGTGAGTGAAATTAGGAGGGGGGGTCGTGTGTTGTGAAAACGGAGAAGGACAGGGGAAGGAGGCTGGGGAGAGAGTGAGAGGTGGGATTTTGTATTGAATAAACAGGGGAGGTGTTTGGTTCGGGGAAGAAGAAAAGGAAAAAGGAAATGGTTTTGAACGATTGATGGTGTTGAGGCGTAGAAGGAGAAGGGGAGGAAGGGAAGGAGATTAGAGGGAGAGAATTGGGTTTTTTTTTTTTTTGCAGCAAATGAAAGGAGGGCTGGGTTTGTATTGCAGAAGAACAAGGAACTGGGTTTTTTTATCTGTGAATTAACGAAAACAGATCATACAACTACTGAGCATTCGAATTAACAGATTAAAATAGAATAAAAATGTTTTAAAAATTATAACAATTAATATTTTTGGTTTTTTATTTTTTTTTTATTTTTACACTAACACATAAAACATAAAACTTAAAAATTAGATCTATAATTAATAATAATAAAACCCACAATAAAATTAAAATTTAGAGGGGTTCAACTATTATTAAAACGAGAATTAAATTACGAAAACAAATTCTTCAAATCGACACTTTCAATCCCGTGTGGTTAGCGTTGCTACTTTATCCACCCGAGAATTTACGAAAATAACGAAATAAAGAACAAGGAAAATAAAATGAAAGAGGGATGCAAGAATTGAAATGAAACTTGAAATTGCATACAAATAAAAAGTGTTTACAAGAAATATAGAAAATTATAACTATAATTTTTGGAGTTGAACTAATACAATCTAATTCTAGTATGTAAGGTAATTCTCTTTAACAAGTGAAGATGAGGCCTATTTATAGGAAATAATTAGGGTTTTTGGTTGGTGTGAGTTGATCTTGGCCTTTCATTTAGTTTAGTGTTGGCAAAATCTTGGCCATCCATTTTGTTTGGTGTAAATATGCACCACCACCCCTTGCTTTTCCTTTTCTTCTTGTTTTTGTCCTTCTTTTTCTTCTTTTGTCATTTATTTCTTTATTTTGCCATTTCTTTAGTTTTCTCGAATTTTTCCTGAAATGCAACAAAATAATTTATTAAAATACGAATTCAAACAATAAATAGGCTATAAAAATATGCAAAAATATGCACTTATCAAATGCCCCATACCTATCTTTTGCTCGTCCTCGAGTAAAACACAAAAAATTCAGAATAAAAACCTATACTCACTGTCGTAGGAATCACGGGTAATTTTAGGTTTACCAACCCGTTAAACCAATAGACGATCTCTACAGGAGGAGTGTTGTCTCCTAAGGGTTTACAGAAGATATACCCATAAAATCTTTGAGATAAGCCAGCAAGTATCCAACTTTCCTCTTTTACTCTAGCTTTTATTGGTGTCAACAAAACAATTTTGTAGGAAATTATATGCCTTAAAGATTATTCTAATAATAGCCACGTTATAGGTTCCCACAATCCACTTGATTAGACTATAAAAATTTACAAAAAATCCCAAGGTGTGTATTGAATTTAAGGCCTATGATGGATAAAGTGCATACGAACATTTTCTCTTTTTCAACCAATATTGAACTGACCCAATCTCTATTAAAACAAGTATCTGGCCAAACTTCACGTTCTTAGTAGTTAGACCGACCGTGCAATGGTTGAGGTCCCAAAAGACTTTTGCATCAATACCCATTTAGCGAGTTTTAGGTCAACAATCCCAGATCACTAACGACCTTAGGTTGCTAGGCACAAAGTCCCCTCGGACTTGCTTACTCGGGTTATCAATGAGCCCAACCTAGCCGATTTCCCTACTAAGAATTTATTATTACAAAATTACACTAGCACTCAACAATTACAAACATTTATTGACTCTCTCTTTTTTTTCTTTTTATATATATATATATGACACTATACGAACCAAATTTCGCAAAGGTTTGATTCGACATTGGTCTAACATGTGGGTTCTCTCTCAGGTATCGAATAACATTCCTATACAATTTTTCCATCAAAGGTCTTGTGCAAATGTGTCGTCTTGGTCTTTTAAGCAAAACTTTGTTCGACACAAGTTTCATGAGGAAAACCTTACCTGATCACGTTCAAATTATCTAAAGGCATTATACATATGATTTTCGAAAAATAGTCAACACCAACTAGTTCTAGAATTTAAAGAGTGGGAAGGACAACTAAAATAAAATATCTCTATTTTTGGATTTTTAAAATTTTTAATTTATTTGGATTTTTCATTTTTTATGTATTTACACTAAAACCCTAAAAAAACTTGATGTGCCGAAAATAAACAATTTAATTATCGCAAGCGCACGATCATCGTTTTAGTATTTATGATTCGATCCACAGGGAATAATATTTATTTCGCGATCCTTAACGTTTAATTTTGGCGAATTAGAACATGTGATTTTGGATGATTTTTGATTTACCCCTAATTAATTACTTAATGAAAATTTATTTAACTAATCAAAACTGAATTATTCTAAAACTTAATTTTCTAGAATTATCTTACAAATTTAAAAATTCTAATTTTGAATTAAATGCAAATTCTAAATTATTCTATAACTAAATTATTCTAAGAATTATTTTTAAAACGCTAAAATTTATTCTTAAATTATTATAAAACTTATAATTTTAAAAATTAGATTTTATTCTAAAATTCTCTTCTTTTTTTTTTCTTTAAGAAAATTAAATTTATTCTAATTTTAAACTAACTAATTAAAATTGAAACGAACAAAAATTAAATTATTCTTAAAATTCTTAATTCCTAATTCTAAATTATTCTAATTTATTCTAAAATATTATTGAACCTAGATTTTATTCTAAAACCTATTTTTTTAATTTTTTTTTTAAACTTAAAACTTAGCACTCTTAAACCAAATCAGTACTCTTAACAACAAGTCATTACAAGGGATTTAAACTTGCAGTAAACTCAGAAACTTGAACAAGCTTCAACAAACGCAACAACTCAGAAGAATGCAGGATTTTTGCAAATTCAGGCAAACTCAACTCAAGGACAGAATCGGACAACCAGGACTCAACTTGCGGAAGAAAAACTACTTAAAACTCAGATCAAAAACTCAGCAACCACAACGATTCAAAAGAACTCGCAGCAAAAAAGAAATCGTAGCACAAATGAACTCAGTGATACAACTCGGAAGCACGACTCCAAACTCAACTCGGCAACTTAGTACATTCAAGAAAACGAAGTTGGGAATGATTTCCAAAAATTAGAACACTTCGAATCAACAGCCAAGACAAAAACGAAAACACGTCGCAGAAAAACACAACCTATTTGCAAGAATCAAATACACAGAACTCGGCAGTAATCCAAAATCAGGAATATAATGCGGCGAACTCAAATCACAATGACTCGACTCGGCAATACTATCAACTCGTTACAAAAACAAACTCAATTAAAAATCGAACATGAACTACACAATTAAACAACTCAGCGATAACAAGAATTCAACACGAAACTCGAACAAAACAAACGCGACTCACGAACAATACACTCCAACAAAAGCGACTCAACAACAGAAGCAAAACACCAATTTAACTCGCTCAACCTCGAATACATAGAAAACTTGAAGCTACAAAATCGATTACAGTGAATCCAAACAACACGCAGAAGATACAACAATCGCAGCGACTTAGTAACAATAAACGGTAAATTAAAACGAATATGAGATCCAGGACCAGTAAACTCATCGACACATAGAAATAATGGAGTGACACAAATTAACGAAATCCAAAAGAAAATTTCCTAAAAAGAAAAAGTGGTTCTGTGTTTTGTGATATTGTGGGGAGAAGAAAAACTGGGCTCGGTAAAACAGTGAGTGAAATTAGGAGGGGGGGTCGTGTGTTGTGAAAACGGAGAAGGACAGGGGAAGGAGGCTGGGGAGAGAGTGAGAGAGGGAGAGAGGTGGGATTTTGTATTGAATAAATAGGGGAGGTGATTGGTTCGGGGAAGAAGAAAGGGAAAAAGGAAATGGTTTTGAACGATTGATGGTGTTGAGGCGTAGAAGGAGAAGGGGAGGAAGGGAAGGAGATTAGAGGGAGAGAATTGGGTTTTTTTTTTTTTTTTTTTTGCAGCAAATGAAAGGAGGGCTGGGTTTGTATTGAAGAAGAACAAGGAACTGTTTTTTTTATCTATGAATTAACGAAAACGGGTTATACAACTACTGAGCATTCGAATTAACAGATTAAAATAGAATAAAAATGTTTTAAAAATTATAACAATTAATATTTTTGGTTTTTTTTATTTTTTTATTTTTTATTTTTACACTAACACATAAAACATAAAACTTAAAAATTAGATCTATAATTAATAATAATAAAACCCACAATAAAATTGAAATTTAGAGGGGTTCAACTATTATTAAAACTAGAATTAAAATTACGAAAACAAATTCTTCAAATCGATACTTTCAATCCCGTGTGGTTAGCGTTGCTACTTTATCCACCCGAGAATTTACGAAAATAACGAAATAAAGAACAAGGAAAATAAAATGAAAGAGGGATGCAAGAATTAAAATGAAACTTGAAATTGCATACAAATAAAAAGTGTTTACAAGAAATATAGAAAATTATAACTATAATTTTTGGAGATGAACTAATACAATCTAATTCTAGTATGTAAGGTAATTCTCTTTAACAAGTGAAGATGAGGCCTATTTATAGGAAATAATTAGGGTTTTTGGTTGGTGTGAGTTGATCTTGGCCTTTCATTTAGTTTAGTGTTGGCTAAATCTTGGCCATCCATTTTGTTTGGTGTAAATATGCACCACCACCCCTTGCTTTTCCTTTTCTTCTTGTTTTGGTCCTTCTTTTTCTTTTTTTGTCATTTATTTCTTTATTTTGCCATTTCTTCAGTTTTCTCGATTTTTTCCTGAAATGCAACAAAATAATTTATTAAAATACGAATTCAAACAATAAATAGGCAATAAAAATATGCACTTATCAGCTACTAGTTCTAGATCATGCGTGGGATATCTGACTTCATAATCCTTCAATTGCCTGGACACATATGCTATTACCTTGCCATGCTGCATAAGCACGCATCCCAATCCTTTATGCGAAGCATCACTGTAAATCACGAAATCTTCTTTTCCATCAGGTAACGCCAACACTGGGGCCGTCACCAACCTCTTCTTTAGCTCTTGGAAACTCTTCTCGCATTTTTAAGTCCATTCAAATTTCTCAGTTTTACGGGTAAGTTGAGTTAACGGAGCTGCAATCTTCGCAAAATCTTGCACAAATCTTCTGTAATATTTGGCTAGTCCGATGAAACTCCTTACCTCGGTTGGAGTAATTGGCCGTTCCCAATTTGAAACTGCTTCTATCTTGGAGGGGTCAACCAACACTCCTTCTCTATTGATCATGTGCCCTAAGAATTGTACTTCATTTTTCCAGAACTCACACTTTGAGAATTTGGCATATAACTGCTCCTTCCTGAGTATTTCTAAGGTTATCCTCGAATGTTCAACGTGTTCTGCCATTGTCTTTGAGTAGATGAGAATATCATCAATGAAGACTATCACGAATTTGTCCAAATATTCTTTGAACACTCTATTCATTAAGTCCATGAAAGCTGCTGGGGCGTTGGTCAATCCAAATGACATTACCAAGAACTCATAATGTCCATATCTGGTACGGAATGCAGTCTTCGAGATATCTTCAGGTTTAATCTTCAGTTGGTGATATCCCGTTCTTAGGTCAATCTTAGAGAAGTATTTAGCGCCTCTTAGCTGGTCAAAAAAATCATCTATCCTGGGTAGTGGATACTTATTCTTTATGGTTAACTTGTTCAACTCTTTGTAGTCGATGCATAACCTCATACTCCCGTCCTTTTTCTTAACGAACAACACTGGTGCGCCCCAAGGCGACACACTGGGCCTTATCATACCCTTATCCAACAATTCCTGTAACTGCTTAGCTAGCTCTTTCATTTCTACTGGGGCTAATCGGTACAGGGCCTTCGAAACCGGTGCCGTCCCCGGGGCTAACACGATGGCAAACTCAATTACCCTATCAGGTGGTAGTCCGGGAAGATCTTGTGGGAACACGTCCTCGAACTCATTAACTACCGGAATGTCCTGCAATCTAGGCGCTTCCTTCTAGGTGTCTATAACGTAAGCTAAATAAGCCACGTTCCCTTTTCGTAGCAATCTTTTGGTTTGCGCCATGGTCAGAATTTTCTGGGTCTGTCGTATCCCCTTAAACACTATTTCTTTCTTCCCTGGGGTTTTCAACTTAACCTTTTTCCCTTTGCAATCTATCTGCGCATTATTGCGAGACAACCAATCCATTCTCAAAATGATATCAAATTCCCCTAGCTTAAAAGGAATTAAATCGACATAGAAGGATCGTCCTCCGATTTTTAATTTACAATCGGGGTGGATTTGATTAACCGAAACGACTTCCTGATTAGCTATCTCTACTTGTAAGGAATCCCTTAGTTGCTGGGGGTTAAGTTTCAATTTATGCACAAAATCTCTA
This sequence comes from Saposhnikovia divaricata, assembly GCA_036435485.1. NCBI lineage: Eukaryota > Viridiplantae > Streptophyta > Magnoliopsida > Apiales > Apiaceae > Saposhnikovia > Saposhnikovia divaricata. The sequence goes on from CM071600.1 coordinate 171,843,350, forward strand.
GATATAAAAGACTTAGTTGCTCCCGAATCAAATAAGACATTTGCACTGACTGAATTGAGAGAAAATGTACCTGCTATCACATCAATGTCCCTCACGGCATCTTATACTGATATATTAAATTTCCTGGCAGTTGGGGGTCAATTGGAGGCAGCCTTTCTTGCCCCTGATACCGCTGGTTTGTTGCTTGGGCAATCCTTCCTCATGTGCCCTTGCTGTCCGCACTGGAAACAAGTGGTGCTATTAGGGATGATCGTGGTGCAAGAGGTAGCATAGTGCCCAGCTCGCCCACACTTATAGCAGTTTATCTGCTTCTGGTTGCACACACCGGAATGCCCTTCCCACAGGTAGTACATAATGGTAAGGGGGTCTAGACTGATGGGAACGGGACACTCCTGTTTGCTGGCCGCCCTGGCTCACCGTTGCACTCACAGATGGTTTAAACCCTTCCCTTCTCCCAGGTAGGGAAATGGTTCCTCTGTTAAACTTGGTTGGGGGTTTTCCTCCAGTGGACCCTCCGCCCATACTGGCATACTTTCTCTTTATTCCCCCTTTTTCTCTTTCTCTCTGCATTTGATCACTTCCAGCATCCACAATAGTTGCCTTCTCCACTAAGGTGGCATAATCCGTAATTTCTAAAACCGCCACTCTATTCTGGATCCACTGTTTCAACCCTTGTTGAAACCTGTTAGCTTTCTTTTCTTCGGTATCCACAAATTCCGGCACAAATCTCGACAGTTCAGTAAACTTGGCCTGATAGTCATCCCCTGACATATTGTTCTGTTTCAGTTCTAAAAACTTAAGTTCCATTTGAGTTTTCATGAACTTCGGGAAGTACTTCTCTAGAAATAACTGTTTAAACCTATCCCAGGTTACGATAGCATCAGTCTCCATGTTCTTTTTGGCCTCCCACATATAATTGGCCTCTCCCTTTAGTAGGTAAGTAGCAAAGACCGTCTTCTGAGCCTCATTGATACTCAGAATCTCAAAAGATTTTTCCATTTCCTTGATCCAGGCCCTCGCCTCAACGGGATCAGCCGATCCGTGGAATTCTGGGGGTTTAAGGGAATTAAAGGCCCTGAAGGAATTTGCCACTGAAGTGTTGTTTCCTGGTGGTGGTTGGGGGTATTGGTTCAAATTCTGCCTAAGCAGATCCATAAACTGACCCATGGGGTCTTCGCCCTGGTTCTCCCCTTTCTGCTCCACTTCAGTTTCTCCACCTTCCATTTCCTCCTCAAAGTCTTCAGAGTACATGGGTTCATCCTCTGCTCCATACTGGGAATCATCTTGCTCATTATAGTCCTGATCTTGCTCTTCATTATATTCATGGTTTTCCTCATTTGGTTGTGACTCTCCTGGTCAGTAGATTCACGGGGGTTAGCCCTAGTGCCCATTCGTCTTGGAGGCATTTTACTAAAAAATTTGGACAATTATACATTAGGTTCATTTACCTGTTTTAAAGGATTTCTCCTTGCATAATTCGTTACATGATTGGATTTAGGATCCCACAGTTCTATATCTCATGGCAACTTAATCGAAAGCAGTACATATGCTAATAAACTCGTGATTGCATCCCAACAAAATTGAAATAATTGAAAGGGAAAAAAATATATACCAGGTACCGAAAAGGTACAACATCTGAGTTACAACGATCGTTTAAAGTACAACCATCCTAACAACGGCAACAAGTCAAAAGTGAAATATGTTGTCTATCTGTCTAGTCTGCAAAAAGGGAAACTAAGTACAATGAAATCAGCCGCCATGACGAAACATCATCCGAACCCTCCCCATGGCGATGCGGAAAATCTCCTCGGCGTTTACTCTGGATACCATACCTTGCCCATCAGTAGGTAACTGTCGCACCCTCACCCGAGCCCTCAGCTCGATGTGGGTCACAGCCCTATACCCAGCCCGATCACTGATCGTCCTCCGGCCCTGCAACCTCATACGGGCGGCTCTCTCCGCTGCTAGCTCCCTCCTAGACTCTACCAATCTGGCATCCACCACTGATAACTCTCTATAAAGCCCGTTCACAATCAAGTTGTGAACATATACTGGGACTCCCCCTATCGAAACATGGGGTGGGGTGGATGGCTTAGCTGGAGCTACAGTCTCTGCCTGCTGGGGCTCCGGGGTAGGCACCTCAAACTCATCGGAAAATGGGCTCAGAGGTAGTGGTGGTGGGGTAGGGGCTCTCTCAACAGAGAGGGGTGGCACTCGTAGTCCGGAACTCCCTACAGCATCATTCACTGGCTCATCCTCATCTACAGCCTGTCCAACAACAGCAGCCATGACCTGCTTAGTGGTCATGTCAATGTCCTCCTCCATGGTCCTAATCTCAGATACAACCCAAAAATCCTCATCCTCAGCAACTAACTCAGCGTCCTGCCCTGTCTGGACCTCCTCCGGGTCCTCCTCCCCCTCAGACTCAATAACATTAGTATCAACATCAACCTGGACCTCCTCAGGGTCCTCCTCCTCAGCCTCAATAGCATCAGTATCAGCATCAACCTGGACCTCCTCAAGATCCTCCTCCTCAGACTCAATAGCATCAGTATCAGCATCATGCAAGTGCTCATAATACGGGTCTCTAGTCCGGAACATGTCCTCATCATGCTGTCTCGCAGCTGCCTCCTGGGTAGACAAGTCGCTCGCCTACACAGGACGAACAATGTTACTATCATGATACTTAAAAAGTTCCCGTAAGGGTTTTAGGTGAACTTGGCAAGGGTTCTTATGATATTAGTGAATTTATTATTATATAATGTCGCATCATCTCTTGGGATATATAACTCTCGCTCCGATACCATCTCTGTAATACCCCCAGATCCGGGGTCAGGGATCGGGTCATTACGGTCTCATAATTCATACATAATACTTGACATGAGTCCAAAATCAATAAGTAGCATGCTGTGACCCCACAATAATATCCACTCACATACACACAGTTATAGTCCCAGAGATGAAATTGAAATAAGTCTGACATAAAGGGGTTTACGAATAAAAGTTATTACAAACCAAAAGGATAACATCATAAGTTTAAAAGTTTTGCCGTTGATTACATTAATTATACATATAGTTAAGCTGGAACCAAAAGCTGTCTATCTATGCAACTTCACCAATGGCAGCTAGCATATCAGCGGGGAGTCCGGTGGGTAGGGTAACCTGCTTGTGCCGAGTGCGCCTGACGCGAGCCATCTGTCCAAGCTGTTGTTGTGACATAATAAATAAGCAAGGGTGAGCAATGGCCCACCAACAACAATATAACTGAACAGTGATGATGTATATATATAGCAGTTCAAACATCTTTGAAACCATATGCCATGCATTAGCGAAGATAATACCAGTATAAGATAATGATGAAGTTACAAGGTAACTCAAACATATATATTCCAATTATGAATACTTCTCCGATACTACCAACAATAATAATGTTGCAGAAAATAAATGAATCTGAATGATGAACTAATGCTGGAGTATTCACCGTGCCCGCTATTCCAATCCTTACGATGATCAGTCGCAGATTGTACAGCTCAATTTAGATTTACTACCGGTAGAAGGAAGAGCTGAAGGATTTACTTGTCTACCGCCCTGTTAGATCTCCCCGACCAACGGTTGGGCCAATGGGATGGACCGACGCTACTCGGCCTCTTACACGACTCCAAGTTCGAAAAGAAGTTCATGACTCTGAACGCAAAGTTTGTCCCCCTTTCCCCAAGTATAATACTTGTTGATAAAACTCCACAAAGTAGTCGTATCTAGTTGGAAAGGAAAATTCAACATCATATCTCCCAAGCTGTTGCTTGTTAGAGGATACCATCTTGTTCCAATAATCTTACCCCTCGAATGATGAGAGGGTACAAAGATGCAATAGATAGCAATTTTAGTTATGAGTGAAAAGAATACTTTTCGAAAGATTTATGACCGGGAAGTCAACAAGATAAATAACATTTTTCAAGTAAGGTTCTCTTATTATTTGGAAGATAGATTCGAAGGTAGAACGACATTTTGAGAACCTTTCTTGATATAATATTAATAATAATCCGACTCCAAATTTTTTTTATAATAATCGAAGGTCGACGATAATATTTGAAGTCGTTTCAGAGTATTGCATCAGAAATATTTATTGCATCAGAAATAGTTACAGAAGACTTATAACTACGAACGAATATTTAAATCGAAGTATTTCTTAGAATACTTCTCGAATAAATAAGGAGAAAATATTTATTGAATAATTAAATATTTAAATAAATATTCAAAATAATATTCGTTCAAGTAATAATACTTGAAAGGAATATTGAAATAATATTCGATAAATAAATAGAACATCAGATGAATATTTAAAATAATATTCATTAAGTAAATAGGAACTTAAATGAATATTCACAAAGTAATATTCATTTAATGAATAATATTCTAAATGAATATCAAAATAGTATTCATTTAGTAATCCAAGATTTAAAGGAATATTCGAAATAATATTCGATAAATGAGTCGACTTTGAATGAATATTGAAAGATAATATTCATTGAATAGATAATGTTCAAATAAATATTTGAAGTAATGATCGTTAATTAACTAATCTCGGATGAATATTCAAAGTGATATTCGTCAACCAAATAAGGGAAATTATTTGCTTAAATATTTCCCTCGAAAGTAATTACGATGTATCAAGAAGTACTGACTCCCGGTCTATATTCAACGAATACGATATATATTCCCTTCTCTAATGGACTTACAAACAACCGGCTTATAACTGATTATTCAATATCTAGCTTATAAGCCAAAAATAATTCAAGGAACAGGTATCACAATATATCTTGAAAGTAGGCATGCATGCTATGGCATATGAAACACAAAATCGAATCATATATATATTCACAACAACAGCCTTTAAAAAGGATTTAGAACTTGCTTGGTAATCGAGTAGGAGTAGGGGTACTGGTAGTGTGTCCCGGGTCAGGTCGGCAATCTATAAATAGTCAGAATATTCGAGATTAATCATTTAACACTTTTTATAAGGTTAAGTATCAACTTAAGTTGAAACATGTTTTAGAATTATCTCGTTATACACCTTTTAGTGTAACTCTTTTTATTAACGATACGATCCGACATTTGTTCGTCATTAAGACATGTCATCATACTCACACTTAGTGTATACTTAAGTCATATAAGTTCTAAAGTCATATAAGTTCATCACAGTTCAGTTATATTGTTGTTGGTGGGCTATTGCTCACCCTTGCTTATTTATTATGTCACAACAACAGCTAGGACAGATGGCTCACGTCAGGCACACTCGGTGCAAGCGGGTTACCCGACCCACCGGACTCCCCGCTGAGATGCTAGCCGCCATTGCTGAGGTAGCATAGATAGACAGCTTTTGTTTCTTGTTTAACTATATGTATAATTAATGTAATCAATGGCAAAACTTTTAAACTTATGATATTATCCTTTTGGATTGTAATAACTTTTATTCGTAAACCCCTTTATGTAAGACTTATTTCAATTTCATCTCTGGGACTATAATTGTATGTGTGTGAGTGGATATTATTGTGTGGTCACAGCATGCTACTTATTGATTTTGGACTCAAGTCAAGTATTATGTATGAGTTATGAGATAGTAACAACCCGATCCCTGACCCCGGATCTGGGGGTGTTACAGAGATGGTATCAGAGCGAGAGTTATATATCCCAAGAGATGATGCGACGTTATATAATAATAAATTCAATAATATAATAAGAACCCTTGCCAGGTTCACCTAAAACCCTTACGGGAACTTTTTAAGTATCATGATAGTAACATAGTTCGTCTTGTATAGGCGAGCGACTTGTCTGCCCAGGAGGCAGCTGCGAGATAGCATGACGTGGACATGTTCCGGACTAGGGACCCGTATTATGAGCACTTGCCTGATGAGGATACTGAGCCTGAGGAGGAGGACCCTGAGGAGGTCCAGGATGCTGATACTGATGCTATTGAGTCTGAGGAGGAGGACCCTGAGGAGGTCCAGGTTGATTCTGATCCTGATGTTGTTGAGACTGAGGGGGGAGGACTCGGAGGGGATCCAGACAGGGCAGGACGCTGAGTTAGTTACCGAGGATGAGGATTTTTGGGTTGTATCTGAGATTAGGACCATGGAGGAGGACACTGATATGACCACTTAGCAGGTCACGGCTGCTGTAGTTGGACAGGCGGTAGATGAGGATGAGCCAGTGGATGATGCTGTAGGGAGTTCTGGATTACTAATGCCACCCCTCTCTGTTGAGAGAGCCCCTACCCCACCACCACTACCTGTGAACCCATTTTTCGATGAGTTTGAGGAGCCTAGCCCAGAGCCCCAGCAGACAGAGACTGCAGCCCCGGCTGAGCCATCCACACCACCTCATGTCCCGATAGGGGGAGTCCCAGTATGTGTTCACAACTTGATTATGAACGGGCTGTATAGAGAGTTGTCAGTGGCGGACGCCAGATTGGCAGAGTCTAGGAGGGAGCTAGCAGCGGAGAAAGACGCCCGGATGAGGTTATAGGGCCGGAGGACTATCAGTGATCGGGTTGGGTATAGGGCTGTGACCCGCATCGAGCTGAGGGCTCGGGTGAGGGTGCGACAGTTGCCTACTGATGGGCATGGTATGGTAGCCAGAGCAGATGTCGAGGAGATTTTTCGCATCGCCATGGGGAGGGTTCGGATGATGTTTCGTCGTGGCGGCTGATTTCAGATGTAGTGATGCAGTAGTCTAGTTTTCTAGTCATGTACGGACGTAGTAGTGCCGGCTTTTGTAGGGATGGTTTCATTATACTTATTTTCCCTTTTTGCAGACTAGACAGATAGACAGCATATTTCACTTTTGACTTGTTGTTGTTAGGATGGTTGTACTTTAAACTATCGCTGTAACTCAGATGTTGTACCTTTTCGGTACCTGGTATATATTGGTTTCCCTTTCAGTTATTTCAATTTTGTTGGGATGCGATCACGGGTTTATTAGCATATGTACTGCTTTCGATTAAGTTGCCATGAGATATAAAACTGTGGGATCCTAAATCCAATCATGTAATGAATTATGCGAGGAAAAATCCTTTAAAACATGTAAGTGAACCTAATGTATAATTGTCCAAATATTCAGTAAAATGCCTCCAAGACGAATGGGCACTAAGGCTAAACCCCGTAAATCTACTGACCAAGAGAGTCACAACCAACCTGAGGAAAACCATGAATATAATGAAGAACAAGATCAGGACTATAATGAGCAAGAAGATTCCCAGTATGGAGCAGAGGATGAACCCATGTACTCTGAAGACTTTGAGGGGGAAATAGAGGGTGGAGAAACTGAAGTGGAACAGGAAGGGGAGAACCAGGGCAGAGACCCCATGGGCCAGTTTATGGACCTGCTTAGGCAGAATTTGAACCAATACCCCCAACCACCACCAGGAAACAACACTTCAGTGGCAAATTCCTTCAGGGCCTTTAAGTCCCTTAAGCCCCCAAAGTTCACGGATCGGCTAACCCCGTTGAGGCGAGGGCCTGGATCAAGGAAATGGAAAAATCTTTCGAGATTCTGAGTATCAATGAGGCTCAAAAGACTGTTTTTTCTACTTACCTACTAAAGGGAGAGGCCAATTATTGATGGGAGGCCAAAAAGAACATGGAGACTGATTCTATCGTAACCTGGGAAAGGTTTAAGCAATTATTTCTGGAGAAGTACTTCCCGAAGTTCATGAAAACTCAGATGGAACTTATGTTTTTGGAACTGAAATAGAACAATATGTCAGTGGCTAACTGTGAGGCCAAGTTTACTGAGCTGTCGAGGCTTGTGCAGGAATTTGTGGATACCGAAGAAAAGAGAGCTAACAGGTTTCAACAAGGGTTAAAACAGTGGATCCATAATAGAGTGGCGGTTTTAGAAATTATGGATTATGCCACCTTGGTGCAGAAGGCAACCATTGTGGAAGCTGGAAGTGATCAGATGCAGAGAGAAAGAGAAAAAAGGGGAATAAAGAGAAAGTATGCCAGTATGGGCGGAGGGTCCACTAGAGGAAAACCCCCAACCAAGTTTAACAGAGGAACCATTTCCCTACCTGGGAGAGGAGAAGGGTTTAAGCCATCTGGGAGTGCAACGGTGAGCCAGGGCGGCCAGCAATCAGGAATGTCTCGTTCCCATCAGTCTAGACCCCCCTTACCATTATGTGCTACCTGTGGGAAGAGGCATTCCGGTGTGTGAAACCTGAAGCAGATAAACTGCTATAAGTGCGGGCGTGATGGGCACTATGCTACCTCTTACACCACGATATTCCCTAAAAGCACCACTTGTTTCCAGTGCGGACAGCTAGGGCACATGAGGAAGGACTGCCCAAGGAACAAACCAGCAGCATCAGGGGCAAGCAGGGCTGCCTCAAATAGGCCACCAACAGCTAGGACTTTTAATATATCAGTACAAGATGCCGTGATAACAGGTACATTTTCTCTCAATTCAGTCATTGCAAATGACTTACTTGATTTGGGAGCAACTAAGTCTTTTATATCTAGAGATTTTGCACTTAAATTGAAACTTAAAACCCAGCAACTAAGGGATTCCTTACAAGTAGAGATAGCTAATCAGGAAGTCATACCGGTCAATCAAATTCACCCCGATTGTAAATTAGAAATAGGAGGACGATCCTTCTATGTCGATTTAATTCCTTTTAAGCTAGGGGAATTTGACGTCATTTTGGGAATGGATTGGTTATCTCGCAATAATACGCAGATAGATTGTAAAGGGAAAAGGGTTAAGTTAAAAACCCTAGGGAAGAAAGAAATAGTGTTTCAGGGGATGCGACAGACCCAGAAAATTCTGACCATGGCACAAACCAAGAGATTGTTACGAAAAGGGAACGAGGCTTATTTAGCTTACATTATAGACACTTAGAAGGAAGTGCCAAGATTGTAGGACATTCCTGTAGTTAATGAGTTCGAGGACGTGTTCCCACAAGATCTTCCCGGACTACCACCTGATAGGGTAATTGAGTTTGCCATCGAGTTAGCCCCAAGGACGGTGCCGGTTTCGAAGGCCCCGTACCGATTAGCCCCAGTAGAAATGAAAGAGCTAGCTAAACAGTTACAGGAATTGTTGGATAAGGGTATGATAAGGCCAAGTGTGTCGCCTTGGGGCGCACCAGTGTTGTTCGTTAAGAAAAAAGATGGGAGCATGAGGTTATGCATCGACTACCGAGAGTGCGCTGAATACTTCTCTAAGAGTGACCAGAGAACGGGATATCACCAACTGAAGATTACACCTGAGGATATCCCGAAGACTGCATTCCGTACCAGATATGGACATTATGAGTTCTTGGTAATGTCATTTGGATTGACCAATGCCCCAGCAGCTTTCATGGACTTAATGAATAGAGTGTTCAAAGAATATTTGCACAAATTCGTGATAGTCTTCATTGATGATATTCTCATCTACTCAAAGACAGAGGCAGAACACGCTGAACATTTGAGGATAACTTTAGAAATACTCAGGAAGGAGCAGTTATATGCCAAGTTCTCCAAGTGTGAAATCTGGAAAAATGATGTGCAATTATTAGGGCACATGATCAATAGAGAAGGAGTGTTGGTTGACCCCTCCAAGATAGAAGCAGTTTCAAATTGGGAACGGCCAACTACTCCAACCGAGGTAAGGAGTTTCATCGGACTAGCCGGATATTACAGAAGATTTGTCCAAGATTTTGCGAAGATCGCAGCTCCGTTAACTCGACTTACCCGTAAAACTGAGAAATTTGAATGGACTGAAAAATGCGAGAAGAGTTTTCAAGAGTTAAAGAAGAGGTTGGTGATAGCCCCAGTGTTGGCGTTACCTGATGGAAAAGGAGATTTCGTGATTTACAGTGATGCTTCACATAAAGGATTGGGATGCGTGCTTATGCAGCACGGCAAGGTAATAGCATATGCGTCTAGGCAATTGAAGGAATATGAGGTCAGATATCCCACGCATGATCTAGAACTAGCAGCCATAGTCTTCGCTTTAATGATTTGGAGACAAAACTTGTATGGGGAAAAGTGCGAGATTTACACTGACCATAAGAGCCTCAAGTACATTTTCACTCAGAAAGAGCTTAACATGCGCCAGAGGAGATGGCTAGAGTTAATCAAGGATTACGATTGTGAGATTCGTTCTCACCCGGGTAAAGCCAATGTGGTGGCTGATGCCCTTAGTAGGAAAGAGAAGCTCAACATGATAAATTCAGAGGAAGAGTTAGTGAAAGATTTTGAGAAGTTGGAAATTGAGATTAAGCTACCCGAGGGGGGCCAAGAAAAGATGATGGAAATTAGAATCCAACCTCCATTTTTAGAAAAGATTAGACTATGTCAAGAACGGATAATGGAGGAAGAAGAGAACTCCACGGAAGAGATAATGACCGGGGAAGAAATTAAGTGTGAAAGAGATAAGGAAGGGATCATGAGGTACACGTACAGGATATGGATCCCAAATGTTCAGGAACTCAAGGATGAGATTTTATACGAGGCACACAACTCAAGATACTCGGTGCACCCCGGTAGCACCAAGATGTATAGGGATTTGAAGGAGTATTACTGGTGGCCCAATATGAAAAAGGACGTAGCAGAGTGGGTAAGCAGATGCTTGACCTGCCAGCGAGTGAAAGCAGAACACCAGAAGCCCAGCGGACTTCTACACCCCTTAGAGATTCCAGAATGGAAATGGGAACACGTAGCCATGGATTTCGTAGTAGGTTTACCAAGGACCAAGGCTAATCATGATGCCATATGGGAAATTGTAGATCGACTGACGAAGTCATCTCACTTCCTCCCGATCAATGAAAGGTACACGGTCGACAGACTAGTGGATATCTACTTAAAAGAAATAGTGGCGCGACATGGAGTCCCAGTCGCAATAGTATCTGATCGAGATCCTAGATTTAACTTCAGGTTTTGGAGAAGCTTTCAAGAATGTGTAGGGACCCGACTGAACATGAGCACAGCCTACCACCCCCAGATGGATGGGCAAAGTGAAAGGACCATCCAAACGCTAGAGGATATGTTGAGAGTCTGTGCTATAGACTTTAAAGGAAACTGGGATGATCACTTGCCATTGATTGAGTTTTCCTACAATAACAGTTTTCATTCAAATATAGGAATGCCACCTTATGAGGCCCTTTATGGAAGGAAATGTCGATCTCCCTTGTATTGGGATGAAGTTGGGGAGCGAAAGATGCTCGGGCCCGAAGTGGTCCAACGAACCAAAGATGCGGTAGATCTAATTAGAGGACGGTTGGTAGCAGCCCAGGATCGATAAAAGAAATATGCCGACTTAGCTCGGAAAGGTAAAGAATATGAAGTGGGAGACCTAGTGTTCTTAAAGGTGTCACCTTGGAAAGGTTTAATGAGATTTGGAAAGAAAGGAAAGCTGAGTCACAGATACATTGGACCATTTGAGATCTTAAGACGGATTGGGGAACTAGCCTATGAACTGGCATTGCCCCCGAATCTACAGCAGGTGCATAATGTGTTCCATGTTGCGATGCTGAGGAAGTATAATCCGGATGCCAAGCACATTGTAGAGTATGGAGCAAGTGGACATGCAACCAGACTTGACCTATGTAGAGCAATCGGTGGAAATCATAGACTGGAAAGAACAAGTGCTCCGAAACAAGGTCATTCAGCTAGTCAGAGTTTTGTTGCAGAACCACAATGTAGAAGAATCAACCTGGGAGCTTGAAAGCACAATGCTAGAGAAGTACCCCCATTTGTTTCAAACTGATTCCGGGACGGAATCCTTTTAAGGAGGGGAGACTGTAAGAACCCAGATTTTGGGTAGAATTAAAACTTTTTATTATTTAATGATGTAAGAATGAATAGTGGTTACGGCTACGATGTAATAGTTGATCTTCTGAATGAATGAATGGAATTCAATTTAAATATTTATATGTCTTGAAGAATGCTAATGGTTGACCACTTAGGTAAGAATAATCTATCTCCTAGGGGAATAAGATATGGCAATTCCAAGTAGGAGAATATTCTCATGTCATCCAGATCGATAATGATTAATCCAGTAGTTCCGTAAAAAGGTTAAGGAACGATCGAAAGAGAACAAGGACAATTGTACAACCGTAAGAGAATAAGTAAAGAATAAAGAATGAATATTGTTTTTGGTGGAAAAGAGAATATTATGAGATGACACTATATAGAAGTATTCGGAACGGATTTCCGAGTTCGTATTAGTGATCCAGGGGGAAAATAAGTGTATGTAAAAGCTGTCGGATTCTGAAAAACCGCACTTTTATTTTCTCTGAGAGTTCCCTGGACACTGATAGCCTTAAGGATTTAACGAAGGGATTTAAGGAATATAAATTTGAAAGTTAGAAAGAAAGATGGAGAATGATAGTATTAATATTAAGAAGATTCCTGGTAAACCCTAATTAGAAATCCGTGAAATATTCCTACGAACGATCAATCGAAACGAGCAATAACCGGACACAGAATCAAGCAGAGGAACCAAGATACATGCATGTGCAAGTGATAAATATCTAGTGACTAGCATGTTTGGAGATTAACTAGCACTTAGCAAAATCAAACCACTAGTTACATGAAAACCATCAAAATCTCAACACTTGTCCATCCATTTTCATCATCCCATGCATCATCACTTTATTAAAGTGGCTTTTGGATGAGATATTATCTAAATCTCATCTTAATAATTCATTTCATCACACAAACCAAACAAAAGAACAAAGCAAACTCTCTCCCCCTCTCTTTTCATTCCATTCGACCAAACAAGAAATTGCAAAACAAAAATCCAACTTCCAACCATCATTTGATCTTGTAAATTTTAAGGTGAGTCCTATATTTCACAAAACTAAACTCCTATAAATTTCAAGTCCAAATTCCATGGTTTCCATTTTCAAAAAAATCAAGAAAGATGATAATGAATAGTGTTCTTCATGTATTAACCTTGTTTTCTTTGAATCTTTTGATTGTTCTAGCAAGCTTAAGCACTCCTAAGGACCATACAAGGCTTTGTGAGGCTAGTACACATTCTCAAGAAGGTATAAAGCCCTTGAAACCCTAGATCTACTTTGAGTTTTATGCATGTTCTTGAGTGATATAAGTTAGTTATGTTGTTAATAGGTTATAAACATGATTATAAGCATGATTATGATTGGATCTTGATAAATGTTAAAAATAGTTAGATGAACGGAAAGGCATTGCTTGGCCTCAGTTCATGGTTATAAATCATTTATATGTTGTTTGGAGTGGATACTATGACTATGGGAAGGTTTGAAATTGGTAAATATTCGATTTATAGCCGTTGTAATGCCGAAATTTCGTTAACCTTAAGAAAAAGGAATTGGACAATAGATGTAACTCACTGCCTAGCTTCGAAATCTGCCATGATAAGATAGATAATGTTCCAAGCTTCGTTTTGATATAAAGAACGTGTGAAACGGACTTACGGTTTAGGAGTTATGGCCGTTATACTAAAAGTAGTTCGAAACCGTAAACAAGAATTCGTAACTGAAATTGAACCATCGTAAAATACATAAGTCAGTGGCGAATCTTGGTAATTAAATAATAGAGGTAAAAGGGAAGGTGTGAGAGAAAACCTCATATGAATCGGATCGTTTTTCGATTTTATAAAAATGTTTGAATCAAGGTTAAACGCGAACGAACCCCTTAAAAGTATAACTTTGGTTATAACTTAGAAAACGAGCGATAAAACTCGAGATATAATCTTGGTTCGTAATCGATCGAATTTAGAACTTATATGACTTAAGTATACACTAAGTGTGAGTATGATGACATGTCTTAATGACGAACATATGTCGGATCGTATCGGTAATAAAAAGAGTTACACTAAAAAGGGGTATAACGAGATAATTCGAAAACATGTTTCGACTTAAATTGATACTTAACCTTTTAAAAAGTGTTAAGGGATTAATCTCGAATCTCTTGACTATTTATAGATCGCTGAGCTGACCCAGGACACCCTACCACTACCCCTACTCGTACTCGATTACCACGCAAGTTCTAAATCTTTTTTAAAGGCTGTTGTTGTGAATATATATGTATATGATTTGATTTTGTGTTACATATGCCATAGCATGCATGCCTACTTTCAAAATATATTGTGATACCTGTTCCTTGAATTGTTGTCGGCTTATAAGCTGGATGTTATATAATCAGTTATAAGCCGGTTTTTGAAAAGTCCCTTAGAGAAGGGCATATATATATCGTATTCATTGAATGTAGACCGGGAGTCAGTACTTCTTGATATATCGTAACTACATTCGAGGAAAATATTTAAGTAAATATTTCCCATTATTTGGGTGACGAATATTATTTGAATATTCGTCCGAGATTATTTAATTAACGATTATTACTTCAAATAATTATTTGAACGTTATCTATTCAATGAATATTATTTTATAATATTCAATCAAAGTCGATTCATCTATCGAATATTATTTCGAATATTCTTTTAAAGCTTGGGTTACTCAATGAATATTATTTTGATATTCATTTAGAATATTATTCATTAAATGAATATTACTTTGTGAATATTCATTTAAGTTCCTAATTACTTAACGAATATTATTTTAAATATTCATCTGACGATCTATTTATTTATCGAATATTATTTCAAGATTCCTTTCAAGTATTATTACCTGAACGAATATTATTTTGAATATTCATTTAAATATTTAATTATTCAATAAATATTTCCTCCTTATTTATTCGGGAAGTATTCTAAGAAATACTTCGATTTAAATATTCGCTCGTAGTCATAAGCCTTCTGTAATTATTTCTGATACAATAAATATTCTCCAAATATTTATCTAATACTCTGAAATGACTTCATATATTATCGTTGACCTTCGATAATTATAAAATTTCTTCGAAGTCGGATTATTATTAATATTATATCAAGAAAGGTTCTCAAAATGTCGTTCTTCCTTCGAATCTATCTTCCAAATAATAAGAGAACCTTACTTGAAAAATGTTATTTATCTTGACGACTTCCCGGTCATAAATTTTTCGAAAAGTATTCTCTTCACTCGCAACTAGAAATGCTATCTATTGCATCTGTGTACCCTCTCATCATTCGAGGGGTAAGATTATAGGTACAAGATGGTATCCTCTAATAAGCAACAGCTTGGGAGATAAAATGTTGAATTTTCCTTTCCAACTAGATACGACTACTTTGTGGAGTCTTATCAACAAATATTATACTTGGGGAAAGGGGGACGAACTTTGCGTTCAGAATCATGATCTTCTTTTCGAACTTGGAGTCGTGTAAGAGGCCGAGTAGCACCGGTCCATCCCAATTGGCCCAACCATTGGTCGGGGAGATCTAACAGGGCGGTAGACAAGTAAATCCGTCAGCTCTTCCTTCTACCGGTAGTAAATCTAAATTGAGTTGTACAAACTGCGACTGATCATCGTAAGGATTGGAACAGTGGGCGCGGTGAATACTCCAGCATAAGTTCAATCATCCAGATTCATTTATTTCTGCAACATTATCATTGTTGGCAGTATCGGAAAAGTATTCATAATTGGAATATATATGTTTTGAGTTACTTGTAACTTCATCATTTACCTTATACTGGCATTATTATGGCATATGGTTACAAAAATGTTTGAACTGCTATATATATATATATATGTCATCACAGTTCAGTTATATTGTTGTTGGTGGGCTATTGCTCACCCTTGCTTATTTATTATGTCACAACAACAGCTAGGACAGATGGCTCACGTCAGGCACACTCGGCGCAAGCGGGTTACCCGACCCACCGGACTCCCCGCTGAGATGCTAGCCGCCATTGCTGAGGTAGCATAGATAGACAGTTTTTGTTTCCTGTTTAACTATATGTATAATTAATGTAATCAACGGCAAAACTTTTGAACTTATGATGTTATCCTTTTGGGTTGTAATAACTTTTATTCGTAAACCCCTTTATGTAAAACTTATTTCAATTTCATCTCTGGGACTATAACTGTGTGTGTGTGAGTGGATATTATTGTGGGGTCACAGCATGCTACTTATTGATTTTGGACTCAAGTCAAGTATTATGTATGAGTTATGAGACCGTAACGACCCGATCCCTGACCCCGGATCTGGGGGTGTTACACTTAAAAGTGCTTAGGCTTGCTAGATCAACCATGAAAAACAAGAAAATTCAAAGTTAGTTCATAAGAAACACTATTTACCCTCACCTTTCTTGATTTTTTTGAAAATGGAAACCATGGAATTTGGACTTGAAATTTCTAGGAGATTAGTTTTATGAAATATAGGACTCACCATAAAAATTACAAGATCAAATGATGGTTGGAAGTTGATTTTTGGTTCTTGAATTAGCCAAAAGGCCGAATGGAAGAAGGCAAGGGAGAATGGAGTTGTCTTTGCTTGGTTGCTTGCAAGTAATGCATAAAGTGGATGAGTTTAGATAATTTCTCATCTTGTTTTGCTTTATTAAAGTGACGATGTAAGGAATGATGAAAATGGATGGACAAGTGTTGGAGATTGGATGGTGTTAAGGCTAACCAAGTGGTTGCTTGCTAAGTACTAGTTTAAATCTCTAAGCATGCTAGTTACTTGAGTCCACTTGGTTGCTAGATATTTTCTAGTAGCTTATGCATGACTCTTGCTTCCTCTGCTTGTTTCTTTTCTCCGATTATTGCTCGTTTCGATTGATCGTTCGTAGGAATATCTCACGGATTTCTAATTAGGGTTTTACCGGAAACCTTCTTATTATTAATACTATCATCCTCCATCCTTCTTACTAACTTTCGAATTTAAATTCCTTAAATCCCTTCGTTAAATCCTTAAGTCTATCAGTGTCCAGGGAATTCTCGGAGAAAATAAAAATGCAGTTTTTCAGAATCTGACAACTTTTACATACACTTATTTTCCCCCTGGATCACTAATACGAACTCGAAAATCCGTTCCGACTACTTCTATATAGTGTCGTCTCATAATATTCTCATTTCCACCAAAAACACTATTCATTCTTTATTCTTCCTTTATTCCCTATATTTATAACAATGTCCTTGTTCTTTCTCGGGCGTTCCTTAACCCTTTCACGGAACCACTGGACTAATCGTTATCGATCTGGATCACATGAGAATATTCTCCTGCTTGGAATTGAAATATCTTATTCCCCTAGGAGATAGATTATTCTTATCTAAGTTGTCAACCATTAGCATTCTTCAAGACATATAAATATTTAAATCGAATTCCATTCATTCATTCAGAAGATCAACTATTACATCGTAGCCGTAACCACTATTCATTCTTACATCATTATATAATAAAAATTTTAATTCTACCCAAAATCTGGGTTCTTACATAAGTAATTCAGTTTAATTCTCAGTCGTTAATTCATTCTTAGTTTGATAATTTACATCTTAGTTTAATTTAGATAATTAAAACCTCAATTTGTTATTTATCTTAGCAGTGAGTTATAACCATACATTGTTGAATAGGTGCATTAACTGAAAAGAACTTAACCAGATCTCTGTGGAACGAACTTGAATTATATTACTTGTGACCACATATACTTGAGTGATATTGTGTTAACAAGTTTTTGGCGCCGCTGCCGGAGATCAACGGTGTTTTATTTTTAGTTTATGTGCTTGTCATCAGTGGTCGTTAGCGTTCACTGACTCGGATTTTCTTACTTAGTTTGTTGTTTCTTGGTGTTTCAGGTACTTGAACATGTATGCGAACACGTTTACAAACTCATAAACTGGCAGAAGAAGAACTTTCAGCAGCAAAAGAGATGGCAGATTTACCAGCAGCAGCAAAGGCTTTGAAGGATTATTCTCAGCCTAAGATCAATGACATTCAGTCTAGCATTGTCAGACCAGTTATTGCAGTAAATACTTTCGAAATCAAGCCTGGCACGATTCAGGTGGTACAGAATTCAGTTCAGTTTGGGGGTGCTCCAATGGAGGATCCTAACATGCATATCCGGGACTTCATTGAGATCTGCGACACTTTCAAGTTCAATGGTGTCAGAAGATGCTGTGAAATTGAGACTTTTCCCATTCTCTTTGAGGGATAAAGCTATGGGCAGGTTACACTCTTTACCAGCCGGTTCCATTACTACTTGGGAGGATCTTGCTCAGAAGTTTCTCACTAAATTCTTCCCCATGGCTAAGACAGCAGCAATCAGGAACGCGCTCACTCAATTTGCACAGCAATCTGGAGAGTCTTTGTGTGAAGCTTGGGAACGCTACAAGGAGATGCTTCAAAAGTGTCCTCATCATGGTATGCCTGACTGGATGGTAATCAATGGTTTCTACAATGGGTTGGGAGCACAGTCTAGACCTTTGCTAGACGCAGCATCAGGTGGAGCTCTATGGGCTAAGAGCTATGATGAAGCTTATGATCTAATTGAGACGATGGCTGCCATTGAATATCAGAATCCAACTCAAGGACTTTCTCAAGGCAAGGTAGCAGGTATTCTTGAAGTTGATGCAGCGACAGCTATTGCAGCTCAGCTAAAGGCTCTAACTATGAAGGTGGATTCTCTTACCAATTATGGAGTGCAGCAGGTTGCAAGTGTTTGCGAGCTTTATAGGGGTGCTCATGATATGAATCAGTGTGCTATCTCTTCTTAATCAGCGCAGTTTGTGAGCAACTTTCAGCGGCCTTCTCAACCAGCTCCAGCCACCTGTCATCCGAACAATCGAAATCATCCAAATTTTAGCTGGAGAAACAACCAAGGGGCTCAAAATCCACAGCAGCCTTATCAACAATTTGGAGCTAGGCCATTCAATCAAGGCTATCAGCAGCAGTATGCTCCAAGGCAACCATTCCAACCTCCAGGTTTTCAGCAACCGCCTCAGGCTAATGCAGGGCAATCTTCTAATGAAAAATCAGAATTGGATGAGTTGAGGTTGATGGTTAAAAGCCAAGCAGTTTCTCTCAAGACCTTGGAAAACCAGATGGGGCAGCTCGTAAGTGCCTTATTTAGTAGGCAACAAGGAACTCTTCCTAGCGATACGGAGGCTAATCCAGGCAAGTCGAAAAGCAAAGAACAGGTCAAGGCAGTTACCTTGAGATTGGGAAAGGTTACATCAGATCCTAAATCAGCAGCTAAGGAAGATGAAGAAGTGCGGAATCAGCAAGTTGAAAATTCTGCAGTGCGTGAACTTGAAAAATCTGACTTGGTGGCTGATCAGCAAGTGGAAGGAAAGGTAAAAAGTAAGGAACCTATTGAAAAAGCTTCTATGGAGCAGTCTACAAAGAATAATCAGATCTACCCTCCTCCTCCATATCGTAGAAGACTCCAGAAGCAGAATTTGGATAAGCAGTTTGCTAAGTTCTTAGAGGTGTTCAAGAAGTTACAGATTAACATCCCTTTTGCGGAAGCTCTTGAACAGATGCCGAGCTATGCCAAGTTCATGAAGGGTATTCTCTCTCGTAAATTGAAGCTCAAGGAATTGGAGACCGTTGCTCTAACGGAGGAGTGCAGTGCAGTTCTGCAGCAAAAGTTACCCCCTAAACTTAAGGATCCAAGAAGCTTTACAATTCCATGCACCATTGGAAAGTTGTCTTTTGACAAATGCTTATGTGATTTAGGAGCTAGCATTAATCTCATGCCCTTGTCTATTTTCAAGCAACTTGGTCTGCCTGATCCGAAACCTACCAATATCTCGTTGCAGCTGGCTGATCGGTCAATCACTTATCCAAAGGGTATAGTAGAGGATGTCTTGGTGAAGGTTGATAAGCTCATATTTCCTGCCGATTTTGTGATTCTAGATTTCGAAGAAGACAAGAAGATTACCATAATCTTGGAAAGGCCTTTTCTAGCTACGGGCTGTACTTTGATCGATGTGCAAAAATGAGAGCTTACAATGAGGGTGCAAGACCAGAATGTCACCTTTAATGTGTTCAAGGCCATGAAATTTCCGACAGAAGATGAAGAGTGTTTTAGTATGGAAATGGTTGATACGGGTCAGGCAGAGGAGTTTGATCAGTTGTTGAGCGAAAAGTCAGACACGCACATGCTAGAGCATCACATCAGTGAACAGTTCTTCAATTCAAGATGTCTCGAATGTAAAGCTCGGAAAACTTCCACCGCATTTGAGGTATGTCCTTTTGAATGATGAGTTAGTGATTTTTGAAGAGGGTCATGATAATGTGTTAAGAAGGTGGATAGTTGTTGTTGAGGAAGAAGAGTGTTCTGTTCAGTCGGTTGAGAGGGATAAACACCTTAGAGGTGTGAGGAAGAAAAAGAAGGCGAAGAAGTCGATGGGTGGAAAACTCAAGGCGAAGAGTGAAAGAAAAGTTGTGTTGGAAGTAAGCAATCCAGATGTCAACGTGTGCATGAATGGTCTTTCTGTTGAGGACGGTTCGGTTATTCTTTTGAAACTGCCGTGAGTAGAGGAAGTAACATCCGGCTAAATGACGTCAACGACAGCGCTTCGTGGGAGGTAACCCACGTGTTTCAATAATTAGGTATGTTTTCTACTATCCCTCGTATTACCTTCATTTCAATACGGACATTGAATGTCTTAAGTTTGGGGGTGGTTTGGGGATAAGTAGTGTGTAGTAGTTATTTGTGTGTCATGGTCTTCATATAGATATCATATTTTGCATGTTAGTGGTAGTTCATGCATGTTGTTGTTCGTGCTATAAATGTTTGTTTCATATAGGTCATTCTATTTTTTATTTTATTTTTATTTTTGTATACCATGTGAGTCATATTAGTTGCATTTTCATGGCATGCATTGTTCATGATCTCTTAGGACGAGCTAATTCTGATTGGTAGGTAGATATCTTATTAAGTGTGGTAATGATGAATAGAGGGTTGATTTATAGTTCTTAGGAAATGACTTGCATGTTACGAAAACAAAATCTTTACACAGTCTCATTTGTTTGCTTCTGAGCTAGGTTAGGGTCATGCTTGTTTGGATGTTTTGAGATTTAATCACTTGATTATATTTAGAATTTTCGTTATTCCCTTGATGACATAGAAGCACTAAAGTCTAAGTTTGGGGGAAACAAGGGATTTCATGCTTAATTGTAAATAATTGTCAATAATGGCTAGGCGTCAAATGGCTAGTAGCCGGCTCATATTTATATGAGTAGTCTAGGGTTGGAAATGAGAATTCTCATTCCAGATGGCATATAAAAAAAAAATTGAAAAAAAATTGAAAAAAAAAAGTTATGTGATTGTTTATATGCAAAATTAACCAGGGTGAGCTCTTTAATACTCGAGCAATTAAGTTCGCGGGGGCTTTGTGCCTAGTGACCTAAGGCTTTTATAGTCTGGGATCCACTAACCCAACGCTCGCTACATGGGTATTATTGTATAAGCCTTTTGGGGTCTCATCCATTGAACGGTCAAATAAGCATGCTTGTATATGTTATGTGTTATAATTGTTATTAATAAAGCATGAATTTCTGTCTACCTTGGATAAGGATGGAGGTGTTACTAGGTTATGAAGTGTCTACAGTCTATTCTATTTATAAACTTGTGATTGTCTTGGCGAAGAACATGTATGATTGCGATCTAGTTTTGGGAGTATTTCTGATGAGCATCACACACACGCATGTTTCTGTTCATGTATTATTAGTATACGGGGACTTAGTCGAGCTCTATTTGGATTTAGTTGCAATCTTTGAGATGTTTGCTTGCTAGTTGGTTTTGGTATGTTTGAAGGGGATAGTTGCATTTCATGTTAGTTGCATTCATGCATTGCATTGCATTGGATTTTGTGGGTACATTCGCTATAAGCCCTCACGAGACCTCACTCGTCCACTACGGCTGCCTAGGGGTTTAAAGGGCTTGTTGCATATGCCAAGTGCAACCATGATCACCTACGGAAGTGGTACTAATTAGTCAGTGTTTAGTTGTTTATTCTTGAGGACAAGCATCAGTTTATGTTTGGGGGTGTGATAAGTGGATTTTATATCCACTTGTAGCGTTCCATATCGACTTAAATTGATGGACTTGGTCTCAAGTTGTTGTAGTTTTGATGTGTTTTCGCTAGTTGTGCAGGGTTGCAAATTATCGATTAGGGTTGATGTTTTCGTCGATTTTGACAGTTGAATTCTAGCATGGAAAGGAGGAATGGAGACTTGTTTTGAGCCACCATGATGACTTGAATTCTAGAGAATTGAAGACGAAAGCAATTGCAAAAGAAACGGGATGATTTAGAGCAAAAAAGAAGAAGTTGAGCAAAATTCAGCAAGCCAACAGAATGTGTGTGTGCTGACAGTGCATAATACGCGCTGAGAGCACGGGAAACAGTGTCTGTGCGTGCTGAGAGCGCATGCTGCGCGCTGACAGCGCATAATGCTGTCAGAAATTCCAGAAAATTTCGATTTTGCCCTTTTTCGAAGTTTAATTGTATTTGTAATATTTTTCTTGTTGGACAAGACTTCTAGGACCTATTTAAACATGTTGTATCATTGTAAATTGTATCAATTAATCATCATAACTTAGAATTGCAAGGGAGAAAAAGGGGGGAAAGATTCAACGCTCGTGACAAGCAACGGATCTCGATCTACTTCATCTTTTGTATTCTTTTCTTAGGCGAATTCTGGATTCTAGATTTGTTTTCTTAACTCTTTGTTCTATTAATATCATTACTTCTTTTATTTATATCTCGTTCATTATCATGTCTTCATCAATCCCATGGTGACGAACGGTTCAATTATGAACTAATCGTTGTTATGGGATTCTAATGGATTTATGTATGTAGCTTAGTAGTTTGATTGCTTTAAAGATTTATGTGTGGTGAATTCTTGATATCCTTGTATGGTTGTGCTTCATGTGTTTAGATGCATCGCGAACATCTAATTTGTTAATCTCTTGCGAAACAAGAGTGGATCTTGAGATTTAGAACTTGTCATGCTAGCATAGGATAGGTTGATGTTTAACATCATGATTTGTATCGTAAATAGAGATATTATGCTGCCCTATGTGATCTTAATGGATGACTTGTGCTTAAACCGTTATGTTTTCAAATCTTATAGAGATATAGGGTCTAAACATAATTGGTGTCTATTCATCTTCTATCTCTTTTGTGGATGTATGTTTAGTTTGGTATTCGTATACTGAGAAGTAACGAGTACTTGTTTCGTGTCATCCGATCAGATATCAAAACCATCACATGTATTGATTACAGGCATCAACTCTAAGTGAAGTAGATAATGAAGTTAGAGTCCCATGTTTATTCTCATATAAGTAATTCAGTTTAATTCTCAGTCGTTAATTCATTCTTAGTTTGATAATTTGCATCTTAGTTTAATTTAGATAATTAAAACCTCAATTTGTTATTTATCTTAGCAGTGACTTATAACCATACATTGCTGAATAGGTGCATTAACTGAAAAGAACTTAACCAGATCTTTGTGGAACGAACTTGAATTATATTACTTGTGACCACGTATACTTGCGTGATATTGTGTTAACAGGTTACTTTGAGCAATATTTCATATTAAAAATATTCTTTAAATATTTACGAGTTAGTAAATATTCTTTGAATATTTATATAATTCTTTTAACTAGTTTTAAAATATATTATTTTATTCAAATATTATCTTTGAACTTCAAATACTATGTAAATTATTTTTGAGTCTTATTATTTTTATTTTTATCAAGGAAGGTTCTCGAAACTCCATTCTTCATTCGATTCTATCTTCCAAATTATAAGGGAACCTTACCTGAGGGCTGTAATTTATTTTGTTTGACTTCCCGGTCATAAATGTTTTGAAGTTATTCTTTCACTCGCAATTGGGTTGCTATTCATCGATTGAATCTTTTGTTACTTCCTCATCATTCGAGGGGTAAAATGATCGGAACAAGTCTGTATCCGTTAACAAGCAACTGCTTGGGAAATATGGTGAGTTTCCCTTTCCAACTAGATATGACTACTTTGTTGAGTCTTATCAACAAGTATTATACTTGGGGAAAGGGGGACGAACTTTACATTTCTGAGTCATGGATGTTATTCGAACTAGGAGCCGTGTAAGTGGCCGAGTGGCGCCGGTCCAGCAATTGCCCAACCGTTGGCCGGGGGGTTCCAGAGGGCGGTAGACAAGTAAAGAACAAAGATGGGAAGCATAGATGGGAAGCATAACATGCGACTGATCATCGTAAATGTTATGGCTTATGGCGCGTCAATGCTCCAATATTAGTTCATCTTTCAAAGTTAGAAATTTTTTGCAACATTATCAGTGTTGGCAGGGTTGAAAAGTGTTCAAGACTGGGATTGAATATTTTTACTGCAATTTCCTTTTATGAGATGTGATGATATCTGGCTCATATTTTTGCATGGCAGATATTTCTACGGAAGATATATTTTGAGTTACCCTGTAACTTCATCGTTTATATTATACTGGAACAATGTTCGTTAATGCATGGCATATGGTTTCAAAAATACTTTTGAATTGTTATATATATTATTGTTCAGTATACATATTTGTTGGTGGGCTATTGCTCACACTTGCTTTATTATTTATATCACAACAATAGCTAGGTTTGATGGCCCGCGTAAGGCGCACTCGGCGCAGGCAGGTGACTCCAGTCGTAGGACTACCCGCTGATATGGTTGCTGCCATTGCTGAGGTAGACCGGCAGCTTTTGTTTTCAGCCTTAATTATATGTACAATTTATGTTAATCAACGGAAAGAATCTTTAAACTTATGATGTAATCGTTTTGGGTTGTAATAACTTATATTCGTGGATCCTATTGGTAGAGACTTATTTCAATTTCATCTCTGGGACTATAACTGTTTGTGTGTGATGTGATATTATTGCGGGGTCGTAGCATGTTATTTATTTTGGACTCAAGTTCAATTACTGTTTATGGAATATGAGACCGTAATGACCAGGTCCCTGACCCCGGATCTGGGGCTGTTACATTTTTGCATAGCAGATATTTCTAAGAAAGCTATATTTTGAGTTACCTTGTAACTTCATCTTTTACCTTATACTAGCACTATGTCCGTTAATGCATGACATATGGTTTCAATAATACCTTTGAACTGTTGTATATATTATTGTTCAGTATACATTATTGTTGGTGGGCTATTGCTCACCCTTGCTTTATTATTTATATCACAACAACAGCTAGGTCTAATGGTCCGCGTAAGGCGCACTCGGCGCAAGCAGCTGGCTCCAGCCAGAGGACTACCCGTTGAGTTAATCAATGGCAAGAACTTTTAAACTTATGTTGAAATCATTTTGGGTTGTAATAACTTACATTTGTGGATTCGATAATTAGAGACTAATTTCAATTTCATCTCTGGAACAATAACTGGTTGCGTGTGAGGTGATATTATTGCGGGGTCTTAGCATACTGTTCATATATTGTGATTCAAGTTCAAGTATTGTTGATGGAATTGAGATCGTAATGACCAGGTCCCTGACCCCAGATCTGGGGCTGTTACATTCCACTTCCAATGTCTTGATCCGTCACTCACTTTACAACAGTTTCTACTTCTTTGCACGTTGGCCTCTACTCGATCATACATCCGTCTTTCCCTAAGACTCGTCCACCTCTCGTTGAGTACAACCGTCATCTCCGATAATCATTTCCTACTCGAATTTCCATCTACGCGGGCACTGCTCCTGGTCGGGCCTCCTACTCGTACCTATATCAAGGTAAAGTACTACTTTAGTGCATCACCAAACCAAAACCTTACCGATTGCTCTATTCTACCCATACACGTCCTATAACGCTTTACACATATAATACATACAGAACATATCCGGTTATACTCATAAAATAGTTTTAGTATAACCAGCTAAACCACATAAACACATAACATATATTGCCATTTAACACTTACGATTTCTACGCACATATGACATAGATGTACAGGAGATTGGTGATGATTCCCCAAATTGAAATCAAGCTCATAATTGGAACAATAGGAGATTGGTGATGATTCCCCAACCGAATTGAAAGAACCCATATACACCCACCATCGCAGGACAACCACACATGCACACACGCACTGTTCTCACCTACTCTCCACAAACCCACACACCCAGCGATTTACATACATCACTGCACACCATACCCACAACCATAGCTGAAATACATACACACACACACACACTTTTTTACACACACCTACTAAATTTTCGAACCACAGTGACCTCACCCACACACTCTTCGACCCCAACACACACAAAATTCAATGATACACACGCACCTACCCTGTTTAACACACACAGAACGATTTACACACACACATCACATCACACGCATATCACACACTCATAGAAATGCTAATACAAGCAAACACAACAAATGTTGACAGCCAGAACAGGGGAGAGGCTGCGAGAGCGTAAGAAGAGAGAGCAAGAGAGATTAAGAGCTTAGGAGAGGGAGATAGAAATAAGACCGAGAGAGATTTTTGAGAGAGAGATTAAGAGGGAGAGAGACGCGAGAGAGATATATTTAGAGAGACACAGCCGAGATTCTTATCTGAAAGAAAAGAGAGGTGGCTGTTAGATTAGGATAAGGCAAGGGCAAGAACATAATTTCACGTCGCTGAAAAATCTAATTAAAAACATTTACTCTACCTTTTTAAAATCGATATAAAATAGAATATTTCCTCCAAAATTTAAACCTTAAAATTTTAAAATGTAGAGTACAAAATTATGAACACCCACATATTTTAAAAATATTTTTAGGATAAAAAATGAATTAAATATGAATTTTACAAGTTTTGATTCTTTAAATGCAATATAACTCGTAAAATCAATTTAAAATACTTACACAGCCAAATTAATTCTTCTAAAAATTTTAAAAACTAATTAATATCATAAAGATGATAACACAAAAGATTTCATGATTTTAACAACTCCGATGATTTTATAAAGTTTTTAGAAGATCGATAATGCATGATTTAAACATATTTAAATCCTCAAAAATACAAATAAAAATATACAGACTTACACGGCACACACAAATCATCATGTAAACACATGAACACAATACCACATATATTGACCTTCTCAAAAATATTCACATCATATAATCCACATTTAATATTAAATAAGAAAATTTAAATACGCTATTTTCTAGATCGTTATATCCTTCCCCCTTTAATAGGATTCTGTCCTCAGAATCACTCCTAAGAACACAAGTAACAGTACTTCTCAAGCATTCGCTTCAATTTCCTCAATTTGGGTCCTTAACTTTAAGACTCCTCCATATCCACTCATACATCGATAGGCTCATCCTGTAAGCCCTCAAACTCCAAGATAAACTTAAACCATACCCATACAAGTTCTGTTAATTCGAAATGTTTACTACTCTTAGATGAATACCTAATCTACAGAAAATCGGGCATGACCTTTTCGTATAATGGACTATGCCCTGTGTAATCACTTCAAATACCAACTCAATCATCCACATACAATTCATTTCCATTTATTCACCATCTTAATTTAATCATATACAATGCTAATATGAAATCTGCCTTGATTTGTAGTAAACAGGTAAATAAACCAATCTGTCTTGACTTGCAGTAACAAGATAATTGAACAATCTATGATACCTTGATCCAATCTATCAACCAAAACTCATATCATCTATTCGCGATCGTGTCCTTGAAATTGAATGCTACAATCAAACACATACGTCATTAGGTACAATTCAAACATGATTCAATTAACTACTCAATTCTCACTCTTATAAAAACATTTTTTTTCTCGATATTTAAAGTTTTGAAAACTAATAAACTTCATAACCTTGACTTTGACATAACCCACTACAAGAACAAAATTTTGAAATAACTGGTTTGTAGTATCAATTATTCCGGGGTCACAGCCCCCCCTCAATACCAATCACAAAACGCTTTTACTCCAACAATTTCCAACAAACTCTAACTTCAATTAATCATGAAATTTGACTTAAGATACGTCAACTCAATTACATATCTTCAATAAATAGCTCACGATCTTAGAAAATCCTATAAACTATACTTATTCCGCATCTTCTGAAATCAATTTCTGAAATATAACTCTACTCACTCAACAAATTTTCGAACTTGACTCTACGCATTATAACTCCAACGCTTTACACTACTCAATTTAACCACAAAAATTGTGGCATCTATTCATCGCTCGCATTTCGAGATATTACAAAATAAGGTACAAATTCACCACTTATCCTTCTGACTGTTCAATTCCTCTCCCGTCAACTCATTCACATTCTGGTTCATCACCTCATCTCGGTACCTCTTAATTCCACGATGACTCATGCTGAAATAACACAATATGAATCATCTTCGTTGTAGACTAGGCGTTTAAACCTCCACACCTGAATTCTCAACTATTAGAAACTCTCTTCGTACTTCACTGTCCATTCAAAACCTCTTTGTTCTCTCTCTGGTAAAATTGATTTCTACTATAGCTATCTGGATGAAATCTTCGATAATCTTCAGTAGTCCCCGGTTACTCTCACAAAACTTCCGACCTCTGCTGGCCTTTTGGGTTCTTCCTACTTCATTACTTGTTCATCTTCATAAAATTCACTTTGATCCTTTTCATTTCTAACCACATGTATTGAAATTAGGTTCCTTCTCATCCAAAATTCACATTAAAATTCTTGTGCAAAATCTTCTTCCTTTTTCTGAAACTTCTTAAAGTCATTCTCGATTGATCTGCATACGCTTCACAAGTCTTCGAACATCTTGAAATGTCATCTATGAACATAATTAAATTCTTCATCCAAATACTGCTTGAAATCTTATTCATTGTACCTATAAAGCGATAAATGCTCTCGTTCAATCAAACACCATCACCAAGAATTCATCTTGTGCATATCAATTCTAACTACTGCTTCAAAAATATCTTAGGGTTTCTATCTTCAGATGGTTTTAATCCATTCATAAATCAACTTTAGACAAAACATCCACCTTTCAATTGGTTAAACAACTCATCCAACCTTGATAAAAACAAAGTTCATCATAACTACTGGTCCACTTATTCTATTTTTAAAGTTGATATACTTCAATTTATCTTCTTCCTCTTCATGAACAGTACTGGTGCATCATTCTGAGATACACTGAGCATTACTACTCCTTTTCTTGCAAAAATCCTTTAATCAATTTGTTAGCTCCAACATGTCCCTTGATGTCATTCAATATTGAATTCCTTGAACCGATTCTATGTTTGGAAAAATAAATAACAAACAACTTTACATTTTTACCTGGTGACAGTCCTGGTAATCCATCAAAATATACCTTCGAAAATCTTAATCATTGAAATCTGCTTCGACTTAACCATTTCCTTTCTGATATCTCCCTCTTGTGCCAAACAACTTCATAATCTCAGTATAATCATTTCTTGGTCTGCCTGATTGTTAAGACTTCTATGTCTGCTTCCGGCCTCAAAACACCACATTTACAACTCTCTTGAAAATCAAAGTCTCACTTTCTTGTCCTCACAATTTGCTCGTACTTCATTGTTAGGAAATAAATACAATCCTGAATCATACTTAACTCTTTTTAATGTCATCATAATCAAATTCTTGCTAACTTCATTCATAATCATGTTGAATTTCTAGCTTCCTAGTAATTATAGAGAATAGTCATGTTACTCTCGTCATAAGTTTCACTGAGACTGATATGATACAATCTCTGGCAAAAAGTCCTGTCTTTCCAAACTCATGGTACATAACTTTAACTTCTGACTCTATCACTTGTTACCACACTATTCTTTCTAATTACAGCCATAACTCTCTGTATTTATCTCAACAAAATCTACATAGGCTTCTCTCTCGAAATCTTATCTTCTGACCATGGGGTTTCGTTTATCTCTGCTAATTCTCATCCTGTAGGCAACTACTGTGCCCGCACTCTTCCAACTCCAAATCCTCAAAATTCCAGATTCTTCCCTTAACTGAATCACATGTCTTCCATTAAAATGCTTCTAAAACTTTCCCAGTTCTCTGTCTTACTTTCTTATTCGAATTTCATTTCCTTCTGATAGTTCTCACAAACACATCAGTGCTGCTTTATTCTGCCTTACTCAAATTATCCTTCTTTGGTTTAAAAATCTTATCCTCAACAACGGGTTTCAAATCATTCAAAACTTTATGATAATCCATTTACTACCCATAAAATTAAACAGATGCCCAAAACAATCTTTCATCAACAATAAACATCACATACCAAACATCTTCATCATCATTCTCTTTTCTATCTTTAATAAATCCTCAATCTTGTGCCCTTGATACATGCTCCTTTCTTGACTCAATTTTCATTAATCTCGAATCTTGTACATGGGTTCTCAATCCAATAATTAATCCAATTTGATACTTAATCTCTATTCTAACATTAACTTCTCAATCTTGCTTAATCAATTCCTCATCAACGTAATTGCATTTTTAACCACTTATGATATCGTCGCGTCTATCTTCGCAATTCTTCATCGCTGGTAATCTAAAATCATCAGGATTTTCTAGACAAGGAAAATAATAGAATGAATAGGTATCAATATGAATGTACACTGGATTTTGTTTGATAAAACCTTTTGTGAAAGAATTTAACCGAGAGATCAATATGATCATTGAACTATTATCAGGTTGTATTTGTCACTTAGGTCAACCGCCCTAGTACAAAAAGATGGCCAGTCTTTAGTACTTTCATGACAAACATAATCAGTGGCGTCCCACCAGACTTCTATCACATAGATAAAATGTCCCTGAATCCCCTATATACATAGGTTGTTCATCCCAGTTCGGATAAAAAAGATTAAATATTCAAGGAAAATGAAAATGGTTCAAGAGTCTCAAAATTTTCAAGTATAGAGTTGGATCAATTGTCCTCTGAAAATAGGGATATTTATGAAAGAATAGGATTGAATTCAAGTGAATCTGATATACGAAACTCATCACCAATGGAAGTATAGTCGATTAAATAAACGTTCAAGAAATTCATAATTATTCATAATCTCACTCTCGTCTGCTAAGCACTAATATACCTATATGCCAAAATCGGCCTGACAATAATGAGTTGAATAAATAAAAAGATCTCAATTCATTCTCGATTTTGAACTATCACTGCACAACAAATGCCTCAGCGAAAATATAAATCGGGAATTCGTTTACAACCGTTTAGAATGACAACAAGAATCAGTTCAACTGCCCGAATGGGGAATCAATTAAGAATTTAACCGAGATCAATGGCTAATAGCGTGCAGCTATGCCCTCACTTCCAACTCATGCCAACAATCGCTTCCCACATCTTGTTTCTAGTCTTCTTGTATTCTTTATATAGCATTCACATCGTAGCTAAAGTTGTAAAAATGTTCTAGAAAGTACGTGAAAGTCTCGAGATAATGTCCTCCAAACTGGTAGCTTTAACTACTCATTGATAAGTGGATTTCATATCCACTTAGAATGCTTCGTATCAGCTTAAATTGATAACTTGACCTCAAGTATGTGGTGTTTTTGATGTGTTTATAGTGAGTTTGTGCAAGACTTCTAACTGGAGGTAGGAAGATACTTTTTCATGATTATGTGGTGGTTTGGTGCTAAATATTGAAGGACGGGAACTTGTGCGAGAACCAGAGCGAAAACGAAGAAGAATAAGCAAAATATGCATTTTTGCCAGAAAATGGAGCACTAGGATAGGCGCACTAGGATAGGCGCGGGCGCGCGAGTTTGAATTGAAGATAGCGCGGGAGCGCTGTAGAGGGCGCGGGCACGTCGGGTCAACTGCCAGAAATCCTGATTCACTTTTGTTTTGGAATTTTCTTGCTGACCAAGGCACGGGAGGCTATATAAACACATGTTATCAACAGAAGGGCATGAATTTCAGAGGAGAACAAGACTTGGAAAAGGGTGTACCAAAGAACGTGACATCTAACGGAGATCTAGATTTACATCTTTTGTATTCTTCTAATTTGGTGATACTTTTGAATGCTCATTTTGGATTTGTTTTCTAAACTTTATTACTCTAGTACTCTCGTTATTATTCAGATCTTGTTTTATATCATGTTATCACTAGATCCCATGATGACGAGCCGTTCGATTATGAACTAATCGTTGTCATGGGACTCTAACGGATTTATCTACGGAGTTTAGTAGTTTGATTGCTTTAAAGATTTGTGTGTGATGAATTATTGATTTCCTCGTATGGGTGTACTTATTCTTCTTCGTAGCTAACATCTAAGTTGTATTGTTAATCTCTATTGAGTGCAAAAGTGGATATAGAGATTTAGAACTTGCCATGCTAGCATAGGTTTATGGATGTTTTGACATGCATGATTCGTAGTGTAATTTTAACCATCTTACGCTGCCCTATGTGATCTCAATGGATAACTTGTACTTTAACCGTTATGTTTCAAATCTTATAGACATATAGGGTCTAAACATAATTGGTGTCTGCCGAGCTTCTATCTATTTTGTGGATGTTGAGTGGTTTGGTATACGTATGTCGAAAGGTAGCGTGTACTAATTTTGTGATGTCCGATTAGTTGGCATAACCGTCACATACACTGATTAAAGGCATCAACTCTAAACGAAGTATTTAATGAAGTTAGGATCCCATGTTTATCTCTCATAAGTAATTTGGTATTAATCACATTAGTTAATTAATTCTTAGTATTGTTAAATTGCTCGTTAGTTAAATTAGTTAATCAAAACACACCATTGATATTTGTCTTAGCAGTGAATAATAATCATACAATGTTGCATAAGTGCATAATCTGAAATATACCAGTCTCTGTGGGAACGATCTTAACTTAACCTTACATTACTTGTGACCGTGTACGCTTGCGTGATTTAGTGCAAACACTTACTTAGCCCAGGCGGCTCTAGATTATCTGTCTCGCTCATAACCAAATCATTGAACGAATCGAACTCCTACTCGCGCAATATGTCGAAAGACTGTACAACGTCGCAATATTCGTCATAATAACCCAAGGCGAACCTTATCCTAAATCATTCTACCTAACGCCCGTCTCACACACGTATACCAACCCATAATAACCTGTTTCAGTGACCATAACCTGTAGCTCTGATACCAACTGTGACATCCCAAAATTCCGGGGTACAGATTTGGGGCCACGAACCACAACTAACACAATACAAACCTGGACATAAGCCAAAATAATAAAGAAAGACCCCTGATCCAAGATCGCATACAGGTTATCGTATGAAACAAACTATTATATTACATCTTTATAGTCCAATCTCAGAATAAAATTATTATACAAATTAATAACAAACTAAGTCCTTCTGCTGAACTAGTTAACCAACCTCTGACAAGCTCAAACCACTACCCGACCAAAGTCAACAACCTGAACGCCACTTCTCGCTGCTGGAACAGGAAAACTCAACTAACCACAAGTACCACTAATCATCTCTCAAAACTGGAGAAAAATAAACAACAATGCAATAGTGAGCCAACAATGCTCAGCAAGCGTATATAGCTATAAATCAATGTCAAGAACAATTATGAGTTCTGAACATCAAGAATAATCATCATATGCTGTGAAATGAAACAGCTGAAGGAATTAAATATCTTAACGCAAAGGTGAGCCAACAGTGCTCCACTAGAATAAATGCATCAACAACAAGAACTGATATGAGTTTTGATAATCAAAGGTAATCATCATACACTTTAAAGGAGTCAGGCTTTAAAGCCCTTCAAACTCAACGTATAGATTAGAATTGGATTTTTATATATTTTAAAAAAAAAATAAGGTTAGGCTGCTGATCAGTCACGCACTAACCCCGGACAATTGCACACAGCAATGTCCTATAATAGATCCACGACACACATTGGCCTTATTAAATTCCGACCACGAATCTGGTCCGACCCCTTACGGTCCACTTTTCAAAAACATTCCAATTCTATATTAACGCACTAGGTGTCGGAATAATCGACAACATTTGCAACCAAATAACTGGAAAACTCACGTTCTAGAGCAACAACTCATGATTAAAGAGTCAATGAGGAAGTAACAATATCCTCTGGTATCGACGAGTTCAATACAATAAAGGGTGATAAATGAATAATCAAGATCATCAATAGATATCGACGAGTTCGATAATAAGTGGGGTGATGAATATAAAGAACAATAATTTGAATAAGTATCGACAAGATCGATATGAGTAATTGGGGTCATAACACCATTACCTTAATTAAAGAGAGAATCCACATGAGCAAATATAAAATATAACAATTGCAATGTGATTAACAACAATTGAGACTATAAGATAAAGCAAGGATATAGTCAAGTGCTAAGCATTTAATAAAATTTTCCAACACATTGTAAGGTTTGAATCAACATAAGCGAATGAAGTAGTTTAAAACGATCATTTGTAAAATAATTCCAAGATAATTAATTGTAGGTCAGTTTGAAGAAAACATCTCCTAATAAAAGGGTCCATCGGGTGAAAATCATAATCAGGAATCGTGCTCAAGGATTTTTATAAGATTTTAAAATCTTCGATTTCCTCTGTTTTAGAATGTTCCTTAAGTACTTTGGAAGAAAATAAAAGAAATGGTACTCTACTGAGGAATCCAATAACATACCATGTATTCAATTATTATTGAAGAAAATTTTATTTGTGAAATCATTTGAAAATTCACACTTGAACTATAGGCGAAGAAAATAAACATTTTCCTGCTATTTAAAGAAGAACGTCACTTGGTAAACATCATTTGCCCGACACATTTTATAAATAAAAGGAATAGATTTGCATCACTTGAACGATAAGTGAGGAAACACTTGCCTCAATACACGAAGTTTCCACTTCCAACGTCTCGATCCGTCACTCACTTTACAACAGTTTATACTTCTTTGCACGTTGGCCTCTACTCGATCATACATCTGTCTTTCCCTAAGACTCGTCCACCTCTCGTTGAGTACACCCGTTAACTCCGATAATCATTTCCTACTCGAATTTCCATTTACGCGGGCACGGCTCCTGGCCGGGCCTCCTACTCGTACCTATATCAAGGTAAAGTACTACTTTCGTGCATCACCAAACCAAAACCTTACTGATTTCTCTATTCTCCCCATACGCGTCCTATAACGCTTTACACATATAATACATACAGAACATATCCGGTTCTACTCATAAAATAGTTTTAGTGTAACCAGCTAAACCACATAAACACATAACATATATTGCCATTTAACACTTAAAATTTCGACGCACATATGACATAGATGTACAGGAGATTGGCGATGATTCCCCAACCGAATTGAAATCAAGCGCACAACTGGAACAACAGGAGATTGGTGATAATTCCCCAACCGAATTGAAAGAACCCATATACACCCACCATCGCAGGACAACCACACATGCACACACGTAATGTTCTCACATACTCTCCACAAACCCACACACCCAGCGATTTACATACATCACTGCACACCATACCCACGACCACAGCTGAAATACATACACACATACAATTGTTTACACAGACCTACTAAATTTTCGAACCATAGTGACCTCACCCACACACTCTTCGACCCCAGCACACACACAATTCACTGATACACATGCACCTACCCTATTTAACACACACAGAACGATTTACGCACACACAACACATCACACGCACATCACACACTCACAAAAACGCTCATACAGAGAAAACCCAGCAAATGTTGACAGCCAGAACAGGGGAAAGGCTGCGAGAGTGTAAGAAGACAGAGGGAGAGAGATTAAGAGCATGGGAGAGGGAGACAGAAATAAGACCGAGAGAGATTTTTGAGAGAGAGATTGAGAGGGAGTGTAATAACCGTAAAATCCTCATAATATTTCGAGTCTCTTTTTAATGAATTTTTGTAAGGTTTAAAATTTGGTTTTAACTATTATTAGGAGTGCGTGAAATTAAATAATTATCTACTTTAGTGCACTACCATACCGTACTAGTTATTCTTGCTAAAACTATTATGATTTACTATTTTATTATTATTATTATTATTATTATTATTATTATTATTATTATTATTATTATTATTATTATTATTATTATTATTATTATTATTTCACAACTACTTTAATAATTAGAAATTTGTTTGGCAAATATTGATGTTATTATTTTAGAAACTATCAATGAGTATTAATTCAAGTCTTGGGTAGAGATTCACTTAGCAATTGGGTCAAGTGTAGCCCAAATCCTATTAATCCATTAATAGCCCAACAAAGTAGCATCTTATATATATTTTCACAAAAACAAAGTAAGGAGAAGTCATCTCCATTTTCTCTCCGTAAAAACACAAAGAAAATATCCTCGCATATATTATTTCTCTCCTCCATTAAAACAAACCTTCACAAACATATATCTACTAATACACTAGGTTGATCTTGCATGCAACTTGAGATTTGCGAAGTATTCTAAGAGTTTTACAAATCGATACCCATATTTAAAGGTTTTCAAGAATCGGATTTTCAATCGAGTTATAACTTTGATTTTTTTCAAAAAGGGTATGAGCCTCAAGTTTTTAAAACCCTTTTTTTAATTATTCAATATGTGTATTGTTGATGTGTAAAAATTTATGTGTGCTATGTTATAAAATTATGGTTTTTAGATTTTAATTAGAGATATTTGTAATTGTGTGAAGTATTTTTGTTAATTGGTAAAATGATGTATGGAATTGATGAATTTGGGGGTGGATTATGTTGCATGTCGGAGATAAGGGAGGAGCACCACCGCGGCGTCGGTAGTGGCCGGCGGTGGTGGGTGTTTGTCGAGGGGAAAAAGAGAAGAGACGGGGAGAGAGAGAGAGACAGGGAGAGAGTGAGGGAGATCAGAGGAGAGGATGAGAGAGATTGAGACAAAGGGAGATAGAGAGGAGAGATTGGGGATAGAGAGAGAGAGAGACAGTCGGAGGGAGAGAGCGAGAACAGAGGGGAGAGAGAGGGGTCGTGAGCGAGAGAGAGACGAGGACGGAGGGAGAGATTGAGAGAATGAGAAATGGGGGAGATAGAGAGAGACGGGCGGGGAGATAGAGAGAGTTAGACGGAGAGAAAGAGAGAGAAGAGAGAGTGATGGCGGAGAGATTTAGAGAGAAGAGGGGTGGAGGTCGAGAGATGGAGAGATTGAGGTCGAGAGATGGAGAGATTGAGAGAGAGATGGAGAGATTGAGAGAGAGAAGGAGACGAGAGAGAGAGAGAGAGAGAGAGAGAGAGAGAGAGAGAGAGAGAGAGAGAGAGAGAGAGTCGGGAGGGAAGAGGAAGTCGGGAGGGAAGAGGAGCCGCCGGCGCCGCCACGGCGTCCGGCCGGCGTCCCGACGATGGCGATGAAAGTAGTGTTGTGGTGTTATTTTAATTGATTAACTAATTGTTTTATGATTAAATTGTTATGATGATAAAATTATGCTAATTAAATTGTGTTTTAATTATAAAAGAGGAACAATAATAGAATTGGAAAATTTTGTGTAAATTGAGGAGATTATTTTATAAATAGGCGTAACTAAATTGGTTGAAATATCGTAAATAATAAATGAGAATAAAATGGAGATGTAATATTATAAATAAGAGGAGGAATTTCTTTTAATTTCGATTTAAAAGAAGGTAGAGCTACTTGATTTATTGGAATGAATGTTAAAGAGGGAGTGAAATAAATGGGATTTATGGGATTAATAAATATAGTTGTTCTAATAAAATAGTGTGTTAAAAATATGAGTAATTATTATGGCTTTTAATTCAATAAAAAAAAAATTAGAAAGTTAAAAGGTAATAAAGATGAGCACTTGCACCATTCTAATTGAAGAATAAAATAAGGGATTATTTTGAGACTTAGTTAAATTTTAGAATTTTAGTTAATTGAAGAGAATTTTATAAACGCCCTTTTACTTTCAAGATTTGATTGTAAAGAGCTAGCTTATAATAGACAATTGCATTAATTAATTATTTTGAGAATAAATAGCGAATTATGGCATTGCTCCTTTAAAATGGATTTAAGTGAGTTAGATAATTTTGGATAAATTAAGAATTTTAGATAAGTGACGAGAATTGATACGAGCCGAATTAATTTAGAAGTGCGGATTAAATAGTTTATTTAAATCAATCGAGATATGTGTTAATAAATCAATTAGCGATAGTTATTAATAATTAGAGGCCTTCAAATTGAGAAATCTTCCCTACGATTAAATAGAGTGAGACTTTCACGTATAACTATAACTGATTTGCATAACACCCGATGTATTAAAATTGATAGGAAAATTAATTATAGCCTCCATTTAATTTATTTTACTTTGCGAATAAAGCTTAATGAGATTTTAAACTTACGAGGATATTCCCAATTATTTGTTCGAGAATTTTTGGTTTATCAATTACATTATTATCAAATTATCTTGACTCTTAGTGATTTAATTCTTACCCGAGTACTAAAATAATTTTGATAATTTATTATAGAGAATCTTTCTGAGAATTGAGATTTTTGCCCGCGGGTAACGCTTTATATTTATTCGGTACTTTTAGCGTCGAGACAGAGGCAAGCTCATTTCTACTCTAACTCTCGGAAACTTTGTATTTCTGTCATATTATTTTATTCCATATTTATTTTCGAGCTATCAATTATGAGAATTATCTGTTACCCTTTATGATGCAATAATTTCTTTTGAGCATTATTTCTCGTTAAATATTACGATACTGTTAACTTAGTTTACTTGCGAATTATACTCCCTATAAGCGTAGAAACAAATTCGTTGCTATCGGGTCGATCTCATTAATTCGAGATGACTATTATTTTGATTCAGTGAAACTAATCTCATTCGTTCGAGATAGTTAAATTCATTCTTCTCAGTCGGATTTATTGTACGAATTCGACAATACTTATTGATTATCCTTTAGTTGGTTCATCGTTCGAATCAATCAATATGAGTTTTACTATGTAAAATCGTTAGAGTTTTACTCTTTGATCGAATGCAAAACACTCTATTTAACGTTCATCAATTTGGAGTATTATAATTATTCGAGTAGTACTAATTGTTCAGTGCGACTCATTTCATTTTAAGACTATTCTCATTATTTCGAGATAGTTGTCTTTCTTGTCCCGGGTTGGCACTTTGTTCGTGTCAATCAATTAAAATATTCTTATTGAGAATTTACATCAGTCCACCAGATCAACTAATTATTTTCCTTTGAAGTTTATCTCAAAATATCAGTTCATTAAATTTTTGGGAATTCTGTATTCTACTAGTCAATTTTGGGAAAGAGGCCCATTATAGAGAAAGAGAGACTTGTGTACCTTTATATGGACACGAGAATATTTTAGGCACTATGATGCCAGGGTTGATATAATCACCCGCTATGATGCTAACATTCATACTATATATTATATTCGTTGATATCGTATTGTAGCCGTGATCGGGCGAAGTGCGGTGTCATTGGAGGACGGTACTCCCGGTCGGATAGTTGATCGCCCCGCCGAGATATCGAAAGGATGGAAGACCAGTTATTCTTTTACAATGAGTCATCAGAGTTTCACAAAATGAGTCATTTCGAGTATTCTATTTTCGAGACGAGTCTTGAATCAATTGTCAGATTTCTGATATCTTAATTTCCTTCTTAAATTTCGAGTATTTCTTTCAGTATATATTACTATATTTATGTACCGATAAAGGAGAGAATTTGCTGAGCACCATAGTTGCTCATTCTTTCTTTTCAACATTTGTACAGCTGTCAAGAAAGAAAGAGGTGAGACGTCCAGCCAGGGATCTAGAGGAAACGGAAAATCTCCAAGCTATGGCGACAAGGACTAGAATTATCAGCTGGAACCTGTTATCTTTTCTACTTTATAGACATATGTAAGATATTATTCAGAGATGTAATAAATCGTATTGTAATAATGTGTGAGACTGATCTTGGATCTGTGGAGTGGGACTGCTCCGCTCCGTTGTAATAAATATTTTAGTATTATTGAGCTAACGTGTGCTGCAGGATGCTGAGACCTGATGTGGCGACCCGGGTCCCCGGACAGGGCGGATTTGGTGGCATCACAGCGTTGGTATCAGAGCGTTAGTTATATTTTATGAATCGTACGAGCCTAGAATTATAACGCGACGTGAGAGTTTAGAGACATATTCCGATGGTGAGATTTTAGCATTAAGTGTTTTACACCTTATGTACCTATATATGTATCTAGTCTATTAGAACCTGTTGTGACTGGTATTCCTTGTACTTTTGTAGATGTCTACTTCAGGACTTGATGACTTTCGCTCAGTCAGAGACAGATCTCCTACACCTTACCCTCAGGGACCCCTAGATCCCAGCTCAGGTTCAGACAGTGACCCGTCTGAGGCGATTGTACCCATGGACAGCGATTGAGAGGACTCTTCTATCCAGATTCTTATACCTTCTCCTCCGCATGTGATCGACTTGGTGTATTCTCCTGACCAGACTATAGAAGTAGCTGATTCACCGGTACCAGTGATTGACTTAGAGGCACCTACTCCGGAGATTGAGCAGCCAGCTCAGATTCCGGATCTTACTGAGACTGCAGAGCCTACTCTTCTGTATACCCTTGATATGTTCAGATATGAGACTCCAGAGCCCATTACTTCTGAGCCGATTGATGAGGGCCAGCTTTCACCCGTCCGTACTGAGGTTATGCCTAGATTATCTGCTCCAGTGTCCAGAGTTGATACCCCTACTAGAGTATCAACTTTTGCTGATTTGTTTGTTGCTTCAGTTCCAGTGTATGCTTCGACTCCGACAGTCCCTACTATACCTGACTACATGTTTCCACCTGTCAGTGTTACTCCTACTTGTGACACTGCTCCGTCAGCACCTACCATACCTGCACCTGTTCCTGTTCAGCCTCTTGTGGCTATTGCCACTACTGTTGCGATGCCTCCTGTTCCTCCTCAGTATGCTGGTGTGGCGGGAGAGCCGGTCCCTTGGCACATCCACCATACCCTGTTTCAGCATTATCGCTGGTTATGGTCTCGTTATGAGGAGATCTTTGCTACTGGAGATGGCATCCTCCGACTGTTATCTATTCCAGATCCTTTTGCTGTGCACCATGGAGGGAGTTTATTAGTGAGAGATGTAGCTATGGAGATTGTGCATGAGATTTCCCTTTCTGTTCTGACGGGACTCCAGGCTAACATTGCTGCTTTACCATCTTCCAGCACCGGAGAGATTGACCAGAGTAGAGTTGCTACCTTGATATCAGTGGCTTTGGGAGAGTTTCTTAGGAGGGTTGGCGAGATGTTTGGCCACTGACTTGTTGCTGCTGTTGATGTAGTATAGTCTTTTGTTTAGGGGATGACATATATGTATGCTTGCGCATTCCCATCTTTTGGTTAGCATGTATATTATAGCTAGTGGTGACCCGCTTTTTGTATGGCGTCATGATATATCTTTCTGTATATGGTACACATATTCTGATGATCGATGTATTTGCCTAGATGTAGTTGACTCTATGCCCAGCCTGTTGGGTAGTTATCTTTATTCTCTCCCCGTACTAGAATGACAGTTAGATGTTCCATGATGTATTTATCTCCTGATTATCGGTCTGTATTATTATGGCGGATGTATTCAGTATTATGACTTGGACTGTACCAGTATGGTACCTTATGATATATATTATGATCTGCTAGTGGTACTGTTACCTTGTTTATCTGTGATAGAACTGTGTAGTATAGAACAGCATGATAGATTAATTCCCATGTTACCCCGAAATAGTCAGATTCTTTTCAGATACTGCGACTTAAAATGAGTTTTAAAAAAAAATGACGATTGAGTTTTAGAACTTAAAGATTTTTATCACCAGTAAATGTGACGCCCCCAAATCTGAGGTCAAAGGTTCAGGTCGTCACATCATCATCCAACCATATTATACCTGTATTAACTTTACAACTCAACAATACATACGTCCAGACCTCAATCTTACGCACAAACAAGTTAGAGCCTCAGAAACGATACTCAAAAGTAACACTAAATATTACAATTCATCTGTACAATCCAGAGTCTTACGCACTTCCACTTATACAACTATACTTGAAGACAAGTCTTACTATTACAGTTGAAAACATATCAGACTTACTCTGTAGTATTTATCAGGAACTAAATCATCTCCGGGGTAATTCTTCTACTCCTCTTCTGCTGGTGCGGAGTTAATCGGCCAAATTCTTCTCTTGCTGAAAAGTTTTTATAAAGCAAGAATGAGCGACATAATGCTCAGCAAGTTCACCATTTTGTAAAATAATAATGTGGTTTATTTCGAAAATATTCCCAACTATATGGGTAAATATCTCAGATTTCAAAACATAATTGGACAATGTATATGTCCGAGTTTGAATAAAACATCTATACTCACTAAGGAGCTTTAAGAATAACATATGAACCCTTTATAAGGTTCCCATTTCAATATATCTCAAGTTTGAAAATATATACATATGAGTATATCATTTTCGGCAACACACTCTACGATTAACATACTGTACAAGGAATACATCATTGCAAACCTCTTTCCTTCCATTAGCTTAGAAGGTTTCCCATACAAAAACATTTCATTCTTTGAAACAATTGCAAGAGTGCACTAACACGTGCCAATCTTTATAGAAAATCTTGCAGTTCTAGATACTGCACGATGTCAATATTTTTCTTATCAAAAGCCACACTATCGGCAACTTGGCAATTAGGCCCAAGAAGCAGTGTTTGAGTATTTTTCCAAAGTGGAGGATGGGACTGGAAGAAAACATAAAAACCTGACAAGAATTGACGATGATCAGTCGCCACATCCAAGTCCAATAATCCGCGGGTCTTCTCTACCGGTAGAAGGATAGAAACTACATTCGTAACTATCCCCGGGTGAAAACTACATCCGTAATCACCCTCGATGAAAACTACATCCGTAATCATCCTTCGGCAACACCTGGGCCGGAATAATAATTGATGGACCGCCTGGCTCACGGCCGCTTACACATCCCGGGAATCGTTCGTCAACGGTTCCCACACCTGCCAGAGTCCCTTTTTCTTTTTCTTTTAAAACTTGATTTTTGATTGAAAACTGAGTAATTGAGGTCCGACATCAGTCGACCGATGATTCTTGAAATCATACAAGAAGCAAACCTGACCGGGGGTTTTCGAAAATGTTTTGAGTTCGAAAGAGTTCGAGTTTGAAAGTGCTAAAGGTATCTTGGATTAGCTTTGTCTTTAAAATAATGAACAATAATTAATAAATGATATTTTAAGATTTAATATTAACAATTAATAAAATAATTATTTAATTAAAATAAGCTTTTAATCCAAGATAGATATTTTTGAGTATTTATAATAATGTAAAAATAATAAATACTTAAGTATACGATACTTCCCGAATGACCTTTCGGGTTTTCGCAATTTAATCACGATACAATAATATACCGCTCCCCGGTCAATAGTATATTTGGACCGCTACGACCTCTATTGCTAGAGTCGTTGTCCGAAGAAAACATTTCATTCTAAGTTCAAGGGGGGTGCAAACATATATGTACTTATACATCTCAATTTCATCGATACTTCGATAAACATAAACATTTGATATGATTGAAAACTACAAACACAACAGTGAAAGTCCTTGTATATGTAAGTTTTGAAAAGTAAATTTGCCTTGGTGAGGTTGGGGTGGTCGAGCGTGCGGAGTGGAATGATCTATACATAAGCAATAACCGATCGTTAGTACCTTAATCAATATCTCTTTATTTGCGGGGTTTTAGGGGGTACAAAATTAACTTAATGACTTCGTCTTATGACACTCTAGCCCCACTATAGGTTCATGTCATCACTCGATTACGCTCGTCACTTATTCGACTTAATTTGGTTACCATATCCGAATCATATCCATTACCCCTAAAATTACACTCCACTTACGACTTTTTCCCTTGCGTAAATTTTACTCTAGCATTTTTATAAAATTGAAAAATACATATTTTAATCCAATTCTTTTTGGGTAGTCTTCACCACTGAATTTACTAGCTTCTCTAATTTTTCCATGATCCTACATAAATTTTTAGGGCTTCAAACAAGGTTCCCAAGGGGACCATTTAGTGCAGTCCGGAATCCAGAAACACATTTCACTTCTCAGGCCATAACTCAAAATCTATACATCACCTAGTCGTGAACCTTATATTTCTGGAAACTACATTCAAATACCTTTCCAACAATACATATTAGGACCTCAGGGGACAAGATTTGGAGGTTCAAAACCCTCTTAAAAATAGTTCAAGTTCCTGGAAAAATCTCAGCATGCTTATATCACTAAACCAACCAAGAATCTTACATCCACATCACAACCAACATCTAAATCACCAAGATCATACTTTATAACATACATGGAGATACATACACTAACCACAAGCTTAAAAATCACAACCACAACACTTAAACTCAAGATCTACATCATCCATAACTTATATGTCCAAGATTCACACTAACATCCATGGATCTAACATTAAACACCATAAATAATTCATGGCCAAGAGGGGTTAGAGTTTTATACCTTATTGATGTTCTTACAATCTCAAACAAGCTTGGTTAACCTTGGGGAAGCCTTACTCTATGCTCACCATCTTCAATCTCACCAAAGAAATCAAGAACATGGAAGTGGGTTTCCTGACTGGAAAAACACGCCCCAAAGATCAGCCAAAACGAAGCCCTTTCACTCGTTTCCTGGTCGAGGCTCCTGAATGAAAGTTGTAGAGCGCCTTAACAGCTTTCTAACCATATAAAGAACAAAAAATTTCATTGAGTAATGAAGGCTCTAGGCCCGTTTTACTGAGAGGTGTTCTGCTGGGCAGAATGGTTTTGTTCTTGGTTTTATGTTCTAATAATGCCATA
Organism: Saposhnikovia divaricata; assembly: GCA_036435485.1. Lineage (NCBI taxonomy): Eukaryota > Viridiplantae > Streptophyta > Magnoliopsida > Apiales > Apiaceae > Saposhnikovia > Saposhnikovia divaricata. The sequence continues at coordinate 171,888,121 of CM071600.1, forward strand.
CACTTGATATATATCTATTTTTGGTTGGATGCATCTCATCCTTGCTAGGTGGCAACCTCTCATTGGCTCCTCTAGATTTCTTATCCACTTAAATTGCAACCAAGCCCTTTGCTAATTGCAACCAAGTCCTTGTCTCTTGTTTCTTGCACTTAAGTCCTTTTGTTTTGTTTTCTTTTCCACCGCCTTGATTTCCTTGTCGTTTCTTGAATAAAATAAATACGTTACAACTTATACGTTGCATATTATTGCTCTAATATAGCACAATACCTCGAACGAATATTAATTCCAACATCCCTTGTTTATTTCTCTTTATCTCAGAAAACGTTCTCCCGATTTCTCAAGCATTCTCTTTTCTCAATTCTAGGAGTTTATTCTCAATCCCTTTTCCCTCTCATAATATATCCTTCCTTGGACTCTTAATATACCATATCCTTAATCCATGATTCGTTCGCTCAATCGCTTAATCTCATTGTAAAGTTTCAGCGGTTTCTAGAACGTTTGTTTCACTTCCTCAGTGGTTTTCGTTCCAAATTCTCAAATCACTTATAATAAAATTCCAAAATATTAACTCCTCAATTCCTCAAATTAAATATCTCATTTCTTGATATTACTGATATATAATTCACTGATCGGTCAAATATTACACGAAAATAGAATTTGGAATTTCTGAATTCCGATCGCATTTACATACACTTATTTACTCCGTAGATTACTAGTATAACTTCGGAATATCCACACTACGTCTCGTACATAGGAGGCATGAAAAATTTTCTTAATCCTCAAAATCACTATTCATCCACCAAATCACTATTCATTGATGCACTTCATCATAATAGGAAAAGTTTTAATTCTACCGAAATTTTGGGTTCTTACAGTCTCCCCTCCTTAAAAGGATTCCGTCCCGGAATCAGTTTAGGAATCACTGGGGCTACTCCTTCTTTGTTTCACTCTTTCAACTTCCTGGTGGATTCTTCCATATCTTGATTTTCTAACAATTCCTTATTAGTTTGAAAACCTTGTTCCTCAGCATTTGTTCTTCTCTATCCATGATTTCCACGGGTTGCTCCACATAGGTCAAGTCTGGTTGTAGGTCCACTTGGTCGTACTTTATCACATGCCGAAAGTCCGGGTGGTAGGGTCGTAGCATGGTCACATGAAACGCATTATGCACTTGCTGCAAGCTCGGGGGCAAGGCTTGTTCATAGGCTAACTTTCCAACACGCCTCAAAATCCCAAAAGGTCCTATAAACCTCAGACTTAGCTTCCCTTTCTTTCCAAATCTCATCAATCCTTTTCGAGGGGATACCTTTAGCATCACGAAGTCTCCCACCTCATACTCCTTCGATATCTCATAAAATTTGACCATACGAAATAATGGGTTTCGTAAAAAAAAACTAATGACTTTTACATACACTCGTCTGTACCGTAAGGACGTAATATGAATTCGAAATCTTCATTTAATAATTCATACATCTCGTGATCGCAAAGATTTCTCATCCACCCATAAAATTATTATTCGACCAGGTTTCGAATATTCACGAAAATTAGGGTTAATGCAGTCTCCTCTCCTTAAAAGGATTCTATCTTAAGAACCTAAGGAAAATAGTTGTGGACACAATTCCAACTTTACCCTTTCCAACTCTCAGGTTGACACTTCAACCCTATTGTTCTCTCCCTTGGTCTCACCAACGCTTTAATGTTGTTTCTCAACGCATGGTCTGCTCGACCTGTATTCCTTATCGGTTGTGCTATGAATGAAAATTTCTATCCCACTACTTATACGTTCCTCTTCTACATTGTTCATAGTATCCGTGTTGAGTCCTTGTATCGTTGGCCCGTGAATACTTTGTGGTCACGTTTTATAATCTGAGACAACGTCAATACGCATGGTATTCCTCACATTCCTTGGCTTGATCAGCACGCATGTGTTGCCTCCCGTCAGCAGTTGCCACTTGCTATGGATACTGTATAGTCTTCGGTATATGTCGAACCAGTTCAGCTACTATATCCCTCGTTTATTGACTTCTTCGTAGCGCAAGAAAAGCGAAACTTCTTCTTTCACAATACGCTTTACAAGAGACGTCCTTACGTTCGCAGGGTGATGATCGTGATAACAACATTCATTTCATGGATAAGTTTTTATTCTCGATTTCCCCGTGAAATCTAAGGCACGACACTAAATACAAATTCGATCGTCTGGATAATTCTTCTTCCCTGTCCGTCAACCACAGATCAAATTAATACATACGCTCAATCTCTTTGTTAAATATACCTGAAAGAACCTTCAATTTTCGAAGTTTAACCTTAAGTCTTTATCTGACGTAATCGCTGCAAAAGTTTTATATTGCACCACCATCTCTTCTGTATAATATTCGATAATCTTCTCAATGGAAAGTCTCTCGTAGGTAAATCACTTGGTCCAACAATTATAACTCAACTAAGGCCATCTCTTGGCTCGGTCTTTGGCGACCTACTTATGAAATTCATTATAATTCTGTTCACGTTCAATATTTTCTACAGGCGGAATTAATCCACTAGATCTCTATCATTCTGCTTTTGGCATGTCGCGTTTGTACTTAACAGTTTGCCAATACCATTCTTCATATCCGTTTGACAAACATTCTCTTAATTCTCTATACATCTTTGTCCTTCCCCATAATTTATTTATTTTCCTCTAACATTATTCTTTATTGTATATACTCTATTTTCTTGGTCAATACTGACTGAATTCCAATTTCGAATAATACCTTCTATAGGTATCGGCCACCACACTGGCCTTCCCTAGGTAATAACAAATTTCTCCATTATACTCTCTGCTCCCTTTCGTCACCTTCTCTTTCTTATGTTTAGTTCTAATATGAAGATATACTTATGGCACTTGTGGAGAAATTTTCACACTTTTCTCTTAAGGTTAACGTCTCAGTTTTATGCGTGAACGCCATCATGACTAATCCCAGACTCACGGTTAGTATATCCTATCCCGTAACCTTTATGTTGTTTAGAAGTATAGGCTATCATCCCCTTTCTACTGCATCAGCACACCTCTTAAACTCTTGAAAGACGCATCATCGTGACTCTCAAAGTCCTCTTTTTATCATCAAGTATAGCTAACAACGAGGTTGTTGCTAATATCTCATTTCATCCCAAAACTTTGTTCATTAATCCATAAAGGCTTCTGACTCATTAGTCCATTCAAACGATACTACCACAATTTTATAACGTTTATATTAGTGTGAAATGCCAACTTTGGCACAGTACAGAGGTCGATCTTGAGTTGGTGAAACCTTCTCTTCAACCTTATCCTTGAAAAACAACTACTCATTTTAACTAGTCAACAATTCCTCCATTTCCGGTAAGGGTATCAGTTCTCGATGGTATATATAAGATGTCATACGCTCGTCCTCCTTCACAACTGGCGCCAATCAGCCTGAGGCCTGCATGCGGCTGCGATTCCCAATAAACTTGATTAGGTGGTAATCTCGAAGGATCATTGGCATATCTCCATGCATCCATTTGCTATTAGGGGCCTGTTAAACTATATGTCTCTCTATGTGCATCAATCCCTTTAAGCTAAGTAAAGCTTCACATTCTTGCCACGATATTTCTTCCTTTCTCGTCCATCTCACTTCCATGTCAGTTTCCTCCAAGGATATGTTTTACATCGCAATCGATTTGCATTTCCTGGATCAGGAAAAGGCTTGGTAACTCCAAAATTCATTAATATAACATCCTGACAACGGTTGGTAGAAGCGTACTCCCAACCACCTCATCATTTCTTATAACTTTCCCCACACTAATATTAAAGGTCTTGTGGTATGCCCCGATATGTTATTTCTACTTTAATAATTACTCGGCATAACGCTCTGGCTGCACAATTACAACATTTGGTTTTTGATCTCATATTGGTGTAACGGTTCATAATTGTACCTCCCGTTCACCTTAGAGTAATCACTTTGAAAGGAATGGTTTCAAAATAACAAGGTCCAAAAGATAATTTCAATAAGAATTCCACATTGGATGTTCCAAGAATGTTGGTGGTTCCAAATACTAGGAGTCTCGATTTTTGGAGATGTAAGGATGGACAGAAAGAATACAACAAGGTTTATTCCTTCCCGTCCTGATAATTCTGTAATATGATACCATAGAGAATGTTGCACAAGGCAATGATTGTTGGATACAAAAGTCATAAAGACGGTCTTTATACAATTCTTACATCGGGTGGATACTTTTCCTCCTGTATAATAAGAGGAAATCTAAAGTCGCATTGATGAAGGTCAGCCAATAGAAATCAATTCTATTCCATGACAATTAAAGAATGAAGTAGTTTATCATTCAAGTAATCAGTGGTTTCAAATGAATTCTCATTGTGTGAATGAAAGAATAAAATATTCAAGTGATATAAAGTCTGATACGAAGATAGGTAGAATTCGAGTTGAGTGGGCGACCTCATTAGGTCTCAATCAAGTTATTCGTCAAAACTTTCATCATCATACTTTACCACATGCAAAATGCATTGCAGAATGAATTAAATTGGGAGTTGGACCAGTGAAACAATAACTAGTCCTTTTCAAGAAACACTAGCAACTAGCTAGACAAAATTTGCTAGTCCACCTGTTTGAGACATCACCACCAGCTAGGACAATTAGCTAGGTGTTCTTCACAACATTTACAATTTTGAGTAGTTAGAACAATCAACTAGTCATTAATATTGACATAACGACTAGCCAGTTTCACTTGGATAGAACGGAATTTCAACATCGTAGCCACTGAAGAAACTTTAGGCTTCTCGGACAACGAATGAAAATAAGAAGTTATTAAGTTTGAAAAAGAAAACTATAAAATCTGAAGAGAATGTTCTAGGTATCGGAACAATCGATAACCTCTCATCAAATATTACTTATCAGTGAAACGGTCCACCCAAGGGTGCCTCCGTACACATGCTTTATCAGATCTGACAATAGAATTAAATTCGGAATACCACTTTCAAAATGATATCCTTACTATGATTTCAATGTACGATGTACAATCTCATCTTGATTAGAAGAAAAGAATTCATGAGGGACGTCTGGACATTAGATCATCCATGTCCTCAGTAATTTGTTGAATATTTAGGAGCTCAACTGAAGAGTGCAAGTATGAAAGAAGAAATCAAATATCGATATTCGTTAAGTAGTATTCGTCGATTAATTAAGGAAATATTTGTTGAACATTCCTTGGATAATTGAAAGAAAGTGTAAATAGTCCTGAGCAGAAATAATTATAAACTTCAAATAGAATGCTCGGGGATCAATTAAGATACTTTGGATGAGTCCCGGTTTCGAGAAAGTATATCACTGGTTGTTATTCCACAAGTTTGAAGTAGAAAGGTAGGAGGGTTACCTTATATAAACTAATCGAGGTAACATGGTTAACGAACAGTTTAAAATGAAGTAGTGCACCAGTCGGTAGTTACCAAAATAAGTTAATAATCATTCGTGCATCTCATTATCACCACTATGAGGGTAACTCCATCTCTTCGTCTTCGTAATACAAGACACCAACTAGTGAGTCTCTCAATCACCATCTTAAAGTCATTTATCGAGTTAGGGTTTCATAAATATATCTGTCATTTCCGTGCTTTATCTTGAAGACCAAGCTTCACATCATTCCGGGGACACCTGCTAAGTCCATAGGGTCCTACTTTATGCCTTCCGACATGAATCACAAGTGGCCAGTTCCCCCTGGGAACAGATCAAAGAGATCTCTCAGGGATCTCAGTGCAGTCCATAGGTTCAGTGGCGGGTGTGTGTATGTGAACATATACCAAAAATATTGAGGTCTACAATACATATATACGTAGTCCCTGATAACATCTCTATCAAAGGATCCCACTCTAGACCCGCTGGTCTTTTCTTTTGGTAGACTCTGAGATCACTGTATCGCTCGTTGCAACCATATTCAACTTCTCTTGAGTCCCTTTGTTAATCCTACTTGTTTGTTCTCTAAGTTGAACTACCATGTTCTAGCGTCCGAATCATGCGTGGAATTATCTAGCACGCTCGTCTTATGATAACATTCTCGTATAACACATGTAAAATTTGCCATCAAGGGTAATGGAATCCACAACGACATAGTGACCAACCTTCAGGTAAACTCGTTACTTATCGAAAATCGGATCTTATAGCCAAAGTAAAAGACTTTCATTAATCCAAGTACTAAGTACCCTTAATTATGTGGGGAAGTCCAAACTTCTTGATTCTTAAAATGCCACCTCCTAAACTGTGGAGGAATATGGGCCACAAAATTTATGCCAGCCTAGTCATCCGATCATATTGGCAATATCGCCTCTACCTCAACTGCTCTCGAGATTTCGCTCTGCTTCCTATATCATTACCTATGATAGGTCATGTACAACTCTCAAACCTCTATTCATCATTCTGAAGGTCTCTAGGGATTCTATCGACCCTAGTATAATACCTTCAGTAACACTCCAGTCCATTCTACTTACCGGTACCTCTTCCGGTAGTCCAATCATAAGTTTACTACGATCTCTTATGTCATTCTCCTACTTAGACTTAAATCTCAACACTCTCGTTTCTGAGTACTGTAACTTATCGCTCTGATACCATTTCTGTGACGCCCCCAAATCTGAGGTCAAAGGTTCAGGTCGTCACATCATCATCCAACCATATCATACCTGTATTAACTTTACAACTCAACAATACATATGTCCAGACCTCAATCTTATGCACAAACAAGTTAGAGCCTTAGAAACGATACTCAAAAGTAACACTAAATATTACAATTCATCTGTACAATCCAGAGTCTTACGCACTTCCACTTATACAACTATACTTGAAGACAAGTCTTACTATTACAGTTGAAAACCTATCAGACTTACTCTGTAGTATTTATCAGGAACTAAATCATCTCCGGGGTAATTCTTCTACTCCTCTTCTGCTGGTGCGGAGTTAATCGGCCAAATTCTTCTCTTGCTGAAAAGTTTTTATAAAGCAAGAATGAGCTACATAATGCTCAGCAAGTTCACCATTTTGTAAAATAATAATGTGGTTTATTTCGAAAATATTCCCAACTATATGGGTATGTATCTCAGATTTCAAAACATAATTGGACAATGTATATGTCCGAGTTTGAATAAAACATCTATACTCACTAAGGAGCTTTAAGAATAACATATGAACCCTTTATAAGGTTCCCATTTCAATATATCTCAAGTTTGAAAATATATACATATGAGTATATCATTTTCGGCAACACACTCTACGATTAACATACTGTACAGGGAATACATCATTGCAAACCTCTTTCCTTCCATTAGCTTAGAAGGTTTCCCATACAAAAACATTTCATTCTTTGAAACAATTGCAAGAGTGCACTAACACGTGCCAATCTTTATAGAAAATCTTGCAGTTCTAGATACTGCACGATGTCAATATTTTTCTTATCAAAAGCCACACTATCGGCAACTTGGCAATTAGGCCCAAGAAGCAGTGTTTGAGTATTTTTCCAAAGTGGAGGATGGGACTGGAAGAAAACATAAAAACCTGACAAGAATTGACGATGATCAGTCGCCACATCCAAGTCCAATAATCCACGGGTCTTCTCTACCGGTAGAAGGATAGAAACTACATTCGTAACTATCCCCGGGTGAAAACTACATCCGTAATCACCCTCGATGAAAACTACATCCGTAATCATCCTTCGGCAACACGTGGGCCGGAATAATAATTGATGGACCGCCTGGCTCACGGCCGCTTACACATCCCGGGAATCGTTCGTCAACGGTTCCCACACCTGCCAGAGTCCCTTTTTCTTTTTCTTTTAAAACTTAATTTTTGATTGAAAACTGAGTAATTGAGGTCCGACATCAGTCGACCGATGATTCTTGAAATCATACAAGAAGCAAACCTGACCGGGGGTTTTCGAAAATGTTTTGAGTTCGAAAGAGTTCGAGTTTGAAAGTGCTAAAGGTATCTTGGATTAGCTTTGTCTTTAAAATAATGAACAATAATTAATAAATGATATTTTAAGATTTAATATTAACAATTAATAAAATAATTATTTAATTAAAATAAGCTTTTAATCCAAGATAGATATTTTTGAGTATTTATAATAATGTAAAAATAATAAATACTTAAGTATACGATACTTCCCGAATGACCTTTCGGGTTTTCGCAATTTAATCACGATACAATAATATACCGCTCCCCGGTCAATAGTATATTTGGACCGCTACGACCTCTATTGCTAGAGTCGTTGTCCGAAGAAAACATTTCATTCTAAGTTCAAGGGGGTGCAAACATATATGTACTTATACATCTCAATTTCATCGATACTTCGATAAACATAAACATTTGATATGATTGAAAACTACAAACACAACAGTGAAAGTCCTTGTATATGTAAGTTTTGAAAAGTAAACTTGCCTTGGTGAGGTTGGGGTGGTCGAGCGTGCGGAGTGGAATGATCTATACATAAGCAATAACCGATCGTTAGTACCTTAATCAATATCTCTTTATTTGCGGGGTTTTAGGGGGTACAAAATTAACTTAATGACTTCGTCTTATGACACTCTAGCCCCACTATAGGTTCATGTCATCACTCGATTACGCTCGTCACTTATTCGACTTAATTTGGTTACCATATCCGAATCATATCCATTACCCCTAAAATTACACTCCACTTACGACTTTTTCCCTTGCGCAAATTTTACTCTAGCATTTTTATAAAATTGAACAATACATATTTTAATCCAATTATTTTTGGATAGCCTTCACCACTGAATTTACTAGCTTCTCTAATTTTTCCATGATCCTACATAAATTTTTAGGGCTTCAAACAAGGTTCACAAGGGTACCATTTAGTGCAGTCCGGAATCCAGAAACACATTTCACTTCTCAGGCCATAACTCAAAATCTATACATCACCTAGTCGTGAACCTTTTATTTCTGGAAACTACATTCAAATACCTTTCCAACAATACATATTAGGACCTCAGGGGACAAGATTTGGGGGTTCAAAACCCTCTTAAAAATAGTTCAAGTTCCTGGAAAAATCTCAGCATGCTTATATCACTAAACCAACCAAGAATCTTACATCCACATCACAACCAACATCTAAATCACCAAGATCAAACTTTATAACATACATGGAGATACATACACTAACCACAAGCTTAAAAATCACAACCACAACACTTAAACTCAAGATCTACATCATCCATAACTTATATGTCCAAGATTCACACTAACATCCATGGATCTAACATTAAACACCATAAATAATTCATGGCCAAGAGGGGTCAGAGTTTTATACCTTATTGATGTTCTTACAATCTCAAACAAGCTTGGTTAACCTTGGGGAAGCCTTACTCTATGCTCACCATCTTCAATCTCACCAAAGAAATCAAGAACATGGAAGTGGGTTTCCTGACTGGAAAAACACGCCCCAAAGATCAGCCAAAACGAAGCCCTTTCACTCGTTTCCTGGTCGAGGCTCCTGAATGAAAGTTGTAGAGCGTCTTAACAGCTTTCTAACCATATAAAGAACAAAAAATTTCATTGAGTAATGAAGGCTCTAGACCCGTTTTACTGAGAGGTGTTCTGCTGGGCAGAATGGTTTTGTTCTTGGTTTTATGTTCTAATAATGCCATACACTTGATATATATCTATTTTTGGTTGGATGCATCTCATCCTTGCTAGGTGGCAACCTCTCATTGGCTCCTCTAGATTTCTTATCCACTTAAATTGCAACCAAGCCCTTTGCTAATTGCAACCAAGTCCTTGTCTCTTGTTTCTTGCACTTAAGTCCTTTTGTTTTGTTTTCTTTTCCACCGCCTTGATTTCCTTGTCGTTTCTTGAATAAAATAAATACGTTACAACTTATACGTTGCATATTATTGCTCTAATATAGCACAATACCTCGAACGAATATTAATTCCAACATCCCTTGTTTATTTCTCTTTATCTCAGAAAACGTTCTCCCGATTTCTCAAGCATTCTCTTTTCTCAATTCTAGGAGTTTATTCTCAATCCCTTTTCCCTCTCATAATATATCCTTCCTTGGACTCTTAATATACCATATCCTTAATCCATGATTCATTCGCTCAATCGCTTAATCTCATTGTAAAGTTTCAGCGGTTTCTAGAACGTTTGTTTCACTTCCTCAGTGGTTTTCGTTCCAAATTCTCAAATCACTTATAATAAAATTCCAAAATATTAACTCCTCAATTCCTCAAATTAAATATCTCATTTCTTGATATTACTGATATATAATTCACTGATCGGTCAAATATTACACGAAAATAGAATTTGGAATTTCTGAATTCCGATCGCATTTACATACACTTATTTACTCCGTAGATTACTAGTATAACTTCGGAATATCCACACTACGTCTCGTACATAGGTGGCATGAAAAATTTTCTTAATCCTCAAAATCACTATTCATCCACCAAATCACTATTCATTGATGCACTTCATCATAATAGGAAAAGTTTTAATTCTACCGAAATTTTGGGTTCTTACAGTCTCCCCTCCTTAAAAGGATTCCGTCCCGGAATCAGTTTAGGAATCACTGGGGCTACTCCTTCTTTGTTTCACTCTTTCAACAAGGATTGAAGCCCTGGATTAAGAATAGAGTTGCTGTGTTTGAGATCACCAATTATGCAACTTTAGTTCAGAAAGCGGCTATAGTGGAGAGTGGAAGTAAATTGTACCCGAAGGATAGGGGTGGGATGAAGAGGAAGTTTCAGAGTGGTGGAAGCAGTTTTGTGAAGAGATCTGATAATCGTAGTGACAAGAGGCCGTTTGTGAAGAGAGAGAATAGAAGCTCAGATACTAGGAGGATTGGGAACCATGACACCAGAGGAAGCAATCAGAGATCCAAACCTCAGCAAACTGTGAAAATTATGCAAGGAAGATCACCATTGCCAGAATGCAAGACATGTGGGAGGAAACCCCCTGGACCCTGCCATCAAGCTAGTGTGAACTGTTACAACTATGGGCAAAATGGTCAGTATGCTTCAAGTTGCAAGGACAAATCTGTCACCTGCTTCAACTGTGGGAAGAAAGGTCACGTGTCCTGAGATTGCCGACAGTCTGCAAAGGAAAATCCAGTGCCTCGACTTTCAACACCTCCCAGCAACAAGCCGATAGCAAGTGTAACGCCCCCAAATCCCATACAGGAATCCAGGTCATTACACCTCTTGCGAAATAATCAATCACCTGCTCATAATATAATCTACAACAATATTCTTAACAACTCCATATTTTACTCCACAGGTTATAGTCTTAGAACAAGCACTCAATAATACAAAAGTTATTACAACACAAACTCACCTCCCAGAATCTCTGAAATATTATTACAACATACAAAATACTCGATAATAAAGCATTAAACAACTTCTTTCCATCTTGAACCCTCCTTCGATACTATAAGGCTAATGGATTGAATTTAATAGTCCTTCCCCTTCCCTTTGCCATGGTTCGCCATGCTAGAGCCGTCTTTAGATGCCGCTGATTAATAATTTTTAAATAGCAAGAATGAGCCAAAGAATGCCCAGCAAGTATATATAGATATCATATAATACAACAACAACTCACTCAAAATATGTTTTTACTACTCTATAAGAGTTATCCTCTTATATAAAAATAATTACATTTGAAAAGAGATCAACTCAGAAATTCTTATAAATCTCGAAATACTGCTCAAATGAAAGAATAAATGTATCTCAATAACATCTCAAATTACTACTCAAAAATAATTCAATAACTCCTTAGAACTACTCAATTGATTTGAAATAATATAATATAACAACTGCTCAGATCAACACCCTAGTTAACAGAACCACAAAGGCATCGGTTAACCGTTAGGATGTCAATGATTGAATTTCTGCTCAGAACGCCTACCCAAGTAATGGATGATCAATCCATTATCACTACTCGTTTTCTATCGATAGAAGGATGAGCCGAAATCTCGAACACACCCTAAATACTACTCAGTTGGGCCAGTGCGTTACTCCGGTCACTTTTGCTTTCATAAGCAATGAACGATAAACACCAATAATTTAGTTTTCCTCTCGAATGAGTAGAGAAAATATTATGAAAAACTGTCCTGATTATGGAATCGAAATGAAGTGATCCATATCAGTATACATAACTTACTTTATATATATATATACCCCACTATCAAATATAAACTCGAATAAAGTATCTCAATAAACGTCCCAACAATGTGGACCAACTCATGAAATAATTTGAACACCTCATGATATAATACGTCTGGATAACAGCTCAACAATAATATGTATGTAAATTGCATGAACAAAATCTGGTATAAATCACTCGAAAGAATACTTGATTTTGTAAATTTAAAACTTAATCAGCATACTTATGAATTTAAAAATATAAATACTCCGAACAATGGAGTACGAATTAGTAAACTTGCCTGTGCTCTGCGGTATGATACTTCACCTGGCTCCACGTCTCTGATTCTCTATAACCAAATAAAACTCACTTTATTAAGCCCGACATTTCACCTTTTAAAGCCTAGCTCAGCTATTTTGTACTAATCCCAGTTTTTTAATCTAAAATAATATAGTTCAAAAAAAATAGTAAATATCAGCCTCTAAAATAATACCGCATTTAATTCTATTTATTCCTAATAATCTCTCTTTTTATCAATGAATTATTAAATCCCTAATTCCCGTTCGGATAATCACTAATTATCTCTAAACGATTGCTAACAATTAATTATTCAAATTGTACTTCTAATTTAAATTAGCTCTTATAAATTCACTAAATTTCCCTAATTTAATTAATATTAATCTCACAACCAGAATTATTCAAGAATCCATCTAAATCCATAATTATTACTCTCACTAACTACCAATTTCTCTAATTTAATTAAGTCTATTATAATAAAATAATCTCTATTTATTCACCAAATAAAAAAATCCATTTCCTTTATTCCATTTAAATCTAATTTTAACAGTTCCACCAATCATCAAAGAATCAATTAATATCCAAAATATTAATCATTTTCTTTTCTATTTTCTATTTAAAAATATTAATTAATCTACCAAAAATCCTTTATAAAACATTTTACAACAAACTCTTTTTATTCATTTTAATCCAAATTAATATCCCGATTATAACATCCGCTCCGCTCGTTAATTTTATTGCACTGAATTATTATAATATTATTACTAAAACAAAACTAATTAACCCAAATCAATCATATTCATAATCTAAATAAATCCCAATTTTATTATTAATAGATCCATTCATTTCTTTTTAATACCACCCAATTAATCAAAACCACACTTATACACATGCTAGACACACGCTAGACACAGGCAGACACACGCCAAACACACGTCGCGCGTGTGACACACGCGCCACCACCCTCTCTGCACTCTCCCTCTCTTTTAGCTCTATCTCTCTCGCACCTCTCCCTCCCTCTCTCTCTCTCAATCTCTCCCCCTCCCTCTCTCTCCCGTCCATCTCTCTCTCTCTCTCTCTCTCTCTCTCTCTCTCTCTCTCTCTCTCTCTCTCTCTCTCTCTCTCTCTCTCTCTCTTTCTTTCGATCTCTCTCTTTTCTCCCACACCTCTCCCCATCGAAAATCTCTCTCTCCGCATCACCCTCTCCTTCCCCTCTCTCGCCTTATCTCTCCACCCTCTCTCTCCGTTCAATTCTCTCAATCTCTCTCCCCGTCTCTTACGAAATCAACCTCTCTCAATCTCTCTTTGTTCTCTCCCGAATCATCACTCTCCCTCTCCCTCTCCTACATCTCTTTCTCTACTCCCTTGCAATCTCTCTTAATCTCTCCTCCCTGTCTCTTTCGCCCAAGAAAATCTCTCCAACCCCTCTCGGTCGTCTCTCTCTCTCTCGTAGAACCATCTCTCTCGAACTCCCCTCCATCTCTCCAATACACTACAACTCCTCCCAATTGAAACCAATCATCAATCCAAACGAAAAATTTAAATAAATAAACTAATTAACATACAAATAATACCTGTGTTTGTTCTGTCTGTTTTTATGAATATGTATGACTCGAGTTTTTTTTTCTTCAAAGAATGGTGAATCTGATTTTATTAATACAGGACTGGATTTAATTATTTTGTTTTATTAAAATAAAAAGTAATAAAAATGGGGGACAAGATATTATAAAATATATTTAATGCTCCTAAATCATAATTATGTTTTATAAGTGGAAAATTAATAAATTAAAATATTAAAAACATGGGAGACAAAATAATTGCTGAAAAATAAAATAAAAATAATGATCATGCTAATATTAGTGCAAAATGTTAGGTAAAAAGGACTCGTTTTCCCCCTACTGGTTAATTAAAACGAGACTCTAATTTCGATCTCTAATTAAATACGACTAAAATAAAAATATTCGAAAATTCGCGGATATTACAGCAAGAACCTTCAACATGACGGTGAGAGATGCCATTGATGACAGCGATGTGATAGCAGGTATGCTTCTAGTTAATTCTTAGGATGTGTGTTCTAGTTGATTCTGGAGCTACCAAATCTTTTATTTCTGAGAACTTCATGAATAAGCTTAATCTTGAGTCTGTGCCCTTAGAGGGAACTCTGAATATAGAAGTAGCAAATCAGGAGGTCATTCCAGTGAACCGATTGTGCCCGAATTGTTCTATAGAGTTATAGGGACAACGTTTTGACACAGACCTCATTCCCTTTAAGTTAGGGGAATTCGATGTAATCCTAGGAATGGATTGGTTAGCACGTTACGATGCTCAAATAAATTGTCATCGGAAGAAGGTTAGCTTAAGTGGACCTAATGGAATAAGAATTCCGTTTCGTGGACGGAAACCAGCTAAAGATTTTCTGTCAATAATTCAAGCTAAGAGATTACTTCGACAAGGATGTCAAGCCTACCTGGCTCATGTGATAGATAAAGAAAAGCAGACCCCTACAATTGATGAGATTCTAGTAGTTAATCAGTTTAAAGATGTTTTCCCTGATGAGTTACCGGGAATGCCACCAGATCAAGAGATAGAATTCATAATTGATCTAGCACCGGGAACCGCACTTATCTCAAAAGCACCTTACAGAATGGCACCAGTGGAAATGAAGGAATTGGCAACACAAATGCAAGAGTTACTTGAAAAAGGTGTAATCAGACCAAGTGTATCCCCGTGAGGAGCCCCAGTTTTGTTTGTAAAGAAGAAGGACGGATCTATGCGACTATGTATTGATTATCGTGAACTGAACAAGATGACTATCAAGAACAGGTACCCTCTGCCTAGAATCGACGATCTGTTCGACCAACTTAAGGGAGCTACGCATTTTTCGAAGATTGATTTAAGATCCGGCTACCATCAACTGAAGATCAAGCCTGGGGACATTCCTAAGACCGCCTTTAGGACCCGATATGGACATTATGAGTTCATAGTGATGTCTTTTGGATTGACGAATGCGCCAGCTGCTTTCATGGATTTAATGAATCGTGTATTCAAGAGATACTTGGATAAGTTTGTGATTGTATTTATTGATGACATTCTCATATACTCGAAGTCTCCTGAGGATCATGCAGAACATCTCCGTCTAGTTTTGGAAGCACTGATGAAGGAAAAGTTGTATGCGAAATTTTCAAAGTGCGAATTCTAGCTGAAAGAAGTTCAATTTTTAGGACATATTGTGAGCGGTGAAGGAATTTCTGTAGACCCCGCTAAGATCGAAGCCGTGGCAGATTGGGAGAGACCTAAGACTCCAACAGAGGTTAGAAGTTTCCTTGGACTTGCTGGTTATTATCGCAGATTCGTGAAAGATTTCTCAAAGATAGCTACGCCATTGACTCGACTTACCAGGAAAAGTGAAAAGTTTAAATGGACCTCCAAATATGAAGACAGCTTCCAAGAATTGAAGAAAAGACTGACTACTGCCCCAGTTTTGACCTTACCTGACGAAAAGGGTGACTTTGTAATTTTCAGCGATGCTTCTCACAAGGGTTTAGGATGTGTATTAATGCAACACGGGAAACTAATAGCTTATGCCTCTCGTCAGTTGAAGGAATATGAATCCCGATACCCTACTCACGACCTGGAACTTGCTGCCATTGTTTTTGCACTCAAGATTTTGAGACATTATCTTTATGGAGAGAAATGCGAGATCTTCACGGACCACAAGAGCTTAAAGTACATATTCACGCAGAAGAAATTGAACATGAGACAGAGAAAATGGTTGGAATTGATCAAAGACTATGACTATTCGATAAACTATCATCCAGGGAAGGCTAATGTTGTAGCTGATGCTTTGAGTAGAAAGGAAAGACTCAACCTGTTGACAACGTCAGCAGAGTTAGTCAGAGAATTTGAGAAAATGCAGTTAGAATTTGTGACGCCCCCAGATCCGGGGTCGGAGATCTAGGCGCTCACGGTCCATTTTCCATTAATAACATACCTGTTCTTGCACATAATATATAAAACAGCCACCGACCCCACAATAAACTCACACCGCACACACACACAGGTTAGAGTCTCAGAAACGTCACAACATTGATTAAGCAGAATAAAAGTATTAGAGTTATTACAGACCGAATTAAATAGTATTTATGCTACCAGCAACACTTCGATATGAAGCGAAGTTGGCGGCTTGAAAGTTTGTTACAGTACACTGCCTTGCACAGGTCATACTGATAAACAAAACGAACTAACAAAAGTTACCAACCAATCCGGCTAATGGGGCCTACCGGTGGAATCTCAACCGCTGGCTCGGGTCTAGTCACCTGCTTTCGAGCAGTCTGTTTGGGTCTTGCCATTTCGCTTAGCTGTTGTGTTTGTAAATTTGAAAACAAGCAAGAGTGAGCAACTATAGCTCAGCAAGAAATATATGAATAAGGTAAGCAATATAACATTTCATATGATTAGCAGTTATTAAACTCGTTTGTATCAATCAGATATAAAATCACTTGTCTTTGTTGATAAATTCCGAAGGTGCAACAATATGTGCCCTCGTTTTCAAAATAAAATTGCAGTTCTAGATACTGCATAGAGTCAACATCTTTCTCATCAAAATAGAACACTATCAGCAACTTGGCACAAAAGCCTAAGAAGCAGTGTCAAAGCATTTTTTTTTCCAAAATGGAGGAATGGGACTTAAAGAAAACACAAAACCTGACAAGGATTGACGATGATCAGTCGCCACATCCAAATCCAATAATCCGCGGGTCTTCTCTACCGGTAGAAGGATAGAAACTACATCCGTAACTATCCCTGGGTGAAAACTACATCCGTAATCACCCTCGATGAAAACTACATCCGTAATCATCCTTCGGCAACACTTGGGCCGGAATAATAATTGATGGACCGCCTGGCTCACGGCCGCTTACACATCCCGGGAATCGTTCGTCAACGGTTCCCACACCTGCCAGAGTCCCTTTTTCTTTTTCTTTTGAAAACTTGATTTTGATTGAAAACAGAGTAGTTGAGGTCCGACATCAGTCGACCGATGATTCTTGAAATCATACACGAAGCAGAACCTGACCGGGGGTTTTCGAAAATGTTTTGAGTTCGAAAGAGTTCGAGTTTGAAAGTATTAAATGTATCTTGGATTGACTTCATCTTTAAAATAATGAACAATGATTAATAAATAATATTTTAAGATTTAATATTAAAAAAAATAATTATTTGATAAAATAAACTTTTAATCCAAGATAGGGTTTCGAGTATTTACGAAGATATAACAATAATTACTTGAGTATACGATACTCCCCGAATGACCCTTCGGGTTTTCGCAAACTAGTTACGATATAATAATATACCGCTCCCCGGTCAATAGTATATACGGACCGCTACGACCTCTATTGCTAGAGTCGTTGTCCGAAGAAAACATTTTAATCTAAGTTCAAGGGGTACAAACACATATGTACTTATACAATCTCAGTTGCATCAATACTTCGATAAACATAACATTTGATATAATTGAAAACTACAAACACAACAGTGAAAGTCCTTGTATATGTATAAGTCTTGAAAAGTAAACTTGCCTTGGTTTGGTTGGGGTGGTCGAGCGTGCGGAGTGGAACGATCTATACATAAGCAATAACCGCTCGTTAGTACCTTAACAATATCTCTTTAATTACGGGGTTTTAGGGGGTACAAAATCAACTTAATGACTTCGTCTTATGACACTCTAGCCCCACTATAGGTTCATGTCATCACTCGATTACGCTCGTCACTTATTCGACTTAATTTAGTTACCACATTCGAATCATAACCATTACCCCTAGAATTATGCTCCACTAACGACTTTTTCCTTTGCGCGAATTTTACTCTAGCATTTTTATAAAATTGAAAAATTCATATTTTAATCAAATTCTTTTTGGGTAGCCTTCACCACTGCATTCCCTAACTTCTTAAATTTTTCCATGATCCCACATAAATTTTTATGGGTTTAAACAAGGTTCACAAAGGGGTCACTTAGTGCAGTCCGGAATCCAGAAACACAATTTACTTCTCCGGCCATAACTTAAAATCTATACATCACCTAGTCATGAACCTTACATTTCCAGAAACTACATTCAAATATATTTCCAACAATATATGGTAGGACCTCAGGGGACAATATTTGGGGGTTCAAAACCATGTTACAAGAAGCATGTTTCACTTAGATCAACCAATATTCTTAATTCCACAACACAACCAACATCTAATTCACTTAATTCATGCTTTATAACATTCATGGAGATACATATACTATGCACAATCATAAAAATCACAATCACAACATCAAAACTCAAGATCCATATCATCCATCACTTGAACATCCAAGATTAACACAATATATACATGGATCTATCATTGAACATCATAAACACTACATGGCCAAAAGGGTTTATGATTTTTATACCTTCTTGAGTGCCTAGGAGCCTTGGGTAAGCCTTACTAAACTCAAGAACACCTTGAATGATCTCTAACAACCCTTATAATCCAAGATCTAAAAGAAAAACTAAACATGGTTACTATTCACAATATCTATAACAATTAATATCTTGAAATTGAATGGATGAAAGGGCTTGAAACTCTTAGTGTACCTTTCTAAGATGATGGTGAGAGCCTAGGAATTATGCCTTGATTTATGAGTGAGGAGAAATGGAGGAAGAAGAAATTTTTCTTCTCCTTTTTGTCTTGGCCGAGAGCACTAGTTCAAGGGGGGGGGAGAGCTTTTGTGTTTTTTGATTTTTGTTGTTTGGTTGAATAATTGATAAAGTAGTGATTGGGTGATACATATTGGTGTAAGTATATGCATGGTACTAACCTAGGTATGGCCTCATGTACTTCTTGTCTCCTCCTTGGAAAAAGCAATGTAACTAGTTACTATTCCTCTTCCATTTGGTTTAACTAGTTTGCTTCCTCCTAATTACTTGGTTGCATGGGATTTGCATGCAATACTACTCCTTGTATCATTATTCTTCCACCAATGCTTGACATTTAATCTTTAATTTGTATCGTATCCTAATTAATCTCTCGTAATAATATTTTGTCGCGTAGAGATTTCCCCTATAATTCCTTAAGTACTTAATTGTGTAAATTCCTCGAATGTCCATAATTCCTCGTCATAATCCTTAATAAATCTTTTAATACTCTAATCATTCTCAAATCCCAAGTTTTATGAATCTTACTAACGATAAGACTCTTGCCCTCAACAATCTTCTCTTTTATCTTACATAGTGAATGGAACAACATAGTTTCTCAGACAATCAATTCCATTAAACAACAGGGATGACTAGAAAGGTTCCAAATTGACAATGTCACATGATATTAAATAAAAGAAAATATTACCAAAAATTAAGGTTCTTACAGCCTCCCCTCCTTAAAAGGATTCCGTCCCGGAATCAGGTTGAAAACAGTTGGGGGTGTTTTTCACGCATCGCGCTCTCTAGTTCCCATGTTGATTCTCCGACATTCTGATTCCTCCACAAAACTCTCACTAGTTTGACAACCTTGTTCCTCAGCACCTGTTCTTTTCTATCCATGATTTCTACGGGTTGCTCCACATATGTTAAGTCTGGTTGCAGATCCACTTGATCATGTTCTATCACGTGTCGGAAGTCGGTATGGTAGGGTCGTAGCATGGACACATGGAACACATTATGTACTTGCTGCAAGCTCGGGGGTAAAGCCAATTCATAGGCTAACTTTCCAACTCGTTTCAAGATCTCAAAAGGTCCAATAAATCTCGGGCTTAGCTTCCCCTTCTTACCAAATCTCATCAATCCCTTCCACGGTGATACTTTTAACATCATAAACTCTCCTACCTCATATTCTTTCTCCTTGCGGGTCTGGTCCGCATACTTCTTCTGTCTGTCTTGGGCCGCTACCAGCCGTCCTCTTATAAGTTCGATAGTTTCTCTTGTCTGTTGGACCAGTTCAGGCCCTAAAACCTTCCGCTCTCCAACCTCTTCCCAACACAAGGGAGACCGACATCTTCGTCCGTACAAAGCTTCATATGGGGGCATGCCTATACTCGCATGGTAACTGTTGTTGTAGGAAAATTCGATCAACGGCAAGTGGTCATCCCAACTTCCCTTAAAATCAATGGCACATACTCTCAACATGTCCTCGATGGTCTGGATGGTTCTCTCACTTTGTCCGTCTGTTTGGGGATGGTATGCAGTACTCATGCCACAGAATCCTGAAAACTCCTCCAGAACCTGGAGTTGAATCTTGGGTCTCTATCTGATACAATGCTCACAGGAACCCCATGCCTTACCACGATCTCCTTTAAGTAAATATCTGCCAGCTTGTCGACAGTGTATCTCTCGTTGATTGGAAGAAAATGTGCTGACTTGGTCAATCTATCGATAATTACCCAAATGGCGTCATGATTAGTCTTGGTCCTTGGTAGCCCGACCACAAAGTCCATCGCAATATGTTCCCACTTCCACTCGGGTATCTCTAAGGGTTGCAACAATCCACTGGGCCTCTGGTGTTTGGCCTTTACTCTTTGACATGTCAAGCATTTACTTACCCACTCTGCCACGTCCTTCTTCATATTTGGCCACCAATAGTATTCCCTCAGATCTCTATACATCTTAGTGCCTCCAGGGTGAATTGAGTACCTTGAACTATGAGCCTCTTGCAAAATCTCATCTTTTAATTCTTGAACGTTCGGAATCCATATCCTAGATGCGTACCTCATAATTCCATTCCCGTCCTTCTCACACTTAATTTCCTCGCCAGTCAAAATTTTCTCCATCGAATTCTTTTCTTCTTCTATCTTCTTTTCCTGGCATAACTTAATCTTTTCCAATAGCGGTGGTTGGACTCTTATTTCCATTAGACTCTCTTGTCCAATTCCTGGTAACCTTACTTCAATCTCCAGTTTCTCAAGGTCCTTGATCAACTCGTCCACTGACGTTATCATCTTGAGTTTCTCCTTTCGGCTAAGTGCATCGGCCACTACGTTGGCCTTTCCTGGGTGATAATGAATCTCACAATCATAATCTTTGATTAGCTCTAGCCATCTCCTCTGCCTCATGTTCAACTCTTTCTGAGTGAATATGTACTTTAAGCTCTTGTGATCCGTGTAGATTTCACACTTTTCTCCGTAAAGATAATGTCTCCAGATCTTCAAAGCGAAAACTATCGCTGCTAATTCCAAATCATGGGTGGGGTATCTTATCTCGTATTCCTTAAGTTGTCTGGACGCATACGCAATCACTTTACCGTGCTGCATAAGCACACACCCTAAACCTTTATGGGATGCGTCGCTATAAATCACAAAATCTCCCTTATCATCAAGTAGGGCTAGTACTGGTGCTGTCACCAACCTCTTCTTCAACTCTTGGAAGCTCTCTTCGCATTTTTCAGTCCACACAAACTTCTCGGTCTTGCGAGTTAGTCGGGTCAAAGGGGCTGCTATCTTAGCAAAGTCTTGGACAAATCTCCTATAGTAGCCAGCCAACCCTATAAAACTTCTCACCTCTGTCGGAGTGGTTGGTCTCTCCCAATTGGATACAGCCTCTATTTTGGCTGGGTCCACTAGAATGCCTTGTTCGCTAATCAGATGCCCTAAAAACTGAACTTCCTTCAACCAAAATTCACACTTCGAGAACTTAGCGTACAACTTTTCTTCTCTCAATGCTCCCAATACAATCCTCAAGTGCTCTGCAAGTTCCTCCTCCGTCTTGGAATAAATCAAGATGTCATCGATGAAGACTATAACACACTTGTCCAAGTATTTCTTGAAGATTCGATTCATTAAGTCCATGAAAGCTGCAGGGGCATTCGTTAACCCAAATGATATCACTAGGAACTCATAGTGTCCGTACCGGGTGCGAAAGGCCGTCTTTGGTATATCTTCTGGTTTAATCTTTAACTGGTGATACCCGGTCCTCAAATCAATTTTGGAAAAATAAACTACGTCTTTCAATTGATCAAACAGGTCATCTATCCTGGGCAAGGGATACTTATTCTTTATAGTCACCTTGTTCAACTCTCTGTAGTCTATACATAACCTCATACTACCATCCTTCTTTTTCACAAATAACACCGGGGCTCCCCACGGTGACACACTAGGTCTTATCATCCCTTTATCCAACAACTCTTGTAACTGAGTGGCCAGCTCTTTCATCTCCACTGGGGCTAGCCGATATGGGGCTTTCAAAATTGGGGTCGTGCCCGGAACTAAGTCTATAGCGAACTCGATGTCTCTATCAGGGGGTAGTCCGGGAAGATCATCCGGAAATACGTCCGCGAACTCATTGACGACGGGGATTTCCTGTAGGTTTGGTGCCTCCTTCTTGGTATCCTTCACATAGGCTAAATAGGCTTCGCATCCTTTACGTAACAGCTTCTTAGCTTGAATCATAGTCAGGAACTTTTGGTTTTGCCATTTTCCGCTAAACACTACTTCCTCGTCCCCTGGCAGTCTCAAACTTACTTTCTTCTTTACACAATCAATCTGGGCTCCGTGGGTTATTAACCAATCCATACCTACTATTACGTCAAACTCTCCTAGTTTAAAAGGTATTAAGTCTACCTGAAAGTGTCGCCCTTCTATTTCTAGGTCACAACCTGGACACACTCGGCTAACCGGGATAATTTATTGATTAGCTATCTCTATTTGCAATCTGTCTTTCAATGGTTCAGTCTTAAGGCCTAACTGACATACAAAATCTAGAGATATGAAAGACTTGGTAGCTCCCGAATCAAATAAAACATTTGCCTTAACTGAGTTGAGTAGTAGAGTACCTGCAATCACATCCGTGTTCCTCACGGCATCCTGCACCGTCATGTTAAAAGTTCTTGCAGTAGGGGCCTTGTTGGAAGCAGTTCCACTCACTCTCGATGCAGCTGGCCCAGAGGACATACATTCCCTCATTCGGTGCCCTGGTTTCCCACACTTGAAGCAATTACCTCCGGCACTGGTGTTGTTACTAGTTCCTCGACAGGCGTTAGCATAATGTCCTGTCAGCCCACACTTGAAGCACTTCACATCCTGTAGGTTACACACGCCCGCATGTTTCCTTCCACATTTATTGCATTCTGAGGGTTGGGCTCGGGATGGGGCAGAGTAAGACGATCCCTGTGGTCGGCCGCTCTGGCCCACACTCCAACTTTCAGCTCTCTTGATTCCAAAGTTTCCGCTAGGTTGGGACGTCGTCCCTGGCTTAAATTTGCTCGGAAAGCCCCCTCCCGCAGAGTTTCCCTTTCGACTATCAAACTTCCTCTTCTTTCCTTCCCTCTCCTTCTGCATCTGTTCACTCCCAGCCTCAACAATTGATGCTTTCTGTACCAGGGTGGCATAATCTGTCAGCTCAAGAACCGCCACACGATTCTGAATCCATTGCTTTAGCCCTAATTGAAACCTTCGGGCCCTCTTTGCCTCAGAGTTAACATATTCCGGTACAAATCTCGACAATTCAGTAAATTTGGCCTCATACTCAGCCACCGTTATGTTACCTTGCTTTAGTTCCAAAAACTTTAACTCCATTTGTGTCTCCATGAACCTAGGAAAGTACTTCTCCAAGAACAGCTCGCTAAACCTCTCCCAGGTCACCACACCTCTTCCTTCCAAATTCTTCTTAGCTTCCCACCAATAGTTCGCCTCACCCTTCAGAAGGTAAGTGGCAAAAACAGTCTTCTGCTCTTCAGCGACACCTAGTATCTCGAAAGATTTTTCCATTTCCTTCAGCCAGGCCCTTGCCTCGATCGGGTCGGCAGTTCCTTTAAATTCTGGGGGTTTCAGGGATTTGAAGTTCTGGAAAGCATTTGCATTAGCATTTTGGGGTGGTTACTGAACCGGGGGACGGTCTAAATTCTGCCTAAGTAACTCCATGAACTGTTCCATAGGGCCTCCCCTAGGATGTTCTACCTCTCGGGTATCATCACCAGCTTCTTCTTCTTCACACTCAGAGTCATCAAACAAGTTATGATCATTGCCCTCATTCTCACTCAGGTTGGCATTCTCCCCTTCATGGTTCTGGTGGCCTCCGGTCCCATGGTGGCTACCCTGGCCCTCAGAACTGATCGGGTGAGCTCGAGTGTTCATTCTTTTGGGTGGCATGATTCTGATAATAAAACAAGAAATGGGTTAGGGTTTTCCAATTACCTGACAGCGTTTACACGGGTCAGGAACGTATCGTTCCTCCTCATAAGGGTGGAAGTTGCAAAAGTTTTAATAACCCGATGCTGGAGATAAAATGTCAAAACATTTTTGGGAAAAATCTCTATGGGATGCGAAAACATTTGCAAGAGTTTTCAAAATTTCGAAACCTCAAAAATATTTTTTTTTTTTAAATTTATTTTAAAAATTGTAGGAACATTTTTGGAAATTGTAGAGAACAATTTGAAATCGCATATCGTAAATTTGAAACAGCATGGTTGTATTTGTGGCTTGTAGCAATTGTATAATCACAGTTGTATATCAAAACAGTAAAGCATGGCATCGGTAAGTAAAGCAGTTGAGACAATATCAAGGAAACTGAAACTAAATAAGTACGGTACAAGGGTTATCACAAAGTTTGGATGTTAGAGCCAAATATATAGTTCCGGTGTCAAAGTCTAGCAAAAGTGGAACAAATACAAGTACATCATCTGAATAGTCAGGGCTACACAAAAGTAGGGCTACATCCGTACATACTATCCGAAGTCACATCTACATATCTGTAGGTCAGTCTACTCATCCACTGGTCAGAAAGGATACCACTGCACAAGTCAACTATCCCGCAAAATCGACACACTAATGTCATCTGAACCTAGGGGACTGAGCTATCAGTAACACATCACGGGGCCGCACCGCGGCGGAGCAGGGTCCTCACTCGGGAAAATGCACGACGCACAACACGCCTAGCATCCCTAGCCTAGATCACTCCGCCCCCGTGGATCCCTAAACCAAGAATCCTCTCGCGACTCCTCCTCTCAATCCTATGGAGTCGAGCCCTAGTCCTCCTAGCAACAGCAGTCCTCATCTCAGCCTGGATCCTCAAGCGCGCCTCGCGCTCCTCCACTAGTACCCGCCTCGCCTCGTTAAGTCGGGCCTCTGCAGAAAGTAAGTCTCGGGTCAGGAACTGCACCACGTAAGCGTGCTCAGTACCCGACACTGGGGGTAGGTCCATCGGTGGAGGTGGTATGACAGGAACAGGAGCAGGTGCAGTAGCGGTAGCAGGAGCAGGAGCAGCAGCAGGGGTAGGGGTAGGGTCAAGCTCCTCCTCGCCAGAAGTATCATCCTCGGAGTCACCGTCCGATGAAGCAGGGCTCGATGACTGCGGAGAAGGTGGGGGTGACACAACACGACCCTCACCGGATCTCACACTCTCCTCATCAGTAGCTACAGGAGATGGGGTAACAGGCTCTGGCACAGGCTCAGGCTCAAAGGGCTCCTCATCATCAGTATCTCCTATCAGCGTAATTCAGGGGCCAAGCTTAGAGTCAGCACCCATATCCTCCTCAGGATCCTCGGTATCTCGCATCAGTGCCTCATCATGCTCTCTCTCGAAAGCCTCAGGGTCTGGTATCTCCTCCATCTACACAAGGGAAATAAGGTGGGTCACTAACCATAAAGAAAGGTTTAAGGAGTAGTTCTCTCACGGGCCTTAAAGTCAGGGCTATATCCGATAACCCGACTGCAAACTCGATGAGAGTTCTAAGTATTATTAAGGTTGTTATTAGGGTTATTATTATTGTTATTATTATTAGGGTTGCTTTCTTAAATTACTATCGTTTCTGAGAACTGTAACCTCGCTCCGATACCATTTCTGTGACGCCCCCAGATCCGGGGTCGGAGATCTAGGCGCTCACGGTCCATTTTCCATTAATAACATACCTGTTCTTACACATAATATATAAAACAGCCATCGACCCCATAATAAACTCACACCGCACACACACACACAGGTTAGAGTCTCAGAAACGTCACAACATTGATTAAGCAGAATAAAAGTCTCAGAGTTATTACAGACCGAATTAAATAGTATTTATGCTACCAGCAACACTTCGATATGAAGCGAAGTTGGCGGCTTGAAAGTTTGTTACGGTACACTGCCTTGCACAGGTCATACTGATAAACAAAACGAACTAACAAAAGTTGCCAACCAATCCGGCTAATGGGGCCTACCGGTGGAATCTCAACTGCTGGCTCGGGTCTAGTCACCTGCTTTCGAGCAGTCTGTCTGGGTCTTGCCATTTCGCTTAGCTGTTGTGTTTGTAAATTTGAAAACAAGCAAGAGTGAGCAACTATAGCTCAGCAAGAAATATATGAATAAGGTAAGCAATATAACATTTCATATGATTAGCAGTTATTAAACTCGTTTGTATCAATCAGATATAAAATCACTTGTCTTTGTTGATAAATTCCGAAGGTGCAACAATATGTGCCCTCGTTTTCAAAATAAACTTGTAGTTCTGGATACTGCATAGAGTCAACATCTTTCTCATCAAAATAGAACACTATCAGCAACTTGGCACAAAAGCCTAAGAAGCAGTGTCAAAGCATTTTTTTTCCAAAATGGAGGAATGGGACTTAAAGAAAACACAAAACCTGACAAGGATTGACGATGATCAGTCGCCACATCCAAGTCCAATAATCAGCGGGTCTTCTCTACCGGTAGAAGGATAGAAACTACATCCGTAACTATCCCCGGGTGAAAACTACATCCGTAATCACCCTCGATGAAAACTACATCCGTAATCATCCTTCGGCAACACCTGGGCCGGAATAATAATTGATGGACCGCCTGGCTCACGGCCGCTTACACATCCCGGGAATCGTTCGTCAACGGTTCCCACACCTGCCAGAGTCCCTTTTTCTTTTTCTTTTGAAAACTTGATTTTGATTGAAAACAGAGTAGTTGAGGTCCGACATCAGTCGACCGATGATTCTTGAAATCATACACGAAGCAGAACCTGACCGGGGGTTTTCGAAAATGTTTTGAGTTCGAAAGAGTTCGAGTTTGAAAGTATTAAATGTATCTTGGATTGACTTCATCTTTAAAATAATGAACAATGATTAATAAATAATATTTTAAGATTTAATATTAAAAAAAATAATTATTCGATAAAATAAACTTTTATTCCAAGATAGGTTTTCGAGTATTTACGAAGATATAACAATAATTACTTGAGTATACGATACTCCCCGAATGACCCTTCGGGTTTTCGCAAACTAGTTACGATATAATAATATACCGCTCCCCGGTCAATAGTATATACGGACCGCTACGACCTCTATTTCTAGAGTCGTTGTCCGAAGAAAACATTTCAATCTAAGTTCAAGGGGTACAAACACATATGTACTTATACAATCTCAATTGCATCAATACTTCGATAAACATAACATTTGATATAATTGAAAACTACAAACACAACAGTGAAAGTCCTTGTATATGTATAAGTTTTGAAAAGTAAACTTGCCTTGGTTTGGTTGGGGTGGTCGAGCGTGCGGAGTGGAACGATCTATACATAAGCAATAACCTCTCTCGTTAGTACCTTAACAATATCTCTTTAATTACGGGGTTTTAGGGGGTACGAAATCAACTTAATGACTTCGTCTTATGACACTCTAGCCCCACTATAGGTTCATGTCATCACTCGATTACGCTCGTCACTTATTCGACTTAATTTAGTTACCACATTCAAATCATAACCATTACCCCTAGAATTATGCTCCACTAACGACTTTTTCCCTTGCGCGAATTTTACTCTATCATTTTTATAAAATTGAAAAATTCATATTTTAATCCAATTCTTTTTGGGTAGCCTTCACCACTGCATTCCCTAACTTCTTAAATTTTTCCATGATCCCACATAAATTTTTAGGGGTTTAAACAAGGTTCACAAAGGGGTCACTTAGTGCAGTCCGGAATCCAGAAACACAATTTACTTCTCCGGCCATAACTTAAAATCTATACATCACCTAGTCATGAACCTTACATTTCCAGAAACTACATTCAAATATCTTTCGGACAATATATGGTAGGACTTGAGGGGACAATATTTGGGGGTTCAAAACCATGTTACAAGACAGGTCAAGTTTCTGGGAAAAATTCAGCAAGCATGTTTCACTTAGATCAACCAATATTCTTAATTCCACAACACAACCAACATCTAATTCACTTAATTCATGCTTTATAACATTCATGGAGATACATATACTATCCACAATCATAAAAATCACAATCACAACATCAAAACTCAAGATCCATATCATCCATCACTTGAACATCCAAGATTAACACAATATATACATGGATCTATCATTGAACATCATAAACACTACATGGCCAAAAGGGTTTATGATTTTTATACCTTCTTGAGTGCCTAGGAGCCTTGGGTAAGCCTTACTAAACTCAAGAACACCTTGAATGATCTCCTACAACCCTTATAATCCAAGATCTAAAAGAAAAACTAAACATGGTTACTATTCACAATATCTATAACAATTAATATCTTGAAATTGAATGGATGAAAGGGCTTGAAACTCTTAGTATACCTTTCTTAGATGATGGTGAGAGCCTAGGAATTATGCCTTGATTTAAGAGTGAGGACAAATGGAGGAAGAATAAATTTTTCTTCTCCTTTTTGTCTTGGCCGAGAGCACTAGTTCAAGGGGGGGGGGGAGAGCTTTTGTGTTTTTTAATTTTTGTTGTTTGGTTGAATAATTGATAAAGTAGTGATTGGGTGATACATATTGGTGTAAGTATATGCATGGTACTAACCTAGGTATGGCCTCATGTACTTCTTGTCTCCTCCTTGGAAAAAGCAATGTAACTAGTTACTATTCCTCTTCCATTTGGTTTAACTAGTTTGCTTCCTCCTAATTACTTGGTTGCATGGGACTTGCATGCAATACTACTCCTTGTATCATTATTCTTCCACCAATGCTTGACATTTAATCTTTAATTCGTATCGTATCCTAATTAATCTCTCGTAATAATATTTTGTCGCGTAGAGATTTCCCCTATAATTCCTTAAGTACTTAATTGTGTAAATTCCTCGAATGTCCATAATTCCTCGTCATAATCCTTAATAAATCTTTTAATACTCTAATCATTCTCAAATCCCAAGTTTTATGAATCTTACTAACGATAAGACTCTTGCCCTCAACAATCTTCTCTTTTATCTTACATAGTGAATGGAACAACATAGTTTCTCAGACAATCAATTCCATTAAACAACAGGGATGACTAGAAAGGTTCCAAATTGACAATGTCACATGATATTAAATAAAAGAAAATATTACCAAAAATTAGGGTTCTTACAGAATTCAAGGACCCAGTCCAAAACAATGAAAGAGTTTATACCATTCATTTTCAACCAGAGTTGCTAGAAAAGATTCGTCGTTATCAGGAGCAAGTAATGGAAGAAAGAAGACCAGAGTTGACCGGAGAAGAGTTTTTGAGCCCTAGAGATGATAAGGGAATTAAGCGATTTGCATCGAGAATTTGGGTTCCTAATGTTACAGAGTTGAAAGAAGAAATCATGAGCGAAGCGCATAACTCGAGATACTCCATTCATCCAGGGAGCACAAAAATGTACCAAGACATCAAGCAGAATTATTGGTGGCCTAATATGAAGAGAGAAATTGCAGAATGGGTAAGCAAGTGTCTGACCTGTCAAAGAGTGAAAGCAGAACATCAGTGACCCAGTGGATTACTTCAATCGTTAGAGATTCCAGAATGGAAATGGGAGCACATCACCATGGACTTTGTAGTAGGTTTACCTCGAACCAGAGCGAATTTTG
This sequence comes from Saposhnikovia divaricata, assembly GCA_036435485.1. Taxonomy (NCBI): domain Eukaryota; kingdom Viridiplantae; phylum Streptophyta; class Magnoliopsida; order Apiales; family Apiaceae; genus Saposhnikovia; species Saposhnikovia divaricata. The sequence goes on from CM071600.1 coordinate 171,918,337, forward strand.
ATGCCATATGGGTTATAGTTGACTGACTTACGAAGTCTGCGCATTTCTTACCAATCAGTTAAGGGTATTCAGTGGAAAGACTGGTAGGTTTGTATTTGAAGGAAGTAGTAATTTGTCATGGAGTGCCCGTGTCAATTGTGTCAGACAGAGATGCCCACTTTACATCTAGATTCTGGAAAAGCTTTCAGGAATGCCTTGGTACCAAGCTAAATCTAAGCACAACCTATCATCCGCATACAGACGAACAAAGTGAAAGGACGATTCAGACGATAGAGGATATGTTACGAGCCTGCGCCTTGGATTTCAAGGGAAGTTGGGATGATCATCTGCCGTTAGTTGAGTTTGCTTACAATAATAGTTATCACTCCAGTACTGGCATGGCCCCGTATGAAGCCTTATATGGAAGAAAATGCAGATCTCCACTATGTTGGGATGAAGTTGGTGAAAGAAGGATACTAGGGCCAGAAATGGTCCATCAGACAAAGCTATCCATAGAAAGGATTCGGAAAAGGTTAGTTGCTGCTTAAGACCGTCAGCGAAAGTATGCAGATCTGAAGAGAAAAGATAAATCATTTGAGATAGGAGATAAGGTGTTGCTAAAAATTTCCCCATGGAAAGGGGTGATGAGATTCGGGAAGAAAGGGAAACTGAGTCCTAGATATATTGGACCCTTTGAGATTCTCAAGAAGGTTAGAGCCGTATCCTATCAATTGGCCTTACCGCCAGATCTTCAGCATATTCATGATGTATTCCACGTATCAATATTGAGAACTTATCATCCTGACCATCGACACGTATTAGAATATGAACCAATTGATGTCAAAGCGGACCTGACCTATGTAGAGCAACCAGTGGAAGTTGTGGACTATAAAGTACATGAGTTGCGAAATAAGAGAATAAATTTAGTAAAAGTGATTTGGAGAAACCGTCAAATCGAGGAAGCTACTTCGGAGCTTGAGAGTGAAATGCATAGTAAATACCCCGAGTTATTTAGTTAACAATGTGATCCCGAGGACGGAATCCTTTTAAGGGGGGAGACTGTAATAACCTTAAAATCCTCATAATATTTCGAGTCTCTTTTTAATGAATTTTTGTAAGGTTTAAAATTCCGTTTTAACTATTATTAGGAGTGCGTGCAACTAAATAATTATCTACTTTAGTGCACTACTATACCGTACTAATTATTCTTGCTAAAACTATTGTAATTATTATTATTATTATTATTATTATTATTGTTATTATTATTATTATTATTATTATTATTATTATTATTTTACAACTACTTTAATAATTAGAAATTTTTTTGGCAAATATTGATTTTATTATTTTAGAAACTATCAATGAGTATTAATTCAAGTCTTGATTAGAGATTCACTTAGCAATTGGGTCAAGTGTAGCCCAAATCCTATTAATCCATTAAGAGCCCAACAAAGTAGCATCTTATATATATTTTCACAAAAACAAAGTAAGGAGAAGTCATCTCCATTTTCTCTCCGTAAAAACACAAAGAAAATATCCTCTCATATATTATTTCTCTCTCCTCCATTAAAACAAACCTTCACAAACATATATCTACTAATACACTAGGTTGATCTTGCATGCAACTTGAGATTTGCGAAGTACTCTAAGAGATTTACAAATCGATACCCATATTTAAAGGTTTTCAAGAATCGGATTTTCAATCGAGTTATAACTTTGATTTTTTTCGAAAGGGTATGAGCCTCAAGTTTTTAAAACCCTTTTTTTAATTATTCAATATGTGTATTGTTGATGTGTAAAATTTTATGTGTGCTATGTTATAAAATTAGGGTTTTTAGATTTTAATTAGAGATATTTGTAATTGTGTGAAGTATTATTGTTAATTGGAAAAATGATGTATGGAATTGATGAATTTGGGGGTGGATTATGTTGCATGTCGGAGATGAGGGAGGAGCACCACCGCGGCGTCGGTAGTGGCCGGCGGTGGTGGGTGTTTGTCGAGGGGGAAAAGAGAAGAGACGGGGAGAGAGACAGGGAGAGAGTGAGGGAGATCATAGGAGAGGATGAGAGAGATTGAGACGAAGGGAGATAGAGGAGAGATTGGGGATGGAGAGAGAGACAATCGGAGGGAGAGAGAGGGGTCGTGAGCGAGAGAGAGACGAGGGCGGAGGGAGAGATTGAGAGAATGAGAAAGGGGGAGATAGAGAGATACAGGCGGGGAGATAGAGAGAGATAGACGGAGAGAAAGATAGAGAAGAGAGAGTGATGGCGGAGAGATTTAGAGAGGAGAGTGGTGGAGGTCGAGAGATGGAGAGATTGAGGTCGAGAGATGGAGAGATTGAGAGAGAGAGATGGAGAGATTGAGAGAGACAGAGAGAGAGAGAAGGAGACGAGAGAGAGAGAGAGAGAGAGAGAGAGAGAGAGGAGGAGGAGGAGGAAGTCGGGAGGGAAGAGGAGCCGCCGGCGCCGCCACGGCGTCGCCACGGCGTCCGGCCGGCGTCCCTACGATGGCGATGAAAGTAGTGTTGTGGTGTTATTTTAATTGATTAACTAATTGTTTTATGATTAAATTGTTATGATGATAAAATTATGCTAATTAAATTGTGTTTTAATTATAAAAGAGGAACAATAATAGAATTGGAAAATTTTGTGTAAATTGAGGAGATTATTTTATAAATAGGCGTAACTAAATTAATTTAACCAATTGTACTTTGTTGTCAAATTGGTCGAAATATCATAAATAATAAAATGAGAATAAAATGGAGATGTAATATTATAAATAAGAGGAGGAATTTCTTTTAATTTCGATTTAAAAGAAGGTAGAGCTACTTGATTTATTGAAATGAATGTTAAAGAGGGAGTGAAATAAATGGGATTTATGGGATTAATAAATATAATTGTTTTAATTAAATAGTGTGTTAAAAATATGAGTAATTATTACTGTTTTTAATTAAATAAATAAAAAATTAGAAAGTTAAAAGGTAATAAAGATTAGCACTTGCACCATTCTAATTGAAGAATAAAATAAGGGATTATTTTGAGACTTATTTAAATTTGAGAATTTTATAAACGCCCTTTTACTCTCGAGATTTGATTGTTAAGAGCTAGCTTATAATAGACAATTGCATTAATTAATTATTTTGAGAATAAATAGCGAATTATTTCATTGCTCCTTTAAAATGGATTTAAGTGAGTTAGATAATTTTGGATAAATTAAGAATTTTAGATAAGTGACGAGAATTGATACGAGCCGAATTAATTTAGAAGTGCGGATTAAATAGTTTATTTAAATCAATCGAGATATGTGTTAATAAATCAATTAGAGATAGTTATTAATAATTAGAGACCTTCAAATTGAGAAATCTTCCCTACGATTAAATAGAGTGAGACTTTCACATATAACTATAACTGATTTGCATAACACCCGATGTATTAAAATTGATAGGAAAATTAATTATAGCCTCCATTTAATTTATTTAATTTGCGAATAAAGCTTAATGAGATTTTAAACTTACGAGGATATTCCCAATTATTTGTTCGAGAATTTTTGGTTTATCAATGACATTATTATCGAATTATCTTGACTCTTCGTGATTTAATTCTTACTCGAGTACTAAAATCATTTTGATAATTTATTATAGAGAATATTTCTGAGAATTGAGATTTTCGCCCGCGGTTAACGCTTTATATTTATTCGGTACTTTTAGCGTCGAGACAGAGGCAAGTTCATTCCTACTCTAACTCTCGGAAACTTTGTATTTCTGTCATATTATTTTTTTCCATATTTATTTTCGAGCTATCAATTATGAGAATTATCTGTTACCCTTTATGATGCAATAATTTCTTTTGAGCATCATTTCTCGTTAAATATTACGATACTGTTAACTTAGTTTACTTGCGAATTATACTCCCTATAAGCGTAGAAACAAATTCGTTGCTATCGGGTCGATCTCATTAATTTGAGACGACTATTATTTTGATTCAGTGAAACTAATCTCATTCGTTCGAGATAGTTAAATTCATTCTTCTCAGTAGGATTTATTGTACGAATTCGACAATATTTATTGATTATCCTTTAGTTGGTTCATCGTTCGAATCAATCAATATGAGTTATACTATGTAAAATCGTTAGAGTTTTACTATTTGATCGAATGCAAAACACTCTATTTAATGTTCATCAATTTGGAGTATTATAATTATTCGAGTAGTACTAATTGTTCAGTGCGACTCATTACATTTCATTTTAGGACTATTCTCATTATTTCGAGATAGTTGCCTTTCTTGTCCCGGGTTGGCACTTTGTTCGTGTCAATCAATTAAAATATGTTTATTGAGAATTTACATCAGTCCATCGTTCGGATTGGTGGTACATTGAGTAAAAACTGGCAGTCCGCCAGATCAACTAATTATTTTCCTTTGAAGTTTATCTCAAAATATCAGTTCATTAAATGTTCGGGAATTCTGTATTCTACTGGTCAATTTTGGGAAAGAGGCCCATTATAGAGAAAGAAAGACTTGTGTACCTTTATATGGACACGAGAATATTTTAGGCACTATGATGTCAGGGTTGATATAATCACCCACTATGATGCTAGCATTCATACTATATATTATATTCGTTGATATCGTATTGTAACCGTGATCGGGCGAAGTGCGGTGTCATTGGAGGACGGTACTCCCGGTCGGATAGTTGATCGCCCCGCCGAGATACCGAAATGATGGAAGACCAGTTATTCTTTTATCATGAGTCATCAGAGTTTCACAAAATGAGTCATTTCGAGTATTCTATTTTTGAGACGAGTCTTGAATCAATTATCAGATTTATGATATCTTAATTTCATTCTTAAATTTCGAGTATTTCTTTCGGTATATGTTACTATATTTATGTACCGAGCAAGGAGAGAATTTGTTGAGCACCATAGTTGCTCATTCTTGCTTTTCAACATTTGTTCAGCTGTCAAGAAAGAAAGAGGTGAGACGTCCAGCCAGGGATCCAGAGGAAAGGGAAAAGCTCCAGGCTATGGCGACAAGGACTAGAATTATCAGCTGGAATCTGTTATCTTTTCTACTTTATAGACTTATGTAAGATATTATTCAGAGATGTAATATATCGTATTATAATAATGTGTGAGACCGATCTTGGATCTGTGGAGTGGGACTGCTCCGCTCCGTTGTAATAAATATTTTAGTATTATTGAGCTAACGTGTGCTGCAGGATGCTGAGACCTGATGTGGCGACCCGGATCCCCGGACAGGGCAGATTTGAGGGCGTCACAGAGAGAGAGACGCGAGAGAGAGATATTAAGAAGGACATAACCGAGATTCTTATCTGAAAGAAAAGAGAGGTGGCTGTTAGATTAGGATAAGGCAGGGGCAAGAACATAATTTCACGTCGCTAAAAAATCTAATTAAAAACATTTAATCTACCTTTTTAAAAATCGATATAAACTAGAATATTTTCCAAAATTTAAACCTTAAAATTTTAAAATATAGAGTACAAAATTATGAACACCCACATATTTTTAAAATATTTTAGGATAAAAAATGAATTAAATATGAATTTTACAAGTTTTGATACTTTAAATGTAATATAATTCGTAAAATCAATTTAAAATAATTACACACCCAAATTAATTCTTACAAAAATTTAAAAACTAATTAATATCATAAAGATGATAACACAAAAGATTTATTGATTTTTAACAACTCCGATAATTTTATAAAATTTTTTGAAGATCGATAATGCATGATTTAAACATATTTAAATCCTCAAAAATACAAATAAAAGTATACTGACTTACACGACACACACAAATCATCATGTAAACACATGAACACAATACCATATATATTGACCTTCTCAAAAATATTCACAACATATAATCCACATTTAATATTAAATAAGAAATTTTAAATACGCGATTTTCTAGATCGTTATAAGTAGTCCACAGTGTCTAAATCAAATTCTGAAACGGAATATCGAGCAATGGCTACAGCAGCTTCTGAGATTACGTGGGCTGTTAGTTTTTTACAAGAGTTGGGGGTTTCTGATTTAATTCAAGTAACATTACACTGTGATAACCAATCAACCATACATATAGCAAAGAATCCTTTGTTTAATGAACGTACGAAACTCATAGAAGTAGATTGCCATTTCACATGAGACAAAGTTCTTGAAGGTTTAATTCAATTAACATATCTTCCTACCAAGCATCAGCTCGCAGATATCCTAACTTGGACAGTTCCATCATCACAGTTAAAAATTTTGTTTACTAAGTTGGGATTGGTACCGTCTTTTAGGGGAGAGCACGGATCGGATCGGATTTATGGTAAAACCGAAACCGAAACCGAAACTCTTCTGGTTTTAAAATCTAAAACCGAAACCGCAACCGAAACCGGCGGTTCTGTTTCGGATTCAAAAATGTCGGATCGGATGCAATCGGTTCGGTTTCGGTTTTAAACCCGTCTCAAATAAAAATGACAAAATGAATACGATTACAAGATTTTTTTTCCCGAAATAGCATACAAAGTTTTTGCAGATGGAGTATGCTAAAAACAAAAATGTGACCATAAGATGGACATAAAGGTTTACTAATACCGCGCATCAAGTGGAACAATTCTGCTGCACAGCTGATAACACTTCAACGAAGTCTACTATTTTACAGATGGAGTATGCTATTCAGACTTTCTAGAAGTTTCAAAAGCTAGATAAAGCATTTCATCCTTGCTACTCAAGTAGTCTATAGAATGCATTCAAAGTACATAGCTATATTCTAGTGCTATTTCTTTTGGAATACAACATACTTTGATGCATCAACAGCAAAGATCACATACTAAACATTTCAGAATTAAGCTCGCTGTTAATTCAACAGAAAAGAACCAACTTAAAGTACTGGTTGGATTGTTAATAATGTCATTGACTGTTCAACAGAAAAGAACCAACCACCCATTTCTATTTTTTAGCAGTTATATTTCAAAAAATATGTGTATATATTAATTAATTATATATATATATATATATATATATATATAATCGATTTATTTATTTTAATCGGATCGGATTCGGGTTTTGTCGGATCGGATTTGACAAGAAACCGAAACCGCATAATCGGATTCGGATTCGGTTTTTAATTTTTCGGTTTCGGTTTCAGATCGGATTTATACGGATCGGTTTTTAGCGGTTTTTAGCGGATTCGGATTCGGATTCGGATTTTTTCGGATTTTTGCTCAGCCCTACCGTCTTTAATAACAACCACTTCCAACTTGAGGGAGGCTATTGGAGTAATATCCAGTCCATCTAAGCAACTTCCAGCTCAACATATATTGCCAGATCATCCACCTTTGATAGCTGTTATATTTGTAATTGTTTTTCCCGCCTTAGTTAGCAACTAACAGAGCTAGATTAGAGTTGTATATATAAGCTTGTACAGACACATTGTATATTCTTCTTCATTCAATTAATTCCAGAATATACAGAGTTTTCATTTCACAGAAATTAACATACACTATATATATTAAAATTTAAAACTATATTTGGAAAAAAAACAATTTAACTCGATTTGGTCTAATTTTAAAAAATCCCACTTTTTAAAACTTTGATAAAACCCGATTCATCAAACTTTTTGTGCATGCATACAAGGTCTTTTGTAGTGATCTTTAGATTGTAAATTAAAGTATTGTTGGTCTACCATGTTGTGTTTTAGGTAATTTTAAATTGACAGTAAAACAAGCCAACATATGTGATCGTTTTGGGTTTATGAAATTGATTGAAATTATCGGAGGATAAGGCTAATCGAAAGTTCCTCGCCTTTAAAGCAAATTCCGGTCACCTCTATCCTTTTATGTCATTGAACATTTTATCATAGTTTGTCATGCTAACTCATGTTCTTTACAATCTAAATCATACTGCAAAAATATTTCAATCTTGGTATTAATGAAAAATACCATAAAACCTTCACGAGTATCTCTTTTAATTTTTCTTCTTTTTTATCTTGGTATTGTTTTTGTTTTCCAACTCCTAGCTATATCTCTTTATTGTTTTTCACCTCATCTTTTAATTTTTTTTGTTCATAATTTTAATATTATAAATACTTTTTTCTTAAATAAATTATGAATACTTCTTACTCTTACACAATAAATTCAACTGTTCATGATATACTTAAAACTTTTTTTTATTTTATTTTGTTTACAATTAAAATAATATATTTTAAATTTAAAATTATGATGTAAGATGCCCCTAAAATTATTTTCGGCATCGGTCAACGATGATATATGTGACAAACTATCACATCTTCAACTTCTATTCTCATGCAAAAAATATCAGGGATCGACACATTGGACTGCTAGAATGCTCGAGTGCCATGATCTTGATAACTAAAATTAAGCTCCTAAAACGAAAGAAAATACAGGAAAGTAAATGCAGCACAAGAAAAGATAAACTAAAACATTAATTTCATTTAATAGCTATAAAATGAAGAAGAAAGAACATTATATATGCATTAACCCCTAGTGACTAAATCATTGGGCCGGACCAAAACTTATAACCCGAATCTATACTTGACCCAGTCATAATTATTTGGCTCAACATTGTCACATAGCTCTCGAATTGTGACATATTCCAATCCTTTAAAACATCCTTGTCCTTAAGGATGTAATTTAAAGAAAGCTTGTATTCAGCTTTCACCAGTGCTTGCATGTAGCTGCTGTAGACCTTCTCATCGAAAGTAAAATTTTTTAGCAACCCAGTAACAAGAACATACATATTAAAATTCAACCTGAACCAACTACTAATAGGATTATTGGACTCCTTCCTGTTAACTGTCATTTCAGGAGAATTCTTATTGCACTCTGGCTCTACAACTTTACTGCTGATACCGAAAGTTTCCTTTGTAATTACTTCATATTTAAGTGCCACATCAAGAGGAAATTTATCCTTGACCTTCTGATTTGTTGCCGGGAAGTCAGCAATGGACACCTGCTAAGGTGACATCATATTTAGTAATAAACCACTCTGAGTGCTACAGAATTCCGAGTGGAATCTTTAAAAACCAATTAACCAACCAGGTCTCTGCATTTCCTCAAGAATATGCCCAAGCATCACATTCGGAACACAGCCTTTTCCCCAAAGAGTATTTTTCTTAAGTGCTTGAATCTTCACTACATAAACAGGCTCCACAAGACTAATTCTTGTACTTAGATGCAGTGCATAAATAACTCTCAGCAATTAGGATAATCAAGCCAGTCACTCTAACAATAACATCACTGTGTAGCATATTGTAAGATATTCTATTAAATTGCACTCCATTTAAATTTAATATAACTGTAACTAAATGACTCGTGGTAGACTTCCACATGCAGTGCTCATCATCGTCACATTTGATCCTGACAATAGCTTTACTTACAACAAAATCAGCAAGGTGGAAACCAATGTCCATTGGCTCAACTACATTAACATGATCAGTTGCAGCCTGCAACAGCTCTAAAATTTATTCATCTTAGAATGTTTCATCATTATCAAATTGTTCATGAAAACTATATAACTGTCACTACAAGCATTATATAAATGATAAAAAACTGCCCTTTGTTCAAACCATCCTTGGCCGCAAGGCGAACACGATAAAGTTCTAGACGATTCCTTGGCAACTAACCCGTGTGATTTCCACAAGTATATATACTTCATTTCGATTGTTAGTACACTCACTACTTATCTGGCGGTAAAAAACTGATTTTCCACATTTTTTCTTATGTCTTGGCAACTTAATAAATGCATTTCTTTTTTTTTTTTCAACCTACTTGCAAGTGCCCATCTGGCCATAAAATGCAACATTTCGGACTCAGATGGGGTATATGGGTGCACCAGAACCAATGGCTTCGTGTCATGTAATGTTCGGATAACACCAAAGAGATGGAAGGTGAGAGTCCAAAGAGCTTTAACGATACTCTTATAGAAATTTTTAGTCACAGACCTGGCTAATTTTAATGTTGTTGAGTTAGGCTTTATGCCTTCTGAACCCATATGACCAAGAAAATATAAACTAATAGCATCATTTGGTGGTGCATCATTAAGCTTCAAGCAACAGTAGAACTTTAAGCTATCTGTACTTTGACTTCTCAATGAAACTACAATTATCACTGCAATGAAATAAAAACAGGTTCTGGCACCTTTTTGAAATTAAATGCAGTGCACTCATTTTCACAGCATATCTAAACCAACATGAATTCGATAAGGCCATTCAATCCAAAACCAACATCTATTGCAAATCTTTGTATCCCATCATGTATCCATATTTCTGTCAGCAACTCTACCCTTACTATTTGACACATTCTTGCCATTAATGTATTACATGACTTTGATTTCTTCGCTGGCATCCCTTGAGACTCTCAATTGCTTAACAAACAAGTCCCCTTGTTGTGTAAGCCATTATCAATTCTTTATCAAGTGACTTCAAATCAATTTCTGATATCCTACTTTCAACAATAACCTCAACCTTATCATACTCGTCCTCGTGTAGCTTATAACACATTATTTTACCTACACCGTCGCACTCCACTAAATTCCTCTAAAGCTTATTGTTAAACAATTTACATCCTCTTGTATTACCATATGCAATTACCAGCCCAAACAAATTCATCATCCTAGCAACCTTATCCTTAACAGGCCATCCATCAATTTCCATCGCTGCATGCACCATACATTTATAAGGCCGAAAGAACTCCAGATCAAAAATTTTAACGTTACCCGGCCTCTTGTTTCATCATATTGAACTTTATTCCATTCCGTAAGACTCCTTTTCCTACGATCCTTTTCATCTTTATGAAGCTTGTAAATCCCAACCTTTTTTCTCAAAGCTTGCGTCAAATACATGAGCTGCATTTATCATATTCCTACAACTAACATAGAATTATTCATGAACTGTACCGTATTCATTATCATGAAGATTATAAACCATTTACTTATCATACTTAGTAAGTTAATTGCTCAAAACTGGTGTCAAAGCTCTCTTAATTGACTTGATATGAAAAACAACAAAGTTATGGGCATGTGAAGTCATTTATGGAATTTGGACATCATATACCTTCCCAGTAATTTCATTAAACGTTTGAGGGGCAAATTTTGCAGGTTGTGACGCCTCCATATTATCAACAATTAATTTCTAGACTCTACTCTTATTAGCTAGATAACCAAAAACTGTAACAAGAGTAAGTGTAGTTGAGGATGGATTTACAAAATTTGAGGACATCTCCTTAATTGGATTTGACAAATCAGCAAGGCTCTTCTACATTTTCCCAATTGTTTCAATGATTTTCCCAAATGTTGTTCGCGAATGGTTCACGAACGGTTCACTGAACAACTCATGAACATGTCTCATGAGTTTGCTCACGAACTTTAACTTCGAATAACTCATTAACCTTGTTCATGAGCTCGTTCAGGAAATTGAAATAACAAAAAAATCTTAAATATTTGAGAAACATATTCTTATTAGAAACTTGTAATCTACTTAAAAGTTGACTTATTTTTTTTAAATCATAAAAAAATATTGATTTTTGTTTACAAAATAATATAAATTAAGTTAAATCTGTGTATTGTAAACCTAAATTATTATCATTACTATCATCATGATCATACAGAATTATTAATCTTTTTTTCATAAAATTTATAAAATATCATTCATACAAAAATTTTAGTCTTCTTACATATAAACTACAATCTTATAAGTAAATTTTGACATTTATACATTTATTATATTATCACCTGATATTTAATAAATTCTAATTTCAAATTTATAGGAAAAAAATATTAATGTAATTGTTGTGTTAAAATAACTCATTTTAGTCTTTAAATTACACATTTGCATGTATGGTAAGTTATTTTATTTTTAAATTTTACACAATCACTAAGATATATTATTATCATTTTATCTATTAAAGTAGTATAAATAAATTCATACATCACTAATTTTTAATATTAAAATTTAGCACTTAAAATAATGTAATATTTAATTTGATAACATATTATGAAAAATATAAACTAGTTATACTAATTGCAAGATTGTTGTTGTTCTTATTATTATTATTATTATTATTATTATTATTATTATTATTATTATTATTATTATTATTATTATTATTATTATTATTATTATTATTAAAATTAATCAAAATTATAAAAATAAATAATTATAATATCTAGCATAACATATAAGATATTCTAATTGATGGTGTACAATTAATAAGAGTTTCGAGAATAAGAGTTTCGAGAGTATATTCTAATCAAACATATTTTATATATACTAGATTATTAAACGAATTTGTTTAAGAACCACTAATGAATTCGTATACCGAGCATGTTAACGACACGAACATGTTCACGAGCATGTTAATCGTTCTTGTTCGCGAGCTATCGAATCGAACTTTACCATGATCAAGTTCAACTCGATAAATCGATCTTAGAAATACCGAAAACGATATGTTTTTGGTTACATAAAGTAAAAGGATCAGTAATTGCTATCCTTCGCATATTCATTGTGTGTCCATTTTCATCAACTATGGTGTGGTGCGTGATCTACATTCTGCTCCATTTTGCGGTGCAGTGATGTTAAAAATCTTTTCTTGCTAGTTCCAAACATTCTTCAAGCGGCAATACTAAATTTAGATTAGTTGCCCTGTATAAAGCACAAATGATTGGTTATTTTTATCCCAAATGAATAAAATAAAATGTCTGTATAAGAAAATTAAATGTTGTTCTACCATACTACTAGAAAAGGTTGTATTTTAATTACAGAAGTCTAAATTATGAACCAAAAAATACAGTTTACTTAATTTATCACCATTTATAAGCAATCTTTGGCTAAGGTTATCCGTCTAATAATTTATTGGTAATTAAGGATCTATGAGAACCAAGAAATTATTTGTGTTTCACTCTCATTTATCCTCCTTCAAAAACCGCAATTTAAGGTACCATCTTCCTTTTTGGAATCCATTAGATGGAATCTCAAAAAGTTATAAATACGGTTTTGCATCAACCAAAAAACAGAAAATTCTACTTATTTGTAAATATGTACCAACAAGAAAATTATAGAATCATGTCACTGAAATTATTTGTAATTCCTCTAATAACCGTTTTTCTTGCCTTTCAATTGCAACAAACCGATGCTACATTTCTAGTTGAGAGCGCGACAGGCAAGGCACTTATTCAATCAGCATGTAGCGCCTGTGATTCGCCACCTGCTTGTTACGCGGTTCTTAATCCCATTGCCAATAATCCCAATTTGAATCCTACTGATATTTGTACAGTGGCCTTGCAAGCAGCGCAAAATGTTGCAAAGATAACATATGGTATGCTCAACGCATCAGCCTCGTTGACTATTCAAATAACTCGAAATCCAGCTGTGCAACAAAGCATCAGGTTTTGCACCCAAGAATATGCACAGGTGCTAGACCAAGTGGAGAAAGCTGCAAATGCATTGATTAAGAAGGTTGATGAGGATAAAGTTCCAGAATTTCTAAACACGGCCATTGGTGCTATAGCAAAATGTGATGCAAGTGCCGTAAAAGTTGCTAATTCGGCAGTGCATATAACTACTAAGAATGTGGATTGTTCGAAAATGTTAAAGAATGCATTAGGCATTTATAAAGTTTTTTCTGAATATATTGAGAACCCTAGTCATGACCCTAAACAGATTACAGGTTCTGTAGTTGGTAATGTGGGTGGAAAATTTGATTTCAATGCTGGTGTTGGCGGTGGTGGTGGTGCTGGTGTTGGCGGTGGAGATGGTGGTGGAATTGGTGGTGATGGTGGTATTGGTGGTGGTGGTGATGGTATCATTGGTCTATCAGCCCCAACAAGGAGTCCAATACCCAAAGGTGGTGCTTCAAATAATATGAAATTTTCATTCGCAAAAAGCGGTGATTTCAGAAAAGAGTTCTCAGCATCTAGCAATGGTAATGGGCAGTCCCAATCAGAGAGTCAGAGCACCAACAGCGGAAGCAAACCTTCAGAGATTAGTAAAAATATGAAATTTGAGGGTCTTGGCTTGGGCTTTGGGAAACGTATTCAAGGATTGTTAAATCCCGATTCTCAAAACTTAGACAGCGTAAGCAGTGCAGGTGCACCACAAAGTGGAAACACACCTCCACAGATTAGTACTAATATGAAATTTGAAGGACTGGGCTTGGGATTTGGAGAACGTATTAAAGGAATGTTAAACCCCGATTCTCAAAACATAGACAGTGGAAGCAGTGCTGGTGCACCACAAAGTGGAAACACACCTCCACATGGACTGGGCTTGGGATTTGGAGAACGTATTAAAGGAATGTTAAACCCCGATTCTCAAAACTTAGACAGTGAAAGCAGTGCAGGCGCACCACAAAGTGGTAACACACCTCCACAGATTAGTACTAATATGAAATTTGAAGGACTGGGCTTGGGATTTGGAGAACGTATTAAAGGAATGTTAAACCCCGATTCTCAAAACTTAGACAGTGCTAGCAGTGCTGGTGCACCACAAAGTGGAAACACACCTCCACATGGACTGGGCTTGGGATTTGGAGAACGTATTAAAGGAATGTTAAACCCCGATTCTCAAAACTTAGACAGTGAAAGTAGTGTAGGTGCACCACAAAGTGGAAACACACCTCCACAGATTAGTACTAATATGAAATTTGAAGGACTGGGCTTGGGATTTGGACAACGTATTAAAGGAATGTTAAACCCCAATTCTAAAAACTTAGACACTGGAAGCAGTGCTGGTGCACCACAAAGTGGAGACACACCTCCACAGATTAGTACCTTGGGATTTGGAGAACGTATTAAAGGAATGTTAAACCCCGATTCTCAAAACTTAGACAGTGGAAGCAGTGCAGGTGCACCACAAAGTGGAAACATACCTCCACGAATTAGTACTAATATGAAATTTGAAGGACTGGGCTTAGGATTCGGAGAACGTATTAAGGAAATGTTAAACCCCGATTCTCAAAACATAGATAGTGGAAGCAGTGAAGAGGCACCACAAAGTGTAAACACACCTCCGGAGATTAGTACTAATATGAAATTTGAAGGACTGGGCTTGGGATTTGGAGAACGTATTAAAGGAATGTTAAATCCTGATTCTCAGAACTTAGACAGTGGAAGCAGTGCAGGTGCACCACAAAGTGGAAACACACCTCCACAGATTAGTACTGATACAAAATTTGAAGGACTGGGCTTGGGATTTGGAGAACGTATTAAAGGATATTTCCAGCCTGATTCTTCGAACACAGGCAGTGGAAGTAGCGAAAATCCATCACAAACTGGAAGCAACGTAGGTGCACCACAAATTGGAAGTCCACCTTCTCCCATTAGTACAAATATGAAATTTGAAGGTCTTGGTTTGGGCTTGGGGCAACGTTTTAAAGGTCTTTTTAACCCTGGCTCTCAAAACACAGACAGCGGAAGCAGTGCAGGTGCACCACAAACTGGTAGCCCACCTTTAAAAACTAGTTCTAACATGAAATATGAAGAAACATTGGGCTTCGGATTCGGGAAACGTATTAAAGGATTTCTAACCACAGATCCTGAAACCGCAGACAGTGAATTCAATGCAGGTGAACGACAGAGTGGAAGCATTGCTGGTCCACCAGTCAATACTGGTCTGAAGTTCTCGCTATCTGGTTTTGCCAAAAGCTTTACGTCAGGAAAAAAAAATAAAGAACACAAGGGGACTGGTAGTCCAAGTCCTGCCCCAGCAACTGCTCCAAGTAGCAAGGGTAGTTTAACACCACCTAGCCCCCCTGTTGACAGTGATGCATCTTCCCCTGATGATGCTGCAAACTCATACACAGATGATGATCTTAATGATGGAAATGATAGCCCAACACCATCGCCTTCAGGCAATAATGTGAACGAGGTTAGCTTAAAATACTCTCTCTCACACCTCATTCCAGATACCTAAACTCGAAAATACGTTGTGATTTGAAAGTTGGAACTTCTTGTAACAAATTTCCCTCAAGATTCCTACATCATGCCAAATTTATTTGTATTGAGTTACGATTAATTTGTAGAACTTATACTTTGATGGTGCGTCATGTATATATGTACAGGAATTGGCGCAATTGTCAAAACAAGTTGTAGATTACAATCAAATGTATATATGTAGAGCAATTTGCGCAATCCTCTAGACATGTTGTAGATTACAATTATTTGTGTTTCATTGTAAATGTACCTAAATGTTCTTCATTGTATTGTGCAAAGTGTAGTGGCATGGTTTTTTTTTCTTGTAAACAACATAAATTTAAAGACACAAACATTATGTTAATATTTTTTTATTCAAGTTGAAAATTTGGTTTTATTTGTATATCAAAAAACTTATGATCATTTTCTTATAAGCTGTGGAAATTACATTTCTCAAACTATTCCCTGAAATTCGCACATTATAATATTTCTCAAGGTAGGATTGAAGATAGATTTTCCAATTTGATTGTAAGGGAAGCAGTTGAACAAAAGAGAGTTGAAATACATCTTGAATAAAGGAACAAGTGATGGTCTAGTCTAGTAAGGTAGGTGTGCTAGATGTCTAACCAAGAGTCTAGACAATGTGTCTACAAATCCCTGATTATAGGGAAGAACCGGCACACAGGTCTTGGAGATCAAGAAACCTAGATGAGTTAGTGTTCTTATCTTAAAATCTCTTCTGGAAAGATGCCATTATTATGTAAAGTTGTCACTATGGCCAAAAAATCAGTTACAATCTAAGAACTTCACCGATGAAGCATTGACCCTACCCATACCCATAGGAGTGAACACTATTTTCTTCGAGCTGTCTCCCTAATTTTGCAGCAACAACTATAGAATGATAAGCATGCATGGAAACACTAGGGCGTAAATGCATTTATTTAAACCAAAGCATAATAAGTAGTATTAAAGCATCTCTAAAGATGTTGCCAAGAGCTCACCAACATTGATGCAACCAATATAAATGAAAATAGGCAACTTCCCAAACCAGCTAAAACTCGATCGTATAATTGTCTAAAAGTATTAAAGTATGTAGGATTATATCCATTTTACTTATTCTTGAAGTAATTTTTTTTTAAATAATTGAATTGCAGAAGATAAACATACAGTGTATAGGAGTTACGATACTTTAATAGTTCATATGTCCAAATTAAACATAAAAATTGTGTCATCCTTTTGTGTCGCATTTTTTCACTAAAAGTTCAAATACAAACACCATAGTAAATAAACTTGTTTTGTGTCGCTCAAATCGCTAGTCATATTTTTGTATCGTATTTTTTGTTTTGTACGAAGCATGGTTGGTTGTAAAATTTTTAATTACATTTTGTTGTTAAAGTTTAATGTTATATATATTTTTTATTATTAAAATAATTTTTTACTTTTATAAATCTCATGTATATGAATATTATTGTAATTGTTAATTTTGAATTGTTACTTTAAAATATATATGTAAATATATAAATATTATAGAAAATTTGTTTTTTTAACTTTTATTTAATCGAAAAAGTAAAATTTATCTAATCATATAGACTGTTTTTCGATTTTTATACAAAATTTTCTATATTGTAAGTGTTTTCCAGATTTTGTGTAATTTTTTACTATAGAACTTATTACTCGTGTGATACACAGATGTTTTTTTTAATATTTTTTGTTTTATTACCCATATTTTTCATATATATTTTTAATTAGTAGGAAAATTAATATAAAATATAATAAAATATTATAATACATGTTTGATAATATTTTTAACGATAGTGTTTTAATTAATAATATCTTATTGATGGGAATTGAATCTTAAACTCGTGAGAGTAGTTTATAAAATATATATACCTTTAAGAGTAATTTAAATATTAGAAAAGGAATATTCTTTTAACATTAGATCCAACGATTCTCATTTATTTATCTTAAAATCTAATAGTTGTTATTGAATGTACGAAAAAAAGTGTACCAAAGCGACAACCAAATATATCCTAGTTTTTTTATAATATTATAGTATAGATAACTAACTTGAATTTGCAAAGCACGAGTTTTTCTAATATTATATAATTTTTATTAATTTATATTGATAATTTTAAGATACAAATTTTATAGATCTAAAATTTTTAAATGAAGCGATTTAATTACAATAATTATATATGTGATTCCCGTTATATTTTTAGACAAAAGAGAAATTTTAATTAAAAAAGATGGAAAAGATAATACGTTTTATATTAAAACGGTAAGCGATTAGTTATTAGTAATTACAATATTTTATTAAATAGAAAATGTAACGTTTTTTAGCTGAAAAGAAATTAGTTTGGTATTATTAATTATAATATCATTAATAATATTTTTAAATAGAATTGCCCGTCCTATTTTTTAAAAGAAAAGAAATTGAAAAAATATAAAAGAAAATGTGTTTTACTTGAAAATAGAAGTTGTTAGGTCCGTTAAGATTGTAGAAGGGGGGTTGAATACAATCTATACCTTGTTAACAAAATTTGTCCGTTAAATAAAATTTAGTTTAGACAAATTTGTGCGGAATTAATTGAAACAAAATTCAAGTTAAATATAACGATATATTAAACTTGACGGTTGTTACAAAATCAGTACAGAGTATTATCACGTTAATAAAAATAAATTAAAAAATTCGACATGAACTTTTCTAATTTAGATAATAAAAATCGAGATAAGAACTAGGAAACTTAATTCGCTAGTAGCAAGAGAATCACAAATAATTAAGTTCTAACGGATACAATTTTTGAAAAAAAGAACTTAAGAATTTATAGCAATTTAAATCTTCTAGGTTGAGCTTTAAAGATGAAAGAGATGAGAGGTTTTTGTCTTCTATATCTTTCAAGTTTGTATGTCTCGTGTCTATAAAGTGAGCCGCCTGCTTTGATATTTATAAAACAAGTCTGAAGCTTCTGCCTATTCTGTTGACATATAACATTGGAAAGAGTCAAGGTGACTCTTCCTAGTGTTAATCAGAATGTCGGGAAGAGTCAGAACAGGCTTGGCAAGAGTCAGCTTCTTCATTCAGCAAGAGTCAGCACTTGAACTGGAAAGAGTCAGTAATCAGCTTTGTACTGTAAGGAGTCAGGATGACTCTTCCTAGTAGTAATCAGCTTTGTACTGCAAGGAGTCAGGATGACTCTTCCTAGTAGTAATCAACTTTGTATTACAAGGAGTCAGGATGACTCTTCCTAGTAGTAATCAGCTTTGTACTAGAAAGAGTTAGCTTTAAATTACTCTAGAATTAATCAGAATTAACTCTAGCAAGAGTCAGACTTACTAAGAGTTATATTTGACTCTTTTTAGCTTGTATTTTAATACTTTGACTTAATCAATAATTCTAATGTTAATTAACTTAATATAATTAATTTATTGAATAAATTAATTCTTAGTAGAATTAATTAATTAAATCAATCAATCATTAATTTTAGTTAATTAATAAAAGAATTATTATTAATTCTAGATAGCCAAAAACTCTTCTGAACCACTGTAAAATATAAGGAGCAACCACTGAATAATTTGATGAAGCTTGATGCACTGTCTAGTTCATAAGCTACTATCTTCAATGATTGTTATTCATTCTTGACTTTAAATATGTGGTTCTTTTTCTCTTCTCATCTCTATTCAAATCTTCTGTACTGATACTGTCTTCACAGAATTCTCTGTCACTTTAAATAAATCCACTTGCTTCAATACCACACTGAGGCTTGATCAGTAAACTGAATTTTCTTCCAGAGTAAAACATCAAAACTATAGATTGACTTGTTGATTTTTCTTCTGACAGATAGCATCTTCTGAGATTCCTGTGACAGTTAATATTATTTACTTATTACAATCTAATATAAGTTGAGTTTAATCCTCGAACTACAAATAGGCTATGTCATATGCCTTTCAATCTCCCCCTATTTGTTTGTTAGAAAATAACAAGCAAATGCCTAGAGGATAACTCAACTAACTCAACTTAAACTAGTAAATGATAAAACATTAATAGCAAGTAAATAATGAAAAAGTTCTGGTATTTATAACAATTTCCAGATTCAAACAAAAAGATAAATACAAGATAGATGATCCTCTAGCCTGATCATATTAAACATTATCCTATCTTGATCTATCTAGCTCTAAAGATATTACATGTAGAGCTGATCTTCATTTCTGATTGTCTTCCTTCCATATTTCTCCATCTTCTGGTTCTTCTATTTCTGGCAGATTTTTGTGCAATTCTACATCAACTAGTAGCTCTCTCCTTGATGAAAACCTTGTAGGAAGGACTAGTGGAATTCCAAGTGCCTTTCTCAATTGACCCTTGAATTTCTCATAATCCTTCAGTTTGACCTCTGCATAGGATTGAATATGATCTGCAATTTCTAACTTTTCAGGAGTTGTAAATCCTTGATTTCTCAGAGATGCTCAATATAGACTAAATGCCTGGCAGAATGTGTGAACAATTCATCATTCTGAAGATTGATTGTATGAAGTAGCTCACCTTTAAGGAATTTTAATTGTCTAGGCAATTCAACTATTTCTGGACCAGCTCTTTCAACAAACTCTTTAAGTTTTTCATGAAGTAGCACACCCAACTCAGAAGGATCTCTCACCTTCGGCCTAAGAACCCAAAGCTCTGTCAGTGATCTATCATAAAAGAACTAAATAGACACTCTCTGTGATCCAAAATTATGACAATCAACAAAAATTACTAGCTCATCAGTTCTTGGTTCAAATCCAGTTGCTATCCTGACAACTTCTGTGTTGAGTATTGAATACAGTAAAAGAATACAGAGGGGGGGGTGAATGGATTCTTGAACTTTTCTTCGTTCTTGAATCTTTGCAGCAAGATATATGTTGAGTGTGTGAGATATGTAAGTGCGGATAACAAAGACAAACACAACACAATATTACTTTAATCTAATATTTTATTAGATAAAGATTTTGCTACAATCTGTGAATACAAATGATAGTATTCTCAGCTTCGTTTTTCTCAGAGAGATATTTCTTCTGATGTATATGAAAATCTTATCTCTAAAAACTTCTTTGTAGGCTTTCCAATGTGCTTTATAGTACATAGTCAAATAAAGCGTCTTGGCTTGTTGCAGGTTTCTGACTTGTACAATTCTTCAGTATTTTGTTTCCAAGAATGTATTCGAGAAGTGGCTAAGTGATTGATTCGAGAACTCGAATTGACTTAATCGATAACTCTGAGTTCTCGAATAGTGTTATATTGACATATCGAATCACTTCTCCAATAGCTCTTTTCTCTGGGACTCCTTGAGATATCGAATAGAGCATTTTGACATATCGAATCCCTGAGATATCGAATAGCTTCTTTAGTCCTTGAGATATCGAATAGAGCATTGACTTGTTGACTCTTAGAGAACTCGAATGATGCTTTGACTTGTTGACTCCATGAGTTCTCGAATAGAGTAATAGACATATCGAATCTCTGAGATATCGAATGAGATATCTAACAGTGTATTCAGAGATATCGAATAGTGTCTTCTGAGATATCGAATCTCTGACTTCTCGAATGCTAGACTTCTCGAATAGACAAATGTACTTCTCGAATTGGTACTTAGGCAAATTCTTCATTTCTTCAAATCCCAACTGTGATTATTTGGCAGTCTTTATCTCCTTGCTTGAGGTATGAACCTTGGAACTTCTTTCAAGCATTATTCTTGACTTTATAAGTACAGTTACATAACTAGGATTTGATGCCTATAACAAGTATAGAACAAATAGAAACTCTACAACTAGAGGTTCCCTCAGTTAAGAGGTCATGTAGGTAATGCATAGCATTACACATACTTAGGCTTGTTATTAGATGTATTCAGACATGCCTCTGTGACTAACAATCTCCTCCAAATTGTGAGTAAGACCCTTAGTCACAATTTCATGTCTGATAACAAGCCTAACATACATAAAGATAAAACTTGACAGTGCATGTATGAATTTTGATTAGCAATGTGGATAGAACTACAGGGTGAGTAATCATACAGGCTATGATGAAGTACTATCCATTGTCATTTGTTTCCCTTTCCATAGCTTTGGCTTGCAAATCATCATATGCTTTCTGTCTTCTTTCTTTTTCCTTCCTTGTATTCTCATCCATAGCTTTTATTATTTCTGCCATAGCATCCAATTCTTCAAGCAAAATTGAGTCTTTGAAATCTTCAAGTACTGGTTTCAGAATGTTTGCAGGATAGTGGTTGAGTAGATTCCTTCTGATGTGGACCTGATCCCCATTTCTCCTCCTATACTTCACCACATAGGGGTTAAACTGAACTCTACCCAATCCCTTTGCCCTTAGATTTTCTGCTTCAATCTCCAGTCTCTCAATTTCTTTCTCCCTTGCTAGCCATATCTCAAGACACTCTTTTCTGATTCTCTCCTCATGATCTCTCTTCATCTTCACAAAATCAATTAGCTCCAGCTTCCATACTCTTTCCACTTTATCTTCTGAGCTCAACAATGCAATGATTCTTTCTATGTCATGTAGCTTGCCCCAGTGTTGACATCCTCCTTGTTTGAATTTCTCCTCCCTTCCATCAGTATATTTGATCTCAAGGCAGTTATCAACAATGGCAACATGGTAGATTCTTTGAGCTTGTAAGAATTGCAGTTGGTCTTCATCAAAATCTTCATCTAGTGGTTAGAGTTTTAAGCCTGGATAGATTGTCAGAGTCCTTGATTTGGATAGCTTTGGTTTCCTTGCAGCTTGTTTGAATTTGATCCTTTTAACATGGTTGTCTGGCAGTAGCATGTGACCTTTGTTTGTGGACCATTGTAGTATTCCATTAGCAGTTTGCTTTTTGAAATATACAGATGGTTTCTTGACTTGAATCTTCTTCTCTTCTTGAGGTGGCAAGACAGTTGTAGAAGCCATAGATGTAGATTTTGGTAGGTCACTACTAACAGTATTCACCCTAGACTTAGAGTCTTGTGATGTGGTGAGGTTACTGTCAGCAATGCCTAAGGCTTGCTGTCTTCCACGCTTCCTCTCAGAGACTTTACCTTGGTCATCATCATTCTTCTTCTCCTTACCATCCTTCTTCTTCTTTTTATCTTCATCACCCTTATCACTCCTGTGATGCCTTCTCCTTCCATCACTTTTGTCTCCATCCTTGTCTTGATCACCATCCTTGCTAGGGTTGAACTTAGTAGATTCAGGTACAATACCAGTTGCAATGTATGACCTGAGATAAGATATAGCTTCCAATTCTTCTGCTGTTCTTAAACCCTTCTTCTTGTTCAGCTGCTTAATGATGGCAATAATGAGAGATTTGTTCAGAGGAATTAGATGCTTAGGGATGACCAGCTGCTTGATATCATCAATTCTTGTTGCAGCCTGATAGATGATGGTTCTAGGATTTGTGAATACTTCAGGAAGCCTTGCTGGTTGACCATCCCTTAACTCTTCAAAGAGACTCTTGTAGTTTTCATCCTTCTTTTCAATCATTCCAAGGAACACATCCACTTCTGAGTGCTTTAGACCCTGTAGAGTGTTAATGGTTAAGTGCCATATCTTATTCTTTCCTACCATCATTATCTCTTTGAGCCATAGGCCGTCAACTCTCCTTGGTACTACAGTGAGAAAGTCAATCTGACTCTTCAAACTCCCATGATATGATAAAGCATCACCAGCCTGTTCTCTTGAAACTTTCAGAAACTCCAAGAATGCATCATCATGATAGACATTTGAGTTTGCAATTTCTTGTAGCTTGGCCTCAGTGACCACCTTCACTTCTACTAGCTTGGCACTCTTAGATATGGAGATTTGAGGTCTGTCAGATAGCATACTCCCTGCAACCACTATGATTGTAATAGATTGCTTTTGACCACTGGAAGTAGTGATGTGCACAGTTGGTAGTGTGACAACTGGCAGAGAAATAGGAGGCTCATCAACTATGTCTTTTCCTTTGCCAGGCACATTAGTTAGAGATTTTGAAGTTCTTTGATGACCACCTTCAATGATTTTGATGCCCTTTACTGGTGGTTTCTCCCCCTTTGTATTTGAATTTCTTGATGTCATCTTCTCCCCCTTAGGCTTGTTGTCAGGCACAGAGGCTGTAGGAGTGACCTTTGGGGTTGAAGATTCGTCAGGTAGAGGGAGACCCATGTGCTTCATCATTGCGGACAACATTGATTGTTGATGCAGGAGAACATCAGCTGTGGTGGTGGCTTGAGTGTTCAACTGCTCAGTAAGAGTTTGTACCTTGTCTGTAAGATGAGCATTAGATTGAGTGAGAGTAGCTACCTCCTGTTCAAGTGCATCTACCTTGCTGAACAATGCAGAGGATTTGAAGCCAGACAGGGATTGTTCTTTGAGTCTCTGCACTTCAAACCTAGACATCTCATGCACAGGGACCTCAGTGACCAGCTTGTCTCCATATTGATTTGCAAAGAGGGTCCTGAGCATGGCATTGGCTTCAGTTGTCTGATCAGTGAGATTTTGGAATTTGTGCCCTAGGCCTGTGACAGCATCCTTGAGAATAGCCAAACCATTGTCCATCTTGGTGCAGGTAGACTTACAGGCTAGAATGTCCTTGACTACAGTCTCCAATTGAAGGAATTTGGAATCAAAAGTCCTCTTTATCTCATGCACCTCCTTGGTTGTGGCTGAATACACTTCATTAACTTCTGTCTTTAGACCTTTGCCAAGGTAGTGTGCAGCCTTCAGAATGCCCTTGTAGCTGTCATTCACTGCTTCATACACATCAGTAGGGGTGAGAGATTTGGCATTGGACCCTAGTGAAGTGATGTATTCTTCTCTGAGGTACTGGAGACCTTCTGAGAGAGAGATGTCATTCTTTCCTTGTATCCAAGCATCTACGTTTCCATCCCTCTCAGTTTCATCTATGATCTTAGCCTTCTGTATTTCTACATCATCTCTGTGGCATAAGAGGATAGCTTCATAGTCTGGATTGGGCATGTCTGCAGTGAGAAGGTGCTGAGCAATCTTTGTGAACTCAGGGATCTGATCCACAATTAAGCTTTGGAGTGCTTCAACCGTCAATTATGGTGGAACAGACCCTGATCCTGAAGCACTGTCATGTTGCACAGGCTTCAGCCATTGAGACATATAGTTAGAGCTAGAGCTAGACAAGCTAGACTCCTCAGTTACAGATGCAACTTCTGTAACCGGATGGAAAGACTCTACTACTGTTGTCTCCACAGGAGTGGGATGAGTTACAACAGTAGTTGACACAGGCACAGAGTCTCTAGTTAAAACTAGTGAATCTTCTGTGTTTTTGATGGTGTCATTAGGAGATGCCCCAGCATGCATTCCCTGACCATCTAAATGTGGTACCTGGGTGGTGAGCAAGGTGTCATGCACCAAGTCACTTGAATCCATTGGCTCATCAAGAGAAAAGAATTCTTGATGATCAATGCCTTGCTACTCAATTGCTTGAGTTGCAGGCTCCAAATAAATATGAGTGGTAGATTCTGGAAGAGAAGTGTGTTGTAGATTAGATTTTGGCAACTCTCCTTGAGAGATAGAAGGAGTTTCAATTGTGATGTGCTCTCCACTCAGTGTTGTGCCAGCCTTATCACTCCCTTGTGCTAACTCTTTACAGATAGGTGCATTGGGGAGGATGCTTGATTCTATAGATGCACCCTGTTGAGAGGATACATCTAGTGAGCTGTGTGCCCCTGATTTTACAACTTCAGCCATCTAGGTGACTGAAGAGGTGGTTTTAGATTTCTTCTTCTTCTTTAGGCTAATGATAGGTGACTCAGGTTCCTCACCTCCTAAACCTAGTTCTACAGCCAAGGCTGCTTCAGTTAAGATGGTTAAAGGTTCAGAAGCAACCTCTTTTCTTTTCTTTTTACTACCATCACCCTTTTGAGAGGATGATGCAATTGGCTCTGTGTTTGGTAGAGTGTTTGTCTGAGAGGGTTGGTTAGCAAGCCTTGGGTTAGCATTGTGTTCTTCTTTCTTAGGCTGTGCTAACTGAGACTTAGACTCAAATATTGGCATGTTGTGGGGGTAAGACCTAAACAAACCCTCCATGTGGGGAGTTATCTTAAGCCTTACATCCACATCATTCCTAGTCTCCAAGTTACCAAAAATAAGTTTGGTCATGGACCTAGGATAGCCTATTTTACTTTTATCTAATCCAGGTAATTCAATCAATGAAGCATTTTTAAAATTAAGTACTGATTGAATAAAGCGGGGAAAGAAAATTTCAGTACCTCTCTTGGCTGTGTTCTTACCAAGTCTCCCATATAGCTCTTGTATGATGAGATGTCCAACATCTATCTTTCTCCCATGATCCCAGGCATAGGCAAGCTGCTGCACAGGTGTACTAATCTGATCAAAGCTCGATTTCCTGGCAGTGAATACATGAAGGAGTGTAGCAAAAAGATAGCTCCATTCCTTTCTCAAGTACCTCCTATTCAGCTTTCCAAGTTTAATAGCCTCTGAGTAGTTGATAAATTCAAAGAATTCTTCCAACTCAGCATCTGTGGCCAGGGAGTCATATGCCTCTTGCTGCAAATCTAAGGCTTGATTCATGTCTACGGTAGTGATAGTAATATCCACGCCTTGAATCTTGCAGTAGACAACATATAAGGTAATAGCATTCTCAAGGGCGATGACCTCCACTGTAGCTGTCCTCCAGAATTGTTCTAATAAGTCTATGTACAGGGTTGGGTTGGCTGATAGTGCACCCTTGATGTAAGATTCAGACAACCATCGAACAAAACACTTAAAATTAGCATTTGGTGCTTCCACATCACTGGTAATTGCGATGAAATTAGTTTGGGATGGCATGGTGAGTTGAGTGTTTGCCATTTGGGTAGAGAAGAAAAGAGAATTAAGGTTGAAGAAGAAATTCGCAGTTAGGGTTTTCAGAGGTTTTAAGAGTTTAGATGCTTGAGAAATCGAACGAAATGAGTTGAACAGTTGTGAAATTGTATATATATGAATAACTTGAGTTGTCGATTAGATATAAGTTTTGTATCGACAAGACAGTCATTCGAGAAGTATAAAACAACTATTCGATAAGTCAAGAAAGGCTTATTCGATATCTCAAGCAGTTTGTAACTCACAGCTGGCAGTTATTTAACTCAGAAAATAATTCTAAGCTAAATAAAATGTGTTTTTATGAGCGAAATGAAATTTTGAATATAAATCCAAAAAGCGATTAAGTGTCAGCGAAAAATTAGCCTTTTCAAATGATTCGATAACTCAAATACAGTATTCGAGAACTCCATCACTAGAGAACTAAAATACTCTATTCGAGAACTCAGAGTGTGCTATTCGATTTCTCCAAAAGACACTATTCGAGAACTCAAGAGGGTTCTAGATAGGCCTATTCGAGAACTCGAGCCATGACAAAACAATGAACCATTCGAGAAGTCTGACTTATCGAACTATACTTTTCACTCATAAAATTCAATTTTCACTATCTTTTAAAATTTACCAGAAATATTCACTGAAGAATATTCTACCAAATTAAATAGTGATTCTCTCAAAATTTCACAGAAATTTCAAGCTAAAGATGTATGATTTTCAACATATGCAGCATTGTGGAATATTTATAAATCATACTCCAGCCAATACTTACTTCAAAAATATTGAGCATTTGATAAAGTAAGTATTTACTGCTGCAACAATCTAGTTGATATATTCCCTTATCCAGAATTTGAAGAATTCAGCATTCCAATCTCACTAACCAACCTTGTGAAGGTGGCTTCATCTAATGGCTTAGTGAATATGTCAGCTAGTTGTTTCTCTGTGGGAACATAATGTAACTCAATGGTTCCATTAGTTGCATGCTCCCTTATGAAGTGATATCTGATGTCAATGTGCTTTGTCCTAGAATGATTGACAAGATTGGAAACTATAGAGATTGCACTTGTGTTGTCACACATGATTGGAATTCTTTCCAACACAAGTCCATAATCTCTAAGTTGGTTTCTGATCCAAAGCACTTGAGCACAGCAACTTCCTGCAGCTATGTACTCAGCTTCAGCTATGGAAGTTGACACAGATTGTTGTTTCTTGCTGTACCAAGAGACTAACCTTTGTCCAAGAAACTGGCAGCTACCTGAGGTGCTTTTCCTATCCACTCTGCATCCAGCATAATCAGCATCAGAATAACCAACCAGATTGAACCCTGTGTCCTTAGGATACCATAACCCCAAGTTTGGTGTGCCCTTCAGATATCTGAAAATCCTCTTTATTGCTATCATATGTGATTCCTTTGGATTTGATTGAAACCTTGCACACAAGCATGTTGCAAACATGATGTCTGGCCTACTAGCAGTGAGGTAGAGTAGAGAACCAACCATGCCTCTGTAGATTGAGATATCTACCTTCTTGCCCTTAACATCTTCATCTAACTTGGTGGCAGTGGCCATGGGTGTCTTTGCAGGGGAGCATTCTTCTAAGTCAAATTTCTTCAATAGATCCTTGATGTATTTGGTTTGACTTATAAAAATGCCATCCTTCTTTTGACTCACTTGCAGCCCGAGAAAGAATGTTAATTCTCCCATCATACTCATCTCATATCTGCTCTGCATGAGCTTAGAGAATTTCTCACATAGCTTCTCATTTGTAGAGCCAAATATGATATCATCCACATAGATTTGAACTAAGATAATATCATCACTATGTTTCTTGTAAAACAGTGTCTTGTCCAGTGTGCCTCTAGTGAATTGATTCTCCAGTAGAAATTGTAACAATGTGTCATACCATGCCCTAGGAGCTTGCATAAGTCCATACAATGCTTTAAGCAATCTGTAGACAAAGTGAGGGAATTGTGGATCCTCAAAGCCATGTGGATGTAGCACATATACTTCTTCTTCCAACTCCCCATTCAGAAATGCACTCTTGACATCCATTTGATAAACCTTGAAATTAGAATGTGCAGCAAATGCCAAGAAAATTCTGATGGCCTGTAGTCTAGCAACAGGGGCAAAAGTCTCATCATAGTCAATGCCTTCCTGTTGAGAATATCCTTTTGCAACCAACATTGCTTTGTTTCTTATGACTACACCATTTTCATCCATCTTATTCCTTAGAACCAATTTTGTCCCAACAATGGTTCTATCCTTTGGTGCAGACACAAGTTCCCATACTTTGCTTCTTTCAAATTGGTTTAGCTTCTCTTGCATAGCAATTATCCAATCAGGATCCAACAATGCATCATCAAGTTTCTTAGGCTCAACTTGGGATAGAAAGCAACCATAGAGACATTCATTTAGAGTTGCTCTCCTTGTCCTCACTCCTGTATTTGGATCTCCAATTATCTGATCTGCAGTATGTGATCTATCCCATTTCCTTGTATGTTCAGATTGATTTTTCAACCTTGATGTTGCTTCATCATCCAGATCATGATCATTTACATTTCCTCCCCCTGTGAAGTTGCCACTAATCACAGGTGTGTCTAGGATGCTTGTTTCTTCATTGTTGGTTGACACAGGTTCTTCATTCACTTGAGTTTGTTGGATTGTGGGCTCAAATTCAGTTTCAATCTCCTCATCAGAATCATCTAGATTGTCAAACTTCAACGGATCTTTATCTTCATCATTGGCTTCTTCTAATCCAGGTAGTTTGCTGTCATCAAATGTCACATCTGTGCTTTCCATAACTTTCTTTTGAGTGATGACATAAACTTTGTATGCAATTCTTTCCATAGAGTAGCCAAGAAAAATTCCTTCAAATGCTTTTGCATCAAACTTTCCAACATATTCTGAATTGTCTTTTAACACAAAGCATTTGCTTTCAAAAGTTTGAACATACTTTAGAGTTGGCTTCTTTCCAGTCATCAAGTTGTAAGGTGTCTTTCCAGTGTTTTTGTTGATGAGGGTTCTGTTTTGGATATAGCATGCAGTGCTCATAGCCTCAGCCCAAAAACATGTAGGCATTTTTGCATCAAGTAACATTGTTCTAGCAGCCTCAATCAGAGTTCTATTCTTTCTTTCAACAACTCCATTTTGTTGTGGAGTCCTTGGAGCTGAGAATTGTTGAGAAATACCATTCTCTTTGCAGAATGCTTCAAGCATGGCATTTCTGAACTCTGTTCCATTATCACTTCTTAATGCAATCACACTTGCATTGTTGGCCTTTGCTTCCTTGTCAATTTTCTTTATATGCTCAATGATTACTTGTGGAGCCTCATCCTTTGATGCCAGAAATTCTACCCATGTATACCTTGTGAAATCATCAACCATCACCAGAGCATACTTTTTCCTTCCTAGTGACATAATATTGACAGGCCCAAACAAGTCCATATGAATTAGTTGTAGGGGCTTGGTTATTGATGTCACTGTCTTTGACTTGTGGCTTGATCTTTTCATTTTTCCCTTTTGACAAGCCTCACACACTCCTTCTTGACAGAATTCAAGTGTGGGCATGCCTCTCACTAACTCCCTTTTGACTAGAGAATTAATGCCTTTGAATTTCAAGTGTGATAGCTTCTTATGTCACAGCCAACTATCTTCATTTGATGCTTTTGAGTAAAAGCAACAAATTTTGTCCTTTTTGCAGAGTTCATATTGTGCAAAACCTACAAGAAGTCACCAGTCTTCTTGTGGGTGATCAAACATTCATCTTTGTCAAAATTCACTTTGAAGCCTCTGTCAGTAAATTGACCAACACTCAGTAGATTGTGCTTGAGTCCCTTGACCAGTGCTACATTTTCAATGATGACATTTCCAATTTCCAACTTGCCATATCCCAGTGTGTTGCCAATGCTGTCATCTCCAAAAGCAACCATTGGGCCAGCCTTCTCCTCATACTGTGATAGCAGGGCCATATCACCAGTCATATGGTTTGAGCATCCACTGTCCAAAATCCACATGACCTTCCTTTCACTTTCTTTGCCCTGCAAACACAAAGGTATTACTTCTCCTATGGTACCCAAACAAGTTTGGGTCCATGTGGCTTAGCAACAGCTTTATCATAAATAGCATGCTTATCAATTTTCTTGATGTTAGTCTTCTTGTCACTGTTAGAAGTCTTAGAATCAAGGTTCTTAGACTTAGGTGACAGAGGCACCTTCCTAACTTTAGGAGGACTTGAAGACTTTGTTCTTGTGTAGTGTGTGTGAACATTGTGACTGATGCAACCTTCCATGAATTGTCTTCTCAAATTAAAGCAACTAGTCATTACATTCATGTTACATGGCATACAATCAAATGTATCACAGAAAGGAGAGTCTCTATGTCTTAAAGGCACAGAGCAATCATAGAATGGTTTAGCAACACTACCAGATGGTTTCTTGCATGCATGAGTTAAATGATTAGTGCTAAAACAATTTTGACAAACTTTCCTAGGGGCATTTGGCACATAAGCATAATTGTTGTCCTTGTTAATCCCTAATTTGCCATTCCTGTTTTGTTTCTTTTTAGCCACTTTCTTCTCAAACTCATTATTCCCAGCTGAAACAAACTTCACAAATTTCTCAAGTCTGGGTCTACCTCCTACTGGCTCCTTGGCTTTGGTTTTGACATTCTCACTCTTAGAGGATGCTTGTTGTTCATTTGATTGTGCCTTATCTTCATCATCCAACATTTGCATAATGAGTAAGGCATCCTCATCAATCTCAAGTGTTGGTGTTTTAAATATTGGGGTCTCAGCCTTTTTCAAAACCTGAGGCACTTCCTCTTGAACAACAATGTCATCTTCAATGACTGCATAGCCTTTCCTCTGTTTGAGAGTGTCATAATCAAGTCCAATATTAGCCTTAGGTCTAGCTAGATTTTTCTCATGGTAGGACTGCAATAGACTAGAGGAATTCTTAAATGTTTTCAATTTAAATTCATTTTCAGCTAGTTCATCCCTAAGAGCTTTCTCAACTTGACTAGCACATAGAACCTTATTCTTTAGATATTCGATTTCTTGTTTAAGGTTTTCTACTTGCATAGCAGTTAGTTCCAGTTGCTCATTTCTTTTGTTCAACAGTTCATTCTTAGTAAACAGTTTAGCAATTTCTTCATTAGCAGCAGTCATACTAGTATGAATATTAAACATCTCAACAGATAGTTGTTCAACCATAGATTTGTATTCAGAAACAGACATGTCTATAGTAGTGAGGGATGGTACCTGAGAGTCTGATTCAGATGGTTCTTCCTTGGAGTTGGCCATCAAGGCATAGTTGCAGAATTCTTGTTCTTCTCCATCACTATCAGAATCATCCCAACACTTCCCTTCAGCTATGTAGGCCTTACCTGGTGTATGCTTCTTTAGCAGAGCCTCATACTTAGCTTCAAGCTCAAGAAACTCCTTATCCTTCTTTTTAGGCTTCTTGCATTCACTGGCAAAATGCCCTAGGTCATTGCATCTATAGCATCTCACAGATGACCTATCCACATAGCTGGTTTTGAATTTGTTTTTGTTTGCTTTCACAGGTGCCTTGCTCTTGTTGAATGAATGATTTTGAGATCTAGACTTGAAGGGCTGATTCCTCTTAAATCTGATGTTTGGGAATTTTCTAGCCATAAAAGCATATGAAGTGTTTTCCATGGCATCCAACTCTTCAAGAGTATAGAACTCATCTTCTTCCTTTTCATCAACAGGTTCAGTCACTTCTTCTTCAGTTTCTTCATCATCTACTATCTCTTCTATTCTCAGTTGACTTGCAGATACTTCCAGGTCTTGAACGGATTTGTTGTCAATCAAGGCACAAGATGTGTTTATCATTCTGCCTTGGTTGGCTTGGATAGCCCTCTTCTGAAGCAACTCAAGCTCATGAGTCTTTAAAACCCCATAGAGCACATCATATGTGACTTTGTTCAAATCTCTTTATCTTAGAGATATGACCCTTTGCTCTAGATGGTTTGGTGCAGATAGTAGAAACTTCATGTTTAATTCCTTAGTGCTGTAAACCTTCCCATTCATTTGAAGCTCAGTCACCAGCTTGTGATATCTCTCAAACATATCAGTAATACTTTCTTTGGACTGTGCCATGAAAGCCTCATACTGTGTGACCAGTATCTGTTTCCTATTCTCTCTTACCTCCTCTGTCCCTTCACATAACACCTCGATGTGGTTCCACATGTCCTTGGCTGATGTGCATGATGCTATGTTGGCAAACATCGACATATCCATGGAGTCTATGATCAGCAACATGAGATGACTGTCTAGGGCAACCTTTTCCTTCTCTGAGTCCGTCCATTTGGATGGCTCTTTTGCAACATATGATCTAGGAATGACTATTGTGCCCACTGTAGATTCAGCAATTTCTTTTTGTGGTACAAATGGACCATTCTTGAGGATGTCAGGGTAGAGAGGATTGGCAGCTTTGATGAATAACAGCATTTTTATTTTCCAGAGATTGTAATTCTCTTTGTCGAACTTAGGGACCTTCACCGTACCTGTAGTCTTTGGTGTATTCAAACTCATGATCGTTTTCTGTTTAGATTAAACAGCCTGCTCTGATACCACTTGTTGAGTATTGAATACAGTAAAAGAATACAGAGGGGGGTGAATGGATTCTTGAACTTTTCTTCGTTCTTGAATCTTTGCAGCAAGATATGTGTTGAGTGTGTGAGATATGTAAGTGCGGATAACAAAGACAAAAACAACACAATATTACTTTAATCTAATATTTTATTAGATAAAGATTTTGCTACAATCTGTGAATACAAATGATAGTATTCTCAGCTTCGTTTTTCTCAGAGAGATATTTCTTCTAATGTATATGAAAATCTTATCTTTAAAAACTTCTTTGTAGGCTTTCCAATGTACTTTATAGTACATAGTCAAATAAAGCGTCTTGGCTTGTTGCAGGTTTCTGACTTGTACAATTCTTCAGTATTTTGTCTCCAAGAATGTATTCGAGAAGTGGCTAAGTGATTGATTCGAGAACTCGAATTGACTTAATCGATAACTCTGAGTTCTCGAATAGTGTTATATTGACATATCGAATCACTTCTCGAATAGCTCTTTTCTCTGGGACTCCTTGAGATATCGAATAGAGCATTTTGACATATCGAATCCCTGAGATGTCGAATAGCTTCTTTAGTCCTTGAGATATCGAATAGAGCATTGACTTGTTGACTCTTAGAGAACTCGAATGATGCTTTGACTTGTTGACTCCATGAGTTCTCGAATAGAGTAATAGACATATCGAATCTCTGAGATATCGAATGAGATATCTAACAGTGTATTCAGAGATATCGAATAGTGTCTTCTGAGATATCGAATCTCTAACTTCTCGAATGCTAGACTTCTCGAATAGACAAATGTACTTCTCGAATTGGTACTTAGGCAAATTCTTCATTTCTTCAAATCCCAACTGTGATTATTTGGCAGACTTTATCTCCTTGCTTGAGGCATGAACCTTGGAACTTCTTTCAAGCATTATTCTTGACTTTATAAGTACAGTTACACAACTAGGATTTGATGCCTATTACAAGTACAGAACAAATAGAAACTCTACAACTGGAGGTTCCCTCAGTTAAGAGGTTATGTAGGTAATGCATAGCATTACACATACTTAGGCTTGTTATTAGATGTATTCAGGCATGCCTCTGTGACTAACATTCTGTTTTTAGGGCTCTTATGTAGATCTCGTGTATTGGATTAACCTTTTTAAGATTTTCAAAGAAATCACCAAGATGACGATCATTATTATCAGAATTTTAAGGTGAGTCTATTACTCTATGAGCACGTTCCCATTTATCACCACTTTTGAACCTGATGTACAACTTCCTTTCATTAACCTTGAGAGCATGTTCCCGTTGCTTTGCTTCTGCTTCTGCTTTCTGTAGACTTTCCTTGTGTGCAAGCAGATCTAATGTCTTCTGAAGCCTTACATCTTTCAATTTCAGTTCTGCTTCTCGCTTATCAATTTCTAACTCAGCTTCAAAATCCAGTCATGTTTGTTCAGCTTCATATTCAGGGTCAAATGGCACTTCATCTTCCCAGTTGCTAAGATCTGGTTCTGGTATTTTTTCACCCACATCAGGGAACTATAAATCAGCAAAAACATCAAAGTTGTCTGGTTCACCTGTGTAGTAATAACCTTCGATGTCTTCAGGATGAAAATCTGCTACAGGTTGAATATCTTCATCTTTCTTCTTCCCCTTATCTCTCCTGTCACCACCTTGATCAGTTTTAGATTTGACTCCAAAAGTTTGTCCTCCCCCTCTTGAGTTCTCCCCCTTAGTTGAGGAATCCTCTACAGAAGTATCAAATGCACCGGCTCCCAGGTCTCGCTCATCACTATCTCCACCTTTGCCTTCAAAGAATTTCTTTTCTTCTGTTGTGGGTGTGTGGGTTCTGCTAATCATGTTAAACAAAAGTTTCAGCCCTTTTGATCTTAATGTTTAAAGTAGTCTTCATGTTCTCAATGTCACTCCTAATTTCACCAAGCTGACTATTGACAGAGGTGGATGAAGAAGACCGTTCATCCACTTGTGCTCTCAGTGATCTTGCTTCAGCTTTAGTTTCCTCAAGTTCCTTTTCTAGAGCTTTAATCTTTTTTTTCAATGAACGAGTGTATGTGTCAGTGTGTACACTCACATGAATGCCACTCTGACTTTCACTCATCTGACGTGCATGTGTTTCACTCAGTTTAGAGGTGGTCCTCACATCACTCCTTAAAATTTCCTTAGCTCCAGAAGGTGTACCTGCAAATAAAATCACCCTAGCCTCCTCTTGGGAGGTCAGTGGTGGTGCAATGGGAGTTCGCAAATCCCTATCCCCAGTCATTTCTATCATCTCATCAGGATTTAATGTCTGAATTGCTTCAGTGACAGAAAGACCGAGTTACCTTCCACTTTCTCCTGTCGAAACTGCGAGTGGAAACTCCCTTAAGGGATCCAGGTATGTTCCGCCTGGGAGGGGAGATGATGATTCTATAATAAGTGGCTCAGAATCAAGATTTCCCTCGTAAGCCTATGAAGACTCCTCTGCCGTAACTATGGCAGGCACTGTAACCAACCCTATGTGCTCTCCTTGAAAAGTGTCCCTAATTTCATTAGAAGTTGTGTTTTCCCCCATTGTGAGTAATACGGGTGTGCTTGACTCTTTACAAGGTGCCACGACCCTATGGCGAACTTCAATAGTTTCATCCTGTTGAAAAGATGAAACCAGTAACTGTTTATCAGCCATTTCAATGTCCAAATCCTGTTGAGAGGAGATGGATGGGCTTATAGTTGCCTCAGATTCAATTATACTCTTCTTTAGTAGAGGCAGAGCTGTGGGTTCACTCATATCATCACTACTTCTTACAGATCTTTTAACCTGCAATTTCTTTTTGGTTCGATAGAATGTGGTTGTTTTTGACTTTGTGTTTGACTTTGTGTTTGGCTCTTTGACCTGGGTTAGAGGCTGTGGTTCTACAACCCCTTGGTTATTCCTATCAACCACTTAGGTTCCAGAAGTAGATTGCAAAAGAAAAGTAGTTAATGGATTAGAAATCAATACCTGGTCAGCTAATGTTGTAGAAGTTCCAGTTGGAGTGGGTTGAACCACTTGAGATTGAATTACTTGCTCAGGGATAGATTGCTCAATAGCAGGTGCTGCTTGATTAGGTACTAGTACAAGTGGCTCAGGAACATGTTGTTCAATACCAAGTGCATGTTCAACAACTGGAGCTGCTTGTTCAAGTGCTGGAACAGGTTGTTCAGGAATAGGTTCAGGTTGCTCAATTTCTGGTGCTGGAAGTACAGGAACCGGTTCTGCTATGACTAGAAGATCTATGTAATTTGGCATGTACTGAGAAACTACCACTTGGATGTGGTTGAGAAACTGTTGTTGTTTGAGTGTTCTAGCATGAAAACGTTTATTAGTGACATTTGAAGTTATACCAGCTTGACTGAAAGATCGTTGGTGTTCCTCAGGAACTAAGTCATTAAATATGAGAGTCAAAAACCTGGGATAATGACAACTCACTTTCCCACCCAACTGAACATTACTAACAATAGTAATCATACGTTTTATCAAAACATCCCAAAGCAGTTTGCCTATATCAACTCTTCGATTGAAAACAATTGCAAAACCAATATACTGGATAAGAGATGGTATATTAGAGAAATTGTTCTGAACACAGTTGGCAAAAACTTAAATCAACGTGTCAAACAAGACGTACCATTCAACTACCAATCCCTTTTTAGACATCTCACTTAAATCCAACTCACCTTGATATTGATATTGAATCCCATTAAAGAACTGAGTGAGTTCAGCATTAGTAGGAAGGTTAACCAGATTATCTGTTGAAAAATTTAATACCCTTTTAAACACCGATTCATCCACAAAATGTTGTTTATCAAAAATCGTAAAAGAAAAAGAATTTGAGTCGTCTGAGATAATAGCAGTAGTGCATAATGAACACAAGGGTTCAATTTTTAATGGAGCATCTAGAGTGATAGCACTACTAATGAATGAATGCTCGTTTAGAAAACGAATCCAAGGCTTGAATTTCTCAACAGAACATTCGTCCGGATAGTAAAAACCAACAAAATTATGCTTGACAATCTCGAAATTATCACCCATAATTTGGAATTCAAACAACACCACTATATTCCAGCAAATTTTAATTAAATTTGAATTTCAGAATTTAAAATTAATTAAAAATTAATCAAAAATTCAAAAAATGCAAACTTTCACAAAAAATTCTCAGATTTTAGTATGTTAATCTCCTCAATCACACGAACGCAGAGGTATTTTTAGATTTTCAAACAAAAATCCCAAACTTTCAAGATCTTAAATCACAAAAACGATTTTTCAAATTCGTTTTCACAGATTTCTTGACCAAAACCAGCGATTAATGGATCGATAAGACGAGGAAATCACGATGAGTGTCGACTTATTATCAGTTTTTGATTTGGTGATGAAACAAGATCGGATTTTTTAAAAAAATTGGCGTGGTTCCGTTGCAGTTAGTGTATATATCGTATGTATCGCAAATAGAGAGACTCAGAATCTTATGTTCGTGAGTTGTGTTGTGTTGGAAAGAGTTAGGCTGGAAAGAGTCACAAAAACAAATATATACTTGCCTGACTCTTTCTAGGCTTAACTGACTCTTCCTAAGCTGACTCCTTATAGATTTAAAAATAATATACACTAGAAAGAGTTAGCATCCTGACTCTTTATAGAATAAAAGGAAATTCTAACTCTTACTAGTTTTAATATAAAACTTACTCTTTATAGAATATAACTGACTAAAAATCAACTCTTTACAAAAAGTCAAAAATTTCGAATTAGAGAAGATTTTATTAAATTCGAAATATTAGTGTAAATTACATACTAAAAAACTAAATATATACAACTAGACTTAATTTAATATAACACTTAATTTAATTTACATGCTAATTATTCTATTATAATAATATAATTTACAATAAAATGGACAGGATATGATTATTTAACAATAAACTAACTAACTAATAGAAAATTTTAAAAATACCATAAGATGTTCTTTTAACAGAAATAAGACAATAATAGCAAAAGGACAAACACTACAAATTAACACATATAATATTAACTATTTACATACATATTTATAATAATTTAATAAATCTATATATTTTCTAATAAAATAACTTTCTAATAGAAAATTATTTAAAGAGAAAATATGACTTATTAAATCATCACAAATATTCATAAGTGACTTTAAAATAATACCATTTTCAAGAAAAATAGGTTTCTCACATATTACAACTTGTAAAATTTGGGAAAAATATTTTTAGAGAAAATGAATTATTCTAAACTTAAAAGAAGTAAGTAGGGATATATTAGAAAATAATGGCAATGGTTTGAGAATTAACAAGCAAGAGGATAAGTTGATAAAATAATTATACAAGTGATTCTAATAATAATTATTAACAAAATAATCACTTATAAATTATTAAAGAGCAAACCTCAGATATTAACTAGTTTAATTACTAGGACTATTTAACATACCCAATTCACCAACAATTCTGGTGAATGTGGATTCGTCAAGAGACTTAGTAAAAATATCTGCTGTTTGTTCTTCCGTGGATACAAAATGTAACTCCACGGTACCATTCATGACATGCTCTCGGATAAAATGATACATGATGTCAATGTGCTTGGTCCTTGTATGCTGCACAGGATTGTTGGAGATTGCTATGGCACTTGTATTGTCACACAAAATTGGAATATTGTCAAGTACAAAGCCATAGTCACGTAGCTGATTCCTAATCCACAAGATCTGAGCACAACAGCTTCCAACAGCTATATTCAGCTTCAGCTGTTGAGTTGGAAACTGTTTGTTGCTTCTTGCAGTATCAGGAGACCAACCTACCACCTAGGAATTGACAACTCCCAGATGTTCTTTTTCTGTCTACAACACTTCCTGTATAATATGAATTTGTATATCCAACAAGGTTAAAACCAGATTCTTTAGGGTACCAAATACCTAAGTTAGGTGTACCCTTAAGATATCTCAAGATTCGTTTAACAGCAATGGGATGCACATCTCTAGGATCCGCTTGGAACCTTAATCATGTAGCATAGATAATATCAGGTCTACTTGCAGTAAGATAAAGTAATGAACCTATCATACCTCTGTAGCTTGTGACATCTACCTTGGCAGAATTTCACATGCCCCAAATTTGACAGCTGTAGATGATGGTGTCCTTGCTTAAGATGAGTCCTCCATTTGATATTTCTTGAGGAGTTCTCTGACATACTTGGATTGATAAATAAAAATTCCATCTGTCCTTTGACTTACTTGTAATCCAAGAAAGAACTTAAGTTCACCCATCAGGCTCATTTCAAATTTTCCCTACATTAACTTAGCAAATTTCTTGCACAAAAGATCATTAGTAGACCCGAATATTATATCGACCACATAGACTTGGACTAATATCGTATCATTCTTATGTTTTTTTGTGAAGAGAGTTTTGTCTATGACACCTCTAACAAAACCATTTTCAAGTAAGAATTCAGAAAGAGTGTCATACCATTTCCTTGGAGCTTGCTTAAGACCATAAATTGCCTTGAAGAGAAAGTAGACATGGTCCAAAAATTCTGGATCTTCAAAGCCAGGGGGTTGTTCTACATATACCTCTTCATCAAGCTTACCATTCAGAAAAGAACTCTTGACATCCATTTGATAAACTTTAAAGTTTGAGAATGCTGCGAATGCCAAGAATATTCTGACAGTCTCAAGTCTTGCCACTGGAGCATAGGTCTCATCATAATAGATGCCTTCAGCTTGTGAATAACCCTTTGCTACCATTCTTGCTTTATTTCTCGTCACTGTGCCATCTTCATCTAATTTGTTTCTGAATACCCACATAGTATCAACCACTTTCTTCTCCTTAGGTCTGGGCACCAGCTTCCATACTTCTTGTTGTTTGAATTGATTGAGTTCATCTTGCATAGAAATCAACCAATCAGGATCAGAAAGAGCTTCCTCAGTTTTCTTAGGTTCCATTTCAGACAGAAACCCTGAATAATTACATTGATTCTGAAAAGCTCTTCTAGTTTTCACACTAACATCTGGATCGCCAATGATTAGCTCAAAGGGATGAGCTCTATTCCAGACAGTCTGTCTGGGAAGATTAGATCTTGATGATTCACCTTGATCTTCATTGTGATGATGAGTGTGATTAGTTGATCCTCCATTATCTCCCCCTGAGTTGTTGCCAGGTTGACTAGATGATGTTCAGGAGTGTCAAGTCTATCTCCAATATTATTATTGTTTCCACCACCATTAC
Source organism: Saposhnikovia divaricata (assembly GCA_036435485.1). Classification (NCBI taxonomy): domain Eukaryota; kingdom Viridiplantae; phylum Streptophyta; class Magnoliopsida; order Apiales; family Apiaceae; genus Saposhnikovia; species Saposhnikovia divaricata. Next base: position 171,958,937 of record CM071600.1, read on the forward strand.
CCTGATCATCATCATCATCATTGTTGTCATTATCATCAGCAACAACATCAGGTGGATTGTCACTATCTGAATCTGAATTTGTCATGTCATCAAAAGATAGCTTTTCAGATGGATCTTCAGTTTAGATACTAGGAAATTTAGTGTCATCAAATGTTACATTGACAATTTTAAGCATTTTCTGCTGATCAATCACATACACCCTATAGGCTCTTCTTGTGTAACCAATAAAAATTGCTTCATGTGTTTTGGCCTCAAATTTTCCACCTTGATCATCTCCTTCTTTTAGCACAAAGCATTTAGCTCCAAATACATGAAAGTATTTGAGTGTTGGTTTCTTTTCAGTTAATGCTTCATAGGGGGTCTTCATCAAGTCTTCATTGATGAGAGTTCGATTCTGGGTATAGCACGCAGTGTTGACAGCTTCAGCCCAAAAGTATAATGGAAGCCTTGATTCACTTAATATAATACGTGCAGCTTCAATCAAGGTTTTATTCTTTCTTTCCACTACCCCATTTTGATGAGGAGTTCTTGGAGCTGAGTACTGTCTGGTTATAATCCTTTTAGTGCAGAAATCATTTAGAACTGCATTCTTGAATTCAGTTCCATTATCTGATCTCATAGCTCTCACTGGATGCTTTGAGTCCAACTCAATCAGCTTAATGTGATCAATCACTAGTTGTGGAGTCTCATCTTTGGAATTTAGAAACAGGACCCATGTGTACTTTGAAAAGTCATCAACAATCACTAGAGCATATCTTTTCTTTGACATTGACATCACATTTACTGGACCAAACAGATCCATATGTAGTAGTTGTAAAGGTTCAGTTATTGAAGATATGTCAGTGCTCCTGTGAGTTGCCCTTTTTAACTTGCCTTTTTGACAGGCATCACATAGTCCTTCCTATGTGAATTCCATTGGAGGAAATGTTGGGTTTCGAGGCATAAAATGCAGCGGATAAACGTAAATAAAATAATAAAAATCGAAACCCAAACCAGGATCCATGTATAATTATGGACAGATTATGGAGATTACGAATCATACCTTTAAAAAGCTTTACTTTCACGAACTCAACGGAGATCCTAGCTTTCACGACTTGTGTCTACCTCTCGGAAAACACCTCTATGGTATCCACACGAACACCTTCAAGAACGACTCACGAACTTGACTGCGGAATGGATGTACTAGCCTCCTTATTGATGATTCGATTTCTGCCTTTTCTTGCTGTGTAACACCCCCAAATCCGGGGTCCGGGATCGGGTTGTCACGGTCTTATTTTCCATGATTAATACTTTACTTGAGTCCATAATAAATAAATCACATGCTGTGACCCCACAATAATAACCACTCATACACACACACACAGTTATAGTCCCAGAGATGAAATTGAAATAAGTCTCACATTACGGGTTTACGAATAAAAGTTATTACAAGCCAAAAGGATAACATCATAAGTTTAAAGTTCTTGCCGTTGATTAACATTATTGATACATATAATTAAACTGGAAGCAAAAGCTGACTATCTGTGCTACCTCAGCAATGGCAGCAACAATATCAGCGGGGAGACCTGTGGGACGGGTAACCTGCTTGCGCCGAGTGCGCCTTACGCGGGCCATGAGACCTAGCTGTTGTTGTGACATAATAAATAAGCAAGGGTGAGCAATAGCCCACCAACAATATATAACTGTGCAGTAATATATAAGATAGTTCAAAGATATGTTTCGAAATCATATGCCATGCATTTGCGAAAATAGTGCCAGTTTAATATAAAGGATGAAGTTACAAGGTAACTCAACAGATATATATTTCGTAGAAGCATATGCTATGCCAAAATAAGCAGGATAGCATCATTTTTATAAAAGATAGGAACTTGCAAGAAAGATATTGCTATTCCAGTTTGAAATACTTTTCAACTCTGCCAACCATGATGATGTTGCAGAAAATTTCCAACATTGAGTGATGAACTAATACTGGAGTTTGACGCGCCAGGAGACATAGCATTTACACGATGATCAGTCGCATGTTATGCTCCCCACCTCTTGTTTACTACATGTAGAAGGAAGCACCGACGGATTTACTTGTCTACCGCCCTCTGGAACCCCCTCGGCCAACGGTTGGGCCATTTGCTGGACCGGCGCCACTGGGTCACTTACGCATCTCCTAGTTCATTTCACATCCATAACTTGAAACGTAAAGTTCGTCTCCCTTTCCCCAAGTATAATACTTGTTGATAAGACTCCACAAAGTAATCGTATCTAATTGGAAAGGAAAATTCACCAATATTTCCCAAGCCGCTGCTTGTTAATGGATACCAACTTGTTCCAACATTCTTACCCCTCGAATAATGAGTGGGTATACACAATTCCATGTATAATAGCAACCAAGTTGCGAACGAAATGAATAATTTATGACCGGGCAGTCACAAGATAAATAACATTCTTCAAGTCAGGTTCCCTTATATTCGAATCGAAGGAAGAATGGAATTACTGAGAACCTTCCTTGATAATATTATAATAATAATAATAAGACTTTGGAATAATTCATATAATATTCGAAGGTCGATGATACTATGCGAATGAAGTAAATCATTTTTGAAACGAGTTAGAAGAATTAAATAAATATTCCAAGAATATTTATTAGTCGCAGACATTGAAAAAGGGTTGCTTGGAATAATCTTTGAGTAAATACTCTGAATAATATTCATTGAACAAATAATGAATATTCAAATTAATAATAATATTTGTTGATGAAATAATCCTCAAACGGATAATTGAAATAATATTCATTGAATCAATAATGAATATTATATTTAAGAATGATACTTATTGATGAAATAATGATCAACTGAATAATTGAGACAATATTCATTGAACAACTAATGAATATTCACTTAATTATATTTATAGAAGAATTGATTACCGAATGAATATTTGAAATAATATTTATCGAATGTCTGGAGTTCGAATCAACGTTCAACTAATATTTATAAAATAAATAGGGATTGAATGAATATTCGGAATAATATTCATTTAAATAAATAAGGCTCGACTGAATATTAAAATAATATTTATTAAATAAATAAACTCTAATGAATATTCAAAATAATATTTATCGAAGAAATAAGAATGAACATTCCCTAAGTAATTAACTTAGCTGAGAGTTCGAAATAATATTCGAATATTAAATCGACCTTAGATGATTATTAAAGATAATGTTCATCGAGTAAATAAATATCTGATGATTAATCCGAATAATACTTACAAAATAATCTCAAAGGATATTCCAATATTATTCGCCAAATAATAACTGGAAAATATTTACTTAAATATTTTTCTCCGAGAATAATATTAATATATCAAGAAATAACGACTCCCGGTCTATAACCAAAGAATGAGATTCAACTACCCTTCGCTTAAGGGTTTTAGAAATTTCCGGCTTATAACTGATATAATAGCTATCTAGCTCATAAGCCAACAACAATTCAGGGAACAAGTATAACAATATGACTTTAAAAGTAGGCATGCATGCTATGGCATATGTAATGTAACAAAAAAAACATATTTATATTCACAACAACAGCCTTAAAGAAGGATTTGAAACTTGCCTGGAAAGCGAGTGCGGGTAATGGTGGTGGTAGCGTGTCCCGGGTCAGCCTGACGATCTATAAATAGCCAAGGCATTCAGGATTAATTACTTAACACTTTACAAGATTAAATATAGACTTCACTTAAGTCGAAACACATTTTCGAATTATCTCGTTATACACCTCTTAGTGTAACTCTTTTTATCACCGATGCGGTTCGACATACGTTCGCTATTATGACCCGTCATTGTACCCACACTTAATACGTACTTAAGCCATGTAAGTTTTAATATCGATCATTTACGAATCAAGATTGTACTACGAGTTTTATCGTCCATTTTCTGAGTTATTAACCAAGGTCCTAATCAAGCATGCTTCTAGGGGTTCGTTCGCGTTTAACCTTGATTCGAACATTTTTATAAAATCGTAAAACGATCCTTTTAATGCAAGTTTTTCTCTCACACCTTCCTTATCATCTCTAGTATTTAATTACGATGGTTCGCTACTGCATTACCGAATTTATACAGGTTCAATTCTGATTACGAACTGGTGCTCTCGTTTACGAACCACTTATCTTAATTCGACCATAACTCCTAAACCGTATATCCATTTCACTCGATCTTTATATCAAAACGAAGCTCGTAACATGAACTAACTAAACATAGCAAAATCCGGGACTGGACAGTAAGGTAATGCTACTGCTATTCACGGTTTCTTAAGGTTAACGACAATCGGGCATTACGACGGCTATGTTTACATGATTTCCAAATTTCAAACCATTCAATGATCATGGTTTACACTCCAAACAACACATACATGCTATTTATCCATGAACTAAGACCAAGCAATGTCTTTCCGTTCATCTAAACTAATTTAACATTTAACAAAGCCCAATCATAATCTTAAGGTCCTAAACATGCATTAAATCCATATAACTCATCTAAAATACCAAAACTTAAACTAAGAGCTAGGTTTTCAAGAGTGGTATACCTTCCTTGGTGTATGTATGAACTTATCAAGCCTTGTTTAGCCCTTATCTAGCCTTAGTATAGCTTGGATGATCAAAATAAATCAAGAAATAAAAGTTAGTTTCATGAAAGTAATATTCATCATCCCTTTGATGATTTATTTGAAAATGGAAAAAGATGAATTTGGAGCTGAAATTTTTAGGGGATCTAAACTATGATATGAAGTACTCACCATAAAAATTTCAAGATCAAATGATGGTGGGAACCCCCCTTTTTAGCTTAAACCGTGAGCAGCAGAATGGAGAGGAAATGAGAGAGAGTTTTGTGTTTTTTTTTTTTTTGATGTGTAAAATGGCTTAATGCATGTATCTTTATGTATATACTTGGATGCATCTCTTCTTTTTGTGTTGTCAACCATCTATTGGTCCACTTGTTGCCTTCTTATTGAACCAAGTGTTGGCACTACAACAAACAACTCCATTTTTTCAAGAATGCAATTACACCACTCATCTTGTAGTTGACTTATAAGGATGATACTTTGGTTTCTCCTTTTCCCACCAATTGCACTTGTTGGTCTCTTGGTTATTTATTCGTTCCTTTGTCCGGGTATTACTCAATTTCCTTGTTCATTTAGAGGAATATCTCAAGGATTTTTAGTTATGGATTTACTGGAAACTTTCTTGATAACTTTACTAATATTCTCAATACTCATTTGTAACCTTTGTATTTAAATCCCTTAAATCTCAATAGTAAATTCTTAAATCCTTTAAGGTCTCGGGAAATCTCAGAGAAAATAAAAGTGCTATTTTTCTGATTCCGATATCATTTACATACACTTATTTCATCCACTGATTATTAATACGAACTCGTAAATCCATTCAGACTGCTTCTATATAGCGTCGTCTAATAATATTCCAATTTCCACCAAAACACTATTCATAACTCATTTTTTACTTAATTCCTATAATTAGGAAAATGAACCTGGTTTACTCTCGGGTGTTCCTTAACCTTTTTACGGAACCGCTGGACTAATAACAGATATTGATTTGGATGACACAAGAATAATCTCTCTTGGAATAATATAGCTTATAACCCTAGAAGATAGATCATTCTTATCTATGCTATCAACCAGAAGCATCCTTCATGACATATAAATATTTGAATTTAAATCCATCCCATTCATTTAATAGACATTCGTTACATTGCAGTCATAACCACTATTCATTACATAATAAAAAGTTTTAGTTCTATCAAAAATCTGGGTTCTTACATTCTCCCCTCCTTAAAAGGATTCCGTCCCGGAATCAGTTTGAAAACAAATGGGGGTACTTTTCCATCATTGCACTTTCTAGCTCCCAGGTTGATTCCTCTATGTTGTGGTTCTGCCATAAAACTCTGACAAGCTTGATGACCTTATTTCGGAGCACTTGATCTTTTCTGTCTATGATTTCCATAGGTTGCTCTACATAGGTCAAGTCTGGTTGCATATCCACGTGCTCATATTCCACTATGTGCTTGGCATCTGGGTTATACTTCCTTAGCATTGAGACATGGAACACATTGTGCACTTGCTGCAGGTTCGGGGGTAATGCCAGTTCATAAGCTAGCTCCCCAATACGTCTTAAGATCTCAAATGGTCCAATATATCTAGGGCTCAGCTTCCCTTTCTTTCCAAACCTCATTAAACCCTTCTAAGGAGATACCTTCAAGAACACTAGGTCTCCCACTTCATATTCTTTTCCTTTCCGAGCTAGGTTGGCATATTTCTTTTGTCGATCTTGGGCTGCTACCAGCCGACCTCTGATTAGATCCACTGCATCCTTCGTCCGTTGGACCATCTCAGGTCCAAGCATCTTTCGCTCTCCAACTTCATCCCAATATAGGGGAGATCGGCATTTCCTTCCATAAAGGGCCTCGTAAGGCGGCATTCCTATGCTTGAATGAAAGCTATTGTTGTAGGAGAACTCAATCAATGGCAAGTGATCATCCCAATTCCCTTTAAAGTCTATAGCACAGACTCTCAACATATCTTCTAGTGTCTGGATGGTCCTTTCACTTTGCCCGTCTATCTGGGGATGGTAAGCTGTACTCATGTTTAGCCTGGTTCCTACACATTCTTGAAAACTTCTCCAAAACCTGGAGTTAAATCTAGGATCTCGATCGGATACTATTGCGACTGGGACTCCATGTCGCGCCACTATCTCTTTTAAGTAGATGCCCACTTGTCTGTCGACCGTGTACCTTTCGTTGATCGGGAGAAAGTGAGCTGACTTCGTCAGTCGATCTACAATTACCCATATGGCGTCATGATTAGCCTTGGTCTTTGGTAAACCTACTACGAAATCCATGGCTATGTGTTCCCATTTCCATTCTGGAATCTCTAAGGGATGTAGAAGTCCGCTGGGCTTCTGGTGCTCTGCTTTCACTCGTTGGCAGGTCAAGCATCTGCTTACCCATTCTGCTACGTCCTTTTTCATGTTGGGCCACCAGTAATACTCCTTCAAATCCCTATACATTTTGGTGCTACCGGGGTGCACTGAGTATCTTGAGTTGTGTGCCTCATTTAAAATCTCCTCCTCGAGTTCCTGAACGTTTGGGATCCATATCCTGTATGTGTACCTCATGATCCCTTCCTTGTCTCTTTCGCACTTAATTTCCTCTCCAGTCATTAGCTCTTCTGTGGAGTTCTTTTCTTCCTCCATCATCCGTTCCTGGCACATTCTAATCTTTTCTAACAATGGAGGTTGGATTCTAATTTCCATCAACTTTTCTTGACCTTCTTCAGGTATCTTAACCTCAATTTCCAACTTTTCCAAGTCTTTTATCAATTCTTCCTCTGTAGTTATTATTTTGAGTTTTTCTTTCCTACTAAGGGCGTCAGCCACCACATTGGCTTTGCCCGGGTGATAACGAATCTCACAGTCGTAATCCTTGATTAGTTCTAGCCATCTCCTCTGGCGCATGTTAAGCTCTTTTTGTGTAAAAATGTACTTGAGGCTCTTATGGTCAGTGCAAATCTCACACTTCTCTCCATACAAGTAGTGCCTCCAAATCTTTAAGGCAAAAACAATTGCTGCCAATTCCAGATCATGGGTGGGGTATCGGATCTCGTAATCCTTCAATTGCCTTGACGCATATGCTATCACCTTACCGTGCTGCATAAGCACGCATCCCAATCCTTTATGCGAAGCATCACTGTAAATTACGAAATCTCCTTTTCCATCAGGCAACGCCAACACTGGGGCCGTTACCAACCTCTTCTTCAGCTCTTGAAAACTCTTCTCGCATTTTTCAGTCCATTCAAATTTCTCAGTTTTACGAGTAAGTCGAGTTAACGGGGCTGCAATCTTTGCAAAATCTTGGACAAATCGTCTATAATATCCTGCTAACCCTATGAAACTCCTTACCTCTGTTGGAGTGGTTGGTCGTTCCCAATTTGAAACTGCCTCTATTTTGGAGGGGTCAACTATCACTCCTTCTTTGTTGATTACGTGCCCTAAAAATTGCACCTCATTTTTCCAGAACTCACACTTTGAGAATTTGGCATATAACTGCTCCTTCCGGAGTGTCTCTAAGGTTATCCTCAAATGTTCAGCGTGTTCTTCCTCTGTCTTTGAGTAGATCAGAATATCATCAATAAAGACTATAACAAATTGGTCCAAATACTCCTTGAACACTCTATTCATTAAATCCATGAAAGCTGCTGGGGCGTTGGTCAGTCCAAACAACATTACCAAGAATTCATAATGCCCATAGCTAGTACGGAAGGCAGTCTTTGGAATATCTTCAGGTTTAATCTTCAGCTGGTGATATCCGGTTCTCAAGTCAATCTTGGAGAAATACACAGCTCCTCTTAGCTGGTCAAACAAGTCATCAATTCTGGGTAACGGGTACTTGTTCTTTATGGTTAGCTTGTTCAACTCTCGATAGTCGATGCATAACCTCATACTCCCGTCCTTTTTCTTAACAAACAACACTGGTGCGCCCCAAGGCGACACACTGGGTCTTATCATACCCTTATCCAACAATTCCTGTAATTGTTTTGCTAGCTCTTTCATTTCCACTGGTGCTAATCGATACGGGGCCTTTGAGACTAGTGCCGTCCCCGGGGCTAACTCGATAGCAAACTCAATCACTCTATCTGGTGGTAATCCGGGAAGATCTTGAGGAAACACGTCTTCAAATTCGTTAACTACCGGAATATCTTGTATCTTGGGCGCCTCTTTCTGGGTGTCTATAACGTAAGCTAAATAAGCTTCATTCCCTTTTCGTAGCAGTCTCTTGGTTTGCGCCATGGTTAGAATGGTCTGGGTCTGTCGTAGCCCTTTAAACACTATTTCCTTCTTTCCTGGGGTTTTCAACTTAACCTTTTTCCCTTTACAATCTATTTGCGCATTATTACGAGACAACCAGTCCATACCCAAAATAACATCGAATTCCCCTAGCTTAAAAGGGATCAAATCAACACAGAAGGATCGTCCTCCTATTTCTATTTTGAAATCGGGGTGAATCTGATTAACTGGAACGACTTCCTGATTAGCTATCTCTACTTGCAAAGACTCCCTTAGCGGTTGAGTTTTAAGTTTCAATTTATGCGCAAAATCTCTAGATATAAAAGACTTAGTTGCTCCAGAATCAAACAAAACATTTGCACTGACTGAATTGAGGGAAAATGTACCTGCTATCACATCCGTGTCTCTCACGGCATCTTGCACTGTCATGTTAAAAGTCCTAGCAGTTGGTGGTCGGTTAGAGGCAGCCTTGCTTGCCCCTGAAACCGCTGGTTTGTTCATTGGGCAGTCCTTCCTCATGTGCCCTGGACGTCCACACTGGAAGCAGGTATTGCTCTTACTAGCAGTAGGATTAACCGCGGTACACCGGCTGGAGTAGTAACCCACTCGTCCACACTTATAACAGACGGACTGCTTCTGATTGCATACTCCAGGGTGCCTTTTCCCACAAGTTATGCATGCTGGTAGTGGAGGTCTGGAAAGGTGAGAACGGGACATTCCTAACTGCTGGCCGCCCTGGCTCACAGTTGTACTCACAGATGGTTTAAACCCTACATTCCTCCCAGGTAGGGAAACCGCTCCTCGATTAAACTTGGTTGGGGGTTTTCCTCCAGCGGATCTTCCGCCCATACTAACATGCTTTCTCTTTATCCCCCCTTTCTCTCTCTCTCTCTCTGCATCTGATCACTACCAGCCTCCACAATGGTTGCCTTCTGCACCAAGGTGGCATAATCTGTAATCTCTAAAATCGCCACCCTATTCTGGATCCACTGCTTCAGCCCTTGTTGAAACCTGTTAGCTTTCTTTTCTTCTGCGTCTACAAACTCTGGCACAAATCTCGACAGCTCAGTAAATTTGGCCTCATAGTCAGCCACTGACATATTGTTCTGTTTCAGTTCCAAAAACTTAAGTTCCATCTGGGTTTTCATGAACTTCGGGAAGTACTTCTCCAGGAATAATTGTTTGAACCTTTCCCAGGCTATGACAGCATCAGTCTCCATGTTCTTCTTGGCTTCCCACCAATAATTGGCCTCTCCCTTTAGTAGGTAAGTAGCAAAAATAGTCTTCTGAGCCTCATTGATACTCAGAATCTCGAAAGATTTTTCCATTTCCTTGATCCAGGCCCTCGCCTCAACGGGATCAGCCGATCCGTGGAACTCGGGGGGCTTAAGGGACTTAAAGGCCCTAAAGGAATTTGCCACTGAAGTGTTGTTGCCTGGTGGTGGTTGGGGGTATTGGTTCAAATTCTGCCTAAGTAGATCCATAAACTGGCCCATGGGGTTTCTGCCCTGGTTCTCCCCTTCCTGTTCTACTTCAGTTTCTCCACCCTCGATTTCCCCCTCAAATTCTTCAGAGTACAGGGGTTCATCCTCTACTCCATACTGGGAATCTTCTTGCTCATTATAATCCTGATCTTGTTCTTCACTACTTTCATGGTTTTCCTCGTGTTGGTTGTGACTCTCTTGGTCAGTAGATTCTCGGGGGTTAGCCCTAGTGCCCATTCGTCTTGGAGGCATTTTACTGAAAATTTGGAAAATTATACATTAGGTTCACTTACCTGTTTTAAATGATTTTTTTTCCTTGCATAATTCTTTACATGATTGGGTTTAAGATCCCACAGTTTTATATCTCATGGCAACTTAATAAAAAAAAAGTACATATGCTAATAAACTCGTGATCACATCCCAACAAAATTGTAATGACTGAAAGGGAAACAAATATATACCAGGTACCGAAAAGGTACAACATCCGAGTTACAACAATAGTTTAAAGTACAGTCATCCTAACAACAACAACAAGTCAAAAGTGAACTACGTTGTCTATCTGTCTAGTTTGCAAAAAGGGAAAACAAGTACAAGAAAACCATCCTTACACAAGCCGGCACTACTACGTCCGTACATGACTAGACAACTAGACCACTGCATCACTACATCTGAAATCAGCCACCACGACGAAACATCCTCTGAACCCTCCCCATGGCGATGCGAAAAATCTCCTCAGCCTCTGCTCTGTCTACCCTACCATGCCCATCAGTAGGCAACTGTCGCACCCTCACCCGAGCCCTCAGATCGATGCGGGTCACAGCCCTATACCCAACCCTGTCACTGATAGTCCTCCTGCCCTGCAACCTCATCCGGGCGGCTCTCTCTGCGGCTAACTCCCTCCTAGACTCTGCCAACCTGGCATCTGCCACAGACCACTCTCTATAAAGCCCGTTCACAATCAAGTTGTGAACACATACTGGGACTCCTCCTATCGGGGCATGAGGTGGGGTGGATGGCTCAGCTGGAGCAGTAGTCTCTGTCTGCTGGGGCTCTGGGGTAAGCTCCTCAAACTCATCGGGGTATGGGCTCACAGGTAGTGGTGGTGGGGTAGGGGCTCTCTCAATAGGGAGGGGTGGCACTTGTAGTCCGGAACTCCCTACTACATCCTCCACTAGCTCAACCTCATCCACAGCCTGTCCAACAACAACAGCCATGACCTGCTCAGTGGTCATATTAGTATCCTCCTCCATGGTCCTAATCTCAGATACCACCCAATAATCCTCATCCTCGGCAACTAACTCAGCATCTTGTCCTGTCTGGATCCCCTCCGAGTCCTCCTCCCCCTCAGTCTCAACAACATCTGTGTCAACATCAACCTGGACCTCCTCAGGGTCCTCCTCCTCAGACTCGATCACATCAGTATCAGCATCAACCTGGACCTCCTCAGGCTCAGTATCCTCCTCAGGCAAGTGCTCATAGTATGGGTCCCTAGTCCGGAACATGTCCTCATCATGCTGTCTCGCAGCTGCCTCCTGGGCCGACATATCGCTCGCCTACACAAGACGAACTATGTTACTATCATGATACTTAAAAGTTCCCATAAGGGTGTTAGATGAACTTGGCCAGAGTTCTTATTATGTTAGTGAATTTATTATTGTATAACGTCGCATCATCTCTTGGGATTTATAACTCTCGCTCTGATACCATTTCTGTAACACCCCCAAATCCGGGGTCCGGGATCGGGTTGTCACGGTCTTATTTTCCATGATTAATACTTTACTTGAGTCCATAATAAATAAATCACATGTTGTGACCCCGCAATAATAACCACTCATACACACACAGTTATAGTCCCAGAGATGAAATTGAAATAAGTCTCACATTACGGGTTTACGAATAAAAGTTATTATAAGCCAAAAGGATAACATCATAAGTTTAAAGTTCTTGCCGTTGATTAACATTATTGATACATATAATTAAACTGGAAGCAAAAGCTGACTATCTGTGCTACCTCAGCAATGGCAGCAACAATATCAGCGGGGAGTCCTGTGGGACGGGTAACCTGCTTGCGCCGAGTGCGCCTTACGCGGGCCATGAGACCTAGCTGTTGTTGTGACATAATAAATAAGCAAGGGTGAGCAATAGCCCACCAACAATATATAACTGTGCAGTAATATATAAGACAGTTCAAAGATATGTTTCGAAATCATATGCCATGCATTTGCGAAAATAGTGCCAGTTTAATGTAAAGGATGAAGTTACAAGGTAACTCAACAGATATATATTTCGTAGAAGCATATGCTATGCCAAAATAAGCAGGATAGCATCATTTTTATAAAAGATAGGAACTTGCAAGAAAGATATTGCTATTCCAGTTTGAAATACTTTTCAACTCTGCCAACCATGATGATGTTGCAGAAAATTTCCAACATTGAGTGATGAACTAATACTGGAGTTTGACGCGCCAGGAGACATAGCATTTACACGATGATCAGTCGCATGTTATGCTCCCCACCTCTTGTTTACTACATGTAGAAGGAAGCACCGACGGATTTACTTGTCTACCGCCCTCTGGAACCCCCTCGGCCAACGGTTGGGCCATTTCCTGGACCGGCGCCACTGGGTCACTTACGCATCTCCTAGTTCATTTCACATCCATAACTTGAAACGTAAAGTTCGTCTCCCTTTCCCCAAGTATAATACTTGTTGATAAGACTCCACAAAGTAATCGTATCTAATTGGAAAGGAAAATTCACCAATATTTCCCAAGCCGCTGCTTGTTAATGGATACCAACTTGTTCCAACATTCTTACCCCTCGAATAATGAGTGGGTATACGCAATTCCATGTATAATAGCAACCAAGTTGCGAACGAAATGAATAATTTATGACCGGGCAGTCACAAGATAAATAACATTCTTCAAGTCAGGTTCCCTTATATTCGAATCGAAGGAAGAATGGAATTACTGAGAACCTTCCTTGATAATATTATAATAATAATAAGACTTTGGAATAATTCATATAATATTCGAAGGTCGATGATACTATGCGAATGAAGTAAATCATTTTTGAAACGAGTTAGAAGAATTAAATAAATATTCCAAGAATATTTATTAGTCGCAGACATTGAAAAAGGGTTGCTTGGAATAATCTTTGAGTAAATACTCTGAATAATATTCATTGAACAAATAATGAATATTCAAATTAATAATAATATTTGTTGATGAAATAATCCTCAAACGGATAATTGAAATAATATTCATTGAATCAATAATGAATATTATATTTAAGAATGATACTTATTGATGAAATAATGATCAACTGAATAATTGAGACAATATTCATTGAACAACTAATGAATATTCACTTAATAATATTTATAGAAGAATTGATTATCGAATGAATATTTGAAATAATATTTATCGAATGTCTGGAGTTCGAATCAACGTTCAACTAATATTTATAAAATAAATAGGGATTGAATGAATATTCGGAATAATATTCATTTAAATAAATAAGGCTCGACTGAATATTAAAATAATATTCATTAAATAAATAAACTCGAATGAATATTCAAAATAATATTTATCGAAGAAATAAGAATGAACATTCCCTAAGTAATTAACTTAGCTGAGAGTTCGAAATAATATTCGAATATTAAATCGACCTTAGATGATTATTAAATATAATGTTCATCGAGTAAATAAATATCTGATGATTAATCCGAATAATACTTACAAAATAATCTCAAAGGATATTCCAATATTATTCGCCAAATAATAACTGGAAAATATTTACTTAAATATTTTTCTCCGAGAATAATATTAATATATCAAGAAATAACGACTCCCGGTCTATAACCAAAGAATGAGATTCAACTACCCTTCGCTTAAGGGTTTTTTCCGGCTTATAACTGATATAATAGCTATCTAGCTCATAAGCCAACAACAATTCAGGGAACAAGTATAACAATATGACTTTAAAAGTAGGCATGCATGCTATGGCATATGTAATGTAACAAAAAAAAACATATTTATATTCACAACAACAGCCTTAAAGAGGGATTTGAAACTTGCCTGGAAAGCGAGTGCGGGTAAGGGTGGTGGTAGCGTGTCCCGGGTCAGCCTGACGATCTATAAATAGACAAGGCATTCAGGATTAATCACTTAACACTTTACAAGATTAAATATAGACTTCACTTAAGTCGAAACACATTTTCGAATTATCTCGTTATACACCTCTTAGTGTAACTCTTTTTATCACCGATGCGGTTCGACATACGTTCGCTATTATGACCCGTCATTGTACCCACACTTAATACGTACTTAAGCCATGTAAGTTTTAATATCGATCATTTACGAATCAAGATTGTACTACGAGTTTTATCGTCCATTTTCTGAGTTATTAACCAAGGTCCTAATCAAGCATGCTTCTAGGGGTTCGTTCGCGTTTAACCTTGATTCGAACATTTTTATAAAATCGTAAAACGATCCTTTTAATGCAAGCTTTTCTCTCACACCTTCCTTATCATTTCTAGTATTTAATTACGATGGTTCGCTACTGCATTACCGAATTTATACAGGTTCAATTCTGATTACGAACTGGTGCTCTCGTTTACGAACCACTTATCTTAATTCGACCATAACTCCTAAACCGTATATCCATTTCACTCGATCTTTATATCAAAACGAAGCTCGTAACATGAACTAACTAAACATAGCAAAATCCGGGACTGGACAGTAAGGTAATGCTACTGCTATTCACGGTTTCTTAAGGTTAACGACAATCGGGCATTACGACGGCTATGTTTACATGATTTCCAAATTTCAAACCATTCAATGATCATGGTTTACACTCCAAACAACACATACATGCTATTTATCCATGAACTAAGACCAAGCAATGTCTTTCCGTTCATCTAAACTAATTTAACATTTAACAAAGCCCAATCATAATCTTAAGGTCCTAAACATGCATTAAATCCATATAACTCATCTAAAATACCAAAACTTAAACTAAGAGCTAGGTTTTCAAGAGTGGTATACCTTCCTTGGTGTATGTATGAACTTATCAAGCCTTGTTTAGCCCTTATCTAGCCTTAGTATAGCTTGGAAGATCAAAATAAATCAAGAAATAAAAGTTAGTTTCATGAAAGCAATATTCATCATCACTTTGATGATTTATTTGAAAATGGAAAAAGATGAATTTGGAGCTGAAATTTTAGGGGATCTAAACTATGATATGAAGTACTCACCATAAAAATTTCAAGATCAAATGATGGTGGGAACCCCCCTTTTTAGCTTAAACCGTGAGCAGCAGAATGGAGAGGAAATGAGAGAGAGTTTTGTGTTTTTTTTTTTTGATGTGTAAAATGGCTTAATGCATGTATCTTTATGTATATACTTGTATGCATCTCTTCTTTTTGTGTTGTCAACCATCTATTGGTCCACTTGTTGCCTTCTTATTGAACCAAGTGTTGGCACTACAACAAACAACTCCATTTTTGCAAGAATGCAATTACACCACTCATCTTGTAGTTGACTTATAAGGATGATACTTTGGTTTCTCCTTTTCCCACCAATTGCACTTGTTGGTCTCTTGGTTATTTATTCGTTCCTTTGTCCGGGTATTACTCAATTTCCTTGTTCATTCAGAGGAATATCTCAAGGATTTCTAGTTATGGATTTACTGGAAACTTTCTTGATAACTTTACTAATATTCTCAATACTCATTTGTAACCTTTGTATTTAAATCCCTTAAATCTCAATAGTAAATTCTTAAATCCTTTAAGGTCTCGGGAAATCTCAGAGAAAATAAAAGTGCTATTTTTCTGATTCCGATATCATTTACATACACTTATTTCATCCACTGATTATTAATACGAACTCGTAAATCCATTCAGACTGCTTCTATATAGCGTCGTCTAATAATATTCCAATTTCCACCAAAACACTATTCATAACTCATTTTTTACTTAATTCCTATAATTAGGAAAATGAACCTGGTTTACTCTCGGGTGTTCCTTAACCTTTTTACGGAACCGCTGGACTAATAACAGATATTAATTTGGATGACACAAGAATAATCTCTCTTGGAATAATATAGCTTATAACCCTAGAAGATAGATCATTCTTATCTATGCTATCAACCAGAAGCATCCTTCATGACATATAAATATTTGAATTTAAATCCATCCCATTCATTTAATAGACATTCGTTACATTGCAGTCATAACCACTATTCATTACATAATAAAAAGTTTTAGTTCTATCAAAAATCTGGGTTCTTACATGCTGCCTTCTCTAGGGTTTTTCACAAAAACATCAAACCCTCTTAACCTATCATTATCTATTTATAATGACTGGTTAATGGGCCCTCAACAGCAAAAGCCCAACCCTTTTAGGTATAGGATTAAATAATAAAACGAAATTCTATTATTTAATTAATAACTAAGTCACACTTAATTATTATGGGCAGAAATACTCCTCTAATTCGAATTTATATATTATCTCAATTAATTAAGTCTCACTTAATTAACATAATAAAATTCAAATAATCACCAATTAATTTAAATTCATATTTTAAATTAATTATTCATTTAAGTGCTCAATGTGTGTGACCCTATAGGCTATTATTTAATTGGCAATAATTTTATTCTCCAATAAAACTATAAACAATGAGCGGTATCTAGTAATACATCATTGCTACCCAATTAAACAATAATTAAATCGTGATTCGATAAAACCTTTTCGTGATTAATGTTTCCGTGTAATATAATCCTTTTAACCAAATATTATAGATTAAACTCGAGGCATGTGTTTAGTCATCCTCTTCAACATTTAATCCGGGTTTACTTGATCCATGAGTAGACAATTAAAAACAAATCATTATTTGAGCACGGCCATGCATTTTATAGTCTCACTCAATCAAGAGGCCAATAATATCTCTCCTAATTCTAGGAGGGTTAAATCCTTTATCTATCATTCATATTTCTCATACGACTCATGATATACCCGATGTCCACTTTTATAATCACCCGGTCAAAGGTAACTTTTAATGTAGTCAAAGTATATTAATCCTCGTATAGAAATATAATGATCTCAAGTCAAAGGATCATTACACCATTATCACTGTGAGTCTTTCTTATGACTTTATTAAACATGAAGAATCTCACTATGGGTCTGTCCAGTACCATGTACTCCTACATGTACCTATGTATTGACTTTATTATCTCCATACTTATAACCAATGAGATGTGGTTATCTGTCAAACAACATACTAATCTATTTGTGTATTATTATTGTCCTATAATAATAATACTCGACCAGGGACCTTTTAAGAATATGATATATTATATAATCTCAAGTTCAAGTCATGTACTTAAACTATATTATGTGTATCATGATTCTAAGGACATTTATTATTCTAACAAATATATCGCAGTAATTAAAGTCATAATAAATACGTTTATTGAATGATCAAATGACATAAAGGTTTATTCAAAGAAACAATGTATTGCCTCTAGGGCACCTACACTAACAGGAAACGCTCTCACCTTTTCTCTCCTAAACAGAGAATTCATTGTTTTGAAGTTTAGGTGAGAAAGTTTCTTGTGCCAAAGCCAACTTTCATTAGAAGATGCTTTAGAGTAGAAACAGTTGATTTCTTCAGAGTTTCCAGTGTTCATATTGGCCACGTACAAGTTTCCTTTTCTAACTCCCAGAAGAGATGGTTGTTCATATCTTTTGTGTGTGACCAGACAATTCTTCTTGTTAAAGTAGACTTCAAATCCCTTATCACAGAATTCACTGACACTAAACAAATTATGCTCCAGTCCTTTTACAAAAGATACTGCATCAATGATAACATTTCCTGCTTCAAGTCTGCCATATCCATCAGTTCTACCTTTGCTGTTATCTCCAAAGGTAACTACTGGGCCAGCTTTCTCCACCACATTTATCAGCAGGGTTCTATCTCCAGTCATATGCCTTGAACATCCACTATCCAAGATCCAGGTTACATGATCAACCTGCTTAACACCCTGCAATGACAAATGAATTAAACCTTCTTCGGAACCCAAATTTGATTGGGTCCAGAATATGATAAGTGGATTTTATATCCACTTGGATCGCTTCAATTCGGCTTAAATTGATTGTCTTGGATTCAAGTTTGTTGTAGTTTTGATGTGTTTTGCTTAGTTGTGCAGAGTTGCAAGAATGTCGATTATGGTGGATGCTTCTATCGTGTTTTGAGGATTAATTGATTAAAATTCGGATTTTCCGGAACGGTTGCGCAGTCTACACTGTTTTGGCCATATCTGGAGTTCTGTAAGTCCGTTTGAGGCCCGTAAGCTGTCCACGCGAAGCTTGGAAGATTTTCTACAACTTAGGACAAGATTCGTGCGCGCAAGTTGCGTGTGGTGAGAGCAGATTGCGCGACAAGCAAACTGATGGGAGCAGGAATTTACTGTTTTGCCCTTTTCAAGTTCTAATTATATTTTTGGGCAGTTTTTAGTACCTTAATCAAATTCTAATTGTAATAGAAGGCAATTTATTACTGGGCAAGATTTCTAGAGTCTTTATAAACACTTCTAGGGATACATTGTAAGGGATCCTGGACACACAATTTTTACATACTTCTTAATATTAAAAGCTAGGGTTTTATTTTCTTCTCTCCATCTTTGCAAGCTCAATTTAATTCATGTATTTAATTGTTCTTCATTATTCAAAGATTTAAGGTATTTCTTATCTTCTCCTTATTAATTGCAAGTTTATTATGGCTTTCTTGATTATCATTGTTAGTTTTAATCCTAGAATGAGTGAGTAATTTAATTCTAGGGTATCAAGGGGAGCCATGTTTGCACCATGATTTGGGTTTATTTTGATTTGTAGATTGATGGGTAAAGAGTAATTCTGATTGATATGTTCTAATTCTTAATTTGTGTAATTGCGCAATATCACGGATTAATTGATTGCAATAGGAGTAATAGATCGAAAAATTTTACTACTAGAGGCTTACATACAATTAGCGGAATTGAAGGTGAGTGTGAAAGCATCATTAGATATTCTGAGAGTGTTAATGCTTGAAAAAGATTAATCATTGCTTTAATTACTTAACCCCATTAAAAAGCTATACCTTTGTGATTTGTTTGGTGTAAGCATGGTGAACCTGAATTGCCCTAGATCCCTTAATTAATTGATTTAAAACCTTTGTTAAATTTGTTTTAGTAGTTAATAAAATCCTCTAATAATCGTTTGTGACTAGAAACAATTAATAATAATTGAATTGAAACTGAAACTGTCTCCTTGAGGAATCGACCCGTATTTGCTGGTATCTACTACAATTGATACCGTGCGCTTGCGGTTAGACATAATTTTACACATCAAGTTTTTGGCGCCGCTACCGGGGAGACGCCTAGTTTCTATAATTTTAGTTCGATTGTTTTAGATTGTTTCTCTTGTCTCTTTGGAACTCTTGTTCCAACTGAGACCGATCTTACTGCTTTTCCTTGTTTAGTTGTTGATGCCCTGGACCAGGTCTCAAACGAAAGAAGATCAAGCGAAAGAGGATACAACTCCTCTTAGTCCAGATTCTAAACTTTCTTGTCAACAATACATAGATCTACAAAGGAAAGAGAAGCAGCAAGAGATACCTGAACCAAAGATTGAGATGGCGGACCCTCCCAAATCTTTAAAGAACTACTCACAGCCCTCTCCGAGTGGGGTACCTACTGGCCTTGCTATGCCAGCGATTCAAGCAGCAAATTTCGAGATCAAGCCTACTTTGCTCACTATGATCCAACAGAATCAATTTGCTGGGCTTGCCTCTGAAGACCCTACAAATCATCTGCAACGGTTTCAACAGCTCTGTTCTACAATTAAACATCAGGGAGTCACTCCAGCCCAGTTGAAAGTCATGTTGTTCAGTTTCTCTCTTCGTGACAAAGCTAAAAAATGGTTGAATGATATTGACCTGACCGAGTGGGATAAGATTGCTCAGGCTTTCTTAACTGAGTTCTTCCCTCCTAACAGAACCGACGATTTGATCGACAAGATGATGGGTTTTAAGCAAGATTATGGCGAATCTCTTCGGGATGCTTGGGATAGATTCAAGGACTATCAACGTGCATGCCCTCACCATGGTCTTGAGAAGTGGTTTCTGCTTAAACGCTTCTACAATGGTCTTGATCCTGAAACAAAAGGGATGGTTGATAACGCTGCAGGTGGCGTGTTTTTAGACAAAGGAGTTGATGATGCACATGCTTTTCTTTCCAATTTGGCTGCCAATCACTTCAGTAATCCGAGAGCAGCCAAGAAAGGGGGTAAACTTGAAGTGGATGCTTACTCTCTATTATCATCTCAACTAGCTGCATTAACTCAGGAGATCCACTCATTGAAGACATCTCAGCCCTATACTCAACCTATGAGTATCAATGCATTGTCATCCATGGCTCCTATGAATAATCTTGTTTGTGAAGTCTGTGGCATGTAAGGCCACTATGGTAATGATTGCCAGAACCATGCTCAAAATTCACAACATTTTCAGATAGAGCAAGCAAATATTTTCCAACAGAGGCAGCAGTACAATCCTTACTCCAACAGTTACAATCCTGGTTGGAAAGATCATCTGAACTTCTCATATTGGAACAATAATGCTCAGAATTTAAATGTTCCTAATTAGCAGCAGCAATATCAGCAGTCGTATCAGCCTCCTCCACAGCAATAGTATAGGCCTCATCAAGGACCTATGAATCCCCCTGGATTCCAAAGAACTCCTCAGAATTATGCTCCTCAAGCAAATCAAGCTGCACAGGCTGATAATCAAGGTGATATAATGAAGATATTGTTAGAAATGCAAAAAAAGATGAACCAGATGGAGATACATAATAAGATGCTAGAAACTCAGATTGCTCAAATGGCTAGTTCTTCCTCTACAAGGCAACAAGGCTCTCTACCAGCACAACCAACTCAGCCAAAGGAAAATGTGAATGCCATTGCTCTTAGGAGTGGTCGTACATATGATGCTCCTCCAATGCCTATTGACGATGTTCCTACTGAGAAAGAAAAAGAGGATTCTGAGGAAGACAAGGTAGAGAACGTCGTTGAAGATGCAAACGAAGGTGAAACTGAGGAAAGCAAGAAAAACGACAAAGAGAAGACTGCAGTTACTCCTCCACCATTTCTGCCAAAGCTCCCATTCCCTAGCAGGATGAACAGAACTAAGGTGGACCAGCAGTTTGGTAAATTCATGACAATTGTCAAGAATCTTGAGGTAACAGTTCCTTTCACTGATTTAATTTCTCAAGTTCCATCATATGCAAAGTTTCTTAAGGATATTCTCACTAAGAAGAGGTCTTTTGGTGAGGTGGAGACAGTAGCTTTTACTGAAGAGTGTAGTGCTATTTTACAGAATAAGTCTCCACCTAAGCTTAAAGATCCTGGTAGTTTTTCAATCCCGTGTCATTTAGGTGCATTGTTCATTGATAAAGCTTTATGTGATTTAGGCGCTAGCGTCTCAGTCATGCCTCTCTCGGTTTTTCAAAAACTAAATATGGGAGAATTAAAATGTACATAGATGACTTTGCAAATGGCAGACCGTTCGATAAAATATCCCCTTGGAATTTTAGAGGATGTGCCTGTTAGGGTTGGAAAATTTTATATTCCTGTAGACTTTGTAGTTCTAGATATGGAAGAGGACAGCCAAATACCTATTATTTTGGGTAGACCATTTCTCTGTACTGCAGGTGCTGTTATTGATGTTAAAAGTGGGACTCTCACATTGAGTGTTGGTGATGATAAAATTACTTTTACTCTAACCTCTGCTCTTAAATCCCCTTTGCTTGAGAATACTTGCTGCAGGATTGATGTTATAGATGGAATTGTCCGAGATGAGACGCCTCAGATTCTATTGAATGATGCATTAGAAGCAGTGCTCATGCTTGAAGCATACGAAGGAGAAGGACATGCTGAAGTCAATTCATTTATTCTTGAGTTGGATGGTGCAGCTGATCCAAATTGTGAGGTAACCAACACTGTCACTTCTTGTAGTGAACCTCAGGTAAACAAGTTAGAGCTAAAGTCTTTGCCATCTAATCTGAAATATGTGTTTCTTGATGAAGAAAAGACTTGTCCTGTGATTGTTAGCTCTAGTCTTGATGATAACCAGGTTTTTAAGCTTCTTACTGTTTTGCGTGCGCATAGAAAAGCTATTGGGTATAGTATTGATGATCTTACAGGGATTAGCCCAGACTTTTGCATGCACAGAATTCACTTAGATGATGACCAAAAGCCTTGCATATAGGGACAACGCCGCTTGAACCCTAACATGCAAGAGGTTGTTAAAAAAGAAGTTTTGAAATTGTTAGATGCGGGCATCATTTACCCGATTTCTGATTCTAAATGGGTAAGCCCAGTTCATGTAGTCCCTAAGAAAGGAGGAACAACGGTAATTAAGAATGATAAAGATGAATTAATTCCCACTCGAATTGTCACCGGATGGCGAATGTGCATTGATTACCGTAAGTTAAACACTTCTACTAGAAAAGACCATTACCCTCTCCCTTTCATTGATCAGATGTTAGAAAGACTTGCTAAGCATAAGTACTTTTGCTATTTAGACGGATATTCAGGGTTCTTTCAGATCCCTATACATCCTGATGACCAAGAAAAGACTACATTTACTTGCCCATATGGTACCTTTGCATATCGTAGAGTGCCTTTTGGTTTGTGCAATGCCCCTACTACTTTTCAACGTTGCATGACTGCCATATTTTCTGATTCCATAGAGTCTATCATGGAAGTATTTATGAATGATTTCAGTGTTTATGGGTCTGATTTTGATGTATGTCTGCATAATCTTTCTAAAGTGCTTAAACGTTGTGAAGAGGTGAATTTGGTTTTGAATTGGGAAAAGTGCCACTTCATGGTCAATGAAGGAGTGGTACTTGGTCACTTGATTTCTGAACGTGGCATCCAGGTTGACAAAGCAAAAATTGAGGTGATTGAGAAACTTCCTCCTCCTGTTAATGTCAAGGGAGTGAGGAGTTTCCTTGGTCATGCAGGTTTTTATCGTCGTTTTATAAAAGATTTTTCAAAAATTGCAAAACCCCTCACTCAATTATTGTTTAAGGATGCCACCTTTGTGTTTACTGATGCTTGTTTGGAGTCTTTTAACAGGATTAAGGAAGCTTTGATAAGTGCACCAATCATTCAATCTCCATATTGGAATCTTTCATTTGAAATCATGTGTGATGCAAGTGATTATGCAGTTGGAGCAGTTCTCTGTCAAAGGAAAGACAAGGTATTGCACGCTATCTACTATGCAAGTAAAACCTTGGATGAAGCTCAAGTCAATTATGCTACGACCGAGAAGGAACTTCTAGCTGTGGTCTACGCCCTTGACAAATTCCGAGCCTATCTCATTGGCTCCAAAGTCATTGTTCACACTGATCATTCGGCACTTAAGTATCTGTTGGCGAAGAAAGAAGCAAAGCCAAGGCTTATTCGTTGGATTCCCTTACTTCAAGAGTTTGACTTGGAAATCAAAGACAAGAAGGGTGCTGAGAATGTAGTTGCGGATCATCTCTCACGGTTGCGTTTCAAATCTGATATTGCGTCAAGTACTCCTATTGACGATTCTTTTCCAGATGATCACCTGTTTTCGGTTGCTACTCAAACTCCATGGTATGCAGATTTTGTAAATTTCTGTGTTAGTGGATCTCACCCTCCAGAATTGACTTATCAGCAAAGAAAGAGGTTTTATCACGATGCTAAACAATATTTTTGGGATGACCCTTTCTTGTATCGAAAGTGTGCTGATGGAATCTTTCGTAGATGTGTTCCTGAGTTCGAAGTACATGACATTCTCAAGCATTATCATTCTCTCGCATGTGGAGGCCACCATGGTCCTTCCAAAACCGCTGCTAAAGTACTTCAATCCGGTTTCTTTTGGCCGTCTCTATTTAAGGATGCTCGTGCTTTCTGTTTAGCGTGTGATGCATGTCAAAGGACGGGTAATATTTCTAAACGCCATGAGATGCCTCAAACTGGTATTCTTGAGGTTGAGATATTTGACGTATGGGGTGTTGATTTTATGGGACCTTTCCCAAGTTCTTGTGGGATGAGATACATCTTAGTTGCTGTCGATTATGTGTCCAAGTGGGTTGAAGTAGTTGGATCGGTAACCAATGATTCCAAGGTAGTTATGAAGCTTTTCAAGAATATTATCTTCCCACGTTTTGGAGTTCCTAGAACAGTGATAAGTGATGGTGGTTCTCATTTTCGCCATCGACAGTTTGAAACTTTGTTGAAGAAATATGGCGTTACTCACAAGGTTGCTCTTGCATATCACCCTCAAACAAGTGGCCAAGTGGAAGTTTCTAACTGCCAAATCAAAAGCATTTTGGAGAAAATGGTTGCAAAGTCAAGGAAAGATTGGTACTTGAAGTTAGATGATGCTTTGTGGGCTAATCGGATGGCATATAAAACACCTATAGGAACCACTCCCTATCGGTTGGTCTATGGTAAAGCATTCACTTGCCAGTGGAATTGGAACATCGCGCTTTTTGGGCTATAAAAGAACTCAACATGGATTTGAAGGCTGCGGGGCAAGTGAGACTTCTTCAACTTAATGAGTTAGATGAGCTTCGTTTTGATGCTTATGACAACTCTCGGCTTTACAAGGAGAGAACGAAGAAGATGCATGACAAGATGATTCAGAGAAGAGATTTTCAGGTTGGTGACAAGGTGTTGTTGTTCAATTCCAGACTTCGTCTTTTTCCGGGGAAGCTCAAATCAAGATGGTCCGGACCTTTTACTATCACCGAAGTCAAGTTTTATGGTGCTATCGAAATTATGGGACGAGATGGAACAAAATTTAAGGTCAACGGTCAACGCCTTAAATTATATGTGGATGGTGCATTCGTAGGGAAGATGGAAGTGATTTATCTTGACAAACCCTCCATGGAGATCTGAACCAGCTCAGTCAAGCTATTGACGTTAAAGAAGCGCTTCTTGGGAGGCAACCCAAGCCTTGTGTAAGTCTTGTATATTTTTGTTTGTTTTATTTTTTATTTTCTTCTCTCAAAAAAAATAAAAATAAAAATAGGGTAACGCAGGTTGCGCCTGCGTTTCTGCGGGTAACGCAGGTTGCGCCTGCGTTACTGCCTTAGGCGCAATTTGCGCAGGACGCGCACAAGTTGCGTTCGAAGCAGTTGTTTATGCAGTTTGTTTTATGCAGTTTTTACCCGATTTTTTTTCCTACTGTTCAGCTATAAAAAAAAAAAATCTTTCTCCCCAAATTCTTTTCTCCTCTTATATAATATCCCTAAACACAATCCTAAACCTATTTCAATTCCAAAACCTCCCAAATCTTTTCTAAATTTCTACACCCAATTCTTTTCTAATTCTTTTTCTATTAATTTTTAATTCTATCCTACATTAAATTCACACCCATTCCAATTTCTCCTTTCCACAATCAAATTTAATTCAATTCTATCACTCCATTATATATATACACCTATACATACAAACCCAATTCATTCTCTCCATATCTACATCTCTAAAAATTCTAGTTCAAGAAGGATTCAAGTTTGGGGGGAGTTGTACAAGTTCACCTCTTTGATTCATAGTGGGAATTTTTCTTCTCTAATTTTATTTTTCCTATGAATTTGTGTTCTTGTGAATTGGGGGTTTTTTATTAGTCTTGTTATTTGGGTGTTTTTGTTGTGATTTTTGCTTGGTGGTTGTTGGTGGAATTATTGTTGAGTGCGATTTTGATTATTATGGCTCCTAAGCGAATGGGGGGTAGTTCTAGTAGGGTGGAGAGATTTTTTTCTACGGAGGCGGAGGTTGAATATAATCGATTGTTGTCAAGGCCGGTGGCGCTGGAAAGGGGGTTTTTACCAACTCGTCATTATGGGTTGGTTGAGGTGATTAACGAGTTACGCTGGGGACAGATTTGTAAGGCACCTGCTCCGGTTCCGGTGAATGTGGTTAGGGAATTTTATGCAAATGCTAGAGATGAGCAGAATGGTGTGTGTATGGTTCGTGGTAAACGGGTGGACCACACAGGTCAGATGCTATTCGTCAGATCTTGGGACAACCACCTAAGCTGGTGGGGGATGAAAATTGGGCAATAAAGACTAGTAATGATGTGGATATGGAGGCGATTGTTCGTGAACTTTGTGTTCCCGGTACAAGTTGGAAGTATAAATTGGGAACTAATGAGCCACTTTCTTTTCTGTCTTCTGCAATGAATAAGTTTGCACGAGCATGGTATCATTTTCTTTGTGCCAATATTATGCCTACTTCTCATACGGGTGAGGTCACAGCTGACAGAGCGATTATTCTTTGGGGCATTCTAAAAGGGAAGTACATTGATGTCGCATATATTGTTCATCAGAATATTCACAGGTGTTTAAAGTCTAGTGTACTGTCATCGATGCCCCATGCTTCTATCATAGTTAGTTTGTGTATGGTTAGTGGTGTTACATGGGGGGCAGATGAGGAGCTGCAGTCACCTTTGGCTTCCATTTTTGACGTGTCTATTGATCGGATGCCAGAATGGCAAGGCGGAATCCCACATCCTAAGGGGCTCGGGTATGATGTTAGTGGTGCTGGTACTAGTGATCAGGGAGCGGGCGCTCCGCCACGGGTTTCGAGAGTACCAAGGGTTTTGGATGCTCACTTTAGACGGTTGTATAGGCGTATGGATGCTATACATGCTAGTAACCGGGAGTATGCTGAGGATATGGCTACAGCTTTGAGAGATGCGGGTATTCAGGCCCGGTGGCCCATCTATAGAGCTCGTACACCTTATCCACCGCCAGATACTGATTCATCCGAGGATGAGGACGAGTAGGTATTGTTAGATATAATTGATGTAATGTTTCAGTGTTTAAGTGTAACAGTGAAATATCAGAGTTTAACTGGAAGGAAGTCAGAGTTTAGTAAAGTCTGACTGACGGAAGCTGGACAGAGTTTAGTAAAGTCTGTCTAGAAGCAGCGCGTACAAAGTCAATAGAAGATATTAGAGATCAATTGAAGATTGATATGGAAGCGAGATCTTTGGAGACTGGATAGCTATCAAAGAGATCGAGTTGACTTAGGAGACGTGTGACAATCTGTAATTGATATCATTGTATAGCTGATTATTAGGAATATCAATTAGCGATTGTATAGCAGCTGTATGTTTTATAAATACAGTTAGGTTAACCCTAGAAGGGTATCGTGCATCGAACTATCTTTATTGTAACCTAGCAGCTCTTTGTGATAGTTTACATCATGAAGAGGGTTTTTAATACCAGAAGATTTAAAGTGCATAATCATCTTAATTGTTATTCTCTCATCTAATATTGATTATTAGTGTGTATTCGGCCTAACAAGTGGTATCAAAGCCATATCTGTTAATCATTACAGTTTAAGATCCACACACACACAGAAATCATCATGTCTGAAGTTCCACCTCCATCAGAGTATGAAAATGCTAAACCCACTGTTAGTCGATATGAGGCTATTAGGGTTCCTATTCTCAGGCCATCAGAATATCCCATCTGGAGGGTAAAAATGACCATGTTTCTGGAAGCTATAGATGTAGAATATCTTGACAGGATTAATGAATGGCCAGACCTGCCTACAAAGTTGGCTCCTGCTGTTGCTGGTCAAGAGGCCAAAATGATCCCTAAGGAGAAGAAGGATATGACTCCTGAAGATCTTTCATCCATTGCTAAGGATGCAAAGGTGAGGCATTTACTTCATAGTGCTTTGGATAATGTTATGTCTAACAAGGTTATTGGCTTGACTACTACAAAAGAAATTTGGGATGCTCTTGAGGTTAGATGTCAGGGAACTCCTGCTATCAAGAAGAATAGGAGAAACATACTCACTCAGGAGTATGAACATTTTGAGGCTAAACCTGAAGAGACCATGACACAAACATTTGACAGATTCTGTAAACTGTTGAATGATTTGTCATTGGTTGACAAAGAATATAATTTGGAAGATTCAAATCTAAAGTTTCTTCTGTCTCTACCTGAAAAGTGGGATGTGAAAACTACCACTATTAGAGACAATTATGATCTTGATGAGACCCAAATTGATGAAATTTATGGGTTGCTCAAAACTCATGAATTGGAAATGGAACAGAGAAACAGGAGATTCAACAAAAAGGCTAAGTCTGTTGCTCTTAAGGTTGAAGAGAAGCCTCAGAAGAAAGAGGCATCAAGAAGGAAAATGAAGGGAAAAGCTTTGGTCATACACTCAGAAAGTGAATCATCAAACTCTGATTGTGATTCAAACTCTTCTGAATCATCTGACTCTGAGGATGATGATGAAGAAATGAGAAAAATGGCTGTGTTGATGGTGAAGACCTTCAAGAAAATGGGTTTCAAGAATTTCAAGAAAGGGAAAAGGTTTTCTAGAGATTCAAATGAAGACAAAAAGTTTCAGGAAGTCTGAAAGAAAAGAGACCAAGTCTGGGAAGAAGGATAAGTCTGAAATTCAATGCTACAAGTGCAAGGAGATGGGTCACTATGCTCCTGAGTGCAAGAAAGGTAAAACTGGAAAGGTACTCATCACAAAAGGCAGAGATTGGGCAGACACTTCAAATTCAGATGAGGAAGTCAACTATGCTCTCATGGCTACTACTGAATCAGAAACTTCTGAAAATCAGGTACCTCTAACTACCTATGCTTATAATATTGATGATATTTCCCAATTAAGAATTTATCTTAAGTCATTGCATATAAGTTATAGGGATCAGACTTTAGAGAATGAGAGGATTAAATCTGAGAATTCCGAACTCAAAGAGAGAAATAAAATTGTTGAAGAAAAGCTAAAAAATATGCAACAAGTTCAGAAAGAGAGAGATGATGCTGTTTCTATAGAACAGGATTTGCTTCAGAAATATAAACAACTAGAATCTGAGTTGGAGGAAGCAAATAAGAAAATTAGGGCTTGGACTAATTCTGGAAAGGACACTCAACAGATTTTTCAAACGGACACTGTTGGTCTAGGTTATAATGAGGGAGATGAACTTAGATTTCAAAGTCAAGTTAAAATCAGACCTCATTTTGTACATGGAGCCAGTAAATTTTTGTCTGATAATGAAAAAAAACTGTTAAGGTCAAACCAGTAAAAACTTGTGCTAAACAGGTTAATATTGGTTTGATGACAGATAAACAACTCAAACATAAACTGAAGGAGTTAAAATCTGTTAAGAAACAGGGAGTGTCAAATAAGAACAGAAATGGAAAAGTAGGCATCACTTCAGGAAATAAACCAATGCTTGCTAGTTATGCTCCAAGAAAGACATGTCATAACTGTGGTAGTACTAAGCATCTTGCAAATTTCTGCAAGAAAAACAAAAATATAAATTCTTTACCTTCCAAGTCTGAGGTAAAGAAGGATTTTGCTAGAACTAAGCCACAGACTTTATGCACACACTGTGGAAGCACTTGGCATTCCATTTATACTTGCAGAAAGTATCATGCTATCTATCATAATTACTATGAACTGAAACCCAATCTGAAATGGGTTAAAGTTAATACTGCAAGTGTAAACTCTGATATTGTTAGCTCAAACTCAGATAATGTTAATTCCGCTGCTAAAGCTAACAAAGTTAAGAATGTCAAAGGATCCAAGCAAGTCTGGATCCTTAAATCTAATCCTCAGTAATTGCTTGTAATTGCAGGGCAACAGGGAGGCAACCCTAGTTGTGGACAGTGGATGTTCAGGACACATGACTGGAAATAAAGCCCTGCTATCAGACTATGAGGAGAAGGCTGGCCCAAAAGTTTCCTATGGTGATGGCAATGTAGGAAGAACATTGGGATATGGCAATATTAATCTTGGAAATGTCATCATCAACAATGTAGCTCATGTCCCAGGACTCAAGCATGACTTGCTATCTGTGAGTCAAATCTGTTACAAGGGATATCATGTAGATTTTCAACCTGAATATTGTGAAGTTATCAGCAAATCTACAGGAAAGGTTGTTCTAGTTGGTCATAGGCAAAACAACATTTATGAAATCAAGCTCTTAATAGACTCTGTTGGAAAAGCTGTTTGCCTGTCTACAAGAATGTCTAGTGAAGAGAGTTGGAAGTGGCACAAGAAACTCTCACATTTGAACTTGAACAACATCAATGAATTGATCAGAAAGAATCTTGTAAGAGGACTCCCAAAGGCTCTGTTAAATGTTGATGGACTATGTGATTCATGTCAAAAGGCCAAGCAAAGGAAGTCATCTTTCAAGAGCAAGACAGAATTTTGAATCACTGATCCTTATCATCTTTTGCATGTCGATCTCTTTGGTCCAGTAAATGTTATGTCTATAGCAAGGAAGAAATATGCTTTAGTCATTGTTGATGAATACACTAGATTCACTTGGGTGTATTTTCTAGCAAAGAAGGATGAAACTACATTAACTCTGATGGAGCATGTGAAGCTTCTGGACAAAGGATCAAGTAACAAAGTCAGAATCATCAGAAGTGATAATGGAACTGAGTTCAGGAATGCAACAATGGAAGAATTCTGCAAGAACAATGGAATGAAACAAGAATTTTCAGCACCTGGTACACCACAACAAAATGGTGTAGTTGAAAGGAAAAATAGAACCTTGATAGAAGCTGCAAGAACTATGCTTGATGAAGCAAAATTGCCAACTTATTTCTGGGCAGAAGCTGTTCAAACTGCTTGTTTTACTCAAAATGCTACACTGATCAATAAGCATGGAAAGACACCATATGAGATGGTGAAGAAAAAGAAGCCTAACCTGAAATACTTTCATATTTTCAGGTGCAAATGCTTTGTTTTGAAGACTCATCCTGAACAGTTGACCAAGTTTGAGCTAAAGGCAGATGAAGGAATTTTTGTTGGCTATCCACTGTCAACAAAGGCATTCAGAGTTTACAATCTGAGAACAAGAGTGATCATGGAATCTATACATGTGTCTTTTGATGACAAGAAAATAACTGGACTTGAAGACATAGATGAATATGATCAACTGAACTTTGAAAATGAAGATTTAAACTCTGTTGAAGTAAACTCTGATCAAACTATTCTGACAGACTCTGTTGAAATTGACCCTGAACCACTAAATACTGATCATAATCAAACCTTAAACACTGAACCATCTACATCACCTACCCACACTGTACCTACTCAACAACCTGCAACCTCAAACCAAACCACTATCCCTGAACCACAACCTGCATCCACTCAGAACACTCCATCACCAATCACAAACACTGCTCCAACCCAAAATCCTCAATCTCCAATCATAAAACAATCTTCACACACTCAACAACTAAACACTGAACCATCACAATCTCAACCACAACCACAGTCTAAAGCAAAAAGAGGCAGAGTAAAGCAATCAGCAGCAACTACTGAAAGACATGCAAGAGTTAAGAAGACAATAGAGAAACACACCAAAGCAAAACAGACATCTCCTGGAGCTGTTTATGCTATAAGAAAGATTCAAAGAGCAAAAAGACCTAAATCACCCTCTGTGGTGGCAGAATCTAGTAAAGAGGATTCAGATGAAGTGCCTCTAGCTAAGAGGAGAAAACTAGTAATCTCTGATTCTGATGGTGAAAATGTTGAAGCTCCAGAGGTGGTTTTACAGCAAACACCTACTGTTGAGGCTAAAAAAGATATACATGCAGAGGTTGATATGCCTGCAGAGGTTGAAATGCTTGCAGAGGATAAAATGTCTGCAGAAGAGGATAATAGAAATGGCTTTTCTCCAATGGATGATACTCTTGATTCATTCATGCCATTCTCTGATCCTATCTCACCTATTTTTGCTCAATCTGAAGCAACTGGTGCAGCTGATCAACCTACAGTTGTCGTTTCTGAAACTGTAGCATCACATACAGAATTAATCTCAGATGCTCACCAGACTGTTGAAGGAGGTGATGAGGTTGATCAAGCAACCAAGGCTACTTCTCAGCCTATGCCTGTTGATGACACAAATGCAAACTCTGTTGCTGAGCCTGAGCAACATGAAGAAAATCTTGACAAGGCTGCAGAAGAAATTGCAGAAACTATGGCTGACAATGCTAAAGCTGCAAGTGTTGAACTTGAAGGTGAAAGCAGTGCAAACTCTGATTCTTTGCTGAGTGCACCAGTACAAATTAATGCCAAGGTGCAAGCCTATCCTGTGTCTGGTCCTGAGGTTCCTACATGTCATGATCTTGAAAGAGAACACTTTGAAAGATCAGCTGCCAAATGGTATCAATCAGATTGCATTTTTCCAATTGGCAGGGCAGCAGACTTTGTGAAAAAAGGCTGCAGATGAAATTCAAAATCCTGACATTGTTTCATGTTTGAAGGCAACTGTTGTTCAGGTCAAAGTCCTTAATAAACGATTTGATGCCGCTGCAGATGATATTAATGGTCTTCGACGAGATATTACTGAAATTGATTTCAAAAGGGAGAAGGAAGCTACTCTTAGACATCAAACTTATTCAGCTAGATTGGCCAAGGTGGAAGAAAATCAAACTCTGATGGCTACCAAAATAGATTCCATTGCAAACTCTTTGGAGTTGCTAACCTCCATCCTGATTCCTGATGATGTCAAAAAGGGGGAGAAAGTTGCAAACACTGCTTGCAAACAATTTCAATCCTTGGAGAGGAAGGATGATGCTGCAGATGGAGGTGGATCTGATAGAACCAAAAGAGCAATTACAAGGTCTAGAATAAACTTTGCTAAAGCAAACTCTGCTAAAGCAAACACTGCTGAAGGTCCACAGAATGATACAGAGTTAGCTGCAAATATGTTTCTTGAAGAACATGGAAATGATGTCACTCTAGAAGATGTAAAGGCTGAAGAGCTAAGACTTAAAGCTGAACATGAGAAAAAGCTTAAGTCTGGGAAATTCAAGAAGAAAGTTGAAAAGGAATCAAGGCCTGTTCTTAAAGGCATTAAGATCAATGAAAATGTAAATGCTGATCAGAGATTGTCTCATTCAGGAAAACCAACAGCAGATGAGGATAGATTAAAGCTTAAAGAAAAAGTTGTTGAAGATGATAAGAGTTTAAAAAAGTCAAGGCATGTTATAACCTCTGTTTCTACACATGTTGTACAAACTACTCTTCCAATTCATGGTTTTGTGAGACCTACTATTCCTGATAATACAGAGAAAGTTCAAGGAGGTGATATTTTTCAAAGCAGAGCAATGATTGCTAAGCAACCTCATGATTTGGCTGGTTTAGGGTCAAACAGAGAAAGGACTTTGAATATTACTCCTAGAGATCATTCATCAATGGCTGCTCTAGGCAAGGGTGTCCTTCAAGTTAATTTGGACAAGCTGGAATCAGTACAGTTGATTCATCAAAGAAGTCTAAATAAAGACTTTCTGTTGTATTTCATGGAGGATGGGACTGTTTACAAAATTGGAGAGCATGATATTCATTTGAAAATGTATGAAGAACTGCAGTATGTCTTACATATTTTCAAGGTGAATAACAGTCCTACTTACTGAGCTGCAGAAGTGCTCAGATACCAAATGGAAAGATCAAAGATGATTTGTGGAATGAAAGACAAGTCTGAATATGTACCAAAGTACTTAGATTACAAAGGAAGAATGGTTGAAATGAAGAGAAACAGTGCTAAGCTGAGAACTGATTTGGGTGTCACTGTGCTTGAATTTAATTCAGAATCAGCAAAGTCATACTTTATCAGACTTGGAAATGAAATGAAGAAGAACAGCATCTATGATCTGAGATCAGCTATTTATCAGACAGATGGTACAGATTCTAAGCTTCGAGAGATCAAGCTAGAAATGGAAAGAGCACTTGAAGTTGCAGAAGAGAGATTGCTAACAGAGTACTTGAAGACAACATGGGATGTTGAAAGGATTAAGTAATTTATGCTCTGTAAGTTTTTCATATTTTCTGTAATTTTCTTAATTATCAGTTTAAACTCTGTTTAGTTGTTAAACACTGTATATGATTATTTGTTTTTGACATCATCAATTATCTATTAACTTGTGCATTTTTGCTAATGAACAAGTTGGGGGAGATTGTTAGATATAATTGATGTAATGTTTCAGTGTTTAAGTGTAACAGTGAAATATCAGAGTTTAACTGGAAGGAAGTCAGAGTTTAGTAAAGTCTGACTGACGGAAGCTGGACAGAGTTTAGTAAAGTCTGTCTAGAAGCAGCGCGTACAAAGTCAACAGAAGATATTAGAGATCAATTGAAGATTGTTATGGAAGCGAGATCTTTGGAGACTGGATAGCTATCAAAGAGATCGAGTTGACTTAGGAGACGTGTGACAATCTGTAATTGATATCATTGTATATCTGATTATTAGGAATATCAATTAGCGATTGTATAGCTGCTGTATGTTTTATAAATACAGTTAGGTTAACCCTAGAAGGGTATCGTGCATCGAACTATCTTTATTGTAACCTAGCAGCTCTTTGTGATAGTTTACATCATGAAGAGGGTTTTTAATACCAGAAGATTTAAAGTGCATAATCATCTTAATTGTTATTCTCTCATCTAATATTGATTATTAGTGTGTATTCGGCCTAACAGGTATGTTTTCTGCTATCCCTCGTATTTACTTCCATTCAATGCAGACATTGAATATTTTAAATTTGGGGGTGGTTTGAGGGATTAGTAGTTGTTGTATTATGTGTTCATGTAGGATTTCATGCTTTGCATATTAGTATAATTTATGCATTTATGTTCGTGTTATTTATGTTTGTTTCATATAGGACATTCTGTCATTCTGTTTTTTGTTTCGTATACCATGTGAGTTCGTATTAGTTGCATTTCATGGCATGCATATTTCATGATCCCTTAGAACGAGCTAATTCTGATTGGTAGGTAAGTGTCTAATTGAGTGTGGTAATGATGAATAGAGGGTTGACTTATAGTTTCTAAGAAATTGACTTATGTGTTTCGGAAACAAAACTAATTACACAGTCTCATTGGGTGCTTTTGGGTTAGGTTGAGGTCATGCTTGTTTGGATGTTTTGAGATTTAATCACTTGATTATATTTAGAATTTTCATTATTCCCTTGATGGCCTAGAACACTTAAGTCTAAGTTTGGGGGAAAACATGGATTTCATGCTTAATTGTAAATAATTGTGAATAATGGCTAGGCGTCAAATGGCTAGTAGCCGGCTCATATTTATATGAGTAGTCTAGGGTTGGAATTGAGAATTCTCATTCCAGATTGCATAGAAAAAAAACAGAAAAAAAAATAGAGAAAAAAGAAAGAAAAAAAATTTCAATTGTTTTTATGCAAAATTAACTAGGGTGAGCTCTTTAATACTCGAGTAATTAAGTTCTAGGGGACTTTGTGCCTAGTGACCTCAGGCTTTTATAGTCTGGGATCCACTAACCCAACGCTCGCTAAATGGGTATTATTGTATAAGCCTTTTGGGGTCTCATCCATTGCACGGTTAAATAAGCATGCTTGTATATATGTGTCGTAGTAGTTAGTAATAAAGCATGAATTTCTGTCTACCTTGGATAAGGATGGAGGTGTTTTTAGGTTATCAAGTGTCTACAGTCTATTCTATTTATAAACCTGTGATTGTCTTGATGAAGAGCATGTATGATTTTTGACCTAGTTTTGGGAGTATTTCTGATGAGCATTGCACATACGCACGTTTCTGTTCATGTATTGTCAGTATACGGGAACTTAATCGAGCTCTATTTGGATTTAGTTGCATTCTTTGAGATAGTTTCTTGCTAGTTGGTTTTGGTTAGTTTGAAGGGGATCCTTGCATTTTCATAAGTAGTTGCATTCATGCATTGCATTGTTTAGTTAGATGGATTTTGTGGGTACATTCGCTATAGGCCCTCACGAGACCAACTCGTCCATTGGGGCTGCCTAGGGGTTTAAAGGGCTTGTTGCATATGCCAAATGCAACCGTGATCACCTACAGAAATGGTACTAATTAGGTAGAGTTAGTTGTTTATGCTTGAGGACAAGCATCGGTTTAAGTTTAGGGGTGTGATAAGTGGATTTTATATCCACTTGGATCGCTTCAATTCGGCTTAAATTGATTATCTTGGACTCAAGTTTGTTGTAGTTTTGATGTGTTTTGCTTAGTTGTACAGAGTTGCAAGAATGTCGATTATGGTGGATGCTTCTATCGTGTTTTGAGGATTAATTGATTAAAATTCGGATTTTCCGGGAAGGTTGCGCAGTCTACACTGTTTTGGCCATATCTGGAGTTCTGTAAGTCCGTTTGAGGCCCGTAAGCTGTCCACGCGAAGCCTGGAAGATTTTCTACAACTTAGGAAAGGATTCGTGCGCGCAAGTTGCGTGTGGTGAGAGCAGATTGCGTGACAAGCAGACTGATGAATGCAGGAATTTACTGTTTTGCCCTTTTCAAGTTCTAATTATATTTTTGGGCAGTTTTTAGTACCTTAATCGAATTCTAATTGTAATAGAAGGCAATTTCTTACTGGGCAAGATTTCTAGAGTCTATATAAACACTTCTAGGGATACATTGTAAGGGATCCTGGACACACAATTTTTACATACTTCTTAATATTAAAAGCTAGGGTTTTATTTTCTTCTCTCCATCTTTGCAAGCTCAATTTAATTCTTGTATTTAATTGTTCTTCATTATTCAAAGATTTAAGGTATTTCTTATCTTCTCCTTATTAATTACATGTTTATTATGGCTTTCTTGATTATCATTGTTAGTTTTAATCCTAGAATGAGTGAGTAATTTAATTCTAGGGTATCAAGGGGAGCCATGTTTGCACCATGATTTGGGTTTAATTTGATTAGTAGATTGATGGGTAAAGAGTAATTCTGATTGATATGTTCTAATTCTTAATTTGTGTAATTTCGCAATATCACGGATTAATTGATTGCAATAGGAGTAATAGATCGAAAGATTTTACTACTAGAGGCTTACATTCAATTAGCGGAATTGAAGGTGAGTGTGAAAGCATCATTAGATATTTTGAGAGTGTTAATGCTTGAAAAAGATTAACCATTGCTTTAATTACTTAACCCCATTAAAAAGCTATACCTTTGTGATTTGTTTGGTGTAAGCATGGTGAACCTGAATTGCCCTAGATCCCTTAATTAATTGATTTAAAACCTTTGTTAAATTTGTTTTAGTAGTTAATAAAATCCTCTAATAATCGTTTGTGACTAGAAACAATTAATAATAATTGAATTGAAACTGAAATTGTCTCCTTGAGGAATCGACCCGTATTTGCTAGTATCTACTACAATTGATACCGTGCGCTTGCGGTTAGACATAATTTTACACATCAGAATACTTAAAGAATGGGTTAATTGGCATTTTGGTCACTCAACTGATAGGAAACTTGCAATCGGGTCATCAAACTTAAAAAGTTTTCAATCACATCATTGTACTCTTAAAAATTTTCATTCAGGTCACTAGCCGTTACACTCCGTTAAAAATTTGACGGAAAGTTGACTAAGTTTTGTGAGTTAGCTTGAATAAATCCATTGTGGCATGTACAGTCAGCTGAAGTAGCGTTTTGATCACCGAACTTACTAGAAACTCAGCTGACTGCACATTAGTTGAGTGACGAAAAACGCCGCTTCAGCTGACTGTACATGCCACGGTGGATTTATTCAAGCCAACTCACCAAACTTAGTCAGTTTTCCGTCTGATTTTTAACGGATTGTAATGGCCAGTGACCTGAATGAAAATTTTTAAGAGTACAATGATGTGACTGAAAACTTTTTGAGTTTGATGACCCAATTGCAAGTTTTCAGTCAGTTGAGTGACCAAAACGCCATTTAACCCCTTAAAGAATTGGCCTTTGTCAGGCAAAACAACATTTTTAACCTTAACACCAATTTCATCATTAAACAATAAACTTTTAACCCTATTAGCAAATTTGACAGTATTTTGTTTTATCTTTGGTATCCATGTTTCTTTAGCAGCAATAACATTTGTTTCATTGACTGGACATTTGACCTTGTAAACAGCCTTAACAGAGGTTTGTTTAGGCTTTGGTACAAATGTCTCTCTCCTGACTTGAGGAGGACTAGCCGTCTTTGATCTAACATTTTTGTTCCTATTCATATGTTGTCGAGGAGCAATCTTACCAGCACATGCTTGATTACCATTAAAGTAAGCAGACATCACATTAAAAGCACAAGAGACATACAATTGACAACATCACATGCTTTATGAGAAGAATCAATGATAGGCATGTTATGCATGTTAGACATGTTATTGTTCTTTATCAACTTGTTACCACTTGATCCAGTTTTAGATGAACTAGTTGACTCAACAACCTTAACTGGATCCTTAACAGATTTAACATTATCAAGAACTATGCCATTGGCACTGTCCTCATTTCTCATCTCTTCCTGGATTACAATAGAAAGCATATTTGGTGGTTCAACAACAGACTTTCTGAATAGAGGTTCTTCAACATTCTTGAGCACATGTGGTATACCCCTTTCTTTAGCACTAACAAGGTTAGGAGTATTTATGCCCAAGGATCCAACAGCCTCGTTGTAGCCAAACCCTATTCCTACAGTTCGTTCTACATCTTGTCTATTGAAGAGCTCTTTAGAAACTTTACACGAATTAAAGCAAGCCCTAACTTGTGTTTCAAGTTCAGAAATCCTAGTAAGTTGTTTGGACACAACTTCCACTAAAGACTTATCCCTTTTAATAAGTAGTGTCATTTGCTCTTGTTGCTGTTCTTGATTAACATGCACCTTTTTTAGCTCTAACAATTCATTTTCAAGATTAGTGTTTAACAGAACTAATCTAGCAATTTCATTCTGTGCATTAACCAAGGAATCACCTAATTGATGAACCAAGTCAGAGTCAGTAAATTTTACCTGAGAATTAGAAATAGTAGATGAATCAGCATTTGCCACCATAGCAAGATTTCCATATTCTTCATCTTCACTATCTGTGTCATCCCAGCTTTTACCAGCAGCAAAATAGGCTTTTGCAGGCTTTTTCTTTTCAGGAGCAAAATCTCTCCTCTGGGCTTGTTTGGGTTTCTGACACTCAGTGGCAAAATGTCCAAGTTCATTGCAATTATAACAACGAATTTTGCTTCTATCAACAGTCCCAGTTTTATAGCCACCTCTGCTACTGAAGGATGAAGAACCTCCTCTCTGGAATCTGTTATTAGACTTGAACTTGAACTTTGGATTTCTTCTGAATCTAAAGTTGCCAAATTTCCTCACCATTAGTGCCATGGATTCATCCTCCAATCGATCCAATTCTTCTAATGAGTAAAACTCACTTCCATCCTGAGTGGCTGGTGTCTGACCCTGTTCCACTTCAATCTGCTCCTTGTTTGAGCTGCAAGGTCGAACAACCATGGCTTCCACTTCCTTTGGAGACTCAACCACTAAAGATGTAGATGTATTTACAACTCTACCTTTACCATAAATTTCTTTTTGTTGAGCTTGTTCCAGTTCATAGGTTTTTAGAACAACAAAGAGTCTTTCAAGAGAGGTTTCATTCAGATCTCTGGATTCTCTAATGGCAGTGATTCTATGTTCCAGGTGAGTAGGCATAGTCAGTATGAACTTTCGATTGATTTCCTTCTGTGTATAGTGCTTGCCATGGATTTGCAAATTGTTGATTATTTTATTATACCTTTCAAACACTTCTTGAATGCCTTCATTAGGGCCAGATCTAAAGTGTTCGTATTCAGAGGTTAGGATCTCAAGTCTGTTCTCTCTGACTTCATCCGTTCCTTCATTAATGGTCTCAATATTTTCCCACATGTGTTGAGCAGTTTTACAATTCATCACATGGCAATACATCACAGCATCCAGGGAATCTATTAGGATGAGCCTTAAGTTCTTCTCCAGACTAGCATCCTCTTTGTCATCAGGGGTAAACAAAGCAGGGTCCTTTTCATAGGCTCTACCAGGAGTTACAACCATATTATTAACAACAACTTCTGCTTCATAGACCATAGGAATTTTAGGTCCTTTTTTCAACACACCCAAATATTTGGAATTTGTAACATCTAGAAACAACTCCATTTTATTTTTCCACATATCATAATTATCTTTGTCAAAGATAGGTATCTTAACAATGGCTTTAGAAGTCATGATGAATTTTTAAGTGAGTTAAAAATTCGAGCTTGATTTTTAATTGAGTAAGGATAGGATCTTGATTTGTATGTCAATCCAACGGCTTTGATACCAATTGTTAGGTCCGTTAAAATTGTAGAAGGGGGGGTTGAATACAATCTATACCTTTTTAACAAAATTTGTCCGTTAAATAAAATTTAGTTTAGACAAATTTGTGCGGAATTAATTGAAACAAAATTCAAGTTAAATATAACGATATATTAAACTTGACGGTTGTTACAAAATCAGTATAGAGTATTATCACGTTAATAAAAACAAATTAGAAAATTCGACATGAACTTTTCTAATTTAGTTAATAAAAATCGAGATAAGAACTAGGAAACTTAATTCGCTAGTAGCAAGAGAATCACAAATAATTAAGTTCTAACGGATACAATTTTTGGAAAAAAGAACTTAAGAATTTATATTAATTTAATTCTTCTTGGTTGAGCTTTAAAGATGAGAGAGATGAGAGGTTTTTGTCTTCTGTATCTTTCAAGTCTGTATGTCTCGTGTCTATAAAGTGAGCCGCCTGCTTTGATATTTATAAAACAAGTCTGAAGCTTCTGCCTATTCTGTTGACACATAACACTGGAAAGAGTCAAGGTGACTCTTCCTAGTGTTAATCAGAATGTTGGGAAGAGTCAGAACAGGCTTGGCAAGAGTCAGCTTCTTCATTCAGCAAGAGTCAGCACTTGAACTGGAAAGAGTCAGTAATCAGCTTTGTACTGTAAGGAGTCAGGATGACTCTTCCTAGTAGTAATCAGCTTTGTACTGCAAGGAGTCAGGATGACTCTTCCTAGTAGTAATCAACTTTGTATTACAAGGAGTCAGGATGACTCTTCCTAGTAGTAATCAGCTTTGTACTAGAAAGAGTTAGCTTTAAATTACTCTAGAATTAATCAGAATTAACTCTAGCAAGAGTCAGACTTACTAAGAGTTATATGTGACTCTTTTTAGCTTGTATTTTAATACTTTGACTTAATCAATAATTCTAACGTTAATTAACTTAATATAATTAATTTATTGAATAAATTAATTCTTAGTAGAATTAATTAATTAAATAAATCAATCATTAATTTTAGTTAACTAATAAAAGAATTATTATTAATTCTAGATAGCCAAAAACTCTTCTGAACCACTGTAAAATATAAGGAGCAACCACTGAATAATTTGATGAAGCTTGATGTACTATCTGGTTCATAAGCTACTATCTTCAATGATTGTTATTCATTCTTGACTTTAAATATGTGGTTCTTTTTCTCTTCTCATCTCTATTCAAATCTTCTGTACTGATACTGTCTTCACAGAATTCTCTGTCACTTTAAATAAATCCACTTGCTTCAATACCACACTGAGGCTTGATCAGTAAACTTAATTTTCTTCCAGAGTAAAACATCAAAACTATAGATTGACTTGTTGATTTTTCTTCTGACAGATAGCATCTTCTGAGATTCCTGTGACAGTTAATATTATTTACTTATTACAATCTAATCTAAGTTGTGTTTAATCCTCGAACTACAAATAGGCTATGTCATATGCCTTTCAAGAAATTGATCAGTTATTGAAAAAAATAAAAAAGGTAGTATGATTTACATGAAAAAGAAAATTGATTAGATCGTTATAATTATATTTTTTTTATATCTTCCATTATTTTGACTTTAAGATTATAATATATTAGTATGGATAATTAAGGGCATTTAATTAAAAACGTACTAATATATTAGTATGCGTAATGAAGTAAAACCACGATTTACAAAAAATAGGTATAGAAAAAATAATACGTTTTATCTGAAAAAAGTAAGTGATTGATTATTTATTAGTAATTACAATATTTTATTAAATAAAAATGACGATGTTTTTTAACTAAAAAAGAAACAATTTATTAAATAGAAAACATAACATTTTCAGTTGAAAAAGAAATTAGTTTGGTACTACTAATTATAATATAATTAACAATATTTTTAAATAGAATGGTCCGTATTGTTTTTGAAAAGAAAAGAAATTTTAGGTAGAAAAAATATAAAAGAAAATTTGTTTTATCTGAAAATGAAAATTGATTATTTATTGAAAAAAAAAAATGTAACATACTTTACATGAAAATGAAATTTATTAGTTATTTATAATTGCATTTTTTTTACATCTTTCGATATTTTGGCTTTAATATTATAATATAAATATATATAAATAAGAGTATTTAAGTAAAAATGTAATAATATATTAGTAAGGATAATTAAGTAAAAACACGAAGTACCAAAAAATAGATACCCAAACTTTTAATGTTTCAACTATTATAATGTAATAATACAGATTTTGAAATTAAAAAAATATGTAATATATGGATATGTTAAATTAAGTAACTATTAAATTAAATTAGAATTTTAAACTAACCATTATTATTATAGGAGGTAGAGAATGTTAAATAAGAAAAATTTTAGAAGTACAATTGATCTCAAATTTAGGAGTGCCCTCTTATTTGTCCTAAAATAATTCATGATTTTCTAATCGGCTATCTAAATCTTAAATATAAAAATATATTTATTGTATTTAAAATAAAATTGTTAAGTAACTAAGATAAGTATATTAAGATGAGAATAGTGTGACTCTTTAATTTTAATGGTAAATTCTGAATCTATATTTATGAAAATGAATCCATATTATGTAATAGTGTAATTATGATGTAAATCAAAAAGTGGTAAATTATTAATATTATGAAAATCAGTTAATATTATATTATTTGTATAATCTTGATTAATTTTGTTTACAATATTAATTTATAAATAATTGTATAATTAAAAAATATGTAATATATGGATGTGTTAAATCAAGTAACTAT
Organism: Saposhnikovia divaricata; assembly: GCA_036435485.1. NCBI lineage: Eukaryota > Viridiplantae > Streptophyta > Magnoliopsida > Apiales > Apiaceae > Saposhnikovia > Saposhnikovia divaricata. The sequence goes on from CM071600.1 coordinate 172,002,182, forward strand.
TAAATTTAAATTAGAAATTTAAACTAATCATTCTTAGTATATTAAGAATGGGAATGTTAAATAAGGAATTTTTTTAAAAGAATATGACTGATCTTAAATTTAGCAGTGGCCTCTTATTGGCTCTAATATGATTCATAATTTTTTAATTGGGTAACTATATCTTAAATGTACATGGGTAGAATCTAGGGGTGAGCAAAATCGGATACCCGATCCGGTTATAAAATTTGGATCGAATATTCGATTTTCCAGATTATGAGAAATCTAATCTGGTTCAGGTCCATTTTAACCTGATATCCAAAATTTGGATAGCGGTTTAAATAGAATTAGAAACCGTAAAATCCAGATCCGAATTAATTAAGTAGATTTATTTTAATTCGTATAATAAATGAATTTTATTACATCTTGAATAATTACTCCTTAACTTTACAAATGATAAAGTAATTAATAAAGTTTTAGATTTCATCATCTCATATTTTATTATTTGTATACTCATTTTTTATCTAATTTTAATTTGATCTATCAAAAATTATCATTCATTTCTTTAATAAATTCTTATAGATATTTTTTAATAGGTATTAATAACACACTATCTCTCGAATTCATAATTTTAAATTAAAAATATTATTAAAAGAAAAAATTCTTCCATTTACTTTGTTTTTAATTTTTTTTCATATTATAACTTCTTAGTCACTTACTTTTGGAAAAAATGATTAATTTAGGGAAATTTTTATCAGGGTATGATTTAAGTAAACTTATATGAGATTACGAAATTTCACATACATATATATGAAATTGTACTTATCAATTTACACTTAATTACATCACTACTTATGTTTTTACACTTAAAATTCTTATAAACTTTTGGTAATACAAAACAAACTCATTAATTTATTAGTGATAATTCATTACTTAATTTAATAAATTAAATGTTAAAATTATTTGTTTATAATAAATCATTATTTTATTACATATGAATTTTTTTGATAAATATTAAAATTTCGTTCGGATCCGATATCCGAATTTGTAGAATGGTGTGATATGGATCCGTATCCGAATTAATAAAAAAAATTTGGATCGGATATTCGCTCCAATTTTTTCGGATCGAATATCCTAATTTCCCGATTATGATCGGATACCGGATCGGAAAATTGGATAATCCGATTTTCGAATTTCTATGCTTATCCTAGTATATTTAGTTATTATAATAAAAGATATCTTAAAATTTTATTAGTTTAATATAATTTTTATAGGTTTCGAAATGCTTCTATTACCGTAATTTATTATATTTAATATTAAAAGACCTAAATCTTATTTATAAATAAAATTTTGATAATATATTTTATAATGATCTATGTCCTTATTTCCATTTTCTGTGCACCTTAAATAAAATTCATTCGCGATATTAAATTAGCTGTGCATTTTTATATTTGTATACTTTTGTGTTTTATGTTAAAAATATTTTCCGTATCTATACTATACTATAATAAGTAAATGGGGTATATTTTGTAATTTGGTTAACCCCAATTTTTGGTTATCCCTCTATTTTGGTTATCCTTCTAAATTTACTAATTTTAAATTTTAAATTTTAAATAAAGAAATATTATATAAAATTCTAAAAAACCATACACCCGGTTAATGGTTTTAGGTACAACTTCAATGACTCAACAGTCATCATCACTCCCAAACTTTCAACTCTTTCTGACTCTCTGCTAATTTAATTGCGCTATTCTCTTTGCCGCTTTGATTCTACACAGATCACCTTCCATCCATTAGGGTAAGGTCATGTTTTCACTATCTATGATTTTGATTTGTATCCACCATAAGTAATTTGTGATATTATACATGTGCCTCTCATGTTCAGACTTTTCTCTCTATCTATATTTGTATAATTAACATCTCCCTCTCTTGCTCTTAATTAGGTCTTCTTAGAATCAGATTATTTGATAATTGTTATGAAGGTCCACAAAGTTGGAATTAAATAGTACAGTAGTTAGCATCTCTCTGCATACACATGATCAGGTCCTCTTCCAAATTATCGTGAGACAAGGCCAAATTCGAATTTGATACCTTTGACTCCATTCTACTTTGTTTTAGGAAAAATATTTAATATTTAGCTTTTTCTGCTATAATTTTTTAATTGAATCTTCATAAAGAGTATAATTATATGAGGCTTTGTTTTAATATTTAATGTTTTCTCAAAAAATTATAGTTTAATTATTCTCTCCCGGTTAAACATATTTGAGGAACTATTTTATTATGTCGTAATTGGTTTTCCTGAAATAAGTTGCATCTTAGTGTCTTTGCATGATGGAAAGTAAGAATTCACTCTATTATTTCTTGGTGCCAACTATTTTTGGCACAAAGAGATGGCGATGTCTTTTTAACGTTTAAAGAGTTGTGAATTCAATGCCAAGTTGCTATCCGAAGTCTATTCTGATTTATTCAGTTCTTACCTCACTCAATGAAATAAATTGCAGGGGGTTGAACTGCAACTCAAACGCGTTCAGGGTAAAGGAGTTTATGGCTGGAGTTGCATATGTGAAACAATAATAGGGGAGTGGTTGGAAGATATTTCTCAAAATCAGGTTTGAGTAGTAGCTGTAAAGCTTATAGAATATCTTGCTGCTACTCTTACAACCATACTAACTAATCATATTTTACAGGTTCGTAAATTGTTAAAAGGCCTTCCTCCCATTCGATCGTTGGTTGCTGTGGGTTCTGGTGCAGTAAAGCTGGTTTCCTTGCCTGTGAAGAACTACGAGAAGGATCACAGATTTATAAAGGGAATGCAAAGAGGTAAAACTATTGACTGACAATCTTTTGTTCTTTGTGAAAATTTAGCGTGAATGATTTTTTTGTCTGGAAGCAAGTGCCCAAGTATTTTTTGTTTGCTATTTTACATATCCAACAGTCATTTCTAATTTACATCTTATATAACCAACTACTCCTATAGGTACAATTGCATTTCTCAGAAGTGTTTCAGTTGAGGCCATTGGATTAGGAGTACATTTGGCAGCAGGGACCCATGAGATTCTCCTGCAAGCAGAATACATACTTGCCAACATTCCACCATCTGTACCATGGCCTTTAGAGAACAGAGTAAATAGTAATGTAAGGTCTAATCAGTCTAGCGATGCCCGGCAAGGAATTAAACAGGTAGAAATCTGGACTCCTTGTTTTCATATTTCACTCGAGTTCATCTTTTATGTTTTTAGGTGATTATGGGAAGCCAATAGCTATACTTTTAACCTCTGTCTTCAATTTCGCTTGAGTTCATTATCTTATTCTCTAAGTCCTACAGAAATTGGGAAATTCTATAATCTGTATCTTTTTATAAAGTAATTTTCGTCTCACAAGGAATTATTCAGAAGTCAGAACATTGTTTGTTCGCTTTGAGGACATAGGACCAGCGTATGAATGATTTCTAAGTTAAATGATTTAACTGATAATTATAGTGCGCCTTTCCGTATGTATGTTAGGCTAATGTTCTTGTATCGCATTTCTGGAAAATAGACTCCCTTAGACCTGTATATAGTAATATAAGAACTAGGTGACATAAGAATTGGATGCATCAACATCAACCCTTTTAGCTGCTTGATCATTGTCAGGTTTTTGGAATTAGAGCCTTGGTCATATTAAATGAATGCGACTGTGGTGTCGAATGAGTTGGGTTTGCTTTGATTACAGGTTTTAACAGGTCCACATGTAGTCGTCCCTGCGAAGCCTTTAAAGAAAGGTTTATGATTTGTTCTCTACTTTTACTTTTGTTAATCTATTACTATGTGCTTCAAATTGATATGGATAATGATAACTATAACAATTTTAAATACTCACAATTAAAAGTAGGTTGTTCTTTTTTGTTAATTATAAATTGATTTAACTTGGAAATCTATTTAATTTGTTATCATAGGCCTATGCTTTCAATATATGTGCTTTTTTATAAATGTATATGAATCTTATCATAAGATATACTCCTGTACATGTATTTTAATTTCCTTTATAATTAAGTGCATATTCATAATAGTTAATTTAGTTATACATATTGGAAAGAAGAGATGTATCAAGTATGATTTATAAGGATTGAATTCCTTATTTTCACAAGTTGTTTCTTATTTTTTCTAAAGTTTAGTTTTATAACTTATAAAGAGTACGTATAACTGCAAAAGATTCTTAGCTTATAGCTTCTTTTAATGGTATAATTTGTGTTAGACAAATCTATATACACCTGCTTTTGTGATATAAAAATACTTGATATGGTTGCCTAAGCTAAGAGTGGCCTATGAGTAACAAATTACTTAATTTGATTTTTAAATGAGTACCTTGGCTGGTGGCTGGTAGTTTTGATATTCTTTCTGATGAATAAGTGATTTATTATCAGCAAAGTTGCATTGATGAATGTGCTGATCATCATGATCTAAATGGAACAATGTCAAATGGACTTTTAAATGCAACACAGCTAACAACTAATGCATTAGCTATTGTTTCGACAATGTCTGGAATATTTCAGTCGTTCAACATTCCTTTAAACATGATTTCAAGTCATAAACGCCTTCTTAATGTAGCCCGTGATAACAATTATGGTTGTCCCAGGTATCTTTCATCTTTAGATAGAAAGTTGTTAGCCAATAACAATGTGGAGGTGACACCAAATGCTGTTGTAGCACAAGATGAAAGTGGACGATGCAAAACTATTAGTGTTGTTTTTGCTGCATATTTGAAGGGTATAAAGAGAGGTATACTATGAATGTAAAAGAAGGATTTTATGATGAGTGCATAACTGTTATCAAAAATCAGGTAAATGTGTTTCAACCATGCAAAGTGCATCTTTTGCAAAGTTCATTTATTTGTTTTCCTATATGTACACGTAATCATCATAAGGAAAATCAAATATACTAATTAGATGACAATTGCAGCTGCTGTTGGAACCAGATTCTTGGCCAAGGAATGAAATTCCAGAACACAGAAAGTCCTGATGGACATCTGGCAATGGCACTAATACTAATTAAGCTAACCGCCCCAGGTTTCTATGTGTTTTAATTGCAATTCTAAGAGTATCGTTCTCAAGTCTATTTTTTATTTGTTTGTTCTGATTTTTCATTCTATATTTAATTTGGTACTAAGCGTGATACTATTTATATATATATATATATATATATATATATATATATATATATATATATATATATATATATATATATATATATATATATATATATATATATATATATATATTCGTCGACAAAGTGTTTGTTAAATTTTTCTCATAATCTTTTATTGATTTTTCTGTATTATAAGCATCATGAATTTTGCACTGGCAATTCAAGATTGTAGGGATCTTTTGCTTTCATTCTTTTCCTCAGAGTGAGGATGTCACGACTTATGCATATGCATGTAAGCATTAAAAGTAGCATGTGCTTTGCACGGGTTATAAGCTAGTTTAAATTAATCTATATATTGTATTGTATATTTTGTTACATTGTTACGTCCCTTTGTTAAAAATGAAAAAGATTGTTAAAAGTAACAATTTTTTATTCAAAATTAACAGAAATGACGAATTTCAGATATATTATTTGTTTGAAAATTGGGTATTATATTTGTATAAAATACTCATTTCACAAATACGTATTTTTTTTATGATACCCATTTATAAGTTGGGTATCCTGTATATAATGCCCAAATGGCAAATAGATACCAAATACGTATCATGAGTTGCACTCCATAGCAAACACTTTATATAACAAACAATAAAGAACATCTCATATCTAATATAATTTAAGAGTTCCGTCATAACACCTAATACAAAAAGTTCTTATTTTTTTAGGCTCTATCCATCTAGCATCATGACGTCATCAATGAACAGTGAATTTTCAAAAAAAAAAAATTTTTTTTTGCTAGATGGATAGAGCCTAAAAAAATAAGAACTTTTTGTATTGGGTGCCCCTGACGGGGCTAATGGATCTATTGGAATAAATGATTTTATAGTGTTCTTTATTGTATATTATATAAGAGTGTTCTGTATGGAGCAAAGGCCTACGTATCATATATAAATATATATGAAAAAATATTAAAATACGTTAATATCTCAACTAAAAATGGGTGACATCAATAATCAATATCCAACTATAATTTGGATGTTACAATGGATAAAATTCATCACATTTTTAAAAATAGGTATTGTAGTTAAGTCCGATAAAAAAAAGGATATTATTCACCTTTATCCTTAAAATAACAAATATTTTTAATGGAAAACGATTAAATTGACCTTCACCCCCGTTTTAGACTTGCTAGATTTGTGTTGAAATTTTACCTTTGGTAATTGGCAATGAAGCTAATGGCATGAATGTACTTTCCCGCGTTACCATTTCTTGGCTATGCATATACTTCTAACAATTATCGGTAAGCAAGCATGACTAGTCAATAAAAATCGGAAGTAAATTGCACCAATAAATTTCAACAGAAGACATGCCATGCACCATCCAATTTATGTATCCGCAAAATAAGTTTCTCCTCCCATTCAAGAAAAACTTTTGAATGATGTAGTCTAAGATTATTTATAGGACATTTAAGCAACCAAAATACAGCAAAGTTTTGTTTGTAGTAATTAACTTATCGTAGTACAAAACATAACATGTCGAAATTATATGTTCTGATCCCTCTCGCAGTTTATCTGGGCTTGCACCTTCATGTTGCAAGTGTTGCAGCTGATCAAGATTCGTTATTCTCGTCTTTCTCGCAGTTGAACAGCTTATCCAATGAATTTAAACATAGTATGGGTGGAGGCAAAGCCGGAAGCCCACCATCATCATCTGATAGTCCAAGCTCATCACCATCCAGTTCAGACAGCCCGTCTGAGAGTCCGAGTGGCTCGAAGTTTTCATTTTCTGATTTTAATACCCTAAGTACCTTAGGTGGTATGAGTAACCTAGGTAGCCTTGCAAAAGGTTTAAAATCAAAAGTTGATGCTGATGCACCGAGTCCGTCGTCTGATGCTGATGCACCAAGTCCGTCTTTTGATGATGATGATGGTGAAGACGACGATGACTATGCACCTAGTCCGTCCACTGATGCTGATTCACCAAGTCCATCCTCTGATGATAGTTCACCAAGTCCATCCTCCGATGATAGTTCTCCAAGCCCAAGCTCAAGCTCAAGCAGTGATGATCTTTCTACTAACCCCTTGACTTCTAGCGATGAAAGCGACGATGATGACGCACGATAAAGGGCCAATGGTTAAATTTCCTTAAAAGGGATTAGTTGTTCAGAATTTCGGTAGGAATCAAAAAAATTAGCCAATGCAATAAACATGTTCATTCATGACTAGAAGAGAAGATGAATGGAAGTTTCGAGATAAATTGTGAAGAATTCTTGCAAAGATGTCAATAATTAATCATCCACATTCAAAGCCAATAAATTCTTAAAAGTGTATGAACATAGTTTGCTCCTCCCCAATCTTTCCAGAAAAAGGAAGGAATTAGATACAAGCTTTAGTTGTATAAATACAAAAAAATAGACAGTATTCTTGAATTCATCAAAGTCGAATCAGATTAGAGTTTGAAAATTTGAGAAACACTGCATGTCTTTGCCTGCAGGATCAACTTCCTTACAACCTATATGCGTCAAGATTTACTACTATTTTCCTATGGATAGCACAAACTATGAGCCAAAAAACAAAAGCTGACTAAAAATCTACAACTTAATGACGAATAAATGTGAATACAAGAATAATATCTTAAGTATAAAACATATTCACTTTATGCGCCTATGCTTATTAGAAGTTTTCTCCATATGTTATTTGAGAAATTATAAATTGTAGCTCATGCTGCACTTTGAATTGTCAGATTTAAGTAATAGTATGAAAATGTTAATTGAATTGTTGGAAGGACAAGTATTGTAAATTACTTGGTGCTCTTAGTTAGTAAGGCTTTCTTGATTGTTCTGATTTTTATGTGATTTTATTCTTTTTTTTGCTTGTTGAAAATAATTGAGTTGATAAAGAGGACATGAGACGAACGTTTTTCCCTAAATTTTGATGATGTTAAGTTTCTTTGGCTAAATTTTGCTTTTTGTGGGACTAGGAGTTCACATGTATTCTGTTTCTCTGTTAAATTCTTGAATGCTACGTTCGAATAAACTGGCCATCTCGGTAGCACACAAAAACTCGAAGGGTAGAACTAGCAGTTGAAAAAACTATTAATTATACAAGATTGATAACAATATCAAGTCTGAAGAACTTACATTCAATCCGTTGTCTTAGAACTGGACTTGTGGGAAATAGTTGATGGAGATGAGACCTTGCAACTGAAGATGCCAAACGTTTAAGGTAATATAGGGTCGGTCAAGCCATCTACATATTCAAGTTACGATGGGGTCACAAATTTAAGATCTAGATTGTTGCAAATTGAGCTGCTGAACTGTCAAGATATGGAGGAAGATGATCTTCTCATTTAGTGGTTAAAGAGCAGTGCAAGAGTAATATTTTCTGTTACTACAGATCACCCAATCGGATATGACTTGTGAATGGATATTCACTCAACTGCAGATTTGTGCATATACTTAACTATTATTATTAATGTAAAAGTAAATTTCGATGTAACCTATGTATGTCCAAGAATAAATTATATGATCGTCCATCTTTTTCTTTCTTTTTTTGAAATATTTACCCTTTTTTCGTACAGTATTAGCATAGATAATTTTTTCAAGTTACGCAGGTAATCATATGTTTTAGGTGACAACTGTGAATAGTTTAAAATATGCAGTGCATTTGGATGGTAAAACCAGTGATTGTATAAGATGGGACTAGGCACTGTGTCAACATTCAGTACTATCATGAACAGAGTGGGATACGATGTTGAATTTTACGTGGATTCTTGTCACTCAGTTCAGGTTTTATATATCAAAGGAAGGGTGAGGAGTATTAGAAGAAACAGAGGATATAGTAGAGCTACCAACCATTCACAAAAAGACATGGACACCAAACATCAAGAGAAGATAAGAACCTAGGGAGAATCACCTCAGATTGAAGAGAGCAGTGTCAAGATTCTAACAAGAAATGATTAGAGTAATAGTAAGATATTTCAATGGGTTGGAATTTATTTTGGATCAGTCAATGTAACAATGAACAGAAGTGTGGATTGTGCAAGGAGGTTGTCCATAATGGAAGAATTTGTCCAAAAAAGGAAGTGTGTGGTGGAGTTTGGTTTACTTCACTCAAGGAAGCCCGTAATGCAACTCAACCAAATGAACCTGAAGAAATAGGTGATGCTCCAATAACAACAACTTCTGAAGACTGTAATGGAAAAGTATGTAATGATGATGCTTTGAAGTCCTAGTGTGACTCAATCAACTCTTAAGTGTTGCTCACGTGCAACAAAAATGAGCAATATAATGAATAGGAGACTATTTGAAGTACGCCATACAAAAGTTAGGTCAAAAATGCAGAAACAAGTTATAGTAGTAACAGGTTACACGAAGTACAGAAACTTTTAAAGAGGAAGAAGAGCCTCCTCAAAAAGTTAATGCAACTTAATTGCTGATTTTTTCCGGGTTCTATGATATTAATCTAGACAGATCTTTAGAAGAACTTTGGACAAGAAGAAATGGTAATTGAATTGAAACTGAATTTTTTTTGGAGACTAAAGACATGTACAAGTGTCTTGGGGCTGATTCTCACCCAAAAACAATTATCTTCTGTGTGGCTCCTGACGCTCAATTTCACATGTTCAGCGAATGAGAGTTTGTCAAAGAGAGGTTGTTTAACCAGAGGTGCTTTAGATTTGGTGTCTTACCACCCTTGTGCATGCCTTCCACTAAAGTGCCACATATTTGTGGCAACTTATTGTGGCAAGTATACCTTCCTATGAGGCAAAGTTTGACCACAAGTTTCCCACAATAAATTCTGGCAACTGCCATCAAACAAGTTATTGTAGCCTTGTTCTAACAGATTTTAAAAACCTAGAGGCTAGACATGCGTTTATTAAGCTACTTCGGAACCCACTGATAATCAACCAATGATATAATCAACCAATGATATAATCACTGGTGCATGTGTTTGTCTATCCATTTGACATATTTCTAAGCCAACCACAGATCGACCTAGAAGCTGGTGTCCATGCATCCAGTGTCGTGCACTGCCACCTAGCTGAGGAGTGCCTAGCCTTTGGGTAGCACTTGCGTCAAGAATACAATACGAGGTATAATCAACCAATGAAAAGCACGCACAAAATGTATAATGTGGAACCTCCCGATTGACTTAATTACTCCCTCCATCCTGTTTGACTTTTTGTGGTCAAATTGATCATAATTAATATTTATGTATCATTCCTTTATAATTTACAAAATCTGAAAAATACATGTTAAAGTAGATTAGATGTACTTTGTAATGATATAATTTTTATCATAATTTTCATCTATATTTATATGTAATATTTGGTCAAACTTTGGTCAATTTGACAATTAAAAATCAAACAGGACAAAAGATTTGGGACAGAAAAAATATTAATTAAACCAATTATCAATGGTACAATCAATCAATCACATACCAATGGTTTTTCAAATAAGCATATAAGAATACACATCAATCAAATTATGACTAAGGGCATGTTTGGCCCTCCTTAAATTCAACTTATAAGTTACTTATTCCGAAAAAAATTGTGTATTGATATATTTTTTGTAAAAATAAATATTTATGAGAAGTTTAACATTCTATCTTGCAAAAATAAGGTACTTATTTCAGAAAAAAAAATACATCTCTACGTACTTTTTTCTATAATAAGTAACTTATTTTTGAAAAATAAGGTAAGCCAAACGGGACCTAAGTATATATAGCTATCAAAAACTTAACTTAACTTTACTTGTAATGTAAGTCTTGTCTTACACTTAGACCATTATTCCATAGAAAACCCTCTTACATAAATTCTAAGGAAAAAATCATTAGTTTCACTATGAAATGTCATTAATAATTATAAAAATGTGTTTTGCATACAATTTTATTTTTTATCCAATTGTATCGGAGTTTTTACATGTAAAATCATTGTTAAATGCTAGTACAACATATAAGATACCTATTTCTTTTGTTTTAGTGTAAACCTTCTTATATAAAGTATAAGATAAAACTTTATTATATAATCTAATAAGTAATTCCAAATTGATATTTCACAAAAAATTAAATTTTACTCTAATGCAATTAATTAATTATATATAAACTTCACAAAAGATTTAATAATTTATAAAAGTTGAACAAAAAGTTTTATTTTAAATTTTACTCTACTATAAATCATTTTGTAGAAATTTGATTTTAGTATAGAATCACTTTGAACTATAAAGGGTGATTTTTAACGATCCTTTAATAAATAACTAAAATATTTGTAAATAAATAAATTATATATGGGATTAAGAGAGAAAATGCCCTGTTTATCACAATTTAAAGGAAAAATGCCATAAATATCACAAACTGAAAAAATGACCCTTATTATCATAAAAAAAACGCAATGGCATGTAGCGTTTCTGATTTTGGGGTAGTAATGCAAATGCGTGTTGCGTTTTCAATTTTTGTTTAATTTTTTATAAGTCACGCTTGTTGAAGATGCGTGACTTATTTATTTTTATTTTTTTTAGTAAACGCATATGTGTTTGGCGCTTGTAAGATTGCTCCAGTGCCCTGCAGCAGGGGTTAATATTGAAAACGTAACATTAAGATGCGTTTCTCTTTTTAAAAAAAAATCACGTTTTAAAAAATAAAAGGAGCAAAAACGTCACACGACAATGTGTTTTTAAGAAACTCAACATTAAGTTGCGTTTTTCTGTGCTACAAAGGGCCATTTTTATGGGTTGTGAGAATTAGGGTCTTTTGACTCCAAATTGTGATAGTAAAGACCACACCCAGATTAAGATCAAAGGATAACGGCAAACTATTATAATTAAATTAATTTCTTCATTTTTTAAAGTATACATGGAGTCACTAATACATTTAACTACTAATAACATATACTAGCTTAAAGCCCGTGCAAAGCACGAGTTACTTTTATTTTTTAAAATTTGTTTAGTGATAATTGCATATTTTTGCATATTTTTATTACCTATTTATTGCTTGAACTCATATTTTAATAATTTATTTTGTTACATTTCAGAAAATTCGTGAATAAATAAAGAAATGGCAAAATAAAGAAATAAAGAGCAAGGAAGGGAAAAATAGGAAGAAAAAGGACTTAAATGAAAAAAGGAAAAAGAATTAGGAGCTTGGAGGAAAGGAAATCTTTTAAGACACATGGAAGGTGGAGATCATCCCAACACACTAAATAAGTGTATGGCCAAGATCCACTCAACAAAGCTTAAGGAGGAAGGAAACAAATAGATAGCTAGGATTTGTCCACCACATTTAGAAGGTGTAGGGGTAAGATTAACACAACACACCCCTAAACCCTAATTCTTATCTGTTAGGTCGAATACACACTTATAATCAACTAAGTATGAGAGAATAACAATAACTTCTTTAAAAGCTTTAAAAACTATTTGGAATTAACTTCTCTCTCAATGATGTAAAATATCACAGAGAGCTGCTTAGGTTACAATGAAAGATATTGTGTTACACGATCGATACCCTTCTAGGGTTAACCTAACTGTATTTATAAGATACACAGCTACATACAATCGATAATTGATTCACCTATAAATCAGCTATACAAATGTTATCAATTATGATTGCTACACATCTCCTAAGTCAACTCAATCTCTTTAACAGCTATCCAATCTGTAAAAATATTGCTTCCATAATTATCTTCAATTAATCTTTAATCACCGTTGACTGGAGACGCGCTTCCTCCAAACAGAGTTTAACCAAACTCTGTCGAGCGTCCAATGTCAGCGTATAGCAAACTCTGTCAAGCTTCCAACTGTCAGAGTTTAACTAAACTCTGACTGCTTCCTGTTTCAAGTTAAACTCTGTTTTTCCCTGTAAAACTTAAACACTGATATTAACCATATCAATTATATTTAACAATCTCCCTAAACTTGTTCATTAGTAAAAATGCACAAGTTAACAATAATTGATGATGTCAAAACAATTTCATACAAACATAGTGTTTATTCAAATAAGCAGAGTTTAAACTTGACTTAACAAAAATCTACAGAAAACAAGAAAATTCTTACAGACTTTAATCTCTAATCTCCTCAAGATCTGGTGTTGTTCTGAGATAATCTATAAGCAATCTTCTCTCTGCATTCTTAAGTTCAATCTTCATAGCTTCCTTGATCTCTCTCAACTGAGGATCACTCTCATCAGTTTGATAAATAGCAGATCTTAGATCATAGATTTTGTTCCTCCTCATCTCATTTCCCAGTCTGATAAATTTTACTTCCTCTGACTGTGAATTGAAGTCAAGTACTGTGATTCCCAGATCAGTCTTCAGCTTTGCAGTACCCTTCTTCATTTCAATGAGATTTCCATTCCAGTCTCTGTACTTAGGAACATATCTGCTGTTGCACTTCATTCCTCTAATTGCCAAATTCTGGAGCATTTTCTGTCTGAGCACATTTGCAACTGATTGAGTTCTTCGACTGTTCACCTTGAAAAGATACAGAACATGTTCTAGTTCTTCCCAATATTTGAAGCCAATATCATGCTCACCAATTTTAAATACTGTTCCATCAGCCATAAAGTATAAGAGAAAATCTTTCTTTAAACTCTTCTGATGAACTAACTGTACTGATTCCAGTCTGTCCAAACTCTCTTGAGTGACACCACGACCTGGAACAGCCAGTGAAGAAGGATCTCTAGGACCAGTATGTTGCCTTCTATCTCTGTGTGAGCCTAGACCAGCTTTATTATTTCCAATCTTACCAGACAAGGCTCTTCCATCAGAAAAATCCATAGGAGCTCCAGATACTAGATTTGGATCATGAAGTGTTCCTTTACCAAAAACTGATTTCAACTGAGAAGATAGAGATCTAGACACAACTTGTGTAGCAACAGAGGTTGTGTTTTCTTTCTTCTGTACAACTTGTGTAGAAACAGAGGTTGTATCTTTCTTCTTTGAATCTTCTCCTTCCATAGCAATGCCTTTTAGCTTGAGTTTAGCTTCAGCTTCTGTTGATTTCTTAGATAAATGTGATCTTTGATCAGCAACAACATTTTCCTTGATCACAATGCCTTTAAGAACAGGCCTAGGAGCTTTTTCTTTCTTTTTAAACTTTCCAGACTTTAAAGCTTTCTGATGTTGTTCTTGTAAATTCTTTTCTTCAGCTATAATATCTTCAATAGTAGCTCCTTCTTCATTTTCTTCAATAAATAATTTAGCAGCCAACTCCTCATCATTCTGTGGATTAGAAGATAATACCAGACTCTTGGTCTTTGAAGTACCTTGAGTATCAGTGTTTATTCCAGCAAACTATGATTTAGAAGACTTGCTAGATTTCAGAGTTTGACGTTCTTCAGCTTTGCCCTTGCCTTTATTACTTGCTCCTCCATCTCCAGCATTATCCTTTTTGATCAGAGTTTGAGATTTCTGGCATTTGTCTTTAGCAACTCTCTCCCCCTTTTTGACATCATCAGGCATGAGAATAGATGTGATTAACTCTAGAGAGGTAGCAATAGAATCAATCTTTAAAGACATGGCATTTTGATTTTCTTCAACTTTGCTCAGCCTGTGAGACAAAGTTTCTTGATTCTGGGAAAGATATTGAAACTTGTTCTTGCTATCGAGTTTAAGCATATCATCTCCTCTAACAACTTCACCTCGAACATCAGAAATGGCCTTTTGACAATGATCAAATCTAGAATTGAGAGTCTTCACTTGGACAACAGTAGCCTTGAGACAGGATAGAATCTCTGGATTTGTGATTGTTCTGGATGTTCTCTTGACAAATTCAGCTGCTCTTGCAACAGGAAAGATGCAAGTTTCTTTGTACCAATCAGCTGAAAATTGTTCAAAGTGTTCTTCTTCAGCATCTGCTTGATTTGAAGGGCCAGCAAAATCATTAACTTTAGCAGAGGTCTGTACTGGTAAACTCTGAGAAGAGCTTGACTCAGTACTCCCTTCAGTATCAGCTTCAATATGGTCAATTGTTTCAGGAATTGGAAGAGACTCATCAACAGTTTCTGCAACAGTGTCTGCAGTACGTTCAACATTCTCTGCAACAGGCTCTACAACATCCTCTGCAGGTTGTACAATAGGCTCAGAGATTGTCTCCATGGGTGGTTGATCAATTTCCTCACCCTGTTCAACAGATTGATGAGCAACAGAGATTAACTCAGTGTGAGAAGCCACTGTTTCTTCATGTACCACAGTGGTTTGATTTACTGCATCAGTTTCTTCAGAGAAAACAGTAGGTGAAGAGATTGGAATGTCCATGTTCTCAGAGAATGGGAACAATGGCTCAAGAATTTCATCCATTGTAGCATCAGCATTATCATCTCTGTCTATCTCAACAGCAGGTATTTCCTTAGAAATATCCTCTAGAGCTTCAAAATTCAATTCTTCATCAGATTCTTCAATAATTAGTCTTCTTCTTTTAACTGGAGGATTCACTTCTGTTCTCTCTTCTTCTGAGATAGAATCATCTAGAATAGATGGAGATTGAGGTCTGTTAGCCCTTTCCTTTCTAGCTCTCTTTGGCTTAGAAGCTTCAGCAGTCCTGTGCTTTCTTGGTGGCCTTATAGCCTTGCTTTTCTTTGGTTTTCTTGGTTTGGATTGTGGTTGAGGTTGAGGTTGTGATGAAGATTGAGGTTGTGAAGTAGTAGCAATGGTGGGTGGAGATGTAGGAATAGAGGTTGGTTCAGTGTTTATGGTTATGTGAGGTTCAGTGTTTGTAGGTTGAAGAGGTGACTGTGGAGGTTCAAGGATTGGTTCAGGTTGTGGTGCTTGTGGTTCTTGTGGTTGACTGAGAAAGTTTCTGAGGGCAAGTCGATAGATAAACTCTGGAACTTGCTCCTTGTTAGCATCTTTATTTGTCAAGTCAGATAACATTCTCTTATGGACTTGAAAGTATTGAATAACATCCTCATTAGAAATTACCAAATTAGGTAAACAAGCAGAGAATAAACATTGACAAAAACGTGAGAAATAAACAGTTGTTTTAGACTCTGCTAGTTTTTTACCTAAATTCATAAGAACTAATCTACCAAAATCAAAGTTACTCCCATTAAGAAGAGAATACCCGATTTGAAGACTATCAGTGGGAATTGCATCCCAGTTGGTGACTTTCTTTCCAAATGCTCGAGTGATGCAGTCAAAGAAAAAGCTCCACTCCTTCCTGAGCCCTGGCCTTTTAACATTCCCAAGCTTATCCAAAGGGCCAGAAAACCACAGTTACTGTAACATTTCTTTCAATTGATTCTCACCATCCACAGCGTATGAGGTGTGAGTATCAAAATCCAAAACATCTCGAACAGTTGCAGGAGTGATTAAAACTCTTGATCTTCATGAGTAAACACAATAGATGGAGTCCCATTCTCTCCACCATCATCATAAATAGAGTTTCTCCAAAAAGTAGATATTTGTGTGGCAGAGAGTTTTTCTGGTTGAACAAGAGCTTGACCAATTTCAGAATCTCTTAAGAAGTTCTGAATCAAATGAAATGATTCTGGGGCTTTATCAGTGTTTAGAATTGCGGCATAGTTGTTAGGAACGAAAGATAATCCCTGAGCCACAAAAGTCTTGGTTGCCATTAGAACAGATTGTTAGAAAAGAGAGTGTATGGAAAAGTGTTTGTGAAAATACTTAAGTGAAAGTAACAGAGAAATTGTGTGTAATATTGTGTGTTTGTGGGTGTAAAAGTGAAAAAGTGAATAATGAAATGAGTTTGATTAGATCTGTAATAGAAAATTAAAACCCAATCGTTTTAGACATTAAACACGCAACCAATTTCTTGTTAAGTGTGTGAGTGGGACACGTGTCACGTAAGCAGTGGAACAGTTATTTACACGTGCAGTAATAATGCCTATTATTACTGCTGTTCTCTCTCCTATTTCCAATAAGCTTTAACTGTCTGACACCATTAAACAACTGACACGTATCACATGCAAATTTCAAAAACTCTTTTTGTACTCCAAGTATATGCTTTGTCTGAAATAAAATATTACCTTAGAGTACTCAGCAGAATCCAACAGTGTTTATCAATTCTCCAACTTAATTACTGTTATCCTTTCAAACACTGCACAGTTGTGAATATGAGTGTGTGTATAGCAGAGTTTACTAGATCGGTATTTAGAGCATCTAGTATTTCATAAAATCCATAAAATAAATCAGTAAACACTGGATGCACAAACTCTCATAGTAAACACTGAATATATGATGAATGCTAAACTCTGTAGTAAACAGTTTATATGCAGTAATATTTAATTAATCTATAACCCCCAAATTTTTATTTTTTATTTTTTAGTTTTCTCCAGTAATCAGAGGTTGGAACTAGTCACCAAAAATCCTATAATTTTAGCCTTTATCAGTTTGATAAGTTCTTGGATCTTCCTAGCTTTCGACTAGTCACCAAAAATTAGAGAATTTTAGCCCTTACTATATACCAGTAAGTTCCTGGGTCGTCCTAGTTACAAACATGATCTCAAAGGAGTTCTAACAGTCTATATATATAAGCTTTGGGGTTATTCTACTAACAGAATCTAATTTAACAGTGTATAACTAACAGAGTTTAGAGCTCATCAACATCAGAAATTATTTATGAGAGGCAATGCACACAGTATTTACAGACTCAGAGTTTAGGATAAATAAACTAAGAGATGCTATAAATATGAAGCAGTATCATGCTGTGTTAACTTTCTGCACAGTTTAAGATTAGATCATAGATAAACTTAGAAGGATTCATGACTAATTACTGAGAATAATGTTTCATACATGTATCTTCATCGGTGTTTATGTTCAGAAAGAACATTATCAGAGTTTCTCAGAGTTTATCCAACAGTCAACAGTGTATTACTTACAGAACATGCCAACAGAGTTTAACAGTCATTGAGCAGAGTTTGAAAACATACCACAGAAATATGAGCAACACATTACATAAGTAGAGTTTTGAGTCTAACCAATATCTCTAGTCAAAGCTAGAGACCATTCCTAGTTCATTTACTAGCCTTGTAAATACAGCTTCACTCAATGGCTTGGTGAAGATATCTGCAAGCTGTTGTTCTGTAGACACAAAATGAAGCTCAATATTCCCTTCCTCTACATGTTCTCTGATAAAATGGTACCTTATGCTGATGTGCTTGATCATTGAATGCTGTACTGGATTACCTGTCATAGCAATAGCACTTTGATTATCACAGTAAATAGGTATTTTACTGTACCTCAATCCATAATCCAGTAATTGATTCTTCATCCACAGAATCTGTGCACAACAGCTACCAACAGCAATATACTCTCCTTCAGCTGTAGATGTAGAGATTGATTTCTGTTTCTTGCTGTACCATGAAACAAGTCTATCACCAAGAAATTGACAATTTCCACTGGTACTTTTTCTGTCTATCTTACAGCCTGCAAAGTCTGCATCAGAGTAACCAAGTAGCTTGAAGTCTGATTCTCTTGGATACCACAATCCTAAAGTTATGGTTCCCTTAAGATATTTGAAAATTCTCTTTACAGCTATTAGATGTGGTTCTCTTGGATCTGCCTGAAATCTTGCACAAAGACATGTTGCATACATGATGTCAGGTCTGCTAGCTGTTAGATAAAGAAGAGACCCAATCATTCCTCTATAGTTTGTCATATCCACTGGTGAACCTGTGTCTCTATCCAACTTTGTTGCTGTTGCCATGGGAGTTGTTGCAGATGAGCAGTCAAGCATGCCAAATTTCTTGAGAAGATTTCTGGTATATTTTGCTTGATTGATAAAGATTCCATCATCTGTTTGCTTCACCTGTAGCCCTAGAAAATAACTGAGCTCTCCCATCATGCTCATTTGATACCTAGACTGCATGAGCTTGGCAAACTTCTTACAGAGTTTATCATTAGTAGATCCAAAGATTATATCATCTACATATATTTGAACTAATAACAGATCACTACCAAGATTGAAGTAGAACAAGGTTTTATCAATTGTACCTCTGTTGAACCCACTTTCTAAAAGAAATTGAGCCAGAGTTTCATACCATGCTCTTGGTGCCTCCTTAAGTCCATAGAGTGCCTTGTCAAGCCTGTAGACATAATCTGGATACTTGGGATCTACAAATCCTGGTGGTTGTTCAACAAACACTTCTTCTTCAAGTTTTCCATTCAGAAAAGCACTTTTCACATCCATCTGAAAAACTTTGAATTTCTTGTGAGAAGCATATGCTAGAAAGATTCTTATTGCCTCCAACCTTGCAACTGGAGAAAAAGTTTCATCATAGTCTATGCCTTCTTGCTGTGAATAGCCTTTGGCCACAAGTCTGGCCTTGTTTCTTGTAACAACCCCATCACTGTCAGTTTTGTTTCTGAAAACCCATCTAGTACCAACAACAGATCTATTCTTTGGTCTAGGTACAAGGGTCCATACTTCATTTCTCTCAAATTCATTTAACTCCTCTTGCATTGCTGTTATCCAGTCAGCATCTTGAAGAGCTTCTTCCATTTTCTTTGGTTCAGATTTGGATAGAAATGCATGAAACAGACATTCATTTGTTGTAGCACTTCTTGTCCTAACTTTTGCATCTGGATCTCCAATTATTAAATCAAGTTTATGTGATTTTGTCCATTTCCTAGATGTAGTAAATGACTTCTGTCAACAGTTGATCCTCCCCCTTAATCAATGTTCTCCTGATTATCTTGATGCCTTTCTTCATTCTCTGAGGCTCCCCCTGAATTTGATCGCTCAGAGTTTGAACTGTCAGAATTTGGACTTTCAGAGTTTGAGTCATCAGAGTTTGAGTTTGATCCAGAATTTTCAGTTGACTCACTATTAGAATTTGAGTCATCACTATGATCATGCTCCCCCTCAACTGGTTCTCCTCTTTGTTCTGACTGTACTATTTCTTCTGTGTGTACCAGTAGAGGTTCAGAGTTTGCATCAACAGAGTTTGTTGGATTAGTGTTATCAGAGTTTATTTCATCAGAGATTAGATCTTCATTTTCGAAATACAACTGATCATGTTCATCAACATCTTCAAGTCCAGTGATTTTCTTGTCATCAAATGACACATGAATAGATTCCATAATCACATTTGTTCTCAGATTATAAACTCTGAATGCCTTGGTTGACAATGGATAGCCAACAAAAATTCCTTCATCTACTTTCAACTCAAATTTGGTCAACTATTCAGGATGATTTTTCAACACAAAGCATTTGCACCCAAAAATATGAAAATATTTCAGATTTGGCTTCTTTTCCTTCACCATCTCATATGGTGTTTTTCCATGCTTGTTGATCAGTGTTGCATTTTGAGTAAAATAAGCAGTTTGAACTGCTTCTGCCCAGAAATAGGTTGGCAATTTTGCTTCATCAAGCATAGTTATAGTAGCTTCTATCAAGGTTATGTTCTTCCTCTCAACTACGCCATTTTGCTGTGGTGTACCAGGTGCAGAAAACTCTTGCTTCAAGCCTCTGTTTTTGCAGAATTCTTCCATTGTTGCATTTCTGAATTCAGTTCCATTATCACTTCTGATTATTTTGACTTTGTGTTTTGATCCTTTGTCCAGTAGCTTTACATGCTCCATCAGAGTTAATGCAGTTTTATCCTTCTTTGCTAGAAAATACACCAAAGTGTATCTGGTATATTCATCAACAATGACTAGAGCATATTTCTTCCTTCCAATTGACAAGACATTTACTGGTCCAAAAAGATCAACATGTAACAGATGATATGGATCAACAATTGAAGATTCAGACTTGCTCTTGAAAGAGGTCTTCCTCTGTTTGGCCTTTTGACATGAATCACACAGACCATCAATATTTAACAAAGACTATGGAAGTCCTCTAACAAGATCCTTTCTTATCAGCTCATTGATGTTGTTCAGATTCAAATGAGAGAGTTTCTTATGCCACTTCCAACTCTCTTCATTGGACATTCTTGTTGACAGGCACTTAGTTTTTCCATCAGAGTTTGTCAACAAGCTTGCTTCATAGATATTGTTGTGCCTTTGTCCAACTAAAACAACTTTCCCTGTGGTTTTGCTGATAACCTCACAGTATTCAGGTTGAAAATCTACATGAAAACCTCTGTCACAGATTTGACTCACAGATAGCAGATCATGCTTGAGTCCTGGAACCAGAGCTACATTTGTGATGATGACACTTCCAAGATTAATATTGCCATATCCCAGAGTATGTCCTATGTTGCCATCTCCATAGGAAACTTTTGGGCCAGCCTTTTCCACATACTCTGATAGCAGGGCTTTATTTCCAGTCATGTGTCCTGAACATCCACTGTCCATGACTAGGATACTTTCCCTGATGCCCTGCAATCACAAACAATTACTGAGGATTAGATTTAAGGATCCAGACTTGCTTGGATCCTTTGGCTTTCTTAATTTTATTAGCTTTAGAAGCAGAATTTACACTATCAGAGTTTAAGCTAACTTTATCAGAGTTTACACTTGCAGAATTAACTCTAACCCATTTCAGATTAGGTTTCAGTTCATAGTAATTATGATAAATAGCATGATAATTTCTGCAAGTATAAATAGAATGCCAAGTGCTTCCACAGTGTTTGCATAAAGTCTGTGGCCTAGTTCTAACATTATCTTTCTTTACTTCAGACTTGGAAGGTAAAGAATTAATGTCTTTGTTCTTCCTACAAAAACTAGCAAGATGGTTAGTGCTACCACAGTTATGACATGTCTTTCTTGGAGCTAAAGTAGCAAGCATTGGATAATTACCTTGAGTGATGCCTACTTTACCATTTCTGTTCTTTCTAGACACTTTTTGTTTCTTAACAGATTTTAACTCCTTAAGCTTATGCTTTAGTTGTATATCTGTCATTAAACCAATATTTACCTGTTTAACACTAGTTTTTACTGGTTCTATCTTAACAGCTTCTTTTCCACCTTCAAACCTAGGTTCACTTATTCCATTAACAAATGTTCCAAAATTTCTTAGGTGGAAGAGGTGGTCTAATCTTGACTGTATTCTGAAACCTAAGTTCATCTTCCTCAGAGTAACCTAGACCTACAGTGTCAGATTGAAAAACTTCTTGAGTGTCTTTTCCAGAATGAGTCTGTTAGTCACAGAGGCATGCCTGAATACATCTAATAACAAGCCCAAGTAGTTCGTAATGCTATGCATTACCTACATGACCTCTTAACTGAGGGAACCTCTAGTTGTAGAGTTTCTACTTGTTTGTACTATGTAATAGGCATCAAATTCTATCTGTGTAACTGTACCTACTAAGTCAAGAATAAAGCTTGAAAGAAGTTCTAAGGTTCATGCCTCAAGCAAGGAAATGAAGACTGTCAAATAATCACAGTTGGGATTTGAAGAATTGAAGAAATGAAGAAATTGCCTAAGTACTAATTCGAGAAGTACATTTGTCTATTCGAGAAGTCTAGCATTCGAGAAGTCTGGAGTTCGATATCTCAGAAGACACTATTCGATATCTCTCAATATGCTATTCGATATCTCAGGGATTCGATATGTCAAAATGCTCTATTCGATATCTCAGGGATTCGATATGTCAAAATGCTCTATTCGATATCTCAAGGAGTCCCAGAGAAAAGAGCTATTCGAGAAGTGATTCGATATGTCAAGATAACACTATTCGAGAACTCAGAGTTATCGATCAAGTCAACTCCAGTTCTCGAATCACTCACTTAGTCACTTCTCGAATACATTCTTGAGGACAATATACTGAAGAATTGTACAAGTCAGAAACCTGCAACAAGCCAGGATACTTTATTTGACTCTGTCCTATAAAGCATGCTGGAAAGCCTACAAAGAAGCTTGGAGAGATAAGACAAGGGACAAGGAGCTGAAGAAGTGGATCTAAACAGGCTTTTCAAAGTCAAATCTGTAGCCGTTTGGACTCTTACTAAAATGAGATAGACAGACTGGAAAGTGCTTTTGTTTTACCTACCTCATTTGTAGCAAGTGGGTGTATCCATGTCTATAAGGATACAGCCTCACTTCCTTAGCTGTTAAGGTTTTGAAGTTTCTCAAATACCCAGAAAATATCTCTCTGAGAAAAACGAAGCTGAGAATACTATCATTTGTATTCACAGATTGTAGCAAAATCTTTATCTAATAAAATATTAGATTAAAGTGATATTGTGTTGTGTTTGTGTTTAATTATCCGCATCTTCATATCTCACACACTCATCACTTATCTTGCTGCAAAGATTCAAGACCGAAGAAAAATTCAAGAATCCATTCACCCCCCCCCCCCTCTGTATTCTTTTACTGTATTCAATACTCAACAAGTGGTATCAGAGCAGGCTGTTTAATCTAAACAGAAAACGATCATGAGTTCGAATACACCAAAGACTACAGGTACGGTAAAGGTCCCTAAGTTCGACAAAGAGAATTACAACCTCTGGAAAATAAAAATGCTGTTGTTCATCAAAGCTGCCAATCCTCTCTACCCTGACATTCTCAAGAATGGTCCATTCATACCACAACAAGAAGTTGCTGAATCCACAGTGGGCGCAGTAGTCATTCCTAGATCATACGTTCCAAAAGAGCCATCCAAATGGACGGACTCAGAGAAGGAAAAGATTGCCCTAGACAGCCACCTCATGTTGTTAATCATAGACTCCATGGATATGTCGATGTTTGCCAACATAGCATCATGCAGATCAGCCAAGGACATGTGGAATCACATCAAGGTGTTATGTGAAGGGACAGAGGAGGTAAGAGAAAATAAGAAACAGATACTGGTCACACAGTATGAGGCGTTCATGGCACAGCCCAAGGAAAGTATCACTGATATGTTTGAAAGATTTCACAAGCTGGTGACTGAGCTCCAAATGAATGGGAAGGTTTACAGCACTAAGGAATTAAATATGAAGTTTCTACTATCGTCACCAAACCATCTAGAGCAAAGGGTCATATCCCTAAGAGAAAGAGATTTGAACAAAGTCACGTATGATGTGCTCTATGGGGTTTTAAAGACACACGAGCTTGAGTTGCTTCAAAAGAGGGCTATCCAAGCTAACCAAGGCAGAATGATAAACACATCCTGTGCCTTGATTGTCAACAAATCTATTCAAGACCTGGAAGCATCTGCAAGTCAGCTGAGAATAGAAGAGATAGTAGATGATGAAGAAACTGAGGAAGTAGTGACTGAACCTGCTGATGACAAGGAAGAAGATGAGTTCTACACTCTTGAAGAGCTGGATGGCATGGAAAATACATCATATGCTTTTATGGCTAGAAAATTCCCAAACATCAGATTCAAGAGGAATCAGCCCTTCAAGCCTAGACCTCAAAATCATTCATTCAACAAGAGCAAGGCACCTATGAAAACAAACAAGAACATATTCAAAACCAGCTATGTGGATAGGTCATCTGTAAGATGTTATAGATGCAATGACCTAGGGCATTTTGCCAGTGAATGCAAGAAGCCTAAAAAGAAGGATAAGGAGTTTCTTGAGCTTGAAGCTAAGTATGAGGCCCTTCTAAAGAAGCAGACACCAGGTAAGGCTTACATAGCTGAAGGGAAGTGTTGGGATGATTCTGACAGTGATGGGGAAGAACAAGAATTCTGCAACTATGCCTTGATGGCCAATTCCAAGGAAGAACCATCTGCATCAGACTCACAGGTACCATCTCTCACTACCATAGACATGTCTGTTTCTGAATATAAATCTTTGGTTGAACAACTATCCGTTGAGATGTTTAACATTCATACTAGTATGACTGCTGCTAATGAAGAGATTGCTAAACTGTCTACTAGGAATGAATTGTTAAATAAGAGAAATGAGGAACTAGAGCTAACTACTGTGCAAATAGAAAATCTTAAACAAGAGATTGAGTATCTAAAGAATAAAGTTCTATGTGCTAGTCAAGTTGAGAAAGCTCTTAGGGATGAGTTAGCTGAAAATGAATTTAAGTTGAAAACATTTAAGAATTCCTCTAGTCTATTGCAGTCTTATCATGAGAAAAATCTAGCTAGACCTAAGGCTGCCATTGGACTTGATTATGACACTCTTAAACAGAGGAAAGGCTATGCAGTCATTGAAGATGACATTGTTGTTCAAGAGGAGGTGCCTCAGGTTTTGAAAAAGACTGAGAATCCAATATTTAAAACACCAACACTTGAGATTGATGAGGATGCCTTACTCATCAAGCAAATGTTGGAGGATGAAGATGAGGCACAATCAAATGAACAACAAGCATCCTCTGAGAGTAAGAATGTCAAAACCAAAGCCAAGGAGCCAGTAGGAGGTAGACCTAGACTTGAGAAATCTGTAAATTTTGTTTCAGCTGGAAATTATGAGACTAAGAAGAAAGTGACTAATAAGAGACCAAACAGGAATGGCAAATTAGGGATTAACAAAGATAACAACTATGCTTATGTGCCAAATGCCCCTAGGAAAGTTTGTCAAAACTGTTTTAGCTCTAATCATTTGACTCATGCTTGCAAGAAACCATCTGGTAGTGTTGCTAAACCATTCTATGATTGCTCTGTGCCTTTAAGACATAGAGACTCTCCTTTCTGTGATAAACTTGATTGTATGCCATGTAACATGAATGTGATGACTAGTTGTTTTAATTTGAGAAGACAATTCATGGAGGGCTGTATCAATCATAATGTTAACACACACTACACAAGGACAAAGTCTTCAAGTCCTCCTAAAGTTAGGAAGGTACCTCTGTCACCTAAGTCTAAGAACCCTGATTCTAAGACTCCCAACAGTGACAAGAAGACCAACATCAAGAAAACTGATAAGCATGCTGATTTTGATAAAACTGTCACTAAGTCACATGGACCCAAACTCGTTTGGGTACCAAAGGAGAAGTAATACTTTTGTGTTTGCAGGGCAAAGAAAGTAAAAAGAAGGTCATGTGGATTTTGGACAGTGGATGCTCAAATCATATGACTGGTGATATGGCCCTGCTATCACAGTATGAGGAAAAGGCTGGCCCAATGGTTGCTTTTGGAGATGACAGCATTGGCAACACACTGGGATATGGCAAGTTGGAAATTGGAAATGTCATCATTGAGAATGTAGCACTGGTCAAGGGGCTCAAGCATAATCTACTGAGTGTTGGTCAATTCACTGACAGAGGCTTCAAAGTGAACTTTGACAAAGATGAATGTTTGATCACCCACAAGAAGACTGGTGATTTTGCTCTGTCTGGAGTAAGGAAGGGAAGCCTGTTTGTAGCCAATATGGACTCTGCAAGCAAGGACACAATTTGTTGCTTCTACTCAAAAGCATCAAATGAAGACAGTTGGCTGTGGCACAAGAAACTATCACACCTGAACTTCAAAGCCATTAATTCCCTAGTCAAAAGGGAGTTAGTGAGAGGCATTCCCACACTTGAATTCTGACTGGTGATTTTGCTCTGTCTGGAGTAAGGAAGGGAAGCCTGTTTGTAGCCAATATGGACTCTGCAAGCAAGGACACAATTTGTTGCTTCTACTCAAAAGCATCAAATGAAGACAGTTGGCTGTGGCACAAGAAACTATCACAATTTCTACTGGAGAATCAATTCACTAGAGGCACACTGGACAAGACACTGTTCTACAAGAAACATGGTGATGATATTATCCTAGTTCAAATCTATGTGGATGATATCATATTTGGCTCTACAAATGAGAAGCTGTGTGAAAAATTCTCTAAGCTCATGCAAAGCAGATATGAGATGAGTATGATGGGAGAATTAACATTCTTTCTTGGACTGCAAGTTAGTCAAAGGAAGGATGGCATTTTTATAAGTCAAACCAAATACATTAAAGAATTACTGAAGAAATTTGATTTGGAAGAATGTTCACCTGCGAAGACACCCATGGCCACTGCCACCATGTTAGATGATGACACTAAGGGTAAAAAGGTAGATATCTCAATCTACAGAGGCATGGTTGGTTCTCTACTCTACCTCACTGCTAGTAGGCCAGATATCATGTTTGCTACATGCTTATGTGCAAGGTTTCAATCAAACCCAAAGGAATCACACATGATAGCAATAAAAAGGATCTTCAAATATCTGAAAGGCACACCAAACTTGGGGTTATGGTATCCTAAGGACACAGGGTTCAATCTGGTTGGTTATTCTGATGCTGATTATGCTGGATGCAGAGTGGATAGGAAAAGCACATCAGGTAGCTGCCAGTTTCTTGGACAAAGGTTAGTCTCTTGGTACAGCAAGAAACAACAATCTGTGTCAACTTCCACAGCTGAAGCTGAATACATAGCTGCTGGAAGTTGCTATGCTCAAGTGCTTTGGATTAGAAACCAACTTAGAGATTATGGACTTGTGTTGGAAAGAATTCCTATCATGTGTGACAACACAAGTGCAATCTCTATAGTTGCCAATCCTGTCAATCATTCTAGGACAAAGCACATTGACATCAGATATCATTTCATTAGAGAACATGCAACTAATGGAACCATTGAGTTGCATTATGTTTCTACAGAAAAACAACTAGCTGACATATTCACTAAGCCATTAGATGAAGCCACCTTCACTAGGCTGGTCAGTGAGATTGGAATGCTGAATTCTTCGAATTCTGGCTAAGTGAATATATCAACTAGATTGTTGTAGCAGTAAATACTTACCTTATCAAATGCTCAATATTTTTAAAGTAAGTATTGGCTGGATTATGATTTATAAATATTCCACAATGCTGCATATGATGAAAATCATACATCTTTAGCTTGAAATTTCTGTGAAATTTTGAGAGAATCACTATTTAATTTAGTAGAATATTCTTCAGTGAATATTTCTGGTAAATTTTAAAAGATAGTGAAAATTGAATTTTATGAGTGAAAAGTATAGTTCGATAAGTCAGACTTCTCGAATGGTTCATTGTTTTGTCATGGCTCGAGTTCTCGAATAGGCCTATCAAGAACCCTCCTGAGTTCTCGAATAGTGTCTTTTGAGAAATCGAATATCACACTTTGAGTTCTCGAATAGAGTATTTTAGTTCTCTAATGATGGAGTTCTCGAATACTGTATTTGAGTTATCGAATCATTTGAAAAGGCTGATTTCTCGCTGACACTTAATCGCTTTTTGGATTTATATTCAAACCTTCATTTCACTCATAAAAATATATTTTACTTAACTTTGAATTATTTTCTGAGTTAAATCACTGCCAGCTGTGAGTCAAAAACTGCCTGAGATATCGAATAAGCCTTTCTTGACTTCTCGAATAGTTGTTTCATACTTCTCGAATGACTTGTCACTACAGAACACTTATCTATCGACAACTCAAGACATTCATATATATATATACAACTTCACAACTATTCAATTCATTTCGTTCGATTTCTCAAGCATCTCAACTCCTGAAACCTCTGAAAAACCCTAACTGCGAATTTCTTCTTCAATCCTAATTCTCTTTTCTTCTCTACCCAAATGGCAAACCCTAAACTCACCATACCATCCCAAACTAATTTCATCGCAATCACCAGTGATGTGGAAGCACCGAATGCCAATTTCAAGTGCTTTGTTCGGTGGTTGTCTGAATCATACATCAAGAGTGCGCTCTCAGCCAACCCAACTCTGTACATAGATCTATTGGAACAATTCTGAAGGACTGCTACTGTGGAGGTCATCGCTCTTGAGAATGCTATCACCTCTTATATTGTTCACTGCAAGATTCAAGGAGAGGATATCACTATCACCACTGCAGACATGAATCAAGCCTTGAATATGCAGCAAGAGACGTATGATGCTCTGGCCTCCAATGATGAGTTGGAAGGATTCTTTGACTTCATCAACTACTCTGATACTATCAAGCTGGGAAAGTTGAATAGGAAGTTCTTGAGGAAAGAATGGAGCTTTGTATTTGCTACACTCCTTCAAGTATTCACTGCACGGAAATCAAGCTTTGATCAGATTAGTACACCCGTGCAGCAGCTTGCCTATGCCTTGGCTCATGGGAGAAAGATAGATGTTGGACTTCTCATCCTACAGGAACTCTATGGGAGACTTGGTCAGACCACAGCCAAGAGAGGTAATGAAATTTTCTTTCCTCGCTTTATTCAATCAGTGCTTAACTTTAAAAATGCTTCTTTGATTGAATTGCCTGGAGTAGATAAGAGTAAAATAGGCTATCCTAGGTCCATGACCAAACTCATTTTTGGTAATTTGGAGACTAGGAATGATGTGGATGTAAGACTTAGCATAACTCCCCACATGGAGGGTTTGTTTAGGTCTTACCCCCACAACATGCCAATATTTGATTCAAAATCACAGTTAGCACAGCCTAAGCAAGGAGAACAAAGTGCTAACCCAAGGCCTGCTAACCAACCCCCTCAGCCAAACACTCTATCCAGCAAAGAGCCAACTGCATCATCCTCTCAAAAGGGTGATGTTAGTAAAAAGAAGAGAAAACAGGTTGCTTCTGAACCCTTAGAAATCTTAACTGAAGCAGCCTTGGCTGTAGAACTAGGGTTAGAAAGTGAGAAACCTGAGTCACCTATCATAAGCCTAAAGAAGAAGAAGAAGTCTAAAACCACCTCTTCAGTCACTCAAATGGCTGAAGTTGTAAAATCAGGGGCACACAGCTCACTAGATGTATCCTCTCAACAGGATGCATCTATAGAATCAAGCATCATCCCCAATGCACCTATCTGTAAAGAGTCAGCACAAGGGAGTGATAAGGCTGGCACAACACTGAGTGGAGAGCACATCATGACTGAAACTCCCTCTATTTCTCAGGGGGAGTTGCCAAAATCTTGTCTACAACACACTTCTCTTTCAGAATCTACCACTCATATTTCTTTGGAGCCTGCAACTCAAGCAATTGAGGAGCAAGGCATTGATCATCAAGAATTCTTTTCCTTTGATGAGCCAATGAATTCAAGTGACTTGGTGCATGACACCTTGCTCACCACCCAGGTACCACATTTGGATGGTCAGGGAATGCATGCTGGGGCATATCCTAATGACACCATCACAAACACAGAGGATTCACTAGTTCTTACTAGAGACTCTGTGCCTGTGTCAACTACTGTTGTAACTCATCCCACTTCTGTGGAGACAGCAGTAGTAGAGTCTGTTCATCCGGTTGCAGAAGTTGCATCTGTAACTGAGGAGCCTAGCAAGCCTAGCTCTAGCTCTAACTTTTTGTCTCAATGGCTGAAGCCTGTGCAACATGACAGTGCTTCAGGATCAGGGTCTGTTCCACCACAATTGACGGTTGAAGCACTTCAAAGCTTAGTTGTGGATCAGATCCCTGAGTTCACAAAAATTGCTCAGCACCTTCTCACTGCAAACATGCCCAATCCAGACTATGAAGCTATTCTCCTATGTCACAAAGAGGATGTAGAGCTACAGAAGGAGAAGATCATAGATGAAACTGAGAGAGATGGGAATATCGATGCTTGGCTGCAAGGAACCAATTCAATCCCTCTCTCAGAAGGTCTCCAGTACCTCAGAGAAGAGTACATCACTTCACTAGGGTCCAATGCCAAATCTCTCAACCCTACTGATGTGTTTGAAGCAGTGAATGATAGCTATAAAGGCATTCTCAAGGCTGCACACTATCTTGGTAAAGGCTTAAAGACAGAAATTAATGAAGTGTGTTCAGCTACAACCAAGGAGGTGCATGAGATCAAGAGGACTTTTGATGCTAAATTCCCTCAATTGGAGACTGTTCTCAAGGACATTCGAACCTGCAATGCTACTTGCACCAGGATGGACAATGGTTTGGCTATTCTCAAGGATGCTGTCACAGGTCTGGGGCATAAATTTCAATCCTTATCAGATCAGACAACTGATGCCAATGCCATGCTCAGGACCCTCTTTGCAAATCAATATGGAGACAAGCTGGTCACTGAGGTTCCTGTGCATGAGATGTCAAGGTTCGAAGTGCAGAGACTAAAGGATCAATCCCTATCTGGTTTTAAGGCCAATGAACTCTTCATTAAAGTGGATACTCTTGAAAAGGAGGTAGTCTCTCTCCACAAGTCCAATGCTCATCTTACAGACACTGTGACAACTCTGACTGAGCAGTTGAACACTCAAGCCACCACCACAGCTGATGTTCTTCTGCATCAACAATCAATGTTGTCTGCAATGATGAAGCACATGGGTCTCCCTCTACCTGATGAATCTTCAACTCCAAAGGTGCCTCCTACAGTCCCTGTGTCTGTCAACAAGCCTAAGGGGGAGAAGAGGATATCAAAGAACTCAAATCCAAAGGGGGAGAGACCACTAGAAAAGGGCATCAAGATCACTGAGGGTGGCCATCAGAGAACTTTGAAATCTACTACTCATGTGCCTGGAAAAGGAAAGGAAAAAGTTGATGAGCCTCCCACTTCTCTGCCAGTTGTCACTCTACCAACTGTGCACATCACTACTCCTGATGGTCAAAGGCAGTCTATCACAACCACAGTGGTTGCAGGGAGTATGCCATCTGACAAGCCTCGAATCTCAATATCTAAGAGTGCCAAGCCAGTAGAAGTGAAGGTGGTCACTGAGGCCAAGCTACAAGAAATTGCAAACTTAAATGTCTATCATGATGATGCATTCTTGGAGTTTCTGAAAGTCTCTAGAGAACAGGCTGGTGATGCTCTGCTATATCATGAGAGTTTGAAGAGTCAGATTGACTGTCTCACTGTAGTACCAAGGAGGGTTAATGATCTATGGCTCAAGGAGATATTGATGGTAGGAAAGAACAAGATATGGCACTTAACCATCAATACTCTACAGAGTCTAAAGCACTCAGAAGTGAATGTGCTCCTTGGACTAATTGAGAAGGGAAATGAGAACAACAAGAGTCTTCATGATGAATTGAGGAATGGTCAACCTTCAAGGCTACCTGAAGTTTTCACAGATCCTAGAACTATTATCTACCAGGCTGGAACAAGAATTGAAGATATCAAGCAGCTGGTCATTCCTAAGCATCTAACTCCTCAAAATAAAAATCTCATCATAGCCATCATTGAGAAACTGATCAAGAAGAAGGGATCAAGAACAGCAGAAGAATTAGAAGCTATATCTTATCTCAGGTCATATATTGCAACTGGCATTGTATCTGAGACTGCTAAGTTCAACCCAAGCAAAGATCAAGACAAGGATGAAGATAAAAGTGATGGAAGGAGAAGACATCACAGGAGTAATAAGGGTGATGAAGACAAGAAGAAGAAGAAGGATGATGAGAAGAGGAAGAATGATGATGATCAAGGTAAAGGCTCTGAGAGGAGAAGTGGAAGACAGCAAGCCTCAGGCATTGCTGACAGTAACCTCACCACAACACAAGACTCTAAGTCTAGGGTGAATGCTGCCAGTAGTGACCTTTCAAAATTTGCATCTATGGCTTCTGCAACTGTCTTGCCACCTCAAGAAGAGAAGAAGATTCAAGTCAAGAAACCATCTGTATGTTTCAAAAAGCAAACTGCTAATGGAATACTACAATGGTCTACAAACAAAGGTCACATACTGCTGCCAAGTAATCATGTAAAAAGAATCAAGTTCAAGCAAGCTGCAAGGAAATCAAAGCCAACCATATCAAAAACCCTGACAATCTATCCAGGCCTAAAACTCCAACCACTAGATGAAGATTATGATGTAGACCAACTGCAATTTTTGCAATCTCAAAGAATCTATCATGTTGCCATTGTTGATAATTGCCTTGAGATTAAATATTCTGATGGAAGGGAGGAGAAATTCAAACAAGGAGGATGTCAACACTGGGGCAAGCTATATGACATAGAGAGAATCATTGCACTGTTGAGCTCAGAAGATAAAGTGGAGAGAGTATGGAAGCTGGAGCTAATTGATTTTGTGAAAATGAAGAGAGATCATGAGGAAAAAGTCAGAAAAGAGTGTTTTGAGAAATGGCTGGCGAGGGAGAGAGAAATTGAGAGACTGGAAAGTGAAGCAGAAAAGCTGAGGAAAAAGGGTTTGTGTAGAGTTCAGTTCAACCCCTACATGGTAAAGTATAGGAGGAGGAATGGAAATCAAGTCAACATCAGAATGAATCTACTCAACCACTATCCTGCAAATATTCTGGAACCAGTACTTGAAGATTTCAAAGACTCAATTTTGCTTGAAGAATTGGATGCTATGGCAGAAATAATAAAAGCTATGGATGAGAATACAAGGAAGGAGAAAGAAAGAAGAGAGAAAGAATATGATGAATTTCAAGCCAAAGCTATGGAAAGGGAATCAAAAGACAATGGCTAGTTCTTCATCATAGGCTGTAAGATTACTCACTCTGTAGTTCTATCCAAATTGCTAATGGAAATTCATACCTGTACTGTCAAGTTTTATCTTTATGTATGTTAGGCTTGTTATCAGACATGAAATTGTGACTAAGGGTCTTACTCACAATTTGGGGGAGATTGTTAGTCACAGAGGCATGCCTGAATACATCTAATAACAAGCCCAAGTAGTTCGTAATGCTATGCATTACCTACATGACCTCTTAACTGAGGGAACCTCTAGTTGTAGAGTTTCTACTTGTTTGTACTATGTAATAGGCATCAAATTCTATCTGTGTAACTGTACCTACTAAGTCAAGAATAAAGCTTGAAAGAAGTTCTAAGGTTCATGCCTCAAGCAAGGAAATGAAGACTGTCAAATAATCACAGTTGGGATTTGAAGAATTGAAGAAATGAAGAAATTGCCTAAGTACTAATTCGAGAAGTACATTTGTCTATTCGAGAAGTCTAGCATTCGAGAAGTCTGGAGTTCGATATCTCAGAAGACACTATTCGATATCTCTCAATATGCTATTCGATATCTCAGGGATTCGATATGTCAAAATGCTCTATTCGATATCTCAGGGATTCGATATGTCAAAATGCTCTATTCGATATCTCAGGGATTCGATATGTCAAAATGCTCTATTCGATATCTCAAGGAGTCCCAGAGAAAAGAGCTATTCGAGAAGTGATTCGATATGTCAAGATAACACTATTCGAGAACTCAGAGTTATCGATCAAGTCAACTCCAGTTCTCGAATCACTCACTTAGTCACTTCTCGAATACATTCTTGAGGACAAAATACTGAAGAATTGTACAAGTCAGAAACCTGCAACAAGCCAGGATACTTTATTTGACTCTGTCCTATAAAGCATGCTGGAAAGCCTACAAAGAAGCTTGGAGAGATAAGACAAGGGACAAGGAGCTGAAGAAGTGGATCTAAACAGGCTTTTCAAAGTCAAATCTGTAGCCGTTTGGACTCTTACTAAAATGAGATAGACAGACTGGAAAGTGCTTTTGTTTTACCTACCTCATTTGTAGCAAGTGGGTGTATCCATGTCTATAAGGATACAGCCTCACTTCCTTAGCTGTTAAGGTTTTGAAGTTTCTCAAATACCCAGAAAATATCTCTCTGAGAAAAACGAAGCTGAGAATACTATCATTTGTATTCACAGATTGTAGCAAAATCTTTATCTAATAAAATATTAGATTAAAGTGATATTGTGTTGTGTTTGTGTTTAATTATCCGCATCTTCATATCTCACACACTCATCACTTATCTTGCTGCAAAGATTCAAGACCGAAGAAAAATTCAAGAATCCATTCACCCCCCCCTCTGTATTCTTTTACTGTATTCAATACTCAACAGAGTCCAAGTTTCAATAATATGATTTGCCTTTTCCAATTCAGATTCTAGTTGTTTATACTTACTTAACAACTCTTGTTCAAGATAGCCAGCATCATCTCTCTCCTTTTGAACTTGCTGCATGTTAGCAAGTTTCTCTTCTGCAACCTTATTTCTCTCTTTGAGTTCAGAATTATCAGTTTTGATTCTCTCATTCTCTATAGTCTGATCCCTATAACTGATATGCAAAGCCTTAAGATATATTCTTAATTCAGTTATATCATCAGTATTATAAGCATAGGTAGTTAGAGGTACCTTGTTTTCAGAATCTTCAGCTTCATCAACAGTAGTAGCCATGAGAGCATAGTTCACATCCTCATCTGAGTCAGAGGTGTCTGCCCAATCTCTGCCTTTAGTGAAGAGTGCCTTCTCAGTTTTACCCTTCTTGCACTCAGGAGCATAGTGACCCATATCCTTACACTTGTAGCATTGAATCTCAGACTTGTCTCTTTTCCGAGATTTGGTATCCTTTCTCTCAGATTTGCTGAAATTCTTCCTGTCAAACTTTGAATCATTCTTGGAGAATCTCTTTCCTTTCTTGAAGTTCTTGAATCCCATCTTCTTGAAAGTCTTTACCATCAAAGCAACCATTTGCATCATTTCCTCATCATCTTCAGAATCAGATGATCCACCTGTATTTGAGTCAACATCAGAGTTTGATGACTCACTTTCAGAATGAATGACCAAAGCTTTTCCTTTTGCCTTCTTCCTTGATGATTCCTTCTTTGAGGGTCTTTCTTCAACTCTTAGAGCAACAGATTTTGACTTTCTTCCTGATCTTCTGCTTCTCTGTTCCATTTCTAGTTCATGAGTCTTGAGCAACCCATAGATCTCATCAATATCAGTATCAGCAAGATCATAGTTGTCTCTAATAGTGGTTGTCTTAACATCCCACTTTTTAGGTAGAGAAAGAAGAAACTTGAGATTTGAATCTTCTAGATCATATTCTTTATTAACCAGTGACAGATCATTGAGTAGCTTAGAGAATCTGTCAAAGGTTTCTGTCATTGATTCTTCAGATTTAGCCTCAAAGTGTTCATACTCCTGTGTGAGTATGTTCCTTCTATTCTTCTTGATTGCAGCAGTTCCCTGACATCTAACCTCTAGAGCATCCCAGATCTCTTTTGCAGTTTTAAAATTGATCACTTTGTTAGACATAACATTATACAATGAACTATGAAGCAGATGTCTAACCTTTGCATCCTTACCAATGGATGAAATGTCCTCAGGAGTCAAATCTTTCTTCTCCTTTGGAATTGATTTAGCTTCCTGTCCAGCAGCAACAACAGATAATTTTGTAGGCTTATGAGGGCCTTCATAAATTATGTCAAGATATTCTGGATCTGTAGCCTCCAGAAACATAGCCATTTTCACCTTCCAGGTTGAGTATTCTGCTGGCTTAAGAATAGGAACCCTGATTGTTTCATATCGACTCACAGTTGCAGGTTGAGCCTTCTCAGCACTAGAGCCTTATGTTGGAGGAGGAATTTCTGCCATTGATTATAGTTGTGTGTGTGTGTGGATCTTAAACTATATTAAATTAACAGATTAAGCTCTGATACCAATTGTTAGGCCGAATACACACTTATAATCAACTAAGTATGAGAGAATAACAATAAGTTCTTTAAAAGCTTTAAAAACTATTTGAAATTAACTTCTCTCTCAGTGATGTAAAATATCACAGAGAGCTGCTTAGGTTACAATGAAAGATATTGTGTTACATGATCGATACCCTTCTAGGGTTAACCTAACTGTATTTATAAGATATACAGCTACGTACAATTGATAATTGATTCACCTATAAATCAGCTATACAAATGTTATCAATTATGATTGCTACACATCTCCTAAGTCAACTCAATCTCTTTAACAGCTATCCAATCTGTAAAAATATTGCTTCCATAATTATCTACAATTAATCTTTAATCACCGTTGACTGGGGACGCGCTTCCTCCAGACAGAGTTTAACCAAACTCTGTCGAGCTTCCAATGTCAGCGTATAGCAAACTCTGTCAAGCTTCCCACTGTCAGAGTTTAACTAAACTCTGACTGCTTCCTGTTTCAAGTTAAACTCTATTTTTCCCTGTAAAACTTAAACACTGATATTAAACATATCAATTATATTTAACATTATCCTATAAATACCCCCTCACCCCCCTTGTATTTATCAACTTAGATTTTAGGGTAGCTTTAATTTCTTGTTTTTTTTTAGTTTCAAATCTTGTAAACACTTTTTAATTTTGATGCAAAAATTCCGTTTCCTTTAAATTCTTGTCTTGTTCTTTAGTTTTTGTTGCATAGCTTTCGTTATTTTCGTAAATCCGTTTAGTGGACAAAGTAGCGAAATGCTAATCGCTATGCGTTGAAAATAACGATTTTTATTTTCTTGCTCATAGTTTTAATTTTAGTTTTAATTCGTAATTTTTGCCCCTTTAAATTTTGATTTTATTGTGTGCCATTTTAATTCCAAATCAAATCCTCGTTTTAGTGTTAAAATTTAATTTCGTAGTTAATTTTCTTTGTTGTCGTATTTAATTTTTTTTATAATAAAAAACACAAAAATAATAGCTTTAGTGATATTGGGTAATTATTTTCTCTGTTTATTAGCTTTTAATTCGAAGCCTTAAGCTGATGTTGCTCTGCTTTATTTTATGTTTCAACATAAGAAGTCCTTTCTGTTAAGTATTGAACACACAAAAGAATACAGAGGGGGGGGGTGATTGGATTCTTGAACTTTTCTTGTTCTTGAATCTGGTTGATATATGTAGCAAGATATGTGTTATGTGTGTGCAGAAATATAGGTGCGGAAAATGAACAACACAAGACACAATATCACTTTAATCTAATATTTTATTAGATAAAGATTTGATACAACCTGTGAATACAAATGTTAGTATTCTCAGCTTCGTTTTTTCAGAGAGATGTATATCTTGAATATGTATATGAAAAACTCGGCTGCTAGAGAAGTGAGGCTGTATTCTTATAGAACATGAATACAGCCTACTTACTACAAATAAGGTTGCTAAACAAATTTACTTTCAAGTGTGTCTATCCTTTTTGAGTAAGCATCCAAATGGCTACAGATTTGACTTCTTGAGGTTTTGTTCAGATCCACTTCTTTAGCTCTTTGTCTCTTGTACATCTCTCTAAGCTTCCTTGTAGGCTTTCCAAATTACTTTACAGTTTGTGGTCCATAAAGTGCTTTGGCTTGTTGCAGGTTTCTGACTTGTACAATTTCTCCAATATTTTGTCTCCAAGATTGTATTCGAGAAGTAACTTAGTGATTGATTCGAGAACTAGAATTGACTTGATAGATAACTCTGAGTTCTCGAATACTGTATAATTGACATATTGAATCATTTCTCGAATTAGTCTTTTCTTCAGGAATCCTTGACTTGTCGAATAGAGCTTTTAGTTTATGGAGTCCTTGAGATGTCGAATAGCTTCTTTAGTCCTTGAGATATCGAATGTAGCTTTGACTTGTTGACTCTTAGAGAACTCGAATGATGCTTTGACTTGTTGACTTATTGAGTTCTCAAATAGAGTATTAGAGATGTCGAATCTCTGAGTTATCGAATGACACTTTGATTTGTTGACTTTCAGAGATGTCGAACAGTGTCTTTATAGATATCGAATTCTTGACTTGTCGAATGCTAGACTTCTCGAATAGAGCAAAACACTTCTCGAATTGGTCCTTAGGCAAATCTTCATTCTCCAAAATCTAACTGTGTTTATTTTGAGAGTCTTGATCTTCAAGCTTGAGGCATGATCCTTGGAACTTCTTTCAAGCATTATTCTCTGACTTTTAATTACAGTTACACAGACAACAAGTAGAAACTCTACAACTAGAGGTTCCCTCAGTTAAGAGGTCATGTAGGTAATGCATAGCATTACACATACTTAAGCTTGTTATTATATGAGTACAGGCATGTCTCTGTGACTAACAATCTCCCCCAAATTGTGAGTAAGACCCTTAGTCACAATTTCATGTCTGATAACAAGCCTAACATACATAAAGATAGAACTTTGACAGTACATGAATGAAATTTGATTAAGAACATGAATAGAACTACAAGGTGAGTAATCTTACACAATATGGTGAAATACTAGCCATTTTCATTTGATTCCTTCTCCATGGCTCTGGCTTGTAGATCATCGTATGCCTTCTGTTTTCTTTCTTTTTCCTTCCTTGCATTCTCATCCATAGCTTTTATGATTTCTGTCATAGCATCTAGTTCTTCAAGCAGTATAGAGTTCTTGAAGTCTTCAAGTACTGGCTTCAGAATGTCGGCTGGATAGTGATTGAGTAGGTTCATTCTTATATTGACCTGATCTCCATTTATTCTCCTATACTTCACAACATAGGGATTGAATTGTCTACACAATCCTTTTGCCCTCAGCTTTTCTGCTTCAACTTCCAGCCTATCAATCTCTTTCTCCCTTTTCTAGCCATTTCTCAAAGCACCCCTTTCTTATCTTCTCAGCATAGTCTCTCTTCATCTTCACAAAATCAATCAACTCCAGCTTTCATACTCTCTCCACTTTGTCTTCAGAATCCAATAATGCAATAATTCTTTCTATTTCATATAGCTTGCCCCAATTTTGACAACCCCCTTGTTTGAATTTCATCTGTTTTCCATCAGTGTATTTGATTTCAAGGCAGTCATTCATAATTGCAGCATAGTAGATTCTTTGAGGTCTTAGAAATTGCAGTTGGTCTTCATCAAAATCTTTATCTAGTGGTTGGAGTTTCAATCCAGGATAGATAGTTAGGGCCCTTGACTTGGGTAACTTCGCTCTACTTGCAGCATGCTTGAATTTAACCTTTTTCACTCCAATGCTTGGCAAAAACTTATGACCTTTGCTTGTAGACCACTGTAGTATACCACTAGCAGTTTGCTTTTGGAAATATACCGATGGTTTCTTGATTTGTATCTTCTTCTCTTCTTGAGGTGGCAAAGCAGTTGTAGAGGCCATGGGTGTAGATTTTAGTAGGTCACTACTATCTGTATTCACCATAGACTTAGAGCCTTGTGTTATGGTAAGATTACAGTTAGCAATGCCTAAGGCTTGTTGTTTTCCACTTTTCCTCTCATAGACTTTGCCTTGGTCATCATCACCTTTCTTGTCTTTGCTATCCTTCTTCTTCTTCTTGTCTTCATCACCCTTATTACTCCTGTGATGTCTTCTCCTCCCATCACTCTTGTCTTCATCTCTATCATCCTTATTCCTCCTTGCTTTATCCATCTCTGGGACAGAGCCAGTTGCTAAGAAAGATCTGAGAATATTCAATGCTTCCAACTCTTCAGCAGTCCTTATCCCATTCTTCTTTTGTAGTTGTTCAATGATGTCAATTATAAGTCTGTGATTTTTGGTAGTGAGATCCTTGGGAATGACAAGATGATTGACATCTTCTATCTTTGTACCAGACAGATAGAGAATGGTTCTTGGATTAATGCACACTTCAGGCAATCTAGCTTGTTGACCATTCCTAAGTTCAGTATACAGACTCTTGTTGTTCTCCCCTTTCTGCTCAATTAGTTCCAAGATAACATCAATCTCAGTGAATTTTAGGACTTTCAAAGTGTCATAAGATAGATGCCATATTCTGCCATTGGTCACCATCATAATTTCCTTGAGAAATATTTGATTTAGCTTTCTTGGAATCACTGTTAGATATTTGATTTGATCTTTGAGGGTCCTTCTGTACAGTAGTGTATCTCCTCCAACCTTTGACTTTGAGGCTTCCAGAAACTTCAAGAATGCAGTATCATGATAAATCTCTGAATTTGCTACTTCAATCAGTTTGGCCTCTGTAACCACATTAACTTCAACTGGATCATCTTCATATCTGGAGGCTTGTGTTTGATCAATTGGCATGGAACCTGCCACCACTGTGGATGTAATTGATTGCTTTAAATCACTTGGGGTAGTGATATGCACAGTTGGTAGGGTGACAGATGGTAGAGAGGTGATAGGTAGAGAGGTGATAGGCTCATTGACCTTGGATTTGCGTTTCCCTTGAACTTGAGGTGTAGATCTTGTTCTTGGATGACCATCCTCAGAAATGGTTATGCCTTTCTCCTTAGGTCTCTCCTCTTTAGGTTTCTCCCCCATAGGTTTTGAGTTCCTTAAGGTCCTCTTCTCCCCCTTAGGCTTGTTGTCAGGCACAGAGGCTGTAGTAGTGGCCTTTGGGTTGGAAGATGTGGGATTGGCAGATTCATCAGGAAGAGAGAGCCCCATGTGCTTCATCATAGCAGACAACATTTATTGTTGGTGAAGAAGAACATTAGCTATGTTGGTTGCATGAGTGTCCAACTTCTCGGAGAGGGTTGCAACTGTATCTGTAAGATGAGCATTTGACTGTTTGAGAGAGGTCACTTCTTTTTCCAGAGCATCCACCTTATTGAATAACTCAGTAGATTTAAAACCAGACAATGATTGTTCCTTGAGTCTCAATACCTCAAATTTGGTCATTTCATGAACAGGGACTTCAGTCACCAGCTTATCTCCATATTGATTTGTAGAAAGTGTCCTCAGCATGGCATTGGCATCAGTTGTCTGACCAAATAGATTTTGAAATTGAGTTGCTAGATTACTGACAGTTCCATGAAGCAAAGCCAAGCCATTGTCCATCTTGGTGCATGTAGATTTGCATTCTTGTATAGTTTTGAGGACAGGATCTAGAGTGGGAAACTTGGCAGCAAATTCCCTTTTTATTTCACTTACTTCCTTGGTTGTTGCATCACATACTTTATTGACTTCTGTTTTAACTCCCTTCCCAAGATAGTGAGCAACCTTGAGGAATCCCTTGTAAGAGTCATTTATAGCCTCATACAGTTCACCAGGAGTAAGAAATTTGGCATTAGAGCCCAGTGAAGTGATGTATTCCTTTCTTAGGTATTGAAGAGCTTCATTGAGAGTAATGTCATATTTTCCTTGCAGCCAGGCATCTACATTGCCATCTCTCTCAGCTTCATCTGCTATTTTCTCCTTTTGCATCTCCACATCATCTTTGTGACACAGCAGAATGGCTTCATAGTCTGGATTTGATATGTTGGATGTGACCAGGTTTTGGGCTATTTTAACAAACTCAGGAATTTGATCAACAACTAAGCTTTAAAGTGCTTCAACCGTCAATTGTGGTGGAGCAGACCCTGATCCTGAAGCACTGTCATGTTGCACAGGCTTCAGCCATTGCGACAAAAAGTCAGAGCTAGAGCTAGGCAAGCTAGACTCCTCAGTTACAGATGCAACTTCTGTAACCGAATGGA
This sequence comes from Saposhnikovia divaricata, assembly GCA_036435485.1. Taxonomy (NCBI): domain Eukaryota; kingdom Viridiplantae; phylum Streptophyta; class Magnoliopsida; order Apiales; family Apiaceae; genus Saposhnikovia; species Saposhnikovia divaricata. The sequence continues at coordinate 172,044,093 of CM071600.1, forward strand.
TTGACTCTACTACTGTTGTCTCCACAGGAGTGGGATGAGTTACAACAGTAGTTGACACAGGCACGGAGTCTCTAGTGAAAACTAGTGAATCCTCTATGTTTGTGATGGTGTCATTAGGATATGCCCCAGCTTGCAATCCCTCACCATCTAAATGTGGTTCCTGGATGGTGAGCAAAGTGTCATGCACTAAGTCACTTGAATCCATTGGCTCACCAAGAGAAGAGAATTCTTGGTGATCAATGCCTTGCTCCTCAATTGCTTGAGTTGCAAGCTCCAAAGAAATTTCAGTGATAGATTCTGGAAGAGAAGTGTCTTGTAGATTTAATTTTGGCAACTCCCCTTGAGAAATAGAGGGAGTTTCAAGTGTGATGTGCTCTCCACTCAGTGTTGTGCCAACCTTATCACTCTTTGGTGCTGACTCTTTACAAGAAGGTGCGTTAGGGAGGATGCTTGATTCTATAGATGCACCCTGTTGAGAGGATACATCTAGTGAGCTGTTTGCCCCTGATTTTACAACTTCAGCCATTTGTGTGATTGAAGTGGTGGCTTTAGATTTCTTCTTCTTTGGTCTCTGTAAGGGTGACTCAGGTTCCTCACTTTTTAGACCTAATTCTACAGCCAATGCTGCTTCTGTCAAGATATTCAAGGGTTCAGATTCAATCTGTTTTCTCTTCTTCTTATCCTTTTTACTAACACCACCCTGTTGAGAGGATGATGCATGTGGCTTTGTGTTTGGTACAGTGTTTGGTTGAGGAGGTTGGTTAGCAGGTCCTGGGTTAGCATTTTGTTCTACTTGCTTGGGTTGTGCTAACTCAGACTTAGAGGCAAATGTTGGCATGTTGTGGGGGTAAGACTCAAATAAACTCTGCATATGAGGAGTTATTTCAAGTCTCACATCCACATCATTCCTAGTCTCCAAGTTACCAAAAATGAGTTTGGTCATAGATTTCGGATAGCCTATTCTATTTCTATCTATCCCAGGCAATTCAATAAATTTATTATCTACAAAATTAAGAGAAGATTGAATAAAACGAGGGAAAAAAATTTTACTACCTCTCTTGGTTGAGTTCTTACCAAGTCTCCCATATAGCTCCTGCATAATTAGATTACCCACATTGATTTTCCTATCATATGCCAGGGAGTATGCAATTTGCTGTGCAGGTGCATTGATTTGATCAAAACTCGACTTTCTAGCAGTGAACACCTGTAGCAGTGTGGCGAACACAAAACTCCATTCATTTCTGAGACACTTCCGATTCATTTTTCCAATCTTGATTGTATCAGCATATCTGATAAAGTCGAAGAATGTAATCAAATCATCATCAGATACCAGAGGGTGATACAGGTTTTGATGAAGTCCTAGTGCTTGATTCATATCCTCTGTAGTGATAGTAACCTCTTTCTCTTGTATTTTGCAATAGATGATATAAGAGGTCACTACATTTTCGAGAGCAACAACTTCCACAGTGGCTGTCCTCCAAAACTGTTCTAGAAGATCTAGGTACAGAGTTGGGTTGGCTGAGAGTGCATCCTTGATGTATGACTCAGACATCCAGCGAACGAAGCACTTGAAATTAGCATTGGGTGCTTCCACATCACTAGTAATAGCAATGAAGTTGGTGTGGGTAGTAATTATGAGTTGGGTATTTGACATTGTTACAGAGAGAGAGAGAGAGAGAGAGAGAGAGAGAGAGAGAGAGAGAGAGAGAAGAGAATGAAGTTCGAAGAAGAAATTTAGCTTTTTGAGATTAGGTTTTTCAGGGGTTTTGGAACTTTAGATGCTTGAGAAATCTAATGAAATGAATCAAATAGATGTAGAAATGTATAAGTATGAAGTACTTGAATTGTCGATTAGATATATGTTTTGTTGATAGAATATATTTATATATATATTTTAGATGATTTTATTCTCATATTTATTGTGTTTTGCATTGATTTGGATTTTTATTTAATAGATTTGATTGTTTTATTGTAGAAAATAAAGAATTCATAACTTGGAAGGATTTGGAGCAAAAAGAGCAAATTTGGAGATAAAATAGATGAAATTTCGGAATTATTGGACTGGTTGCGCAGTCTACACTGTTTTGGCCATATCTGGAGTTCTATAAGTCCGTTTGAGGCCCGTAAGCTGTCCACGCGAAGCCTGGAAGATTTCTACAACTTAGGATAGTGATCGCGCGCGCAGGCTGCGTGTGGTGGGCGCAGATTGCGCGACAAGCAGACTGATGGGAGCAGAGAATTTACTGTTTTGCCCTTTTCAAGTTCTAATTGTATTTTGGGCAGTTTTTGGTACCTAAATTGAATTCTAATTGTATTAGAAGGTAATTTATTGCTGGGCAAGAGATCTAGAGCCTATATAAACACATCTTGGGACACATTATTAAGAATGGAATATTAGATCAGATAATATAGTTTAGAGTAGATTATTATTACTAGTTGGAGATGTAGAGAAACACCATGACTCTTCTTTTGGGTGACAACATTGAAGTTTGAAGGTTTTGTTCTCTTAATCTTTTATTTGTTCTTATTAGTTTAATTATGTTTTCTTGTTTTACTAGTTGTTTTACTTATTTAATTATTAGCGAGTAGTTATTTCTAGGGCTTAAAGGGAAGCCATGTTTGCACTAATATTGGCATGATTTTCATAGTGGTTTGATTGGTTATGGTTAATTCTGATTGATATGTTTTAATCATTAATTTGTGTAATCGGCCGATATCGTGGATTAATTATATGCAAATAGGGGTATGGATCGAGAGATTTACTTACTAGAGGCACACATACGATTAGCAGAATTGAATTTGAGTGCGGAAGCATCATTCGATTTCTGAGAGCGTTAATGCTTGGAAGAGATTAACTTGACTCTAATTACCTGATTGATTGAATTACTAAAAGTGGTTAATTGTGTTGAATGTTTCGAGAGTGTTAATGCTTGAAAGAGATTAACATACTCTAGTTATAGGATCACATTGATTGCTTTAGCTTAAGAGCCAATTGTGTAAGCATGGTGGACCTGATTGCCCTAGGTTTTAAATAATTTGTTTATCATCTGTTTAATTAGTGTTAATCTTGTTTAATTAGTTAATTAATATTCTCCAATATTCGTCTGACCCTTGAAACAATTAACGATAACTGAAAAGGAATTAGTAGAACCTGTCTCCTTGTTGATTCGACCCGCTTGCCATCTGTACTAGCAATAGACACCGTGCGCTTGCGGTTAGGTATAATTTGACAAATCATGTTTTTGGCACCGCTGCCGAGGAGACAGCGAGTTTCTGTTGATTTTAATTTAGTTGTTTCGATTGTTTCCATTGTCTCATTGGAACCTTTGTTCCAATTGAGGCAAATTTAACTTCGTTTTCTTGGCTTTGTTGAGTGTCTACAGGTTTGCAATGGGTGAAGTTGATACTTTTGCATTCTTATCTTCCCTAGTAGAGGCACATACTCGAGAGATTGCCATGTCGAAGACTACAGAGCTCACTATGCGTCCAATGAGTATCAATGAGATGTCACAAGTGGCCCCTAAAACTTACAACTTCTGTCAAATTTGCGGTGTGCAGGGTCACTATGGTTTTGAATGCTCTTACAATGTCTATAATTCTCAGAGTGCTCAGTGGGGACAAATGAATTCTTTTGAAGAAGGATATGGGTACAATCAGTATTCAAACACTTTTGGTCAAGAATGGGTGAATCAACCAGATTTCTACTACCAGGACAATGGTGCTCAAAATTTTTCATATCATAATCAGCAACAGTTTGAGCAACAATATTATCAGTCATATGAGCAGCCGCCACAACAAGAATATCAATATCCTCCTTTACAAGAAGATCTACATGTTTCTCAACCCAGCGTAGATGTGCAAGCTGATTAGACAAATGAGATGTGGGATATCTTGAGTAAACTGCTAAAGCGTTCTGAAGAATTAGAAACTCAAAGTTTGGCGATTGAATCTCAAATTGCACAGTTGGCTAACTCTTCTACTACAGGGCAGCTCGACTATTTACCATCATCATATATCCGATCCGAAGAGGACTTGATTGCTATCAATCTCACAAGCGATCAGGAATATGATAGTTTCTCAATGTATGTTGATGATGAGGCCATTGATAAAGAGAAGGAGCATGCCACCGATGACGAGATCAATGATGTTGCCGCTACCGAAAACAATGTGACTGATGATGAGGCTACAAAGGAAAGCAATACAGAGATGGTTGTTGTTTCTCTTCCACAATCTGTGCCTAAGCTACCATGTATTGTTAAATTTGCTCTCGATCTAGCCTCTACTTACAAGGCTTCTTTGCTCAAGAACACTTATTTCAAGGTTGATGTGATAACAAATATTGTCCAAGATGATATTTCTCAAATTCTGGTTGAGGATCCATACAAATTGGTTCCTACGTTTCAAGCTCGAGAAGAGGGAGAAGATGGAAGTGTCTTATTAGCCAATGATGTGATAAGCCAAGATGTCCGAATGGCTCCAGTGAAACTGAGGAGTGAAGAAAAGCCACCACCAGAACCTCCACCTTATGTCCAGGGAGTTCAATATTTTCATGGTGTCGAATTTTATCGTTCTTTTATCACAAAGTTTTCCAAAACTGCACAAGCACTCACTCTATTGCTTATTAATGACATATTTTATTTTACTGATGCTTGTTTGGAGACTTTCTGCAGGATAAAGACAACCACTAACACTCTTGATACTTTTTGTGGTGGCTGGCGAGTTTATGATCGAGAAATTGGATATTCCGTCTCCATCGGAGTATTTTTGAGTAACGTTAAGCTATTGACGTTAAAGAAGCGCTTCGTGGGAGGCAACCCACGTATTAGTGTAGGAAGAAAAGAAAAAAAAAATTTGAGAGTTGTAGTCTGAAAAAAAAGTTCTAGTGTTGTGAAAAAAAAAAAAAAAAAATTACGCGCCATGGCGCACACTACAGGATACGGCTTTGCAAAATTTCTGTCCAGAAGGATATTACTTTGATCTGTGCGTTCTGTTCTGCTGAAAAAAAAGGGTTGCGCAGGCCGCACCTGCGTGACACCCTGAAACGCAGGTAGCGCCTGCGTTACCACCTTTACCGCAGCCATCCACCCTGTAACGCAGGTAGCACCTGCGTTATAGTCCCCAGATTTTTATTCTGCTCGAATTTTTGGTGTTTTTCACTCCAAAATTCCCCAAATTTTGTCCTAAACTCAAATTCTTTCAATCCCTAAATTCTATTCCTATTATATATCAATTTCATACCCTCTCAAATCTCTCATACACAAATTCTAATTTAAATTCATCCTATCCATCATCTAATATTTATACACACCTATACATACAAATCCAATTCCTCTTCTATTTTTTTTTAAATCTCTAAAAATTCAATTATAAAGAGGAAATTGGGCTATTTTTGGTGTGTTATTGCTTGGAGATTTTTAGTGGAGCTTCTTGTGAGTTGGGTATTGCTACAGAAAGGGGATTTTTGCCTAACAAGCATGTTGAGTTGCGATGGGGAAAGATATGTAAGGCGCGCCTTGGGCAGAAATTAAATTTGAGCAAGCACATACTTCTTCAATATTTTCAAAGGCCACTTCATGCTTATGCACTAGGGGAGTATTCTTCACATTTTCTTCTTTGTATATTTGTTGTAATTATTCTTTTTATTATTTTTGTATTTTATTTAGGAATCTTTTCGTATAATTTTTTTCCTTTTCTTCTTTCTTTCTTTTCTTTTATATATTTGTTCATTGAGGACAATGAACCACTTAAGTGTGGGGATGAGTTTTCGATGATTAAAAAAATACAAAAAAATTATATAGTATAAAAATTCAAAAAAAAAAATTTTAAAAATTGAAAAATACCAAAAATAATTCTAGCCATGCAATTTGATTAGTTGTTGTATTTTGCTTGATACACCCGTGCATGCGTAGAATTCTTGTGTCCTTGACGCTTTTGTATGAGAAGTGACGTGCTTTGTTCTTGTGCACACACGTACACTAGCAAGTTGAAGCTAGTAGACTTAATTGAATGTGGTAAGTGATTAGAATGACATGAATATGTGCAAGATGACTTGGTTTCCATGCTTTGAGTACAAGTAGGTGCGTTAGAGAGTCTTGTTACTTGGGATTGATTATGTTTTGTCACACCAAGCGAGTTTTGAGCCTATATGCATATCTTTTGCATGATTTTTCGTTTGCTTGAGTGTCCACATGTTATTTGCATTGCTAGCACTTACTTGAGATCTTTCTTGAAATGCATGACATTACTTGATGATGAGATGATAAAGGCACTTAGGTTTAACCTCGTATTTCCCATATTTCCACACCTCTTAAACATGATCAATTAGTTAACCCGTTGAGCTTAATCCTATTCTTTTGGTGACACACCACATTACTTGCCATTATCCTTTTTATTCTATTGGCCTTACATTGAATTTGAACCTAAATTGTCAAAGGCTAGTATCGTGCTTAAGGGAGTAATAAGGTGTTCATAAAAGGGGGGGTTATTGATGATCATACCATTGGGGAATATTGATTTTGGTTGATGCTTGTTAGTCGAAATTCATAATAATATCTATGGATCATTGTGCTTATTCCTTAGCTCTCAGAAAAAAAAACAGAAAAAAAAAGAGAAAAAAAATAAATAAATTTGAGAGCATTCTTATGTTTGTATGATCCTTCTTCATTCGACTAGTCAAGTTATTATGTAAGGGTTATTGAAAAATCCATGTGTGGGGAAGTATTTGTGGTTTTAATAGAAAGGGAATTGAATAATGATTATTGTTGGGTACTAGCTTTTGACATTTAACCTGTTTTAGCTTTACTTGACATACCTGGTCCCTAGCCCACGTTACAACCCGAATAAAGACCTTTTGATTGTCATCAGTGATGTATGTTGTGTTGAGAGTGAGATTGATTGCGAGTGTCAAGTTGTGTTTATGATTTTGTTGGAATTGAGTGATACACTTAACCTTGTTCTTGAGTGAATATTCGTTTTTGAGTGAAAGGTGCGTTATTACTTGTTTTGGCATAGGAGATCCCAGGTTTAGACTTAAAGATGTATTTCTTGTGGGCTTAGCATGATTACCAACTATTTTTACACTTGACATGAATTTTTATGACCTTCTGCATGTTGGTTGAGTAAACTACGTGAATACTTGCACTTTTGACACCAAGACATCGTTTGTTTGCTTTGATTCTTAAGTTGATGTGGCATGAGAGGACTTGTGTGTGTGGTGTTGTGTTAGCATTGATCTTTTGCATGGTTAGATGAATTTTGTGGGTATATTCACTATAAACCCTCACGAGACAACACTCGTCCTACTAGGGCTGCCTAGGGGTTTAACGGCTTGTTGCATATGCTCAATGCAATCGTGTCATCTATGAAAGTGATGTTTGTTAGGACTTAGTTTTTATTTCACTTATTTGCCCGAGGACGTGCAAATGCTTAGTGTGGGGATGTTTGATAGAATATATTTTTATATATATTTTAGATGATTTTATTCTCATATTTATTGTGTTTTGCATTGATTTGGATTTTTATTTAATAGATTTGATTGTTTTATTGTAGAAAATAAAGAATTCATAACTTGGAAGGATTTGGAGCAAAAAGAGCAAATTTGGAGATAAAATAGATGAAATTTCGGAATTATTGGACTGGTTGCGCAGTCTACACTGTTTTGGCCATATCTGGAGTTCTATAAGTCCGTTTGAGGCCCGTAAGCTGTCCACGCGAAGCCTGGAAGATTTTCTACAACTTAGGACAGTGATCGTCCACGCAGGCTGCGAGTGGTGGGCGCAGATTGCGCGACAAGCAGACTGATGGGAGCAGAAAATTTACTGTTTTGCCCTTTTCAAGTTCTAATTGTATTTTGGGCAGTTTTTGGTACCTAAATTGAATTCTAATTGTATTAGAAAGTAATTTATTGCTGGGCAAGAGAGCTAGAGCCTATATAAACACATCTTGGGACACATTATTAAGAATGGAATATTAGATCAGATAATATAGTTTAGAGTAGATTATTATTATTAGTTGGAGATGTAGAGAAACACCATGACTCTTCTTTTGGGTGACAACGTTGAAGTTTGAAGGTTTTGTTCTCTCAATCTTTTATTTGTTCTTATTAGTTTAATTATGTTTTCTTGTTTTACTAGTTGTTTTACTCATTTAATTATTAGCGAGTAGTTATTTCTAGGGCTTAAAGGGAAGCCATGTTTGCACTAATATTGGCATGATTTTCATAGTGGTTTGATTGGTTATGGTTAATTATGATTGATATGTTTTAATCATTAATTTGTGTAATTGGCCGATATCATGGATTAATTATATGCAAATAGGGGTATGGATCGAGAGATTTACTTACTAGAGGCACACATACGATTAGCAGAATCGAATTTGAGTGCGGAAGCATCATTGGATTTCTGAGAGCGTTAATGCTTGGAAGAGATTAACTTGACTCTAATTACCTGACTGATTGAATTACTAAAAGTGGTTAATTGTGTTGAATGTTTCGAGAGTGTTAATGCTTGAAAGAGATTAACATACTCTAGTTATAGGATCACATTGATTGCTTTAGCTTAAGAGCCAATTGTGTAAGCATGGTGGACCTGATTGCCCTAGGTTTTAAATAATTTGTTTATCATCTGTTTAATTAGTTTTAATCTTGTTTAATTAGTTAATTAATATTCTCCAATATTCGTCTGACCCTTGAAACAATTAACGATAACTGAAAAGGTATTAGTAGAACCTGTCTCTTTGTGGATTCGACCCGCTTGCCATCTGTACTAGCAATAGACACCGTGCGCTTGCGGTTAGGTATAATTTGACACATCATTTGTATCGACAAGTCAGGCATTCGAGAAGTAGAAATCAACTATTCGATAAGTCAAGAAAGGCTTAATCGATATCTCAAGCAGTTTGTAACTCACAGCTGGCAATTATCTAACTTAGAAATAATTCCAAATTAAGTAAAATATGTTTTTATGAGTGATTTAAACTTCTGAATAAAAATCCAAAAACGGTTAAGATTCAGCGAGAATTCAGCCTTTTCAAATGGTTCGAGAACTCAAGTACAGTATTCGAGAACTCAGTCATTAGAGATCTCAATTGCCATATTCGAGAAGTCACGCATGTCTCTGCTTGATTTCTCTAAAAGACTCTATTCGAGAACTCAAGAGGGTTCTGAATAGACTTGTTAGAGAAGTCGAGCATTAGTAGGAATTGAATAATTCGAGAAGTCTGATTTATCGAACAATACTTTACACTCATAAAATTCTATTTTCACTATCCTTTTAAAATTCACCAGAGTTATTCAATGAAGAATATTCTAACAAATTAAATAGTGATAATCTTAAAATTTCATAGAAATTTCAAGCTAACGGAATATGATTTTCAACATATGCAACAAATCTGAAATATTTATAAATCATATTTCAGCCAACACTTACTTCAAAAATATTGAGAATTTAGATAAAGTAAGTGTTTACTGCTGCAACAATCTAGTTGATATTTTCACTTAGCCAGATTATGAAGAATGCATTCCAATCTCACTAACCAACCTTGTGAAGGTGGCTTCATTCAATGGCTTGGTGAATATATCAGCTAATTGTTTATCTATGGAGACATAATGCAACTCAGTGGTTCCATTAGTTGCATGCTCCCTAATGAAATGATATCTGATATCAATGTGCTTTGTCCTAGAATGATTGACAGGATTGGCAACTATAGAGATTGCACTTGTGTTATCACACATGATTGGAATTCTTTGCAACACAAGTCCATAATCTCTAAGTTGATTTCTAATCCAAAGCACTTGAGCACAGCAACTTCCAGCAGCTATGTATTCAGCCACAGCTGTGGATGTTGACACAGATTGTTGTTTCTTGCTGTACCAAGAAACTAACCTTTGTCTAAGAAACTGGCAGCTACCTGAAGTGCTTTTCCTATCCACTCTGCATCCAGCATAATCAGCATCAGAATAACCAACCAGATTGAACCCTGTGTCCTTAAGATACCATAAACCCAAGTTTGGAGTGCCCTTCAGATATCTAAAGATCCTCTTTATAGCAATCAAATGTGACTCTTTTGGATTTGATTGAAACCTTGCGCACAGACATGTAGTAAACATGATGTCTGGCCTACTTGCAGTGAGATAGAGTAGAGAACCAACCATGCCTCTGTAGACTGAGATATCTACTTTCTTGCCTTTATCACCTTCATCCAATTTAGTGGTAGTGGCCATGGGAGTCTTTGCAGGTGAGCAGTCTTCTAAGTCAAACTTCTTCAATAAGTCCTTGATGTACTTGGTTTGACTGATGAAGATACCATCCTTCCTCTGACTAACTTTTAATCCAAGAAAGAATGTAAATTATCCCATCATACTCATCTCATTTGTAGAGCCAAATATGATATCATCCACATAGATCTGAACTAGGATAATATCATTACTATGCTTCTTGTAAAACAGTGTCTTGTCCAATGTGCCTCTAGTGAATTGATTTTCAAGAAGAAATTGTGATAAAGTATCATACCATGCCCTTGGAGCCTGCTTCGGTCCATACAATTCCTTAAGCAATCTGTAGACAAATTTTGGGAAACGTGGATCCTCAAAGCCAGATGGTTGTTGCACATAGACTTCTTTTTCCAACTCCCCATTTAGAAATGCACTCTTGACATCCATTTGATAGACTTTAAAGTTTGAATGAGCAGCAAATGCCAAGAAGATTCTGATGGCTTCCAATCTAGCAACAGGAGCAAATGTCTCATCATAGTCAATGCCTTCCTGTTGAGAGTATCCTTTTGCAACCAACCTTGCTTTGTTTCTTACTATTACACCATCTTCATTTATCTTATTCTTCAGAACCCATTTTGTTCCAACAATGGTTCTGTTCTTTGGTGCAGGGACAAGTTCCCATACTTTGTTTCTTTCAAATTGATTCAGCTCCTCTTGCATAGCAATAATCCAATCTGGATCCAACAGTGCATCATCAAGTTTCTTAGGCTCAATCTGAGATAGAAAGCAACCATAGAGACACTCATTTTGAGTTGCTCTCCTAGTTCTCACTCCTGCATTTGGATCTTCAATAATTTGCTCTACAGTGTGTGATCTATCCCATTTCCTTGAATGCTCAATTTGATTTCTCAACCTTGATGTTGCTTCATCATCCAAGTCATGATCATTTTCATTTCATCCCCCTGTGAAGTTGCCACTATTCACAGGTGTGTCTTGGATGCTTATCTCTTCACTGTTGATTGGCACAAATTCTGCTCTTGCTTCATCATTCACTTGAGTTTGTTGAACTACAGTTTCAACTTCAGTTTCAATCTCTTCATAAGAATCATCTAGATTTTCAAACTTTAATGGATCTCTATCTTCATCATTGGCTTCTAATCCAGGTAGTTTGCTGTCATCAAATGTCACATCTGTGCTTTCCATAACTTTCTTTTGACTGATGACAAAAAATTTGTATGCAATTCTCTCCATAGAATAGCCAAGAAAAATTCCTTCAAATGCCTTTGCATCAAACTTTCCAACATATTCTGAATTATCCTTCAACACGAAGCATTTGCTTCCAAAAGTATGAACATACTTAAGAGTAGGCTTCTTTCCAGTCATCAAATTGTAAGGTGTCTTTCCAATGTTTTTGTTGATGAGAGTTCTGTTCTGGATATAGCATGTAGTACTCACAGCCTCAGCCCAAAAACATGTAGGCATCTTTGCATCAAGCAACATTGTTCTAGAAGCCTCAATCAAAGTTCTATTCTTTCTCTCAACAACTCCATTTTGTTGTGGAGTCCTTGGAGCTGAGAATTGTTGAGAAATGCCATTCTCTTTGCAAAATGCTTCAAGTAAGGCATTTCTGAACTCTGTTCCATTATCACTTCTCAATGCAATCACACTTGCATTGTTGGCCTTTGCTTCCTTGTCGATTTTCTTTATGTGCTCAATGATCACTTGTGGAGCCTCATCCTTTGATGCTAGAAATTCCAGCCATGTATACCTTGTGTAGTCATCAACCATCACCAGGGCATACTTCTTTCTTGAGAGTGACATAATATTGACAGGCCCAAACAAATCCATATGAATTAATTGCAGGGGCTTGGTGATTGATGTCACTATCTTTGACTTGTGGCTTGACCTTTTCATTTTTCCCTTTTGACAAACCTCACACTCTCCTTCTTGACACAATTCAAGTGTGGGCATGCCTCTTACTAACTCTCTTTTGACCAGAGAATTAATGGCCTTGAAGTTCAAGTGTGATAGCTTCTTGTGCCACAGCCAACAATCTTCGTTTGATGCTTTTGAGTAGAAGCAACAAACTTTGTCCTTGTTTGCAGAGTCCATATTGGCTACAAACAGGCTTCCTTATCTTACTCCAGATAGAGCAAAGTCACCAGTCTTCTTGTGGGTGATCAAACATTCATCCTTGTCAAAGTTTACTTTGAATCCTCTGTTAGTAAACTGACCAACACTTAGCAGATTATGCTTGAGTCCCTTGACTAGTGCTACATCTTCAATTATGACATTACCAACTTTTAACTTGCCATATCCCAATGTGTTACCCATGTTGTCATCTCCAAAAGCAACCATTGGGCTAGCCTTCTCCTCATAATATGATAGCAGGGCCATATCACCAGTCATATGATTTGAGCATCCACTGTCCAAAATCCACATGACTTTCTTTTCTTGTTCTTTGCCCTGCACACACAAAGCTATTACTTCTCCTTTGGTACCCAAACAAGTTTGGGTTCACTTGGCTTAGAAACAGATTTATCAAAAACAGCATGCTTATTAGTTTTCTTCGGACTAGTCTTCTTGTCACTGTTAGAAGTCTTAGAAACTGAGGTCTCGGACTTAGGTGACAGAGGTACCTTCCTAGCTCTAGGAGGACTTGAAGACTCTGGCCTTGCGTAGTGTGTGTGAATGTTGTGACTGATGCAACCATCCATGAATTGTCTTCTCAAATTAAAACAGCTAGTCATAACATTCATATTGCATGGATACAGTCAAGTTTATCACAAAAAGGTGAATCTCTATGTCTTAAAGGCACAGAGCAATCATAGAATGGTTTAGCTACACTACCAGCTGGTTTCTTGCATGCATGAGTTAAGTGATTAGTGCTAAAACAGTTTTGACAAACTTTCCTAGGGTCGTTTGGCACATAAGCATAATTGTTATTCTTGTTTATCCTTAGTTTGCCGTTCCTGTTATGTTTCTTATTAGCCACTTTCTTCTTAGATTTATTTTTCCCAGCTGAAACAAACTTCACAAACTTCTCAGGTCTAGGTCTACCTCCTACTGGCTCCTTGTCTTTTGGCTTGACACTCTCACCCTTAGAGGATGCTGGTTGTTCAGTAGATTGTGCCTCATCCTCATCATTCAACATTTGTTTAATGAGTAAGGCATCCTCATCAATCTCAAATGTTGGTTCTTTAAAAATTGGAGACTCGGTCTTTTTCAAAATGTGAGGTACTTCCTTCTGAACAACTATGTCATCTTCAATGACAGCATAGCCTTTCATCTGTTTAATAGTGTCATAGTCAAGTCCAATGGCAGCCTTGGGTTTAGCTTGGTTTCTCACATGGTAAGACTGCAATAGACTAGATGAGTTCTTAAAAGATTTTAGTTTGAATTCATTTTCAGCTAGCTCATCCCTAAGAGCCTTCTCAACCTGACTAGCACATAGAACCTTATTCTACAGATATTCAACTTCTTTCTTAAGGTTATCTACTTGCATAGCAGTTAGCTCAAGTTCCTCATTCTTCCTATTTAACAATTCATTTCTAGCAGACAGTTTAGCAATCTCTTCATTAGCAGCCATCATACTAGTGTGAATATTAAACATTTCAATAGACAGTTGTTCAACCATGCATTTATGTTTTGAAACAAACATATCTATGGTAGTGAGAGATGGTACCTAATAGTCAGATGGAGATTGTTCATCCTTGGAATCCGCCATCAAGGCATAGTTACAGAATTCTTTCTCTTCTCCATCACTATCAGAGTCATCCCAACACTTCCCTTCAGCTATGTAGGCCTTGCCTTGTGTTTGCTTTCTCAGAAGGGCCTCATACTTAGCTTCAAGCTCTAGAAACTCCTTATCCTTCTTTTTAGGCTTCTTGCATTCACTGGAAAAATTCCCTAGGTCATTGTATCTATAACACCTTACAGATGACCTATCCACATGGCTGGTTTTGAATTTATTCTTATTTGCTTTCACAGGTGTCTTGCTCTTGTTGAATGAATGGTTTTGGGGTCTAGGTTTGAAGGGTTGGTGTCTCTTGAATCTGATGTTTGGAAATTTTCTGGCCATGAAAGCATATGAAGTGTTTTCCATGCCATCTAGCTCTTCAAGAGTATAGAACTCTTCTTCTTCCTTCTCTTCAACAGGTTCAGTCACTTCACCTTCATTTTCTTCATCATCTACTCTCTCCTCTATCCTCAGCTGACTTGTAGATGCTTCTAGGTCTTGAACAGATTTGCTGACAATCAAGGCACATGATGTGTTTATCATTCTGCCTTGGTTGGCTTGGATAGCCCTCTTCTGAAGCAACTCAAGCTCATGAGTCTTTAAAACCCCATAGAGCACATCATATGTGACTTTGTTCAAATCTCTTTCTCTTAGAGAAATGACCCTTTGCTCTAGATGGTTTGGTGAAGACAATATAAACTTCATGTTCAACTCCTTGGTGCTGTAAACCTTCCCATTCATCTGTAGCTCAGTCACCAGTTTGTGAAACCTTTCAAACATGTCAGTAATGCTTTCCTTGGTCTGAGCCGTGAAAGCTTCATATTGTGTGACAAGTATCTGTTTCTTGTTTTCTCTAACCTCCTCTGTTCCTTCACATAACTCCTCAATATGATCCCACATCTCCTTTGCTATTTTGCAAGAGGCTATGTTAGCAAACATTGACAGTTCCATAGAATCTATGATTAATAACATGAGATGACTGTCAAGAGCAACCATCTCCTTTTCTGTCTCTGTCCATTTGGATGGTTCTTTAGCCACATAGGATCTTGGAATGGTTACAGTTCCAACAGTCTTTTCAGGAATCTCCTGTTATGGAACAAAGGGACCATTCTTGAGTATCTCAGGATACAGAGGGTTAGCAGCTTTGATGAACAACAACATTTTAATCTTATAGAGGTTGTAATTCTCTTTGTCGAACTTAGGGACCTTCACTGTTCCTGTAGTCTTTGGTGTATTCATGACCTTTTTCTGTTTTTAAATAAACAGCCTGCTTTGATACCACTTGTTGAGTATTGAACACACAAAAGAATACAGAGGGGGGGTGAATGGATTCTTGAACTTTTCTTGTTCTTGAATCTGGTTGATGTATGTAGCAAGATACGTGTTATGTGTGTACAGAAATATAGGTGCGGAAAATGAACAACACAATACATAATTTCACTTTAATCTAATATTTTATTAGAAAAAGATTTGCTACAACCTGTGAATACAAATGGTAGTATTCTCAGCATCGTTTTTTTCAGATAGATGTATATCTTGAATATGTATATGAAAAACTTGACTGCTAGAGAAGTGAGGCTGTATTCTTATAGAACATGAATACAGCCTACTTACTACAAATAAGGTAGCTAAACAAATTTGCTTTCTAGTGTGTCTATCCTTTTTGAGTAAGCATCCAAATGGCTACAGATTTGACTTCTTAAGGTTCTGTTCAGATCCACTTCTTTAGCTCTTTGTCTCTTGTACATCTCTCTAAGCTTCCTTGTAGGCTTTCCAAAGTACTTTACAGTTTGTGGTCCATAAAGTGCTTTGGCTTGTTGCAGGTTTCTGACTTGTACAATTTCTCCAGTATTTTGTCTCCAAGATTGTATTCGAGAAGTAACTTAGTGATTGATTCGAGAACTAGAATTGACTTGACAGATAACTCTAAGTTCTCGAATACTGTATAATTGACATATTGAATCACTTCTCGAATTAGTCTTTTCTTCAGGAATCCTTGACTTGTCGAATAAAGCTTTTAGTTTATGGAGTCCTTGAGATGTCGAATAGCTTCTTTAGTCCTTGAGATATCGAATGTAGCTTTGACTTGTTGACTATTATAGAACTCGAATGATGCTTTGACTTGTTGACTTCTTGAGTTCTCGAATAGAGTATTAGACATGTCAAATCTCTGAGCTATCGAATGACACTTTGACTTGTTGACTTTCAGAGATGTCGAATAGTGTCTTTACATATATATAATTCTTGACTTGTCGAATGCTAGACTTCTCGAATAGAGTAAAACACTTCTCGAATTGGTACTTAGGCAAATCTTCATTCTCCAAAATCTAACTGTGTTTATTTTGACAATCTTGATCTTCAAGCTTGAGGCATGATCCTTGGAACTTCTTTCAAGCATTATTCTCTGACTTTTAATTACAGTTACACAGATAGAAATTGATGCCTATTATAAGTACTACAACAAGTAGAAACTCTACAACTAGAGGTTCCCTCAGTTAAGAGGTCATATAGGTAATGCATAGCATTACACATACTTAGGCTTGTTATTATATGAGTACAGGCATGTCTCTGTGACTAACCCTTTCCCCTGTTTTTTTATTCGAACCCAGCTTAACCATCTTGTTTTTCTTAGTCTTTTTCTTCAATTCCATCAAACCACCACTGTAATCTCCCTCTCCTCTTCTCCTTCTTCACTCTCAACACACATACCCCCTTCTTCTCTTTTTTTTTTTCCTTTCTTTTTTTTTGAATTAACAAACCCACAAACCCATTCCCCTCTTTTTCGTTTTGTTCCAAACTTTACCGAGTTGACCAGTGTTGTGTACTGAGTTTCTGCCGAGCTACTGTTTTGAGTTACTATTTGTTTAGTTCGTTTATTTTAGATGGCCGTTAATTCGTGTTCGTTTGTATCGAATTTGTTGGTTGCTGTGTGGATTTCGAGTGCTGAGTTGACTCGGTTTGTGTTGAGTTGCGAGTTGAATAGCTACTGTGAGTCGAGTTCTAAATTGTAGTGCTACTGCGTGTTCGTTTTAGTTGTAGTTTGAGTTGAATTTATGTTCTTGTTTCTGTTTTTGCTGCAAGTCCATGAGTTTAAGTGCAAATCGCTGAGTTGCTGTTTGTTTTAGTTACTGATGTCGAATTTTCCTTTTGGTTGTTACTTTGCTGTTTATCTTTCCGTTGAATTCTGGGCTGTTGGTCGAGTAGAATTGCTGCGTTTGTGTTTGCTGAATTTTGTCATTAATTCTCGTTATTGAGTTCGTTGCTAGTTCACTGAGTTACTCGTTGGTTTTCGTTGAATTTTTGACTCATTGGTTTTTATTTGTGATTGTATTTGTTTTGGTTTGTTGCTGTGAGTTTTTCTGAGTTTTGATTGTTTTGTTTGATTTGAATCGTTCGATTGAGTCGACTGGGTGTCATTAAAATTGTTGTTGAAGTCTGGGCTGAGTTGCTTGTTGTCGTTTAATTCTTACGTTTTCAGTTTTACTATTTTGTTTTCTGATCGATTTGAAAACTCTTGTATTGGGTTTTAATGGCTAGTTAAATTTACGAAGAGATCATGTCAAGTTTTCCTAAAAATTTTCTGTAAATAATTTTTAATTCAAATTTTAAAAAAGAAAAAAAAATGTTTTGGAACAAAATTTAAGTTTTAAATTTAGAATTTTTAGAATAATTTAGTTTTAGAATAATTTAAATAGTTTAAATCCGAATTTCCAAAAATCAAAATTGTTCTAATTCGATTAAGTTGAAAATAAAGGAATGCGAAAATATTAGTCTCCGAGGATCGATACCTAAAATATTTCATCGATTGGATCGTACGCTTGCGATTCTAATTAAAATGTATTTATTTTAGCAAATCATTCAGTATAGTATAATAGTATAAATATTAATTGTAATATGTTATTGAAAAAATTCGAACCTTACATCTTTGTAAATAATAAGTTTTAGTATTACATATAAATTAGTATGTAGTTGAAAGGAGTCGAACCTTAGATCTTTATATATAACAAATTTTAGTATTGTTATATCTAACGGACATGATTTATTTGAGTTGAAGATATAACAGTTGTGAATGAGGGGATAACCAAAAATGAGGGGATAACGAAACTCAAATTATACCCCTTTTCGGTTATTATAGTATAATATATATAGTATAGATTTTTATATAAACATTATTTTCAATAATTTTTTTAATTTTAATTTAATATAATTTGATATATTAATATTTAAGGATTATACTTCTGTTTTCTTATTATAAACAATGTATACGATAATATTTTAAACTAAAAGTTAACGTGAAAAAGCCAATCAACTTATTTTACCATTAATTATATTATGTTATTATTTATTTTAATAAATAGGATAACCAAACCGAAAACCAAAACTTTTAAAACTTTCAATGTTTCGGCTTTATATAATAGTATAGACTCCCTCCAAGCTCAACATGTAAAACATGTAAGATTGTACATACAGATTTTCAATTCATTTGGTTAGGTTATTATTTTGACGTTAGCATAATTTTTGTATAACTTTCCAATTCTGAAGTAAATTAGCCTGAGTTAAATAATCAAGATATACCATCTTGTATTGTAAATTGTTCAAAAATTGCAAAATTTATTTACCCGTTGATAGATGCTGGGTGAAATCCGTATAAATATTTCAAATTAGTAATATAAGCAGAGGGTATTCGTCCCACAGGATGCACACCAATAATGATCATGGTAATGCAACAATGTATATCTTTTTCAATAGTCCGTGCAATTGAATGGTTGTGTGTATGATTATACTAAGAATTATTAACTCTTAAAAACAATGATTATGAAGTATGGGGTCTTTTTAATCCATCCATCGCTTTAACCAAGCTCATCGAATCTGAAAAGTGTGTTCGAGTTTGGCTCATGATTTAAGCGAGTCGAGTTCGAGCCATTAACAAATTTTCGAGCTTAATGAATTTTTTAAAGATTTATCGAGCTTAACGAGTTTTTTAATGAGTTTTCGAGCTTACCAAGCCTATCGGTTCTTATCGAGCTTGTCGAACCTACCGAACCTATCGAGTTTTAACTTGATTTTTAGAAAAATTATCCAATTATTATATTTTACCCCTATTAAAAATAACAAATAAACTTTGAAAATAACACACTTACATAGAGTTATGTTATGTGAAATGACTATAATAAATTCAAATATAAATTGGTTGTACTTGATACTTAATATAAATGATTTTAAAATAACACACTAATCTATGTCATGTAAAATAATTCTAGTGTATTCAAATATTCAACTATAATTATTTGGTTGTAACAACACCTATGCCCATGTTGGTGCCATTAGGCAGAGAGTTGTTGAAAGCCATTGCATGAGTCTTGACCTTAACATACTGATATTTCGAAATTACCCACCCTCTCGCCATTATGGTCTTCTTTTGATTATGATTTTGATTGTATGAATAAGAAGAACATAGTGATATCACCCCTATCTTTATCATAAATTTTGTTTAAAGTGCCCAGGAAAACAACTGAATACCTTTCATCTGTTCAACCTTAGAAATTTCATTTTACAAATTCCAAGCCAGTGTAGCTAATGGTCTTTTACATTCCCATGTTATATGAGTAATTCTAATGTAAAATTTGTAAGATATAATGATAAAATTTGCAATGTAAAATTAGTCGTAAGACATGAAAAAATTTGTCATGAAATATTTATTAGTTTGATTTGATATAAATCATCACTTAGTTGGACTTGGATTTATTATAAGTTTTGGTTTGGTTTTTTGGAGGTTTTTTGTTTCTGTCATTTTTTAAATTACAGTAAATAGTATAACGGTTTTTCTATGATAATTCAAGACATATAGGGATTGTAATGGTCAATTTCTATGTGTTAATATGATAATTCAAAACATCTAGGAATTGTAAAGTTCTATATAACAATTGACACTTGACAAACAGTTGACACACACTGTGACGCCCCGAAACCGGGAAATCACTAAACAGTCTAATGAACAACAACAACTATAAACAACCCCACAAGCTAGGATTGTCAAAAGGTTAAGGCAAACTAAAACAAGAACTACCAGTTATATTACAGCTTATGCTACCATGTTAACTTCGAAATGAAGTCAAATAGATAACCAAATGTCTAGATGATATTTACAATGATACAAGTTTTACAACCCTAAATAATTACTACAATACTATCCTCAAAAGCTCCTTCTTGCACTGGCATCTTGAACCCAAAGATGCGATTACAGGAGGGCTGCGAGATCGACTTAAGAGTAGACTCTAAGTGCCGCCATTAATCTTGTCTGAAAGAGTTTAATGAAGCAATAGTGAGCAATAAAGCTCAGCAAGTGATAAACAATAAATATAAAAACCATTTAAAAGATTAATCATTCTTTCTCTAATAAGTAGAGCTTTTCTGAAATTATAATTACACATTTGATAATAATCTTGCTTTAAACAATAGATTTTCTAAAACTGAAGTTTAGGTATCAGAGTAGCAAAATGTTGGTACTAAATTATCATTCGTTCATTTTCGTAATCATTTATTAGTTAAGGTCCATTTTATGAAGTGGAGTAAAATGACACTGAGCTAAAACTGATGATCAGTCATGCTAAAGTCCGAAGCACGGTGTTGTTTAAACATCGGTTCTAATACAAATGGATCTGAAGGCAACACTTGCCAAAATTAAGCACTTATTGACATTGGCTATAATATTTACATCCCGGGCTGGTGCTATAATCCTCTTACGCAATCCTTTTTCCAACTCCATATACAAAAACATTATCATAAAACTGGAGCAATGGGTTTATATTAACCCGCTACTCAACTTTCTTATGTTTCTTTTATATCAAGAAATATTTCACAAATCTTGTTTAATCTTAACAAGTATTCGTCTAAAACTTGGGTCTAAAGTATCGTTTATAAATCATGTCAAAGAAAAGTATCTTGATTCACTATCAAGATATAGCTTATCAAGTCAAAAGGCATTTGCATAATATAACATAAACTCAGATTTCATAAACATGCATGGTAAAATAGCTATTTAATGTACCGTAAGATAGTTTGTAGTATCACTTGTAAAATAATTTGAAAGTAAAATCCTATATAACAGAAGCAAATTCACATCATTTGCAATAAAAATATGAGAATAATGATCAACATAATAGTTGGATAAAATATATCATTTGAACAATAAAAGAAGGGATATAGACACTTGCAATTTGATTTTGGAAGAAACATTATATATATATATATATATATATATATATATATATATATATATATATATATATATATATATATAGTTGCACTCCATAGCAAACACCTTATATAACAAACAATAAAGAACACCTCATATCTAATATAATTTAAGAGTTCCGTCATAGCACCCAATACAAAAAGTTGTTATTTTTTTTACCCTCTAGCAAACCAGCAAAAAAAAAAAAATTTTGAAAATTTACTGTTCATTGATGACTTCATCAGTGACGACATCAATGAATAGTAATTTTCAATTTTTTTTATTTTTTTTTATTTTTTGCAGACTTCATAGAGGGTAAAAAAATAACAACTTTTTGTATTGGGTGCCCCTGGCGGGGCCAAAGGATCTAATAGATCTAAGGTGTTCTTTGTTGTTTGTTATATAAGAGTGTTCTGTATGGAGCAATGACCTATATATATATATATATATATATATATATATATATATATATATATATATATATATAAGAGGAATATATTCAAATCACTTGAACGATAAGCGAAGGATAGTAATACTTGCCTCAAAGAAAGCTTTACTACACTTGCGGAATCGAAGAGACTAGCTAAATCCCCTAGCAATGTCAAACTCCTATATAGCCCGATGTCTTGCTACTATACGATCCTAAAATATAAAGTAACACTACGTCAGTCGTTTGATTAGTTGTAGTAACTAACATAAATGAAGACTAGATCACTTATAATCTACCCTTTCATGACTCGTCTATAATAAAATAATCAAAAAGTTCATATCCAGACTCGTCACATAATCATATTAAAGAGAGATCATGGTTTCGCTATATGTGGGTCCCGAAAGGGGGGATAATAAGCTAGAAGGGGGGTTGAATAGCTTATTAACTTTTTAAAATTTTGCTTGGCAATTTTGTCTTCCGTTTTTAACTTTAAATTCGTTACTAAAAGTAAACGATTTAAAATGCGGAAAGTAAACCAAGAAATAAAAGAAGCAATCACACGGTCGATTTTATCCTAGTTCGCGATGGCGCAACCCCTAATGGATCCGCTCACCCATACTCCAGTCCCCGGACTCGAGATTTTCTCTACTATGAAGAAACTCCTTATAGTAGGCGGAGAAGCCTTTACAACACTAAGTATTTATCTTGGATATTAATTACAAATTAACTCCTAAAAATACAAATCAAAACACTACTAGACTTGTCTGGAGTGCAACTCCCCGTTACCTCCTCAAAGTTAAAGTAGCAACCTTTATAGACTATGAACTTCTACCACTTGCCAGTCTTGGATCTTAGGTCTTAGATCTTGGGTCTTTAATTCCTTTTTCTTCACGGGGCAAAGGCTACTAACTCCCCGTTAGTATGCCTAAGACTTGGGTCCTAGAAACAAGGATCACCTCACTTCACTTCACCTCACTACAAGTCTAGAAACAAGTCTAAAACAAACAAACAATATATAAGATGTATATATAATAAATCCGTGCTAACTAGTATGTTAGGGTACTAGCCACGGGGACGCTATTGCGCATTAAACAATTACACAAACACAACTCACATGTACGGAAATGTAACTCACTTATCTATAGGATAAACGAGGGCCCTATTATGCATTATAATATAACACAGTCACACAAGCAAGAATATTAAACTAAAGATCAAGTAAGTGCAAGTTAGCACAAAATGGTTTGGCCGAATATATATAAGTATATATATTTGTTTCGAAGCAATGCTAAGTCACGGAATAACGGACTCGGCACTTTAAATCTAACAAGTATACAAACTATATATCGAAACTATATATGGCCGAATATATATGTATAGATATATATATTTTCTCGGAAGAAAGACTAAGTCACGGAATAGCGGACTCGGCACTTTAAATCCAACAAGTATATAAACTATATATATATTTAAAAATATGGCCGAATATATGTTAATGGCCAAGAATTAAAATGAACTTGTTTGAAGCTAGTCTTGCCTTATATTAATATGGCCGAATATTTTAAGCCAAGGAACAAGATGACTAGTTCAAGTTTCAAGTGCAAAATGGTCTTGTCTTTTTAACAAAATCCAAATGATATAAAACTTTTACAAGTTTATGGATTATTGTTTCTTTAAGACAAAATGACCAAGTTTAGTTTAAAGATTCAATGTTTTATTTCACCTTAAACAAGGTTACTAAAAATACCTTATTTTGAATCAAACTAAACAAAATGGAGCTAGCTTTCACAATTCAAGAAAGGTCTTTTGCTTGAGAGCAATGTTCCCTTTGTTTCAAGATTGTTACTAACCAAATCAAGAACTTACAAGAAGCTCAAAAATACACTACACGAATATACTTCAAGAACAAGTGTATTTAAGTGACTAAATGCAAGTATGCTTAAATATGATGTATAAACAAGTAGATCTAAAAAATATAAACACAAATATACAATATTTAATCAAGAAACTAACTTATATATCTTGACCTTCCAAAGGCTCAAGCTCCTCTTAATATTAAAAGAACAAGGCTTGGAAGGTGCAAGAACATTGGTGACCAAGGGTGTGTGGTAGAGAGCAAGTTTGGTGAAGAAATGTTAGCCAAAATCATGTTTAAACAAGGTTTAAAATGGGCACAAACACAAGCTACGTTTTTGGCACTTTAGAGGCTGCAAAGAGAGTGTTTGAGAGAGAATTTTTCAGCATATAGTTGGCTCTTCAAGGCTTAGCAAAACAATGAGGGGGTGGGGGGGAATTTATAGGCCAAAAGTAAGCCATTTTTAAAGAAAGTAATGGCATGTGTTGGCATGTGTTGGGCATGTGTTTGACACACCTCTAGCTGTTATATAATTCAAAATTGCATGGAAAAGAGTGCCCACACGTTTTTATGAGTAATTAATAGCACAAAAACCGAGAAATATGCATACCGAAAGGATAACAACACAAATTAGCCATAAATCGAAAAATCATCAAAAATATACGAAATTTTGGGAATCCCCTAGAAATGTACCCAGAGGATTATGGTCAAAATTTCACCTTGAAATTAATTGACCATCTATGACTTTTGAGCGACCGAAAAATCAAATACGTATCGATTTTTGGGTCCCGGAGAAAAGTCATGTAAAAATTATGAAAATATTGCTGGAGCATCTTAGAGCTAAAATAATAACAAATCCAAAGTTTCAAGTCAAAATGATTAGTGGAAGTAATTTTATGAATTTTTCGAATGTTAAAACAACCTTCCGGAGCGACCGAAAAATTCTTTTGTCTTTACCGACAACTAATACAAAAGTTTTGACTTGACAAATATTCAAACATAATATTCCATGAAAAATAATGACCATGAAGTCCAAGGAATAATTTAGTTTGAATTTAAAAAGATATTATCCTGGAAACTAAGGATTTACGAGTAATTCGGAATAAAATCTGTTTTTGCTCTTTTGACAAGGCTTTTGGCACAGTAATTTATTTAGAAATATTAGAAAAATATATCAAGAATATTTGAGAGTAAAACATTTAATAACAACACTCTTTTAAAAAAATTTCACAATTTTGGTTCGTAAAAGCAGTGTTTAAAAATTTTTGATATTCATGCCTTTAGTCGATGCTTAATTCTTTCGACACAAATGACCTAGAATATAAAATACCATTAACTTGATATTCATATCCTAAATTGATGTCAACAACATGTCGGAAAATATTTTAGGATTCGGTTTGACCAGTTTGACTTGATTCCCGAAAATGCCACAAATGTACCTACGGGAGGATTCAAAGTGCAATCCTAATTTAATTTAATTTCACTTTTATTTTGACAAATTCCAAAACCTAAAGAGCGGAAAACTTTGAATCTATCATGATAAGTGCATATTTTTGCATATTTTTATTACCTATTTATTGCTTGAACTCGTATTTTAATAATTTATTTTGTTGCATTTCAGGAAATTCGTGAATAAATAAAGAAATGGCAAAATAAAGAAATAAAGAGTAAGGAAGGGAAAAAGAGGAAGAAAAAAGGACTTAAATAAAAAAGGAAAAAGAATTAGGAGCTTGGTGGAAAAGGAATCTTGGAGGACATGTGGAAGGTGGAGATCATCCCAACACACTACATAAGTGTATGGCCAAGATCAACTCTTCCATGCTTAAGGGGAAAGGAAACAAATAGATGGCTAGGATTTCACCACCACACACCACAAATGTATGGTGGGGATTTACCCAACCCCCCCCCCTTAACCCTAATTCCTATCCTATAAATACCCCATCACCCCCCTTGTATTAGTAACTTAGATTTTAGGGTAGTTTGAATTTTTTGTATTTTTTTTAGTCTCAAATCTTGTAAACACTCTTTTTAATTTTAATGCAATTTCATTTCCTTTAATTTCTTGTCTTGCTCACTTGTTTATTTTACATAGCTTTCGTTATTTTCGTAAATCCGTTTAGTGGACAAAGTAGCGAAAAGCTAACCACTATGGGTTGAAAGTAACGATTTTTAATTTCTTGTTTTTTTAGTTAATAATCGTAATTTTGCCCCTTTAAAGCTCAATTTTATTGTGAGCCATTTTAATTCTAAATCATCGTTTTAGTATAATTTTACTTTCGTAGTTAAAATTTTCTTTATTTATTTTTTTAACAAAAAAAAAATTTAAGTTTCTTAATCAAATTTATAATTCGGATAATTTATTTTTCTGCTTATGTGCTGTTAATTCGAACCAAATAGTTAGCCTTCCTCTGTTATTCATCAAACCCACCTGCGTTTTAATTTTGTTTCGTTCTTTTTAAAATCTTTTTCCCCTTTCTTCCTTCTTCATCAAACCCAAAACCTCCCTCCACAAACGAGTCTCTCCCTGCTCTTTTTCTTTAATTTCGGTTCGAATGATGACTGAGTCGAATGGGATTGAGTTGGTTGCTTCCGCGAATTTGCTGAGTGCATACGTTTTGTTTTGAGTTATTTTAGTGGTCCTTTGTTGCTTTGTTCGAGAGTTTTGCCTCGAGTTTTGTGTGCAATTTTTTTTTTTCTGAGTTCACTGTTTGATGTCAAGTTTGCTGTTTGTTAACTTTGGTTTTTAGGTTGTCAAGCGTTGTTTTGGCTTTTGTGGTTGTTGTTGTTATGCTGGGTTCGAATTATGGCTGAGTAATGAATTTACTGGTCGATGTTTTTCTTTTTTTTTTTTTAGCTGAGTTCCTTCCAGCCGAGTCCTGCGAGATGTTCTGCTATTTCTGTATTGAGTCCTGCGAGTTGTTCGTTATTCTGTATTGAGTTCCTTTACTGGTTTTAGTAGTGTTTGTTGTTGCTAAGTTAGTTTGGTTGCAAATTCTTTTCTTTTTCTGTGGCTAGATAATTTTGCAAACCCTCCATGTCGAATTTTTATTAAAATTTTCTGTACATAAAAATCTTTTTTAATTTTTTTAAATATTGATAATTCAAAATTTAGTTTTCTGTAAATAATTTCTTAAAATAAAATCTAGTTTAATTTGAATTTAGAATTGTTTAGAATAATTTTTAGATTAATTTAGTTTTAAAATAATTTAGACTTTTTAGATTAATTAGAATAAATTAGAATTTAAAATTAGGAATTAATTGGTTAAAATCAAAAACTCAATTGTCCCAATTCGATTAAATTAAAAATTAAGATTGCGAAAATAAAATAGTCCCTGTGGATCGAATCTAAATTTACTAAAACGAGATTGTGCACTTCCAATCAATTTTAAATAATTATTTTTAGCACATCAATTTTTTGGCGCCGCTGTCGGGGACTAATTATTTTTCGCACCTTAGTTTTTAATTTTTCAGATTAGCTCTTTTCTCACCCTTTTTCTTGTTTGCATTTTTTCGTGGAATTTGGAGGAAAATTCGGGAAACTTGGATTAAAGCGGAAGAATTTTCTCGGAATTTTGGAAGCTTTGCTTGGGTAAACCGTATCTCTCTCCTCTTTCGTTTTTTTAGAAAATCACAAAAATCACAAAAAAAATTAAAAATTTAAAATCCAAAAAAATTAGTTAGTAAATACGTAATTGTTGCATCATGCATTTAATCACTTAGGACACATCATCTAGATTTTTATTTTCTTGTTTTTAATTTTTCGTACCATATAATTGTGGTGATCGTTGGAGGATCCCAAGGTACGTTAAATTCTTTCTTTTCTTTAGTTAGAGCACGTAGTTAAGCATCCATAAATGTTTATATTTTTTTTATATACCTCTTTGTTTGTTGCATCATTTTGTAAATAAATCTTAAGGGCAAAACCACTTACAAGATAAGGGAAGAGATTTCATCACTCTTTCCTTAGCCCAAAAACAATTTAATCCCTCATTTTGCATACCTAGCCTTTAATAAAATTAATTAGACGTTTGCATCATGCATTTAATCACTTAGGACACATCATCTAGATTTTTATTTTCCTGTTTTTAATTTTTCGTACCATATAATTGTGGTGATCGTTGGAGGACCCCAAGGTACGTTAAATTCTTTCTTTTCTTTAGTTAGAGCACGTAGTTAAGCATCCATAAATGTTTATAGTTTTTTTTATATACCTCTTTGTTTGTTGCATCATTTTGTAAATAAATCTTAAGGGCAAAACCACTTACAAGATAAGGGAAGAGATTTCATCACTCTTTCCTTAGCCCAAAAACAATTTAATCCCTCATTTTGCATACCTAGCCTTTAATAAAATTAATTAGACGTTTGCTCCTAGGAATTTCGCGCTCAATTAGGAAGGTGCTTAAGAAACGAAGTAATCTTTAACTATTCGGACTTTTTGGTGTCTAGGAAAGCGAAAGCTGACCTGGCCAATTAGGGTTTTGGTGTCTAGGCTGGTGTTTAGCCTCTTGGCAATGCTTGCACCTACCTGGCCATGCCGGTTCGAATAATTATTGATTAACCTAGTTTTTGGTAGCCCTTAAAGTTAGGAGCAAGGTCTAGTTCAATTATTTTTTTGGGAAACCCTAGATATAGGATTTTTCTTTTGAATTTTCCACCCTTTCTCTTCGTGTGTTTATTTTATCGCACTTATTTGCTACGTGTTCCCTTTCATGGTTTATGCAAACTATTTTGAATAAGGATAATTCTTCTAGACTAGTGAGATCGTTTGAGATTTCTTCTGATTCCGAGTCTTTAGATAATTCCGAACCAATAGTAAACATGGCCATGTCTCTTAAGGACCGCTGCTATCCCACCCGTTCTGCCCAACCCTCGTGTATCACTCTTCCTCCCGTAAATGGTAATAATTTCGAAATCAAAGATCAACACATTAGTATGTTACCCAAATTTACCGGGAGTGAAGGTGAAGACCCGTATCTTTTCATCCATGAATTCGAGGAGGTTTGTGCCTTACAAAAACTCCAACAATTAACCGAGGACTCAATTAGGCTTAGGCTCACTAATTTCGCACTCAAAGAAAATGCTAAAAAATGGTTGTATAGCCTACCGGTTAATTATATTTCCACGTGGGAGGGATTTGTGGTAATTTTTCATAAAAAATATTTTCTAAACTATAAGACCACGAGAATCACAAATGAGATAAATCAATTTCATCAAAAGGAAAACGAGTCTTTTTGGAAATATTTTGATCGTTTTAAAAATCTTTTATCACAATGCCCCCACCACAGAATAGAAAAGTGGAGACTTTGTAAGATCGTTTACGAGGCCTTAGATAGTCCAACAACCGCGTTGTTAGAGTCTATGTGCCAAGGTAAATTCATGGAGAAGGATGAGGACGAAGGGTCGGCATTTTATAAGAATTAGCCGAAAAGACCATGTTGTGGGAGTCTACTAGGGAGCCTAATAAGTCGAACGAGTCATCTATTACATCTAGGGGTTTGCACTCGATTGGAAATTCGATTGCAACTGATGCCAAATTAGCTACTCTAACTAGAAGACTCGAAGCCCTAGAAACTAGTAACGCCCCTTCACAAGTGTCTATGTGCTCTAATTATAATCAAGGTTTTCCAAACTTTCCAGGCTATGATCAAATTAATGTGGTGTTTCAACCAACCCCTAGGAATGATCCTTTTTCTCCTACCTACAATCCCGGTTGGAAGAATCACCCAAATTTCTCGTGGAACCAAGGCCAAAATTACCAATCTCCGCCACCTTCTTGTCAACCTTCTTTTCAAAGGCCCAATCAAAGTTCTTACTCAACTCCAAACCAAGTTCCTTTTCCAAACCCGACGCAAAATCACGTTCCTTATCCAACTCAAGCACCCACCCTCCCGGCTTTCATGAGTCGGATAAGAGAATTAATTCTTTAGAAAAGACTCTCGATGCGCTTTTGAAATCAACGACTAATTTGGCTAAATCTCAACAAACCTTTATGCAAACTATGACTCAAGATAGGCAACTTTTAAATGCTAGTACTCAAGCCATATCTAAGTTAGAGGTTCAAGTGAGTCAATTAGCCAACGCCATGTGTGAGCGAGAGAAGAACAAGTTCCCGAGTCAACCTGAGGTCAACCCCAAATTTCCTCCCAACCAAAGACCTCCCGAAAATGTTAATGCTATCATTTCTTTAAGGTCGGGAAAACAAGTTGATAATCAGCTAGGAGTCGAGTCTCCCGAAGACGAAGAAGAGTCAAATGTTGAACCAAACCCGAAATTTGATCATTCAAACCATACTCCAAATCCCGAACCTCTCGAGTCATCTAGTCCCACACCTTCACCATTTGAATCTTCATCCTCAAAATCCACTCCCGAGTCATCAGAATCTTCTCATAAATCATCATCATCTTCACCTAACAAATCTTTGTTAGTTGTTCCACTTTCCAATTCCATTCTCGATGTGCCTAACGAACGAGTCTTTAAGCCTAAGGCTCCTTATCCTCAAAGACTCCTTTCAAGAAAACAATCTCCTCAAATAGAAAATATTTTGGAAGCTTTCAAACAAGTCGAGATCAACATTCCTCTTTTAGATGTCATTCAACAAATTCCCTTTTATGCCAAGTGTCTAAAAGATTTATGTTCTCACAAACGTTACACTCACGTCCCTAAGAAAGCCTTTTTGACTTCTCATGTTAGTTCAATTCTTTCGAACTAAATTCCCGTGAAATATAAGGACCCCGGTTGTCCTACAATTTCATGTGTCATAGGCAATACTTTTGTGGACAAGGCATTACTTGACTTAGGAGTGAGTGTGAATCTTCTTCCATTTTCGGTCTATCAAGCCCTAGGTTTAGGCGAACTTCAAAAGACGAACATGACAATTCAATTAGCCAATTGTTCTGTCAAAATGCCTAAGGGAATAATTGAGGATGTGCTAATTAAGGTTGGTGAATTCTTCTTTCTGGTTGATTTTGTTGTCCTCGAGACTCAACCCGTCACGAATCCTAAGAACCAAATCCCGATCATTCTCGGATGACCTTTTCTTGCTACATCCAATGCCTTGATTAATTGTAGGGATGGTTCGATGAAACTCACTTTTGGTAATATGACAATTAACCTTAACATCTTTACTGTCGAAAAAGAACCCAATGAGCTTTATGAACAAACAATAGGGGTTAATCTTGTTGATGACATTGTTAATTGGTCAAACCTTGAGGATAGTGAGATTGAGTCTCTTCTCAATGAGGATTTCAAAGTCAACCATGAGTCTAACCGAGAGTATATTGATTCGTTAAGAGATATGACCTCGAAGGAGATGTTGAGAGAGTTGGATGACATTTGTTCTAAGTGGGAGACACCACCCGAGAATGTTCGTGTTGAGCCCGTTGTCAAAACTCCCGTTGGTGAACCACCCACTTTCGATGAGTTGTTAGGGGCTTTAAATCACATTTGTTCTAAATGGGAAGCTGAATCTAATACTGACCATGTCAACCCTAGTACCATTGTTACAACTCCCGTTGGTGAGCCACCTCCACTTGATTTCATAACACACCCCTCCACTTTCGATCATATTTTCTTGTAAAAAGACAAACTTCTCTCTGTTATTATCAATAGTGATTTAAACCCGGACCAAGAAATCCAATTAATTAATCTGCTTAAACAACTTAAAGAAGCCTTACTTTGGTCTGTGGAAAACACTAGTGATTACAATGCTTTTACTTTGAAAGAATATTTTTGTCTTCTTGTAAAAGTCACTAAGGTGTTAGAGCTTCAACGGCATCTTGAGCTCTTCTCGGAAATTCATTCCTTGTATCCTCGTGGTATCGGTTAATTAGCTTTTCTTGTTACTCCCCTCGTGAAATTCAGGTATGGGGGAGTATAAGTGTGCGTGAGTAGTGTTAATTAGTTGTTTTTCATTTTCGTTCCTCTCCGTCATCCCTTATCAGGTATTACCTCGTTCTCATTTACTCATTTCTCTTGCATTTGCATACATTGAAGACAATGCATGATCTAGGTATGGGGGAGGGTTTTTAGTGTAAATATAAAAATTAGAAAATCCAAAAAAATTAAAAAAAATGAAAAAATCACAAAAAGAGTTGTAGAATTGTAAATAGTAGAGTTCTAATCTTATTCTAGTCTTGGTAATTGATTGCTAGTTGATTGATGCACCCTTACATGCTATGATAATCTTGCCTTTAGCTTTTGATTGAGAAGTGATTTGCTAAGTTCTTGTCCACACACTTACACTAGCAAGGTGAAACTAGTAGACTTATTTGATTTGTGCAAGAAATTAGAAGGTCATGATTAGGTGTAAGATGATTTGGTTTTCATGCTTTGAGTACAAGTAGGTGCATTGAAGATACCTTTACTTGAGATTGATTATGTTCTACCACACCAAGTGAGTTTTGAGCCTATATGCACATCTTTTGCATTTATATTCTTTTGCTTGAGTGTCCACTTGTCATTTGCATCGCTAGCAATTGTTTGAGTTCTTTCTTGAAACACATGACATTGATTGATGATAAGATGATAAAGGCATTTAGGAATAACCCATATTTCCCAAAATATCCACACCATTCTTATGTGATCAATTAGTTACCCCTTTGAGCTTAATCAAATTCTTTCGGTGACACACCACATTACTCTCCTAAGACCTTTTTCTTGTACAACCTTACGTATACTTGATCCCAATTTTTCAAAGGCTAGTAGGAACTTGAGGGAGTAATAAGGTCTATGAAATGGGTTTACTTTTGTTCATACTTTTGAGGAAATATATGTTTTGTTGGTTACCTTGTTAGTCGATTTTCATGTTAAATCTAAAGGAGGATTATGGTTGCTTATGCTTATCTTAGCTCTCATAAAAATAAAAAAATAAAAAAAATAATTAAAAAAAAGAGAAAAAAAAATTATTATATATATGAGAGCATACTTATGTTTTCTGTAATTCTCCTTCATTCGACTAGTCAAGTCTTTTTGTTGAAAATAGAAAAATAATTGTGTGGGGACGAAGTTTGGTGATGTGCTTGATTTCCATGGTGACTACTAGCTTTTGACACTTCACCTTATTTTGGCCTTACTTGACATACCCTGTCCCTAGCCCCATTACAACCCAAATAAAGACCTTCTGATTGTCATCATTAATGTATGTTGTGCTTAAGTTAGAATGATACCAAATGTCAAGCATGCTTTTGATTTTGTTGGAATTGAGTGATACACTTACCCTTGTTCTTGAGTGAATGTTCTTTTGTGACTGAAATGTGAGGTATTGCTTGTTTCTTTTGCATATGAGATCTCAAGTTTTGATTCTAAGGTGTGCTCTTGTAAACTTAGCATGGTCTCCAATAATTTTTGCACTTGACATGAACTTATAATCATTTTTGCATGCTTAATTAAGTAGACTATGTGAATCCTTGCACTTTCCACACCAAGACTTTGCAAATTCATTTTTATTCTTAAGTTGATGTGGGTACATTCACTATAGGCCCTCACGAGACCTCACTCATCCACTAGGGCTGCCTAGGGGTTTAAAGGGCTTGTTGCATATGCCAAATGCAACCGTCACACCTACGAAAAGGAGTATAGGACTTTTTATCTAGATTTTATTTTTGTTTTTATTTTACTCGAGGACGAGCAAAAGATAGGTATGGGGGCATTTGATAAGTGCATATTTTTGCATATTTTTATTACCTATTTATTGCTTGAACTCGTATTTTAATAATTTATTTTGTTGCATTTCAGGAAATTCGTGAATAAATAAAGAAATGGCAAAATAAAGAAATAAAGAGCAAGGAAGGGAAAAAGAGGAAGAAAAAGGACTTAAATGAAAAAGGAAAAAGAATTAGGAGCTTGGTGGAAAAGGAATCTTGGACGACATGTGGAAGGTGGAGATCATCTCAACACACTACATAAGTGTATGGCCAAGATCAACTCTTCAAAGCTTAAGGGGGAAGGAAACAAATAGATGGCTAGGATTTCACCACCACACACCACAAATGTATGATGGGGATTTACCCAACACCCCCCGTTAACCCTGATTCCTATCCTATAAATACCCCATCACCCCCCCTTGTATTAGTAACTTAGATTTTAGGGTAGTTTTAATTTCTTGTATTTTTTTTAGTTTCAAATCTTGTAAACACTCTTTTTAATTTTAATGCAATTTCATTTCTTTAATTTCTTGTCTTGCTCACTCGTTTATTTTACATAGCTTTCGTTATTTTCGTAAATCCGTTTAGTGGATAAAGTAGCGAAAAGCTAACCACTATGGGTTGAAAGTAACGAATTTTAATTTCTTGTTTTTTTTTAGTTAATAATCGTAATTTTGCCCCTTTAAATCTTAATTTTATTGTGGGCCATTTTAATTCTAAATCATCGTTTTAGTATAACTTTACTTTCGTAGTTAAAATTTTCTTTATTTACTTTTTTAACAAAAAAAAAATTTAAGTTTCTTAATCAAATTTATAATTCGGATAATTTATTTTTCTGCTATGTGCTGTTAATTCGAACCAAATAGTTAGCCTTCCCCTGTTATTCATCAAACCCACCTGCGTTTTAATTTGTTTTGTTCTTTTTAAAATCTTTTTCCCCTTTCTCCCTCCACAAACGAGTCTCTCCCTGCTCTTTTTCTTTAATTTTGGTTCGAATGATGACTGAGTCGAATGGGATTTTATTTATTTCGCAGTTTTGTTTGAATTGATGAATTGAGTTGGTTGATTCCGCGAATTTGCTGAGTGCATGCGTTTTGTTTTGAGTTATTTTACTGGTCCTTTGTTGCATTGTTTGAGAGTTTTGCTTCGAGTTTTGAGTGCAATTTTTTTTTTCTGAGTTTGCTGTTTGTTAACTTTGGTTTGTAGGTTGTCAAGCGTTGTTTTGGCTTTTGTGGTTGTTGTTGTTATGCTGGGTTCGAAATATGGCTGAGTAATGAATTTACTGGTCGCTGTTTTTCTTTTTTTTTTTTTAGCTGAGTTCCTTCCAGCCGAATCCTGCGAGTTGTTCTGCTATTTCTGTATTGAGTCCTGTATTCTGTATTGAGTTCCTTTACTGGTTTTATTAGTGTTTGTTGTTGCTAAGTTAGTTTGGTTGCAAATTCTTTTCTTTTTCTGTGGCTAGATAATTTTGCAAACCCTCCGTGTCGAATTTTTATTAAAATTTTCTATTCATAAAAATCTTTTTTAATTTTTTTAAATAGTGATAATTCAAAATTTAGTTTTCTGTAAATAATTTCTTAAAATAAAATCTAGTTTAATTTGAATTTAGAATTGTTTAGAATAATTTTTAGATTAATTTAGTTTTAAAATAATTTATACTTTTTAGATTAATTAGAATAAATTAGAATTTAAAATTAGGAATTAATTGGTTAAAATCAAAAAATATCAAAAACTCAATTGTCCTAATTCGATTAAATTAAAAATTAAGATTGCGAAAATAAAATAGTCCCTGTGGATCGAATCTAAATTTACTAAAACGAGATTGTGCACTTGCAATCAATTTTAAATAATTATTTTTAGCACATCATATCACTATACAAATCACGTAATTTAACAATTAAACACATAATTGAATTCAAATATCTTTTTGAAAAATATTTGGGCATTAATAAAAAGCCAAATCATTTCTTTAAAATTATTTACTTTAATTAAATGTAATTAAAGAGGATTAGCTATTATTTAATAGATTGAATCAATTACATAAAGTAATTAATCAATTAAGTAAATTATTGTCAGCCATATTTAATTAAATCTAATGAGGTATTTAAATCTCAAAACAATTCAATTAAATCCATTTTAAATGATTAAAATTAATTTAAAATAAATTAATACAAATATTCAGATTAATAATTAAATTAATTGAGTAATTATATCAATTATTTATAAATTAAAATTAATTAGTAAAATCAAATCTAAATTCAAACTTTCCAAAAATAAATCAAATAATTAATTAATCAATTTAATTAATTAATTAATTATTTAAATGAATTTTGGGATTTATAAAGATATTAGAAAAGATTTTCAAATTTTAAATACAATTATTTTCAAAAATAGTTATTTACAAGTTGTAACAAAAGAACAAGATCGAACAGAGCTTAATCAAGAATGTGGCCGGAAATTTAAGAACAGGACACCGGATTCTTGATTTTCTAGAATTCGGTCACTAGATTCCGGTGACTCCCAACTGAACTTAGCTAATTAGGCAGTTAAACAACAATTTCTTCGATTAAACGCATTAGACTCACATTTAATCAAACAAGTAAATACTCAACTCAAAAAATGCAGCCAAACAGTCATCAATTAAAAATATTCGACCCATCATTTCTGTAGAATCCGCAAAGGGACCCGAATTCTGGTCAATCCTAAAATCTTATTGTTAAATTGACACACAACCATCAATACAACCGTATTCGAACACCATACACCTTAATCAACATAGGATCCTTAAATCAATTAACATACTCATTTATCCTAAATTTAAAACTCGACTTTTTAAACAAATTCAAAACAATACTCGATTAACCACTTAATTATCACATGCAATCACCAACTCATATGATCTTACATGGTAAAACAGAACATTTATAATCATAAACCATGTCACCGGCTCACCGGAGTTCATCGTCGGTGAGGGTTGATTGACATGCAAGCCCGAAATCAACGGTTCTTGTAGCAAATCAACCCCCAAACGCCAAACAATCACAAACTGTTGTTGGAGGAATTTCGTAATAACACGAAATCGGAGGTATTCTAGAACAATAATAAAGCAAATTATATGCGAATATGTTTGTTTTAGGGGATTAGTGTTTATGAAAAATAGAGGAGCCAAACTCGGCAGATATCTCGATTTGTCTCGTGTATCAAATACCTTTTACCAAGATGCATGCGTACCAATTTATATTGGATCAAGCTTACACGGTTCTATGAAATTATTTTCGGTTCGGTCCGAAAAAGTCGCTTTTTTAAAAAAACCTATATTATAAATAAAGCTAAAATTCATGATTTATCAAAGATATAATAATCAATTAATCACCACTATTTCACCAACATAGATATAGTTACAATTTACAAATTAGATATTATAATTATATCTTATAAGATACATATAAAATGTATATAATATAAATATAAAAATTGAAGTATATATTATTCTGTCTATTCGGTCCGGACTGATATATTTTTTCAATAACCGGGCCGAACCGGTATTTATTTCGGTTTATTCGGTCCGGACCGAATAGATCGAATTTTCAGAAAATTAGAACCGAACTGAACCGAATTTGCACGGTTCGGTTCGGTTTTTCGGTTTCGGTTCGATTTTGCTCAACCCTAGTCCTCCACGTATAATTAAAAAAGGCCCCTCCTTCTAGCACCAAATGTTGTTGGAGGAATTTCGTAAAAACACAAAATCGGAGGTATTCAGGATTAATAGAGCGAATTATGTGCGAATATGGCTATTTTAGGGGATTAGCGTTTATGAAAAATAGAGGGGATGAACTCTGCAGGTGTCTCGATTTATCTCATGTATCGGATTCCTTTTACCAAGATGCTTGCGTACCAATTTATATTTGATCAAGCCTACCAGTTCTATGAAATTGTGTCTATCCCTGAGAGACTTGAGGGATAAACTTCATTAATGTAAGCAATTACTGATTTTGTCTGATTTAATCTTGGCGTTGTGATATCTTTCTGATTTTAAGAATATCGCTAGGAGATATATTTTGCAATTGATTGATTAGATTGATTATTTCCTCCTTCAGAGAGAGGATAAAACTTAGGCATTAGGCATTAAGCAATAACTATTAATCTGAATTAATAAATAATAAATATTAGAAATTTGGGAGATAAGAGACCATGCCAAAAATATGACATGACACAAACCATGCACCCACAACTAGTAATTCAACTCAAAATCTAAAAAACCCGAATTTCTAATCGAAATTTGCAGAATTTGAAATTGACAGTTCAGGTGTGTAGGGAATTGAAAGATGAGCATTTTGGTTACTACAACTTATGCTTTGGGGTTCGAAATCACAAGAAAAGAAAGGTTTGATTTAGGGTTTGAGAGAGAGAGAGAGAGAGAGAGAGAGAGAGAGAGAGAGAGAGAGAGAGAGAGAGAGAGAGAGAGAGAGAGAGAGAGAGAGAGATGAGCGAGAGAAGAGAAATTAGAAAGAAAAAAAATTATCGGGAGAGAAAATGAAAAATGGGGAGAAAATGAAAGTTTTACTAATAATTTGAGTTTTAATGAGCCAAAACTCGAATAATCGATACAACAATTTTAAAACGGATATTTATAATAATTATGTTTTTTAATGTGAATTTGATAATTGTTAAGAAACCATTTTCATATTTAAAGAGTTTTTCAATTAATTATTCTTAAATAATTCAAATAATTAAATAATTTTTTGAATAATAATTTTTAAATCCTAAAAGTATAACTCAAATTTTTATAAGTCCAAAATTAATTAATAGTAAATTAATTTTGACAAAAAAAATGATTTTCTAGAATATTTTATCATCTTAAAACTATTTAACAAATAATTCCTAATAACACAATTAAACATATAGTTCAAATAATCACGGAATCAATTATATAATTCACATAAAACAAGTAGTTCACCATACGCTAACCATATGACACATCAAATTGAAACAAGATATTTTAAATAATATAATTCTTGTATTACACATATATAGGATAAAATTTGCAGTCGTCACACACACTTGACAATATAACAAATTAACAAACACATTTCAAAAACGCTTGACAAAATGGTAGAGTGGAGCAAATCTCGTGGTAATAATCTATAATATCCCCAATTTTTTACTTATAAAATTCCTAGATGAATAGTAACTTTTGTTGATTTAGGAAAATTTTTAGACCACCCTATATATGGGTCGGGAAACGGATTTTTCGAAGTTGTAATATTGTTGTGCTATGAAAATGAGTTTATGTAAACGCTGTCGGATTTCGAAGATTCCATTTTTAATTTCATTCCATATTTAACGAGGTATTAAGAAATACTTCAATTTGATTAAGACTCAGGGGTTTAATAAATTAGAAGTTCCAGGAACATACAGTAAACCAAGGTACTAAGTGATCAAAGAAATTTCCCTTAAACTTTATGCAACGAACATTTCAGAAATCGCTCGGAAATTACAACGAGATTAAGCGGTAAAGCAAACACGTAACAGATTATGATTTAATATGCAAATAAATGCATGAACCAAGCTTGGTGAAAAAGATTGCAAGATGAAGGAGCATCCATGTGAAACCAACCAAGATAAACCAAAGTGGTTTTACTTTAATGTCATCAACACTTGTCCAAAGTGATGCAAGCATGATCCATGGTGCTTATGTCATACCAAACCCATCCATTAGCCACATAAAACACAAATTATCCTCAAAATTACCAAAAAGAACCAAGAAAAAAAGAGAGAAAAGCTCCCCCCCCCCAAAGAACACCCCATTCGGCCACCTCCTTTAAAAGGAAATTAAATTTCAAAACCCCACTTCCAAGTGTCCTAAAAATACAAGTAATATCCTATTGGAAAGCTCCTGGATAAATTAAGGTAATGCCAAACTTTCATAACCATCCATTGATGTTACCATGTCCAAATCTTTAACCAAAGATAAGGATGAATAGTGATAAATAGT
The DNA here is from genome assembly GCA_036435485.1 of Saposhnikovia divaricata. Taxonomy (NCBI): domain Eukaryota; kingdom Viridiplantae; phylum Streptophyta; class Magnoliopsida; order Apiales; family Apiaceae; genus Saposhnikovia; species Saposhnikovia divaricata. Next base: position 172,083,197 of record CM071600.1, read on the forward strand.
AACTTAACTTGTGTCCTTATTTTTTTGTTAAAGTTTAAGGCTTCTAAGGCTAACCTAAGGCTATACTAAGGATCACAAGCCATTGTTAAGTGTTGGAAAGCTCAAGAAAGGTATGAACAACCTTCCCCCTCTTTGTCATGAGTTTGTTTTAGTGTTCTTATGACGAGCTTGAGTTCTGATGAAGTTTATGTTAAATAGTTATGTAAAGGACTGTGTTTTGGTGGATGAAATGAGTACATGTTAGATTTGATTATGGTTATGAAAATTTTGGTTTGATTAAGATTTTAAGTATGCTTTGATGATAAATGGGTTGGATTGAATTTTGTTTTGATATGATTAAAATATGGAATCACTCGTTTATAGCCGTCGTAATGGTGAAATTTTATTAGTTCTGATTTAAGTAAGAATTTTGGATAGAAACCCACTGTGAGATATAACCACTGAAAAAGTTAGCGTGGATCTCGATTCGTATTTCATTTCAACATGAAAATCGTGTCGATCTGATTTATGGTTCAAGAGATATTGGTGTTTTAGTGAAAGTCGTTTGGAAAACCAAACTATACAAATGTACCAACTTTGAGGCCATGATCGGACTACTTGGGTGTCATAATAAAATATGAAACTTTGTGGAATATTTCTAGGGACATGAAGAAGACTTACGAAAATGTTTCGTGATAAGATGATTAATTTCCGATTTTAAAAAAATACGTAAGCCGATGTTGCGCAAGTAGAAACCCTTAAGTGAATAACTTAGAATGAATTTGAAAATGGTTAAGTTAATTATGGTTTCAAGAACGGATTTTGTACCAAGCTTTCGACTTAAGTAATTAACAGTTATCGTGGACTTATCACGAGCCAATAATGAGCCATTTAAACCATTGTTATGATTCACTTAAGTGCGTGCGTAATGAAGTACAAATGAATCATGTAGGGGACTGATCGTATATTCAGTGTTTATTTGTAGATCGCTAGACCCATCTCGAGCCCCTACCACCCCTAGGCTATCAGGCAAGTTTTCAAAACTTATGACTTTAAGTTGCTTTTGAACCTATATAACTGTTGTTATAACATAAATGTTTTCCTTGATTTTACGAATGATTTATTAATAATGTGGAGCTACTATAGTTTGTTGCGGTTTATATACTATACATTTATAGTAATTATAAGCCGGTATTCAATAAATGCTCCAAGTAGTAGAGCATGTGAATAGTACTTTCAAATCTAGACCGTGAGTCGGAACTTTGATTTATCCGAACAAATGTCATAAAAACCCGGAGGGACTCTGGAGACAGATTTTATATTTTTAAATGAGAAATAAATATTCCAATATATCTGGATACTCTTAAAATATTAAATGATTGAATGATAATTGAATAATCATTAATTTATAGATATTTATTAAAAAATATTTAATAAATAATTATTAAATATCTGTAATTGATTTAAAAATAATAAAACTTATTCAAAAAATATTTAAGACTATTAATAATTAATTAAAATATTTTTTGACCTTCAAAAAATTATTTGAAAATAGTAGGTATTCCAAAATTTATTCGTAGATAAATCAACTCTTTAAATTACAATCAAATATTCTCGAACTTTTCAAATATTGGGAATCCAGAATTTTGGGAGCAATTAAATTCTTTTACCTTCCTTCGCTATCAAAACGATTATATTTTGGGATCACGGCTCTATCGAGTTAGGGTTCCCGATTCCTCAAAATGCTTTACAAAATTCCTGGTCTTTGTTTTGTAAAAACAGCTTCATCACCCAGAATGGATTAGTTGACAAAGGTCAACCCACAAACATCCATTAGCTTCCAAAAAAATCCAAAAGTAACGAAATAAACTAATATGATCTATCAGCAGGTATTTACTTGGGGAACATGAATTTGTTTCTGTTCCAAGGTGGTAGATTCTTTCAGAGAACTTGGAGATAATTATGCGTAAGAGGCTAAGGTCACATCTAGTCCAGCAAATGGCCAATATGTGGTCTAGGGTGTATCTGGAGTGGGATTCATCCTTCTACATGTAGAGAACAATGATAAGGAGAACTCCGTACAATACGACTAATAATCGTGTACGAACCATTAACAGTTCTTTTTTTCCCTCCACTTGGAGGTTGGCCCTAACATTGTAACAAAAGCTCAGGCACTGAGTTACCAATAGTGTTAAGGGGTGTTTGCTTAAGAGAAAAACTCTCATCATGCAGTATCTAGAACTGCAAACTGTTTTTAATCAAAAAGTTATGCATATAAATATGAATTACTATGATACTCATTGCTTCGAGTTTCTTTTAAATGAGTTTATAAAATGCTAAAGGTATTAATATGTTTTAGAAATTGCTGAGTTATATTACTCACTCTTGCTTTGTTTTAAATTATTAAACACAATAGCTAAGAAAAATGCCAAGGATGAGGCACACGGCCTGTAAGCGGTGGGTAATGCAAGGTGTTTCTGTAAGCTATTCCTAGCCGTCATCCCTGAGTTAGTGAAGACTAGTTGCATGGCTTTGCAGCTTTTCTTAGTTCATTTTATTGAAAAGTTTGATCTGTGTAAGGATATATATCGAAAAAAATGATTAAGCCGTTGATGTATCTTCGTAAAGAAGCTACCTTAGTAGCATAACTCAGTAATCATTTTGGGGATGTTCTGTTAATATTCTCAATTTTGGGGATGTTCTGTTAATATTTATTTTCCATGTCATTTTTGAGACTCTAACCTATGTGAGTAGTATTATTGTGGGGTGAATAGTATCTGAAACAATATTTTAGTGAGTAAGGTATGTACAATATTGAGAATTGAGATTATGGCGACCTAGATCCCTGACCCCGGGTCTGGGGTGTCACATAATCTAAAAGTGAATGTGAAGGGAGTGTGTAATTTAGAGTTTCCCAGTTGTTCTCTTGGTGTCGTTATTAGAGACAGGGAAGGCCATTGTGCTCATTATTGTAGTAGAGTCTTCGCGTTGACTATACCACTCGCTGCAGAACTATGGACAATCCACCATGCCCTGAATTTGGCCTGGAATAAATGGTTCAAAAATATCATATTTGAGTGTGAGTCTGTTGAAGCTTAAGAACATATTCATTATCCTCACCCCGATTTCGTTTACGATGGCCTGGTGGAATGTATTAATAAATTACGAGATGAGGAGTGTGATATTGTCCACATAGGTTCCTCTGCCAATGATGTTGAAATTGATCTTCCCAATCAGATTGCCAGCACTTCCAGTCAAGAGTGTAGCGACTTGGTAAAAGAGTTAACGTCTCCTCCAAATGCTATTCAAAGCATAATTGAAGTAGAGAGTCCGGAAACTTAAGGATGGGATGGGGATGGGAAGGGGTGGCACAATGTAACATATATGAATGATTTGACTTTAATCTATTTTGTTAACTTTGATCCCGTCTCCCTTGAACTTTTTCCATGTTTATAAATGTTTTGTTTATTGTAAATTTTGAAACCAACTATCGACATGGAGATTATTAAGACCATGTAGTATGTGTTAGGGTCCGCCCTGAATTCCTAATTAAGTTAAGAATCCTATTATGAGAAGAATTCTAATTTGTGATAATTGAGGAAATTCTTATTTTTGGTAGGAATATAATTGTGGAAGGATTTCTATCCAATATAAGAAAAGATGGTAATTGTCACAAATAGGATTTGATATAGAATAGGATTAGAATATTTGTGGTTCCTATAAATATAGATATTTGTAGGGGATTTGGAGTATTTCAAAAGTTAGAGAGGTGTGCGATACAAAAGAGAGGACTTTTGTAATCAAAGTGAGGTGATTGTATTCAAGAGTGCTGAGTGAGGGAGCGACTCCAATCTTGTAATACAATCATATTTAGTGGATTTGTGGTTTTACTCTCCCTTGAGGGGTTTTCACGTTAATTCGTTGTGTTCTTTACTTTCATGTTTGTTATTGTATTTGATTAACCACTAGTACAAAAACTGTTTTATGTGTCTCCTCATTTGCATCTGTTTTCAATAGAATAGACAGAAAAAATAGTTTTATACATCTGTTTGCCCTCCACAGACGCATAATATATAGGGAAAAATGTTTTTGCGTCTGTTTTACCTAAACAGATGTAAAAGAGTATTTTATATGTCTTTTGGAATATCATATACGACCGTTATTATGTTTGATTAACGTTGATCTATAGTGGATGCGATCCTAAAAAACTGATATCAAGAGCTTGGGTTCGAGAAGTAGATTCGGCATTAAAGAGAAGGCAATCACGAAGTAGACTGTTTGCGCGTTGTTAGTTGGTCTTGAGTTGATTTTCTTGGCTTGATGGAGGATCTAAAGTCACTAAGGATTGATGCACCCAGGTATGATAGGAAGACGGATTTTAATATATGGCAGTTAACTGATAAGGATGTGTTAATTCAACAAGGACTTGATGATGCCTTAGAGGAGAAAAAGCCGGAAAATTTGAGTGATGCAAATTGGGTAAAAATCCAGAATAGAGCGGCGAGTACAATCAGGTTGGCACTTACACCCGAGGTGAGGTATAACGTGTTGAAGGAGTCAACACTGAAAGAGATATGGGACAAGTTAGCAAGCATCTATGCGTCGAAGTCGTTGACCAACCGACTTAATTTGAAAATGGAGTTGTACTCTCTAAAACTGGATGAAGAAGGTAGTCTCCATGATCACATTAGTTGTTTTAATCTGTTAGTGTGTCATCTGGCTAATGCTGATGAGCTAATGAAAGACGAGGAACAAGCTCTGTTGTTGTTATCATCTTTGCCAAGTTCCTTCAAGTATTTTAAGCAAACGCTGTTAGTTGGAGGACAACTCTTATGCTTGATGATGTGTTAAAGGCGTTAAGAAATAATGAGAGGATGACAAAGAATGTTGTTTCTCAAAGTGGTGAGGCAGTTTTAGTTGTCCAAAGTGCTGAAAAAGGGAGGAGTCGTAACCGTAGTGACCTACAAGGAAGAAGTAAATCTCGGTCGAGTAAGAAGGATATGAGCATTGTTGAATGCTATTTTTATAGTTAAACATGTCATATGCAAATGTTCTATCCAAGCTTTAAAGATGCTTTGAAGTCCTTTAAGCAGATGAAGGGAAAAAACAAAGTCGATGATGCGGACTCTACACATGTGATCGAGGATGGAGAGTTTTTTATGGCGAGTGAGGATACCGTTCCTGGTTCGGTGAAGAATAATAAATCAGAATGGGTGATGGATTCTGCTGCTTCCATGCATATATATAGAGATCGAGTGATGTTTCAGACTTTATGCACTGATGAAAATCTTGGTAATATCATTGTGGGGAATGATGAGAAGATGAAGATTCAAGGAGTTCGAACTGTTCGTCTTAAACTCCATGATGGTACGATTAAGAAAGCTCTCAATGTGGGATACGTACCAGATGCGTCAAAGAATGTGTTATCTTTGAGTGTGTTGGCATCACGTGGGTACAGATCGTTGGATGAGGGCGAAGTTGCAAGGTGTATATTGGAAAGAGCTTGATTCTACAAGGGATGATGAATAAGAAGAACATCTATTGTTTAGATGGGGAAGGAACGACGATGAAGACCAAGAAAAAGGTAATATTCTCGAAATCGGTTGAGGTATTATGGAATTCGAGCCGAGGGAGGATTTGTTGGGGTCCGTCCCGAATTCCTAATTAAGTTAAGAATCCTATTATGAGAAGAGATTTGTGATAATTGAGGTAATTCTTATTTTTGGTAGGAATATAATTGTGGAAGGATTTCTATCCAATATAAGAAAAGATGGTAATTGTCACAAATAGGATTTGATATAGAATAGGATTAGAATATTTCTGGTGCCTATAAATATAGATATTTGTAGGGGATTTAGAATATTGCAAAAGTTAGAGAGTTGTGCGCGATTGTTGCTTTAGAAATTAAGCGTTTTTAAATTGCAAGCGAACAATTTGTTTCGTTGTAAAATTTGAGATTCGTTCCGCAGAGACTAATATTTTCGCAATCCTTAATTTTTAATTTACTCGAATTAGAATAAATTTGGGTTTTGGAACTTTTTGATTTTTAACTAATTAATATTAAAAAGAAATCTATTTTAAACTTATTTGATAAAACTAAAATTATTCTAAATTACTTAAATCTAAACCAAATTAAAAACTTTTTATTTACAAAAATTATTAAGAAAAATTTTGACATGATTCATTCATGAAATTAAATAGCCAAAAGAAAATATCTCCAAACTCAGCACAAAATTAATCAACTCAGCAACTTGACCAACATCACAAGCTCAGATAACAAAAACTAACACTAAACCCAAAAAAAAAAAAAACTAATTACTACACTACGAATTTTAACAACACAAAACCAAACAACTGTCTCAGTAATGACTCGTGAAACTAGGCAAAACAAAAGAACACAAATAAAAACTAACACAGACTCAAAACTCATCACAAAAAAAAAATCAAAACTCGCAGGTCCAATGCAGCAAAAACAGATTCAATGCAGCAGAAAAAAAACAAGAAATCGCAACTCAGTAAACAGATAATCTCAGCACTAAAACACAAACTCAATAAATTATAACATCTAGCTACAAACTCCAGGAATAACCGAACCAAAAACTCAGAACATTCGCGGAAAGGGAAAAGAACATAAAAAAAAACAAACAAATTGAACTCAGAACGCAGCAACTCGCTGGACTACCAGAACTCGTTGGCGACTCAGGACAGCGACACAAACAAAAAAGATTACGAAGTGGTTAAAACAGAGAAGTAATTAAAGATTACGAAGGGGAAGGGAATACAGCTGAGGCGATGGCACTTGCAGCGTTATAAAAAAACAAAAAAAAAACAAAAATAGGGAAATTATGTTTAATTCGAGCAAAAATGAGAAAAATAGGGAAGAAGAGTAGTTTGTTGGCTGTGTGAATTTGTCCGAATAATAAAGGGGGAAGTGAAGAACAGAGGATCTATCTGCGTGTTTACAACGAAGAAGAGGAAGAGAAGTGAAAGAAACTGGGTTTGGATAGTTTATCTGGGAAAACCGGGGATGGTTCGTTCGATTTAAAAGCTAAAAAACTGAAAAGTAATTACCAAAATTATAAAACTGATTAAGAATTTTTTTTTATTTTTTTTATTTTTTTTGAAAATTAAATACGAGAAGAAAGAAAATAACTACGAAATTAAAATTACGTTAAAACGAGAATTTGGAATTAACTGGCCCACAATAAAATTGAGATTTAAAGGGGCAAAATTACGAATTAAAACAAATATTAAAACTTGGAACAAGAAATTAAATTTCGTTACTTTCAACCCATAGTGGTTAGCTTTTCGCTACTTTGTCCACTACTTGGATTTACGAAAATAACGAAACAAGGCAATAATAACGAAAGAGCAAGACAAGAAATTAAAGGAAATGAAATTGCATTAAAATTAAAAAGAGTGTTTACAAGATTTGAAACTAAAAAAACATACAAGAAATTAAAACTAACCTAAAATCTAAGTTACTAAATACAAGGGGGGTGAGGGGGTATTTATAGGATAGGAAATTAGGGTTAAGGGGGTGTTGGGTAAATCCCCACCATACATTTGTGGTGTGTGGTGGTGAAATCCTAGCCATCTATTTGTTTCCTTCCCCCTTCAGCTTTGAAGAGTTGATCTTGGCCATACACTTATGTAGTGTGTTGGGATGATCTCCACCTTCCACTTGTCATGAAATATTTCTTTTGCTCCAAGCTCCTAATTCTTTTCCTTCTTTCATTTTTGGTCCTTTTTCTTCCTCTTTTTCCCTTCCTTGCTCTTTATTTCTTTATTTTGTCATTTCTTTATTTATTTACGAATTTCCTGAAATGCAACAAAATAATTTATTAAAATACGAGTTCAAGCAATAAATAGGTAATAAAAATATGCAAAAATATGCACTTATCAAATGCCCCATACCTATCTTTTGCTCGTCCTCGAGTAAAAACAAAAAAAAAATCTAGATAAAAAGTCCTATACTCTTTTTCGTAGGTGTGACGGTTGCATTTGGCATATGCAACAAGCCCTTTAAACCCCTAGGCAGCCCTAGTGGACGAGTGAGGTCTCGTGAGGGCCTATAGTGAATGTACCCACAAAATCCATCTAGTTTGTATAAAAGATCACATGGCAATTCATACCACACATACATGTCCTCTCATGATACATCAACTTAGGAATCAAAATGAAGTTGCAAAGTCTTGGTGTGGAAAGTCCAAGGATTCACATAGTCTACTCAAAGAACCATGCAAGATTTATCACAAGTTCATGTCGTGTGCAAAAATTATTGGTAACCATGCTAAGTCTACAAGGGCACACCTCAGAGTCAAAACTTGAGATCTCTTATGCAAAAAAACAAATAACCAATACCTCACCTTTCACTCACAAAAGAATATTCACTCAAGAACAAGGGTAAGTGTTTCACTCAATTCCAACAAAATCAAATGCATGCTTGACACTTGGTATCATTCCAACTTAAATCACAACATACATTAATAATGACAATCAAAAGGTCTTTATTAGGGTTGTAATGGGGCTAGGAACAAGGTATGTCAAGAAAGGCCAAAGCAAGGTGAAGTGTCAAAAGCTTGTAGTCACCATGAATATCAAGCACAACACCAAACTTCCTCCCCACACAATTTATTTTCATTTTCAACAAAAAGCCTTGAATAGTCGCAATGAAGGAGGATTACAAAAAACATAAGTATGCTCTCATGTATATATATTCTTTTTCTTTTTTTCTTTTTTTTTTCATTTCTTCATTCATTTTTTTTTTCTTTTTCTTTATTTATTTATTTTTCTTTATTTTTTTTTATGAGAGCTAAGATAAATGTAACAATAATCCTCACTTAGATTTAACTTGAACATCGACTAGCAAGGTAACAACAAATATTTCCTCGGAAGTTATGAACAATAGTAAACCCTATTTCATACACCTTATTGCTCCCTCAAGTTCCTACTAGCCTTTGACAAAATGGGATCAAGAATACGTAAGGCTAAACAAGAAAAAGGTCTTAGGCGAGTAATGTGGTGTGTCACCGAAAGAAAATGATTAAGCTCAAAGGGTTAACTAATTGATCACATAAGCATGGTGTGGATATTTTTGGAAATATAGGTTATTCCTAAATGCCTTTATCATTTTATCATCAATCAATGTCATGCGTTCCAAGAGAGAATTCAAACAAGTGCTAGCAATGAAAATGACAAGTGGACACTCAAGCAAAAGAATATAAATGCAAAAGATGTGCATATAGGCTCAAAATCTCACTTGGTGTAGTAAAACATAATCAATCTCAAGTAAAGGTATCTTCAATGCACCTACTTGTACTCAAAGCATGAAGACCAAATCATCTTACACCTAATCATGCCCTTCTAATTTCATGCACAATTCAAATAAGTCTACTAGCTTCACCTTGCTAGTGTAAGTGTGTGAACAAGAACTTTAGCAAATCACTTCTCAATCAAAAGCTAATGGATCATAAGATTATCATAGCATGCAAGGGTGCATCAAGCAACTAGCAATCAATTAACAAGACTAGAATACGAAAAGAACTCTTTTTGTGATTTTTTCATTTTTAATTTTTTTTTTTGAATTTTTCAATTTTTACTATTTACACTAAAACCCCCCATACCTAAATCATGCATTGTCCTCAATGTATGTAAATGCAAAAGAAAAGAGAAATGAGAAAGGATAAAGAAATGCAAAAGAAATGAAAAAGGAGAAAGTTGAGGAAATACCTGATAAGGGATGACGAAGACTGAAAAATTTCTAAAAAACTATGAAAGAAAAATAACTCGCACACATTCCTCCCCCATACCTACATTCTACTATGGGAGGTACAAAACAAATATTTACTAACCAATACCTGCTCTCGGAAAAACTATTTTTGTTATACAACCAACATATTTCAGAAACTCACCCACGAAAATAGCATAGACCACTCGAACGATCCGATTAGGCGCAAGAATAAAACTCATATTCCTAACTTCATCCATAGACCACGAGGATGCTTCTTTTTGTTGTTTAAGCAAATTAATTATGATAAGATGTTGGTCATGAATATCATGAGTTTCAATGAAAGATGGAGCACGAGTGGAAAATGAAGAAATAGAAACGGGTGGGGGTGGCTCTTCGAAAAATGTTTTACCAACAGAATTAGGATCACAAGAACTAGCCTTATGTTGGGTTTCCCATTTGGAACAAATATTCTTCATCTCTCCAAACATCTCTTCCGAGGTCAAATCCTTAAAAGATTCATGAAGCTCTCGATTGGTCTCATAATGCAATTGAAAATCTTGTTTAAGAAGAGATTCAATCTCATGATCGTCCAAATTTGACCTTGAAACAACCTCCTTAACTAGATTAGCTCCTATTGGTTGAGTATGAAGTTCTTTGGTTTTTTCAGGAAGAGGTTTAGAAGATGAAAGGAAAAGTTCACTAGAAGAAGATGATGGTTGTCTAGGTGAAGCCACAAACTCAGAATCATCGGGATTCTTCGTTTGACCTAGAGAAAGAATGATGTCAGCATTAGAATCTTCTTCGTGTGAATCACCACAGAAAGGAGTGTCAACTTGAACATTAGACCTAGGAGAAATGATATCATCAAAAGTATCGATACGTCTTTGAGTGATGAGAAATTTAGGGTTGACCTCAGGTGGATTCATGGTGGTTATCGTCTCACGCTCGCACATGGTGGCTAATTGATTCACTTGAAATTCTAACTTAGATAAGGCCTGAACATTAGAGTTCAAAATTTGCCTATCAAAAGTTATGGTTCACATGAAGTTTGCTTGAGAAATCAATAAAGCCTCGATACTCTTTTCTAAGGTGTCAAGTTTCCTACTCGAATCATGAAATCCGGGTGGGTGGGCGGGTGTTTGAATTGAACTCGAATAAGGAACTTGACTCGGAATTGGATAAGAGTTCGGTTCTTGAAAATGTGAAGGCAGAGTTTGATAGCTATGACCTTGGTTCCATGAGAGATCGGGATAATATCTCCAACCGGAATTAGAAGACGATGTAAAGTGGTCATTTCGAGAGGTTGGTTGAAACATGGTGTTGACTTGTTGAGAGTCGGGGCCATGTTGAAAATCGAGACTCGGAGAGTTGAAATTTGGGTCCCAAGACGTGTGTGAAGGGCCACTAAGGGTTTCTAAGGCTTCGAGTCGTCTAGTAAGAGCATCTAATTCAGAGTCGATTGCAATATCGTTTTCACTATAATGCAAATCACTAAAAGTACTAGACGACTCGTTATATACACTAGGTTCCCTAGTTGACTCACACCACATCGTATTATCCGCTAACTCCTCGTCAAAATCCCAACCTTGGTAATAACGCTCCCTAAATGCTACGGACATGGTAAAGATTGATCAAGGATAAAACCACGTAGCACGTAAGTGCGAAAATGAAACACACAAAATAAATGGTGAAAAATCAAAAGAAAAATCTAACCTAGGTTCCCTAAATAAAATAACTAGACATTGCTCAAAACGTTAAGACACAATTAAAATTCCGTAAATTAAGAATTATTCACGACCTTCAGTGTCTAAGGTTCGCCTGGCTGTTAAGATTCGGTGTCTAAGTGACGAGTTTCCCCGGCAGCGGCGCCAAAAATTTGTTGCTCTAGAAATTAAGCGTTTTTAAATTGCAAGCGAACAATTTGTTTCGTTGTAAAATTTGAGATTCGTTCCGCAGAGACTAATATTTTCGCAATCCTTAATTTTTTATTAAATCGAATTAGAATAAATTTGGGTTTTGGAACTTTTTGATTTTTAACTAATTAATATTAAAAAGAAATCTATTTTAAACTTATTTGATAAAACTAAAATTATTCTAAATTACTTAAATCTAAACCAAATTTAAAACTTTTTATTTACAAAAATTTTGACATGATTCATTCGTGAAATTAACTAGCCAAAAGAAAATATCTCCAAACTCAGCACAAAATTAATCAACTCAGCAACTTGACCAACATCACAAGCTCAGATAACAAAAACTAACACTAAACCCAAAAAAAAAAAAAAAAAAAAACTCATCACTACACTACGAATTTGAACAACACAAAACCAAACAACTGTCTCAGTAATGACTCCTGAAACTAGACAAAACAAAAGAACACAAATAAGAACTAACACAGACTCAAAACTCATCACAAAAAAAAATCAAAACTCGCAGGTCCAATGCAGCAAAAACAGATTCAATGCAGCAGAAAAAAAAAACAAGAAATCGCAACTCAGTAAACAGATAATCTCAGCACTAAAACATAAACTCAACAAATTATAACATCCAGCTACAAACTCCAGGAATAACCGAACCAAAAACTCAGAAACTCAGAACATTCGCGGAAAGGGAAAAGAACATAAAAAAAACAAACAAATTGAACTCAGAACGCAGCAACTCGCTGGACTACCAGAACTCGTTGGCGACTCAGGACAGCGACAAAAATGGAAAAGATTATGAACTGGTTAAAACAGAGAAGTAATTAAAGATTACGAAGGGGAAGGGAATACAGCGGAGGCGATGGCACTTGCAGCGTTATAAAAAAAACAAAAATATGGAAATTGTTTTTAATTCGAGCAAAAATGAGAAAAACAGGGAAGAAGAGTAGTTTGTTGGCTGTGTGAATTTGTCCGAATAAGAAAGGGGGAAGTGAAGAACAGAGGATCTATCTGCGTGTTTACAACGAAGAAGAGGAAGAGAAGTGAAGTTTTTTTTTGGAGTTGTGATTATTTCGAAGAAGAAAAAAGTGAAAGAAACTGGGTTTGGATAGTTTATCTGGGAAAACCGGGGATGGTTCGTTCGATTTAAAAGCTGAAAAACTGAAAAGTATTTACCAAAATTATAAAACTGATTAAGAAATTTTTTTTATTTTTATTATTTTTTTTCGAAAATTAAATACGATAAAAAAAGAAAATAACTACGAAATTAAAATTACGTTAAAACGAGAATTTGGAATTAAATGGCCCACAATAAAATTGAGATTTAAAGGGGCAAAATTACGAATTAAAACAAATATTAAAACTAGGAACAAGAAATTAAATTTCGTTACTTTCAACCCATAGTGGTTAGCTTTTCGCTACCTTGTCCACTACTTGGATTTACGAAAATAACGAAACAAGGCAACAATAATGAAAGAGCAAGACAAGAAATTAAAGGAAATGAAATTGCATTAAAATTAAAAAGAGTGTTTACAAGATTTGAAACTAAGAAAACATACAAGAAATTAAAACTAACCTAAAATCTAAGTTACTAAATACAAGGGGGCTGAGGGGGTATTTATAGGATAGGAATTAGGGTTAAGGGGGGTGTTGGTTAATCCCCACCATACATTTGAGGTGTGTGGTGGTGAAATCCTAGCCATCTATTTGTTTCCTTCCCCCTTAAGCTTTGAAGAGTTGATCTTGGCCATACACTTATGTAGTGTGTTGGGATGATCTCCACCTTCCACTTGTCTTGAAATATTCCTTTTGCTCCAAGCTCCTAATTCTTTTCCTTCTTTCATTTTTGGTCCTTTTTCTTCCTCTTTTTCCCTTCCTTGCTCTTTATTTCTTTATTTTGTCATTTCTTTATTTATTTACGAATTTCCTGAAATGCAACAAAATAATTTATTAAAATACGAGTTCAAGCAATAAATAGGTAATAAAAATATGCAAAAATATGCACTTATCAGCGATACACAAGAGAGGACTTTTGTAATCAAAGTTAGGTGATTGTATTCAAGAGTGTTGAGTGAGGGAGTGACTCCAATCTTGCAATACATTCATATTTAGTGGATTTGTGGTTTTACTCTCACTTGAGGGGTTTCCACGTTAATTCGTTGTGTTCTTTACTTTCGTGTTTGTTATTGTGTTTGATTAACGTTGATTTATAGTGGTTGCGATCCTAACAGTATGAGTACTAGTTTTGGTGTAGAATTAGCCTAAGTTTGTAAGATATCATAAAATTTGTCATGAAATATTTATTAGCTTGATTTGGTACGAATCTAGATTCAATTTTTGGTTTGTTTTTTTGGAGGTTTGTTGTCAATTTGTTTTTTAAAGTTACAGTAAATAGGATAACTATTTTTAATAACGAAACACATGTATAAAAATATAACATACAAAGCCGCTAAAACACTTATATGCCTTCAGGTATCTACACAACACACTATTACTACCGTTGATTGAAGACATCTAAAACAATGAAGAGTAAATAACACTTGTCTGATTCCAACAATAGTTAACTGCTACATTGTCTGAAATTTATTCAGACAGGTGTTCGTGTAAACCATTGTGTACAACGTCCTGTTTGCACAACACGATGTTTAAAAAACCTTTGTCTAATGTTGGTTGTTTGACGATGGTTTTAAAACCGTTGTGTGGAAGTTGGATCAGATAACATATGTTTCGACCTCGAAAAAAAACTGTGATCTATTTTTTTAGCCAATGCTTTTTCTGCCATCTGTTGTTTGATCAGTATCGTCTAATGCTATTTTCTTGTAGTGCAAGCACCCACATTACCATCCTCTATTGTTGGTCTGCAAGTCTTTGGGACTTGGATCCTCTTGATATTACATTACTGGAATAAAGGGAAGCTTGAAGCTAATAAGTGGATCATGCATGTTGGTGACAAGCCCGATACCAATACAAATATTGTCAACATTCTTGGTGTTAAAAGTTTCACTCAGACACTTATTTAATGGAGATTGGAATACTGGACGGACATGTGAGCATAGCACCCCCATGATCTAGGGACTTGCAGGTTCTACGAGATGAACCCATCGATCCAGTTGCTGGTGGATTAGTGAAAGGAACTATTTGACATTTTGACCCATATATTAGAAATATTCATTGAATTATTATAGACATTTTAAGATCTTTGTTAGTTTGACTTGAATATGTGGGCGGTGGTCGCCGGCGGTCGCCGTCGACGGCACCACTGTAGCCACCGGATTTGACCACACCTAACCCACCTACCACACCTACCCCTTAGTTTGTGTCTATAAATAGAGATGCATGTAAATATTGTAGAGCATCTGAAATCTGAAAATGTGAGGATCATCTGAAAAACCTCTGTAATCTGTTTATCCTCTTAGATCTATAAACTGATTTCTCTTCTACATACAATCTTTCTTGCTTCCGTTATAACAAACTGGTATCAGAGCTAGGTTGAAGCTGCTGTTTTCTTTTCAAAAATTTTCGCCGAAATTTTTTCAAGCTTGCCGGAAGTTACTGTTCATCGTCGGAGAAGACGACACTGTTCAGGCGGAGTTACTGTTCATCACCGGAGAAGAAGCACTGTTCATCACCGAAGAAGAAGGTACTGTTCATACGGTACTGTTCATACGGTACTGTTCATATGGCACTATTCATACGGTACTGTTCATACGGTACTATTCATACGGCACTGTTCATATGGCATTGTTCATACGGTACTATTCATACGGCACTGTTCATACATCACTGTTCATACTAGTACTGTTCACATATACGGTTCTGGGAGAAAGATGTCTAGTGGTATTAACGTTAAGGTCGACAAATTTACCAGGAGAAATAGTTTCAGTCTGTGGTAAATCAAGATGCGTGCCTTGTTAAAGCAACAGGGGTTCTGGGCGCCGTTGAACACAAAAGTGACTGCTTCTGGAAGCGCTGAGATGACCAATCTCGAAGAAAAGGCACACTCAACAATTCTGTTGTGCCTTGCAGATGATATTATTACTAAAATTGTGGAGGAGGATATCGCATCTGGTTTATGGTTAAAGCTTGAAAGTCTCTACATGACAAAGTCTTTAACAAATAAGTTGCTTCTGAAGCAACGTCTGTTCTGTCTGTGAATGCAGGAAGGTATGCCTCTTCGAGATCACTTAGATCAATTAAACACAATTTTATTAGAATTGCGTAATATTGATGTTAAAGTTGAAGATGAGGATGCTGCTTTGATTCTGTTAGTTTCTTTACCATTATCGTATGAGAACTTTGTGCAATCGTTTATTGTTGGTAAAGATACTATTTCTCTAGAGGAGGTTAGATCTGCTCTTCATTCTAGAGAGCTGCGCCATAAGGCGGCTGGTATAGGTGTAGATAATCATGCTGTTGGGTTGGTAGCCAGTTGGAGCAATGGACATGGAAATTTGGGGAAGAAACCAGTTCCTAAGGGTCCAAAACCTAATGATATCTGTAATTATTGTAAAGAGAAGGGACACTGGAAATCTGACTGTCCCAAGAAAAAGAAGCAACAGGATAAATTGACAGATACTGCTGCTGTAGCTGATGCTACTTCTGAAGGAGATATTGCTCTTGTTGCTGCTGATCACATGCATCACTCTGATGTGTGGATTCCTGACTCTGGAGCATCTTATCATATATGTCCGCGCAAGAAGTGGTTTACAACCTACGATCGAGTAGACGGTGGCAAAATTTCTATGGCTAACAGTTTTACTTGTGAGACGGTTGGAATAGGCTCGATTAAAATACAGACACATGATGGTAAATTCTGCACATTAAATGATGTTAGGCATGTTTCACTTATGACAAAGAATCTGATATCTTTGAGTATGTTAGACAGCAAGGGTTTCAGTTTTCAAGGTGAAGGTGGAGTTCTACATGTCTGCAAGGGTTCTAATGTGGTTCTGAAAGGTGTTAAATGGGGTACCTTGTATCTTCTTCAAGGGTCCACGTTATCAGGTTCTCTTGCTATCGCGTCCTCGGAAAAGATTAAGAAGCTGCGAACTGATAATGGTCTGGAATTTTGCTCATCTGAGTTTGATGAGTTCTGTAAGAATGAAGGAATTTCTAGGCATCATAAAGTCAGGGATACACCACAGCAGAATGGTGTGGCAGAGCGTATGAATCAGACACTTCGGGAGAGAGCTAGGTGCATGCTCTCTAATGCTGGACTAACTAGAAGATTCTGGGTAGAAGAAGTTAGTACAGCATGTTATCTGATAAATCGTGGACCTTACACAGAAAGTGGTAGTGTTGAGAAACAGGTGGAGCAGGAAGTCACTCAAGATGAGAGTGAACCACAACAAGAAGTTCAACAACCACAGTCAGAATCAGAATCATCAATACCAGTAGTCAATCAGCACAGTTTGGTCAGAAACACTTCCATCCGGGTGCTACTAGCAATAGTTGCACATCAAAATCTGGAGCTTGAACAACTCGATGTGAAGACAGCTTTTCTGCATGGAAAACTAGAAGAGGAGATATACATGACTCAGCCAGATGGTTTTCAGGTTCCTGGTAAGGAAGACTATGTGTGCAAGGTATTGAAGTCCTTGTATGGGCTAAAGTAGTCTCCGAGGCAGTGGTACAAGAAATTTGATACCTATATGATAAGTATTGGCTACACCAGGAGTCTGTATGATTGTTGTGTTTATCACAGTAAGACAGCAAATGATTCTTTCATTTATCTGGTCCTGTATGTAGATGATATGTTGATAGCTGCAGAGAACAAGTCTGATATTCAGAAGTTGAAAGGTCTCCTCAGTGCTGAGTTTGAAATGAAAGATTTGGGTGCGGCTCGGAAAATTCTGGGAATGGAGACTTATAGGGATAGAAGCGAAAGAAAGCTCTTCTTGTCACAGAAGGGATACATTCAGAAGATTTTGTCAAGGTCTGGCATGTCTACAGCAAAGCCCATAGATACTCCTAGTGCTGCAAATGCACATCTGTCTGTCGCTTTTGCACATAAGTCTGCTGAAGAAAAAGAGTACATGTCTCGAGTTCCCTATGCTAGTGCAGTAGGAAGCTTGATGTATGCAATGGTCTGCACTAGACCCGATCTTGCACAGTCTGTCAGTGTTGTTAGTAGGTTCATGGGTGATCCAGGCAAGGAGCACTGGCAAGCTGTGTAGAGGGTGTTTCGGTACTTAAAAGGTACGTCTGATGTTGGTCTCATTTATGGAGGTGATACTGAGTGTTTGGTGACAGGGAGGGTTTTCAGACTCTGATTATGCTGGAGATGTTGACAGTAGAAGATCTATGACTGGTTATGCTTTCACTCTAGGTGGTTCGATTGTAAGTTGGAAAGCTACTCTGCAACCTACAGTAACTTTGTCTACTACAGAAGCAGAGTACATGGCATTGACAAAAGCCGCAAAAGAAGGAATCTGGTTGAAAGGATTGGTCAGCGATCTGGGTCTACATCATGATCAGGCTACGGTATTTTGTGACAGTCTCAATGCAATCTGTTTAGCCAAGGATCAAGTCCATCATGAGCGGACTAAGCACATAGATGTGAGATATCATTTTCTAAGAAGTGAGATGAGAATTAAGGTGAGAAAAGTGGGTACTGCTGATAACCCAGCTGATATGCTCACCAAGCCGATTCCACATAGCAAGTTTCAACATTGTTTGAACTTGCTAAATGTTCGGAGTTGTTGACTGCCCTTTTGAGGGAAAAATCTGAGGCAGAAGAGTTTTATCTAGTACATCTGGCATTATTATGATGTGTCTGGTACATTTGTTATCTGTTTTTGTGTGAGGATTCAAGTAAAGGTAGAGTCTGTTATCTGGTACATCTAGCATTATTATGATGCATCTGGTACATCTGTTATCTGTTTTTTGTGAGAGGATTCAAGTCAAGGTGGAGATTTGTTAGTTTGACTTGAATATGTGGGCGGTGGGCGGTGGCCGCCGGCGGTGCCACTGTAGTCGCCGGATTTGACCACACCTACCCCTTAGTTTGTGTCTATAAATAGAGATGCATGTAAATATTGTAGAGCATCTGAAATCTGAAAATGTGAGGATCATCTGAAAAACCATTGTAATCTGTTTATCCTCTCAGATCTATAAACTGATTTTTCTTCTACATATAATCTTTTTTGTTTCCGTTATAGCAATCTTTATGATAGACGTTTTAAGATCTTTATGAACTTGTTTGAAACACTCTTTTATGCATTTAGAAGAAATAGACTCAAGTGTTGATATCAAGTTATATTAAGATCAAATTTCTACCTTAATTCTGCTTGATTCGAAAATATTAGTGGTAATTTGGTTTGTGTGCTTTTTTACTTTTAATTGATATGGAAGTTAGTCAAACAACTAACAGTTTCCAATCTTTTAAAAATTTAATATCATTTCTTGTTTATATTGATAGGTTTTCCGCTCCTACACTAAAAGGGAAAAGGGAAAGAGCTTATTTTGTTAAAGCATCTATTTAATATCTAATACTAAAGTTAGTCTCAAGTTCACTGTTGCAACTTGGAACATTTGTAAATACTTGTTATGCTGACTAAAACTTGAGGAAGGGTATGTTTCTTGGTTTATAAAATTGGTTTCATGTTTGACAAATGCAAAACACTTGATGTACTCATAAGATACAAGTAATTTTTGAGATAAATAGTTGTTTATGTATGTACAAGACTAAGGCACCACGAGATATTACTTACAGTCCCTACAGATATTTGGTACTATTCGGTAATATGATGATCGATATTAGGAAGTTTTGAGATCTTCTAAGCACTTAATTACTTTGCATCTCGATTTTCTTCAGATCTGTTTAGGCAAATAGTAACTACTTTACACGATAGTTTGTTCATAAGAATAAGTATTTAATTAATTTACATTAGTTCATTGTATTGGTTGATGTTTTAAATCTAAACACTTAACATTTAAATAAATCCTTTATCATTTTACGGTTTGCACTGCATTTGGAGTCAATGAAGACTACGAGTTTGCTGGTTGAGGTGCCATAAAACTACAACTATGGTGCTAAATTCAATAGATTCACAGTTTAATTGATAAAGTAAAATGAATCATAATTTCTATCACTATTATTCATAATGATTTTTTTATATAAATTTCTTTCTCAGCAATGTCCATTCCTCTAAAGATGATTTTTATTTTATTTTCGCAAATAAATCTGTCAAAGAGAAATTTGAACTTTCTTATGAATTGTTTATTAATCAGATCCAAATATTTACCCTACTATGATATTAAAAATAATCAAAAAAATAGTATATTATGGGCTTGTATACGAACTAATGCTACGAACTAATGCTAGTCACTACTCCCTCTGTTTCTTATTCTTTTTCTGGTTTTGACTTTTGGTGATGTTCATTCTAAGCGATTGACTACTAATTTACGCATAATTTATAAGATAAAATATAGTCATGAGTGATTTTGTTTGATTCGTATTTATGAGTACTTTAATACAGTGAAGTTTTTATATTTGATACTAATACGAAAGTGAAAATATTAACGATCAAAAGTGTGTGTTGGCAAACATGTCCAAAGTAAACAGGAAAAACATTTAGGAACGGAGGGAGTACTAATTTCTCTACTTTGCATTGATCATATCACTACAAGAAAAACGGTTAAATATGCCCGAAAAAATTCGGTCGGTCAAATTTAGCTAAATTCGACTGAATTCGGTCGAATTAAACTAAATTCGATCAAATTCTGTTGGTCATATTTAAGCTTGTCAAATTTAGTAACACGGTCGAATTTATCAAATTCTGTTGGTCATATTGAGCTGGTCAAATTTAGTAATACGATCGAATTTAGGATAAATTCGGCCAAAATTGGTCAAAATTAGTAGAATTAAATTCGACTGTTTTCGGTCGATTTATAAATTCGACCAAAAATACCAAACTTTTGAAAATTTCAAATTTTGGTAAAAAAATTCAATCAAATCTGGTCGAAGTGTACTAAATTCGATCAAATTTGGTCGAATTTATTTATATTTTAAATTCGACCAAATTCCGCCGAATTTAATTCGCACCAGTTTTTTTAAAAAAAAAGCAGCATAATCTTGCTTACTATTCACCGCTGGCGGGGGAAGAATTCGGCCACTTCCAACACTTATTTTTCGGCCATTTCGCACACACACACATGCATTTCTCAGCTGGGCTACGTTCTAACACTATTGGGCACGCTAAAACATGGTACAACTGCTCAAAACCGTCCAAACCAAACGGTTTCGACAAGTTTAACATAATTCCGGCAACAACCAACGAGCTCCGACGAGCTCGATTCCAAGGCCAAACAGACATAAAACTCTTGCCCATCAGTTGTACAACATCAACACAGCAATAACACATAAAAAAATTGAATAAAATGAACCACAAAGTCGAATTCCGACGACTTCGAGCCCAATTCCGGCCAAAACGTGATTCGCGTAAAATGTAAACGAAACTTAGCAAACTTGGTCTCAAAACAAAGCTGAGAACATATAGAAACTACCCATGGCAACATACTTCATGAACAAACAATGGAAAATCCGAAAAATTAAGTTAAAAATTCGGTCAGTGGATGAGGGGCGTGGGTGGGGGGGAGGGCAGCTGGGGGTGTTAATTGGAAGGGGTTTTGTTTAGTTAAGTGTGTGTGTGTATATATATATATATATATATATATATATATATATAAATTAATATTATATATGTGTATTTTAAATGAAGGGCTAGGATTCGTTTTTGTTTTTAAATGAAGGACTTAGATTAGCTAACTCATCAATCCATGTGATATTAAATGGATCAATGAGAGACAGCCACGTAGACGCTGACTTAGAAATTCAATTATAATTAAAGAACGGCTAAATATGACCAGATATAGTCGAATTTAAGAATAAATTCGACCAAATAAAATCAAAATTAGGAGCTCGGTTAAATTCGACCGAGTCTGGTGGAATTGAATATTTGGTCGCTGTAAGAACCCTAATTTTTGTAATATTCTTTTTATAATATAATATGACATTGTGAGTTTGGAACCTTTCGAGTCATCCATGTTGTTTAATGGAATTGATTATCTGAGAAATTTTGTTGTTACATTCATTATGTAAGATAAAGGGAAGGTTGTTGAAGGCAAGAGTCTTATTGCCAGTAAGATTTATAAAACTTGGAATTTGAGAGTTATTAGAGTATTGAAAGATTTATTAGGAATTATGACGAGGAATTATGGATATTCGAGGAATTTACACAATTAAGTACTTAAGGTATTACAAGGGGAATCTCTACGCGACAAAATATTATTACGATGAATTAATTAAGATACGATGCGAATTAAAGATTAAGTGACAAGCATTGGTGAAAGAATAATGATACAAGGAATGATATTGCATGCAAGTCACATGCAACTAAGTAGTTAGGAAAGCAAACTAGCAATGCAAAGATAGCAAGAGGAATAGTAACTAGTTTGGTGCATTGTCCAAGGAGACAAGGAGGTATAGCCTAGGTACTAGACTTGCAACATGTGATGCATTATACATACACCTAATACATATCACCCAACACATCTTACTTTATTCAACCAACACCAAAACACAAAACAAAAACTCTCTCCCCCCCCCCTTGTTCTACATTGCTCTCGGCCCAAGCTCTAGAAAGGGGAAGAAAAATTCTTTTCTTCCACTTCTCATCACTCTTAATTCAAGACAAAAACCCTAGGTACTCTAAGTCATATAAGAAAGGTATACTATGAATTCCAACCCCTTTCATCCATTAATTTCCAAGTTATAATTTGTTGAAGTTTTGTTGAATAGTAACAATGTTTAGCTTTCATTTAGATCTTGAGTTGTAAGGATTGTAGGAGCTCATCCAAGGTGTTCTTGAGACTTGTAAGGCATACCCAAGGCTCCTAGATACTCAAGAAGGTATAAAACCCTAACCCCTCTTGGTCATGTATTATTTGTGGTGTTCAATGTTAGATCCATGTATATTAGTGTGAATCTTGGACATATAAGTTATGGATGATGTAGATCTTGAGCTTAAATGTTGTGGTTGTGATTTTTAAGCTTGTGGTTAGTGTATGTAACTCCATGTATGTTATAGAGTATGATCTTGGTGGTTTAGATGATGGTTGTGATGTTTATATAAAATTCTTGGATGGTTAAGTGGTAAAAGCATGCTGAGTAATTTTCCAGGAACTTGTACTATCTTGTAGGAGGGTTTTGAACCCCTAAATCTTGTCCCCTGAAGTCCTAATATATATTTTTGGAAAGGTATTTGAATGTAGTTTCCAGAAATATAAGGTTCATGACTAGGTGATGTATAGATTTTGAGTTATGTCCTGAGAAGTGAAAAGTGTTTCTGGAATCCGAACTGCACAAATGGTCCACTTGTGAACCTTGTTTAGACCCCTAAAAATTTATGTAGGATCATGGAAAAATTAGGGGAGCTAGTGAATGCAGTGGTGAAGGCTACCCAAAAAGAATTGGATTAAAATATGTATTTTTCAATTTTATAAAAATGTTAGAGTAAAATTCGCGCAAGTGAAAAAGTCGTAAGTGGAGTGTGATTTAAGGGGGAATGAATATGATTCGGATATGGTGACCAAATTATGTCGAATAAGTGACGAGCGTAATCGAGTGATGACATGAACCTATAGTGGGGCTAGAGAGTCATAAGACGAAGTCATTAAGTTAATTTTGTACCCCCTAAAACCTCGCAATTAAAAGAGATATTGTTAAGGTACTAACGAACGGCTATTGATTATGTATAGATCATTCCACTCCGCAAGCTCGACCACCCCAACCTCACCAAGGCAAGTTTACTTTTCAAAACTTACATATATAAGGACTTTCACTGTTGTGTTTGTAGTTTTCAATCGTATCATATGTTTATGCTTATTGAAGAAATGATGAAATTTGAGATATATGCATATATATGCTTGTACCCCTTGAACTTAGAATGAAATGTTTTCTTCGGACAACGACTCTAGCAATAGAGGTCGTAGCGGTCCATATATACCATTGACCGGGGAGCGGTATATTATTATATCGTAATTAAATTGCGAAAACCCGAAGGGTCATTCGGGAAGTATCGTATACTTAAGTAATTATCTTTATATCATCATAAATACTCAAAAATACCTATCTTGGATTAAAAGCTTACTTAATTAAATAATTATTTTATTTATTTATTAATATTAAATCTTAAAATACCATTTATTAATTATTGTTCATTATTTTAAAGACAAAGCTAATCCAAGATACCTCTAATACTTTCAAACTCGAACTCTTTCGAACTCAAAACGTTTTCGAAAACCCCCGGTCAGGTTTTGCTTCTTGTACGATTTCAAGAATTATCGGTCGACTGATGTCGGACCTCAACTACTCAGTTTTCAATCCAAAATAAAGTTTTTAAAAGAAAAAGAAAAAGGGGCTCTGGCAGGTGTGGGGATCATTGACGAACGATTCCCGGGATGTGTAAGCGACCGTGAGCCAGGCGGTCCATCAATTATTATTCCGGCCCAGGTGTTGCCGAAGGATGATTACGGATGTAGTTTTCATCGAGGGTGATTACGGATGTAGTTTTCACCCGGGGATAGTTGCGGATGTAGTTTCTATCCTTCTACCGGTAGAGAAGACCCGCGGATTATTGGACTTGGATGTGGCGACTAATCATCGTCAATCCCTGTCAGGTTTTTATGTTTTCTTCCAGTCCCATTCTCCACTTTGGAAAAAAATACTCAAACACTACTTCTTGGGCCTAAGTGCCAAGTTGCCGATAGTGTGGTTTTTGATAAGAAAAATATTGACATCGTGCAGTATCTAGAACTGCAAGATTTTCTATAAAGATTGGCACGTGTTAGTGCACTCTTGCAATTATTTCAAAGAATGAAATGTTTTTGAATGAGAAACCTTCTAAGCTAATGGAAGGAAAAGAGGTTTGCAATGATGTATTCCCTGTACAGTATGTTAACCGTAGAGTGTTTTGCCGAAAATGATATACTCATATGTATATATATTTTCAAACTTGAGATATATTGAAATGAGAACCTTATAAAGGGTTCATGTGTTGTTCTTAAAGCTCCTTAGTGAGCATAGATGTTTTATTCAAACTCGGACATATATATTGTCGAGTTATGTTTCGAAATCTAAGATATATACCCATATAGTTGGGAATGTTTTCGAAATAAAACACATTACTATTTTTTAAAATGGTGAACTTGCTGAGCATTATGTAGCTCATTCTTGCTTTATAAAAACTTTTCAGAAAGGGAAGAATTTGGCCGATTAACTCCGCACCAGCAGAAGAGGAGTAGAAGATTTACCCCGGAGATGATTTAGTTCCTGGTAAATACTACAGAGTAAGTCTGATAGGTTTTCAACTGTAATAGTAAGACTCGTCTTCAAGTGTAGTTGTATAAGTGGAAGTGCATAAGATTCTGGATTGTATAGATGAATTGTAATATTTAGTGTTAATTTTGATTATCGTTTCTGAGGCTCTAACTTGTTTGTGCGTAAGATTGAGGTCTGGACGTATGTATTGTTGAGTTGTAAAGTTAATACAGGTATGATATGGTTGGATGATGATGTGACGACCTGAATCTTTGACCTCAGATTTGGGGGTGTTACAGTAATGGTATCAGAGCGATAAGTTACAGTACTCAGAAACGAGAGTGTTGAGAGTTAAGTCTAAGTAGGAGAATGACATAAGGGATCGTAGTAAACTTATTATTGGACTACCGGAAGAGGTACCGGTAAGTAGAATGGACTGGAGTGTTTACTGGAGGTATTATACTAGGGTCGATAGAATCCTTAGAGACCTTTAGAATGATGAATAGAGGACTGAGAGTCGTACACGACCTATCATAAGTAATGATATAGAAAGCAGAGCGAAATCTCAAGAGCAGCTGAGGTAGAGGCGATATTGCCAATATGATCGGATGACTAGGGTGGCATAAATTTTGTGGCCCATAGTCCTCCACAGTTTGGGGAGGTGGCATTTTAAGAATCAAGAAGTTTGGACTTCCCTACATAATTAAGGGTACTTAGTACTTGGAATAATGAAAGTCTTTTACTTTGGCTATAAGATCCGATTTTCGATAAGTAACGGGTTTACCTGAAGGTTGGTCACTATGTCGTTGTGGATTTCATTACCCTTGATGGCGAATTTTACATGTGTTATACGAGAATGTTATCATAAGACGAGCGTGCTAGATAATTCCACGCATGATTCGGACGCTAGAGCATGGTAGTTCAACTTAGAGAACAAACAAGTAGAATTAACAAAGGGACTCAAGAGAAGTTGAATATGGTTGCAATGAGCGATACAGTGATCTCAGAGTCTACCAAAAGAAAAGACCAGCGGGTCTAGAGTGGGATCCTTTGATAGAGATGTTATCAGGGACTACGTATATATGACCTCAATATTTTTGGTATATGTTCATATACACACACCCGCCACTGAACCTATGGACTGCACTGAGATCCCTGAGAGATCTCTTTGATCTGTTCCCAGGGGGAACTGGCCACTTGTGATTCATGTCGGAAGGCATGAAGTAGGACCCTATGGACTTAGCAGGTGTCCCCGGAATAATGTGAAGCTTGGTCTTCAAGATAAAGCACGGAAATGACAGATATATTTTTGAAACCCTAACTCGATAAATGACTTTAAGATGATGATTGAGAGACGCACTAGTTGGTGTCTTGTATTATGAAGACAAAGAGATGGAGTTACCCTCAGAATGGTGATAATGTGATGCGCGAATGATTATTAACTTATTTTGGTAACTAACGGCAGGTGCACTACTTCATTTTAAACTGTCCACTAACCCTGTTACCTCGATTAGTTTATATCAGGTAACCCTTCTAGCTTTCTACTTCAAACTTGTGGAATAACAACCAATGAGATACTTTCCCTAAAGCAGGACTTATCCGAAGTAATTTTATTTGATCCATGAACATTCTATTCAAAAATTTATGATGATCTTGTTCGGCTCAGGCCTATTTACACTTTCTTTCAATTATCCAAGGAAGGTTCAACAAATATTTCCTTAATTAATCGATGAATATTACTTAACGAATATTGATATTTGATTGCTTCTTTCATACTTGCACTCTTCAGTTGAGCTCATAAATATTTAACAAATTACTGAGGACATGGATGATCTAATGTCCAGACATCCTTCAAGAATTCTTTTCTTCTATTCAAAATGAGATTGTACATCGTACATTGAAATCATAGTAAGGATATCATTTTGATATTGGTATTCCGAATTTAATTCTATTGTCGGATCTGATAAAGCATGTGTACGGAGGCACCATTGGGTGGACCGTTTCATTGATAAGTAATATTGGATGAGAGATTATCGATTGTTCCGATACCTAGAACATTCTCTTCAGATTTTATAGTTTTCTTTTTCAAGCTTAGTAACTTCTTATTTTCATTCGTTGTCCGAGTAGCCTAAAGTTTCTTCAGTGGCTACGATGTTGAAATTCCGTTCTATCCAATTGAAACTGGCTAGTCGTTATGTCAATATGAATGACTAGTTGATTGTTCTAACTACTAAAAAATTGTAATGTTGTGAAGAACACCTAGCTAATTGTCCTAGCTGTTGGTGATGTCTCAAACAGGTGAACTAGCAAATTTTGTCTAGCTAGTTGCTAGTGTTTCTTGAAAAGGACTAGTTATTGTTTCACTGGTCCAACTCCCAATTTAATTCATTCCGCAATGCATTTTGCATGTGGTAAAGTATGATGATGAAAGTTTTGACGAATAACTTGATTGAGACCTAGTGAGGTCGCCCACTCAACTTGAATTCTACCCATCTTCGTATCAGACTTTATATCACTTGAATATTTTATTCTTTCATTCATACAATGAGAATTCATTTGAAACCACTGATTACTTGAATGATAAACTACTTTATTCTTTAATTGTCATGGAGTAGCATTGCTTTCTATTGGCTGACCTTCATCAATGTGACTTTAGATTTCCTCTTAGTATTCAGGAGGAAAAGTAACCACCCGATGTAAGAATTGTACAAAGACCGTCTTTATGACTTTTGTATCCAACAATCATTGCCCTCGTGCAACATTCTCTATGATATCATATTACAGAATTATCAGGACATGAAGGAATAAACCTTGTTGTACTCTTTCTGTCCATCCTTACATCTCCGAAAATCGAGACTCCTAGTATTTGGAACCATCAACATTCTTGGAACATCCAATGTGGAATTCTTATTGAAATTATCTATTGGACATTGTTATTTTGAAACCATTCCTTTCAAATTGATCACTCTAAGGTGAACGGGAGGTACAATTGTGAACCGTTACACCAATATGAGATCAAAAAAAAAAATAACATGTCGGGGCATACCATAAGACCTTTAATATTAGTGTGAGGAAAGTTATAAGAAATGATGAGGTGGTTGGGAGTACGCTCCTACCAACCGTTGTCAGGATGTTATATTAATGAATTCTGGAGTTACCAAGCCTTTCCTGATCCAGGAAATGCAAATCGATTGCGATGTAAAACATATCCTTAGAGGAAATTAACATGGAAGTGAGATGGACAAGAAAGGAAGAAATATCGTGGCAAGAATGTGAAGCTTTACTCAGCTTAAAGGGATTGATGCACATAGAGAGACATAAAGTTTAACAGGCCCCTAATAGCAAATGGATGCATGGATATATGCCAACGATCCTTCGAGATTACCACCTAATCAATTTTATTGGGAATCGCAGCAGCATGCAGGCCTCAGACTGATTGGCGACAGTTGTGAAAGAGGACGAGCGTATGACATCTTACATATACCATCGAGAACCGATATCCCTAACCGGAGATGTAGGAATTGTTGACCAGTTAAAACTCGTAGTTGTTTTTCAAAGATAAGGTTGAAAAGCGGGTTTCACCAACCCAAGATCGACCTCTGTACTGTGCCAAAGTTGGCATTTCACACTAATATAAACGTTATAAAATTATGGTAATATCATTTGAGTGGACTAACGAGTCAGAAGCCTTTATGGATTAATGAACAAAGTTTTGGAATGAAATGAGATATTAGCAACAACCTCGTTGTTAGCTATACTTGATGATAAAAAGAGGACTTTTGAGAGTCACGATGATGCGTCTTTCAAGAGTTGAAGAGGTGTGCTGATGCAGTAGAAAGGGGATGGTAGCCTATACTTCTAAACAACATAAAGGTTACGGGATAGGATATACTAACCGTGAGTCTGGGATTAGTCATGATGGCGTTCACGCATAAAACTGAGACGTTAACTTTATGAGAAAAGTGTGAAAATTTTTCCACAAGTTCCATAAGTATATCTTCATATTAGAACTAAACATAAGAAAGAGAAGGTGACGAAAGGGAGTAGGGAGTATAATGGAGAAATCTGTTATTACCCAGGAAAGGCCAGTGTGGTGTTGATACCTATAAAATGGATTGTTCAAAATTGGAATTCAGTCAGTACTGACCAAGAAAATAGAGTATATACAATAAAGAATAATGTTAGAGAAAAATGATTAAATTATGGGGAAGGACAAAGATGTGCAGAGAATTAAGAGAATGTTTGGCAAACGGATATCAAGAATGGTATTGGCAAACTATTAAGTACAAACGCAACATGTCAAAAACAAAATGATAGAGATCTAGTGGATTAATTCCGCCTGTAGAAAATCTTGAACGTGGACAGAATTATAATGAACTTCATGAGTAGGTCGCCGAAGACCGAGCCAAGAGATGGCCCTAGTTGATTTATAATTGCTGGACCAAGTGATTTACCTACGAGAGACTTTCATTTAGAAGATTATCGAACTATATACGGAAGAGATGGTGGTGCAATATAAAACTTCGGCAGCGATTACGTCAGATAAAGACTTAAGGTTAAACTTCGAATATTGAAGGTACTTTCAAGCATATTTAACAGAAAGATTGAGCGTATGTACTAATTTGATCTGTGGCTGACGGACATGGAAGAAGAATTATCCAGACGATCGAATTTGTATTTAGTGTCGTGCCTTAGATTTCACAGGGGAATCGAGGATAAAAACTTATCCATGAAACGAATGTTGTTATCACGATCATCACCCTGCGAACGTAAGAACGTCTCTTGTAAAGCGTACTGTGAAAGAAGAAGTTTCGCTTTTCTTGCGTTACGAAGAAGTCAATGAATGAGGGACATAGTAGCTGAACTGGTTTGACGTGTACCGAAGACTATACAGTATCCATAGCAAGTGGTAACGGCTGACGGGAAGCAACACATGCGTGCTAATCAAGCCAAGGAATATGAGGAATACCGTGCGTATTGACGTTGTCTCAGATTATAGAACACGACCACAAAGTATTCACGGCCCAACGATACAAGGGCTCAACACGGATACTATGAACAAGGTAGAAGAGGAATGTATAAGTATTAGGATAGAAATTTTCATGCATAGAACAACCGATAAGGAATACAGGCCGAGGAGAGTATGCGTTGAGAAACAACATTAAAGCGTTGGTGAGACCAAGGCGAGAGAACAAAAGGGTTGAAGTGTCAACCTGAGAGTTGGAAAGGGTAAAGTTGGAATTGTATCCACAACTATTTTCCTTAGGTTCTTAAGATAAAATCCTTTTAAGGAGGTAAGACTGCAATAGCCATAATTTTTGTGAATATTCGAAACCTGGTTGAATAGTAATTTTATGGGTGGATGAGAAAATTTTGCAATCACGATATGTACGAATTATTAAATGAAGATTTCGAATTGATATTACGTCTTTACGGTACAGACGAGTGTATGTAAAAGTCATTATTTTTTTTTGAAACCCATTATTTCGAATGGTCAAATTTTATGAGATATCAAAGGAGTATGAGGTGGGAGACTTCGTAATGCTAAAGGTATCCCTTGAAAAGGATTGATGAGATTTAGAAAGAAAGGGAAGCTAAGTCCGAGGTTTATTGGACCTTTTGAGATTTTGAGACGAGTTGGAAAGTTAGCCTATGAATTGGCTTTACCCCCAAGCTTGCAGCAAGTGCATAATGTGTTCCATGTATCCATGCTACAACCCTACCATACCGACTTTCGACACGTGATAGAATATGACCAAGTGGATTTGCAACCAGACTTGACCTATGTGGAGCAACCCGTGGAAATCATGGATAGAAAAGAACAAGTGCTGAGGAACAAGGTTGTCAAGCTAGTAAGAGTTCTGTGGAGGAACCAGAATGTCGAGGAATCAACATGGGAACTAGAGAGCACGATGCGTGAAAAGCACCCCCAACTGTTTTCAACCTGATTCCGGGACGGAATCCTTTTAAGGAGGGGAGGCTGTAAGAACCCTAATTTTTGTAATATTATTTTTATAATATAATATGACATTGTGAGTTTGGAACCTTTCGAGTCATCCATGTTCTTTAATGGAATTGATTATCTGAGAAATTTTGTTGTTACATTCACTATGTAAGATAAAGGGAAGGTTGTTGAAGGCAAGAGTCTTATTGGCAGTAAGATTTATAAAACTTGGGATTTGAGAGTTATTAGAGTACTGAAAGATTTATTAGGAATTATGATGAGGAATTATGGATATTCGAGGAATTTACACAATTAAGTACTTAAGGTATTACAAGGGGAATCTCTACGCGACAAAATATTATTACGAGGAATTAATTAAGATACGATGCGAATTAAAGATTAAGTGACAAGCATTGGTGAAAGAATAATGATACAAGGAATGATACTGCATGCAAGTCCCATGCAACTAAGTAGTTAGGAAAGCAAACTAGCAATGCAAAGATAGCAAGAGGAATAGTAACTAGTTTGGTGCATTGTCCAAGGAGACAAGGAGGTATGGCCTAGGTACTAGACTTGCAACATGTGATGCATTATACATACACCTAATACATATCACCCAACACATCTTACTTTATTCAACCAACACCAAAACACAAAACAAAAACTCTTTCTCCCCCCTTGTTCTACATTGCTCTCGGCCCAAGCTCTAGAAAGGGGAAGAAAAATTCTTTTCTTCCACTTCTCATCACTCTTAATTCAAGACAAAAATCCTAGGTACTCTACATCATATAAGAAAGGTATACTATGAATTCCAACCCCTTTCATCCATTAGTTTCCAAGTTATAAATTGTTGAAGTTTTGTTGAATAGTAACAATGTTTAGTTTTCATTTAGATCTTGAGTTGTAAGGATTGTAGGAGCTCATCCAAGGTGTTCTTGAGACTTGTAAGGCATACCCAAGGCTCCTAGATACTCAAGAAGGTATAAAACCCTAACCCCTCTTGGTCATGTATTATTTGTGGTGTTCAATGTTAGATCCATGTATATTAGTGTGAATCTTGGACATATAAGTTATGGATGATGTAGATCTTGAGTTTAAATGTTGTGGTTGTGATTTTTAAGCTTGTGGTTAGTGTATGTAACTCCATGTATGTTATAGAGTATGATCTTGGTGGTTTAGATGATAGTTGTGATGTTTATATAAGATTCTTGGATGGTTAAGTGGTAAAAGCATGCTGAGTAATTTTCCAGGAACTTGTACTGTCTTGTAGGAGGGTTTTGAACCCCTAAATCTTGTCCCCTGAAGTCCTAATATATATTGTTGGAAAGGTATTTGAATATAGTTTCCAGAAATAAAAGGTTCATGACTAGGTGATGTATAGATTTTGAGTTATGTCCTGAGAAGTGAAAAGTGTTTCTGGAATCCGAACTGCACAAATGGTCCACTTGTGAACCTTGTTTAGACCCCTAAAAATTTATGTAGGATCATGGAAAAATTAGGGGAGCTAGTGAATGCAGTGGTGAAGGCTACCCAAAAAGAATTGGATTAAAATATGTATTTTTAAATTTTATAAAAATGTTAGAGTAAAATTCACGCAAGTGAAAAAGTCGTAAGTGGAGTGTGATTTAAGGGGGAATGAATATGATTCGGATATGGTGACCAAATTAAGTCGAATAAGTGACGAGCGTAATCGAGTGATGACATGAACCTATAGTGGGGCTAGAGAGTCATAAGACGAAGTCATTAAGTTAATTTTGTACCCCCTAAAACCTCGCAATTAAAAGAGATATTGTTAAGGTACTAACGAACGGCTATTGATT
Organism: Saposhnikovia divaricata; assembly: GCA_036435485.1. Lineage (NCBI taxonomy): Eukaryota > Viridiplantae > Streptophyta > Magnoliopsida > Apiales > Apiaceae > Saposhnikovia > Saposhnikovia divaricata. The sequence goes on from CM071600.1 coordinate 172,115,913, forward strand.
ATGTATAGATCATTCCACTCCGCAAGCTCGACCACCCCAACCTCACCAAGGCAAGTTTACTTTTCAAAACTTACATATATAAGGACTTTCACTGTTGTGTTTGTAGTTTTCAATCGTATCATATGTTTATGCTTATTGAAGAAATGATGAAATTTGAGATATATGCATATATATGCTTGTACCCCTTGAACTTAGAATGAAATGTTTTCTTCGGACAACGACTCTAGCAATAGAGGTCGTAGCGGTCCATATATACCATTGACCGGGGAGCGGTATATTATTATATCGTAATTAAATTGCGAAAACCCGAAGGGTCATTCGGGAAGTATCGTATACTTAAGTAATTATTTTTATATCATCATAAATACTCAAAAATACCTATCTTGGATTAAAAGCTTACTTAAATAAATAATTATTTTATTTATTTATTAATATTAAATCTTAAAATATCATTTATTAATTATTGTTCATTATTTTAAAGACAAAACTAATCCAAGATACCTCTAATACTTTCAAACTCGAACTCTTTCGAACTCAAAACGTTTTCGAAAACCCCCGGTCAGGTTTTGCTTCTTGTACGATTTCAAGAATCATCGGTCGACTGATGTCGGACCTCAACTACTCAGTTTTCAATCCAAAATAAAGTTTTTAAAAGAAAAAGAAAAAGGGACTCTGGCAGGTGTGGGGATCGTTGACGAACGATTCCCGGGATGTGTAAGCGGCCGTGAGCCAGGCGGTCCATCAATTATTATTCCGGCCCAGGTGTTGCCGAAGTATGATTACGGATGTAGTTTTCATCAAGGGTGATTACGGATGTAGTTTTCACCCGGGGATAGATACGGATGTAGTTTCTATCCTTCTACCGGTAGAGAAGACCCGCGGATTATTGGACTTGGATGTGGCGACTGATCATCGTCAATCCCTGTCAGGTTTTTATGTTTTCTTCCAGTCCCATCCTCCACTTTGGAAAAAAATACTCAAACACTGCTTCTTGGGCCTAAGTGCCAAGTTGCCGATAGTGTGGTTTTTGATAAGAAAAATATTGACATCGTGCAGTATCTAGAACTGCAAGATTTTCTATAAAGATTGGCACGTGTTAGTGCACTCTTGCAATTATTTCAAAGAATGAAATGTTTTTGAATGAGAAACCTTCTAAGCTAATGGAAGGAAAAGAGGTTTGCAATGATGTATTCCCTGTACAGTATGTTAACCGTAGAGTGTTTTGCCGAAAATGATATACTCATATGTATATATATTTTCAAACTTGAGATATATTGAAATGAGAACCTTATAAAGGGTTCATGTGTTGTTCTTAAAGCTCCTTAGTGAGCATAGATGTTTTATTCAAACTCGGACATATATATTGTCGAGTTATGTTTCGAAATCTAAGATATATACCCATATAGTTGGGAATGTTTTCGAAATAAACCACATTACTATTTTTCAAAATGGTGAACTTGCTGAGCATTATGTAGCTCATTCTTGCTTTATAAAAACTTTTCAGAAAGGGAAGAATTTGGCCGATTAACTCCGCACCAGCAGAAGAGGAGTAGAAGATTTACCCCGGAGATGATTTAGTTCCTGGTAAATACTACAGAGTAAGTCTGATAGGTTTTCAACTGTAATAGTAAGACTCGTCTTCAAGTGTAGTTGTATAAGTGGAAGTGCATAAGATTCTGGATTGTACAGATGAATTGTAATATTTAGTGTTAATTTTGATTATCGTTTCTGAGGCTCTAACTTGTTTGTGCGTAAGATTGAGGTCTGGACGTATGTATTATTGAGTTGTAAAGTTAATACAGGTATGATATGGTTGGATGATGATGTGACGACCTGAATCTTTGACCTCAGATTTGGGGGTGTTACAGTCGAAATTCAGTTACATTTATTATTTTAAAAAATTAATAAAAATAGGAATAAAGGCCAAAAAAATAAATAAATAGAAAGAAATCCAAATTTTTATTCAGAATTTACAATCACTCACGTAGTCATACCACAAAATTTTGTTTTCAAAAATAAGCATTTTTCCTATTTTTATTTATTTTTTAATTTATTTTACAAACTAGTTAAAAATGGGGAAATATTTAAAAAATGTAGAAATTAATGAAAGTAGGGTAAGATTTAAAAAAATCGAAACACTAAATCCTGACGAAACCCTATTTAGGGGTTCTAGTCAACGTACTAGTTGTCCGTTAAATTACCAAACCATATTAATTTATTTTTTTCTGAAATTTTGGAAATAACATTAAAAAGGATGAATCTTGACCTCCGTATGGTTGGGTCATCGAGAAATATTTTGAAAAAAATCGAAACACTAAATCCTGATGAAACCCTGTTAGGGGTTCTAGTCAACGTACAAGTTGACCGTTAAATTACCAAACCAAATTAATTAATTTTTTTCTGAAATTTTGGCAATAACATTAAAAAGGATGGATCTTGGCTTCCGTAAGGTTGGGTATTCGAGAAATATTTTTAAAAAAATCGAAACACTAAACCATGACGAAACCCTGTTTAGGGGTTCTAGTCAACGTACTAGTTGACCGTTAAATTACCAAACCAAATTAATTTATTCTTTTCTAAAATTTTGGCAGTAACATTAAAAGTGATGGATCTTGACCTCCATACAGTTGGGTTGTCGAGAAATATTTTGAAAAAAATCGAAACAATAAACCATGACGAAACCCTGTATAGGAGTTTTAGTCAACGTACTAGTTGACTGTTAATTTACCAAACCAAATTAATTTATTTTTTTCTGAAATTTTGGAAATAACATTAAAAATGATGGATCTTGACATCCATACAGTTGGGTTGTCGAGAAATATTTTTAAAAAAATCGAAACACTAAACCCTGACAAAAGCCTGTTTAGGGGTTCTAGTCAATGTACTAGTTGACCGTTAAATTACCAAACCAAATTAATTTATTTTTTCTAAAATTTTGGAAATAACATTAAAAAGGATTGATCTTGACCTCCATATGGTTGGGTCATCGAGAAATATTTTTAAAAATATCGAAACACTAAACCCTGATGAAACCCTGTTTAGGGGTTCTAGTCAACGTACTAGTTGACCGTTAAATTACCAAACCAAATTAATATATTTTTTCTGAAATTTTGAAAATAACATTAAAAAGGATGGATCTTGACCTCCGTACGGTTGGGTCGTCGAGAAATATTTTTAAAAAAAATCTAAACACTAAACCATGACGAAACCTTGTTTATGGGTTCTAGTCAACGTACTAGTTGACCGTTAAATTACCAAACCAAATTAATTTATTTTTTTCTTTATATTTTTTGCACACAAACTAAATTTATACATATGAATAATGCTATCCTTGTATTTATAAATATTTATTCATGATGTGTACAAACATTTAAATATTTAATAATATTTTTTTCAAACTAATCAGATACTTATTTAATTTATTTAGACAATCTACTAAATAAAAATTTAACTTTCTCCTATCATAAGAATATTTTTTATGCACAAACTAAATTTATACATATGAATAATGTTATCCTTGTATTTATAAATATTTTTTCATGATGTGTACAAAAATTTAAATTTTTAATAATATTTTTTTAAACTAATTAAATACTTATTTAATTTATTTAGACAATCTACTAAATAAAATTTAACTTTCTCCTATCATATGAATATTTTTTATGCACAAACTAAATTTATACATATGAATAATGTTATCCTTGTACTTATAAATATTTTTGCATGATGTGTACAAACATTTAAATATTTAATAATATTTTTTTCAAACTAATCAGATACTTATTTAATTTATTTAGACAATCTACTAAATAAAAATTTAACTTTCTCCTATCATAAGAATATTTTTTATGCACAAACTAAATTTATACATATGAATAATGTTATCCTTGTATTTATAAATATTTTTTCATGATGTGTACAAAAATTTAAATTTTTAATAATATTTTTTTAAACTAATTAGATACTTATTTAATTTATTTAGACAATCTACTAAATAAAATTTAACTTTCTCCTATCATATGAATATTTTTTATGCACAAACTAAATTTATACATATGAATAATGTTATCCTTGTACTTATAAATATTTTTGCATGATGTGTACAAACATTTAAATATTTAATAATATTTTTTCAAACTAATTAGATACTTATTTAATTTATTTAGACACTCTACTAAATAAAAATTTAACTTTCTCCTATCATATGAATATTTTTTATGCACAAACTAAATTTATACATATGAATAATGTTATCCTTGTATTTATAAATATTTTTTCATGATGTGTACAAAAATTTAAATTTTTAATAATATTTTTTTAAACTAATTAGATACTTATTTAATTTATTTAGACAATCTACTAAATAAAAATTTAACTTTCTCCTATCATATGAATATTTTTTATGCACAAACTAAATTTATACATATGAATAATGTTATCCTTGTACTTATAAATATTTTTTCATGATGTGTACAAACATTTAAATATTTAATAATATTTTTTCAAACTAATTAGATACTTATTTAATTTATTTAGACAATCTACTAAATAAAAATTTAACTTTCTCCTATCATATGTATATTTTTTATGCACAAACTAAATTTATACATATGAATAATGTTATCCTTGTATTTATAAATATTTTTTCATGATAAGTACAAACATTTAAATATTTAATTATATTTTTTCAATTTCTGAAAATAATAAATTCAACCGAATTTGGTCACATTTATTAAATTCGACCAAATTTGGTCGAATTTAATGCGGGTAAATTCGACCATTTTTGGTCAAATTTAATATTTGACCGAATTCGGTCACATTTATAAATTCGACCGAATTTTGACCACTTTCGAAAATTTTATCGGGCGGCAAATTTCCCATTCCCCACTAAATTCGACCACATTTGATCGAATTTAGCACGTCCCAAAATATTATGGGCGGGACTTTTCCCCCTTTTTTGGCGGGTGCTAAATTCGACCAAAAAGAAAATCGATCGAATTTACTACACTAAATTCGACCAACTAAATTCTACTGACAATAAATTCGAAACACTAAATTCGACCGAATACGGTCGAATTTAGCCGCGATCGAATTTATTTGGTACATTTAACCTTGTTTTCTTGTAGTGTATCAATGTCCAGCTCGGCCTCATCACCATTATATCATATCAAGTTACTTCACAACCCTAATGGTCATATAATAAGTCTCCTACTTCTTTTACAATCAATTTTTCAACAAATCTATATTAGACAATAATAAGCAAACAAGAGTATAATTTGGTTCAACTTGATTTAACCAAAGAAAAGGTGATGACCATTAGATTTTTAGCAGATAAATGAAGACTTTAGATTTAACATTAGAATGTTTTATATTTAAACTACTCAACTAAAGACCAACGTTCGAATCCCCTTAACAACAGATTCAAATTAAATTAATATATTATTGATTCGCTCATAATATATTAATAATACTATTGTTGTGGAATAAAAAGTAGGGTATATTTATTGCGTATTAACTACTAGGGTTTGTGAGAGCTTCGAGCTTTAATGGCTGTTCTTGTGTTCGTGGCTGAATCTGCCTTCACAAGATGCCTACGTACTTCGATGAATATCAAAGATCAAGCCAAAAACGTAGTTCTGAGGTGGGGGGTCTGACCCTTTATATAGGCTGAGAAGCCTTAGAATTATGGTAGGATTTTGAGACTTGGTAGACAAGTCTTTCTTGAGGAAGGTTCCAGATCTATTCCTTGTAGGAATCAGTTTCCATATCGAATTGGATGCCTTGGTGGCTAAGTCTGATGGAGATAATATCCTTATCCAACTCTTATTGCTGAGCTGTTTATTTCCCTCAATATTAATTACGAAATTAATATCAAAATAGAGATTCTGACCTCATTAATGGGCCCCACGTTTGGACCATGCTGGGTCTAATTAATGCCATATTAAATGTGTCTTTAGGGCTTATTTTTAGCCCATATCAACTATAATGTCATTAATATACAATAATAAACAATATAAATTATTTATACCAGTTTTATTATAAAAGCTAATTAACATCATTATTCTCTACTTTGCATTGACAATATTAAGAAATTATCATTTCGACTCAAATTTCTGAATTTTGATCACAAATTTCGATCAGGAAACTTCACATTTTTCTACCAGGATTTCGACCAGGATTCTGGTCGAAATAAGGTCTCATTTTTCTCCTGGTCGAACGGATTTTCGACCAGGATTCCTGGTCGTTTCGACCAGGATTCTGGTCGAAATAAGGTCTCAATTTTTTCCTGGTCGAACGTATTTTCGACCAGGATTCCTGGTCGTTTCGACCAGGATTCTGGTCGAATTAAGGGTCCAAAATTTCTCCTGGTCGAACGAATTTTCGATCAGAATTCCTAGTCATTTCGACCAGGATTCTGGTCGAATTAAGGGCCAAATTCGTGGCCTCGTCGAAGAGTTTTTCGACCAGGATTCTTGGTCATTTCGACCAGGATTTTGGTCGAAATAAAGGCCAACTTTGGCTTGGTCGAACGGATTTTCGACCAGGAATCCTGATCGTTTCGACCAGGATCTTGGTCGAAGTAAGGGCCAATTTTTCGCTTGGTCGAATGATTTTTCGACTAGGATTCTTGGTCGTCTCGACCAGGATTTTGGTCGAAATAAAGGCCTCTTAATGGCTTTCAGGTGTCTTCGACTGTGTGACTTCGGCCTATGGCCTTTCGGGAGGTGCTCGGTCGGGCGAGCTCGGCTGTTGCCCTTCGCGAGGGACTTCGGTTAGGGCTACTCGGCCTTGAGGCTTCCTTGAGGTGCCTCGGCCTTGTGGCCTCGGTTAGATCGAATGAAATTTCTTAAGTTCCTGAGTTCCATGTTTTTGAGCCCAAATTCTTTGCATTGGAGTCAAGCTAGAGTTCTTGGAAACCTTGTTTGGCACCGTGGCTTTCATATTTTTTACTACTTGTTGTTCTTGATTTAAAAAGGAGAACTCGTTCGGTGTTGGAGTCCCTTAGTTCTTGCCCCCCTTGCTTCATATAGTGGAGGTCTTGCTTCTCGGTTGATCGCTCAAGAAGTTCATTTGCCACTAAGCACTCAACTTTAAGTCTGGTGTGCCTTGGCTGGTTGCCAATCCTCTATCTTACTTCTAGGTTTCCAACCTTCTTCTTATACTTGTAGAACCTTGGCTAGGTTTTAAGTAGCCTGATGCCTCTTGTCAGGTTCGTTTGGAGGCAGATAACCTTGTTGGCCATCAAGGCTTGAATCTTGTGATTTGAAGTTCAAGACCTCAAGTGTGGAATTGTAAAGGACCTCTTATCTCAACACTATCATTAACAGTTTCTGTACCTTGAAGGCATTATCAAGGGGCCAACCAGTCTCAAGATGAGCTTTAGGGTCTATCCTTCAGCTTACATCAGCTGGTGCTACCAACTTCGAATTGATGGTCGGGTCTTCAGGACCTGGAAGTATCCTTGAATATTTGAACATATTCTTTTCTAGCCTCAAACTCTTCATTGACTTGTGAGACTACCAGCTTTGAGTCTCCACAGACTTTCAAGTTTTTGACCCCCAGGGCTCTTGTCAGTCCAAGGTCGGCTATCAGAGCTTCATACTCCGCCTCGTTGTAGGTTGTTTGGAAGTCCAACTTCAAGGCATACTCGAGTGTGAACCCATCGGGGCTTTGTAGAACTTAACCTGCACCACTGGTTTTTGTTTTTGATGCTCCATGAAAATAGAGCTTTTTGTTTTTGATGCCCCATCAAAATAGAGAATCCAATACTCCTTCTTCTCTTCCATGGGTTTCTCACCTTGCTGACCTTCCTGGTCTATTACCTCCTGCCCCCCGACTTCTTGGTTGTTAATGGTATATTCAACCACGAAGTCAGCTAGAGCCTGGGTTTTGATGGTCGTCCCTGCTTGTACTTAACATCAAATTTTTCTAGTTTGATTGCCCACTTGATGAGCCTTTCATTGGCTTTCGGGCTATGCAGTATGTTTCTTCAGCGGGTGTTCCATCAGGACTTCAACGTTTGTCTTTATCCCGGGTCCTTCAAGGACTTAAACTCTTATCTGCTGTAACCTAACTCTACCATTCGGGGTATGCATTCGTTTGTTTTCATTCGTGTATTCTTTTATTTTCGGTACTTGGTCTTCTTTGACTCACACATCAGGTGCTTGGCACATAAATAAAATCACAATCAATGAATGGAAAACAAACTTGCATTAATAACTTGAAATGGGTTCAACCCTTACATAGAGTACTACTGTCCTACTCGGAGCAACATGCTCTGTAATGGTTTTAATGAACCTTATTTCTACTTCTACTATATAAATATGAAGCTAAGTCCTACTAGGATAACTTAAGCCCAATCGGGGTTTTGCAAGACTAGGCCTGCACCACTTGATTTTGTTTTTGATGCTCCATCAAAATAGAGCACCCACCACTCCTTCTGGTCTCTTCATTCTTATTCTGCAATTCACTTCCTGTTCAGGGTACTACCTCCTGCCCCCCGACTTCTTGGTTGCCAATGGTACACTCAACCACAAAGTCAGTTAACGCCTTAGCCTCAATTGCTGTCCGAGGCTTCTGTGTGATGTCCCCTGCTGACCTTTCTTTGTGTTCCTTACCACTGTGGACATCTATGTCTTCAATCAGAAGGACCTGCCCCCCGACTCCATCAGGCTTTAACGAGGCTAAATAACAGCTTCGTGCCATCTTCTGATCACCTTTATGTTCTCCAACACCATTCCTGGTAGGGAACTTGATCTTCACATGATAGGTTGAGGCAACAGCCTTGAATGCATGAAGTCCAGTCCTTCCAAGGATAGCGTTGTACGTTGAAGCCGCCTTGATTACCAGGAAGTTCAACATCTGAGTGGCCTCCTTGGGCTCTTGCCCAATAGTTACAGGCAGCTGAATAGTCCCTTCCACTTTGGATTTTACTCCATTAAATCCGTATATAGGCATGTTATTGGGGGTCAACTGAGAATCAGTGTATCCCATCTTCACAAACGCATCATGAAACAGAATGTCAACGGAAGCTCCATTGCCTATCAAGACTTGCTTCACCTCCGAGTTTCCAATCACAGGAGTTATGACCAACGGGTCATCATGGGGGAACTTCACCCCTTCCAAGTCTGACTCATCAAAGCTAATCGCTACCTCAGTTTTTGCACGCTTCGGGGCCTCTCCCACGATGTGCAACACCTCTCGGTCATAAGCCTTTCTAGAGTTCCTAGTTGTCCCGGCCGCAGTTGGGCCTCCTGAGATCATGTTGATTACTGGCCCTCGGGGCTGTGGGTTGCGATCTTGATCGTCATCCCTTCTATTATAGTCTCTTCTCTGATTAGCACGGTCTTCACCCTTAGTGAAGTGCCTCAGCTTCCCTCTACGGATCAAAAACTCAATCTCATCTTTGAGTTGCTTACAATCGTCAGTGTCATGCCCCACGTCTCTATGGAATCTGCAATACTGATTCTGGTTTCTCTTTGCGGGATCACCCCTGAGTGGCTTCGGCCATCTGAAATCCTTATCATTCTCAATGTCCAACAAGATTCGACTCCTAGGAGTATTCAACCTTGCATACTCAGTGAACCTTGACCCTTGGTTCTTCTTAGGGGCAGAGTCGGAGTCCTCGCTAGTTCGGGGATACTTGTCCCTAGCATCATACTCTTGATCATCATAGTCCTGGTCTTTCTTTCGCTTCTTGGAGTCATTGTTACCTCCTCCTCCACCTATGGTGGTTTCTTTATTCAAGCTATCCTCAGCTTTAATATACTTATCAGCCCTTCGTTGGAGCTCAGCCATGTTCTCAGGGGGATGCTTCGCCAATGATCTCTTGAAGAAGAGGTCAGTGGTTCCGTGCTCCAGGGCTACCATTGCCACTTTATTTTCCAAATCAGTGATATTCAGGGTCTCCTTAGTGAATCGCTTGAGGTAGTCCCTCAGATTTTCATTCTTTCCTTGCACCACATACATAAGAGATGCGGAGCTCTTCTCATGCACCCTTCCGCTAATGAATTGGCTAACAAAGGCGGCACTCAACTCCTTAAAAGAGCCAATAGAGTTCGTAGGCAATCGGCTATACCATCTCTGAGCCATGCCCGACAGGGTTTGGGGGAACGCTCTGCACTTTAGGGCATCACTTGCAGGCTGCAGCAGCAGTGCGTTCGAGAACGTCCTGACGTGATTTGCGGGATCACCCGTTCCATCATAAGCCTTAATTGTCGGCATCCTAAACTTCCTAGAAATATGAGCATTCATCACCTCCTCAGTAAACGGGGGTGTTGGATCATCAGGATCTCCTAGAGGCATCAGATCTTTGGGGTTTCCCTTGGGAATTTCCATCCTTGTGGTTGTTCTTCCGAATGAGGCATCAGCCCTTCTTTGTCTCCTTGAAGACCTCTCCAAATCAATGATGGGAATCGTTCCTGAAGTTGGAGGAGGTCGAGTTTGATTCTGTCTTGCTTGCTCCATTGCTATGTCATCCTTCAGCCTTTGGATCTCAGCCTCGTGAGCCTTAATCCTCTCCTCAGCCGTTGGTGGAGGTCCATCATGGATCCCTTGAGTCCTTCCTTGAGGCTCTCTTCTAGAACGTTGCCTCCTCGGGGCTTCATCACGATCATCATCCTCAGACGATGAATCATCAGTATAAGGGCCGGAGTAGTCATCATAATCTCGGTCCCGGATTTGTAAGGCATGACCACTTGGTCCTGAACCTTGAGTCATCGGGGGGTAGTTGGGCAGACCGTGCCTGGGATTAGTGTTCAAGGGGAGATCCGTAGTATGGATCTGTACCCCTGGTGGCGGGTTGTTCGGATCAACAATCTGGAGAGAGTTGGTCGCTTGTCCTGCCTGATTGGTCAGAGGCAACGTACTCTCAGCATGGGGGATCACCCCTGGTTGCTGAGAAACTTGAGAGTGGATGATGACAGCTGATGCTGGGGGAGCCTGTTGAATGATCGTCCCTGATGCTGGGGGAGTCTGTTGGATGATCGCCCCTGATACTGGGGGAGCCTGTTCGGTCAGGGGTGGAGCAGAGCTGAGTGGCACGGCCTCAGTTACAACTGGTGTTGTTCTTCGTGTTTGAACCATGGTTGATGTTGTCTTCCCACAAACGGCGCCAAATGTTGTGGAATAAAAAGTAGGGTATATTTATTGCGTATTAACTACTAGGGTTTGTGAGAGCTTCGAGCTTTAATGGCTGTTCTTGTGTTCGTGGCTGAATCTGCCTTCACAAGATGCCTACGTACTTCGATGAATATCAAAGATCAAGCCAAAAACGTAGTTCTGAGGTGGGGGGTCTGACCCTTTATATAGGCTGAGAAGCCTTAGAATTATGGTAGGATTTTGAGACTTGGTAGACAAGTCTTTCTTGAGGAAGGTTCCAGATCTATTCCTTGTAGGAATCAGTTTCCATATCGAATTGGATGCCTTGGTGGCTAAGTCTGATGGAGATAATATCCTTATCCAACTCTTATTGCTGAGCTGTTTATTTCCCTCAATATTAATTACGAAATTAATATCAAAATAGAGATTCTGACCTCATTAATGAGCCCCACGTTTGGACCATGCTGGGTCTAATTAATGCCATATTAAATGTGTCTTTAGGGCTTATTTTTAGCCCATATCAACTATAATGTCATTAATATACAATAATAAACAATATAAATTATTTATACCAGTTTTATTATAAAAGCTAATTAACATCATTATTCTCTACTTTGCATTGACAATATTAATGGTGTGTGGTATACACCATTATATCATATCATGATTAATATATGTGGATAACAAAGATACTTCACAACCCTAAGAGTCCTGTAACAAGTCTTTTATTTCTTTTATAAATTAATTTTTCAACAAATCTATAATAAACAGTAATAAACATACGTTAAATAAACATGAGCATAATTTGGTTCAACTTGATTCAATCATAAAAAATATAATGAACATTAAATTTTTAGTAGATAAACGAGAACCGTTAAACTACTCTACTAAGGACCAAGGTTCGAATCCCCTTGCAAACATGTTTAAATTAAAATTATATATTATTAGTTCACTCATGATATATTAGTAATATTACAATGTTATTAATATACAATTTTATACAATATATTTATTTACATTAATATTATTGTAAAAACTAATTAACATCATTATACATATTAAATTAACTATTAAAATATAAAAACTACTTACATAAGAATATATTATAATATATTAAAAGGAACCTGTGCGTTACAAGAGTAACCTTAATAACACATACCAACAAATAATTGTCAAATACGAGAATAACGAATCCGTGTGATTCTTGCGGCTATTATTCTCAAGAAGAGCCACCACAAAGCAACATAAGTGCAGAAACGTTTCAGATCAAAACCAAGAAAATCGAAGAACAAAACTTGACCAACAAACTGAATGCTCAATGAACAGGTTTAAAATCATAATTCTTTTGTGAAATAAGAAACGAATTTTATAGAGCATGAAATCCAAATACTCCCTCCGTCCCATTTTAATTGGCTTATTTGACTTTTGCACGCATATTAAGGAAAAATAAATTTTATCTTTATTTTAATTATAATACCCTTGTAATTGCATTAATGTATTAGATGGAAAGAAGGAGCTCTTACATTAAATAATACAAATAATATATTACCAATGCATAATTAATATGGGACAAAATGACAGTTTGTAATCCCTATGTATATGGGTTTTGTCAAATTGGTCCAGATTTACGTTTTTTAGCACTTTGCAACCCCTATCTTCAAATCTCGCTTCATATTACAACCCCTCCGATCTAATTGACCTATTTTACAAGCAAAAATGAGTCAAAAACCGGGGTACAAACTGTCATTTTTTAAGATAGGGGTTGTAATATGAAGCGAGATTTGAAGATAGGGGTTGCAAAGTGCTAAAAAACGTAAATCTGGACCAATTTGACAAAACCCATATACATAGGGGTTACAAACTGTCGTTTTGTCTTAATATGGGTATATATGGAACTTAAATCTACATTAAAAGAAAGAAAACAAATTTTTAGGACAAACTAATATAGTAACCAAGACATATAAATTGGGACGGAGGGAGTAGCATTTAGTCTTGAAACGTGTCGTTAACCATTTAATATATCAGCATGCCAACAATTAGTATTGTCAATTAGCAATTACTGGAATTCAGCTCCACCTTGTTGGAAAAATCTTAAATGTTATGGTGATTCTTAGAGTTTTGCCTTCACTCAGTCCCTTTACTTTAGTCCTTTACTAATATTATATGGCTGTGTTTGTAATGTTGCAGTTTTAGAACAGATTTTAATTATGTCAACTGAAGATCACTGCTCTATGTAGCTATGTTAATTATTTTTCTTGGATCAACCACATAGTTATTTAACATGTTATTGTCATCATTTAAAGCAGAGTAATTTCTAGTTTCTTGAGTATTAGTATCATTTACATTTATTAAAATTTTCTTCATTTACTGTAATAATTACAAAGAGCAAGGTAAACTCCCTAATCTAAACTCTTTACTAATTATTTTAAAAATTAACTAAGTAGCAAAGAATATATAATCAAAAACAATATTGGTAAATCTCGATGGGTGAACAGAAAACCTTTGTCTTAACAAAACCACCAGAAACACTACCTTATTTAACCTAGTATGCCAGCAAAGACCATATATTAATTCCTTCTTCCAATCCCCTAAAATAACGCTACTTAAATAAAACTACAAACCTAAACATGATTGAAGTTACTTAAAAACCTATCTCACCATAAAAACTTTATATTTTCTCTAGTACCTATAGTGAGCAGGTTTGTATGGACCTTCAACTGGGACACTAATGTAGTCCGCCTGGTCTTTGCTGAGCTTGGTGAGCTTAGCACCGAGCTTTTCAAGGTGAAGTGCTGCAACCTTCTCGTCAAGGTGCTTAGGCAAGACATAGACCTTTTTCTCATACTTACCACTACTCCTCTCCTTCCATAGCTCAAGTTGCGCAATGACTTGGTTGGTGAAGGAGCAGGACATCACAAAGCTAGGGTGACCAGTAGCACACCCTAAGTTCATGAGCCGACCCTCAGCCAAGATAATGATGCCTGTTTTTGTGTCAGGGAATACCCATCTGTCTGTCTGGGGCTTTATTGTAATTCTTTTAACACCCGGATACGTCTCAAGACCATGCGTCAATTTCATTATCAAAGTGACCAATGTTGCAAACAATGGCATTGTTCTTCATCTTCCTCATGTGATCAACCATGATGATATCCTTGTTACCCGTAGTGGTTACGAAGATATCAGCTTCAGACAGAACGTCTTGGAGGGTTAAAACCTGAAGACCTTCCATTGTAGCTTGCAGGGCACAGATTGGATCAATTTCAGTGACAATCACTCGAGCACCAGCTTGCTTTAAAGCAGCAGCACATCCCTTTCCGACATCACCATAACCTGCAACAACTGCAACTTTTCCAGCAATCATAACATCTGTGGCTCTCATCAAGCCATCAGGAAGCGAGTGGCAACATCCATACAAATTATCAAACTGCTCAACACCAAATCAGAAGGAAATGTCAAAGCTATAATAGTCAATTTACTTGATGCCATAAGAAATCAAGCAACATATTTTTAAAGACTTTCTTAAATCATCATTAAATACTTAGCAAAAACATCATTAAATACTACTTAGATTTATAGAAATTTATGTAATTCATAATGTAAAGACTTTCTTTGATTTTGATAAACTGTCATTGGATTTTTTATGCTTAAAAATATCTAAATTAATATTTATTGACTTTCAACATAAAATAAATTCAATAGAAACGAATTTACATCTCCATCCAAATTAACCTATCATGATATATGTATTACTCTACCAAGGTTACATTCAGTTGACAAACGTATATCAGGAATATACATACCAAATAGCTAGTTGTACCTACTGCCTAATTATATCTCTACACAGTTCTTCCATTATCATAAAAGTTAACAAATAATAATGTGATTTCATGTACTTGGATTACAAATATATGAAAGAATTAAACAATACAACTCATGTCAAGAAGTGTACATTGCAATTCAATTCATAATCGAAAACATGACCTTTATGTTTACATAAATTTTATGTCTTGCATCTGATGGATGTAATTGTAATAAATCATTTACTGATTTCATAAAACAATTAGTATACTTGAATCGAACATTATATAATTTAAACTATGACTAGAAATCAAATTAAACGATTACCTTGCTTTTTGTGATAGAGTCATTCACATTTATTGCTGGAAATAAAAGTGTGCCATTTAGCTGCATCTGGTACAATCTCTTCACTCCAGTAGTAGTCTCTTCAGAAACTCCTACCAATCTATCCTTCATTTTATGATACTTTTTTGGATCATCTTTCAACCCATCTCCGATAATTGTCAAAACAATCTGAAACTCAGCATTATCAGTAGATTTCGGATCAGGTAGAGCTCCAGATTTTGCAAACTCCTCCTCAGCTTTCACGCCCTCATGAATCAATAATGTTGTGTCACCGCCATCATCAACAACCAAATCAGGGCCCCCACCAGAACCCCAATCAAGAGCCCTCTCTGTACACCACCAATACTCCTGAAGGGTCTCACCTTTCCATGCAAACACAGCAGCACTGTCACGTGCAATAGCGGCTGCAGCATGATCCTGTGTGGAAAAGATATTGCATGAACACCATCTGACTTCAGCCCCTAAAACCGTTAGAGTCTGAATTAACACCCAAGTCTGGATGGTCATGTGAAGGGAACCAGTAATCCTGACTCCCTTAAATGGTTGTGATGGGCCAAACTCTTTTCGGCAGGACATGAGTCCTGGCATCTCAACTTCAGATAGCTCAAGTTCAAACTTCCCGAAATCTGCCAGGGACATGTCCTTAACCTTATATTCACGACCAGATATAGTTTTTTCAACTAACAACGACATTATGAAAGATTTAGAAAATGTTTTTGTTTTTTTTTTACTCTTTGTTCTTGGATTATAACTAGCAAGAGAACTAGAAAAGGGATATAAATAGGTAGAAAGAGAGTAAAAATAAGGATGAAAGTATGTGTAGGGGGGATGATTGGCGGATCCGGTGAATGGTAAAACTCCTGTTAATCCTGGTAAAAGTCCTGTTAATCAGCCAAATAGGAGTGGTCAGTTACTTAACTTTCATGCAATGTTAAGTATACACTATTTAGAGATCATTACTTACTTTATTTACTTTACTTTCTGTACTATATTAGGAATCCTATAGTTATGGATTACTAAGAATTATCCCTACTATTAAGCAAGCATTTGAAGATTTGATTCCTTCTTTATTGGACTATTGAACTAAAATGTATGCCTAATTCAACTTTTAGAATATGTACTCTACCAACTTCTTTTTGAAAGGCATGTGTGTAAAGCTAACATGGCAAATTCATCCCGTAAAAAAAAAGTCAAATTGTACAATTAATTTGAAACGGAGGAATTACAATATTATTACAGATTTAATTGCACATTGATGGCATGCAGTTTATTTTTTTTTATGAAAATGGCTAAATTATTAGTTGTATCATAATGGCTAATTGTTTAATTTCTCACCAATTACGTAGCTTTGGTTCCCTTCCGTTAGTTCACAATTAACAGCGTTGTGATTTTTAAAATAAAGTAAGATTGGATTGCATTTAATGGTTATAATTAATCTTTGTCCACATTATTAGCTAAATTAAAAAATAGTTAAATATCATAATAGGTGGTTAGATATGATAACAATTTATATATGTATAAATAATTAATCTATTGAATTAAGGTAGACAATACTCTAATTATCTTTTCAAATGAGATGATAGGTTGAACAAACTGGGTATAACAGAAGTGAGAGTCCTTACCACCACTATGCTAGACATGAGTTTTGTCAATATTTTAAAACTCATTATTAATATATCACGAGACAACCCCTATATATTATATTAGTGATTAAAAATTATTCCGTCTATCTTAGAGGGGAGATCCTTACCATTATGCTAGACATCAGTTTTGAATATATTATAAAACTCATTATTAATATATCGCGAGACAACTATATTAATGATCAAAAAATTGTTCCTAATAAGAATTGAATCTTTGACCTCTAATGAAAGATTCCTTACCACTATACTAGACATCAATTTTGAATATATTATAAAACTCATTATTAATATATCATGAGACAACTTAATTATCATGAAATTACTAAATTACCCCTCCTATAATATATTAATGATAAAAAAAATTGTTTCTAATGAAAATTAAACCCCTTACCTCTAACTTAAAGTGAGATTTTTTACCACTATGCTAGATATTAGTTTTGAGGTTATTTCGAACAGTACATAGTTATGAAGCATTTTTTTTATTCTAGAGTAGAAAGAAATTATTTGGATTCGGAAGACATATACTGTGATTTATGTATTAATTATATCGTATGCATATCTCTTAATCCGGGTCAAAATGCAGAAGTCGGTTGTGGATGATCAAGCAGTCACTACTAATGTAAATTATTATATGCTCATAACTCAGTTAGGCCTTTTGATGAATCGGATATCCAACCTGATCCGATCCGTAGCTAAATTAGCAGGTATGATCCTTCCAAAAAAAAATTTGATCCGTTAATGATCTGATCCGATAAGGGTTAGAACTGATAACGAACGGATATGAATTTTGTATGATCCGATCGGATTCGAAAATATTATATTTATTATATATTTTACATACATATGTAATATACATAATATATATATTTATAACATTTTATATAAATAATATTATTTTGGAATATAAATTTGAATTTGTCAATGCATATGTCATAATTTTAATATTTTACTTTGCCAATTTTTTTAAAAAAAACTATTTTATAGATTGATAAAATAAAAATAAAATTTGTTAAACGGATCGGACCTCCGATCCGATAAGCCGAAATTTGAATGGATCGGATATGGATCGACCTAAAAAAAATCCGACTCTTGATCCGATTTGAGTCCAAACAATCTTAACGGATACGGATATGGATTTAGGTTGATCCGACCCGTTGACAAACCTAAAGTCAGTCATTCAAACATTCGTTTAAAGAAATTATCACATTGAAATTTACTTATTTTTAGTTGTATATATATCACAAATAGATAATCCTTTAGATATATTTCGCATACTAAGTATTAACATGTTGCAAGCATCATTTAATTATGAAATAATATAAGTACATATTCACATGATCTAGTTTCATATAATTGTGAAACTAGCAGGAATAATTGTTGTAAATTTTAAATCATTCATACGCTAATTAATGCATGCATGGGAAAAGGAGGGATGGAAAAAGAGAGTGTATGAAGACATGTCCAATTATTCAAATTAGAAATAGCCAAATTAAACATAAATTAGTTATTCTATTTTTCGGGATGAAGAATAACTATTTGTACGGTTTGCCTAAATGACTGGTGTGAATTCCAATACAACTACAATATGTCAATATGCATGAATTAGCCATAATTTAGTGAACACTCACATAGTTAAGAGTGAAAGTGAGAAAGATATTATCTTCTGCTTCCATGACACTGAAAAATTCCAAACTTTTCACAAAAATCTTCGTTTTCCATAATCATTCAAATTTTAATATATTAATATGAGAAAATTGGGATTAAGGACAACCTTAGGGATGTTTCCTAAAGTTATAAGTGATTTGTACTTATAAAGTAATAGGTTCCGCAAAGACATTTTTGTAAATATAAATTTTTTTCAGTAATTTTATATAAATACCTTTAAATTTATATTAAAAATGTTTTAACCTCCTGAGATCGTTCTCAGACACATGAAACCCTATTAATATACCATCTTCATTAATCAAATTCCAGTTAAGACCTAACATGAGTTGGCAAAAAGTTTAAGTACGAACTATCTTGAAGCACAAACGAAAACAAGATTTATTAAATTAATGTACTTGCAGCTCTTTTGGTCCTGGCTTTCATTTTGAACTCTGTAACACACATTTCTTGGTTGGCAAATCTGCTTTAGGAAATTAAATGCAATAATCATAGTAAATAATAATAATAATAATAATGTCTCATATAATATGTTTTCTTTTCACTGCTGCATATCAAACATTCTAAAATTGAAATTAATTGTCACAAAAGTAACATTCCCATACTTTAAAAATGTAAGAGCACTCTTTCCCAGATTTTGTTAAATTGGAATTATGGGTCATATTTAGTGTGACTACTTTAATTGTAGCTACCTTTATTACTCTACTCAACAATGTGTATAAAAGAATTAAAGTACAGTCATCAAAAGATGCAATTCAAACTTAATTTATGTCAAAAATCCTGATGCCTTTAGTTGCGAACTAATGAAAGAGATTCATAGCCACATAAATGTTGAAAAATTCAACAATTAACCGTTAAATTAATATAATTAATAATTTAAACATTTTCATGCAAAAATATTAAATTACACACCATAAATTTGCAATTAAGTCTATATTATATTATCTTTTAACATTATAGTCAGCCTTGTGAATCTATTTTGTAGATTCTACATGAAATGGCTTGTATAATTTTCTATGTATTCAGTTGTTCATTAATTTAATTTTTTTTTGGTGGTCATAATTACTCATGTTAACCTTATTGGCTTAGCTTATCCTTCTAAGAATGATCGGTAATTAAAATCTTTTAACCTTTATCTTAGCACATGCGCCATTAGTTGTTTTCTTATCAAATAAAGGTTTGTCCGCAAATAAAGGTTTGTCATTCCATACAAGAAACAAGTCAAAATCCTACACCCCTGCATAGTATAAATAAGAAACATTGGTCATCTTAAACACATATTAATCATCCATACATCATGGCAAAATTGTACGTTCTCTTCCCTGTAACTTTGTATCTTACGTTGCTTCTGCTTGTAGCATGTGTTACAGCTGATAGTTTTTTGGAGGATGATCATGATGGGGGAGGCATAAATGCACAACAGAAATTCAGCATCTTTGGTAGTCATGGTGGTGGTGGTGGTGGTGGTGCAGCTCCTGGTGGTGGTGGTGGAGGCTTACTGGGGGGAGCTCCTGTCGGTAGAAAATTCTCAATGGGCCCACCGAGTTTGGGTGGGGGTGGTGGCGGCAGTGGTGGCGGCGGTGGTGGTGGGTTTGGTGACGGGCTTGGTGGTGGTTTACCACCCTTACCATCCATTGGTGGTGCTGGTTTACCACCCTTTCCTGAACCCTTTGCTGAACTTGGTAAAGGATTTGAACTTGGTAAAGGAAAACTTGCTCAACTTGGTGTTGGCGGCGGAGGTAAACTTTTCAGTGGTGGTGGTGGTGGTGGTGGCTTAGGTGATGCTGGGGGTGGGGATAGTGGCGCAGGCTCAGGTTCCTCATCCGGTGACGAAGACAAAAGCTCGGATTCCTCGTCCGGTGACAATGACAAAAGCTCGGATTCCTCATCCGGTGACAAAGACAAAAGCTCATCCCGTGACAAAGACAAAAGCTCGGATTTCTCATCCGGTGACAAAGACAAAAGCTCATCCACTGACAAAGACAAAAGCTCAGATTCCTCATCCGCTGACAAAGACAAAAGCTCATCCAGTGACAAAGACAAAAGCTCGGGTTCCTCATCCGATGACAAAGACAAAAGCTCAGATTCCTCATCCGATGACAAAGACAAAAGTTCGGGTTCCTCATCCGATGACAAAGACAAAAGCTCGGGTTCCTCATCTGGTGACAAAGACAAAATTTCGGGTTCCTCATCCAATGGCAAAGGTCACAAACACAACAAACACTCAGGTTCCTCATCCGGTGGTGGTAGCTCGGGTTCCTCCGCAGGTGATGGCGATAGCCCAGCTCCGGCGCCGTCTGTGCTATCGGTCTCTAACCTCATTCCAGCTACATAAATAGAAAAAATCAATATGGTTCAATCACAGAAGCTTCAATTTACATGCGTTTCAGGTTTTCAGCTTCATCACCCTGATAATTTTTAATAAAAAATAGATTAAAAGTGAATAATGTAGGTAGATATCTCTATGCCATATCACTTGAAGCATTCTTCCTGCCAACTATAGTATATATGTATAGACATTGAAGATGTAAATCACCATGTTTTGTTTCTGTTTACATTTTTGACAAGAAAAAAACGTTTTTGTACAGAATAATAATATTTGGTTGTATTTGGCAAATTTCTAGTTAATGATTACGTACTTGTTAATATTGCTTTTAAGTTCTTATCCACTGATATCCCAGTTGAACAGCTTTTATTAATCATAGTAATTACACATAAAACATTCTGTCAACATTCAACAATTATATTCCTAACTGGGAAAACCAAAATTTGTTTCAGGTATGACCAGAAGCATGCAGTGGGTACACATATGTCCCTTCTCCCTCTAAAGTCCAAGCTATCAAAGTTTGTACAAAATTATCAACTTTCCATACTATCTTGAAATGCTTGGCCACGTCAACAAAACAAATTGCATTGAAAAAGTTATTTAACGCAAATTGAATTTGAGTGTTTTGTCACTGATGCAAAACATAAGCTGTGGTAATTTACAATTACTAAAATTTTCTATTCTCGCCAATTGTAAACCAAGACGGACTGAGTTTCAAAGATCAAACTGCTCTGTTGTAGTGCATCGTCCCTGACTTTTTGTTTTCAAGGCGTTGCATATCCTCTTGTAGATGTCAGACTTCGGCTTTACTGTGAGTTACTGCTCAGCATTATGATACGAGACTATATATGCATGTACACGGTGCTTGCTCCTAGTATTCATGAAATAATAAAAATGCAAGGTCTCTTTTGCAACTCAGTGCAGGGGTTAAACTCCATAGAGAGGCAGCAATATTTTCACGAAAGAGTAAGCTAATGCACCAGTAAACATATAGCTGTCAACCCTGTCAAGTATTCCACCTGCAAAAAAGACAAGAGTCAGAATACTCGCCACATTGGTGAGATTTAATTTGATAGTTCAGCACAAGATTTATAACACACGTAATTAAAATCTGGAATCAAAATTGAACTCAAGTTAGTATCAAAACGATATAAGAATTCACTTAATATCTATGGGGTCCCGTGTACTGCTCTAGGACCGCGGTATACCACTTACGTTTGGTTGGTTTTGGTAAAATATCATGATAAAGACTGTTTCCTGATGGAGCATTCTAACAGCATAAGTAATCTACAACTGAACGAGTCATCTCAGAGGACTTGCAGAAACCATATGGCAAAATATTAATATATCTTCATTCTGGAGCCAGGCATGAAACAAAAGGCACGGTTCCTTCTGCCAAGAGCCATGCAATAGATATGCAAGTAACATGTCTATGACCTTGATCAAAACTTTATAAAGCGATCCCCAAATGATGTTAAATAGCTCCTTTAGTTCATTTTTTTTATTCATATTAAATTCCTGGACAAAAATCCCTTCCTACTTCTACCAAAAAAACAAGGGATTTAATAGTTTAAAAGACTATTAAAAACATGTTTTTAATAGTTTAAAAACATGTTTTTAATAGTTTAAAAACAAAAGAAAGCCTTTAAGACAATAAATGGACAAGAACCAGTATTGCACATCATGCACAAATATAACAACAGAAAATCAACCAGCTAGATGTGACAATTTGCCTTCCACTACAAATATCAAGAGGAAATTAGTGTTGACCACCCACCACAATGTGTGGTGAGAAAAGAAGAAAAAGTCGTAACGTTAAACTGGGCGATTTAAGGATTATTTTTTATAATTATAAATCAAAATTAAATACACACTATTTTATAAACTAAAAATTCTCTTTATTCCAAAGATTAATATATTAAGTCATGAACATATTAGAACAGCAAATTTCAATGGGATAATATTTACAAGAGATAAGATCTTAATTATGCAAATTTAATACAAACTTCTTGAATTATACTTTAGTAAAAAGACTATTAATCGAGCATAGTAGCCACAATTTTATGACGTTGCCAATTTTATATAAACAATATAACAACAATCTTTTATAAAAGTCGAAAGCCCCTTTCAGTACTACCTTCTACATCCAAATTTGATTTCTTTGAAGAGATCTCGAATTCGATTTCTTACTAATTAAATTCACTCTTTTTTGAAGTTAGAACCCCTTCTAGTGGTACTTCATAACAAAAAAAAACTTAGTTTCACCCCTCATATTTGAAAAGATCTTTGGATTGACTTAATATATAATATATAAGTTGATATATCTACTTTCTAATTTTTATACTTCTATTAAAAGCCAAAAAAAAAATTTAATAATATTTAATTTTCATAAATACTTGCTTTAATTCTTGACAACTAATAATTTCTTATTATATTGGTAGTCTTTATTTAAAGCTGCCATCACATTATAATACTATATTTGCTTTTAAGAGAATCACCAACCCTGAAAAACCTTCAATTAAAAGTGTATGTGACATGCCATAAATAAAAGTTATAGAAAATATGTAAAAAATTCTCCACTCCAACGGGACATTTCACTTGGCTAAAATTTTAGTCAACCCCATCACATTGGCACATTTGCTGAACCTCTAGAAACATGTGGTAAAATTTCATATCATCTATTACCATACTGAAATTATATATTCTATTTATAACAACTTGAAAGAATAATAACATATTTAAAATACAACCAATCATTAGAGCCAACTCCATTGGAGTACAACACCTTACAAATTCAACAAATTTTACATAATCATTACTTTAGCCAACCATTTCAACCAACATCACTGGAGATGCTCTAAATAGCTAAATTTATTCAAATTTAAATTAACTTTTGCTTATATATCCATACAAATTAAATTTGTTAGTATCTTTTAATTCTTATTTATTAGAATCCTAATAAGATTCTCAAATAACTGGAGTAGTTAAAAGATTCAATTAGAGTTCAGCTAGGATATAATAACAAATAATATAGCTATACAAGTAAGATCATATTCAACTGCAAATTCATTTACTTTAATTTGCAACTATAAGTATTTCATATAACCATATTCCATATTAAGATCAATTAGTGTTGCTAATACAAATTTGTTATTTACCAAAAAAATTGTCACGGGCCATGCTTTGCACGGGTTTTATACCCGTATCATATATACAAAAGTGAAAAACCAAAAAATCATACAAAAAGAAGTCCAACTCCAAAACCTGATGAAGTATGGGGTATATCGAGCTTGGGAAAAATACATTTAATATGCTACAAAGCAAACGCCAACCAAACTCATTCAGGCTCAAAAATCCAAATTCAAAAATATAGGGTTGAAAATTCGATCGGGTCCGAAAGGATGATTTGGTAAAATTTGTCATCCCTAATTAGAAATCAATAGTCCTAGTACACCTATAGTGCACAGTTTATCTCTATGGCGTTACAAGTTTATGTGAACTATTTACCATATACTACTCAATAAACTCAATAAACTACAGATCTGCAGATTTTCTGAGAGCCCACACGGACAATTATTAGATTAAATTTATAATAAATTTGAAACTCCAACCAAGTTACCTCCTCATGAAGGTTCTCACCATTCTCTATCAGGCCCAATACATACTTCTACGATCATCCTATGATCAAAAAAATGAGATTGAGAGGTCATTGAGATGCTCGAGTCTGCGATTCGAATGATCATATAACTCAACTTATTCTACACCTATGTTACTCGGACTAGGATGTTGAATATGACACATATCCGAGTGTAGGATTCGGTGATCTCGAATTAGGACGGACACTGTCCAACTCCATTATCCGGACTCTTCAATTTTGCCCTCATACCCGTGTCGGTATCGACCGGACATGAAATGGGTATGGATATGGGATACGAGTCTGATCCTTCATACAAAAACCAAACACTTCAACTTCAAGCAAGCTAGTGCAATATGATTTACAAGGCCTTGCAACTTGTTTCTAGAGAGAATGTCCATAAATTACTATTTCCTTATTATCCTTCTGGTTTATGCTATAAATGACATAAACAAGGTAAAACATAGTTTAGGTATAATTTTACTATAATGTATATGTAAAATATAAACAATGCTATAATGTATATGTTTTTTATTCGTAGAAGACTCTTTTTACAAATGTAAGATATAGACAATGTAGGTATAATTTTACTTATGTGAAGGTTATACCAAATCCAAGCACCCGTGTCCAATTAGTGATCCATATCCACAAATACTAATTTTTTGAAAACTAAGAATATGACACTTGATCCGCACCAATATCTGACACATGTATCCGAGTCCGGGTAACATAGCCGTCAAACTAAATAAAGTGATAATTCCGAAAATACCTCCTCTGTACCTCTCATTTCTTTACAGATTTTTTCAATGATTGACACGCATTTCTCATTTCTTTACCATAGTTATTGAAATGGACAATATTTTTGGGACGAGATATGGAAACCATGGACAACAAAACCGGGCGAAGGAGTACATTACAAATGGCTTATGTAAGCGGCAAGACAGTTAGACAGCTGGATCCAACTATCTACCCACAAAATGAACCTGGACAAAGGACAGTCCAGATACATTTACTATATAATAACACCCAGATTATACATGTACATGATTACATGTACATTGTTTCTTCTACTTTCTTTTAATGATCGTCTTCTTCAGAATCTCTTCATCTCTTTCAGTCTCCTTTTGTTCTTCCCTATTTATCTCTTTATGTCTCTTCTTCACCTGCAACATCTCTCCGCAAGAAGTGTAATGTTTTCAAGTGACGAACACGATACGGATTCCGTGTTGCGTCCAGTATCGTGTCGACACGGCTATGCCGGCCATAAGTGTTGGTTTTTCAAGGTTTACGGAAAAGCAAACAGAGAGACATAGTAGGAGAAGACATGAGCATGAAGATTGATATATTTTTTATATAAGTTTGATACGTCTTATTGCCTAAGGATCAAATACTTTATATAGGCTTACAAAATAAAAACTGAAATATATATAATTAAATGATGACATAATTGAAATTTATATTTTGACTGATTCTTGCCACCAAATCAGCTTCCAATAAATATTGAAGCATAACTCCAACACACCTCCTTGCTTCAATATTTTTTATTGCTTTGTCCACATCAACATTAAAAATATCATCTTCATACTATAGTGCATTGCTTTTGTTTTTGTTTTTTATGTTTCCTTGTAGATTCTTTTCATTTATACCGACCACAAATTATAGTCATCTCCATCACATACTACAGAAGCAAACTCTAAATTTTTTTATGGAATCAACTTCCATGACTTAGAATATAGACAGGGTTTATGTTTATGGTTAAGGTTTATGTTTATGGTCTATGGGGCATTGTTTTCGTATATGGTTATGGGTCATGGTATTTTTATCAAAACATAGGTCCCTTAAGAAGAGAGCTCTGATACCATGTTGGTTTTTTATGGTTAACAGATAAGCAAACGGAGAGGCATAGTAGCAAAAGACATGAGCATGAAGATTGATATATGTTTGATATAAGTTTGATACGTCTTATTGCCTAAGAATCAAGTCCTTTATATAGGCTTACAAAATAAAAATTGAAATATGTAATTAAATGATAACATAATTGAAATTTATTTCTTGACTGATTCTTGCCAGAAAATCAGCTTCCAATAAATATTGAAGCATAACTCCAACAATAAATGCCATGGTGTCGACATGGGTATGCCGACCAGAAGTGCCGTGTTGGAGTAATATAGTGCTTCACCATTACTCTTGGTGAAAAGAAAAGATGGAAAGGTCATGTCTGAGTTTATGCAAAATCAGGTACCACGTTTAGGGCCCTTCATCAGTCAAGAGGAAGTGGCAGTGCCGCAGTGGATAAGGTTTAAGCTTCAAAACATGTTGGCTTCGCCTTACCCTACTTTGGGGCCACGTGGGTACTCAGAAGGTTTGTAAATTACCAACAGTAAGTTGCAAAAGGACAACTTCTAGTGGACTGAGGACCCAAGTGCTGCATTTGAGGCCCCTCCCTAAATTCCACTCAAAAGTATACCATATCTCATTTAATGATTTTAATTGAAACTGATGTTTTAAATTCAGGATTGAAGCAGTATTCAGTAGGTAGTGAACACCTCCTATTTCAGCAGAGATCTAGAACCGCAACTGCAGCTAATGTCAGATAAGATAAAGTACTCATGCAAGTAGTGACAGCTGTGAAGAGGGGACCTTAATGAATTAATGATTCTCAGTCTAAAGTCTAAACAGATCAGGTAACCTCAAAAGTTCTTGCTTAGCAGAAAGTAGATAACCTCGAACAGCATAGGTGTCTCAGCAAAATTATTGGAATTCATTATCAAATCATTTGTAAAAAGGGGAGAGAGAACGTGTAGCTGACTCCTTAAGACTGTTTGGACGAGGAGACTCTGCTAACCATAACTACGAAGTCATAATTCATATAGAAGGGGGAAGGGATGTAGGGCCTCCAGTAATAGAAATAGTAAATCAATGGTGAATATTAATCAAAAGAGTGAAAGAATACTTTTCTAGGACCAAGTAAGAGCTGGTTACCACTAACTACTAATTAGTAGAAGTCAAAGCTTGTCAAGTAGTTTTGCTATATAAATTAGATAATAAAGCTATTTCCAGCATTATGAAAAAAATATACATGAATATCTCTATAACTGAATCCCCCTTATTCTTTATATTTCTCAATAGATTCAAACTCTAACTTCAAAATTTCGGTTCGTAATAGATTATTAATGTTAAAGTGTAACTATTCTAGGCTTCGTTGTTTTATTCAAGGATATTCCTTCAGAAGCAGTATGGCTTTTAGCATACCAATCCAGACTGAGCAGTAAACATTAACTGATTAACGTGAACAAGTTATTTTTTTCGACTCGACTCTTCCCTATTTTTTCAAAGCAGGTATAATCATTGACCCTAGACAATGCATATGAATTTACAAAATATTAATTAGCAGAATACTAGCAGTAAACAATAAACAACCATTTACAAAAAAGGGAAACGTTTTATACCATGACCAGGGATGAGGGAACCTGAGTCCTTGACACCAGCATCGCGTTTAATCATAGACTCCAAGAGGTCACCAAAAAGAGATCCAAAGTAGTTCAGAAAACCAAAAGCAACAGCACTGCCCAAGAAAATATATAAAATGGTCAAACATTCAGTTCTTATTGAGGAACTGAAAACACCAAATTTCAAAACTTTTGGCTCAGTTCTGCCAATAGTTCTGCACATCTCCAAAATATCAAATGTCAACCTCCATACTATTAACAAACAAATGACAAAAGGGATAGTTTTAAAATTTGACCATGTCCATTTTAAGTCTGTTAATCGCCAAAAATTTCTTTCCAGGTCACATCCCTTGCATAAAAGCATGTTATGATGGTATAGGAAAAAACAGAAGCATGAGAAACCATAAAGATGAAAATATGGACTTAAACTTATGGCTGCATTCATCAATAGTAATGTATTTATAATCAAAAACATAATTTTATACCTCAGTACAGACTTTGGCCAAGAGAGAATTTTTGATAGTATTACAGAAGTTGCTATGCAACCACCTAAGCCTGCTAGAGCTCCCTCCCATGTCTTCTTTGGACTAATATTTGTAAGTGGCGTCTTACCAAAAGCCTAGATAAAATTTAGAAAACGTCAAACTCAGTCCAAGATGCTATAGTAACATAAATAAGACATTCCCACTTCAAACCAGTAAATATACTGTACAGACAAAATTACTACATTTACCTGCCCAAGGTACTAGAAAAGTAAAGGATTACAACTAACACTGAAATATTTGAGTAGGAAAAAAATCACAGAGGATAGAGTCTGTGATTGTTACTAGTAAACAATAAATTGAGGATATAGTTATATTTTATTTCAGTTGAATAACTAATAAATTGAGCATACAACATAATACACAGTAAGCATCTTCCTAACATATTTTAAGTGTCTACGCTGAAAGTGTTATTGACAGAAAGTTCCCCACCACACAGTATTTTCTATTTATATTATCCAAAGTGTATTATTAACTTCAAATTCGAAAAAGAAGGTAATAAACGGAATATTACAAGCAGTCACTTGACCAAAAGAATGTTGGGCCTGTATGAGGTATGGCTGGGAGAGGAGAAAAAGTGAGAGAAGGAAAACTAGCCGAGCATATAACAATTTTCAATCATAAACACTACCCATTTTTCATGCAAACGGAGTCTCTCTTTATTTTCAAACTCAATACATCTCTACAATACCAAAAATAAAATTGCCTACATAGCCCTGTAATAACAGAAAGCCTATAGAGCTTACATTCAAGGAGATTGTTCACACTAAACATAAAATTGAAGTTTTCTTTTGATGCAGATAAGGGACAGTAGAGAGGAAGTGCAAGGAGTCCTATTGCACATTCTCAACATAAAAGGGCCCTAAAAAGAACTACATTGTTTCATTTCCTAGGTTCTTGCAGTCGAGGCCAAGTGTGTTCGGTTTTTTATCTACATCACTTTTATAGTGTCGGTGTCTATGATAGTACCACACACCACCAGATGTGGCCTTCAAACAATGTCCATCCATTATTTTGGATCAAGCCACATTACTGAAAGAAACGATAATAAATAGTTTCAATGACAGACAAAAATAATCTAAAAAAGAGTGGTAAAAAGTTGAATCAACTGTGAACATAAAGAGAGAAATTGTAAAGCTTACCTAAATAACTAGAAAGGCTAAAAAGTAAAAACATGTCCAACAAAAGAGATCAGGTACATACCAAACTGCCATGAAAGCATTCTATTATGGAAGAAATACTACTTCTATATTTTGAGTTAATATATGGACATTCTGTTATAAACGTGACCGCTGAGACGGTGTTTATATTTTTGAGTTATAAATCATTAAGTAATATTAGTCTACAACATACTAAACATCAATGTACATACTAATCCCTACTAACTGGTGCAAATCATGGACTTACTTATTTACTCATTCGTTGGTAAAATATCATGTAACTAAAAATATTTTTTTATTATTGATATTTTGACATTTAATAATATTTTCCAAAATAAATAATATTTAGCTACTTCTGATTGTAAGGTTGTGAAAAAAATTATTCCTATTACATTTTAATGAATTGTCATCATCAATTTTACTACAATATTTATAAGCTTTAGACTTGCATGTCTAAAATCCATCCAAGACATGGGCTTTACAATTAATTTTATAATAATAGTTATGTAAATAAAGTGTAATCATTATAGAATTCTTCTATTTGAAAAAAATTGAAACTTGCAAATAGATATCAAGAAAAATAAAATTTATCATTTAAAAATATTTTTTATATTATATAAATTATTTAATTAAATATTAGGTCAACCAGAAAGTAAGACTGAATTTCCGAGTACAAAAATATCTTGTTCGATTTTAATAATATTTTGAAACCATACAAATTTAAAGTTAAATGTAAAAAAATATATATATATACGACTGATTAATAGCATTATAATATTAGGGTCAGTTTCCACATAGAACCACTTAAAATTAGAACTCTTAGAACTATTTAATTGATTATGTGATGCAGGACAACTATTAAAAACAAGTAAAAGAATAGATATTTGTCCCACACCTAATTTGATAACAGAAAACCCACACCTAATATGATACCTTAGGATTTCTCAACCGCAGATGAGAAGTTTGTTAGGATCGCAACCCATAACAAAATAAGAGAACAATTCTCAATTCAATTAATCAATCAAAGTCTCCATATTAATAAAAGTTTACATGTTATATAAAACTAAATCCCTAAACTTAGCCACCAAGTAACAATCTTCTAATAAAGGAAACAAATCCTCTTTATTATTCTATTCTGTGCCTATAGTCTAGAATATTGTTAATAATCTATTTATCGAATATGATCAATACCTAATAAATTACAATCAAATTTATTCTTAATTAACAACATTAAATAAAAACAAATTAATGCTTTAATTCCTTGTTCCGCATCATTATGCTGCAGAACATTATACATTTTTTAGAGAATTTTAATTATTATCAGTTATTTTTTGTAATCTTTATTTTCTAAACCATATTTTAATGATGAAGTACAAGTTGAATTACATGAAAAATAATTAATTCATTAAAAAAATTATGTATTTTAGAATTACTGCATAGGTACACCATACTCTCTAATTATATATGTGTGCTGCAGCAAAACTAATATATCATGTACAGAATCAGAATGAATAAATCTCAAATGTTAATTACACAAAATCTACGGTATAGATTAGTTCTAAGTTCTAACTTAATATAAGGTTCTAATTTGAACCTAACCCTATAATATTAATTACATTTAGGGTAGTACTGAGTTGCAATTAAAATGGAATATATACATTAGAGGTAAAACTCATATATTTAATTAGATTGTAGTGGTATGATAATATTACATGATTTATAATGGTAGTGGGGTCGTAAAAACCGCTACTCAGACCTAATCAATTGATTTACCGATTTGGGATTTGGCATTAACCAGATGTATTTCAGTATTATTTTAATATATAATATATAAAGGGGAAGCATCAAATAAAAGCGAGTAACTTGAAATATTAA
Organism: Saposhnikovia divaricata; assembly: GCA_036435485.1. NCBI lineage: Eukaryota > Viridiplantae > Streptophyta > Magnoliopsida > Apiales > Apiaceae > Saposhnikovia > Saposhnikovia divaricata. Next base: position 172,147,447 of record CM071600.1, read on the forward strand.
CTGTTGATTATGTAGGTGTATTGCAAATATTGTAGACTTAATTGCATTTTGATGACCACAACTATAATTTTTTTGGAGAAAAATGGCTCATTTATAAAAGTTAACATTATAGGAACTGGACTACTTTTTTTAAACAGATGATTGCATTTCATTAATTTAGTTAACGGACGTCAATTTTGTAAGGGTAAAATTTTCTCTAAAATATTTCTGCTACAATTTTATATCCCTTCACACATACAGATAAATATATTATATATACACATATACAAACAATACATAAATACACATTAACCATATGAATACAATATTTTCAAAGCATCCCATCTCATATATTAACAAAATATTGAATAGAACATCATAATCACGCCAGGAAGGAAAATGACAATATACCACGAATTAGCAATATCACAACACACCACAAATACTATAAGTAAACATAAAACCTAAAAAATCATGGTAAAATTTGGATTTAACACTTGTAGACAAAAACAAAAGAAAAATAAGAATCAGGCCTTTGGTCAATTTAACAAAATTCCTAAACAAAACCAACAATTCAATAAAGAAATATTATCGCAACTCGAAAAAACAGATCATGAATTCTAAGGCTCCTAATCGTAAACAACAAGAAGCTTAAATATTGAAGACAAGTTCATATTTATCTTAAATTGTTAAGGTAGGGGTTAGGGTTTGTGCAATAAATTGACAGGAAAATATGTCTGTAACTTAATGTAGTGGAGATTGAAACGATTTTGAAAAACAAGATTATGATTTGAGTTGTAGGAAGAGGAAGATATATTGAGGCGAAGATGACGAAAGTAAAGAAGATTAAGATAGAAAGGGTGAGATGATCGAGGTGATGAAGATGATGGTTGTGTGTGTATATAGATGTATGTATCTTGACCTAAAAAGGGTCGATGGTCAGAAAAGAGGAAAGGAAGATGGTGATTAAATAATAGTGACGGTGTGAGTCAGTGAGTGTATACTTTTGGAAGTGACAAATATACCCTCAACTAATTAATGTTTGTTTGTAGAAATTAACGGAACGTAATTGTTTGTTAAAAACAAAATAGTTTCGTTCCTATAACGTTCATTTTATAACAGAGCCATTATCCTGCAAAAAATTTATACTTGAGACCATCAAAAAATAATTAAGTCAATATTGTACAATGAATTGTAGGAAATGCATGCAAGGCACAACCCTAGGACAAAATCTGAAATGCATTTATAAAATTAAAGTATTTTTTATTGTAGTTTACCAACGGTTACCATTTGAATAATAAAATTACATTTACCTTTGGCAATTAGTTTACCGTTTAAAATTAATTCAATATGATAATATCATAAGAATATATAACAAAAAATATACAACATATAATACAAATTTAAAAACACAAAGCAAAATTATAGAACAATATAAAATTACAAAACAACATAACATCACAGAACATCAAAAATGAAGGTACGCAAAAAAAATTTAAAGAACACAAAAAAATTACCGAGCATGCAATAATAATTGTTGAAAATAATCATAGAACATAAAAACTTAAATGACACAAAAAGTTTATAGAATGCACTTACGGAAAAAAACGGAAAAGTCTCAGAATATAAAAAAAAACTAAACATGTAAAAAATTCATTGTACATAGAATAAAATATTATGTGACATACAAAATTATGGATACAAAAAAAATATTGTAATATAAGAGATTATAGAAAATAAATATTACAGAACAATAAAAATTGGAGAAAAATTCACGAACCATAAAAATAAACGAAACTCATAAAACTGAAATAAATGAACAATACAAATTTATAACACACGAAAAAACTATAGAACACATAATGGAAATTTTGCATAACATATATTATTAAACACATAAAAATACATAACATTGAAAATTAATGAACACATAAAAATACGGAATAAAACAAATTAAGACAAGGAAATTACCAAACACACTAAAAATTACTACAACACAAATTGTTTTCTAGAATACAGAATTAAAATTATGGAACACAACAAAAAATTTCAAAATATTTTATAAATATAAATTGAACACATCACACATGGGACTATTAATTTATATGTAATTAATAGTTACTTAGTTACTCAAATATAGGAGTTAGCATAGAAATATCCCCTACATATTAAATTAGATCATAATCTATATATATACAAATATATTAGTACATAAGTTATAAAATCAAAAAATAATATATTAATATTAGTACCTTTTAATCACCTGTCTATTGTTTCTTTTCATGTTATTGTTGTTATTGTATATACTGGCCATGTATTCGTATCCTGTATTAATATCCTCTCTCTTCAATCAAGATGGAGCTCTATCAAGTTGGTTTTATGATCTGAGTTGATAGATTGAGCTCTATCAAGTTGGCTTTATGATCTGAGTTGATTCAACTTGCTGAGCATCTTGCTTCATTAGCTTCTCCATTGTATTTGCCTGCTTTTGCGTTGTGAATAAAGAATATCAATTTGTACTTCATCTAATCTCTTCCTATATATCACCTTCTTCCCCTACTGTCATATGTCATATAAATCTATTTATTCTGTGATTTGGATCCGTTTTGTCATTTCCGACCCGCTTTTGATCTGATGGACGGGAAAACGTTTAAGCTACCAATTGATGCATATAACTTCGGCAGCTCACCATATACTGCTTTATTGACCAATAAATCGGCTAAATTGGTGATTTTGATAACACTGCTTGTAAGTAGGACTTTAAGTATGATTATATAATATTTAAAATATAATTAACATAAAATTTAGTACTAAAAAAAATGGGTTAACGAAAACTTGTATCAACCAAACTACCTACTACAAAGATCTCAAAATCGATGATTATATTATATATAGAATAGATTTATTTTCAATTTTGGGATTTCTATAGATACAAATACTATAGATTTATTTTCAATGTTGGGATTTCTCTAAATACAGTATGTAGAGACAAGTAGAAATGTTTACGTGTGTAATTTACTATTTTGTACAATTTTATACAACATAAAAAAACATTCACGAAATATTAGAACAAAACTCAAATTTTTGTAGTTTTCTGATGAAGTGTTTATGCTGATGCAATTACCTGTCCTTTTACACTTGTCAGAGTTCATTTAGATGACCACTTCAGAACACAATACAATCACACTTGGGACTGTTCAGAAAGCTAAACCACTACATGAATTTTAAACATCAAGCCAACTATAGTTCTTAAGATGACAACTGCCTCAATATATTAGTGTAAGCAATCACCTAAGGTGTAACACACTATGAAGAGATAATCAGCTATGTTTACCTTTGTAACTGTTATTGCTTGTATATTCAATAAAACAAAAAAGAAAGACTTATTTCACAAAAAATTTAAAAAAAAAATCATTATTTAATGTTTTAAAATGAAGTGTTTAAGCTAATGCAATTACTAGTCATTACGCTTGTCAAAGTTTATTTAAATTATCTGTTTCGGAGCACAATATAAGCACACTTATGACTTTCAGAAAGTAAAAACCATAGATAAACTAAAATTATATATAACAAGCAAACTATACTTGCCAACATGCCAAATGGCTCCATATATTATTGCCTCAGGAGCTTAAGATATTTTTTTGTGTAGGCACAGGGACACGAGACACACATTGCAACCTCATAGACTAAACTTCCAGTTCATTCAGCAAAATAATTTAGGCCATTCAATAAATTAATTGATGCACAGTTTATAAGACTCTTGCCAACACCGGAGTAAGAAATTTAAGAGAGCAAAATATATTACCTTTCCACCAACAAAAGCATATGTATCGGCCGCAATTATGCTGCTAAATGAAATTAATGTCGCAACAAGACCCACAGTCCACTGAGCTTGTCCACCTAGAAGCACAGGCCATACTGCTCCCACTTCTTCACAAGAATACCCAATTAACTAACGAAACAAGGATTAAAATTCATTAAAAAAAAGGCGATCAAGCAATGAAATAGGCACACAGAAAAGCTTATCAAATAAGTAGTTTTGGCAAACACTTGCTACTAGGTAACTATAAGTCTACTACTGAACAATTTTTTCAATATGATGTCTCTTCGCAGCTTAAAGAATATAGGAATCTAGAAAAAGTAACAAAGATGGGATATTGCAATAATATAAAGCTATATAGTAACTGAACCAAAGGGTCACAGCAATCAGAATCTAGTACAAATAAATCAGGTATGATACAGAACACGAAACAATTTAAGTAGTTTTTAACTAATTTATATAACTCTTTGGATATTAGTGTATTGTAATTCATATTTGTATTATTTATTTAGGAATATTCTAGGTTATAGATATGTAATATCTGTTTTGTAATAGGAATTTAGATATATGGCAATAGGAACGATGATTTTTAGGACTAGTTTTTTATTATCTAGTTCGGATTTTACTCCTATACAAGGAGATGTAATCATATAATAAAATCAAAGGTAAATGCTATAAACCAACTACTAAGCATTATATTATAATGCAAAGGAATAAGGATTATTTGCGGTGACAGATTTTACTCCCTGCATTCAACCCTTTTCTTAAACCTCGCTCAGCATCATGTGGTATCATGTCAGGAAAGGACACAGATAGTAGTATTAGTAGCTAGTAAGGGCTGGAAAGTCTTTTCACATGTAGTAGTTACTAAACTACTATAAATAGCTGGAACATTTGGAATCTTTCATTACGTTGCATATTATTCGGATAATGGAAATCTTTTCCAAAGCTCTCTCCCTCTCGCCCTCTTAAGCTACTGTTCTTCTTTGTTTCTTAGCATAATCTCTCTGAAGTCTGAATCGCTCCATTTCTTTGTGAATCTATCTGCATTTCTTACTTTTAAATTGTTGTCTACTGCAACTACTATAAGAAAAGTAGAAAACACAAAACCATTCACTTTTCTACAATCAGAAACCCTAGTTCCAGACAGATTTGGTGTCAGAGCACAAATTCGATCAATCACTGCTTCGATCATGTTGTTCACATCAAAACAAGTTGAGCGAGCTAACAGCAAAGAATTGAGTTAATTGAAGCTATAGTGAAGAAGTTATAGCTTACGCAGTCCAGGTGTTTGTTATCTAGTCTCAACTAGTTAAATTTGTTGTATGTTCAAGTTTTCTAGTTGATAACACTCGTTTTGTGTAGATTTAGTAGTTTCAGTTGAGATTAAGAAGGAATATCACAAAAATATTGGATTCCTAGTAATACTCTGTTCTGCAAATTTGAGGTGTTTGTGTGGTTGAATCAGCTTGTATTACTAATTGTTTGTGTTTTGACTGTTAAATCCGGAAGATTTGGAAGTAGCCGGAGTACAGTGTACTGTGTATTATTGATATTTGTTAAACTGGTTGTAAAAGAGCATAGTAAGATGAAAGATGGAGTAACCTATAATGAGCCGTTATGAGAGATACAGCAACAATTCCTAGCACATAGAGAGAAAGACATGAAACTCCAACAAACTGAAGAATTAGTGGAGTTAGCTGCTCAGCAGTTGCACCTAGCTAGTACAAAGAAGACACAATTTTAGGAAGAAGTATTTGTGCATCCTTTTGGAAGAACAGCTACAATGAAACAGGACAGTAAGGTGTTCAGGAATCAGATTGATACAAACTCTTTACAACACCTCAACCTTCAATTTCCTAAGTTTACTAAAGACAGCGGAGCTGGAGATTGTCTAGAGGACTGTGAACACTATTTTGATATTTTTGGAATTGATTATTCCAGGAAAGCTATGATTGCTGGCATGCATTTGGAAGGAGTAGCTAAAAGTTGGTATCAAGTCGATGTTGCTAGAAAAACTCACTTGGACTAGAATGATTTATCGGTTCAGTTCACAGCTAGAATTGGAATGTTAGAACAGGAAATGCTCGTTGATCAGTTCAAGCAATTAAAACAAACAGGTACACTAAAGCAAATATTTTGGGCAATTTGAGAAGCTAATGGAACAATTGAAGGCAAGGATACCTTCATTAACTGAAGAGTTCTTTGTGGAGAGTTTCTTACGTGCTTTGTACAAAGATGTTAGAGAGGTGGTTGATGTAGAACAGGGCAGGGAAAAGGGTTAAAGAAGGGATAAGTACCTATCTCCGCAGAGAATCTGTGGAGTCACAAATAAATCCTCGGATTTATCCAATACAAATCCATTCATATTCATCTCTATTCAATAATAAAGATTACAAGAGTTTAAATGGATAATCAATTACTTGGGAGCCAAGTAATTTCCTAAGAAAACTAATTCCTTTTAAATATCTACTACCATAGTAAATTGAAGGAAACAAATCCTTATATTATTCTAATAGAATAATCTAGAATCTTATTAATAAATATACCTAATATAACTAAACTACTAAATCAATTATAATCACTTTAAATCTGAATAATAATGTAAAATATATGCAAACTAATTTAATTATTCCTTGTTCCGCATCATTCTCCTCGCCTTTAAAAAAAATTCGGCCTCGAGTTTTATAATAAAGGAATCAACAATCCACAAACGGGACTCCATATGCGTTGGAAATGAACTTGTGGAATCCAATGAAATATTTCCATCACTCTTAACTTCATAAAACCATTCTGGGATAACAAAATCGATATGCTCAACCAATTCCACTTTATCTTGAATTTCTTTTTCACAAACGAACTTATCATGCTCCACTTTTGGCTCCGTTTCGTATCAATTTCAGCAGTCTTTTCGACTCTACAAGCAGATTCAACATGCTCCTGTTGTGACTCAGTTTCAACATCCTTTTCGACTTCAATATGCTCTGAATTAAACTCCAAAGTTGTGCTTTTCCTTAATGGCTTTGAAACAAATGAATCACATATTTGCTGCATTTTTTCCAATCTAGCACTCATATCCAATGACAACTTCAACATCTGCTCTAGTAATGATCTTTTATGCTCATTTTTTAGATGTGCAATCAAATCTGTTGAAATATTGTGCAAACTTCCTGAAGTTTCTAGAATCATTAAGAAGCTAATCATGCATTTCTAGGTTCATGTATTAGAAAGTTCATGTATTTACATTTATTATAAGTACTATGAATCTATCCATGCTTATCATCTAGGCTTACCATCTAGAATATTCTATTCCTACTATATAATGTACCCTGCACATGTAGCAAATTAAGATTTCAGAATTCAAGAAATATTTCAAGTAATTTCTCTGTTTTCTCTGGTGACAAACAGCAGTGTGTGTGTGTGTGTTTTTCTGTGCATATTTCTGCCTAGTTTAGGAATCTGATCTTGGGCCTGCAGTGGTGTTTCCAGCTGCAGTTTAGCTTTAGAGAGTGATCTAATTCTCTCAACTTGGTATCAGAGCCAGGTTGTATCAGCTATTTGTGCTGAAGGCTGCTTGCGACAAGGAAGGCAGAAAAGTTGTTTAAAGTCAAAAATCTGTTGCTGTTGTGTTTGTATTCCAGAAGATGGAAATCAATGGTGGATCATTGAATCAGTTTGGCATGAAGAAACTTACATACAGCAACTATCAATACTGGAGGATGTGTATGAAGGCATATCTCCAGGGACAAGATCTATGGGATATTATTGATGAAGGAGATACTGAGTTACCTCCGGCTGAAAATACTGAAGCCAGAAGAAAGAAGAAAGTGGAAAATAAAGTGCGGGAAAGCATTGTTTGCTTTGCGAGGCTCTGTCCACAAGGATTTAATTGATCACATCGACAAGGAGACACCAAAAGATGTGTGGGATACATTGGAGAAGCTCTTCACCAAGAAGAACACTGCTAGGCTTCAATTACTGGAAAACGAGCTAGCAAACAGCAGTCAAGGTAACATGTCAATAGCTCAATATTTTCAAAAAGTAAAGAACTTATGTGCTGAGATTTCAGAATTAGGTCCCGACGAGCCTATCAAAGAGGCACGGATGCGAAGATATCTTATTCGTGGCATAAAGAAGGAGTATACTCCGTTCTTGACTTCGATTCAAGGATGGGCAAATCAGCCCAGCATTGTTGAATTAGAGAATCTGCTAACTAATCAAGAAGCTCTGGCACTGCAAATGGCAAAAGCTTCAATTTCAGAAAACGATGAAGCATTGTTCTCTGGAAAACGAAGGCATAACAATTACAGAAGCTGGAATGGAAATAATGCAAAAGGAGTTGATTGGAAGGGCAAGAACTTCAGGAGTGGAGAGCAATGGAGGCTGAAAAGTCCAAACGAACGCAGAAGCTGGCCAGGGAAGAACTTCAATAAATATGAGACGAATTCAGACAATTCGCAATTCGAGGCCAGGAAGAAAATAATTTGCAACAGGTGTGGCAAACCTGGACACATAAAGAAGTTTTGTAGATCAAGAATTGTTGAAGGAACAGAACAAGGAGGACAATTCTGATGAGTGGGGAACTTGCCTTTCAACCGAGATAACAAATATGGGGAACTTTGTACAAGAATCTGCACTTACTTCCATTAATGGAGGCGCTATAGAAGAAGGTCTTGCAACGATTGATTATTCAAAAGATTGGATAATTGATTCTGGCTGCTCTCATCATTTAACAGGTGACGTTTCTTTGCTCTCATCCCAGAAGGAACACATGGGGAACAAAGCAATTGTAACAGCAGATAGCTCTGTTCATCCAGTGAAGAATGAAGGACATGTTAAGGTGAAGACCATGGATTCAAACGCTGGCCTGGTCACTCTAAATGACGTACACTCAAATTCTGGTAGATATGTCTTATTTGGTCCAAATGATGTCAAGATATTGGAAAATGTTCGAAGTATTGAGGCTGATACTGTATTAAAAGGAAAAAGAGTTAATTCTCTTTATGTTTTGACGGCAAATGAAGCTTTTGTGAAGAAAACAAGCCAGCAAGATAATGCGTCTTTATGGCATGCTCGTTTGGCTCATTTGGGTTATGAGAAGCTGAAAAATATTTCAGCAAATAAAATCGTTAAAGGGCTGCCTAATCTTGGAAATTTTCGTCATGATATTGTTTGTGACGGATGCCAATATGGGAAGGCACATCGTTTACCATTTGGAAATTCATCAATCAGAAGCAAGAAGCCTTTGGAGCTTATTCATTCTGATTTATTGACGAACAATGAAGTGAGTTATAGTGGTCTGCGCTATATGCTAGTCATAGTCGATGATTACTCCAGGTTTTCATGGGTATTCTTCATGAAAGAAAAATCTGAAACATTATCAATATTCATGCATTTCAAAAGGAAGATTGAGGGGGAGCTTCGAAGGAGAATAAAGTGTTTACGCACGGATAATGGAGGAGAATTTACATCAAAAGAGTTTGCTGATTTCTGCGAGAAGCATGGAATTAGAAGACAAACGTCATGTCCACGAACGTCGCAACAAAATGGAGTTGCTGAACGGAAATTAAGACATGTACAAGATGTGAGTAGAAGTTGGTTGCATGCAAAAAATCTTCCAAAGGAATTGTGGGCAGAAGCTATGCAGTGTGCATGTCATGTGATAAATCGAATTCCCTCAAGAGTTATCAACATGAAAACGCCGTACGAGCTCATGTACAAGGAGAAACCTTCTGTTTCTTACTTAAGAATTTTTGGTTCGGTATGTTATGTTCATGTTCCAGATCAGTTGCGAGCTAAAATGGATGCAAAGGCGAAAAAATGCGTGTTTGTTGGCTACGATCCTAAAAGAAAAGGCTGGCGATGTATGGACCCTGAAACACTCAGAGTTGTGACATCGAGAGATGTTGTTTTTGATGAAATCTCATCCTATTATGTACAACCTATATTAACACGCATGGCAGATTCATCAAAAGGAAATGAAGATGTACATGACAACACAAGTTCACCAAGTCCACCAAAATCGAACTTTGTACCACACGATCTTTCTGGAAGTGAAAGTGAGACATCCCATGAAACAAACGATGGAAGGCAAGGAGGTAGTCAACAGCCTCGAAGATCACAAAGAACACGTAAGACACCTGAAAAGTACAAAGGCTACACCATAGGGGCTGAATATGATAAAATTACCGAGTGCTTTTTTGCTGGCCCAATCGATGATGTTGAACCATCATCATATGAAGAAGCTAAAGGAAGTCCAGATTGGGCATCTGCAATGAAGGAAGAAGTTGCAGCACTTCTTAAAAATGAAACATGGGATTTAGTTCCCAAACCTAAAGGAGTTAAACCAGTTTCTTGTAAGTAGGTGTACAAAGTTAAGCGAAAATCTGATGGAACGGTGGACAGATATAAAGCAAGGCTCGTAGCACGCAGATTTTCACAAACATACGCCTTGGACTATGAAAAAACATTCAGTCCGGTGGCAAAGATGACATATGTCCGTGTTTTAATATCATTGGCAGCTTCTAAGGGATGGAAGCTTTGGCAACTAGATGTAAAGAATGCATTTCTTTACGGAGATATAGATAAAGAAATCTATATGGAGCAGCCTATGGGATTCTATTCCAAGAAGTTTCCAAATCATGTAAGTCGACTCAAAAAGGCTCTTTACGAGCTTAAACAAGCACCACGTGCTTGGTATGGGAAGATTTCTCAATACTTGACATTTTGTGGTTATGTTGCTACAAGTGCTGATGCAAGTTTGTTTGTAAAGAAGGATTCCAAGGTGCATATACTTGTGTTATTATATGTTGATGACATGATAATAACGGGCAGTGATGAGCACGAAATAAACAAACTTAGAGAAGAGCTCGCTACTCGCTTTGAAATGAAAAATCTTGGAGAACTTCAACATTTTCTAGGCCTGGAGGTATCGAATTGCAAGGAAGGGATCACTATTTCTCAAGGTCAGTATATTCGAAAAGTTCTTGAGAAATTTAAGATGACGAATTGTAAGCCAGCAGCTACTCCAATGGAACAAAATTTAAAGTTAAGATGTAACGAGGGAAAGAAACTTAGGAACTCTCGTACATATCGTACTTTAGTTGGAAGCTTGCTTTATTTGACAATTACAAGGCCTGATATTTCTTTTCCAGTTGGATTGATTAGTCAATTTATGCAACTACCAAGGAAACCACATCTTGATGCTGCAAATAGGATACTTCGGTATCTTAAAAATACAATGAACTATGGCCTGTTGTATAAAAGGGGTGCAGAAGTTTCTCTCAAAGGTTTCACGGATGCGGACTGGGCAGGCAATCCATCATTCAGACGGTCTACCTCAGGCTATACCTTTAGCCTTGGTTCAGCAGCTATATCATGGTGTAGCATGAAACAAGATGTTGTAGCATTATCAAGCACGGAAGCTGAATATAATGATGCGACACTTGCAGCCCAGGAGGGTGTATGGTTAACAAGATTAATTGAAGAAATTTATCAGTCCACTATGGAACCAGTTGAAGTTTATTGTGATAATATGAGTTCAATCCGACTGGCTTCAAATCCAGTATTTCAAGCGAGGACTAAACATATTGAAGTTCACTACCATTTCATTCGAGAAAAGGTTTTGGCAGAAGAGATTGATCTAATTAAAGTGGATACAAGTGAACAACTTGCTGATATATTTACGAAGGCCTTACCTAAGGCGAAATTCGAGTTTTTTAGAAAACAACTTGGCCTGGTCTCCGAAGTTCGCACAAAGGGGGAGTGTTGAAATATTGTGCAAACTTCCTGAAGTTTCTAGAATCATTGAGAAGCTAATCATGCATTTCTAGGTTCATGTATTAGAAAGTTCATGTATTTACATTTATTATAAGTACTATGAATCTATCCATGCTTATCATCTAGGCTTACCATCTAGAATATTCTATTCCTACTATATAATGTACCCTGCACATGTAGCAAATTAAGATTTCAGAATTCAAGAAATATTTCAAGTAATTTCTCTGTTTTCTCTGGTGACAAACAGCAGTGTGTGTGTGTGTTTTTCTGTGCATATTTCTGCCTAGTTTAGGAATCTGATCTTGGGCCTGCAGTGTGGTGTTTCCAGCTGCAGTTTAGAGAGTGATCTAATTCTCTCAACTAAATCATCATAATATTGCCACTTCTCATATAATCTTGCATAATCAGAGCTGTATGGATCCGATAATGAAAGTGAAATACAAAAGACTTGACGATGTGTCTCGGCACAAGATATCTCACAACCAATTTCTTTTTCATCATTGTTTAGCGCAAGAATATCAGAAAATATGGGAGATTTCATGAATTATCAGACTTGTATATATGTAATATAGATATCTATGACCAGAATCAGGTTTTTTAGGCGAATAAGTGGCTGTTGGGGTTGGCTGGGGACTGTTGGTGGCTGGATACGGCTGCTAGTGGCGGTATACGGCTGCTGGTGGCGGCTGTTGGACGCTGGAGGCTGGTTGGTGACTGGAAAATGTTGTTTGGGTGGAGGAACGGTGGTTCTGATACCACTTGATGTAGGAAATGGCAGGGAAAAGGGTTAAAGAAGGGATAAGTACCTACCTCCGCAGAGAATTGGTGGAGTCACAAATAAATCCTCGGATTTATCCATTAAAAATCAATTCACATTCATCTCTATTCAATAATGAAAAATTACAAGAGTTTAAATAGATAATCAATTACTTGGGAGCCAAGTAATTTCCTAAAAAAACTAAATCCTTTTAAATATCTATTACCATAGTAAATTATATGAAAGAAATCTTTCTATTATTCTAATAGATAATCTAGAATCTTCATAATAAATATACCTAATATAACAAAACTATTGAATCAATTATAATCACTTTAACTCTAAATAATAATGTAAAATAAATACAAACTAATTTAATTATTCCTTGTTTCGCATCAGTGGTTTTGCTTTAATGTCTCCTTCTTCAGTTGACACGCTTTTAAGAAAGCCAGGCAACCCACAGAATTTAAGCACAATCCTAGAGTACAAGAAGGAATTCAAAAAGACTACCAGTTATAAGATCCTACAGAAGGAAGATGAAATTCATAAACCAGAAGGTTCAAGCACAATTAATCTGAAAAATCTTTACAAAGCTCATTTCACAATGCAGTTACCAAGGAACAAGGTTTGGATAATTCCTTTCGTGATAGGAACTTGGCAAGCTGCTTCTCAGAGTAAACTTGGTGGTTGTGCTATACCAATAAAGGATGAGTTTTTAGACACGGAGAAGGTGACATTGTCATCTTCCAAATCTGAAACATCACCTCTTCGAAGCAATGAGAGTGCTCTTCAAAGTAATGAGAGTGCAAATTGGTAAATGGAAGTTTCAGTTCATGCCATTAAGAGAGATCACAATGGTAGAACCAATACCCTAACAAGAACAAGAGGCAAAAAGCCACTCTTAATTTTAGTAGATGAAGGGAGCACTCATGTTTTCTGGATGAAACTGCAGTTTCAAGGTTGAAATGTGGGTTGGTAGAGACTACTATGAAGTTTATGGTGGCTAATGGCAATCAACTTCTTAGTCAGTTTGAATGCAATAATTTTCACTGGAAGGTGGGTAATCAGGAGTTTAAAATTAAAACTGTCGTAAGTTCACTTTACCTATGGGAAGTTATGATCTGGTTTTAGGTGTTGACTGGTTGGGGTCATTGGGACCAGTCACCATTGACTTTACTTTCCCTTACTTCAATTTCAACATCAAGGTATACCAGTAACCTTGTCAGGCAACTCTCATGTAGCCAAACCGGCAATATCATGAGGACCTGAAAGAGACAAGAAAATGGGTTCACTTGTATATTATATGCGGTCAGTGATACTGAGGTAGTAGAGCAATCAGGAAACTGTTCTATCGGCAAGCTGAAACGCTTCTTTTACAGTATGATGATATCCAGCCTCCAGTAGCGTTGCCTCCTTACACGGATATGAGCATGGGATAGACCTCATAGAAGGATCACAACCATTCTTTATCTGACCTTATAGAAACTCTTATGACCAAAAAAATGAGATAGAGAAACTGATTTTGGAGATGTTGGACAGTGGGTTTATCAGGCTTAGTAGCTCCCCCTTTGCTTCTCCCATATTCTTTGTCAAGAAGGATGGAACTTAGAGATTCAATATTGACTACAAAATTAAATTTTTTAAGTATTAAGAACAAATTTCCATTACCCTTAATTGAAGAACTCCTGGATGAATTAAATGGAGCTAAGTTTTTTACTAAGTTGGACCTGAGGGCCAGTTATCACCAGTTCAGGATGAAGTCCAGAGACATAGAGAAGACTGTTTTTCAACTCATCCGGGGCAATATGAGTTTACTGTGATGCCTTCTGGCCTCACAAATGCCCCAGCAACATTTCAACTTTTGATGAATAAGGTATTTGCTCAGCACCCAAGGAAATCTGTACTGGTCTTGTATGATGATTTACTCATCTATTCAAAGAATGAAAAAGAGCACTTTCACGAAAGAAGTTTTCAAACTCATCAAGGCCAACAAATTTTTTGTTAAGTTGTCTAAGTGTGAGGTTATGAAAAAAGAGGTAGCTTATTTGGGACATGTTATTTATGGAGTTTAGTGGACAAGAGTAAGATTGAGGACATACTCTCTTGGCCAATGCCTACATACATTGAAGCTTTGAGAGGGTTTTGGGTCTAAGTGGGTTTTACAAAAAAAATTGTGTAGGCGTATGGAGTTTTTGTTAAACCTCTCACTAGTTTGTTGCAGAAAGATGATTTCAACTGCTCTGAGGAAGCTACTGAAAGCTTTTTAAGCTCTTGTTAGTACTCCAGTCCTGAAGTTACCTGATTATACAGCAGAATTTACTGTAGATGAATTGGTGTAGTCTTGACAAAAGCTGGTAGGCCTCTAGCTTATTTCAGTAAGTCTTAAAAGCCAAGCAATATCAGCTTATGAGTAGGAGTTGATGGCCTTGGTGACTGCACTAGTAGTTAGTAAGGGCAGGGAAGTCTTTTCACGGTTAGTAGTTACTGAACTAGTATAAATAACTCTAATTGAACTAGTATAAATCGGGAACATTTGTAATCTTTCATAATGTCGCATACTAATCGGATAATGGAAATCTTTTCCACAGCTCTTTCTCTCTCTACGTTTTCTAACTAGTGTTTCTTTAGTATGTTTTGATGTTATATACAGCAAGTTTATAGGCTTGTAACAGTACTATATATCTAGCTAGCTGCTTGTATGCTTTTTAACTCTGTTTTTTGCAGAATTTATTTAACTAGCTGAGTAATTCTTTGTCAGCAAGCTATTACAGTGCAAACAGGGAATAACAACAAGCTGACATGCACTCGTCCAGAAGCTGTTGTAAGTCGATTCTATCTTGGAGATTTTTTGAAGATTGCTTTAAGATATCAAATTTAGCTCGGAAATGTGTAAGGATTCTATTATATAATATATAGTTTATATAATAATAGAGCTCAAATCTGTAATACTTTGCTCAATGAATAAATCAGATCTAAGAAAATGAGAAGCACCAAGCAAGACAATTACGACTACAAGAACGATTAACTCAAATCAAACGATTTAATTCACGACTCAATTGATAATAACAAGAACATAGTACAAACTCGCATAGGCAATTCGAGAGGCCCAGCTTCTCTCCCAAGTTTACTGTTTAACTCACTCCACGCATAACCCTAATTCGATCCCCAATTTCCCCTTATATCCCCCTGCCCCCTTTTTCTCTTATTTCTTATTTTTTTATTAATTACTTGACTACTTGACCCAGCCTCTGAATTGACTGTTTTGCCCTTGGATATTTTGTTTGCCTTCTTATGTCTCACATACGACTTCAACACAATGGGCTGTTTAGTACACTGCATGACAAAATCATATCTGATAATTTGTTCCTAATTTATTCGGATCCTTATCCATTCAAACCAGATATTACTTAAATCAATTCCACATTTAAACATTCCAAAACAGCACAAATTCGTTCATATCTTTTTATAGCTGTTGGAAACTGATTTTATTATATAAATGCCATTGTATATATATCAAAACGATGTTTATAGTGATTTAAATTATTTCAAACGTTCCAATTTAAAACGTCTAACTAATCTAGTTGTTGCGGAGTTATTTTGTGCAATCAAATCTTTTTGTTACAACCATATCTACAACTATAGCCGTTGTGTGCTTTCATATATGCACGCTTACAATCTTTTTTTGAAGTTACCAAGAAAAAATACAACACACAAAGTTTAAGACTTGTACACGCACGTGTTTCTCATCTCTCCCGATCACTATACACATAAACTCTGAGCTTTATTGTTATATACGCTTACATTATATAAGAGAGTTTATAGCTTGAGTTGTGATACTCGAACATCTTATTTCTGATTGTATTGTTCAGGAAGTAATTGTGTTGTTGGATAAGTAAGCTTGGGAAAAATAAAATAATCTCCAAAATCTAGTTAACTGGTTTTACAGAAGCGCAAAATGCAAATCAGCTTTATACTATACAAGTGTGCATACTCTAAACTGCAAGAAATTGACATTTTGAAACAAAGTTATATCAACGGATTTGTAGGAAGAGTTGATCTCAAAATGTAGGCCTTTTAGAATACTTTGGGACTTGTGTTAGAAACACATCTAATTATTGAAAGTGCCTAATTAAGAGCTATTTGGCTTGAGAAGTAATGCATAAAAAACTTTTTTGTGACACTGCTCAGCAATCACTTACTGAAAAAATTCATGTTCTTACTTGTGTTTAAGGCTGGAGTTGCTAGACCACATCGAAGCTTTACCCAAAAACAAGGAAGATAGCCGCAATAAAATAGCCCAAACATTGCACTACTGAGCTGGGCAAAGCGAGGACCCCTCTGCAACAGCAATGTCATAGCTACAATAAAAGCTGCGGATGTCACAGAGACATCAATCTGGCCCATATACCTGACAATACATTTGGATACTTAGCAAAGGCTGAAACAAAAAATTAACAAAATTTAGTCATATGGTTAACAGAAAAACTTGCATTTGTCCAACACCATGGCATTAACTTAGAAGATTCAAGTTCCACTTATGCACTAAAGAGAGTTAAAAGATACCGTATAGATTCCTAAAAATTTCGGAGACATAATTCGCAAGGAAGAAATTATGACCAACAAAGTTGTCACCTATTAAATAAGCCATTTTCTGGCATATGAAAGATGATTAATGAAGAGAAGTAAAGCCGAGGGTGCAGCCTGGAATGTAAAGAAAATAGGGAGCAATATAGATTTTTTCCTTACACAATAGGAAAGAAAGTGTCTATAGGGTAGCATCAAAAATCGAGCTCTTATAACACATGACCATGTTCAGGACATCACTGACTAACACCAAAAAAATGGATTTTACCCTCCCATGCTAACAGCAACGGCCACTAGTTTTTGAATCTGAGTAGTTGTAATGCTATCAGCTACCATGAGCAAAAGATATCAAGTTGTGACTTGTGAGATAAGCAGACCCGCAATCTACTCTGATAATTATTTGTAATTAAAAAGAAACCCATGCTCGGAACACTTACCTCTTTCTCTTCTCGCTTATATTTATTCTTTAATTCAGTTAATTCTAGAAAATTTAACACTGAAACTCTGGAATGAGCACAAATGTATTCAAATTGTATAATCTATTTATGAATTATGATTTTCTAAATACAAATTTCACATCTAGAAACACATATGAGAAGAAAGATTAACAGCCAAATGATGCAATTATCTGTTACATAAAGGGTTAGTATGTCGGTACATAAATGTACATAAATGATTAAACACCTTCAATTTAGTCTGTACTGCTATAAATAAGAGATGTACTGATACTTTCTATAAGATATAAAAGTTGCAGTGGTAGATTCTTGGACACATAAAAATCTTACAGTGTCACTAAAGGCATGAGCGCACAGATAACAGAGCACACTCGTGATACAAACCGAGGCGGAGGTGTCATCCCAGCAGCAATTCCGCGACTCCTAACCAGCTCAAAGTACTCGCGTGCACCAGCAAAAACGGCAGCAGCAAGGGCAACTGTGAAAACCCATCCTCCAGCAAGTACCACACCTCCAACACAAACTCCAATGCCAAGTCCAAATACAACCCTTTTTTTCAACTGGCTTGCTTTATGTTGAGCTTCCGATGATAATCCCTCCTTCACCAATAAATTACAGCTTTTTAACTTCCATACGATAATATACTAATTCCAGTTATTACATTTCCATCATCTACTTACAGGTTAACGAAATAACATACAATTTCAATGCAATAAATCTAACTCATTTTCGAACTGGGTCAATAATTATACGACCTACTGCAGTCGACTTGACTTTCAATCAACCTACCATGCTGGAAAGATGATGGAGGACAACCCATAAAGAAGCCCAAAGAAACTAATTGGGTACTATATATTAGGCTTTGGATGCCCATTAGTTAGAGTATTCTACAATTCTATATGTACATGGATAATAATAATAATAATAATAATAATAATAATCTATTAAATTAGAAATTGTTATCCTTTAGAGTTCTATTTAAATTAGGAAATATTGCTTAGGATTGTGATGAGGAACAGAAGTGAAAAAGATTTATATATGTTATTAAATAGTTAATAAGTATTTAGTTTAGAAAGAATTAAAATTATTGGGTTATATGTTTTAAATGTGGGGTAAGTAGTTTATTATTGTAGGTTATTTTAAATATGGCCAAGTGTTAACGGGCCTTGGTCCATTAGATAATATTATTAGAGTTTTAATCCTATACAAGTCATGAAAACCGCCACATATAGTTAAGCTTTGATTATACACTTTTTCTTGGGAATAATATTTGATTGATTATTCTTGGGATTCGTATAGTTCATTGCTTATTATCTAGTTTAATATTCTGTCCTGCATCAATTGGCAACATAGGCGAACTCCTGAAGTTTTGTTACTATTCATTGATTGACGATTTTACTGTTCACGTTGCATTTACTGTTCGCCCGTGCCCTAATCAACCTCCATCCACCACAAAATACCACCGTTACATCACGGCTGAAACCTAGCCCACAGCCACCATTCAACTGCCCAAAACCCTAATTACCTAACCCAATTACCTTCTGACTCGACCCGCCATTCATAAACCCTAATAATCCACCAAAGCACAACACGGCTGCTAGTTTCAAAATCAGAACCCTAGCCACTACTATATATACATGCACATATGTACACATGCGCGCGTGTATAAATACATATCCACTGCATCCCCCATACACCACCATTGCCGTTGCGGGAAACAAATTGTTTGTGGTTTAAATCAGTTTGGAGAAATTATCGAGGGAAGAGGAGGCTATAATCAGAAAGAAGAAAATCAGATTTAATATTTGAAAACAGGAATTTCTGCACCACCGTTATCAATTCAGCCATCAGCCGGCTTGTGCCAGACTTTCAACCTGTTGCTGTTGTGTACAAGTGGTACACCCTAATCTATTTTGGTTCTATTCTTAGACCTGTTATGTCATAATCCGGCCCATCTTGTTGTAGCAGAAGCCCAACTATTGGTATCTGCATTTGTGAAACTGCACTTTAGTACCTGGTACTTTCTGAATTTAAGAAATCTGGTCTCTAGTTTCTGAATTCACAAACTGGTCCATTGTTTTTTCTCAAATCACAAACTGGTGCACTGAATTACAAAACTTTGACAATTTAGCCTCTGATCGCTGAATTTTTTCTCTTCTGAATTGGGTTAAATCTCAAAGTGGTCACAAAAGTGAAGGGCATATCTCAAAAAACTCATTTTAGTTATCGGGAACTCATTTGTACCACTATAATAGCGAGTAATTATAACACCGTTAACCAGAATCATTGACTTGACAGAAATTTTTTGACCTTAACGATATTTACAATTGGAGAGGGACGTGGCAAGACATGTAACATATGTGGAGTCCAACTAAGCCCACCTAATATATATATATATATGTATACAACTGATTAACGCATACATACGTACATCTCCCCAAATTTACAAAAGTATGAACCCTAAAATTAAAAACACAAACCCAAAATCAAATTAGGAATCTCCTGGTAATTCAATTACACAACCACAAGTTTAAGCTTTGAACACCCAGAAGAAGATGAGAGAGCTTTTTTTCTTGATCCTTCACCAGATAAGTTTATGATTCATTAATGAAGAGGAAGTATTTAGATAATCTGGGAAAAAAATTAAAGTTAGATTACTATTTTTCTTTCTTAAATTAAATTTTAAAAATATAATGCAAATTCTTATCTTGTAGCATTTTTTATATATTTTGAATAAATATTTATTCATTCACTATTTAAATTTCATCGATCCGTAAATTATATTACAAGTTAAAAAATTCAAATCAAATTAATATAAGCATTTTGTATTTGAAAGTACAATATAATTGAAAAAAGAATATCTGAGTTTAAAATTAAAAATCTTGGTTGATTTTGAATATAATTCCTTTTTTATAAATTTAAAGAAAGATTAGATTTAAAAAGCCAAAATTTCATTTCATATAAATTTTGAATCATAATTCTATTTGGCAAAATTTGATGACAAATTTATAAATTTAGAAAAAATATTAAGATTTTTTTTTGGTTTTAACATATAATATAATTATTTTACAAATTTAAAAAAAAAGTTTTGATTTTAAAATAAAGAAACTTAATCAGTGTTATTAAACGCGATATGCGCACTGAAGCACAAAGGCCTCCTGGAGCATAAGCGCAACGCGCAACGCGAGAAGCGCGCTTTTTGAAAAAAACACAAAAGTTGGTAAAAAATGCATAACAATAAATTTAACATGTTATATGCAAATTAGATTGTCCTAAAAAGTGTTAATGATAACCAGATTCAAACTCAAGGCAAAAATATGAAGTCATGGTAACAAAATAAAGATAGATAATCAACTACAAGCCCTAAAGATTAGCTCTGTTCTCAAATGTTGACAACTTAGACATAAATTAAAATTCATCATCTCAGGCTCTTCTTGAAGATTTTCAAAATCTTCATCTTGATTGTACTGGTTAGGATTCTTATTCCCCTCTTCAAATTCAATCTCATCTTCCTCATCTTCACTTTCATCAACTAAACGCCTTCTAGATGATGGTTCAAATGTATTTTTTCCTTTTTGTTGCCACGGGAGGTATTTGACCTATAGTAATGATATACATATATAATAATTAATAAGTACGTAACACTTAAATAATAAATATATAAACTAATTACTTAGATAGCAATTATCATATTTTTTTTATATTATCATCTTACCTAGAATTATAACGAGGTTCATCTGCAACATCCCTTTAAGTCAAGCCATCTTCTTTAGAAAATACGTAATCATCTTCTTCGTCGCTTTCTCCGTCAACCTTACCAACCAACCATTCGTTGCTGTCATCAATCTCGTTTAACAAGATGGGATCAATGACATCATGAAGTTCATATCTACGTCTTAAAGCTCTATTGTATTTAACGAACACCAAGTCGTTCAACTTTTGTTGTGCAAGTCGATTTCGTTTTTTGCTATGAAGCTACAAACAAAACCAAATAACATAATAAGAACTTATACTGATTTCAGATTCTGGCAGGTTGTCTAAATTGAGTTTAAAGGTTACTTACGTGCTCAAATACACTCCAATTTCTCTCGCATCCGGATGAGCTACAAGTCAAGCTAAGAATTCGAATGGCAAAGTTTTGCAACTCTGGAGTGTGTTTGCCATAAGAACTCCACCAGGCAACTAGACAATAAATAAAAGATATAAATAGTCGTACAATTAAAGGTGATTAGTTTATGTTTTAGAAGTTACTAGGAGTCTTGTAAGTTGAATTGAGTTTATGTTTTAGAAGTTACCAGGAGATTTATGTGATCTTTGTCGAATAGCCATTGGCAAGCCAAAAAAACCTTCTGCTCTTTTATATATCTCTAACTGATCTCCAATCTTGTCTTGCACATCAGCATCCACCATTCTCTCAAGGCACTTGTACAAACCTAGTGTTACTTCTTTATCTTTCTCAATGTTTGGATTGGTGTAGTAATAGTCCGGATTGAGATAATATGCAGCTGCGTGCAAGGGTTGATGGAGTTGAACGTCCCACCTCTTATCAATGATCTCGAAGAAGTGTTTGTATTTCTCTGTTTTATGTTCAAAAGCCCGTTCAATCATTTCCTTGGCCCTATCCATAGCTTCGTATATGTAACCCATAGGTGGTTTTTTTTCACCATCAACCAATGGTAGGACATGCACAAGAGGGCCTGCTACCTTAAGAGAACAAACAATAGTGTTCCAGAAACTTGCTTGGTTAACAAAACAAGCTATCTGACGTCCAACTGGATCCTTGTAATAATTACTTTGTAGCCATTTTTTTGATAGGAACATATTCCTGATATTAACCTTCCGATTGTTAATCCTGGACAATGTTAAAAAGGCAGTGGCGAATCGTGTCTTTGCTGGCCTTAATAACTCCCTCTGATTAGTAAATTCTCTTAGCATATTTACCATTCCCGGCTTTGTATATATAAATGCATTCAACTTCATAGCCTTTCTGATGCATTTGTTCAGCCTCTCGATAGCAAAAAGATCCTCCAACATGAGATCTATGCAGTGAGCAGCATATGGTGTCCAGAATAAGTGTTGATATCGGGTCATCAACATTCTTCCAGCAGCTTTATTGTTTGATGCACTGTCCGTAACAATTTGAACTACATTTTTTGGCCCTATCATCTCCACGTATTTACATATCACTTCAAATAGCATATCTCCTATTTTTGCAACAGCAGATGCATCAATTGATTCAAGGAAAAAGCTACCCTAGGAGTGTTGACTAAAAAATCTATAAGTGTCCTATGTTTTCTATCTTCCCAGCCATCACACATCAAAGAACAACCATAGGTAACCCACTCTGCTTCATGAGCTTTCATCAATTGTTTTGCATCTTGAACTTCTTCTTTTAACAGTGGAACTCTAACCTCATGATAGCTTGGTGGTTTCATTCCTGGTCCGTATTGGCCTTGAGCTTCCACATAAACATCAAAACTTGGATAGTTAACTACATTAAAAGGCAGCATCGTACATCCATTTAGCAAATGCTTTACAAGCTCTTCTCCTTAACTCTTTTTTTGCACCATCATTTTCATCTATTTTTGGTTGTCTTCCCTTTCTTTTTCACACTACAGCGCGCGCTTCAGCAACATTGCATCGCATAACTCAAGCGACGCGCAAAAACCTCACATCGCATCGCATCTCGCATATGCGAGCGCTTATGCGCGTTTTTAACAACACTGAACTTAATTGATTTGATTTTAAGAGATTGTAAAGTGTCTCCTACAGTCGAACTCAAACCTTCCACAAGTTCGTACACCTTTTCAGCTGTTAGTTTTGTTACGGTCAACACATTTTCTGTCAGGTCAACCAACTCCATTAACGGCATTGTCATTACTCTCGACTATAGATAGTGATGCAAATGAGTCCCCGATAACTAGAGTGGGTTTTTTGAGATATGTCCTTCACTTTAGTGACCACTTCGAGATTTAACCCCTTCTAAATTTTGGTATTTCAGCCCCTAAACTTCAGAAATTTTGCATTTGTGCCATGTACTAAGCCATGTCTAGGCACATAAATCCGATATTGAGATAGTAAAAGATTATATTTGTTGTCTTGAGGAGGAATCTAATGAAGTCTACGTTTTTCATCGTTGGATATGAGCTTACGTTAAAAGGAGTTAGATAATCAATATGCGGAACTTAAGAGGTTGGAAAAGAAGTACAAAATTGAGTTGAGTGAAGAAAGTTACAAACGTGCACAGGAGGAACTACATACGGCTCTTGAGATTCTCACATCTCAGGTTGAACGTCTTATGCATTTTGGAAAATGAGAAAAAAGTCAAAGGGGAAATGGAAGTTAAGCATATTGAAGAAGTTGGTACGGAAGATTCAATTGAGGAGGTTAAACAAGTTATAGAAGATGAGGAGGTTAAACAAGTTGAACCTATAGAGGTTGCTAGTGAGGAGCAAGTAGAAGAAACCAAGCCACAACCTGACTGCTTTCAAACTGTAAAGGATCATAAAGAAGTTGATGATATTAGTGAGGCTCGTTGGAATTGATCCGCTACGGAAAAACTTCAATCATTTCAATTTGTTTGAAAGGAGAAAAAAGATTACGACAGTATGAGAGAGAGGAGAATCTATTTTTTACTCTTACATTGCAATGGCAATTGATTGACCTGGCGGACTGGACTGACAGACTCATCAAGATTCGAATCTTTAGCTGACTTCCTACCTTCTTATGATAGCTATGATTATGAGAGCAATGGCAGTCGATCATATTGACTTCATCATTCTAGAGTACTTGCCTAAGCCTCCTTCACTTGTTAGTCAGTTTTCGAAGTTCTATGCATCTAACCCATTCCTCTTCGAGTGGAAACACTTTTTCTTCGTTCCGAGTCAGCCTTGCTTGGTTCTTGACTCCTACAAAACTCGTGGTCGAGTTTTCTCCAGCAAGGGGAGAATGATGAGGAAAAGAAGTGCAAAAGATTTATATATGTTATTAAATAGTTTATATGTATTTATTTTATAAAGAATTAATTATTGGGTTACATGTTTTAAATGTGGGGTAAGTAGTTTATTCTTGTAGGTAATTTTGAATAAGCACAAGTGTTAACGGGCCTTAATTCATTAGGTATTATTAGAATTTTTAATAATATATACTCCCTCCGTCCCAACCAAATGTTTACATTTGGTTTGGGCACGGAGACCAAGGAAAAATATAAAGAAAGAGGAGAGAAGTAGGAAAAATGAGTAAAGTGGTGGGACCATCACTATACAATGTATAAAATGAGTTAGTGGAGGAAAGTAGTGGATGTAGTGGATTTTTATATTATAAAACTTTACTATTTTAGGAAAGTTTATAAATGTAAAGAATTGGATGGGACATCCCAAAAAGGAAAGTGTAAACAAATGGATGGGACAGAGGGAGTAAGTGTCATGGTAGCCTAAATAGTGATAAGTAATATTACAATCAGTATATGTGTAGTAAGGGCAGTATAGTAAAATCATGTGTTTCCAATTAGTTACATTTCAGTTGAGTCTATAAATACTTGTTTTGAGTCGTGTATTTTTCATTATGTGTGATATGAAATGAAATATGTTTTCCCTCTCAACTTTCTCTCTCTATAACTACTTTCTCTCTCCTAGGGTTTCTAACTCAAATCTCTCTCAAAACTTTATCTCTCTCTCATTTCTTCACTAAATCTCTCTGTTTATCTTCTGAATCTCTTCTGTTTCTCTTTAATCTCTGTTATAATCTCTATATCTAGCTGTTATCTTACCTATTCTGCACTTATAAACCAGAAAATACCAAAAACATAATAAAAACTCACTAAAAAAGCATCAAACCATGACAAATTGGTATCAGAGCTCTAAAATTCGATCAGCTACTGCTTCTAACATGTTGAGCCTAGGATATCTGTAATCGCAGTTTCAAGTTCATAACTTTAGTTTTATCATCTCAGGTGCTCTGTTTTGATCTCTGCTCTCAAATCTGTTCTTAATCTGTGAATTTTAGTTGAAACTTGTGTTGATATAGCTTATTCAGCTGCGTTTATACCTAATTAGTGTTAGTAATAGTTTTTATTGAGAAAAACACAAACGCATTAGGTTAAAACTCTGTGTCTGTAGTTACAGTGGAGATTGTACTGTTTAGAGGTATAAATTGGAGATCTGATTGTATTATGAGGAAGAGAAGGTTGAATACAGTCAGAGTTGTGTAAGTTGAGTTCAGATCAGTAGAGATTGAGTATTGTGTGGAGAGGTTGAATTCTGGTGAGTTGTTGCAAGTGTGCACTCCAGGTGTTTGAGATTTGTGTTGAGCAACAGCTCTGTGATTTGGCATTACTATAAGTAGTGGTGAAGGCTGTATTGTGTGGAAGCAGTATCTGTGTGAGAGTCTTAGAAGTGATGACTATAATGGAAGGAGATGAAGCCTTTGATGAGGCTGCCTTGAAGATACAACAAGTAACTGATTATAAGGAGAATACTAGTAAGAAGTTACAGAAATTAGAAGCTACAATAGAGTTGGCTAAGAAGATGATGGTAGAAGTTCAGCAAATGAAAGCTCACAGGCTTGAAGAAGGTTTTGTAAATCCTTTTGGATGGCAGAAGGAAAGAAATGGAAAACATATTAAGTTGGGAAACAGAACAGTGGCAGGGGGTTTGCAGCATCTCAAACTAAGTTTCCCAAAGTTTGGAGAAGGAAAAGCTGTTGAAGACTGGATACATGACTGCAATCAGTATTTTGAGATTTATGAAGTGAGTGTGGTTAAGAAGGTGGCCATAGCTGATATGCACTTGGAAGGTGTGGCCAAGAGTTGGTACCAAGTTTATGCTATAGAGAATCCTAATTCCAATTGGATCCACTTCTCTAAGCAGATTGTAGCCAGGTTCAGTACCTTGGAACAAGAACTACTGTTTGAGCATTTCAAGCAGCTTAAGCAAGAGACTACTGTGGAGCAGTACTACAATCAATTTGAAAAATATATGGAACAGTTGAAGGAGAAGATACCAACTCTAACAGAGGAATACTTTATAGAGAGTTTTGTTAGTGGATTGCAGAAAGATGTGGAACAGGTTCTACAACTGCTATGTCATGTTAGTGTTGACCAGGCTTTTAAGAAAGCCAGGTGTGTTGAGCAATCTAAGAGAAATGATAAAAAGATTAATGCTGGTTCTAGAACAACTGCTGAAAAAGGCAAGTTGCAAATTTTGGAAGGTCAACAATTAACAGGAGAGCATCAACATGAATCTGTGGATTGTGGTGAAGAGCTGATTGAAGGTGAAATTCAGCAGAAAAAGGATTCTTGTACTCTTATGGAAGTCTCAGTTCATGCAATAGAGGGGGGCCAGGGGTAACCAAACCATTACTTTAACAGGTAAGATAAAAGGTAGGAGTTCTCTTTGTCATAAGTTGTCAAAGACAGGAAAATGGCCTTATGGTTTTGCTTAATATGGTAGAAAAACCTCCAGCAACTCTCTTGTCAACGCAAGAAGATGTTAAGATAGTAAAATCTAAGGAAGAAACTCAACTACAGGAGTTGTTGGCAAAGTATGATGATCTTTTTCAGCCCCAGTGGGATTACCTCCACAGAGGAAAATAGAGCATCTATTGATTTGAAGGAGGGGTCACAGCCTTTTTCTACGAGGTCATACAGAAATTCTTTTGATCAAAAGAATGAAATTGAGAAATTGGTGGCTGAAATGTTGGAATCTGGCGTGATAAGGCCCAACACTTCTCCTTTTGCTTCTCCCATTTTATTGGTGAAGAAAAAGATGGAACTCGGAGGTTATGTATTGATTACAGAAAATTAAACTCTATAACTATTAAGAATAAATTTCCAATACCTTTGATTGAGGAATTGTTGGATGAATTGCATGGGACTGAGTTTTTCTCAAAACTAGATTTAAGGGCTGGATATCATCAGGTCAGAATGAAGGAAAAGGATGTGGAAAAAAAAAGCTTTTAGGACTCATTTGGGGCATTATGAGTTTACTGTGATGCCATTTGGTCTCACTAATGCCCCAGCAACATTTCAAAATCTCATGAATGATGTTTTCAGACCTCATCTCAGGAAATTTACCTTGGTCTTCTTTGATGACATATTGGTCTATTCCAAGACTGCTGCAGATCACTTATTACATCTACAGCAGGTTTTTGAGTTTATGAGGCAGCATAAACTTTTTGCAAAAAAATCCAAATGTGAGTTCATGACAGCTAAGTTGCTTATTTGGGTCATGTAATCTCTAGGCAGGGAGTGGTTGGGGATCAGTCTAAGGTAGCTGACTGTTAGTGTATATTGAAAATATTTATTTGAAGTATATACATTTATTTCTGGCCAGTTTTATTGAGAATCATTTAAATGTTTACATGCTGTCTAATATTATATATTGTGGACAATCTAGTATCAAATGAGATACAGAATATTAGATTGTTAAATACAATTTATATAATATAAAAAGGTTCACACCACAGGTGGTGTTGGACAATCCACTGGTATGGCTGTAGTATTATTTAGATTAGTTTATATTGACTATTAAATAATACTAGTATACTTTGTGTATATTGAACAGGATCAAATTTAGAATTGTTCCCTTATACTGATTAAGAAGGTGAACTAAGATTCTATGTTATTATTAATGCTTAGGTTTCTAATCCGGATATAGTAATTGACACGTGTATATTATTTACATGCTTTGATTTATATATGAAATAATTCTTTTGTATTATATCATTATATTTTGGGTGATGGAATTATATACATGGTGGATATTATTTATCAAAGGAATCCATGTTCTGATAATATTCGGGTTTATGATATCCCCTTGAAAGCTCAAAAAGATTTAATTATGTGAAACCCTGCAGGTGAATTTATTTCAGCATAATTAAATAAGGTTGAGTGGATAATTAAGGATAAAAGATATTGATTAAATAAAATTATCAGTAATTTAATTTAATCAATAGACATGCGATATTTTAAACATTGAGAATTTTATAAGCAAATAATAAAGGAGCCGATTTAATTAATTAAATAAATTACTGGAATTAGATGGGTGGTGCAATATTAATTATTTAGTGGAATTAATTAATATTAATGATAATGGGCTTGGCCCAAGTTATCATTAGAAGGCCCGATTAATTTACTCATTGATCCCTATTATAGCCTATAAATACTCATTATGTCTCCAAGAATAAGGGTTTTGAATTCTAGAGCTTGGAGACTAAACCTTGGAGGATCGAAAACCACACTTCGTTCAAGGGAGTAAGGGAATACAATAGAAGATCGTAGATTTGAATCGCTTGCGCCGTAGCGATTAAGGTACATCTTCTAAACCCCCTTTGTGATCATTAAACTAGTTAAATACAAATCACTATGATCCAAAGGGACCAACAACTGGCATGTTAGCATGGCCTATACCTCAAAACCTCAAGGCTTTTAAGAGGCTTCCTAGGGTTGAGTGGTTACTATAGGAAATTTGTTAAAGGATATGGGGTCATAGCTAAGCCTTTAACAAATCTGCTGCAAAAGGATAATTTCCACTGGAATGAGGAAGCCACCAATGCTTTCTTGGATCTTATGAATGCTATGACTAGTACTCCTGTTTTGAGGTTACAAGATTTTAACAAGGAGTTCACAGTAGAGTCAGATGCTTGCAACACAGGCATTGGTGCTGTTTTGACTCACGAGGGGCAACCATTAGCCTATTTCAGTAAAGCATTGGGCGTGAGAGGGCAAGCTATGTCTACATATGAGAAGGAGTTAATGGCAGTGGTAGCAGCTGTTTAGAAATGGTCATCCTATCTCATGGATAATCATTTCTACATAAATCACTGGGCTTTGAAATTTTTGGCTGACCAAAAGATTAGCAATTTGTTGCAGCAAAAGTGGATTAGTAAACTTATGGGCTACAACTACACTATTCTCTACAGAAAGGGTAAAGAGAACACTGTTGTTGATGCTTTGTCCAGGATGTATGAAGATTCAGCTGATCAGGAGTTGTGTGATGAAAGAAAAGCCCATGAGGACATGGCTTAGTTTTAAGGGAGGAGGGTTGTCGTGGTAGCCTAAATAGTGATAAGTAATAGTAAAATCAGTATGTGTGCAGTAAGGGCAGTATAGTAAAATTATGTGTTTCCAGTTAGTTACATTATAGTTGAGTTTATAAATAATTGTTTGAGTCCTGTATTTTTCATTATGTGTGACATGAAATGAAATTTGTTTTCCCTCTCTACTTTCTCTCTCTATAACTACTTTCTCTCTCCTAGGGTTTCTAACTCAAATCTCTCTCAAAACTCTGTCTCTCTCTCATTTCTTCACTAAATCTCTCTGTTTCTCTTCTGAACCTCTTCTGTTTCTCTCTAATCTCTGTTCTAATCTCTATATCTAGCTGTTATCTTACCTATTCTGCACTTATAAACCAGAAAATACCAAAAACATAAGAAAAACTCACTAAAAAAACATCAAACCATGACAATAAGTCATGTAAACCCCCACATATTAGTTAAGCGTTGATTATACACTTTTCCTTGGGAATAATATATGACTGAGGATTCGTAATTCATTGCTTATTATCTAGTTTAATGTTCTGTGCTGCATCAAATTGTTATAAATGAGAATTAATTATTGTAATCAAATCAGATTATAATTATCATTGAAACAGTTTTGTGTTATTATTCACATTTTTTTCCTGGGAAGTTATCCCAAAACTCTTGTCTTACACCCTTACCCCCATCAAAAGAAGTTCCAATTCCCTAAATTGTACGAAATGGTACATTCGGTCACATTATCTATCAAAACAAGTTGAACCTTAGACCTTGATATATTGCATAGCCACGGCTGCTAATTTCTTCTTGTGCGTAATCCAACGTGGACATTTCAATAAATTTTAGCTTTTTAAGGCAAAAATAGAGTTCTAATTCTTCAAGGACAATCGCAAATGCTCATTCTGGCAATTAAACTGGAATCTCTTTCTGATGCGGAACAAGGAATTGATAAATTAATATTTATATATTTTCCTTTATTATATAGGATAAAGTTAGTTACAATTGATTAGTTATCTTAGTTATATTAAGTATGTATATTATTAGATAATTCTAGATTATAGCATAAAAATAATATAAAGGATTTGTATCCTTTATTCAAATACGGTAATGAAATATTTTCAAAATTTGTTTTCTTTATCATTAGTTAATTACTTGGCATCCAAGTAATGATTTATCTATATATACACTTGTACTCTTTCATAATTGAAATAGAGATGATTACTATGAATTAAATCTGCGGATTTGTGTGTTTCTTGCTGATTCTCAGCCGATTTGTGGGTTCCTTCACCTAAACCTTTTATCAAACACCATCCTTACATTTAACAAAAAAAGAACTCCCATCAACCAACCAGACATATTCAGCCACCGCCAGAAGCAAGAAACGACCACCAGCAGCCGTTAACAGCCACCAGCAGCAGCGAAAAGCCACCAATGACCACCAACAGCCGCTTACACCCACCACCAGCAAATTCACTAGTCCCTGCAATTTTAAAAACTGCAAAACAATCCTTAAATTTGCAAAACAAGACCCTTCCCTTCCAAAAAGTTTTAAACTGCCCGAAACTTCTGGATTTTCTTGTGGAAAACAATATCATCACAACAAAATACCTGAAGCAATTGATTTGGAAATAACTTGTGCTAAGATACATCGTCAAGTTATATTAAATAGACTTTCATTCCTTCATCCATCTATCTATGATTATAGACTATCATACAAAAAAAGGCAACACTATGATGATTTAATTGCACATCTCGTGTCTCAGCGTGAAGAATCATTATTAGAGAAAACATTGAAGTTATCAAAGGACATGAGTGCTAGCTTGGAAAGAATGCAGCAAATCTACGATTCAATTGTTTCAAATCCATTACAAAAAAGCACAAATTTGGAGTTTAAATCAGAACCTATTGAAGTCGTAAAAGAATGTTGAAACTGAACCACATATGCAAAATGATGGGTTTGTTTGTGGAGAAGAACTTCAAGCTAAAGTGGATTTGGCTGAGCATATTGATTTTGTAATTCCAAAATGGTTTTACGAAGTCAGACGTGATGATAAATCTCAATGGCTTCTACAAATTCATGTCCAACTCATATGGAGCCCATTCAAGGATTATGGATTATTATTCGATATAAAACTCACGGTCGAGTTTTTTTCAAAGGAGAGGAGAATGATGCGGAACAAGGAATTGATAAATTAATATCTATATATTATACTTGATTATTTAGGATAAAGTTAGTTATAATTGATTAGTTATCATAGTTATATTAAGTAAGTACATTATTAGATAATTCTAGATTATAGTACTAAAATAATATAAGGATCTGTTTCCTTTATTCAAATACGGTAATGAGATATTTTTAGGATTTGGTTTTCTTTATCATTAGTTAATTACTTGGCATCCAAGTAATGATTTATCTATATGCACTTGTATTTTTTCATTATTGGAATAGAGATGATTATTATAAATTTAATCTGCGGAATTGTGTTTCTTGCTGATTCTCTGCAGAGATAGGTATTTATCTCTTGTTTTTACCCTTTTCCCACCCTTTTCCTACATCACTTTCTATATACTTTATTCCTATCGCTATATTATCCGGTAACCAACTTGAGAGTCTGCGAGTTAATTTTTCTTCTAAGAACCAAGTTCAAAGGCATCTAGAAGGAAGTCCTAAAGGAATTGTATTTTAGGGTATCAAAATGATAAGTGGAAGGCAAAAAAGCTGGAGGCCAAGAACAAGACTGCTAACTTATCCAAAAGGAAAATAAAATTAAAGTTTTACGACCATACTCGGGCCTTTCATTTTATCTACAAAATTGCTTATCTAATTTTTGGCCCTAAATTACAGTCAACATACAAACCCCTCGTTAATTATATTAAGTATTTTCTACCAATCTGTCAGGATTAGGTTTTAATACAATATGATGCTGTCATAATAGTGTTGTGTGGTGTGTGCTGTGTGGGGTGTGCTGTGTGGTGTGTGTGCTGTCATAGTAGTGTGTCTTAGTTGGAAAGTTTGTGTGAGTTAGTATAGTATTATGAGCTGTTATATTCTGTACTTTGTATGCCTTTAAATACCTTTGTGCTGTGTATTTTTCTAGCATGATTGAATTAATATGAAAACTGGAACTTTGTTCCAACTCCCTCTTCCTTCTCACTAGGGTTTCTCTCTCTAGAAAACCTACCTTTCTCTATTTCTATACTCTGATTCTGTGCTTCTCATCTCCTTGCTATCTCCCTATTTCTGCCAATTCTCTGCATTTCTGTGTTCTATTCTCTGTTCTCCGCTCATATCTTATCTGATTCATCTCTATCCTAGCTATTTCTAGCTGTACTATCTCTTATAAACACATAAAACACCAAAAACAGTTACAAAACATTGCCAGGACTGACCAGTTCCTGACAAATTGGTATCAGAGATGTTCTAAACGATCAACCACTGCTTCGATAGAGTTGTGCTGGTGAAAACGAGCTGTGCAGTTGTGGAATCATAGTAATCGCATTTGTGAATCAGAATTTATGCCTAAAACAGTTAAGGTACCCTGTTTCTTAACTGTTCTTCACAGATCTGTGATTGTGGATGTGATTATGTGGATTTGAAGTGAGAAATTGTTGTTATTAGTTCGTTCTCACTAGTTGATAGTTGTTTACTGCATTCCTTATCAGAAAATCACAAAAACAGTAGTGCAGTTGCAATTTTCTGGTTGAATCAGTGAGTTGAGTTGTGACTCAGTGAGTAAAGTGTGATTACTCTGGAGAAGTGATATTGCAGAGTTGAGAAGTTATATTGTTGTTTTTGTTGATTGTGGAAATTGAGTTGATCTGTGGTTTGGTGAGGAGATTGTGTTGGAATTCTGGAGATTTGGAGTAGCTATTACTTAGTTGATTGAGAAAGTCTGAAGGTAGAAGTGACTTGTGAAAACAAGGTGTTTGATATATTGTCTATGAGAATGAGTCCTTACATGAGAGAAGATTTATACTATAAATCAGTGGAAGATGAAACAGTTTTCAATGAGACAGTACTTGAGGTGCAGCAACAAGTTTTATTGTGGAAGGAGAGAACCAGTCATAAGTTTCAAAAACTGGAGGAATTGATTGAGCTGGTTGCACAAAAGTTGAGTGTACTAATGAATACCGAAGCTAAACAGCACGAGAAAGGTTTTGCTGATACTTTTGGTTGGAAGGATAAGGTCAGGCTAGATAGTATTAAGCAACAACCAGGTGTTATACCAGATTCAGTGTGTCATCTTGAGTTAAGACTCCCTGAGTTTGAAGGAGCAGAAATCTCTGAATGTTTACAGGATTGTGAGCACCAGTTGGCTAGTGTTGACAGTGGGATTACGACACAGGAATGGCCAAATCCTAGAAAGGAGGAAAATACGCAAGCTGCTTGGAAAGAATATATAGGGGAACCTATCTATGATGAAGAACCAAGGGAGGGCCAAGAGTGTTGGCCAGAGCAGGAGCTTATCTTGGCAGCACTAAGAGGAGATAACTCAGATTCTTCTAAACTCTTACAATCTGAACTTTGCATAAGTGAAGGATTAGAGGCAGATCTGAAAAACAAACTAAACAAGGTACTTAACGATGGTGACAAGCCAAAGCTTGTTAATTACAACGGTGAAGAAAGAAAAGGTGCTGATGAAGAAAAATCTTCAATTATCCTTACAACTGTTGAGGAGGCTAACCAGGAAGCTAACACTTGTGTGGATCCTATTGAGGTGGCCAAGTTTGGGGAGTACAAAGGTGAAGAGACAGAGGGTGTTTTTAAAGAAGAGTCTTCAGTTGTCCCTATCAACATGAGAGAAGTGACTGGGAATGTCCCTTGCAAAGAAATTCCAACACCTGCAAATTCTTTTGGGTTGGAAAAGAAGTCTAGTATTGCTAAAAAGAGCATGACTGTCTTTGATCCAGGTGGTCTTGTGCAAAAAGATCATTCAAAAGATGTGAATCATAACTTCAAATACATGACCAAGAGTGAGATGCAACTAGAAGAAGCTGTCATGAAAGCCTCTATTGGTAGCAAACTTAGGCATTGGCAGGATTTTGATTTTCGGGCAATGGAGCAGCAGCTATTAAAGGAAACATCTCAGCTGCAAAGGAAGGGTTTTATTACTGAGTTTGGAAATTCAGCTAGAATACGAAGCCAAACTATTGAGGAAGTTGGTGATGGTGTTAGTGAGACTGGTCCACAGTATGTTGATCATGTGAGAGTTGGGCTGATTGCAATACCCAACATATGTATTGTTTTGAAACAAGATAGACGAGGGAGCCTTATGGAGGCCACGAGACTGGAAATTTATGAGGCCTTAGGGAAAAAGGATTTTATAACAATCTTTGATCCAGGAGGGGATTTAAACTGTTTCTATCATGTTCAGTTTGGTTGTTCTATGGAATTTCTGAATGTTCAATACCCGTTGCAAAATGTTCATGATGTAGAAGAGCTACACACTAAAAGAAAGGAGAACATTGTGATGTTTTCTTCCATCACCAATGCTCCTGGGCAGCATTTCCAGAAGCTTGTGTTAGCCTTTTGTGGTGATATATTACTACAATTCAAAGCTGGAGAAGTCTATGTGACACAACTGAAGGATAGTTTTGAAGTGCATGATCCACCATGAGGACATGGTTCATTTTCAAGGAGGAAGGAATGTCAGGATTAGGTTTTAATACAATATGATGCTGTCATAATAGTGTTGTGTGGTGTGTGCTGTGTGGTGTGTGTGCTGTCATAGTAGTGTGTCTTAGTTGGAAAGTTTGTGTGAGTTAGTATAGTATTATGAGCTATTATATTCTGTACTTTGTATGCCTTTAAATACCTTTGTGCTGTGTATTTTTCTAGCATGATTGAATTAATATGAAAACTGGAACTTTGTTCCAACTCCCTCTTCCTTCTCACTAGGGTTTCTCTCTCTAGAAAACCTACCTTTCTCTATTTCTATACTCTGATTCTGTGCTTCTCATCTCCTTGCTATCTCCCTATTTCTGCCAATTCTCTGCATTTATGTGTTCTATTCTCTGTTCTCCGCTTATATCTTATCTGATTCATCTCTATCCTAGCTATTTCTAGCTGTACTATCTCTTATAAACACATAAAACACCAAAAACAGTTACAAAACATTGTCAGGACTGACCACACAATCACTATCACCTATATTTGGTTTTCATTTGCACACAAGCCTACACACACACACACACATATATATAAACTCAAAACTTTGCCATTATAAGATGCAAACAGTGCATTACATCCGGACTGGTGATTATAAGTTTATCGAGCTGTACGGTACACTGAGTCTATTATCGGACCGAGAAAGTACACATTTATCGAGGTTATCAATTTATTGAGCTTAAACATACATGGAATCTATCAAGGTTCTTAATCTGTCAAATATCAATTCATCGAGATTCTACATAAAGCACAAAAGGCATAAATAATCGAGAAATCATGACTACCTCATTCTTTGTACTATCAACTATACTTTCTGAATCAGCTATCAAGGTTATCAATCCATCAGAATTTTATAAAAAAGCACAAAAGGCGAAAATAATGGAGAATCATCGCTACCTCATTAGTTATACTATCACCGATACTTTCCTATCAGTTAAACACATAATTAATGGAGACTCTACAAAATCACAATAAGCGAAAATA
Source organism: Saposhnikovia divaricata (assembly GCA_036435485.1). Lineage (NCBI taxonomy): Eukaryota > Viridiplantae > Streptophyta > Magnoliopsida > Apiales > Apiaceae > Saposhnikovia > Saposhnikovia divaricata. Next base: position 172,183,506 of record CM071600.1, read on the forward strand.
ATTGATAAATCTTGAGTACCTGATTATTTGCAGTATCACCTACACTTTCCGAATGAGCTAAACACATAATTGTCCGTGTATTGTTGGAATACGTAGTCCTAAGAATCCGAAAGCTCCGTGTGGAGTTTTCGAAAAAGAGCGAATGGGGAGAGGAGAGGCGGTTGAGAATTAGGGTTTTGGGGGAGGAGAGAGTGGGGGAGAGAGTGGAGAGAGAGAAGGGGATTAGATTGCATCGGTCCAAGTCTATGTATGTTGATGAACACGCCATTGAGATTGAGATTGTGTGATTGTGTGTGTTTATATAGGTGAAATCGTCATTGAAGGAGAAAGCAGAGAGAGTGCCGAGAGAGAGGATAGCTGTGAGTTGTGAGCAACAAATGGCAGGCAGGATAGTCCACACTCCACAGTTTGTTTGGGGGGTGGGTCGGGTGGGGGAGCCCTTGGGTGCGAGAGAGTCCAGACGGCTGTAAATTGTTACAAGATTTATTTGAATTTTCAAGGCAAAATTATAATTTCACAGTATACTAGTCGATAAAGTCGCGTTTCGCGACGATATTATAACTTTTATTAATTTTTTTGAAGATTTTTTAGTATATACTTATTTCATATTATGTCAATATTAAATTTTAACTGTAATGAACTGCTCTCTCGTGAAACATGATCCTTTCCGTTGAGCTACTTTCCCGTTAAAATTGAAATCCCAATTCTAAAATATCAAACCCTAAAAAGAAAATAAAATGGATAAAATATCAAACCCTAAAAAGAAAATAAAATGGATAACATCAATATCAAGTTCTAATAGTTTATACAATCTTTTCAGATGAGCAGTCTTTTCGTTAAACACATTTCGAGTCACTCTCATTTTCAAACTTCATTACATATTATTGGTGTAAAACCTATCTCATAAAATAACTTTTTTCCTTCAATAATTAAAACCTAAAATGAGGGTAAATTTCAATTTTTACATTCTTTAAACTTTCTAATATTTATGGATTTTTGAAAAAAATAAAGATACATCTTTATTTTTCTGTATATTACAGGTATTCCTGTGTTTATTTACAGTTTTCGCATGGAAATGTCTTTTGAACTTCTACATTGAACTTCTACTTGGACTCTTTTTTCTGCTCCAACAACTCAATTACCCATTTTTTTCTAAAGATTTTACTTCTAATTAAAACACTTTACCATTTAATTTAAAACTAATATTACTATAATTAATATATATCCAAAATATCGCACCATATCTTTCCGTAATTATTTTTAGTAGTAATTTTTGTAATTAAAACATGTTAATTTTTAATTTAAAATTAATCTTGCCATCACTAATATACACCCCAAAATATCTCACCATATATTCAAATCATTATTTTTTAGTAATAAATAAGAATCGTTAGATCTAATAATAAGATATATTATATGATTAAATTAATTTACTAAAAATTCAAAGTTCGAACCCGTCAACGACATTTTTAATTTAGAATTTTACAAAATCTATACTATTATATAAAAGCCGAAACATTAAAAGTTTGGTTGGTCGGTTGGTCGGTCGGTCGGTCGGTCGATCGGTACGGTACATGTTGATTTTATTTATTTATCCTTACTCAGTTAAATATCTACTAACTAATCAATTTCCTTTTTCAGGTGAAACATATTATCTTTTTTTCTTCAAGAACTAAATAATTTCCCTTTTCAAGTAAAATACAATATCTTTTACATTTTATCTAACTAAAATTTCTCCTTTATGAATCAATTTCCTTTTTCTGGTTAAACATATTACCTTTTCTATTTTTCAATAATTAAATAATTTCCTTTTTCAGGTAAATTAGAATATCTTTTACATTTTATCTAACTAAAATTTCTCCCTTTTAAAAAAATTATGAGCAATTTTGTTAAAAAATACCATAATTATATTATAATTACTATTAACTAATTAATTACCTTTTTCAGTCAAAACACGTTACCTTTTCTCTGTTCTCTAACTAAAATCTTTCTTTTTCCAATTATATCATGGACGGTTACCTTTTTCAGCCAAAACACGTTACCTTTTTTCTTTTCTCTTACTAAAACCTCCTTTCTTTCCAATTATATCACGGGCGTTTCTATTTAATAAAAATAAAATAATAATATTATAATACTAATAATTAACCGATTACCTTTTCAACTAAAATATATCATCTTTTCTGTGACGCCCCGAGATCCGGGGTCAAGGATCCGGGCCGTCAAGGTCCAATTTCCGATCAATATCAATATCTCTGTAGTCTTTTTTTTTAAGTAAGCAGTTGACCCCACACTAATTCACACACACACACACCAGTCATATGCTCATAGAACAACATCCACAATATTTAAAAGTTTAAAGTTAACAGTTATTACAAGCCCAGAATTTACTAAGTACATTGTTGAACAAAGCTTCTATAGGAAGCACTTCAACAACTAAAATTTATTACAAACTTACACACTTAATTTACATAAATCTACTAAGCCCCTTCGCTTGTCACTACCTCGGGGATGGTCGCCAGCACTCGCTCAAAAGGTCGCCTTTCCCTTACCCTCTTGCGGGGTGTGGTACGTAGTATCGGCATGGGACCTAGCTGCTATATACATAAGTAGCAAGAGTGAGCTATAATAGCTCAGCAAGATAATATTGTAACCTAGAATTTAGAATGTGAACAGGTATACATATATGTATATGCATATATAATAGCAGAAAAACAATTAAAATCCTTAAGGAAGAATAAAGCTCTTATTTAATAATACATCATCCACTTACTGTTATAAGACAGAAATATAAATTAATATAATATCAGTTTTTCTTCATCTGTAACCATAATTCCATCATCTCATGTCGTTATTCTGTTTTCAGTATAGAAATCTGAAATAATATAATATCAGTTTTTCTTCATCTGTAACCATAATTCCATCATCTCATATCGTTATTCTGTTTTCAGTATAGAAATCTGAAATAATATAATATCAGTTTTTCTTCATCTGTAACCATAATTCCATCATCTCGTATCATTATTCTGTTTTCAGTATAGAAATCTGAAAACCATTGTCTACACTTTCTTTTCAAAACATTGGGGATATCTGTTGTCGCCTGATACGTTAGGACGCTGATCAGTCGCCTAATCGTACCTGCTCTCTTTTTACTACCGGTAGAAGGAATGAAGATCATCCCTGAAGGAAGGCCACCTGCTAACATCCTCCCTTGGCATCTTCGTGCCGTAATAAAAATAATAAATGCTGGACTGTGTCGCACACAGCCCTAACACAGCCACTTACGCAAGTCTGTTGCAATCCCCCTTTTTATCACATCATTATTCCCTTTTCAAAATATCATTCCACATTTCCATTTTCTCGCTTTCATTTCCACATATCATTTTCTCATATCATTTCCATTCTTGCACATTACTTCTATAAAATATATATATATATATATATATATATATATATATATATATATATATATATATATATATATATATATATATATATATCATAATGCTTTGATTATGATCCAGACCTCTCTTTCATATTCAGAAATCAAATATACTTTTATATTCATAAAATATTCCATCTATTTTAAGGGTAGTAAATAATAATCAATTATTATTTATTAAACCACTGATATTTAAAAAAAAAGAATATCTTTAGCAAAATATTATAAATCATATAACCCTAGATAACAACTGATACCATTCTTTTATTTACTTCTAATCATAAGGCAGGTTCACTTCATGCATAATCATCTCTATACATATCCATCTCATACTCATATCCATATTCATATACATTTTCGTATTCTTAGTCATATTCATATACATCTTCGTATACCCTTCTTTTCAGAATCAATACTCAAGGAAGACAATTCCTTCACCAGATAGTAATAATAGCATCACATATATATTCCATGAAATCAAGTTTCTTTGTGAAGATAAGTAGTTTTACAAGTAAGGATAGAAGAAATCTTGCCTCGGTTTCGGTATCCTGACGGTATGGCTCGTCCCTCTTCCGGAGTTTCTATAAACACAAAAGGACCGTCGTTAGAACCACATCTCTTACTCACTACACTCTTGTATAACATTACCTTTTGAAACTTTAATATATGTTTAACGTATTCCTATTACCCCAAAGGTTCAAGAACTTAGCCATTTAAAACCTTAATCGAAGTTTCAGGGGTTTTCACCATTTCCCTTAACGACCACACTCGACTGCAGAATTTCTTATAATTTTTAAATTTTGAATTTTAATGTAAGGTCAACTGGAAATAGTTCTTTGACCACACTACTACCATATACCAAAATTTCGTGACTTTTAACAATGTTAAAGTATGGTAATTGTAACCTCAAGTTTGATACATTTACGGTTTCTCGGTTTTCGAACGTCTTTCACTAAAACTGACTTTTCTCCTAAACCGTTCATCAGATTTTAACGCACCTTATATCAAAACGATCTATGAACTAAGCTCTATCATTTCATGGTCAATTGGTAACCTAGGCAGTGAGGTACCGTATGAATACAGGGGTCACAAAACAGGGCAGTTTGTAGTTCTAACGAAAAACGGACATTATAACGGCTATATTTTCGTACTTTCCATAAATCCAACTCCTCCAAATCAATTATCAACCATAACAATCATCACCTACACCATGTGGTCTTCTTCACCAGCCATGGTTACAATTCCAAACACTTCCATATTTAACTCAAACCATTTACAAACACATATAACATCATAATCTTGATCTTTACATCACTTAATCACTAAACCAACAATATCCATCATAATATAAAAAGGGGCAAGAGTGTTTATACCTTCTTGAAGCTTTAAAGATCCTTAATAAACCTTGGTATATCCTTAAACAACCTTATCTTAGCTTGAATCAACTAAAAGATCCATAAAAACAAAGTTAGTTCTAAGATTCTACTATTCACTACTATTCATCAAGTACTTGAATGATTTTATTACCTATGAAGATGATGATGATTGGCTTTGAAACTTTGTATATGATCCTTCCTAACCTCCAAGAACACCCATGATTTATCCCTTGATTTAATATTGAAGAGAGCTAGGGTTTTGATTTTTGTTTTCTCTTTTTTTTTGTAAAATTCGAATGGAGCTTTTGGAAATGGGGGAGAGTTTCTTTTTGTTTGTTTTGATCCTATCTCATCTTGTCATCCAATCTTTAGAGTTCTAGAGTTTAGTAGAAAAATCCCATGGTTTAAAGACTAATTTGCCCTTAATTTTGAGTTAGTGGAATGTGAGGTCATTAGTGATGTCATTATAGGATGAGTTCATATTCTCATTTCCTTATTTTCTAAGTATTATGCTACTAACCTTGGATAATCATAATGTGGTATGCATCCTTGTTAAATTACTAATCTTGGTTGCTTGGTTTCCATACTTGTCTAATCGTGGTTCGTTTTGAGTATACCTCATTATCTCAGTGGTTTTCGAAATCATTTACAAATCCAATTTCCTTTGATATTCTCTTAACTTAATAATCCATTGGTTTAACTTAAATTCACTAATTCCTCAATATATAATTCCTTTAGTATTTCTATACTCCTTAATATCCAAGATATAGAAGTTCGTTCGAGCTCAAAATCCTCAAAATCAAAATTCAGGAATTTCTAAAATCCATCGTCATTTCGAGTCACTTATTTTCAATGTACAACACTAATATGGTTTCTGTTTACTCATTTTCCATCCCTAATATAGAGTACCTACACACCATTTCCCTGGATTCCTCAAGATCACTATTCATTTGGGCACTGTAGCCTTTCTAAAGTTAGGGTTATTACATTTTCTATTTTTTTAATTAAATTCCTTTTTTTCTAGAAATATAACGGGCAACATTAATTTCTCATTTTCTAAAAGCTATAAGCAATTTTATTTAGTAAAATAACATAATTAAATTATAATTACTATAAACTAATCAATTACCTTTTTCACATAAATCATGTCATCTTCACGTTACCTTTCTATTTTCTCTAACTAAAATCTCTTTTTTTTCAATTATATCACGGACGGTTTTATTTAATAAAATAAACTACTAACATTATAATATTATTAATTAACCGATTACCTTTTTTAGCTAAAACGTATCATCTTTTCAGTATTTTCTAACTAAAATCCCTCTTTTAATAAGTATCACGGATAATATTAATTTCTCCTTTTCTAAAAACAATACGAGCAATTGTATTTAGTAAAATAACGTAATTAAATTATAATTATTATAAACTAATCAATTACCTTTTTCACCTCGAACATATTACCTTTTTAATTTTCTCTAAATAAATCCTCTCTTTTTCTAATCATATCACGGGCATTCTATTTAATAAAATGAAGTAATAATTTTATAATTATTAATAATTAATCGATTTCCCTTTTCAACTAAAACCTATCATTTTTTTCAATTTTTTCAAAATAAAATCCCTCATTTTCTAGAAATATCACTGATAATATTTATATAATTATTATCAAATTAATTTAATTTGATGAATTTTTTTTATAATATTAAAAAAATCCGTGCATCGCACGGGTTTTAGGCTAGTACTATTACATAAAAGCCGAAACATTGAAAGTTTTGGTACCTGTTTTTCGGTACCTATTTTTTTGTTCTTCGTGAATTTACTTATTTATCCTTCATTATGAAGAAAAATAAATACACCTAAAATAAATAATAATATAATATAATTAATGGTAATTAGTCGAGATATTACCTTTTATAAACACCTAAAAACATCAATCGTATCATATATTTCCATCATTAATATTTCCTTTCGAATTAAAACAGGTTATAATTAATGGTAACTATAACACAATAAAATTAATGGTAATTAGTCGATTGCCTTTTCACATTAATATAATAAAAGTAATGGTAATTAGTCGATTGCCTTTTTCATATTACTTTTAGTTGAACATATTACCTTTTATAAACACCTAAAAACATCAATCGTATCATATCATTCGATCATTAATATTTTTCTCGAATTAAAACAAGTTACCTTTTTAATTTAAAACAAATCTTACAATCATTACTCCCTGCGTCCCGCTAATATTGGCCACAATTCCATATTTGTTTATCCCAAAACTATTGTCCACATTTCCTTAACAAAGCAAATTATGTGTCAAATTTGTTAAGTTTTCATAAATATGTTAATAATTATGGTTAAATATGGTAATTATAACTTAAACACTAAATACATGGTTTTTGGATGGTGACCAATATTAGCGGGACGGAGGGAGTAATATATACCCGAAAATATCACGCCATAATTTTCAAGATCAATCACACCTAAAATAAAATACACCTAATTACACTTCGTGAATTTACTTATTTATCCTTCATTATGAAAAAAATAAATACACCTAAAATAAATAATAACATAATATAAGTAATGGTAATTAGTCGAGATATTACCTTTTATAAACACCTAAAAAGATCAATCGTATCATATCTTTCAATCATTAATATTTCATTTACAATTAAAACAAATTACCTTTTTAATTTACAAATCATTAATATATACCCGAAGATATCACACCATATTTCTCAATTATTAATAAAATATATTAAAAATCGTATACGTTGTTTATAATAAGCAAACATTAGTATAATTCGTAAGCATGAGTATATTGAATTATATCAAATTAAAATTAAAAAAACTTATTAAAACTAATGATTATATAAAAACAAATTATAATATTAAATAAAATTTATAATATAATACAAGAAACTCGTGCATTGCACGAGTTATAAGCTAGTAGATATAAAGTTTCAAAAAATCGTAAAAGACGTCCACTGGCTGCGTATTCTACTTTAACAAAACATTTTATTATATGTATCCTCTATATTTTCAAACTCCTTTTCTACTTCCAATAACAATTTTAATTATATGTTTTTTCCATAAATTCAAACTCTTATTCTCTATAAATTGGAACTCCTATTTTACTTTAATTCAATAGAAATTTTAATTATATGTCTTACAAAGTTACAAACATCTATTCTACTTCCAATGAAACTTTTAAATATATATTTTCCCTATAAATTTCAAACTCTTTTTCTCTATAAATTCGAACACCTATTATATTGTTAGGAGAACTTTTTTTATATGTCTTATCTAAGATTCGAAGTATTCGTTTATAAATTCGAACACCTATTCTACTTTCAATAGAATTTTTAATTATATGTTTTTCTTAAAAATTCAAACACCTATTATACTTCTAATATGTTAAAAGGTGGTTTTTAAGTTATTGGTATTTAAAATCTTAAAATTCTAAAAAATTAGAAAAATTGATGAAGGACATATGAAAGAAATTAAAAATCAACATATAATTATCTTATATTATAACATCAATATTAAATTTTAATAGTTAACACGGTCTTCTCTAATGAACCGTTTTCTCGTATAACACGGTTCTTCCTATTGAGCCGCTATCTCGTTAAAATTGAAACCTCGACTTTTACATTTATAACTTGTACAATAATCTTTATCCATAAAAATCGAACTAAAATTTATAACATCAATATCAAATTCTAATAGTTAATAAGATCTTTCTTACTATCTTCCCGCTAAACATGTTTGTGCCGCTCTCATTTGGGACGGAAATTCAAACTTTATTACATATTATTGATGATACTTATCTCATACAATAACCTTTTTTCTTAAAATCAAAATCTAAAATGAAAGAAATTCCAATTTTAATTTCTCTAAATTTTAAATTTATGGAATCTTAAAAATTGAAAATAAATTTTAATTTCTCGATATATATATATATATATATATATTATAGATACTTCTGTATTTATTTATTGTTCCCGCATGAGAATGTCCTTCTATTATGTAATCACATTAATTGTTTTCTTTTTAAATACGAAGAGGTTTATTATTATGAGAATAGTATTGGATTTATGACAATATCTCCTAATGTAAGTATAACTAACTTATATAAAAAATTTAGAATAAAGGATTTTTGAGAAAACAAAATATGTAATATTAGAAAATCGTAAAAGATGTTATCACCGTTCTCATATTTTACTTCTAATAAAATATTTAATTATTTGTCTTCTCTATATATTCAAATATCTATTCTACTTTCAATAGAATTTTTAATTATATATATTGTTATGCCCGAATCTCGGCATAGATCCTAAACAGGCTCAAATGACTATACAAGGGGCCCACCTCTCTTAATGGGCTCAACCACCTCTCTTAATGGGTTCAATTATCTACTAATGGGCTTAAATATTGAAGAAGGATCAACAAGGCGTGAGGCCCGGTCAGGGATCGCCTAACCTTTATCTCATCATATTATTTGAAGACAATCTCTCGAAGACATGATCCCGCCCTAGGGGTCGCCTCACTATGACCTCCTGCTACTACTCTAGGCGTCTCACGCTAGGCCTCTAGGCGTCTCATGCTAGCCCGGCCTCGAGGTCGCATCTATAGGGCCACCTCGCTACAGGAGCACCTTGTCTATCCTCTCACGCTAGGCCTCTGCGCCTCTCACGCTAGGCCTATGCGCCTCTCATGTCGCTCAGCCTCGGGGTCTCATCTACCGGGGTCGCTACCCGGGGATCGCTTCGTTTTGCTCCCGTCAAGGGATTGCTTCGCACATAACCTCCAATGCGGGGTCACTACAGCGAGATCACTATCTCCTCTTCTCTGGAAGGCTCATGGCCTGACCCCTCGAGGTCGCATGAGTAGCTGGACACTAGGGTTCGCTTCGCATGGCCAGACCCCTCGAGGTCGCATGCAAGGCCCTTGTTACTTCTCTGCTAGCCAGCTCTATCCGTTCGAGACTATGGGCTTCCACAGCTGGGCCATGGATCACGGATAGGGTTGATGGCTCACTGCCACGTCAGCCCTAAACGAGTGGGCTTGGACTATGGCTTATCTCTTAAAACCCTAGCCCGCCTAGGTAACTTCTTCTCCAAGAACTACGTATGGCTTGATCCCTATAAATAGGGTACGTAGGCACCTTGTTTGGATACGCCTCAGCTCACCCCTGACTATCTATCAACAAGATCAGCCACAAACAAACACCAATCTCCTCCCATGTTTTTCATGTTCATAGCAAAATATCCGTATTTTGCTCCATAAATCCAGCAACCTCCAATTTCGTGTTGTAACGAAATTCTCCCTACAACAATTGGCGCTAGAAGGAGGGGCAGTCATTGATTTGGGAGAACGATGACTAACTCGAACAAGAAGAACGGAGAGGCCAACAACGGAGAGGCCGAGGTCGGGCTAGCGTGAGAGGCCGAGGCCGGGCTAGCGTGAGAGGCCGAGGTCGGGCTAGCATAGCTAGACCCCCAGGAGCGACCCCATAGGAGCGAGGTCATGCTTGCACCTAGCGTAGCGAGGCCATGCTTGCACCTAGCGTAGCGAGGCCATGTTTGCACCTAGCATAGCGAGGCCCCACCTAGCGCTGCGAGGCGGCATTTGAGAAGGATAAGCGACATCACTAGGAGCGAGGCCAAAGTAGGGGCCAAGGTTCGGAATGACCCCCATCTCTTCGTTGAGAGCGTGAGCGGTCCAATCGTCGCGAAGACAGACCCCCCTCTCTTCGAAGAGAGCGCGAGCGGTCCCATTATCGCGACGAGAGACCCCCCCTCTCCTCGTTGAGAGTGTGAGCGGTCCCATAAGTACGAGCCCGACCCCGAGATTGTAAGAAGAAGGATTGTAAGGAGGATCAAGAGGAGTCAAGCTCGAGAAGCTCACTACTGACAAGAAGGATAGTTGATAGAGGCCAAGGCAAGGGTCAAGGTTCTAAATGACCTCCATCTCCTCATCGAGATCGTGAGCGGTCCCATCGTCATGATGACAGACCCCCTCTCTCCTTGTGGAGATCGTGAGTGGTCCCATCGTCGTGACGACAGACCCCCATCTCCTCGTCGAGATCGTGAGGCCCCTATATGATGAAGCTAATGAGGCCCCTATATGGTGTGGATATCGAGATCGTGAGATGCTTCTTCTTGGTGAAATACCTCTACGCCGAGGAGAGGGGGGACGCCCCCGATCCTTTGGGTAAGGGGGGACGCCCCCGACCCTTGCCGACAATGAGGAGGTCCTCGATTAACTCAAGACACTAGGAAGAGCAAGCAACGAATAAGGAGGCTGAAAACGAGGCTCTCATTGGCCTCAAGCTCATACTAGAGATGAAGGAAGATAGGCCAAAGTATTTGAAAAATAAAATGAGCTCAAGACCTCAATATCTACATTCTTGTTCAACATAGGGAAGCATGTTATGACATTAAAGAAGCTAAGTGCTCTTGCTTAGCGTTGGAGAGTCCAAGTGCCCCGTGATAGCATGACGAGGCCAAGTGCCCCGGAATAGCGATGATGAGGCCAAGGGCCCCGGGATAGCATGACGAGGCCAAGTGCCCCGGGATAGCATGACGAGGCCAAGTGCCCCGGGATAGCGTGATTAGTCAAAGTGGCCCGGGATAGCGTTGATGAGGTCAAGTACCTTGGGACAACAGTGAAGAGTACAAGTACTTTGGGATAGCGTTGAAGAAGTCAAGTACAAGTGCTTTGGGATAGCGTTGGAGAGCCCATATGCCTTGGGACAACATTGATGAGGCCAAGTACCCCGGGATAGCATGATGAGGCCAAGTGCCCTGGGATAGCGTGATGAGACCAAGTGCCCTGGGATAGCGTGCGATGAGGCCAAGTGCTCCGAGATAGCGTAATGAGGCCAAGTGCCCCCGGATATCGTTGATGAGGCCAAGTGCCTTGGGACAATAGTGAAGAGTACAAGTGCTCTGGGATAGCGTTGAAGGAGTCAAGTATGCTTATAGCGGGATCACATCAAATTCCTTTCATTACAGATGGTGTCAACTCCAAATAATACAAGAAGATTGCTGAAACACTTTAATTCCTCATCATATCTACAATGATAATGAGGACTCGGGGGGTAGTGGCATTACATAAACACCTCTTCTAGAAGGACATTTGAAAATTTTCAAGACAAGGCCAACACCTAGCGTTGCGAGGCCACACCTAGCGTTGCGAGGCATCACCTAGCGTTGCGAGGCTGCACCTAGCGTTGTGAGGCCGCAAGCTCGATATCTTACAATGCAAGGCCACTTGACCTCATTGGCGATGATGGGTCAATCCGTAAGTCTATACAATGTGGAGCTATCTCTAGGCATGTGTTAAAGTCAATCTACAAGCAAATAAGATCATATGAAGACTCAATCAGCTATCCCAAAGCACTTGGAAAAATTCAAAATTACTAGTTTTCAAAGATTCAAGGCCCACCAGCTACATATGTGAGGTGGGGCTAGAACCAGCAATATGGATTATGCGAGGCGAAGGAGGAGTACTTTGTGTTCATATGCGAGATGGGTCATCAAACAATGACGAAGCCGGGGCCGGGATCGAGCTCGTTATTCTAGAGGGTCATAGGTTGAGAAGTGCGAGCCACTAAGGGAGTCCTCTCACTATATCAGTAGGAGGAGGCCTCTCCACAAATGAGGTTGCAAGGAGGCCTCTCAACATGTGAGGCTGTGAGGAGGAGGCCTCTCAACATATGAGTTTGCGAGGAGGAGGCCTCTCAACATATGAGTTTGCGAGGAGGAGGCCTCTCAACATGTGAGGCTGTGAGGAGGAGGCCTCTCAGCATATGAGGCTGCGAGGTGAAGGCCTCTCAACATGTGAGGCTGTGAGGAGGAGGCCTCTCAACATATGAGGCTGCGAGGAGGAGGCCTCTCAACATATGAGGCTGCGAGGAGTCCTCTCATTATATCAGAAAGAGAAGACCTCTCCACATATGGGGCTATGGGGAGTCCACTCAACATATGAGGAGTCCTCAACATAAAGGGAGTCTTTTCATCATATAAGGAGCCTTCTCATCATATTCTAGGAAGAGCTTGAAGACACAAGTGAAAGCATGAGCTCATATATCAGCTAAACAGAAGACATATTTAACAAATTATGACCGCGAGGCCCTATGAGGTCGCCTCTCAAGATCCCTGCAGGACCATATTGTGCTTGGAAGAACCCTTCGAGGTCACCATCACTAACATATACATGGCTTCGCATCAACTGGAAGGCGTCACTTTACTTGATTCCACATTGCATTCATAATGGCAATATGGAATCGGGGGGTAGTTGTTATGCCCGAATCTCGGCATAGATCCTAAACAGGCTCAAATGACTATACAAGGGGCCCACCTCTCTTAATGGGCTCAACCACCTCTCTTAATGGGTTCAATTATCTACTAATGGGCTTAAATATTGAAGAAGGATCAACAAGGCGTGAGGCCCGGTCAGGGATCGCCTCACCTTTATCTCATCATATTATTTGAAGACAATCTCTCGAAGACATGATCCCGCCCTAGGGGTCGCCTCACTATGACCTCCTGCTGCTACTCTAGGCGTCTCACGCTAGGCCTCTAGGCGTCTCATGCTAGCCCGGCCTCGAGGTCGCATCTATAGGGCCACCTCGCTATAGGAGCACCTTGTCTATCCTCTCACGCTAGGCCTCTGCGCCTCTCACGCTAGGCCTATGTGCCTCTCATGTCGCTCAGCCTCGGGGTCTCATCTACCGGGGTCGCTACCCGGGGATCGCTTCGTTTGGCTCCCGTCAAGGGATTGCTTCGCACATAACCTCCAATGCGGGCTCACTACAGCGAGATCACTATCTCCTCTTCTCTGGAAGGCTCATGGCCTGACCCCTCGAGGTCGCATGAGTAGCTGGACACTAGGGTTCGCTTCGCATGGCCAGACCCCTCGAGGTCGCATGCAAGGCCCTTGTTACTTCTCTGCTAGCCAGCTCTATCCGTTCGAGACTATGGGTTTCCACAGCTGGGCCATGGATCACGGATAGGGTTGATGGCTCACTGCCACGTCAGCCCTAAACGAGTGGGCTTGGACTATGGCTTATCTCTTAAAACCCTAGCCCGCCTAGGTAACTTCTTCTCCAAGAACTACGTATGGCTTGATCCCTATAAATAGGGTACGTATGCACCTTGTTTGGATACGCCTCAGCTCACCCCTGACTATCTATCAACAAGATCAGCCACAAACAAACACCAATCTCCTCCCATGTTCTTCATGTTCATAGCAAAATATCCGTATTTTGCTCCATAAATCCAGCAACCTCCAATTTCGTGTTGTAACGAAATTCTCCCTACAACATATATGTTCTATAAAATTCGAACTCTTATTCTCTATAAATTTTGAATACCTATTCTAATTTCAATAGAACTTTTAATTATATGTTTTACAAACACCTATTCTAACTCCAATAGAATTTATAATTATATATCTTCCCTATAACTTCGAACTTTTCTCCTTTATAAATTCGAACACTTCTTTTACTTCTAATACGTTCAAAGATATTTTATATTTAAAATTTAAAATTCTGAAAAATTAAAAAAATAGAATAAGATATTATAAGAAAATTGATATGGGCTAAAAATAAACCCTAAAAACACATTTAATGTGGCATTTAATAAGCCTAGATTGGCCCAAGGTTAAAGCCCCTTAATAAGGCCCAAAACCTTATTTATGATAATAAATTCGTAATTAATAAATCAGCCAGTTTCAAACTTCAAGATTGAGTCTTAAAAGGAAACTAAATCATATTAGGAGTAGCCTCCAAGGCATACACCTTCAGTACTTATCTTCTTATCTCTTGGAAGGCTCTAGAATTGGGCCGACTGAATAACTTGCCCACCAAGTCTCCTATTTCAACTCTAATTCTAGGGTTTTCAACACCTATATAAGGACCTGCTCCTTCACATCTAGAACTACGTTTTTTAGCTTGATTCTTGATATTTGCAAGATACGTAGGCATCTTGTGAGGACCCGAGTTAAGTCACGAAACACTTGATCAGCCATAAAAGCTCGAAGCTCTCATAAACCTTAGCATTAAATACGCAGTAAATCCACCCTATATTTCGTTCCACAACATTTGGCGCCGTCTGTGGGAAGATATCAACCATGGTTACCACCCGGAGAACACCAACACTTTCTGAAACCATCACTAACACCACCTCACCCCCGATTGGGGAACAAGTGCCCCCAGGGGCGAATTCTCAACCGCTGGTCACTCGGCCACAAGGAACTGAAGCGCAACCTCATGAGTCGCTACTCTTAGTGACGAATCCCACCACCCAAGGGACGAATCCCCTTCAGATGGTGGTCGCCCCTCTCGGAGGGTAGTCCGCTCCACCCACCGCTCAGATCTCTACTACAGTGATCCCCGCAAGCACGAACCCGATATATGGGTTGCCTAATTATCCCCCGTATCAGGTCGGACCAAGTGGTCACGCCCTCCAGATACACGAGCCGTACAATCCACCTTACATCAGGGGTTTAGGACCCAATCAAGGCCAGCAATACTATGACTACTCAGGCCTGTATTCTGATGATTCATCCTCGGAAGAAGATAGGGATGAAGCCCCGAGAAGACGTCGTCCAAGTAAGGAACCTGTTGGACGCCGAAGAACCCATGATCGACCTCCCTTAACGGCTGCTGAAAAAATCAAGACTCACGAGGCCAAGATCCAAAAACTAAAGGAGGACATAGAAAGGAAACAGCGAAGACAGAATCAGAATCGACCCCCACCAGTGACGGGTGAGACATTCCTTTTTTTGATTTGGAAAGCACCCCAAGGAGAGAGAGAAGGACCGAAGTCCCTAGAGGTAGGAGCACGAGGGTCGAAACCCCCAGAGGCAATCCTGAAGACTTGATGCAACTTAGAGATCCTGATGATCCAACCCTTCCATTCACTGAGGAGGTGATGAATGCGCATATATCATGGAAGTTCAAGATGCCTACCATAAAGGTTTACGATGGAACGGGAGATCCCGCTAATCATGTAAGGACGTTCTCTAACGCATTGCTGTTACAACCCGCCAGTGACGCCTTGAAGTGTAGGGCGTTTCCCCAAACATTATCGGGCATGGCACAACGTTGGTACAGCCGCCTACCACCAAACTCCATTGCCACTTTCAAAGAGCTAAGCAATGCTTTTGTCAGCCAGTTCATAGGAGGAAGAATTCATGAGAAAGATTCCGCATCTCTCATGACTGTGATTCAAGGAAAGAATGAAAATCTCAGAGACTATCTCAAGCGATTCACAAAGGAAACGCTCAACATTACAAACTTGGAAAACAAGGTAGCCATGGTGGCGTTGCAGAATGGAACTTCGAATGTTTATTTCAAAATGTCATTGGCTAAGCATCCCCCTGAAAATATGGTTGAGCTCCAACAAAGGGCGAGCAAGTACATCAAGGCGGAGGATAGTCTGAAGAAAGAGTCAGGAACGGGGAACACCGGAAACGGTGACAACTCTAAGAAGCCGAAGTCGGAACAGGAATATGATGCTAAAGATTAGTACCCGCGCACGGGCAGGGATTCTGATTCAGCCCCTAAAAAGGGGAGTCCCGGACAAAGGTTTACGGAATACGCAAGGCTGAATACTCCAAGAAGTCAAATCCTGATGGAGATAGAAAAAGACAGGGATGTGAGATGGCCGAAGCCACTAAGGACTGATCCTGAGAAAAGAAACAAGAATCAGTACTGTCGGTTCCATAAGGATGTGGGTCACGATACCGACGATTGTAGACAATTGAAGGATGAAATTGAGTTCTTGATTCGCAGGGGAAAATTGAATAAATTCTGCAAAGATGGGGATCGGGGAAACCCAAGGCGGGATTATGATAGGAAAGATGAGGATCATAATCCCAATCAGCAGCCCCGGGGGCCAGTAATCAACATGATCTTTGGTGGCCCAATAGCGGCCGGGACAAGTAGAAATTCCAGAAAGGCGTATGCGCGAGAAGTGATGCACATTGTAGGGGAAGCGTCAAAACGTGCAAAGACAGAAGTCTCGATTGGATTCGATGATTCGGACCTTGAAGGGGTATAGTTTCCCCATGATGTCCCCCTGGTTATCTCACCTGTGATAGGCAATTCCCAAGTGAAGAGGGTATTGATCGACAATGGAGCATCGGTGGACATTTTGTTTCATGATGCCTTCTTAAAAATGGGATACGCTGAGTCTCAGTTGACGCCGTCAAACATGCCCATATATGGGTTCAACGGAGTAGAGTCGAAGGTCGAGGGAACAATTCATCTACCCATGACTATAGGGCAGGAGCCCCGGGAGGTAACTCAGATGTTAAATTTCTTGGTTATCAAAGCTACATCCACATACAATGCTATCCTAGGTAGGACGGGACTACATGCTTTCAAGGCGGTTGCCTCTACCTATCATTTAAAGGTTAAGTTTCCAACCAGAAATGGAGTAGGAGAAGAGAAAGGGGATCAAAAGATGGCAAGGAGTTGTTATGTGGCCGCACTAAGGCCGGATGGAACCGGGGGGCAGGTCCTCCCAATCGAAGATATGGATGTTCGGGAGAATGAAGAGCGGAGAGGAAAACCGGCAGAGGACTTGCTTCCCGTACCTTTGGAACTGGGAGATTCCGAGAAGGTTACTTACATCGGGGCATCTTTGAAAGACCCCTTGAAGAGCAAATTGATCTCCTTTTTGCAAGACAATAGTGATGTCTTCGCATGGACAGCAGCTGACATGCCAGGGATAGATCCCCAATTGATAACACACAGCCTGAATGTGGATCCAAACCGGAAGACAGTGAAACAAAAGAAGAGAAATTTCGCACCTGAGAGGCAAGAAGCCATAAAACAGGAGGTTGACAAACTCCTAGAGGCAGGATTCATTGAGGAAATCCAGTTCCCGGAATGGTTGGCCAATCCTGTGATGGTCAAGAAGGCTAATGGAAAGTGGAGGATGTGTATAGACTTCACTGATCTGAACGACGCATGCCCAAAGGACTGTTTTCCCTTGCCAAGGATCGATACGCTGATAGATGCCACGGCTGGGCATGAGATGTTAAGCTTCATGGATGGATTTAGTGGCTATAATCAAATCAAGATGCATAAGGATGATATTCCTAAGGTATCGTTCATCACCGACTTCGGTGTGTATTGTTACCTGGTCATGGCTTTTGGACTGAAAAATGCAGGAGCTACCTATCAGAGATTGGTAAACAAGATCTTCGCTCATCTCATTGGAAAGACTATGGAGGTTTATGTGGATGATATGCTGGTGAAAATCCTACACAGGGCAGATCACATTGAACACCTACGCGAGGCTTTCGAAGTGCTGAGGCACCATAAGATGATGTTGAATCCGACCAAGTGTGCTTTTGGTGTTGGGTCTGGAAAATTTTTGGGTCTTATGGTCTCAAAATGGGGAATTGAGACCAACCCCGACAAAATCAAGGCTATTTTGGACATGGAACCACCACGTTCTATAAGGGATGTACAGAAGTTAACTGGGAGGATTGCTGCGTTAGGGAGGTTCATCTCCAAATCCGGGGACAAGTGTTTGCCATTCTTTAAAGCCTTGAAGAAGGTAAAAAACTTTGAGTGGACTGAAGAAAGCCAAGAGGCCTTTGAGCAGGTGAAGAAGTATATGTCTGAGGCCCCGCTGTTGGCCAAGCCAAGTACGGGAGAAATCCTTTATCTTTATTTGGCAATTTCAGGTCAAGCTGTGAGTGCGGTGCTGGTAAAGGAGGAAAACAAGGTTCAGAAACCCGTATACTATGTGAGCAAAGTTTTACACGGAGCAGAGTTGAACTACTCCACTATTGAGAAGTTTGCCTTAGCTTTGGTAACTGCCTCTAGGAAACTAAGGCCCTATTTTCAGGCACATAAGATTGAGGTCCTTACAGGACAGCCGTTGAGGAATATTTTGCACAGCCCTAAGGCCAGTGGTAGGCTCATCAAGTAGGCGATTGAGTTGGGAGAATTTGATATTAAGTACAAGCCAAGGACGGCCATCAAAGCTCAGGCACTTGTTGACTTCGTGGTTGAATGCACCATTGACAACCAAGAAGTCGGGGGGCAGGAGATACCTCAGAAAGGCAATAAGGAAGACAAGGAACCCATAATAGAAGAGAAGGAATTCTGGATGCTCTATTTTGATGGGGCATCAAAAACAAAAACAAGTGGCGCAGGTCTTGTCTTACAAAGTCCCGATGGATTGATGATTGAATACGCCCTGAAGTTGGACTTTCCAACAACCAATAATGAGGCAGAATATGAAGCTCTGATAGCTGGACTTGGCTTAGTAGGAGCCCTAAGGGTCAAAAACCTTAAAGTTTATGGAGATTCAAGGTTGGTTGTGGCTCAAGTCAATGGAGAGTTTGAGGCGAGGGATGAAACCATGGCTAAATACTTAAGGCTTGTGAAGGCAATAATGACTCAATTTGATGAGTGCTACATTGAGCACATTCCGAGGGAGGAAAACACCAAGGCTGATGCCTTATCTAAGTTTTCCTCCTCTGAGATAGAGAATTACTCTGGAAGTGTCTACTTCTAAGTTCTGAGAACCCCTACCATTGATTCAAAGTTAATCGCACCTATTGGAGTGAGGGAATGTTGGATAGATCCCATAAAAGCACACCTCGAGACTGGTTGGCTCCCGACTAATGCCATGGAGGCACGAAAATTATCTGTGAGAGCGTTGAGGTATGCTCTGATTGAGGGGATACTCTACAAAAAATCTTTTGTGATTCCGTATCTAAAGTGTTTAAGGCCCGAAGAGGCCAAATCAGCTATTGAGGAGGTCCATGAGGGAATTTGCGGACAACACTTGGGGGCAGGGCCCTAGCTCACAAGATAGTCAGGCTTGAATTCTATTGGCCTGAGATGATGGCTGATGCCAAAGAGTATGTGAAAAAGTGTGATCGGTGCCAGAAACATGCACCAGTGGTTAGACAACCACCAGAGATGTTGACATCCGTTAGCTCCCCCATCCCGTTTGCTATGTGGGGGATGGACATTCTTGGGCCCTTTCCTATGGCCACTGCTCAAAGGAAGTTTCTAGTTGTAGCTATTGACTACTTCACAAAGTGGATTGAGGCCAAACCTTTGGCTAAAATCACAACCAAGCAAATCATGCAATTCTTCTGGGAGAATGTCATGTGCAGATATGGAATACCACGAATCCTTGTTACGGACAATGGTTTACAATTTAACAACAAAGAGTTCAAGGACTATTGTGATGAGAATGGGATTGAGCTTCGATTCACCTCAGTTGCCCACCCTCAAGCTAATGGTCAAGCTAAGGTTGCTAATCGAATCATCCTCGATGGACTGAAGAAAAGAGTGGAACGCTCCAGAAATACTTGGGTGGATGAGTTACTACCCATACTCTGGGCATACCGAACCACATGCAAGGTGACTATTGGAGCAACTCCATTCATGTTAGCCTACGGGGCTGAAGCTGTAGTACCCGTGGAAATCATGCATGTATCTCCACGAGTGGAGGCCTTTAAACCAGACACCAATGAGGAAGGGATAAGACTAGCCCTCGATCTGATCGACGAAGTAAGGGATGAAGCCCATGCTAGGAATGCAGAGCATCAGAAGAAAGCTTCCTTCTACTACAACCTAAGTGTGAAAGAAAGGTTCTTCCGTCAGGGAGACTTAGTGCTCAGAAAGACTGAAGCATCCGGAGTTGGACAAAAAGGAAAGCTGGCACCAAATTGGGAAGACCCATATCGGGTCAAAAGCACACTAGGTCGAGGATCATACAAGTTGGAGACTGTGGAAGGAAACGAGGTGCCTCGCACTTGGCACGCATCGAATCTCAAGGTCTATTATGTTTGATTATCCTATGAAGGACGTAGCTTATATCTATTAGGAAAGTAGAAATAAGGTCGACGAAACCATTTTGGAGTTTTTTAAACTCTGAGTAGGAAGTAGAGTATTATGTAAGGGCTAGGCCCATTTCAAGTTTTAATGCAATTTGGTTTTCTCCTCCTTTAGTTGTTGATTTATGTCTGTTATGTGTCAAAAGCATATTTAGAATTGCTAGCTAAAGTAAGCCAAAACACAAAAGGCAAAGCAACTAAATAGAAGGAAAAACCAGAAAATGCATAAGTCAAATAAGCAAAGCCCGGAGGCTATAGTTTCAAGGTTGCAAATTTAAAGAAAGCAAAACATTAAAAGTCATGCCACGCAGGGCCAAGGTAAATAAAATCAAGGTGCCTTAGTCTTCCCAGTACTCCTAGCAGGAGAATCTCTGTCAGTGCTGGTATGGGTAATCGAATCCCCAGCAACTGAACCGCCAGATTTAGCACGGAGAGGGGAGCGATCAGGGTTCAAAATCCTATCAGTAGCATCCTCCCCTTCCTCCTCTTCCTCGTCATCCTCCTCCATGGGGGTGATTCTCTGAGACTCCAACAACTTGGCCAGCTCCAACGGGGCCTCAGGGCAAGGAATATCACCAATCTGGAACAGCCCGGGGTGTCTCTCAGAAACAGCATCTAGTGCCCCCTTCCAGCCACTAAAGTAGTTGGCTGGATAGATAAGATCATCATGTTTAGCCATAAGCTTCTGAAAGTCCTCGGAGTCCATATAATCATCAATGATATCCTCCTTGCCTTGGCGAAGCTCAGCAATGCTGCCATAGGCTTTCTCCAGCTCCTCCTCCTTCGCCTTCAACTTCTCTTCCAAGCCTGTAACTTGGGCCCTCGACTGGTCAAGATCCTTCTTGTGAGTCCCAGCCTGAGTTCGCCAAGACTTGGCATGATGCATGGCAGCCTGGAAATAGGTGTTGCCTTGAAAAACAACAAGTTAAAAATAGGCAAGAAGTAAAAATTTAAGGTAACGAGATAAAAACAAATACTTACGGTGGCAAGAGCCTGAGCACCCATTAGCTCAACCCCCTCCAAATCGCGGGAAACAACAATATCGCGATAATCAGCAGGGGTGATTGAGTGGTAGGACCAATCCTTGGAGTGTTTGGTGCTTCCTACAACCGAGTCCTGTTTTCTGATGCCCCAAGCAGGTCGAAAAACAGAACTCTTAGCAGAGGAGGCAGCCCCACTGCCCTCTTCTACATCAACAGCATCATGAGGCCTTAAAAAGGCAGGCTCTGTAGGCTATCCCCTAGGGTCCTTCGTAGCTCTTCTCCTCTTCATACGAGGAGTTTCCCCAGCCAAATGCTCTTGGAGCTCATTAATGGTTCTAGCAGCTGAAAAATCAAAGACAAAGTTAGTAACAAATGAAATGTAACATGTAAAATGAATGAAAAACTAAGTAAAAGAATGGAGGGATTTACCCTTATCAGTAACAGAAGAAAGACCCACAGACTTGTGGGAAAATTCCTCAAGAAGAGTGAAGTAGTGAGTTTCCCCTTTGTCGGCAGTAAGGGTGTTGAAAGCAGCTCTTTCGGCATCATTTAACTCGATGTCATCTGAATTCCCATCAGTTACCTTCCCAAAGGAGCTACGAAAGAGGGTGCCCCAATCACCCCCTCCCACACAAGGTACATGAACTCCTCTTTCCATTTAGGGTTACTATCAGGAATTGAAGAGGGATCGTAGATATTTGGGATCGTAGCACGAAGGCTGATATATACCTAGCCAGGATAAGTGATTGCACTATTTTTAAATTGAAAAATCTTCCTAAAAAGAGGAACAGATAGTGGAAAGTTGTTTTTCAAACAAAGGACCATGAAGCAAAGAATGGCCCTCCAAGCATTTTGGACTAGCTGACAAGGGTTTATTTGAACATCCGCCAATAAGGTGGGGATGAAATCATGGAAAGGAAAATGAAGCCCAACCATGAGAGCATCCTTGTATATGCACAAAGCATGGGGCTTCCAATGACAAGAACGATCCCCTGGTTCAGCTGGGACTAATTTTAAGGGGGAACGAACATTGAAGAGTTTGTTGAATTTTTTGATTTTCTCAGCATCAAAAAATCTCGAATGATGATTATAAGAATCTAATGCAGATACAGAGGGATATTCATCTCCTCTTTGATTAATCATGTCTATCAAGGAAGTATATTTTGAACGGATAGGAGGGAAAGAGGTACCTCGCGATGATGTACTCATCTTGCTCAACCTCCTAGCTTCTCTGTCATCCGCCATTGATATTCTTGGGATGAAAGCTTCAAGAAATGATCTTCAAAGAAACCCAGAAAACCGCCTTGGGGAGAACTTTGGCCAGAATTTTCTGTCGAAAAATGCTTGAGAACTACGAGCTCTAGAGAGAAATTTTTGGTGAAATGTTGAAAGTGAAGTGAGAAATGAGATTCACCTCCTACTCTTTTATACCAATTACAACCGGTCATTTAACCTGTTAAGATGCTATGGAACAGGTTATAACCGGTTAAAGCCCATAGGCCCAAATAAGGGCCCAAGATCTAGAACTTGAAAGAAAGTTCTGGAAGGATCGAGAAATTCGTATAAGTAATTGGCAAAAAAAAAAACCTACGACATGAAACCAGGTCGTATGGTACATTGTACGAACTTAATTAAGGTCATAGATCCCCCACGAACTCATTCCAGTTCGTAAGATGAGGTCGTAAAGCCCACGAGGAGGCCTATTATTACTCCTTTCACGAACTCAATTCAGTTCGTGAATTAAAGTTGAAAACAGTACGAGCAAGCCACGCTAAAGATTTTACACGACCTCGACTCACCTCGTAGGATGAGGTCGTATCTAGTTCGACGAGGTCAGCTTATGGACCATGGACGACCTCGACTCACCTCGTTAATCCAGGTCGAAAGATCAACGAGGAGGCTCATGGAAGAACCTAACACGACCTCATGTCACGTCGTGATTTAGGGTCGAAACGCTCGCGACCTGCCTCGTTTGATGACCTTACACGACCAGGTTCCTCGTCGTGAGACGAGGTCGTAGGTCGCACGACCTGCTCCATCTGGCGCCTCTACACGACGTCGTTTCACCTCGTGAATCCAGGTCGGGCATCCCACGACCAGGCTCCCCTGGTAACCTTGTACGACCTCGATCCTGGTCGAACCACGAGGTCGCCAGCCTCACGACCTGGGCACCTCGTGACAACCTTGATCCTGTTCGAAGGATTTTTAGAGAAATATCAGAAAATTATTAAAAATGATTACGTTCCGGAGATAAAATTTCAAAAATTCCAGAAACATGGAAAAGTAATTTTATACTCCAAGCACAATTTAATATTTTCAAATTAGTGATAATGCACCGTTTAGTGCCGTTTAACGCCGTTTAGCGTCGTTTAACATCATTTAAACGTCGTTTAAGGCTGTGCCGTTTAGTGCCGTTTAGTGTCGTTTAGCGCCGTTTAGTGCCGTTTAGCGCCGTTTAACGCCGTTTAAACGTCGTTTAAGGCTGTTTAGCACCGTTTAGTGCCGTTTAGCGCCGTTTAGTGCCGTTTAGCGCCGTTTAACGCCGTTTAAACGTCGTTTAAGGCTGTTTAGCACCGTTTAGTGCCGTTTAGCGCCGTTTAACGCCGTTTAGTGTCGTTTAACATTGTTTAAACGTCATTTAAGGTTGTCTATCGCCGTTTAGTGCCGTCTAGCACCGTTCAATATTGATGGTATAATCTAACATCGTTGTATACGCGTCGGTCGCTCCACGCTTTACATCAAACCGATATCAAAGGTAAACCCTGACCCAGGTCTCGAACAAGGCCGTAATAACTTTAAGGAAAACCTGATCAGTTTTCCTAGAAGTTGGGGGGCAAATGATATGGGCTAAAAATAAACCTTAAAAACACATTTAATGTGGCATTTAATAAGTCTAGATTGGCCCAAGGTTAAAGCCCCTTAATAAGGCCCAAAACCTTATTTATGATAATAAATTCGTAATTAATAAATCAGCCAGTTTCAAACTTCAAGATTGAGTCTTAAAAGGAAACTAAATCATATTAGGAGTAGCCTCCAAGGCATACACCTTCAGTACTTATCTTCTTATCTGTTGGAAGGCTTTAGAATTGGGCCAACTGAATAACATTCCCACCAAGTCTCCTATTTCAACTCTAATTCTAGGGTTTTCAACACCTATATAAGGACCTGCTCCTTCACATCTAGAACTACGTTTTTTGGATTGATTCTTGATATTTGCAAGATACGTAGGCATCTTGTGAGGACCCGAGTTAAGTCACGAAACACTTGATCAGCCATAAAAGCTCGAAGCTCTCATAAACCTTAGCATTAAATACGCAGTAAATACACCCTATATTTCGTTCCACAACAAAAATAATGTATACAATTGTAGATTTGACATCTTTGTAAAACAATTGGTCTTAACACTAAACCAAATCTAACAAATCTTCAATAGAGAATCTTGAAAAAGACCACCGCCACAGTGTGTCTCATTCAAAAGAAGCAATCAAATACATCAAATAATAAATTAATCATGTTATGAAGTCCACATAACAATAAAAACCAGCCGAAGAAACTTAAATAAAAAAAGTTGGAAAAAATCAAGCCAACTACCTAGCTAACATCAATTGTCACCTTTGCATGCTTCAAT
The DNA here is from genome assembly GCA_036435485.1 of Saposhnikovia divaricata. Taxonomy (NCBI): domain Eukaryota; kingdom Viridiplantae; phylum Streptophyta; class Magnoliopsida; order Apiales; family Apiaceae; genus Saposhnikovia; species Saposhnikovia divaricata. Next base: position 172,208,823 of record CM071600.1, read on the forward strand.
CCATGATTCTTCATCAGCCACTGTCCATTACATTACACTATCACAACCTTTGCATGCTTCAATCCATGATTCTTCATCAGCCACTGTCCACTACATTACACTATCACAGTATCACTGTTGGTATTATATTTTACAATACAAACCCGAATAATTAAATGTATAATATAATTAGTTGAATGTCTAATCATGGTTCATAGAAATCAATTCTTGTAGAGTATGTGGTTTAAGATAAATGAAGACAAAAGGTTAATAAAAATATTATAGGCCAGAAAAGAGAAAGTGTAAAGATATCATGCAGTTTACAGTTTTAATTCTAATATGTTGAAGGATTTTGTAGTCGAATTTTACAAATTAAGAAGAAAAATAATAAAATACGAAAACATGGTACTTCAACTGAATCAAGAAAATATGTACCTTCATAAAGTTTGAGGCGACCAACGAAATTCCCCAAAGAAGACACAGTTTTCAGCCTCTAATTCTTTATACCTACCTATAATTGAAAAGTTGACTGAAAAAAAACCTCAAAGTAATAATGTGACGTAGTTACTGATTGTTGAACAAATTAACTACATATATTAAAATTTTAAAATTTATGATACTTATCGACATATGAAGAACGTATACGAAAAGTACAAACCATGAACAAACTAAAAACATAGCATCTTTAACTTACGCAATTTGTTGTTAACCTTTGACATATAAATTGGTTTATGTTGCCTGTTTCTATGGTTTATATAACAATCTATGTTCGAACTCCTATTTTTTTTTTATAAATTTCAACTCTTCTACTTCTAATCAATATAGAACTTTTCTTCTTCTAAGTTCTAATCGATATATTAAATGATATTTAAAATATATTGTTTTATTTATTAATACTTAAAATTATTAAATTCTAGAAAATTAGAAAATTAGATTGAAGCGATTCTAACGCACCACCTAGGCGTCCGTGTATCCTCCTTATATATATATATATATATATATATATATATATATATATATATATATATATATATATATATATATATATTGATTGTTTCATTTTTCATTTAATGAAAGTTAATTTTGAATAATCAAAAATATGTGTACCATCATCAGTTTGTTCAAAATGAACTAGTAGATATAATTATCTCATTTTTTCAATTTAATCCAATTCTATAACCTTAAAATTTTATAAATTTTAGATGAGTTACAGTACTTTATTGTTTAATATAATACTAATTTACTAATCGCGATTTGCGACGGTATTATAATATTTTTAAAATTTATTTAAATATATGACTTATTTTTAAAATTTCAAAAAAATTAAAAAAATAAATAATGACATTATATATATAGTACAAATAGTAGTATTTCCAAATAAGACCCTTGTTTTTCCAAATAGAAGTCTTGTCCAAATAAGCATGGTAAGACTCTTGTTTTTCCAGTTCTTTCAAGAGGGGTAATGGTGACTCCGAAAATTCTAACTTGTTTCTTGAATTCTTTTGCAAGTTTGAAGATGATAAACCTAGATCAAGGCTCCCTTAAGGCTTACAAGCTCTTGTTAGTGTGTTTAAGGATTCAAGGAAGGTATACCACTCATCCACCCTTTGATTTATGTTAAGTTTTAATTGAAGTTCTAAGTTATGTTCAAGAACATGTTTGTTTATGGAGTTTGGAGTATATATGATTGGATCTTGATGGTTGTTTGTTATGGGTTGATGTTGGTGATGAGTTCTTGAAGTATATGAATTGATTATGATGTTAAAAATGTTGGGTTGATGATATGGTTGTTGTTTAATGGATTTGACGTAGTTAAATTCGGGAATCGTAACGATTATAACCGCCGTAATGCCCGTTTGTGATTAGGACTACTTTGAGCCATGTTTTCGAATTGTAAAATTCATATTCTTGAACACCACTGGACATAAGAGCGTAGATCTTGTTTTTTTAGTTTGTATCCATATAAAGATTGTCTCGAGGTGATTTACGGTTTAAGAGATACGTTCGTTTTAGTAAAGACGATAAGAAAAACCAAACTGCTACAAAGTACCAACTTGTAAAATGTATTCACCACTTAAAAGTATTTACAAATCATGGAATTTGGATAGTATGACTTACGGTCAGTGAAGAAGACAACCCAAAAAGAATCGTGCAAAAATATTAATTTTTCAATTTTATAAAAATGTCGGAACCAAAGTTGCGCGACGACACCATTCACGGTAAGGTTTCTGCCTTGTTCAATAAAATCCGAAATATGGGTCTTCTGACCAAGACCATGAAGGAATGATATGCCTATACGGAAGCGTTAATCACAATTTCATACATATATATCGCATATATAACGCATAAAATTGATTGATAAATATGAGGGATCGATTATTAACCTTTAATGACGATCCAAGGAGGCGTAGAGAGGCTCCTAGCAGCTGCTCCTCAAGTGTGAAGCACTCTACCGGTATCCACCAAAAGTCTTGATTCAGTGGAGGGAGGAAGAGGGCTGAGAGAGAATTAGGGTTGTCTCCTTTTGTTTTTACATGTTGTAAAAATAGGGTTAGAGCTTTTGAGGGTTTATAAGTGTATATTTATACGCAAAATTTCAACTGAATTTTCCTATAAAAATAATATAATTATTAACCCCCACAAATCAATTAATCTCATTAATCAATTAATTAATAATTAAAACTCTTTTAATCATTAATTCTTTTTCTAAACTCTTTAGAAAATAATTCTCTCACTTGATTTAATTTCTTAAATTAAATCCTTAATTAATAATATTAAGAACTCTTCTTAATTAATTAATAATCAATTAAATCTTATTTAATCAATTATAAAAATTGCTAATAAATTATTTATTTCATAAATAAATAATTACTAGCCATTATTAATTAATTCCTCCACCAATAAATCAGTCTCTTTTCATGTGTGATCCTGTAGGTTCAATATTAAGCCGGTAGTTGAAATAAATAATAATAAAACTATTTTATTATTATTTATATGAATTCTTCTAATTCATTAAATATAATTCATTAAATAATTAATCATATTTATTCTACATCGTGAGGGATACTTCTCAGCATATCGCGACTATCCGGATAATATGAATTCACTGCTTAGAATACCTAGAACCTAGTCAGTGAATAGTTACCGTACAATTAATTCCTTCCACCCTACAATATCCCGATTAAATTCAAGGCATGGAACTCATGTCAAGCCTAACAAATTTAATCATATGATTCCTTATTCATAATGCATAGTTCATATTAATGCAAATTAGAAACTCCTTTCTAATTTCATTCACTCTGGCCAGAGAATCCTGAACTAGCATAATAAGAATAGCATAGGATATTCTCTTCCTTTACTAGAAGGGGTAGATCCTTTATTGATCGTTAACTATCTCCATACACAAATCCCTATGCCCAGAATAGACCTAATAGGTGTCCTTGAGACTAAGGACTAAACCAAAGCATAGTTCATTATATACAAGATTACTCTAACGATCTCAAGTCTAAGGACACTTGTACAACTATCGACACGTGAGTAAACTCCATTAGTTGCTCCACTGCTCGAGTCATGTTCAGTGAACTTATTCCCTAATAAGCACCTACATACTAGCTGTAGTGTCACCACACAAATGCCTATGAGAATAGACATCCTTCCTAGGAAGCTAGCATAGTATGTACTGATCTTTACGGATTAACTAACTTCCAATCAGTTATTCTATGATCAGGAACAGTTTTAAGTCTAGTGTTATCATCTTCTAGATCTCATTATTATAATCTCATTATAATTCTAGAAGCTTTACCCTAAACTATGGAACATCTAATTTAATACAATTTAAATAGATAAAGCCCGTATAAAGATAAATATGTCTTTCACTAATAATCATAAAACCTACTAAGATTACAAGAAAGTTTATCCTAACTCATCATCCATGATTGGATTTAGGACAATTCTCTTTCAATCTCCCACTTGTGCTAAAACCAATCACTTCGGTATCCCATACCCATCCTCACTATGTGAAGATCAATGTGAGTCTAAGAAACGGCTTTAACAATGGGTCTACTACGTTGTTTGTGTATGTCAACTTACTCAATGTTGACAACCTCTCTTTCAGCGATCTCCCTAATCGGATGAGAGAGCCGCAATTATGTGTTTAGACCTTAGATGGATCACGGTTCCTTAGCATGTACTAATCTTATGCCCTTGAGTTGTCACATTATAACTCAATGGCTTATTATCTGCCAGGAACTAACCCAACACATAAACTAGTTTTCCTATCCACTGTTGCAACACACTTGCAACAAAACACACTATGCTTTCTGATCTAATATTAATGAGTGTCTACTGCTTGAAACTATTTCAACTCACTATCTTTCCACTCAGGACTATCAAGTGCCCCAAAATGAATCTACTATCAAACTGATCTTGATTAAAACTTGAGACTACATGGACTTTTAGTTTTAATTTAGATCCATCAGAGAAAATAAATATATCTCCATGCCTTCTCAAGTATACTACGACATTTTATTGTCATCTGATCCTTTTTCTCTTAGGAGTAGATTGATATTTACTTGTCACGACAAGAAACATCTCAGAGACATTCCATTCACGTGTCCTCTCTCTTAGAGAGATATTCTCCCATGTTCATCATTATGAAACATCACTTGGAGTGTCCATGCTAAACACTTTAGCATCCAATCAATGTACATTATTTTGCGTCAGACCTCTTATCCTAATCATGATCTATCAACATAGATCATCACCCTTAGTTTATTCGAGGCCTAACTCTAGTCCAAGAAGAAATTCTTTGATAGCTTAATTCTAATGAAAACCAAAATTATCAAAGGTATATTTTCACTAATATATCCACATATATTACTTTATTACATCACTCCTACTAAACTCATGTACCATTAAATGGATAATTCACCTTTTTGATAAAGTCAAACTCTTTGACTATCTCATCAAAATTAATGTTCCATTGCCGAGAAGCATGCATGCGAAATCTTCATGGTTTTGATTATGGCTATTCGATAAAGATTTCTTTAAGGTGATCACATTACCTTCACTTAAATCTTTACAACTAGCCTGGCTTTATAGGTACCTTGCCATTTATTCATAAACTCTCTTACAAAACCATTATAGATTCCATGACACTATGTCACTTCTCAGAGTCACTAAAACTCAAAACACTGTCGTTATCATTTATAGTGGATATCGCATCACCATTCTAAATGGTGAAACCATGATACCCTCCTAGATTACAATAGTTATAACTCCCCCAAATTCCCTACAGGAATCCAGGCGTCACATCTCTTGCGGAATATTCAATCACCTGCTCACCATATAATCTACAACAATATTCGTAATAAACTCCATAATTACTCCACGGGTTATAGTCTTAGAACAAGTACTTAATAATCCAAAAGTTATTACATATCAAGTTCACTTTCCAGAATCTCTGAAATATTATTACAACTTCAAAATACTAGATAATAGAGAATTAAACAACTACTTTCCAGCCCACACCCTTCTCAGATACTGAAAGACTAATGCGCTGAATTAGTTGCTTTTCCCCTTTCCTTTATTTCGGTTCGCCACACTAGTGCCAGCTTCGGACGTCGTTGTTTTAGAATATTTAAAATAGCAAGAATGAGCCAAAAATGCCCAGCAAGTTTTATATCACCAGAATATATATATATATATATATATATATATATATATATATATATATAAAGTATATTTTGATTACCAACAACATAATTTCCAAAAAGATGCAATTTAGAAAAAGAATCCTGCCATTTGCATACGCATGTGGCATAATGCACCCCTATGTTCTCCACCCTTTTTGAATAATATATATATATATGTATACATCAATACTTCTTAAGAAATGAATCTTTGGTTTCTCCGTCATACTGAATATTACCTATATACATTGGGCTATTATATACTTCCATTACTACTGATGGACCCTATTCCGGAGATTTCCCTTGTCATCTATCCGTAAAGGATGATCAGTCCTATTACAGCTGTTGTTTGCTACCAGTAGAGGATGAGTACGCCTACTCACCCTAAGTGCTACTGGTAGAGGATGAGTACGCCTCCTCACCCTAAGATATACTGGTAGAGGATGAGTACGCCTCCTCACCCTAAGATATACTGGTAGAGGATGAGTACGCCTCCTCACCCTATGATATACTGCCTCGACCGTCTCCTATCTCTTAAGCTAATCATTATGTTTTCTATCGATAGAGGATGAGTACGCCTTCTCACCCTAAGATATACTACTATCATCTACATTATTCGGATGAACAGTTTGAACAATAAATAAAATACATGTGTTTAATTTCATCAATATAGAAATTTAACAATTAGATAGAATACTTGAAATTATGGATCGAAAACTTAATCAGCATACTTATGTTTTTAAAATATATAAATACTCCGAATGATAGAGTATGAACTAGTAAACTTGCCTGGTACTCTGGATGCAGTACGAGCTCGTGACGGTGTTCGACAATCTAAACAAGTCAAAGAAAACACGCAATCAATCCCATATGCGATCCACTTATAACTTAACGCTTAAACACTTAAGCAAATCACAAACAAGGCATTAAGGGGTCCCTCTAGACTCATACTAAGTCCATGTTAATCAACGAACTCTTAAGTCACAAGTTTAGTCCGAGAGTGTTCCTCAAATTCAAGTTATACTTATCCATTTATATCCTTGTTCTTTACACCAATATGTTGTCTTGATAATTCTTAACAAGTCTCGTGTTTTAGTTGACTCGAAATTCCTCTTTTAACTTAGCCAAAATGGATGGTCAAAGTAGCACTTCTAGAGTTGACTTTTCTAAAAGTTACTATTCCTTGACTCGCACACCAACACTTTTAATAAATCACTGAAAACGTATTTAAATACGAACCCACTTCTAAAATCATCTTTGGTATTTGTAATATTTATTATAAAAATCTTGATTCGAAAACACGGGTCTAGATAGGTAAAATGTATTTTCAAAGTTGGGTCAATTGCGGATTTTTACTATTTGCACCACTTTTACTAAAACGTTCATATCTCGATAACCGTTAACTCAAATGACGCACGAAAACGTTTTCGCGTGCACGATCTAGAGAATGTCTAGAAGATAACTAACTCAAGATTTGGCTCTGGTTAAAAGACCCATTTTTCGTAATTTAAAAAATAGGGCAGGGGTTTAGTAATGAATAGTGTCATCTCCTTAAAGGGCTTTTCTACTTGCGCAACCTCGGCTGACGCATTTTTATAAAATCGAAAAATAATCTTTTTGACTCGAAACCTTCGCATATACTTTGCTAACTGACCTTAGCATTTATCCTCAAAATTTCACATTTTAGATCGACTTTTAAAGGTCTCCAACTTAGCATCATAGTGGTTACATTTCTGCGATGAATCCCTTGAACCACTTTCACTAAAACTAGCATAACTCTTAAACCGTAAACTCTTTTAACTCGATTCTTGCGGAAAAATAAACTAGACATCCATACCCACACAACCATAGTCAGTGGTGCTTTTAAAAAATGAATTTATGGTCTCGGGCTTAACTGTTGTTAAGGGCTAACAAAAATTCGACATTACGACGGCTATAACTCGGTTGTTTCCGTTTTACAATCACTCCAAACCAATCACCAAGGCATACCATCCATCCTCAACATCAACAAACACCCATTATATACCTCTAAGGTCAGTGGTGTGGCTCCAATCTAACATCCCACATTTTACACATTATATAAATCCAAACAACCACTAAATCACTTAATCATGATCTCATCTTTATATAACATCAAAACTACATTTAAAACTCATATAAACTCAAAGGGTGGGTTAGGGTTTTACCTTGATATTAAGCTTAGAGATGCTACTAGAGTCTCACAACTCTTAAACCTTGCTCAAAGGATCCTTAGGAAGCCATAATACAAAGATATAAAACAAAAAAAATAGTTAGTCACTATTCATCACTATTCATCATCTTGTAAAATTCATATAAAATCGAAAAATAGGAGTTTGGTTCTCAAATTTTTACCACACCTTCTACTCTTCAATGCTTTCGTTTGAGCTATAGATCATCAAATTATAGTGGCTGGAAGTGGCCCGATGGTTTTGCTAAAAGGAGCAGAATTTTTGTTAAGGAAATGGTGTTCTTGGCTTTCTTTTGCTTTTGATCTACTTTGACTTGTCAACTATGGTTGGATGATGTTTTGACGATAAAGATCAGATGTTTAAATCTACTTAATGATCCTTGATCCTTGTGCAAAGAGTATGCAAGAAGCTTGGTTGATATTTGTTTGGTTTTTGATTTGATTTTAAGTAATTTAAATCACTTAAATTCGAAATTGTTATGATTTAATCTTTGATTAAATCATTTAATCCACTTGATATAATTCTCTTAATGATCATGTAGGATATCTAATATCATTATGAACTCAATCAATAATCCATAATTCGTTCTCTTAATCGCTTAATCTCGTTATAAAGTTCTAGCGATTCTTAGAACGTTCGTTACACTAACTCAGGGGTTTTCGTTATAAATCCTTAAATCACCTTAAATAAAATAATAAAATATAAAATCCTCAAATCCTCAATTTAAATAACTCATTGCCTTGATCGACTTGATATACTCTTCACTGCCCGGTAAAATATTCCATAAAAATAAAGTTTTGATTTTCTGAATTCCGATCGCGTTTACATACACTTATTTACCTCGTAGATTACTAATATAACTTCGAAATATCCATTTCCTATCCCGTACATAGGGTGACAAAAAAAATTTCTTAATCCTCAAAAATTACTATTCATCCATAATTTCACTATTCATCCATGCAAATCACTATTCATCCCTCAAATGAAAATTTTTCTTAAGTACAGAAATTTGGGTTATTACAACAGTGCTGTTGTACAGAAAGTTCAACTACTCAAATAGGTTCCATACTTAATCCGCGATGATTTATGGTTCTTGAACTTCATCAAGTTCACTATAGCTCCCACTGAGCCCTTGAAGGGTAAACTAATTTTCCAAAAAGGTGGAGTATCTACAAAACAAAACACTCCAAGTGTCTATCAAATACTCCTTGCTCAGCAAGATTGCATATAGTTGTCCTAAACTCTGTTTAAGACCAACCAAAAACCTTTTCTATTCAGATTCAGCCTCTAACTTATTCAACTCTTGACATAGGTTAGACAACCCCAAATCTCAAGACAATTGAGACTTGTGTTTCCTTAATCCACATCTCATGGAGACTTTAGTTGGATACCTTATCGAGTAGTTTGACTATTCTACTAAGTCATTTTCTTAATAGATACCGGAATTATTGATATATTCACTATGAACTGAACCTTGTCTAACAAGAGTCTTCAGCGAACTAATATCATGATAAGTGAGATAATTCAGGAATTGACTATTTAAATATTGACAAACCTCAATCTCATTGAATGTTTCCAGTACTATTAAATAGTTCGTTGTCATACCTCAGCATTCATTGAACCTATCAATAAAACTTGGATTTTGTATTTCAACAAATACACATATCCTTATTTACAATGATCGTCATTGAATGTGACAAGGTATCAAACCTGATCTATCTCATTATATCTAGTTTGTTCAATATGAAATATATAATCCATAAGTCCAACAGCACTACAAATCAACAAGTTCTCATAATTGAAACAACAACGGTTGTTTTATTTCAATTATGTAGGACTTCATCGATGTCTAGCTATCTACTTATCCTTTGGTTAAGATTCGTAATCCTTGAACCTAAGTGGTGTCTAATACCCAAGTAGATGATTGACTTATAGACTTATTCATTTCAACTATTAACAAACTTATATTGAAGTTGAGGTTAACTAACCTTTTACTTCCTTGATTTTGTAAGACTTATCTTACATAATCTAATTCCAATATCCCATCTTTATTCAGTGGAAGTCTAATACCTTTGCTTTCTTGGCTAACACTTATCTTAAAGATTGTGTCTTTTCAACTCACCTTCCGATTGTTATAATAAGATCTCAAGATCACATCTTGACTTTATTCTTACAATGAGATTTCAAGATCACATATTGAATTAACTATATATCTATCTTAAGACCAGTTATTTAAATGAACAATCTAATTGATCATATAAAACAAGGTCACTGACAGAAATACTGTTAAACCGTTGTTATCGTAAACAACATCGATATCTTATATCTATGTCCCTAACCTATTCATCTAACAACCTTTGTAGATGAACAAAATGAGACATCTCACTCATCGTTAGATACATCTCTCACAACTTGCGAAGATTGGTGAGTTCAAGACGAAAAACAATCTATTCTACTTGTGAAAACTATTCTTACTTTCCTTGTCAACAAGTCATTGACCTAGCATCCATTATGCTATTTCTACAGTGCAGAAGACATCACATTTATATTTTAAAATCTTTAAATAAAATTAACAACATAAGTAGAATATTCGATTTTATAATCTTAATGTTAGGAATAATTCATAAGTTGTGATGTTGAGAATAGAATTTTGCTTATACTTCTTGTAAATCCTGATTTAATAAAGGATTTAGCACTTTTTATAGGATATATGCGTTAGACAGTAATCTGTAGAGTTTAGTCAGGAACAGCAGTGCATCAAGGACTACATGTCAGGAACTGAGATCAAATCCTGATACGCCAAGTCAAATACTGATGGATGTCGAATCCTGATGCAAGGTGGAATCCTGATATCAGTCGTGTTACTGATGATGTCATTATGGATGCTACAGAACCTAGCAAGTGCTATAAAACAGGATCGTTGTTTTGAAGAACAAGCAAGAAGATATCATGAAGGAAAGAATTTTCTATTGATGGAAACTATCAACTGGACGGCAGAACATTGTCATGTATAGATCATTATTTTTTGTTATTAGTTGATAGGTAGAATTATAAATACTCTCTCTATATCATTGTAAAAGAGTGGATTTTTGAGTGCATATCGTGTGAAGCTCTGTATAAGGTTTGTATTCGAGAGTTCGAAACAAACAGAGAGAGAGATTTGTATTGTCAGCAGCTGCTAAAGGTATTGTACACCTTTGGTAGAGTTTGTATTTCATTTATTTAATACAAACAAAGTTTGATTCATTCGTTTGTTCTTGTTCATCTAATCACTCAAAAATCAGACACGATTATATAACTTGTATTCAACCCCCCCTTTTACAAGTTATTCGAGTTAATAACTGGTATTATAACGAGTTGATTTCGAATAATCATAAAGATCTGCAATCATGTCTGGTTACAAGGATGGTAATATTAAGATCCCTATGCTCAAGAGAAACGAATATACTCTATGGGAAGTGAAGATGTTGCATCACCTGGAAGCAACAGATCCTGATTATCTTGACAGAATCAGAGATGGGCCTTTTGTTCCAACAAGGCTTGTTCCTCAAGCAACTATCAAAGGAAAAGTTGTTCCAAAACATACAGCAGAGAAGCCTAAATCTGAATGGACAGATAAGGAAAAGGAGAACGTTCTTAAGGATGCTAAAGTGAGAAACATACTATTCAACAGTCTTGATTCTGTTCTCACTAACTATGTTTTCTCTTGTAAAACTGCTAAGGAGATATGGGACAATCTAAAGGTTCACTGTGAAGGAACAAAACCTGTTAGGAAGAATATGAGGACACTTCTCATACAACAGTATAAGAATCCAAGTCTGGTGAGTCACTTACTGACACCTTTGATAGGTTTACTAAACTCATCAATGAGATGGCCATTCATGGTAAATATTATGACTTGGAGGATATGAATACTAATTTCATGAAAGCTCTTCTTGATTTCTACAATGAGAAGATATCTGCAATTGAGGAAGCTAATGTTCTGGATGAAATATCATTAGAAGCAGTTTATGGAAAATTGAGAGCTTATGAACTTGACAGGTAGCAAAAAAAGAGCAGGAGTGAAGGAAAGATGAAAACTGTTGCACTCACTGCTCAATCTGAATCAAAGAAGCTTCCAGAAGAAAAGTCTGAATCTACTGAAAGAGACTTGAGGAAGAAGAAGAGCAAAGAAAGTTCTGAGTCAGAGACTGCAGATATAGACTCTGAAGATAGTGATTCTGAATCAGAGATGCAAGAACTCTTTGCTATGTTTGCCAAAGCTTTCAATAAAGGAAGATTCAACAGGAAAAGATTTAGCAAAGGATCTTTTCAGAAGAAAGAGGAGAAGAAGAGTGACAAAGGCAAGAGTACAATTATTAAGCTTGATAAGGCCAAGATCAAGTGCTTTAACTACAGTGAGCTTGGACACTTTGCTAGTGAGTGCAAGAAGCCTAGGAATTCAGGGAAGGGTAATGCACTCATGGTCACACAGAAGGATTGGGCAGACTCCTGTGATTCTGAAGATGAATTGGATTATGACAACATTGCATTGATGGCAAGTGCTTCGGACAAGCCTGGATCTCCAAAGAAAACTTCTTCATCTTCTGTTAAGGTATCACTTCACTCTCTTGATTCGTTTGATAGCTTAGATTCTGATGATATTAGATCTATTCATGTTGAGTTTAAGAATCTTATGACTAATTTCAAAATTCTTTCTAGTGAAAAAGATGAACTTAAGGCTAAGAATGATGAATTAGTTAGTAGAAATAATTTTCTTGAATCTGAGTTAATTCAAATAGAAAAATATAGGTTAAGTTCTGATAAAGCTAAGCATGATTATAGTGTTATCCTTGAGGCTTATGACTATGTCAGAAAAGAACTAGAGGAAGAGAGAGATATGATGAAAACCATTAACACTTCTGGTAAAAAGACTCAAGAAATCATTGACAATCAAATTCTTCGTAAAGTCTATGGCTTAGGTTTTGGAAAGAATAAAAGTGAAAATTCTGTAGCTATTGTCTTGGATGATAGGAAAGAAGAACTAGCACATCCAAATCTGAAGGTAAGAAGATAGTTTCTGAACCTAAACATGTTAAATTTGTTGATTCTAAAGGTACCCCAGTTGTGCACAAAAGAATTAACAATAGCAATTCAGATGAGAGAGTGTTAGAAAAACCTAAGAATGTCAACATAGGATTTCTGTCTAAGTCTCAGTTGAAACAGAGACTAGAAGGTATTTCAGAGTCTAGCAAGATCTGAAGAAATAGGAATGGAAAAGAAGGTATTAACAAAGAGAATAATTACAAGAATGTACCTGATGCACCTAGGAAGAAATGCTATAAATGTGGAAATCATAATCATTTGGCCCAAGACTACAATCAAAAACCTTCTTGGAAAACTGAGTCCAGATTCCCCAAGACTCAGAGAATTCAATACCAACCACAAAAACCCTGTTATCATTGTGATAGTTTACTTCATTCCATTTATATGTGTAAGGAATATCATGAACTGTATTATGACTATTATTCTTTGAAGTCTGAAACTCCTAGTCACAAACAGTTTGTGAAATCAGAGTCTAAGGTTGACTCTGCAACAGGTAAATCAAAAGCAAAATCTTCAAAGCCTGTTGGTTCAAAAGTTAGTAATAAAGGATCCAATCAAAGTTGGATCCTAAAAAATTCTAACTAGCTACTTTTTGTTTGCAGGGCACTGGAAAGAAGCATTCAATTATCTTGGACAGTGGATGCTCTGGACATATGACTGGAAAGAAGTCCCTGCTTACAAAGTTTGAGAGGAAAGCTGGCCCAGTAATATCCTTTGGAGATGGCAATAAAGGAGGAACTCTGGGATATGGCTCAATTATTTTGGGGAATGTCATCATAGAAAACGTAGCACTGGTTGAAGGCTTGAAACACACACTTTTAAACATAAGTCAACTGGGTGATAAGGGTTACCAATCAATCTTTGACAGTGAAGGATGCAAAATCTTGAATATGAAGAATGGAGACATTGTTCTGACTAGTCAGAGACATGGTAACATATATGAAGCCAGCTTGAGTGACACATCTAAAGGAACTGTCAGATGTCTTTACAGCAAGGCATCAAATGATGAAAGCTGGAACTGGTACAAGAAGCTCTCACATCTCAATTTCAAGAAGCTTAATCAACTTGTTAAGCACCATCTGGTGAGAGGCCTACCTCAGGCAAATTATGTGCAAGATGGACTTTGTGATACTTGTCAGCTTGGAAAACAAAGAAGAACCACTTTCAAGAGCAAGACAGAAAATTCAATTACTGAACCATTTCACATGCTGCATCTTGATTTATTTGGTCCAGTAAACATTATGTCTATCAGCAAGAAAAGATATGCTCTAGTTATAGTGGATGATTACACAAGGTTCATATGGGTATTCTTTCTACACAAAAAGGATGAAGCCCCTCAGCAAATAATTGAACTTGTCAAGAATATTCAGAATAGCTCTGAGTACAAGGTCAAAGTGCTTAGGAATGACAATGGTACAGAATTTAAGAATTCTACAATGGAGGAGTATTGTGTAGACAATGGAATTACTCAACAGTTTTCTACACCTGGAACACCTCAGCAGAATGGTGTAGTAGAAAGAAAGAACAGAACTCTCATAGAGGCAGCAAGAACCATGCTTGCAGATGCAAAGCTTCCAACCTATTTCTGGACAGAAGCTATTAACAATGCATGTTTCACTCAAAATTGTACCTTGGTAAATGGCCATGGAAAGACTCCCTATGAGATGATCAAAGGAAAGAAGCCAAGTGTGAAATACTTTCATATCTTTGGATGCAAATGCTATGTCCTGAAAGTTCATCCAGAACAACTTGGAAAATTTGAAGTCAAATCGGATGAGGCAATCTTTCTAGGATATTCAGCATCAAAGGCCTTCAAAGTATACAATCTCAGAACTCACATTGTTATGGAATCAATTCATGTTGCATTTGATGATAAGAAGTTTGGAAATTTGCAAACTGATGAAAGCCATGACAATCTGGAATTTGAAAATCTTAAGTATTCTGAGATTCTCTCCAGTGATGATGAAGGTTCTCCAGAGGAAATCTCTATTGCTTCTCAAAGGAATGCTACTGTTGAGGGGGAGCAATTTAATCAAGGAGAACACAGCACTGGTCAGGATCAGACTAGTCTTTCAGAGTCTACTTCATCAGGAACTGATCCTTCAGAGTCTAATGAAGGAAGATCAGAAACTAGCAGCAGTATTGAATCCACTGATTCTACTGATCAAGGGGGAGCTTTTGAAGGAAATGAACACTCTTCTACAAGAAATACCACTAACTCAGGGGGAGAGTCTAGAAAGAGCAATCTACCACCTATTAGGAAAGGGACAAGGGATCATACTAAAGATTTGATAATTGGTGATCTTAATAGTGGTGTTCGAACTAGAAGATCAGTTCATAATGAATGCTTGTATAGTTGTTTTCTCTCAAAGAATGAACCTAAGAAGGTTGAAGAAGCCTTACAGGATCCTGATTGGGTAATAGCAATGCAGGAAGAATTGAATGAGTTTGAGAGGAACAAAGTCTGGAAACTGGTACCAAGACCTAAAGATAGATCTGTTGTTGGTGCAAGATGGGTTTTCAGAAACAAGCTAGAGGAATCTGGTATGATTGTAAGAAACAAAGCAAGACTGGTGGCCAAGGGTTATTCTCAGAAAGAAGGAATTGACTATGATGAAACCTTTGCCCCTGTAGCAAGATTGGAAGCAATCAAAATGTTTCTTGCATTTGCAGCTCATTCAAAATTCAAGGTATACCAGATGGATGTAAAGAGTGCTTTTCTAAATGGCAAGCTTGATGAGGAAGTGTATGTGGAGCAACCACCTGGTTTTGTTGATCCAAAGTTTCCAAATCATGTCTACAAACTTGACAAGGCACTCTATGGACTAAAGCAGGCACCAAGAGCATGGTATGAAACTTTGTCTAAATTTCTTCTTGAAAATGGCTTCACAAGAGGTACAATTGACAAAACTCTATTCTTTACAAAGATAAAAGGTGATTTGTTTTTAGTTCAAGTTTATGTTGATGATATTATATTTGGTTCTACTAATGAAAAGTTATGTGCTAAGTTTAGCAAGCTTATGCAGTCTAAGTATCAGATGAGCATAATGGGTGAACTAAATTACTTTTTAGGCTTGCTAGTCAAACAGACTGAGACTGGTATTTTCATTAATCAGTCAAAGTATATCAAAGATCTTTTAAAAAGGTTTGACTTTCAAGATTATGCAATTGCAAAGACACCCACGGCAACAGCCGCTAAGCTAGACTCTGATTCTAAGGGAAAGAGTGTTGATAACACTAGCTATAGAGGCATGATAGGTTCACTGTTATATTTAACTGCAAGTAGACCAGATATAATGTTCTCTACCTGTTTATGTGCTAGATTCCAAAGTGATCCTAAGGAATCTCATTAATTGTTGTGAAGAGAATTTTTAGATATCTCAAGGGAACTCCAAATCTTGGTTTGTGGTATCCAAGAGAATTTGATTTCTCCCTAATTGGCTATTCAGACTATGATTATGCAGGGTGTAAAATAGAGAGGAAAAGTACTACAGGTACATGTCAATTCTTGGAAAACAGATTGATTTCTTGGGCAAGCAAGAAGCAACAATCAGTTTCAACCTCAACTGCAGAAGCTGAATACATTGCAGCTGGCAGTTGTTGTGCTCAACTCCTTTGGATAAGAAATCAGTTGATGGATTATGGTATGACACTTAGTAATATTCCTATGTTTTGTGATAATACTAGTGCTATCAAAATTGCAGAAAATCCAGTTCAACACTCAAGGACTAAGCACATTGATGTCAGGTATCATTTTATTAGAGAACATATTGAAAATGGTACTGTGGAACTTCATTTTGTTCCTACTGACAAACAGCTTGCAGATATTCTAATTAAACCACTTGATGAGGCTACATTCATTAGATTGGTTAGTGAGTTAGGAATGTTAAACTTTTAGATCTTTAACATCTGCACAAGTAGCAAGGTATGTTGTTTCAGCTTATAGACTTGATATCTTTGTCAGGATCTATACTTGACTATTAAATGCTTAAGCTGTAACATCTTACTTTGATAAATTTCAGTATGGTAGACTTATTAATAAACATCAGAATTAGGATTGCTATCAGGATGCTGATGTCATCAGTATTGACATCAGGATTGTATCGTCAGTATCAGGATTGTGAAATTTGTGTGTCTTACTATTTCAAATCCTGAAGATCATTCTATACAGTGGTTCAATTCTGAGTTTTGTTAAGTCTATGTTAGCAAGTTTTACCACATGCATACTGATAATTTATATCATTATTCAGATCAGTCAATAAACAACAATAGACAAGTAGATAATAAGAAAACTTGTATTTTCATTAATCATAAGCATTACATACATGGAAATGAAATACAATTCTTCTTTTTATCTAACTACTACTGATAATCCTATTCTTGTCTAAAGTTGGGGCTTTTGAATCTTGCTTCTTTCATTTGTCTAAGAGACAGGACAAGGAGCATCTCAAGATCCGCGTTAGGGATTTTAAATGCCTCATCTGCTTCTAGACCTCATCTCAGGATGACTTAAATGAGAGCAGCTGACTCATCTTCATGCTTATTGAAGAAAATGAATAGCATCTCCATCAAGATCAACC
Source organism: Saposhnikovia divaricata (assembly GCA_036435485.1). Lineage (NCBI taxonomy): Eukaryota > Viridiplantae > Streptophyta > Magnoliopsida > Apiales > Apiaceae > Saposhnikovia > Saposhnikovia divaricata. The sequence goes on from CM071600.1 coordinate 172,226,367, forward strand.
TCAGACTCTTCGCCAAATTCTTCATCCTCAAGGTATGAAGAGATTAGAGGAGGATTTTGTCAGACTGGTAGATGTTTTAGAGGAGATTCTTGGAAATCATCTGGGTTAAGACCAACCATATCTAACTTGATGAGAAAAGTCATCTCTTCTAAGAGATAGTTCACTTGCTCCTGATCATCAAGAGTAAAGAACTTCTCAGTGGTAATGAACCAAAAGCTAGGGTTCATATGAAGATTTGGGTTGAAAGCCATGGTGTAAAGAGAAAAGAATGAAAAGGTTTTGGAGTATGGCATAAGGCGTTAGTTTCTTTTATAGAAAGATGTGGGAAGCTGAACAGTCATTTGGGGGTTATCAATGCAGTCAGTCATAATTATATGGGACTGTATTTCTTATATTTTCAAGAAATGTTGAACGTATCTAACCAATTGATTTTGTTCAGATTTTTTTTATTTCTTTTACAGGTAAAAGAAAATGCCACGTGGAAACTCCATTTAGTCTCTGGAATCAGGATGATATTGATCAGGAATACAAGTGTGTTCACATCAGGATTAGTAATTCTTTCTATTCAGAAATCACATTGAATCTTGTGATTATCTTGGTGAGAAGATCACATCAGGAGAGGAAGCTGATCAGTATTGACTTTTATCTTTATTTTACCCTGATTTATTTACTTGAAATTAATTTTGGATTTTATTTTCCAAAAAATATCGTGGGTAACTGCATTTTTCAGGGACTGACACCTGTCAACCTACGTGTCAACGTGGGATAATGGGTCTGAAGGATTTTTGAAATATAATTATTTGGAAACTCTAATCGTGTAATTGCTTTCTCTAATTTCATTTTCTAAAGCAAAAAACACTCTTGAGTTTTCAAAATCAATAATCAATTTCAAAGCTTTCTTAAGTTCTTTTCAGATCAAAATGGCAACTCAAAGAAGACTACCCAAATCAGTAGCTTTCAAGTTTGGTGACTTTGATTTTATGATGAACAATCATGTTGCAGCTATCACCAACAAGGAAGGGGTGTCAACTGATTTTCACCCAATTATGGACTTTATGGCGAAAGGACCATTAAGCTATGCCTTGATAGCATCTCCACAGATCAATCAAGCATCTGTTTCACAAGCCTGGGAGAATGCTAAGGTAATTGACTCTGTTCAGGGTCAATCAGGTAAGATTGTCCTACACTTAGGACAAGACTCACTTGATATTACTGAATCTGTTGCTAATTCAGTACTTCACTTACCTATTAGTTCAAATTTTGAGAATGTGCCATCTGACGATAATGTTAGAACTATGTTGTCTGAATTAGGTTACAATGGACCTTTAGATAACATGACCCAGTTAAATAGATCCTTTCTTAGGAAAGAATGGTCTTTCTTCTTTGACTAACTTGCTAAATGTTTTACTGGTAAATGTAGTTCTTTTCAACAAATTACTACTGTTACATCTTACATTGCATATGGCTTGCTTTATAACAGAGTAATTAATTTTGGTCACATTATCTTAAGTCAGATATGTATTAAACTTGGGTCAAGAGATCATGACAGGAATATGGTTTATTATCACAGATTCATGCAACTGTTTATTAACCATTTCATTCCTGATGTTGAAGCTAGATTTGGTAGAGAATATTGTGTTTCTTCTTATGTACAGCAAAAGGGAATTTTCTCTGACATTACAAAGAAGGACAGTGAAAAGAATCTGTGTGACGCCCCCAAATCCGAGGTCAAAGATTCAGGTCGTCACATCACCATCCAACCATATCATACCTGTATTAACTTTACAACTCAACAATACATTCATCCAGACCTCAATCTTAAGCACAAACAAGTTAGAGCCTGAGAAACGATAATCAAAAGTAACACTAAATATTACAATTCATCTGTACAATCTAGAATCTTACGCACTTCCATTTATACAACTACACTTGAAGACAAGTCTTACTATTATAGTTGAAAAAAACCTATCAAACTTACTCTGTAGTATTTATCAGGAACTAAATCATCTCAGGGGTAAATCTTCTACTCCTCTTCTGCTGGTGCGGAGTTAACTGATCAAATTCTTCTCTTTCTGAAAAGTTTTTATAAAGCAAGAATGAGCTACATAATGCTCAGCAAGTTCACCATTTTGTAAAATAATAATGTGGTTTATTTCGAAAACATTCCCAACTATATGGGTATATATCTCAGATTTCAAAACATAATTGGACAATGTGTATGTCCGAGTTTGAATAAAACATCTATACCCACTAAGGAGCTTTAAGAATAACATATGAACCCTTTATAAGGTTCCCATCTCAATATATCTCAAGTTTTAAAGTATATACATATGAGTATATCATTTTCGGCAAAACACTCTACGGTTAACATACTGTACATGGAATACATCATTGCAAACCTCTTTCCTTCCATTAGCTTAGAAGGTTTCTCATTCAAAAGCATTTCATTCTTTGAAATAATTGCAAGAGTGCACTAACACGTGCCAATCTTTATAGAAAATCTTGCAGTTCTAGATACTGCACGATGTCAATATTTTTCTTATCAAAAGCCACACTATCGGCAACTTGGCACCTAGGCCCAAGAAGCAGTGTTTGAGAATTTTTCCAAAGTGGAGGATGGGACTTGAAGAAAACATAAAACCTGACAGGGATTGATGATGATCAGTCGCCACATCCAAGTCCAATAATCTGCGGGTCTTCTCTACCGGTAGAAGGATAGAAACTACATCCGTAACTATCCCCGGGTGAAAACTACATCCGTAATCACCCTCGATGAAAACTACATCCGTAATCATCCTTCGGCAACACCTGGGCCGGAATAATAATTGATGGACCGCCTGGCTCACGGCCGCTTAAACATCCCGGGAATCGTTCGTCAACGGTTCCTACACCTGCCAGAGTCCCTTTTTCTTTTTCTTTTAAAACTTGATTTTGATTGAAAACTGAGTAATTGAGGTCCGACATCAGTCGACCGATGATTCTTGAAATCATAAAAGAAGCAAACCTGACCGGGGGTTTTCGAAAATGTTTTGAGTTCGAAAGAGTTCGAGTTCGAAAGTGCTAAAGGTATCTTGGATTAGCTTTGTCTTTAAAATAGTGAATAATAATTAATAAATGATATTTTAAGATTTGATATTAATAATTAATAAAATAATTATTTAATTAAATAACCTTTTAATCCAAGATAGGTATTTTGAGTAGTTATGAAGATATCAAAATAATTACTTGAGTATACGATACTTCCCGAATGACCCTTCGGGTTTTCGCAATTTAATTACGATATAATAATATACCGCTCCCCGGTCAATAGTATATACGGACCGCCACGACCTCTATTGCTAGAGTCGTTGTCCGAAGAAAACATTTCATTCTAAGTTCAAGGGGTGCAAACATATATGTGCTTATACATCTCAATTTCATCAATACTTCGATAAGCATAAACATTTGATACGATTGAAAACTACAACCACAACAGTGAAAGTCCTTATATATGTAAGTTTTGAAAAGTAAACTTGCATAGGTAGAATCAGGAACATAATATCTTGAAAATAAATGCTTAGGGTTGGAAAACTTGCCTTGGGAAGGTTGGTGTGGTTGGGCTCGTGGAGTGGAGCGACAATCTATAAATATCCAATATTCGCTCGTTAGTATCTTAGCAACACCACTTAATCATAATGTTTTAAAGAATACAAGGCCATCTTAGCGACTCCACCATTTGACCCACTAACCCTCCTATATGACCATGTCATCACATTATCACGTTCTTTACCCATTCGACTCAAATCTATTCCTCAAACTCGAAACTCAAGTGAATACTCTTAAAACTACTTTAAACTAATCTCCTAAGTGGTTTTTCACTTGCGCGGATTTTACTTCAACATTTTTATAAAATTGAAAAATACATATTTTAATCCAATTCTTTTTGGGTAGCCTTCCCCACTACATTTAATAGCTTCTCTAATTTTTCCATGATCCTACATAAATTTTTAGGGGTTCAAACAAGGTTCACAAGGGGACCACTTAGTGCAGTCCGGAATCCAGAAACACATTTCACTTCTCAGGCCATAACTCAAAATCTATACATCACCTAGTCATGACCTTATATTTCTGGAAACTACATTCAAATACCTTTCCAACAATATATATTAGGACTTCAGGGGACAAGATTTGGGGGTTCAAAACCCTCCTACAAGACAGTACAAGTTCCTGGGAAAAACTCAGCATGCTTATATCACTAAACCAACCAAGAATCTTACATCCACATCACAACCAACATCTAAATCACCAAGATCATACTTTATAACATACATGGAGATACATACACTAACCACAAGCTTAAAAATCACAACCACAACACTTAAACTCAAGGTCTACATCATCCATAACTTATATGTACAAGATTCACACTAATAACCATGGATCTAACATTAAACATCACCAATACTAACCTTCTTGATGTTCTTACAATCTCAAACAAGCTTGGTTAACCTTGGGGAAGCCTTACTCTATGCTCACCATCTTCAATCTCACCAAAGAAATCAAGAACATGGAAGTGAGTTTCCTGACTGGAAAAACACGCCCCAAAGATCAGCCAAAACGAAGCCCTTGCACTCGTTTCCTGGTCGAGGCTCCTGAATGAAAGTTGTAGAGCGTCTTCACAGCTTTCTAACCATATAAAGAACAAAAAATTTCATTGAGTAATGAAGTCTCTAGGCCCGTTTTAGTGAGCTCCTTTCCTGCTGGGCAGAATGGAGTATTTGATGTTTGTTTTGTTTGATTAAAGTGATAAAGTGATCAATAATGCTTGATATTTTCACTTGGATGCATCTTATCTTCTTGCCATGTGGTGTCATCTCCTCATTGGTTCATTTGGATTACCTTTATCCATCCATAATTGCAAGCAAGTCCCTTGCTTTATACATATTGTTTCCAAGTCCTTCCTTCCTTTTCTTATTTGCACCAAGGGGCTTCCCTTCTTGTATATTTACTAAATCAATATGTTACAACTTATATGTTGCACTTCATTGTAATAGTATGGCCCAATACCTCAAACAATCATTGTGTCCAATTTTCTTTGTATTTTCTCTTTATCTCAGAAAAAAATTCTCGCGGTTTCTCAATTGTTCTCATTTCCTTTAACTCTAGGATTTTATTCTCAATTCCATTTTCCTCTCATAATATATCCTTCCTTGGACTTCTAATATTTACTATTCTCAATTCATGATTCGCTCGCTTGATCGCTTAATCTCGTTGTAAAGTTTCAGCGGTTTCTAGAACGTTTGTTTCACTTCCTCAGTGGTTTTCGTTCCAAATTCTCAAATCACTTATAATAAAATTCCAAAATATTAACTCCTCAATTCCTCAAATAAAATATCTCATTTCTTGATATTACTGATATATAATTCACTGCTCGGTCAAATATTACACGAAAATAGAATTTGGAATTTCTGAATTCCGATCGCATTTACATACACTTATTTACTCCGTAGATTACTAGTATAACTTCGGAATATCCACACTACGTCTCGTACATAGGTGGCATGAAAATTTTTCTTAATCCTCAAAATCACTATTCATTGATGCACTTCATCATAATAGGAAAAGTTTTAATTCTACCGAAATTTTGGGTTCTTACAGTCTCCCCTCCTTAAAAGGATTCCGTCCCGGAATCAGTTTAGGAATCACTGGGGTTACTCCTTCTTTGTTTCACTCTTTCAACTTCCAGGTGGATTCTTCCACATCTTGATTTTCTCACAATTCCTTATTAGTTTGAAAACCTTGTTCCTCAGCACTTGTTCTTCTCTATCCATGATTTCCACGGGTTGCTCCACATAGGTCAAGTCGGGTCATAGGTCCACTTGGTTGTACTCTATCACATGCTGATAGTCGGTGTGGTAGGGTCGTAACATAGACATATGAAACACATTATGAATTTGCTACAAGCTTGGGGCAAGGCTAACTCGTAGGCTAACTTCCCAATACGCCTCAAAATCTAAAAAGGTCCAATAAACCTCAGACTTAGCTTCCCTTTCTTACCAAACCGCATCAATCCTTTTCAGGGGGATACCTTTAGCATCACGAAGTCTCCCACCTCATACTCCTTTGATATCTCATAAAATTTGACCATTCGAAATAATGGGTTTCGTAAAAACTAATGACTTTTACATACACTCGTCTGCACCGTAAAGGCGTAATATCAATTCGAAATCTTCATTTAATAATTCGTACATATCGTGATTGCAAAAATTTCTCATCCACCCATAAAATTAATTTTCATCCAGGTTCGAATATTCACGAAAATTAGGGCTATTGCAGTCTCACCAACGCTTTAATGTTGCTTCTCAATGCATGCTCTCCTCGACCTGTATTCCTTATCGGTTGTTCTATGAATGAAAATTTCTATCCCACTACTTATACGTTCCTCTTCTACCTTGTTCATAGTATCCGTGTTGAGTCCTTGTATCGTTGGGCCGTGAATACTTTGTGGTCGTGTTCTATAATCTGAGACAACGTCAATACGCACGGTATTCCTCATTTTCCTTGGCTTGATTAACATGCATGTGTTGCCTCCCGTCAGTCGTTACCACTTGCTATGGATACTATATAGTCTTCGGTATACGTTGAACCAGTTCAGCTACTATATCCCTCGTTCATTGACTTCTTCGTAACGCAAGAAAAGCGAAACTTCTTCTTTCGTAGTACGCTTTACAAGAGACGTCCTTACGTTCGCATGGTGCCGATCGTGATAACAACATTCGTTTCATGGATAAGTTTTTATTCTCGACTGCCCCGTGAAATCTAAGGCACAACACTAATTATAAATTCGATCGTCTGGACAATTCTTCTTCCCTGTCCGTCAGCCACAGATCAAATTAATACATACGCTCAATCTCTTTATTAATTATACTTGAAAGCACCTTCAATATCCGAAGTTTAACCTTAAGTCTCTATCTGACGTAATCACTGCAGAAATTTTATATTGCACCACCATCTCTTCCGTATATAAATCGATAATCTTCTAAATGGAAAGTCTCTCGTAGGTAAATCACTTGGTCCAACAATTATAAATCAACTAGGGCCATCTCTTGGCTCGGTCTTCGGCAACCTACTCATGAAATTCATTGTAATTCTGTCCACGTTCAAGATTTTCTACGGGCGGAATTGATCCACTAGATCTCTATCATTTTGTTTTTGACATGTTGCATTTGTACTTAATAGCTTGCCAATACAATTCTTCATATCCGTTTGCCAAACATTCTCTTAATTCTCTGTACATCTTTGTCCTTCCCCATAATTTAGTCATTTTCCTCTAACATTATTCTTTATTGTATATACTCTATTTTCTTGGTCAATACTGACTGAATTCCAATTTTGAATAATCCCCTCTATAGGTATCGGCCACCACACTGGCCTTTCCTGGGAAATAACAAATTTCTCCATTATACTCTCTGCTCCCTTTCGTCACCTTCTCTTTCTTATGTTTAGTTCTAATATGAAGATATACTTATGGCACTTGTGGAAAACTTTCACACTTTTCTCATAAAGTTAACGTCTCAGTTTTATGCGTGAACGCCATCATGACTAATCCCAGACTCACGGTTAGTATATCCTCATCCCGTAACCTTTATGTTGTTTAGAAGTATAGGCTATCATCCCCTTTTTACTGCATCAGCACACCTCTTAAACTCTTGAAAGACGCATCATCGTGACTCTCAAAGTCCTCTTCTCATTATAAAGTATAGCTAACAACGAGGTTGTTACTAATCTCTCATATCATTCTTAAAACTTTATTTATTAACCCACAAGGGCTTCTGACTCACTAGTCAATCCACATGATACTACCAGAATTTATAATGTTTATATTAATGTGAAATGCCGACTTTGGTGCAGTACAGAGGTCGATCTTGAGTTGGTGAAACCTTCTCTTTAACCTTATCTTTGAAAAACAACTACGCACTTTAACTAGTCCACAATTCCTCCATTTCCGATAAGGGTTTCAGTTCTCGATGGTATAGGTAAGATGTCATACGCTCGTCCTCTTTCACAACTGGCGCCAATCAGCCTGAGGCCTGTATGCTGCTGCGATTCCCAATAAACTTGATTAGGTGGTAATCTCGAAGGATCATTGGGATATATCCTGTTAAATATAATTGATGTGTTTTAATCAGTGTTTAAGTGTTACAGTGAATTATCAGAGTTTAGCTGGAAGCAGTCAGAGTTTAGTGTAAACTCTGACAGATGGAAGCTCGACAGAGTTTGTCAAACTCTGTCTGGAGGCAGCGTCTACTGGTCAACAGTGATTGAAGATTTATTATGGAAGCAATATCTTTGAAGATTGGATAGCTATCAAAGAGATCGAGTTGGCTTAGGAGACGTGTGACAATCTGTAATTGATATCATTATGTAGCTGATTATTAGGAGTATCAATTAGAGATTGTATCGTAGCTGTATGTTATATAAATACAGTTAGGTTAACCCTAGAAGGGCATCATACAACGAATTATCTTTATTGTAACCTAGCAGCTCTTTGTGATATTTTTACATCACGAAGAGGGTTCTTAATACAAGAAGTTTTTAAGTGCATAAACGTTTTACTTGTTAAACTCTCATACCAAGTTGATTATTAATTGTGTATTCGGCCTAACAAGTGGTATCAAAGCCAATCTGTTACTTTATTACAGGTTAAGATCCAAACACAACAATAATCATGGCAGCAATTCCTCCACCAACACCTACTGTTTCTGAAAAGGCTCCTACTACTGTGAGTCGTTATGAACCAATCAGGGTTCCTATTCTCAGGCCATTAGAGTATGTTATGTGGAAGGTCAAGATGACTATGTTTCTGGAGGCTACAGATCCAGAATATCTTGACAGGATTTATGAAGGCCCTCACAATCCTACAAAGCTATCTGTTGCAGTTGCTGGTGAAGAAGCAAAAATGGTTCCAAAGGAAAAGAAGGACATGACTCCTGAAGATCTATCATCAATTGCTAAGGATGCAAAAGTTAGGCATTTACTGCATAGTGCTTTAGACAATGTTATGTCTAACAAAGTCATTAACTGCACCACTGCAAAAGAGATATGGGATGCTCTTGAAGTCAGGTGTCAAGGAACTGCGGCTATTAAGAAGAATAGGAGAAACATACTCACACAAGAGTATGAGCATTTTGAGGCTAAACCTGAAGAGACCATGACAGAAACATTTGATAGATTCTGTAAACTGATCAATGATCTGTCATTGGTCAACAAAGAGTATGATCTAGAAGACTCGAATCTCAAGTTTCTTCTTTCTCTACCTGAAAAGTGGGATGTGAAAACAACCACTATTAGAGACAACTATGATCTTGCTGAAACAAAGATTGATGAAATCTATGGGCTGCTCAAAACTTATGAATTGGAAATGGAGCAGAGAAACAGGAGATCAAGCAGGAAAGGAAAGTCTGTTGCTCTTAATGTTGAAGAGAAGCCTCAGAAGAAAGAGGCATCAAGAAGGAAAATGAAGGGAAAAGCTTTGGTCATACACTCAGAAAGTGAATCATCAAACTCTGATTGTGATTCAAACTCTTCTGAATCATCTGACTCTGAGGATGATGAAGAAGAAATGAGGAAAATGGCTGTGTTGATGGTGAAGACCTTCAAGAAAATGGGCTTCAAGAATTTCAAGAAAGGGAAAAGGTTTTCTAGAGATTCAAATGAAGACAGGAAAAGCTTCAGGAAGTCTGATAAGAGAGATTCTAAAGGGAAGAAGGATAAGTCTGAAATTCAATGCTACAAGTGTAAGGAGATGGGTCACTATGCTCCTGAGTGCAAGAAAGGTAAAACTGGAAAGGTACTCTACACTAAAGGCAGAGATTGGGCAGATACTTCAGATTCTGATGAAGAAGTGAACTATGCTCTCATGGCTACTACTGAATCAGAAACTTCTGAAAATCAGGTACCTCTAACTACCTATGCTTATAATATTGATGACATTGCTCAATTAAGAATTTATCTTAAGTCATTGCATATAAGTTATAGGGATCAGACTTTAGAAAATGAGAGGATAAAAGCTGAAAATTCTGAACTTAAGGTAAGAAATAAATTTGTTGAAGAAAAACTTGAAAACATGCAACAAGTTCAGAAAGAGAGAGATGATGCTGTTTGTAAAGAACAGAATTTGCTTCAGAGATATAAACAACTAGAATCAGAGTTGGAGGAAGCAAATAATAAAATTAGGACTTGGACTAATTCTGGAAAGGACACTCAACAGATTTTTAAAACAGACACTGTTGGTCTAGGTTATAATGAGGGAGATGAACTTAGATTTCAAAATCAAGTTAAAATCAGAACTCATTTTGTACATGGAGCCAGTAAATTTTTGTCTGAAAATGAAAAAGAAGCTGTTAAAAGTGAACCGGTAAAAACTAGTGTTAAACAGGTTAATATTGGTTCAATGACAGATAAACAACTCAAGCATAAACTGAAGGAGTTAAAATCTGTTAAGAAACAGAAAGTGTCAAACAAGAACAGAAATGGAAAAGTAGGCATCACTTCAGGAAATAAACCAATGCTTGCTAGTTATGCTCCAAGAAAGACATGTCATAACTGTGGTAGTACTAAGCATCTTGCAAATTTCTGTAAGAAAAATAAAAATATAAATTCTTTACCTACAAAGTCTGAGGTAAAGAAGGATTTTGCTAGAACTAAGCCACAGACTTTATGCACACACTATGGAAGCACTTGGCATTCCATTTATACTTGCAGAGAATATCATGCTATCTATCATAATTACTATGAACTGAAACCTAATCTGAAATGGGTTAAAGTTGATACTGCAAGTGTAAACACTGATACTGTTAGCTCAAACTCTGATAATGTTAATTCCGCTGCAAAAGCTAACAAAGTTAAGAATGCCAAAGGATCCAAGCAAGTCTGGATCCTTAAAACTAATCCTCAGTAATTGCTTGTGATTGCAGGGTAATAGGGAGGCAATCCTAGTCGTGGACAGTGGATGTTCAGGACACATGACTGGAAATAAAGCCCTGCTATCAGACTATGAGGAGAAGGCTGGCCCAAAAGTTTCCTATGGTGATGGCAATGTAGGAAGAACATTGGGATATGGCAATATTAATCTTGGAAATGTCATCATCAACAATGTAGCTCATGTCCCAGGACTCAAGCATGACTTGTTATCTGTGAGTCAAATCTGTGACAAGGGATATCATGTAGATTTTCAACCTGAATATTGTGAAGTTATCAGCAAATCTACAGGAAAGGTTGTTCTAGTTGGTCACAGGCAAAACAACATTTATGAAATCAAGCTTTTGATAGACTCTGTTGGAAAAGCTGTTTGCCTGTCTACAAAAATGTCTAGTGAAGAGAGTTGGAAATGGCACAAGAAACTCTCACATTTGAACTTGAACAACATCAATGAATTGATCAGAAAGGATTTTGTAAGAGGACTCCCAAAGGCTCTGTTAAATGTTGATGGCCTATGTGATTCATGTCAGAAGGCTAAACAAAGGAAGTCATCTTTCAAGAGCAAGACAGAATTTTCTATCACTGATCCCTATCATCTTCTGCATGTTGATCTCTTTGGTCCAGTAAATGTTATGTCTATTGCAAGGAAGAAATATGCTTTAGTCATTGTTGATGAATACACTAGATTTACTTGGGTGTATTTTCTAGCAAAGAAGGATGAAACTGCATTAACTCTGATGGAGCATGTGAAGCTTCTGGACAAAGGATCAAGCAACAAAGTCAGAATCATCAGAAGTGATAATGGAACTGAGTTCAGAAATGCAACAATGGAAGAATTTTGCAAGGACAATGGAGTGAAGCAAGAATTTTCAGCACCTGGTACACCACAACAAAATGGTGTAGTTGAAAGGAAAAATAGAACCTTGATTGAAGCTGCCAGAACTATGCTTGATGAAGCAAAATTGCCAACTTATTTCTGGGCAGAAGCTGTTCAAACTGCTTGTTTTACTCAAAATGCAACACTGATCAATAAGCATGGAAAGACACCATATGAGATGGTGAAGAAGAAGAAACCTAACCTGAAATACTTTCATATTTTCGGGTGCAAATGTTTTGTTTTGAAGACTCATCCAGAACAGTTGACCAAGTTTGAGCTAAAGGCAGATGAAAGAATTTTTGTTGGCTATCCACTGTCAACAAAGGCATTCAGAGTTTACAATCTGAGAACTAAAGTGATCATGGAATCTATACATGTTTCTTTTGATGATAAGAAGAGCACTAGTGGAAGTTGGGCATTCAAGCTACTTGGGTATTCTGATGCAGACTTTGCAGGCTGCAAGATAGATAGAAAGAGCACTAGTGGAAGTTGTCAATTTCTTGGTGACAGACTTGTTTCCTGGTACAGCAAGAAACAGAAATCAATCTCCACATCTACAGCAGAAGCAGAGTATATTGCAGCTGGTAGCTGTTGTGCACAGATCTTGTGGATGAAGAATCAACTGCTGGATTATGGATTGAGGTACAGTAAAATTCCTATTTACTGCGATAATCAAAGTGCTATTGCTATGACAGGTAATCCAGCACAGCATTCAATGACCAAGCACATCAGCATAAGGTACCACTTCATCAGAGAACATGTGGAAGAAGGGAATATTGAACTACATTTTGTGTCTACAGAACAACAGCTTGCAGATATCTTCACTAAACCATTGAGTGAAGCTACATTTACAAGACTGGTCAATGAACTAGGAATGGTCTCTGGTTCTGACTAGGAATGTTGGTTAGATTCAAATTTTACATATGTAGTGTATTACTCATATTTCCTGAGTAATACTCTTATGCATACTCTGTTAAATGCTGTATGTCATTCACTGTTAATAAGTTTGATAAACTCTGTGAACTCTGAGTTGATTTTTGTCTGAATGAAAAACACCAATGAAGAAATATGTATGAAGCATGATTCTCAGCAATTAATCATGAATCTTTCTGAGTTATTGTGATCTAATCTTAGATTGTGCAGAAAGTTAACACAGCATGATACTGGCTCATATTTATAGCATCTCTTAGTTTATTCTGTCCTAAACTCTGAGTCTATAAATACTGTGTGCATTACCTTACATGAAAAACTACTGATGTTGATGAACTCTAAACTCTGTTAGTTATACTCTGATAGAATAAAATGCTTACTGCAATACCCCAAAGAAAATGTATATAGGTTGTTATACTCCTTTGAGATTATGTTGGATACTAGGATGACCCAGGAACTTATTGGTATATAATATGTGCTAAAATTCTCTGATTTTTGGTGACTAGTTAAATACTAGGATGACCCAGGAACTTATCAAAATGATAAGGGCTAAAATTTTTGAATTTTTGGTGACTGGTTCCAAACTCTGATTACTGGAATGAAAAAAAAAAAAGAAAAAGAAAAATGTATATAGAGGGGGTATAAAATAAAAGTTACTGTATATAGTTTGATTACTTCAGAGTTTAGCTTTCATCATACAATCAGTGTTTACTATGACAGTTTGTGCATCCAGTGTTTATTGATTTACTTTATGGCTTTTATGAAAAATTAGATGCTCTAAAAATTGATTTAGTAAACTCTGCTTCACACACACATATTTTCACAACTGTGCAATTGATGAAAGGGTTTCGGTGATAAAGTTGGAGAATTGACAAACGCTGTTGATTCGTGATTTGTACTCTAAGGTAAATTTTCACTTGGATAATTTAAAAATTTTGGAGTAAATAGGGATTTTGACAACTGTTAATCAGTGGATTGTTGATGAATGTGTTCTTTATATGATTACTTTAATTAGTTTTCATATTCTCTTCTTTGATTTATTTCCTTGAAGAACAGTTCATAAAACATAAATAAAATTTGCAGAACACACTGAATAAGATTAGAGAAACATAATTTTTCATTGATAATAAGAAAGAGATTACAAGCAAGTATTACATCTTTTTGTTCTCTCTATCTGCTAATCTATTCAACAGGAAAATAAAAGGTCAGTCCAAACCACTCCATTGTTAGCAAAAATTCCCAGATCCCATCTTTGCCACTTTATTTGGGTGGAAGTTGAAGGGATAAGGTTATTTTTGCTGACATATTCATTAACAATGGTTGGTGGTGTTGGATGAGGATGCCTTCGAGGAGAGCCATGCAAATGTTGCTTGGAAAGCAGCATCGATGTCGATCACCCTTGCAGGTTTCTCTCTCTCGATCTCTTCCAGACCGGCATCCATTTGCAGCCACAGCGTCTCAAGCTGCCTTTCCCAGTCAAACGCTTCAAACTCTTCACGCGTATAGCTGAAGATATCTCTATTCTCGACAAGATGGAGGTTCTTTTCTTTGATGGTAAGGTTGGCCATTGTTTTTCAGAGTGTTTTGTTTGAAGGGTTTGTGATTTTACAGGGGAAACTGAAAGGTTAAAGGATTAATGAACTAATCTGAGCAAGTCTCTAGGCCTTAAATAGAGATGGGTAAGCAACGAAGTCCTTAAACGCTTCGTATTCTGGTTATTAAAGGCAACAGGTAAACGCTTCATATTCTGGTTTTAATTGGGTCCAGATATTTTAAGAGAGTATTATTTGATTTTTGTTTAAATCAAATATTTTAATGTTTTAATTTGCAAAATACTCTTCTTAAAAATAAGCGCACGTGACCCACTTGCCCATTAATGTGTCCCAATCACCCATTATTGTGTCCCACTACACATTAATCTAGGAACTGATTGAGTGTTTGTTACATAAGAGATTGGGTTTTTAATTACTCTAATTACTTTTGTGTCCAAACGGTTGTGTTTTATTCTTACATCTCACAGTTCTCTCATTTTTCACTTGGGCATTCTCGCAAACACCTTTCCTACATACATTTCTCTTGGAAATTCTTGCAAATTTCTTAACTCAATGGCTTCTAAAGCATTCACTGCTCTTGGTTTACGGTTTGTTCCTAACAACTATGAAGCTCCACTCTATCATGAACGTGTTCCAGAACCGTTTCATCTAATGCAGAATTTCTTGAGAGATTCAGAGATTGGACAAGCTCTGGTCGGACCTGATATTCTCTCTGCATCTCAAATTGCTACGTTTTGGCAGAATTCAGTTTATGTGGATGGAGGAGAGAATGGGACTCCTAACATCATCTTCACTTATGAAGAACAAGATTATGTGATTACTCCACAAACTGTAAGAGATACAATGGGGTTTGACACATATACTTCTTATACTCTGGTTAATGAAACTCATTTGAGAGAGATGCTACAAGAGATAGGTTACATGGAATCTCTTGACAAGCTTGGAGGTATAAAGAGACCAAATCTCAGGAAGGAATGGAACTTTTTCTTTGATTGCATTACAAGGACGTTCCAGAAGAAAGTCACCAACTGGGATGCCATTCCAATAGACAGTCTCCAAATCGGGTATTCTCTACTCTATGGTAGTAATTTTGATTTTGGTCGATATGTTCTGATGAACTTAGGTGATAAACTGTCAGAATCTACTACTGTTTATTATGCTCGTTTTTGTCAAATGCTGTTCAATGCTTGTGTACTTGGTCTAGAAATTGCTGATACAGATGAAATTGATCCTTTTATAGTCAATAAGAGAATATTCTCTGATATGACTAGTAAGGATGTTGGTAAAGCAAATCTCCCTGCTTTTGTCATGCCACTTGCTCTGCAAATTTTTTTTAATCAACCTCAAGAACCACAACAACCTGAACCACAACCACAACCACACCCTGAACCTCAACCTGAACCGCTAAACATTGATCGTACTCAAACACCAAACACTGAACCGTCTACATCACCTACTCCCTCAGCACCTACAAAACAACCTTCACACACTACTCACACAAACTCTGAATCATCACACTCTCCACCAAAATCACAGTCTAAAGCACAAAGAGTTAAGAAGGCAATTCATGAACGACATGCAAGGGTTAAGCAGGCAATAGAGACACAAAGAAAATCAAAACAGACATCTCCTGGAGCTGTTTATACTAGAAGAGTGAAAAGAATAAGACAAACGGCAAACATACCTAAATCACTCTCAGTGGTAGAACAATCTCCACCATCTAGTGAAGAGGATTCAGATAATGTACCTCTAGCAAAGCGAAGAAAACTGGTATTCTCTGATTCTGTGGATGAAGATATTGATGCTCCAGAGGTAGTTTCACAGCAAACACCTCCTGTTGAGGTTGAGAAAGATGCAATAGCTGCAGAGGTTGAAATGCCTGCAGAGGACAAAATGCCTGCAAAAGAGGATGCTAGAGATGGCCTTTCTCCAATAAATGATATTTTTGATTCATTTATGCCATTCTCTGATCTTATCTCTGATACTGGTGCAGCTGATCAACCTACGGTTGTTCTTTCTGAAACTGTGGCATCCCATACTGAGTTATTATCTGATGCTCACCAAACTGTTGAAGGAGGAGATGAAATTGATCAAGCAACCAAGGCCACTTCTCAGTCTATGCCTGTTGCTGAGCCTGAGCAACATGGAGAAAATCTTGACAGGCCTACAGAAGAAATTGCTAAAACTGTGGCTGAAGATGAACATGCTAAAGCTACAAGTGTTGAACCTGAAGGTGGAAGTAGTGCAAACTCTGATTCTTCTCTGAGTGCACCAGTACAAACAGACAATAAACATACACCTTTCACTCAACCTTGTACGTCTCATGAAGTTGAGAGAGCACAATTTGTAAAGAATGCTGCTGAATGGTACAAAGAGGATTGTATTTTTCCACGAGAAAGAGCAGCTGATTTTGTTAAGCAAACTGCTGAGACTATCTCCAATCCAGAGATTCTTTCTTGCTTAAAAGCAACTGTAGTTCAAGTCAAAACTCTGGATGAAGATTTGATGACACTACACAGGCAATCACTGCTTTGAGGAATGAGGTTGTAGCTAGAGAAATGAAAATGGAAAGAGACTCGAAACTCGTGACTACAAAATTTTCTACAGCTCAAGACAATCTCTTTGCCAGGCTGAGTAAAGTTGAAGAGAATCAGTCTGACTTATCAGCTAAAATTGATTCTATTGCTACCTCCTTGGAGTTAATTACATCTATTCTTATGCCTGATGATGTCAAAAAGGGGGAGAGAGTTGTCAGAAGGGATAGTGCTGGAGATGGAGGGGCAAGTAGTAAAGGAAAGAACAAGGCTGAAGAAGTTCAAACTTTGAGAACTAGCAAGTCATCTAAATCACAGTCTGTTGGGAGAAATACTGATACTCAAGGTACTTCAAAGACCAAGAGTTTGTTGTTACCTTCTAATCCACAAACTGATGAAGAATTGGCTACTAAGCTGTTTATTGAAGAGAATGAGGAAGGAGTTACGATTGAGGACATTGAAGCTGTAGAAAAGAGTTTACAAGAAGAACATCTCAAGGCTTTAAAGTCTGGTAAGTTACAAAGAGGAAAAGCTCCTAGACCTGTTGTTAAAGGTGTTGTGATCAAAGAAAGGGCTGATGTTAGTCAAAGATCTCGGTTTTCAAAGGAAACAATGGCAGCAGAAGCTAAACTAAAGCTGAAAGGTATTGAAGGAGAAAGTTCACAGAAGAAAGTTACAACTTCTGTTGCATCACAAGTAATGATCACACCTTTACACTCTTCTCAGTTGAAATCGGTTTTTGGGAAAGGAACAATTCATGATCCAAATATATTATCTGGAGTTTCTATGAATGTTTCTGATGGAAGAGCTTTGTCTGGCAAAGTTGGTAATAATAAAGGTGGACTAGGTTCACACAGAGACAAAAGGCAATATACTGGTCCTAGAGATCCTTCTTCACTGGCTGTTCCAGGTCGTGGTGTTCCTCAAGAGAGTTTGGACAGACTGGAATCAGTACAGTTAGTTCATCAGAAGAGTTTAAACAAGGATTTTCTCTTGTACTTCATGGCTGATGGGACAGTATTTAAAGTTGGTGAGAATGATATTGGCTTGAAATGTTGGGAAGAACTAGAGTATGTTCTATATCTTCTCAAGGTGAATAGTCAGAGGACTCAATCAGTTGCTAATGTGCTCAGACAGAGAATGCTTCAGAATCTGGCAATCAGAGGAGAGAAATATAATAGCAGATATGTTCCTAAGTATAGGGATTACAAAGGAAATCTCATTGAAATGAAGAAAGGTACTGCAAAGTTGAAGACTGATTTGGGAATCACAGTACTTGACTTCAATTCACAGTCAGAAAAAGTCAGATTTATCAGACTGGGAAATGAGATGAGAAGGAACAAAATCTATGATCTTAGGGCTGCTATCTATCAGACAGATGAGAGTGATCCTCAGCTCAGAGAAATTAAAGAAGCTATGAAGATTGAACTTGAAAATGCAGAAAGAAGATTGCTCATAGATTATCTCAGAGCTATGCCAGATCTTGAGGTGATAAGAGATTAAGGTATGTAAGGATTTTCTTATTCTCTGTAGTTTTTGTTAAGTAGAAGCTTAAACTCTGAATTTGTGTAAACACTGTATTTGTTTATTTGTTTTGACATCATCAATTATTGTCATTAACTTGTGCATTTTTGCTAATGAACAAGTTGGGGGAGATTGTTAAATATAATTGATGTGTTTTAATCAGTGTTTAAGTGTTACAGTGAATTATCAGAGTTTAGCTGGAAGCAGTCAGAGTTTAGTGTAAACTCTGACAGATGGAAGCTCGACAGAGTTTGTCAAACTCTGTCTGGAGGCAGCGTCTACTGGTCAACAGTGATTGAAGATTTATTATGGAAGCGATATCTTTGAAGATTGGATAGCTATCAAAGAGATCGAGTTGGCTTAGGAGACGTGTGACAATCTGTAATTGATATCATTGTGTAGCTGATTATTAGGAGTATCATTTAGAGATTGTATCGTAGCTGTATGTTATATAAATACAGTTAGGTTAACCCTAGAAGGGCATCGTACAACGAATTATCTTTATTGTAATATAGCAGCTCTTTGTGATATTTTTACATCACGAAGAGGGTTCTTAATACAAGAAGTTTTTAAGTGCATAAACGTTTTACTTGTTAAACTCTCATACCAAGTTGATTATTAATTGTGTATTCGGCCTAACATATCCATGCATCCATTTGCTATTAGGGGCCTTTTAAACTTTATGTCTCGCTATGTGCATAAATCCCTTTTAGCTAAGTAAAGCTTCACATTCTTGCCACGATATTTCTTCCTTTCTTGTCCATCTCACTTCCATGTTAGTTTCCTCTAAGGATATGTCTTACATCGCAATCGATTTGAATTTCTTGGATCAGGAAAAGGCTTGGTAACTCCAGAATTCATTACTATAACATCCTGACAACGGTTGGTAAGAGCGTACTCCCAACCACCTCATCATTTCCTATAACTTTCCTCACACTAATATTAAAGGTCTTGTGTTATGCCCCGACATGTTATTTCTACTTTAATAATTACTCAGCATAACGCTCTGGCTGCACAATTACAACATTTGGTTTTTTTTTTCTCATATTGGTGTAACGGTTCATAATTGTACCTCCCGTTCACCTTAGAGTAATCACTTTGAAAGGAATGGTTTCAAAATAACAAGGTCCAATAGATAATTTCAATAAGAATTCCACATTGGATGTTCCAAGAATGTTGATGGTTCCAAATACTCGGAGTCTCGATTTTCGGAGATGTAAGGATGGACCGAAAGAGTACAACATGGTTTATTCCTTCAGGTCCTAATAATTCTGTAATATGATATCATAGAGAATGTTGCACGAGGGCAATGATTGTTGGATACAAAAGTCATAAAGACGGTCTTTATACAGTTCTTACATCGGGTGGATACTTTTCCTCCTGAATAATAAGAGGAAATCTAAAGTCGCATTGATGAAGGTCAGCCAATAGAAAGCAATTCTACTCCATGACAATTAAAGAATGAAGTAGTTTGTCATTCAAGTAATCAATGGTTTCAAATGAATTCTCATTGTATGAATGAAAGAATAAAATATTCAAGTGATATAAAGTCTGATACGAAGATGGGTAAGAGTTCAAGTCGAGTGGGCGACCTCACTAGGTCTCAATCAAGTTATTCGTCAAAACTTTCATCATCATACTTTACCACATGCAAAATGCATTGCGGAATGAATTAAATTGGGAGTTGGACCAGTGGAACAATAACTAGTCCTTTTCAAGAAACACTAGCAACTAGCGAGACAAAATTTGCTAGTTCACCTGTTTGAGACATCACCACTAGCTAGGACAATTAGCTAGGTGTTCTTCACAACATTACAATTTTGACTAGTTAGAACAATCAACTAGTCATTCATATTGACATATCGACTAGCCAGTTTCAATTGGCTAGAACGGAATTTCAACATCGTAGCCACTGAAGAAACTTTAGGCTACTCGGACAACGAATGGAAATAAGAAGTTATTAAGTTTGAAAAAGAATACTATAAAATCTGAAGAGAATGTTCTAGGTATCGGAACAATCGATAACCTCTCATAAAATATTACTTACTAGTGAAACGGTCCACCCAAGGGTGCCTCCCTACACATGCTTTATCAGATCCTACAGTAGAATTAAATTCAGAATACCAATATCAAAATGATATCCTTACTGTGATTTCAATGTACGATGTACAATCTCATCTTGAATAGAAGAAAAGAATTCATGAAGGATGTCTGGACATTAGATCATCCATGTCCTCAGTAATTTGTTAAATATTTATGAGCTCAACTGAAGAGTGCAAGTATGAAAGAAGCAATCAAATATCAATATTCGTTAAGTAATATTCGTCGAATAATTAAGGAAGTATTCGTGGAACATTCCTTGGATAATTGAAAGAAAGTGTAAATAGGCCTGAGCCGAACAAGATCATCATAAATTTTTGAATAGAATGTTCATGGGTCAAATAAAATTACTTCGGATAAGTCCTGCTTTAGGGAGAGTATATCACTGGTTGTTATTCCACAAATTTGAAGTAGAAAGCTAGGAGGGTTACCTGATATAAACTAATCGAGGTAACATGGTTTGTGAACAGTTTAAAATGAAGTAGTGCACCAGCCGGTAGTTATCAAAATAAGTTAATAATCATTCGTGCATCTCATTATCACCACTATGAGGGTAACTCCATCTCTTCGTCTTCGTAATACAAGACACCAACTAGTGCGTCTCTCAATCATCATCTTAAAGTCATTTATCGAGTTAGGGTTTCACAAATATATCTGTCATTTCCGTGCTTTATCTTGAAGACCAAGCTTCACATCATTCCGGGGACACCTGCTAAGTCCATAGGGTCCTACTTCATGCCTTCCGACATGAATCACAAGTGGCCAGTTCCCCCTGGGAACAGATCAAAGAGATCTCTCAGGGATCTCAGTGCAGTCCATAGGTTCAGTGGCGGGTGTGTGTATGTGAACATATACCAAAAATATTGAGGTCTACAATACATATATACGTAGTCCCTGCTAACATCTCTATTAAAGGATCCCACTCTAGACCCGCTGGTCTTTTCTTTTGGTAGACTCTGAGATCACTGTATCGCTCGTTGCAACCATATTCAACTTCTCTTGAGTCCCTTTGTTAATCCCACTTGTTTATTCTCTAAGTTGAACTACCATGCTCTAGCGTCCGAATCATGTGTGGAATTATCTAGCACACTCGTCTTATGATAACATTCTCGTATAACACATGTAAAATTCGCTATCAAGGGTAATGAAATCCACAACGACATAGTGACCAACTTTCAGGTAAACCCGTTACTTATCGAAAATCGGATCTTATAGCCAAAGTAAAAGACTTTCATTATTCCAAGTACTAAGTACCCTTAAATATGTAGGGAAGTCTAAACTTCTTGATTCTTAAAATGCCGCCTCCTAAACTGTGGAGGACTATGGGCCACAAAATTTATGCCAGCCTAGTTATCCGATTATATTGGCAATATCGCCTCTACCTCAGCTGCTCACAATCTCAAACAAGCTTGGTTAACCTTGGGGAAGCCTTACTCTATGCTCACCATCTTCAATCTCACCAAAGAAATCAAGAACATGGAAGTGAGTTTCCTGACTGGAAAAACACGCCCCAAAGATCAGCCAAAACGAAGCCCTTGCACTCGTTTCCTGGTCGAGGTTCCTGAATGAAAGTTGTAGAGCGTCGTCACAGCTTTCTAACCATATAAAGAACAAAAAATTTCATTGAGTAATGAAGTCTCTAGGCCTGTTTTAGTGAGCTCCTT
Source organism: Saposhnikovia divaricata (assembly GCA_036435485.1). Taxonomy (NCBI): domain Eukaryota; kingdom Viridiplantae; phylum Streptophyta; class Magnoliopsida; order Apiales; family Apiaceae; genus Saposhnikovia; species Saposhnikovia divaricata. Next base: position 172,248,508 of record CM071600.1, read on the forward strand.
TCCTGCTGGGCAGAATGGAGTATTTGGTGTTTGTTTTGTTTGATTAAAGTGATAAAGTGATCAATAATGCTTGATATTTTCACTTGGATGCATCTTATCTTCTTGCCATGTGGTGTCATCTCCTCATTGGTTCATTTGGATTACCTTTATCCATCCATAATTGCAAGCAAGTTCCTTGCTTTATACATATTGTTTCCAAGTCCTTCCTTCCTTTTCTTATTTGCACCAAGGGGCTTCCCTTCTTGTATATTTACTAAATCAATATGTTACAACTTATATGTTGAACTTCATTGTAATAGTGTGGCCCAATACCTCTGTAAGAACCCCAAATTTTGGATATAATTAAAACTTTTTATTAAGTACTGATAAAATGAGGAACAATGATTCCGACAACAAGGTCACCAGCTCTAATGAATGAATGGAATGGATATGGATTCAAATACTTATATGTCATGAAGAATGCTAAAGGGTGACAACATAGGTAAGAATAATCTATCTCCTAAGGGAATAAGATATGGCAATTCCAAGCAGGAGAATATTCTCATGTCATCCAGATAGATAGCGATTAATCCAGTGGTTCCGTAAAAAGGTTAAGGAACGATCGAAAGAGAATACGGACAATTGTACAACCCTAGATGAATAAGTAAAGAATAAGGATGAATAGTGATTTTGGTGTAATTGAGAATATTATTAGACGATGCTATATAGAAGTATTCAGAACGGATTTCTGAGTTCGTATTCATGATCCAGGGGCGAAATAAGTGTATGTAAACGACATCGGATTCAGAAAAATAGCACTTTTATTTTCTCCGAGATTTTCCTGGACACTGTAAGACTTGAGGATTTATTTAAGGGAATTTAAATTCGAGAAGTATTAAGAAAAATTGAGAATGTTATTATAATTATTAAGAAGGTTTCCGGTAAAACCCTAACTAGGAATCTTTGAGATATTCCTCCGAACGATCAATCAAATTGAGCAATAACCGGGCAAAGAATCAAGCAGAGAGCCAAGGGATAGTCATGTGCAAGAGGATAAGGTCAAGTAGACAAGATATTTTCAATGCTAACTAGTACCATTAGAGATCAAACCAACTAGTTAGATTAAAACACCTCATCTCACCACAAAATACTAACACATGTCCAAGGTGATGCAAGGGATGAGCAAATCACTTTATTAAAGTGATTTTATGCTAGATATTATCCTAAAACATCAATAATGCAAGAGAACCAAGCAAGCCAACCACCCTTTTCTCTCTTTTCTCTCCCATTTCCAGCAGTTTACATTTTCCAGGGCAGGGGTCTTGGCAATTTTTTTTCACCTAGTTCTACTCATCTAAAAATCATGAAAAAATTCACGGAGCTTCTACACATGGAGATGAAGTTGTGGATTTAATTTCATAATTTTTGAAGATCGTTTGGATGGGTAAATAAATTCGAGAAGCCACCCTGTTTTTCCCCTTGAAAGAGCCACTTCGAATTTTTGCTTAATTCAAGAATCAAAATCAAGCTTCCAACCATTTTTTGACCTCCAAATTTTTATGGTGAGTTCTATATTTCATAAAAATGATCTCCTAGAAATCTTAGCTTCAATCTCCACTTTTTCCATTTTCAAATAAATCATTGAAGATGAGGGTGAATAGTGATTTCTAGAAACTAACTTTGATCTCTTGATTTGTTTGAATGATCTAAGCTTGGTTAAGGTTATACAAGGACTATGCAAGGTTTTATAAGGCTAGTACACTCTCCAAGGAAGGTATAACCCTTGAAACCCTTGGTTGAATCTTAAGTTTCAAGCATGTTCTTGGTGGGTTTTAGCTTAGATATGATTATGATGTTATGTTAAGCATTTAAGCATGATTATGTAGTTGATTAAGTTAGTTTAAGAGATATGATGATCATATTGGTAAAGTGATACGTTGTTGGACTTGTTGAGATGAATAACATGTTTACAAGTTGTTTAGATGCCCGGTGTGGCTTGGTATTGTTGTTATGATTTTTGGAATGTTCGATTTATAGCCGTCGTAATGCCAAAATTTCGTTAACCTTAAGAAAACGATTTTGACAGAACATGTAACTCCCTGTTTGGCTTCGTTTTCTACCATGATAGGATAGATCATGTTATAAGCTTCGTTTTGATATAAAGATCGTGTGAAACGGACTTACGGTTTAGGAGTTACGGTCGGTTTACTAAAAGTAGTTCGAAACCGTAACCGAGAATTCGTAATAAAAATGAACCCTCGTAAAATATGTAAGTCAGTGGCGAATCTTGGTAATTAAATACTAGAGGTAAAAAGGGAGGTGTGAGAGAAAACCTCATATGAATCGGATCATTTTTCGATTTTATAAAAATGTTCGAATCTAGGTTAAACGCGAACGAACCCCTTAAAAGTATAACTTTGGATATAACGTAGAAAACGAGCGATAAAACTCGAGATATAATCTTGGTTCGTAATCGATCAAATTTAGAACTTATACGACTTAAGTATACACTAAGTGTGAGTACGATGACATGTCTTAATGACAAACAAATGTCAAATCGTATCGGTAATAAGAAGAGTTACACTAAAAAGGGGTATAACGAGATAATTCGAAAACATGTTTCGACTTAAGTTAATACTTAACCTTTTGAAAAATGTTAAGTGATTAATCTCGAATTTCTTGACTATTATAGATCGCCGAGCTGACTCGGGACACCCTACCACTACCCCCACCCGTGCTCAATTACCAGGCAAGTGTTCAAACCTTTGAACCTGTTGTTGTGATAATATATGTATATGATTTCTGTTTTACATATGCCATCGCATGCATGCCTGTTTCCAATTATATTGTGACTCTGGTTTTTGTGATACTTGTTCCCTGAATTGATATTGGCTTATAGACTAGATACGATTTATCAGTAATAAGCCGGATTGTTTTGGTAAGACCCTTAGCGAAGGGCATATGATATTCATTCTAAATATAGACCGGGAGTCGGTATTTTGAGTTATAGATAGTCGTGGAAACCCGGAGGGATTCCAACGACAGATTATTATTTATCTGAGGAAGGTTATTGTTAAACGTTATTATATTCCATAAAGTATCAATTACTTGGAAATATTTCGAGGAATGTTATTCGAGTATTATCTTAGTCGAGAGATAATAAATGAATGTTAATTTTGAATATTCATTTAGAGTTGATATTTAATGAATATTATTTTGATATTCTTTAGAATGTTATTTATTAAATGAATATTACTTTCGAATATTCATTTAAGGTTTTATGTACTTAATGAATATTATTTTAAAATATTCATTGGAAGTTCTATTTACTTAAGGAATATTATTTCGATTATTCCTTTAAAGTTTTGATTACTAAATGAATATTATTTGGATATTCATTTAGAAGATTATTTATTAAATTAATGCTATTTGGATATTCATTTAAAAGAGTAAATATTAAATGAACATTATTTTCAAATATTCATTTAAGGTTTGACTTATTTATTGAATACTATTTTAAATATTTATTGGAGCTTAATTATTTAATGAATATTATTTCGAATATTCATTTAAGGAGGGATTTATTTATTAAATAATTCCATATATTCATTCGAGGATTACTTACGAGCAATATTATGAGTTAATAATATTCCATAATTATTATTGAGTAAATAATTATTCTTGGAATATTTATTTAATTCTTTTAAAATTCTTTTTAAAATAATTTATATTATTCGGAGATTACCTTCCACCTCCAGATATTATGTAAAATATTTCGGAGTATTTTTACGACTATTTTATCAAGGAAAGGTTCCCAACTCTTTCTTTTTCATTTAAATCTATCTTAAAAGGATTTAAATGCTCGCTCAAACTTCCATGTTATAGGGGAACCTACTTGAGCAATGTTATTTATCTTGTTGACTTCCCGGTCATAATTTATCCTCTTCACTCGCAACTTGGTTGCTATGGACTCATTAAGTCTGTGTTTACCTTCTCATCTTTCGAGGGGTAAGATTGTTGGAACAAGTTGATGTTCGTTACCAAGCAATAGCTTGGAAGTTATTGGTGAATTTTCCTTTCCAACTAGATACGACTACTTTGTAGAGTCTTATCAACAAGTATTATACTTGGGGAAAGGGGGACGAACGTTACATTCAGAATCATGAATTCTATTGGAACTAGGAGTCGTGTAAGAGGCCGAGTAGCGCCGGTCCATCCCCTTTGGCCCAACCGTTGGCCTGGGAGAGCTAGTAAGGCGGTAGACAGGTAAAGCCGTCAGTTCTTCCTTCTACCGGTAGTAAATCTAATTTGAGCTGTACGATCTTGACTGATCATCAAGATTGGAACAGCGGGCGCGGTGAATACTCCATCATTGGTTCATCATCCAAACTTATTTATTTCCTGCAACATGATTACTGTTGGCAGAGCTGGAAAAGTATTCGTAACTGGAATTGCAATATTTTCCTTGCAAGTTCCTCTTTATAATATCTTGCTTATTTTCGACATAGCAGATATTCCCTCATATATTTACATTTTGAGTTACCTGGTAACTTCATCGTTCATATTATACTGGCATCATTTCCGTAAATGCATGGCATATGGTTTTAAAGATACTTTTGAACTGTTATATATTATCGTTCAGTTAAATATTATTGTTGGTGGGCTATTGCTCACCCTTGCTTTATTATTATATCACAACAACAGCTAGACCAGATGACTCGCACAAGGCGCACTCGATGCTGGCGAGGACGATGAGACTACCAGAGCCGAAGAGAAAGCTATTGGTAGGATAGATTTATTCTTTCAGTACCAAGTATATAGTCTAGTATGACTCATGTAAATGGATGGCAAAGAGTATGTATTTATATTAAAATTCTCTTGGGTTGTAAGAACTCATAATGTGTTTAATAAAATTTGGTTGTTACTCTGATTTCATCTCTGGGACTATAACGGGTGTGTTTTATGTTATTGTTTTGGGTCACAAGGTTGTAATTTAATATTTATGTTGAACTGTGGATGGGAATTGAGACGGTAACGACCAGATCCCTGACCCCGGATTTAGGGGTGCTACAGAAGTGGTATCAGAGCGTACGTTATAAACCCCAGAGATGAGGCAACGTTAAAACAATAAATTCACTAAGATAACAAGAACTCTTGCCAAGTTCATAGTCGGACTACTTAATGTAGTGATGACCTATAAAACTCTTATGGGAACTATTAAGTATCATGATAGTAACTTAGCTCGATATCCCATCGACAAGTAAGGCAACAGACCTTGAGGCATACGAGTAGCAGCGCGATGATGCTTTATTATATGTTGAAGATCAGCGGGTAAATTCAATAGAGTACCCTACTGGAGACCCGGAAGAGGTTCCAGCAGATAAGGAAAATCTTGTTAGGATAAGGAGCTTACCCTCGAGGAATGAGGGCAGTAGCCAGAAAGACTGAGATGATTAAGGTATAGAGCTCAGAAAATTGGGCATAAAGAACTAAGCTATTAGCAAGAGAACTGAAGATTCATGTTGGATTCGTGGCTGGACTACTGGAGGTAGTACCAGCAAGTAAGACGGATTGGAAGAATTACTTGAGATCTTATACGGGAATAGATGAGAATCATTAGAGACTTTCATATTAACGAAAAGAGTGCTAGAAGGTTGTATGATTATCAAAGGCATCGATATAAGGCGAGGAGCAGAGTCCCTAGGAATAGTTGAGAAGAGGCAGTAAGTGCCATATCATTTGATAAATGAATAAGTATGAATATTGTCAGTAATAATTCGCCATGAGAAGGCAGATGTCATAGGTTGTAATTTATGGAACCAAATTGAGGTTGATGAAGTTGTTTTATTCAAGAAAATGTCCATTTTATGAATGAATCAGTTAGAAAGTGAAAACATTGGGAAGTGACAGCATGATTGGATAAAGTTATATAAGGAAGTAGTAAGCAAGACAATGATCTCAGAACCTACCGGAAGATAAGACCAGTGAGTCAAGACGAACTCGTAATGACACTATTTTCAGAGACTAAGTATAGGGTTAATTTAACTCAGTGAAATGATGAACCAGAAACGTTAGATGCATGTGACTCAGAGGAATATTAAATTCTTTCTTTTCTTTGAATGGATTATAGTAGTTACCTTAAGTTTACTCCGACGCGGAATTATAACGGATCAAGTAATACGATCAGCAGTTAAAGAGAAAAATGTGAGAAAATCTTCCTTGAGCTAAAAGATGAAATTGGTAATGACCAAGAGTTGGCATTGTTTAATGGAAAAAGGGAGACTTTGTGCTTCCAACGACGCTTCGCATAAAAGATTAGGATGTGTGCTTGCGCAGCACGACAAAGTACTTGCGGATGCATTCGGACAGCATGGTTCACCAGGTTCGGATGGCCTTAGTAGTGCCAATTTTTGTGGAACAACCAACTCCGACGGTAATGTTCCTTCTGAGACTGGTAGTCAGGTAGACTGACATTTGGTAATATTGAATATCAGGACGTATAGGTATCAGGACGTTGTGACAAGTTTCAGTTTAAAACTGTTAATTCCCTTCTAAGGGATGTATATAATTGGTTCCTCTCCAGGGGTTAAATTTCCAACCCGATGACGATTATTTCGTTAATTATGACTGCTTACGGTTCTACCTACTAGGAGGTTCATAGAACTATTCTTCAGGTTTCAAAACTGGTCTCCTTAGTGTTACCAGTCGATGGATAGATTGACCAAAATTTCCCTAATTCTGGGAAGAACTTCAACGAATTTTGGCAAACCTTGTCTTTCTGATTACCAGAGAACATCATGGAAGAGAGTAGAAACTGGGGCAAACCCCGTGAATTGGGTAAGGTAGCCGCTACATGGGTTGGTGGACAGACCCCGGTTATCGCGATTGATTGTAGAAATACAATGATGAAGTGAGATTGGACGAAAACAGGAAATGTAAGTAAGAAACCAGCCGGACTGAGAAACTCCGAGATTGACTTAAGTGAAAAGGCTGTTATGCCAGGAATGGTAAGCTTGCGTGGCACGTGGTAGTGATAAGAATAGTTGAAAAGATAAAAATAGAGGAAAGGTGACCAGAGACGGTGCCGAGAAGTCGATTAAGACTTATATGGAGTAAAGTTTTGGAAAGGTAGAAAGGTATCAAAGTAGAAGGCACTATGCCAGCAATTGCTAGAAAAGTAATGCTAAATTAGCCAACCCCTAAAATCATATATAATTTTAGTGTGGCCAGTTGAGGGCAAGTCACAAAGGATTATCAAGTGACTAGACCAGCAATGAAAGAACAAAGCAGGGTTGCTTCTAAGAAAGCACCGACTGCAAGGCCTTCTGATATAAAGGAAACATTAATGAGATCGTAGGAATCTTCTGCTGAACAGCCTATGTTTTGATTGGGAATTCACTAGACCTTTTTGGGATGGGGTCACCCGTACTAAAGTGACTCATGTGTATATGGTTGTCCAAGATTACGAGTAAAATGGAAGTATAGTGACTTGAGATGTATGATGTTAGGGTATCGTGAATACCATGAATATATTATGACGGAGGAAAGTAAACAGTGAAGGTATATGAAGAGAGTATAGAAATGGTCAGAAATTGAACAGTATGCGGTAGGAACTTTCTCTGAGGCAAGTACCTTTGCGAAGAACGATAAGCACTATGAAATTCACGTTGAACTCGACCAATATCTTTCAGAACATCCTTGCTACCATTAGCAAGTTCTGTAAGAGAGCAGATAGACCTACGTTGTCTTTTGGAAGGTCAAATAGGTTGACCACTATCTGAAAGAAGAAATTAGCAGTAAGCTACCAATCGATTATCAAATAAGAATGATTGAAAAGAGACCCTTATTAAGGATACATGATTTGATTGCCAATTATAGGATGCAGGAATTCCTTGGCAGTTGAATTAAGGATAAGATATCCATAAAGTAAGGCAAACCCTGGGGAATGCACAAAGGATGGCACTAACCCTAATAAAGACATTGTGAATTCAGATGATATGAGTTGGATTTGCTAAGGCAACAATGACCTGTACAGATTATTAAAAAGAGTTCTGGAAAGAACAGAGATAGAATTATTAGGGTATTGATCAAAGACGTTTTGATATACCCTGTACCTAGAAAATACAGGAGGAATGATGAGGACGACCTAAGAAACCTTACAAGGAAAAGCTAATATTCTGAGTTTCCAACTAGAAGTTTGGAAGAGAATGTAAGACACAATAACAATATACCAGATGATGCATGTATGAAACCCTGAGGGAGTATGGATTGAACCTATAAAGGTTGAGATTATCCTAAGATAAGGAAAGAACTAAGAAAAGAAGTATCCTAAGTAGGATTGGGAATAAACGTGATAAAGTTCCCACGGGTAGTTGGAAGGAATGACTTATGGAAAAAGACTGATAGATATATTTTTCTCCTTCAGCAGAGCTTAAGGGAGAATGCTTTCACCCAACAGTGATGAGAATGAGGTAAAAAAAAAAAAAATGAATTGAAATGTATCCGGAGAACAAGGATTACCAGAAATTACTATTATTAGGAAAGGCCAATGAGGTGGTCGACAGTCTAAGTATAAAGGAATAATTACAAATGTTCATACCGAAGAAACAGAATAATATTTGGAAGGACCTTGAAGGTCATATCGGAATGGAGGAATTTACATTCCTTCTGATGATTGTACAAGAATCGACGGTAACAGTAGTTTAAGTAAAGATTCGATTCCTGATGGGTCTTAAGCATATTACATACCTTAGAAGGTCCCGTTTTGAGGCAAACCAGGACCATGATACAAAAAAAAATTGACGAAGTAAACCATTAAGTTTCCAGTCTTTTATGGAAGATGCATGAGTGATAGTTTCATCAACCTGACTTAGCTGCGATGCTTGAAACTCTTCTGCAATTCTATCTACTTCATGTAATATCTACATCAAGTTCAGGAAGTGTTCCTTATGGATAAGGAATAGTGATTACTTTGTCTCCCTAAAGGATTGAAACCCGTACGGTTAGCTATTAAGGCACTACGTAAGCAACAAGCGATGGTGATTCTTCTAAGAAAGTAGATGACAATGTAAAGATAAAGAAAGTGCTGCTATTGATAAGCTAAATGGCATGTTGATGAATGACAAGCAAGTTTGTGTTAGTGTACTTCTGCGCAAACAAGATAGAGAATCTGAGGTTGATGACTCATGATGCTGAATGTATTCCCGTGGAGAAAAATTAATGAGACTTAGAGAGAAGGGCAGTTGAGCCCGAGACTTATTAGGCCACCTGAGGGTTTAAAGTGTTCGGAAGGTGGCATTCGAGCCAGTTTTACCCCCAAAGCTTATAGCATGGTAGTAACGTGTTTCTTGTGGCAAAGCTACACCAGTAAAATGCAGATGCTCAACAGATGATAAGAGTGCGAGCAGGTAGGTGTACGACCTGGTCTGACTTACGAAAGACAACCTGTGAAAAACCGCGGGTAGAAAAGAATAAGTGATGAGAAACAAGTTGATAGAAGTAGATTATATTGGATCTAAGCTAAAGAAATCGGCCAGATTCATTTCGGAGGTTTTAAATTTGAAATAATGTGATGATTATAGAGTAAATTTGACGGGATACCAATAAGGAGGTGCCAAGTGCAAAAGATGCCTCAATAAAGAGATGAAGGTGGAAGTAAATAACAGAGGTAAATAAATATCAGATAATAAGAAGGATGTGATTGATAAAGAAAAGACTGGGAAAGCAACTATGGAATGTGAAGTAAGGAATGTTATGAATGGATTAATAAATGGGTTTCTGATGAATTATCGGGATGACAACCTGATAGTGTTAATATAATAGATATGAAAAGCTAGTAGCGCGACATGGAATGTCAGTAACAATGATGTCCAGCGAGAAACCTAAGATTTAACCTGAGAGGTTGAAAGATTTTTCCAAAAGTGTTGCTAAGGTTGAACCAGAGTATAGGTCCATAGAATAATGGACAAAACAACAAGATATGTTGACACGTGAAATTGCGATCAAATGGTATTGGATATAATCATGATTATTTTCTTCTTTGATGAACCTCTATAGTTCAGAGGTAAATTCTGAGTATGATATTTTACAAAAAAAAAAAATCTATAATCCTTTAGAATTCTTTTCTTTTCTTCTCTCTTATTCATCTTCTTTATGAATTGAGAAGAACAACCCTTTAAGGAGGGGAGGTACTGCTACGTGACTATCTGTCTGTGTGATAGAAGTCTAAGTGGAATACCATAACTTGTTTAATTGCTTGTCAAGTACTAAAGGCTGGCCCCCTTCTGTACTAACTATGCAATATAACAAATGTTCAATTGATCATAGTGATCTCTCAATAAATCTTTCCACTTCTCTATATTGATCGAGATTACGAAGATTAAGGCGATCAGGAAATGCATAGTGCGAGTGAGGTTATCTCCGAATTCGTAATGCGATAGTGATACCGAAGTCACTGTAGATACCAATAAGGGTGATATTATATAAATGAGTAAGAGCAGAACCAGGATAGTGTGATGTGCAAAAGTAGAAAAGTTGATAAAAAGGAAAAAGAGAGTACTGTAGCACTACGGAGATGTGCTGTAAACGGGTTGAAATGATTAAGGATCAACCGAGGACTGGAAAGCTAGATGACAAACAAGAACCCGATTGTTTCCTACCTGATTCCGGGACGGAATCCTTTTAAGGAGGGGAGACTGTAAGAACCCCAAATTTTGGATATAATTAAAACTTTTTATTAAGTACTGATAAAATGAGGAACAATGATTCCGACAACAAGGTCACCAGCTCTAATGAATGAATGGAATGGATATGGATTCAAATACTTATATGTCATGAAGAATGCTAAAGGGTGACAACATAGGTAAGAATAATCTATCTCCTAAGGGAATAAGATATGGCAATTCCAAGCAGGAGAATATTCTCATGTCATCCAGATAGATAGCGATTAATCCAGTGGTTCCGTAAAAAGGTTAAGGAACGATCGAAAGAGAATACGGACAATTGTACAACCCTAGATGAATAAGTAAAGAATAAGGATGAATAGTGATTTTGGTGTAATTGAGAATATTATTAGACGACGCTATATAGAAGTATTCAGAACGGATTTCTGAGTTCGTATTCATGATCCAGGGGCGAAATAAGTGTATGTAAACGACATCGGATTCAGAAAAATAGCACTTTTATTTTCTCCGAGATTTTCCTGGACACTGTAAGACTTGAGGATTTATTTAAGGGAATTTAAATTCGAGAAGTATTAAGAAAAATTGAGAATGTTATTATAATTATTAAGAAGGTTTCCGGTAAAACCCTAACTAGGAATCTTTGAGATATTCCTCCGAACGATCAATCAAATTGAGCAATAACCGGGCAAAGAATCAAGCAGAGAGCCAAGGGATAGTCATGTGCAAGAGGATAAGGTCAAGTAGACAAGATATTTTCAATGCTAACTAGTACCATTAGAGATCAAACCAACTAGTTAGATTAAAACACCTCATCTCACCACAAAATACTAACACATGTCCAAGGTGATGCAAGGGATGAGCAAATCACTTTATTAAAGTGATTTTATGCTAGATATTATCCTAAAACATCAATAATGCAAGAGAACCAAGCAAGCCAACCACCCTTTTCTCTCTTTTCTCTCCCATTTCCAGCAGTTTACATTTTCCAGGGCAGGGGTCTTGGCAATTTTTTTTCACCTAGTTCTACTCATCTAAAAATCATGAAAAAATTCACGGAGCTTCTACACATGGAGATGAAGTTGTGGATTTAATTTCATAATTTTTGAAGATCGTTTGGATGGGTAAATAAATTCGAGAAGCCACCCTGTTTTTCCCCTTGAAAGAGCCACTTCGAATTTTTGCTTAATTCAAGAATCAAAATCAAGCTTCCAACCATTTTTTGACCTCCAAATTTTTATGGTGAGTTCTATATTTCATAAAAATGATCTCCTAGAAATCTTAGCTTCAATCTCCACTTTTTCCATTTTCAAATAAATCATTGAAGATGAGGGTGAATAGTGATTTCTAGAAACTAACTTTGATCTCTTGATTTGTTTGAATGATCTAAGCTTGGTTAAGGTTATACAAGGACTATGCAAGGTTTTATAAGGCTAGTACACTCTCCAAGGAAGGTATAACCCTTGAAACCCTTGGTTGAATCTTAAGTTTCAAGCATGTTCTTGGTGGGTTTTAGCTTAGATATGATTATGATGTTATGTTAAGCATTTAAGCATGATTATGTAGTTGATTAAGTTAGTTTAAGAGATATGATGATCATATTGGTAAAGTGATACGTTGTTGGACTTGTTGAGATGAATAACATGTTTACAAGTTGTTTAGATGCCCGGTGTGGCTTGGTATTGTTGTTATGATTTTTGGAATGTTCGATTTATAGCCGTCGTAATGCCAAAATTTCGTTAACCTTAAGAAAACGATTTTGACAGAACATGTAACTCCCTGTTTGGCTTCGTTTTCTACCATGATAGGATAGATCATGTTATAAGCTTCGTTTTGATATAAAGATCGTGTGAAACGGACTTACGGTTTAGGAGTTACGGTCGGTTTACTAAAAGTAGTTCGAAACCGTAACCGAGAATTCGTAATAAAAATGAACCCTCGTAAAATACGTAAGTCAGTGGCGAATCTTGGTAATTAAATACTAGAGGTAAAAAGGGAGGTGTGAGAGAAAACCTCATATGAATCGGATCATTTTTCGATTTTATAAAAATGTTCGAATCTAGGTTAAACGCGAACGAACCCCTTAAAAGTATAACTTTGGATATAACGTAGAAAACGAGCGATAAAACTCGAGATATAATCTTGGTTCGTAATCGATCAAATTTAGAACTTATACGACTTAAGTATACACTAAGTGTGAGTACGATGACATGTCTTAATGACAAACAAATGTCAAATCGTATCGGTAATAAGAAGAGTTACACTAAAAAGGGGTATAACGAGATAATTCGAAAACATGTTTCGACTTAAGTTAATACTTAACCTTTTGAAAAATGTTAAGTGATTAATCTCGAATTTCTTGACTATTATAGATCGCCGAGCTGACTCGGGACACCCTACCACTACCCCCACCCGTGCTCAATTACCAGGCAAGTGTTCAAACCTTTGAACCTGTTGTTGTGATAATATATGTATATGATTTCTGTTTTACATATGCCATCGCATGCATGCCTGTTTCCAATTATATTGTGACTCTGGTTTTTGTGATACTTGTTCCCTGAATTGATATTGGCTTATAGACTAGATACGATTTATCAGTAATAAGCCGGATTGTTTTGGTAAGACCCTTAGCGAAGGGCATATGATATTCATTCTAAATATAGACCGGGAGTCGGTATTTTGAGTTATAGATAGTCGTGGAAACCCGGAGGGATTCCAACGACAGATTATTATTTATCTGAGGAAGGTTATTGTTAAACGTTATTATATTCCATAAAGTATCAATTACTTGGAAATATTTCGAGGAATGTTATTCGAGTATTATCTTAGTCGAGAGATAATAAATGAATGTTAATTTTGAATATTCATTTAGAGTTGATATTTAATGAATATTATTTTGATATTCTTTAGAATGTTATTTATTAAATGAATATTACTTTCGAATATTCATTTAAGGTTTTATGTACTTAATGAATATTATTTTAAAATATTCATTGGAAGTTCTATTTACTTAAGGAATATTATTTCGATTATTCCTTTAAAGTTTTGATTACTAAATGAATATTATTTGGATATTCATTTAGAAGATTATTTATTAAATTAATGCTATTTGGATATTCATTTAAAAGAGTAAATATTAAATGAACATTATTTTCAAATATTCATTTAAGGTTTGACTTATTTATTGAATACTATTTTAAATATTTATTGGAGCTTAATTATTTAATGAATATTATTTCGAATATTCATTTAAGGAGGGATTTATTTATTAAATAATTCCATATATTCATTCGAGGATTACTTACGAGCAATATTATGAGTTAATAATATTCCATAATTATTATTGAGTAAATAATTATTCTTGGAATATTTATTTAATTCTTTTAAAATTCTTTTTAAAATAATTTATATTATTCGGAGATTACCTTCCACCTCCAGATATTATGTAAAATATTTCGGAGTATTTTTACGACTATTTTATCAAGGAAAGGTTCCCAACTCTTTCTTTTTCATTTAAATCTATCTTAAAAGGATTTAAATGCTCGCTCAAACTTCCATGTTATAGGGGAACCTACTTGAGCAATGTTATTTATCTTGTTGACTTCCCGGTCATAATTTATCCTCTTCACTCGCAACTTGGTTGCTATGGACTCATTAAGTCTGTGTTTACCTTCTCATCTTTCGAGGGGTAAGATTGTTGGAACAAGTTGATGTTCGTTACCAAGCAATAGCTTGGAAGTTATTGGTGAATTTTCCTTTCCAACTAGATACGACTACTTTGTAGAGTCTTATCAACAAGTATTATACTTGGGGAAAGGGGGACGAACGTTACATTCAGAATCATGAATTCTATTGGAACTAGGAGTCGTGTAAGAGGCCGAGTAGCGCCGGTCCATCCCCTTTGGCCCAACCGTTGGCCTGGGAGAGCTAGTAAGGCGGTAGACAGGTAAAGCCGTCAGTTCTTCCTTCTACCGGTAGTAAATCTAATTTGAGCTGTACGATCTTGACTGATCATCAAGATTGGAACAGCGGGCGCGGTGAATACTCCATCATTGGTTCATCATCCAAACTTATTTATTTCCTGCAACATGATTACTGTTGGCAGAGCTGGAAAAGTATTCGTAACTGGAATTGCAATATTTTCCTTGCAAGTTCCTCTTTATAATATCTTGCTTATTTTCGACATAGCAGATATTCCCTCATATATTTACATTTTGAGTTACCTGGTAACTTCATCGTTCATATTATACTGGCATCATTTCCGTAAATGCATGGCATATGGTTTTAAAGATACTTTTGAACTGTTATATATTATCGTTCAGTTAAATATTATTGTTGGTGGGCTATTGCTCACCCTTGCTTTATTATTATATCACAACAACAGCTAGACCAGATGACTCGCACAAGGCGCACTCGATGCTGGCGAGGACGATGAGACTACCAGAGCCGAAGAGAAAGCTATTGGTAGGATAGATTTATTCTTTCAGTACCAAGTATATAGTCTAGTATGACTCATGTAAATGGATGGCAAAGAGTATGTATTTATATTAAAATTCTCTTGGGTTGTAAGAACTCATAATGTGTTTAATAAAATTTGGTTGTTACTCTGATTTCATCTCTGGGACTATAACGGGTGTGTTTTATGTTATTGTTTTGGGTCACAAGGTTGTAATTTAATATTTATGTTGAACTGTGGATGGGAATTGAGACGGTAACGACCAGATCCCTGACCCCGGATTTAGGGGTGCTACAACCTCAAACAATCGTTGTGTCCAATTTTCTTTGTATTTTCTCTTTATCTCAGAAAAAAATTCTCGCGGTTTCTCAATTGTTCTCATTTCCTTTAACTCTAGGTATTTATTCTCAATTCCATTTTCCTCTCATAATATATCCTTCCTTGGACTTCTAATATATACTATTCTCAATTCATGATTCGCTCGCTTGATCGCTTAATCTCGTTGTAAAGTTTCAGCGGTTTCTAGAACGTTTGTTTCACTTCCTCAGTGGTTTTCGTTCCAAATTCTCAAATCACTTATAATAAAATTCCAAAATATTAACTCCTCAATTCCTCAAATTAAATATCTCATTTCTTGATATTACTGATATATAATTCACTGCTCGGTCAAATATTACACGAAAATAGAATTTGGAATTTCTGAATTTCGATCGCATTTACATACCCTTATTTACTCCGTAGATTACTAGTATAACTTCGGAATATCCACACTACGTCTCGTACATAGGTGGCATGAAAAATTTTCTTAATCCTCAAAATAACTATTCATTGATGCATTTCATCATAATAGGAAAAGTTTTAATTCTACCGAAATTTTGGGTTCTTACAATCTAGATGAAATTCCTGCATTATACTATCCAAATCATGTTCAGGTACTTCTAAGAACTCATCCTCCTACTATCTATAATTCTTCTTTCTTTGGTGGTGAAATGACTCAGGAATCTCAATTGGAGGATAACCCCCCTGTGTCTACCCAAGTAGTCAAAAACATTACAGTCTCTGAAATAATTCTAGAACCAAATTTTGATCCACAGCCTATTGTTTCAAAGAAGCCAACCTCTGGTGTTTCTCAAAAGACATCAGTTGTAAAGAAGAGGAAATTTGTTGTTTATAGTAGTAGTTCTAGTGAAGATGATGATAATATATCTCTTGCTGAGAGAGCAGAATTGAAGGCTGCAATTCAACTTTCTAAGCTAGGACAAAGAGATAAAACACATAGTCACAGCCAGGCTGCAGTCTCCCAAAAGGTTGTAGTTCTTAAAAAGGGAAAACAGTTACTGGATACTGTCTCTCAAAAGACTGTGTCTATTGAAAAAGGATCTCATCCCAAGATCACTTCTGTGTCTACACCTCTTGAGTCTTCTCAAGATAAACCTGTTGCTCACTATACTAGGAGAACAAGGAGAAAGATTCATTTGTCACCTACACACACAGTGTCTAGTCCAACTAACATTATGTAGGTCTCTACAAATAAGGCTATATCCACGTCAGTATCTGACAAGAGAGATCTGAATCTTGATTCTTCATGGGAAACTACATTGACATACAGACTGGCTGCGGAACTTATTTCTCTAAAAGTGAAGCTTTCCAGGCCTGTTCTAGATTTTCTGATTGAAAGAGTTCCCAAACTTTCATTTCCTGGAGAATATGGTGTAATAACCGCAAATTTCCGAATTTAATTTTTCCACTCGATATTTATTTTTTTAATTAAGAGCGATGCACTAGTATATTTTTAAATTAACGCGTTTGTGGTAAAATTTCGAAATTTTATATATTCATATGTAAGTAAATATTTTATTATATCTGTTTAATTATATTCATTTGGTAATTATTAAAATTAGGAAATTTAAGAAAAATAGGATTTTTATTTTTAGTCGTATTTATTTTAGAGAACGAAATTAGAGTATCGTTTTATTAGCCAGCAGGAGGGAAACGAGATCTTTTCATCAAACATTGCAATAAATATAAACATGATAATTATTTTTATTTTAGTTTATTTTCAGCACTTAATTTTGTCTTCCATGTTTTAATTTTTAATTTATTTATTTATCCACTAAAAACAAAATGATTATGAGCACTAAAAATTCCATAACATTTTGTCCCCCATATTTTGATTCTTTTTAATTTAAAAAAAAAACACCCACTTATACAAAACACCCCATTTTTTTTTCTTTTCCTGGAAGACCCATATCTTGTCTATTTTAAATACAAAACTCGGACATACATACATATTCACAGAGTAATAACACAGGTTGTTATTCATTTTTTTTTCTTTTCTCGTTGTTAATTGTTTTTGTCGAATCCGTTAATAACTCTGGTAGGCTCGATTGTACTTAGAATTTCAAGATTTGTTTGTGGTGTGGGTTGGTTTAATCGGAGTAAGGGGCGGGTCTGTGTGTTGCCGGAAAGCGAGAGAGAGAGAGATAGAGAGGAGGAGAAGGAGAAGAGAGGCAGAGAGAGATTGAGAGAAGAGAGAGATACGAGAGAGAAGCGAGGGAATCGAGAGAGGAGAGAAAGAAGAGAGATCGAGGGTGAGAAGAGAGATAAACGGAGGAGGTTGAAATTGAGAGATTAAGGGAGAAGTTGTCGATTAGTGGTGTTGTGTGCAGTCGGGGAAGAAGAGATGACCACCGCCGTTGTGGTGGTGGTGTTGGTTAATTTTGTTGTCGGAAAAGAGATTGAGAGGTGAGGAGATTGGGTTCTGAGTTGTGGTGTAGAGAGGGGGCGGCGGAGATGGTTGTTAATGGTGGTGTTGTTGGAGTGAATAGAAAGGAGGATGAACGGGAGGGAGAGAAGATAGAGAGAGTGATTAGAGAGAGTGAGAGACGGACATGAAAGAGAGATAGACACGAGAGAGTAACCGGAGAGAAAGGTCGGAGAGATCAACGGGAGTTGAGGAGAGAGAGAGAGAGAGAGGGAGAGAGAGAGAGAGAGAGAGAGAGAGAGAAGGAGGGAGAAAGAGGGAGAGATGACAGAGAGAGGTTGGAATCGAGAGAGATAGGTTGAGAGAGAGAGAAAAGATGAGAGAGGGAGAGAGAAGCGAAAGAGAGAGAAGCAGAGAGAGAGGGAGAGTGCAGAGAGGGAGAGATTCGCGTGGGGAGGATGGTGGCGCGTGGGCCACACGCGCGGCCATGGTGGCTGCAAGTGGACCCCACGCATCGCTGTTGTGATTGTTGATATATTTTCTGGAATTAAAACGTATAATAAATAATAATAAAATAATACAGTTCAAAAACATTAACGAGCAGGATGTTATAATCGGAATTTAAGTATCTGCATCGTTATTTAAAAACAGTTGGTATAAATAATTTACTAAAAATGGTATAATTGATTAATTGAGTTATTTAGTATTAATTATTGATTTAATGTGAATAAAAAATGGATTCGTGAATAATTTGTTGTGGGATTAATATTAATTAAATTAGGAAATTTTAGAGAATTTATAAGAGTAATTTAAATTAGAAGTGTAATTTGAATAATTATTTGTTAGCAATCATTTAGAAATAATTAATGATTATTTGGACATAATTTAGAGATTTATGGATTCGTTGATAAAAAGAGGGAATAATTGTGAATAAAATAGAGATTGTTTTCTTAAAATAGATTTAATTAAATAGAGAAATTAGAAGTTAGTGAGAGTAATAATTTTGGATTTAAGATGTTATAATTGATTACTTTTTTAAAAAGAAATATTTTGTGATTATTGGACGTAATTTAGAGATTTAATAATTCGTTGATAAAAAGAGAGATTAGTTATGATTAAATAGAGTTAAATTATAGTTTTATTTTTGGAAGGCTGATATTTAGTATTCTTGGATTATTTTATTAACCGGATCGAATCAGATTATTTTAGAGGCTAAAATCAGAATAGTATTAAATTATTTGCGAGATTTAAAAATGGGAAGGGTTTCACGTAAAAATGTTGGGTTTTGGAATTATTAAAAATGGTGGAACAAGTTGGAGTATCGTATCGCAGAGCACAGAGAACCAAAGACGTGGAATAAGTTGGAGTATCGTATCGCAAAGCACAGGCAAGTTTACTAATTCGTACTCCATTGTTCGGGGTATTTATATTTTTAGGTATGTTGATTAAATTTTCGATTTACAAAATCAAGTATTCTTTCGAGTGATTTATACCAGATTTTTATTCATGCAATTTACATTCATATATATTATTGCTGAGCTGTTATCCAGACATATTATATCACGAGGTGTTCAAATTTATTTCATGAGTTGGTCCATATTGTTGGAACTTTATTGAGATACTTCATTCGAGTTTATATTTAAGAGTGGGAATATATATATAAAGTAAGTTATGTATACTGATATGGGTCACCTCATTTCGATTCCATAATCAGAACAGTTTTTCATAATATTTCCTCTAATCGTTCGAGAGGGAAACTATATTATTGATATTTATCGTTCATTGCTTATGAAGGCAAAAGTGACCGGAGTAACGCACCGGCCCAACTGAGTAGAATTAAAGGTGTGTTCGAGACTTCGGCTCATCCTTCTATCGATAGAAAACGAGTAGTGATAATGGATTGATCATCCATTACTTGAGTAGGCGTTCTGAGCAGAAATCCAATCATTGACATCCTATCAGTTAATAGATGCCTTTGTGGTTCTGTTAACTAGGGTGTTGATGTGAGCAGTTGTTATATTATATTATTTCAAATAAATTTAGTAGTTCTGAGGAGTTATTAAATTTATTTTCGAGAAGTATTTTGAGAAGTTATTGATTTATTTTCGAGTAGTATTTCGAGAAGTTATTGATTTATTTTCGGGTAGTATTTCGAGAAGTTATTGATTTATTTCGAGTAGTATTTCGAGAAGTTATTGATTTATTTTCGAGTAGTATTTCGAGAAGTTATTGAGATATATTGGAGTAGTATTTCAAGATTTATAAGAATTTATGAGTTGATCTCTTTTCAAATGTATTTATACTCATATAAGAGGATAACTCTTATAGAGTAGTAAAAACATATTTTGAGTGGGTTGTTGTATTATATGATATCTGTATATACTTGCTGGGCATTCTTTGGCTCATTCTTGCTATTTAAATATTATTAATCAGCGGCATCTAAAAACGGCTCTAACATGGCGAACCGTGGCAAAGGGAAGGAGAAGGGCTACTAAATTCAATCCATTAGCCTTATAATATCGAAGGAGGTTACAAGATGGAAAGAAGTTGTTTAATGCTTTATTATTGAGTGTTTTGTATTCTGTAATAATATTTCAGAGATTCTGGGAGGTGAGTTTGTATTGTAATAACTTTTGTATTTTGAGTGCTTGTTCTAAGACTATAACCTGTGGAATAAAAGATGGAGTTGTTAAGAATATTGTTGTAGATTATATCGTGAGCAGGTGTTCGAGTATTCCGCAAGAGTTGTGATGACCTAGATTCCTGTAAGGGATTTGGGGGCGTTACATATGGAATGTTACATCAAAGACTTAATTTAATGAAGATGTACTTCTATGTATCAGTCAGAAAGGAATTGCATAAGAAATTTGGACTTCCTAAGCATGTTGCACTTCAATCACTTCATGCATATTTATTTGACAAGGATGTCATTGTTGAAGATGCTTCAGCTCAAGGTGAACAAGAGGAGGTAGTTGATAGAGGGAAGCAGTCAACAGAAGATACTATTGCACCAGTGGTGAATAGTAGGATAGATCAGATCACAGTCACTGCAACACAAGAACCATCTAGTCAGAGGTTGGATGACTCAGGAACTGTGATTGATGATGCTAGAAGGTCTTCTGTGATGACTGAAATTGCAAGTGAGAAACCCTATGATATGGGAGGAATGACTTTGATTGATTTTCCTGAAGATCAAACCAATATTGTCCTTTCAGAGTCTATCCACCTTGAGGGTGTGTCTCAGCAACCAACACTTAAAGACGGTGACATACTAGCTATGGTGTCTAATGAAGTATTACTGAAGACATCAGAGTCTAGTGTAGATCCTGAAAGTGGTATACTGGAGCCTGTAGTCTCTGGAAAGAAAGTAGATGTTTGTAAGGGTTCAGAGACTATAGCAGCTCACTCATTGGAGAAAACCTCAAGCCCCATGCCATATGAGGAACCCTCTCTCCATGTGAGTTCAGGTATAAAAACTTCTTCTAACCCCTATTTTTCTGTAGGTCATGAGAGCACTTATCCAAATTTGAGTGATACACTTGAAAAGATGGACATAGATCCACACAGAGAGGCTGGCTCCTGACCAGGCAAAAGGAGAGGTAAAAAGAGTGCAGAGAGGGAGAGATTCGTGTTAGCACAAAATCACGCAAGCGCACGTGATCACAAGTAATATAGAATAAAGTAGAGTTCGTTCCCACAGAGATTGTATAATTTAGTTCTTGTACCTAAACATCAATGTATGATTATCGTTCAATGCTAAGACAATTGACAAATTGAGTTTTGATTATCTAAATTAACTAAGAAGAATTAATTAATAACTAGATTAAATTAACTAAGTGATTTCGAGTTACTTATGAGATGGAAAACATGGGATCCTAACTTCAATACAAACTTCCTTTAGAGATCATGCCCTTTTATCAACACATGGTGGTTACGATAACTAATCGGACAACACGAAATAAGTATACGTTACCTTTCAGTACACGCACACCAATCTACACAATATCCACATAAGATAGAAATCATGCAGGCACCAATTATGCTTAGACCCTATATGTCTATAGAATTTGAAAACATAATGGTTGAAGATCAAGTGTCCATAAGATTACATAAGGTAGTATGAGACGGTTAGAAACACACCACAAATATGGATAACATTCATGGACTTATGCTAGCATGGCAAGTTCTAAATCTAAAGATCCACTGTCGCTTCACTAAAGATTAACAAGATAGATGTTAGCTACGCATCTATATGAATTAAATACCACCATGCAAGGATATCGCAAATTCACCACACATATATCAAGTTAGGCAATCAACATCTAAATTCCATAAGTAAATCCGTTAGGACCCCATGACAGCGATTAGTTCATAATCGAACCGTTCGTCATCATGGGGTTTGATGAAAACATGATATGAAACAAAGAATCAATAATGAAATAGATGAAAAGAGTAATAAGGTTCAGAAACAAATCCGTTAAAAGCATCCAAAGCTAACTCCTATTACAAAGATGGGAAATTAAGAACTTTGTTGCTTCTTCGTGCTCTCGAACTCGTCTCCTTTGCCTTCAAACTCGTGTGGTATATGAATGTGCAATGGTGTATGAATGGTGGTGTATTGTGATCTGATTGTGTTCTGGTGGTGATGATCAAATAAGCCTCCAAGGACGTGTATTTATAGCTCCACAATGCCTTTGCTCCAAGTAATTGCCGTTTCTTAGTAGGAATCAAAAATTACAAGTTTCCATCTTAAAATAAGATAAGAATTACAATTTCCTTGTCAAATAATGTTTCTAGATTATTCCCACCGTCCTACAATGTTTCCATGATGATTAGGAGAAGAAAACGGCAATTTCCGAATTAAAATTCAATGCAGAATGGAATTCTGGCGGCCAGGAAAAGCTTCAGCGCGGTCGCGCTACTCCATAGTTCAAATACATGGCGCGGTCGCGCTCTACCTTCCCAGCTTCTGCAAATTCTGACTCCTCAAACTGATTTCTTCCTAAGCCACTTGTAAAATGCCATCCTAAGATTCATAAAATCTCAAATACACCATGTTAACCTGTAAAATCATGAACCTGCACAATTCTCACGAAACGCGTTAAACCACACAATAACTCAAGGATTAAACGATCAATTCAAGTCAAAATGGAACGTTCCAAGTGGATAGAAATCCACTTATCACACCCCCAAACTTAAACTGATGCTTGTCCTCAAGCATAAACAACATATCAATACATACTAACTAGTACCACTTCCGTAGGTGATCACGGTTGCATTTGGCATATGCAACAAGCCCTTTAAACCCCTAGGCAGCCCTAGTGGACGAGTAAGGTCTCGTGAGGGCCTATAGTGAATGTACCCACAAAATCCAACTGACACAAACAACACAAACAATGCAATGCATGAATGCAACTAAATATGAATGCAAAGGATCCCCTCAAACTAACCAACACCACTTAGCAAGCAAATATCTCAATGAATGCAATCAATCCAAACAGAGCTCGACTAAATTCTGGTATACTAACAATACATGATCAGAACGTGCGTGTGTGCGATGCTCGACAGATATACTCCCAAAACCAGATCAAAATCATACATATTCTTTACCAAGACAATCACAGGTTTATAAATAGAATGAACGTTAAACTCAAGATCACTTCAGATACACCTCCATACTCCTCTAAAGTAGACAGAAATTCATGCTTTATTACTACACAGACACAATATATACACAACACACATGCTTATTTGATCGTGCAATGGATGAGACCCCTAAAGGCTTATACAATAATACTCATGTAGCGAGCGTTGGGTTAGTGGATCCCAGACTATAAAAAGCCTTAGGTCACTAGGCACAAAGTCCCCAAGAACTTAATTGCTCGAGTATT
Organism: Saposhnikovia divaricata; assembly: GCA_036435485.1. Lineage (NCBI taxonomy): Eukaryota > Viridiplantae > Streptophyta > Magnoliopsida > Apiales > Apiaceae > Saposhnikovia > Saposhnikovia divaricata. The sequence goes on from CM071600.1 coordinate 172,272,217, forward strand.
AAAGAGCTCACCCTGATCAATTCTGCATACTACACTCTCACAAACACTCATTTTTTTCCTCTTTTTTTTTCTGTTTTTTTTTTCTATTTTCTTTTTTTTCACATGGAATCTGGAATGAGAATTCTCAATTCCAACCCTAGACTACTCATAAACATGAGCCAGCTACTAGCCATTTGACACCTAGCCAACAAACACAACACAAAAACATTAGCATGAAATTTCTGTTTTCCCCCAAACTTATATTTTGGTGTTCCTCAATCATCAAGAGAATAAAGCAAATTCTATCGATAAACAAGTGATTAAATCCTAAATCCAAACAAGCATGACTCAACCTAGCCCAAGAGCAAATGACAAGACTGTGTAAAAACTTTTGTTCTTGAAACATGCACGTCAATTTCATCAAAATTTAAAATCAGCCCTCTGTTCATCCTTTTCACACCCACATCAACATCTACCTACCTCATGGCATCAGCTCATTCTAAGGGATCATGAAAAATGCATGTAATGCAACTATATGAACTCACATACAAAACTCGACACACATGCAAACAGAATGCTCTATATGACAGGTATCATGCATGAAACTAAACTACACATACAAATATGATGAAATATGAATTCCTACATGCCACACATATATCACAACAACTACTAATTCCCAAAACCACCCCCAAACTGAAAATTTTCAATGCCCTCATTGAAAGTAAATAAGGGAAAAGTATAAACATACCTACTGACCACCTGGACCACCCTCTTGAGGAGGAGAATCCGGTGGAGGATATACACCATGTGCCCCAAAAACAGGCCAATGCACCTGCACTCCACTGGCAGCAAAAGCAGTGCCCAGCGCTTGAGTCAACACCTGTGCAAAACGGCTCTGAGAATCATACATAGCATCCATGCGACGCATCAGCCGTCTGTACTGAGAGGCAACAGGAATATCCTCGGGAATCTGAGGCGGAGGAACAGCACCAGCAATCTCATAACCCAAACCCCTAGGATGTGGAACGCTGCCCGGCCACTCCACCATCCTCGCAATAGTCCCAGAATCAATAGCACCACTCGGCAACTGTATCGGCTCGTCCTCAGCCCATCTCACTCCAACCGTCAGACACAAACTAGTAACCACAGAACCATATGGAATCCCCCCTGTAGTACTCGCTCTCAAAAACCTCAAAATATTTTGGCTAATCATGTAACCAATGTCAATATAAAAACCATTCAGAATCGCCCACAGCAAAATACCCCTCTCCACATTAACCTCGTGCTGATGTGTGGTAGGCAACAAGTTAGCACAGATAAACAAATTCCATGCTCTAGCATACTTGTTCAGCGCAGAAGTAGGGAAATGCAAGTGCTCATTACTCCCTGGCTTCATCTTCCACACAGTACCTGGCACACACAACCTAGTCACAATAGCATCCAAATCTACCTCTGTCCTGGACTTAAAAGTCCAATCCTCAGCACCTGCAGGTCTGGCAGGCAAAGCAAGCAAACGATTGATGGCAGGCGGTGTATAGTCAACTGTCATACCCCTAACCACTGAATAACCATTCCGTTCAGCCTTCGCATTTGCATAGAACTCGCGAACAATAGACAACGGAATATCCATAGCCAACTGACAAATAGCCTCCCAACCTCGTGACTGAATCATCGCCACAAGATCTCCATCCAATGGACCAGCTAAAAACATCCTATCCTTGATTACCGTCTTAGACATCAACCTGTTGTACTCCGCCCGGGCCTCCACGGAAACAAACTTTTCCCCGGGTCCCTCCGTATTAGAATCAGAATCGGATGAATGATGTTCACTAGAACCACCAGCAAAACGGGTTCTTTTCGGAGCCATTACACAATCTCCAACAAGCAGAAAATATACACAAATAATAACCACAGCAACCCACAGCAATCTAACAGCAATTAACCCAAAATACGCAAGCTACAATTCGTAATAACAAGAATAATCAAGAAATTACCCAAAAACGAATCTGTAGGAGAGGTAGCACTGCGTAGTAAGCCTCCAATCGATGAATGATCACAAATCCCGAAGCTCCAAAGTGGTGGGTTAGAGTTAAGTGTATATATGTATGTGTATATGAGAGATATGTGTATAAAAGAGAGATGGTATAGTGACTGATTAAAAACGAAATTGGGGATTTATAGAGTGATTAGGAGTGGGTTTGGGCTGAGATTAGGGTTTCAAAATCGAAAATTGGGCTGAAAATCTGCTCCGAAAATTTCTTCTGCACCTCCAGAATCGTAGTAGCGCGGTCGCGCTAGGATTGTACTGCCAGACAGCGCGGTCGCGCTGTCCCTTTTATTTTTATTTTTTTTTTTAAACAAAGAATATACAACAATAATGATATCCAATCACATGGGTTGCCTCCCACAAAGCGCTCGTTTAACGTCATTAGCTTGACTTGCTGCTCGGTCGTTACGTTTCTGCCAAATCCACGGAATCTGTTTCACGAACCACTGGATCACCTGTAAAATAATGTTTCAACCGCTGACCATTCACCTTGAACGCCAAATCAGGTGACTTTTCAAAAATCTCAACGGCTCCATGCGGAAATACGGTTTTAACAGTGAACGGCCCTGACCACCTTGACTTAAGCTTCCCAGGAAAAAGCTTGAGGCGCGAATTAAACAACAAAACCAGCTGACCAGGCACAAAGACCTTAGGAATCAACCTCTTATCATGCCACCTCTTCACCTTCTCCTTGTATATCTTGTGGTTCTCATAAGCCTGAGATCGAAACTCCTCTAACTCATTCAACTGCAGTAACCGTTTCTCACCAGCTGCTCTAATATCAAGATTCAACTTCTTAATCGCCCAAAAAGCTTTATGTTCCAACTCCACTGGTAGATAACATGGTTTTCCAAAAACTAACTGATACAGAGACATTCCCAAAGGTGTTTTATAAGCTGTTCTATAGGCCCAAACAGCTTCATCTAACTTCAAAGACCAATCCTTCCTCGACGGATTCACCACCTTTTCCAGAATTCTCTTGATTTCACGATTAGATACCTCCACTTGACCATTTGTTTGTGGATGATATGTTGTAGCAACACGATGTGTCACCCTATACTTTGCCAATAATGCAGTGAATTGTCGATTACAAAAGTGAGTCCCCTCATCACTAATAATAGCTCGCGGAGTTCCAAAACGCGTAAAGACCTGTTTATGAAGAAAGTTCAGCACCACCTTAGCATCATTGGTAGGTAAGGCCTTCACCTCAACCCACTTAGAGACGTAGTCCACAGCTAGCAAGATGTACTGATTATTATAAGACGAAACAAAAGGTCCCATGAAATCAATACCCCATACATCAAAGATCTCTACCTCAAGAAGCATATTAAGAGGCATCTCATTCCTCCTAGAAATATTACCAACTCGCTGACAACGATCACACCTCGAAACGAACTGATGAGCATCCTTAAATACTATAGGCCAAAAGAAACCTGCCTGAAGAACACGAGCTGTTGTCTTCTCTCCACCATAATGACCTCCATATACAGTGGAATGGCAATCTCGCAACACACTTTCAGTCTCACTATAAGGAATGCAACGTCGAATAATATGATCAGCACCCTGTTTGAACAAATACGGCTCGTCCCATCGGTACCACTTCACATCATGTAAGAACTTCTTCCTTTGAGCATACGATAAATCAGGAGGGATGATGTCACTGACAAGATAGTTCACGAAATCTGCAAACCATGGCTCTTCCACTTGAACCCCTAAAAGCTGCTCATCCGGAAAAGATTCATTAATCAGAGATTTAGCCTGTAAATTTTTACCATGGTCTTCCAACCTCGAAAGATGATCTACCACCTGGTTTTCAGTTCCTTTTCTGTCTTTAATCTCCACATCAAATTCCTGGAGCAATAAGACCCATCGAATCAACCTAGGCTTCGAATCCTTCTTTGTCATCAAGTATCTGATAGCCGCATGATCTGTGTAGACAATGACTTTTGTGCCAAGTAAATAGGCTCGAAACTTCTCAAAAGCATAAACGGCCAAGAGCTCTTTTTCCGTTGTGGTGTAGTTCAACTGTGCATCATTAAGGGTTTTACTAGCATAGTAAACCACATGAAATATTTTCTCCTTTCTCTGACCAAGAACAGCACCAACGGCATAGTCACTAGCATCACACATTAGCTCGAATGGCTCACTCCAATCTGGTGCAGTAATAACAGGTGCGGTAGTCAACTTCTTCTTCAAAAGCTCGAAAGCATCAAGACAAACCTCATCAAAATTGAAAGGAACATCTTTCTCCAACAGATTGCACAAGGGTTTAGAGATCTTCGAAAAATCTTTTATGAACCGGCGATAGAAACCCGCATGACCAAGAAAACTGCGAATTCCTCTAACAGAGATAGGAGGAGGAAGCTTCTCAATAGTGTCAATTGTTGCTTTATCCACCTCGAGTCCTTTGCTAGAAACCTTGTGCCCAAGAATGATTCCTTCTTGCACCATAAAGTGACATTTTTCCCAATTCAGCAACAGATTAGTCTCCACACATCTCTTCAAAACCAAACCAAGATTATGCAAGCACTCGTCATATGAAGAACCAAACACTGAGAAATCGTCCATGAAAACTTCCACACTGATACCAATCATGTCTGAAAAGATAGCCATCATACACCTCTGAAAAGTGGCTGGAGCGCCACAAAGTCCGAACGGAACTCGTCTGAATGCAAAGGTGCCAAAGGGACATGTGAATGTAGTCTTCTCTTGATCCTCAGGTGCAATGCAAATCTGATTATATCCAGAATATCCATCAAGAAGACAATAGCACTCGTGGCTTGCCAACCTGTCTAACATCTGATCCACAAACGGAAGAGGAAAGTGGTCTTTTCTCGTGGCTTTGTTCAACTTGCGATAGTCCATGCAAACTCTCCACCCTGTAACGGTACGTGTAGGGATGAGCTCATTCTTCTCATTAGCAACAACTGTCATACCTCCCTTCTTCGGCACACACTGTACTGGACTCACCCAAGAACTGTCTGAGATAGGGTAGATAATACCAGCATCAAGCCACTTCAAGATCTCCTTCTTCACCACTTCCTTCATAATAGGATTGAGACGACGCTGATGCTCCACAGTAGGCTTGCAATTATCCTCTAGCAGAATTTTATGCATGCAATACGAAGGACTGATTCCTTTGATGTCTGCTATAGTCCATCCAATGGCTGTCTTAAACTGTCTCAATATCCTCAAGAGCTTCTCCTCTTCACTATCTGTCAAGTTAGCGGCAATGATAACAGGCAAAGTAGATGCTTCACTCAAAAAGGCATACCTCAAGTGCTCTGGTAGCTGTTTAAGCTCAAGTGTAGGAGCTTCCTTAATAGATGGTTTGAGACGACTCTGTGACTTTTTAAGCTCCTCGAGCCCAAGTGACTCAACTGGCACTTCAAAACTCTTTCTCCACGGAATTGCCCTTAACTGCTGAAGTTGCTCTTCTCTTTCTTCATCTTCAACTACAGAATCTCCTAGCAAAGCTCTCTCCAATGGATCAGCCAACAGTAACTGATCAAAGTTCAACTTCACTGATGACTCCACCAAGTCCACCTGACAACATTCCTCATCATCTGAAGGTAGCTTCATTGCATTGAAAACATTGAAGGAAACATCCTGATCTTGCACCCGCATCGTGAGCTCCCCCTTCTGAACATCAATCAAAGTACGGCCAGTAGCTAGAAAAGGCCGTCCTAAGATGATAGGAATCTTCTTATCTTCTTCAAAGTCAAGAATCACAAAATCTGCTGGAAAGATGAGTTTATCAACCTTGACCAAAACATCCTCAACGATACCCCTCGGGTATGTAATAAAACGATCAGCTAGCTGTAGAGAGATGTTGGTGGGTTTAGGATCTGGAAGACCAAGCTGCATGAAAACTGACAATGGCATGAGATTGATACTAGCACCCAAGTCACACAAACACTTGCTGAAAGACAAATTCCCAATGGTGCACGGAATAGTAAAACTGCCTGGATCCTTTAGCTTCGGTGGTACTTCTGCTGTAAAATGGCACTGCACTCTTCTGTTAATGCTACTGTATCCAATTCTTCAAGTTTCAACTTCTTTGAGAGAATACCCTTCATAAACCTTGCATAGCTCGGCATCCGCTCTAATGCTTCAGCAAAAGGGATATTGATTTGAAGCTTTTTGAATACCTCGAGAAACTTGCCAAACTGTCTGTCATTCTTCTGCTTCTTCAATCTGCCTGGATATGGAGGAGGAGGAAAGATTTTCACGTTCTCTGTAGACTGCTTTGGAGAAACTTCCTTAGCAGAATTTTTAGGATTCTCCACCTCACTAACCAACTGCTCAGCTACTCTATCAGTCTTGACTTATTCCTTATCTGCAGTATGTGCCACATGTTGCTCTTGAACCTCTTTTTCTTCCTTAATGGCTGAATTCTGATTGCCAGTCACCTTACCCGATCTCAAAGTAATTGATTTGACATGCTCTTTTGTTTCCCTCTTGCCTGGATTGGCTTCAGTGTCACTCGGAAGAACTCCAAATGGTCTGTTCAACAAAGCACTAGCAAGATGCCCGATCTGACTTTCCATGATCTTCATAGATGCCCCCTGACTTTTTACCATCATCCTCAACTCCTCAAGTTCAAATTTTTCATTAGAAGATTGACCAGCATTCCCATGAGATTGTTGCTGGAAACCTGGAGGCTGAAACTGTTGCCTGGGCTGGTACTGCTGCTGCTGAAATCCTTGATTAAATGGCCTAGCTCCGAATTGCTGTCCTTGATTCTGCTGAAAGGGCTGTTGTTGCTGCTGATTACCACCTTGATTGTTACTCCAGCTGAAATTTGGATGGTTGCGGTTATTCGGGTGATAGGTGGCTGGAACCGGCTGTTGTGGCCTCTGGAAGTTACTCACAAATTGTGCTGATTCAGAAGATATGGCACATTGAGTTGTATCATGTGCGCCCGCACACAACTCACAAACACTAGCTACCTGCTGAACTCCAATGTTAGCCAAAGAATCGACCTTCATCGACAAGGCCTTCAACTGAGCTGCAATGGCTGTAGCTGTATCAATTTCAAGAACACCTGCTACCTTGCCTTGAGATAACCTCCCTGTAGGATTCTGATATTCATTAGCAGCCATCATCTCGATCAATTCATAAGCTTCTTCATAACTCTTGTCCCACAAAGCTCCACCTGATGCTGCATCTAGCATGGGTCTCGACTGTGCACCCAAACCATTATAAAAACAGTTGATTATCATCCAATCAGGCATCCCATGATGTGGACACTTCCTTAGCATCTCCTTATATCTCTCCCAAGCCTCGCATAGGGATTCTCCAAACTGCTGTGAAAACTGAGTGATAGCATTCCTGATAGCTGCTGTCTTTGCCATGGGGAAAAATTTGGTAAGAAATTTCTGTGCAAGATCTTCCCATGTAGTGATAGAACCTGCTGGTAAAGAGTGTAACCAACTCTTAGCCTTGTCCCTCAGAGAGAATGGAAATAGCCTTAACTTAACAGCATCCTCAGACACCCCGTTGGTTCTGAAGGTATCACAGATCTCTATGAAATTCCGAATATGCATGTTGGGATCTTCGGTAGGAGCACCCCCAAACTGAACTGAGTTCTGGACCAACTGTATAGTGCTAGGCTTGATCTCGAAGGTATTGGCTGCGATTGCTGGTCTGACAATACTCGATGCAATGTCATTGATCTTTGGCTGCGAGAAATCCTTAAGAGCCTTAGTTGCTGCTGCTGGTTCTCCCATATCTTCTACAACTTGAATCACTGGAACTTCTGTTTCTCTTTCTTCTTTATTTTCCAACTTCTCCTTATTCGCTTGAGATCGCGTTCGCATACACGCTCAAGTACCTGAAAACACAAAACAACACAAGAACTATTAGTAACCGATCCGAGTCAGTGAACTTTAACGACCACTGATGTCAAGCACATAAACTATAACAAATCCCAGGCAGCGGCGCCAAAAACTTGTTAGCACAAAATCACGCAAGCGCACGTGATCACAAGTAATATAGAATAAAGTAGAGTTCGTTCCCATAGAGATTGTATAATTTAGTTCTTGTACCTAAACATCAATGTATGATTATCGTTCAATGCTAAGACAATTGACAAATTGAGTTTTGATTATCTAAATTAACTAAGAAGAATTAATTAATAACTAGATTAAATTAACTAAGTGATTTCGAGTTACTTATGAGATGGAAAACATGGGATCCTAACTTCAATACAAACTTCCTTTAGAGATCATGCCCTTTTATCAACACATGTGGTGGTTACGATAACTAATCGGACAACACGAAATAATTATACGTTACCTTTCAGTACACGCACACCAATCTACACAATATCCACATAAGATAGAAATCATGCAGGCACCAATTATGCTTAGACCCTATATGTCTATAGAATTTGAAAACATAATGGTTGAAGATCAAGTGTCCATAATATTACATAAGGTAGTATGAGACGGTTAGAAACACACCACAAACATGGATAACATTCATGGACTTATGCTAGCATGGCAAGTTCTAAATCTAAAGATCCACTGTCGCTTCACTAAAGATTAACAAGATAGATGTTAGCTACGCATCTATATGAATTAAATACCACCATGCAAGGATATCGCAAATTCACCACACATATATCAAGTTAGGCAATCAACATCTAAATTCCATAAGTAAATCCGTTAAGACCCCATGACAGCGATTAGTTCATAATCGAACCGTTCGTCATCATGGGGTTTGATGAAAACATGATATGAAACAAAGAATCAATAATGAAATAGATGAAAAGAGTAATAAGGTTCAGAAACAAATCCGTTAAAAGCATCCAAAGCTAACTCCTATTACAAAGATGGGAAATTAAGAACTTTGTTGCTTCTTCGTGCTTTCGAACTCGTCTCCTTTGCCTTCAAACTCGTGTGGTATATGAATGTGCAATGGTGTATGAATGGTGGTGTATTGTGATCTGATTGTGTTCTGGTGGTGATGATCAAATAAGCCTCCAAGGACGTGTATTTATAGCTCCACAATGCCCTTGCTCCAAGTAATTGCCGTTTCTTAGTAGGAATCAAAAATTACAAGTTTCCATCTTAAAATAAGATAAGAATTACAATTTCCTTGTCAAATAATGTTTCTAGATTATTCCTACCGTCCTACAATGTTTCCATGATGATTAGGAGAAGAAAACGGCAATTTCCGAATTAAAATTCAATGCAGAATGGAATTCTGGCGGCCGGGAAAAGCTTCAGCGCGGTCGCGCTACTCCATAGTTCAAATACATGGCGCGATCGCGCTCTACCTTCCCAGCTTCTGCAAATTCTGACTCCTCAAACTGATTTCTTCCTAAGCCACTTGTAAAATGCCATCCTAAGATTCATAAAATCTCAAATACACCATGTTAACCTGTAAAATCATGAACCTGCACAATTCTCACGAAACGCGTTAAACCACACAATAACTCAAGGATTAAGCGATCAATTCAAGTCAAAATGGAACGTTCCAAGTGGATAGAAATCCACTTATCAATTCGCGTGGGGAGGATGGTGGCGCGTGGGCCACACGCGCGGCCATGGTGGCTGCAAGTGGACCCCACGCATCGCTGTTGTGATTGTTGATATATTTTCTGGAATTAAAACGTATAATAAATAATAATAAAATAATACAGTTCAAAAACATTAACGAGCAGGATGTTATAATCGGAATTTAAGTATCTGCATCGTTATTTAAAAACAGTTGGTATAAATAATTTACTAAAAATGGTATAATTGATTAATTGAGTTATTTAGTATTAATTATTGATTTAATGTGAATAAAAAATGGATTCGTGAATAATTTGTTGTGGGATTAATATTAATTAAATTAGGAAATTTTAGAGAATTTATAAGAGTAATTTAAATTAGAAGTGTAATTTGAATAATTATTTGTTAGCAATCATTTAAAAATAATTAATGATTATTTGGACATAATTTAGAGATTTATGGATTCGTTGATAAAAAGAGGGAATAATTGTGAATAAAATAGAGATTGTTTTCTTAAAATAGATTTAATTAAATAGAGAAATTAGAAGTTAGTGAGAGTAATAATTTTGGATTTAAGATGTTATAATTGATTACTTTTTTAAAAAGAAATATTTTGTGATTATTGGACGTAATTTAGAGATTTAATAATTCGTTGATAAAAAGAGAGATTAGTTATGATTAAATAGAGTTAAATTATAGTTTTATTTTTGGAAGGCTGATATTTAGTATTCTTGGATTATTTTATTAACCGGATCGAATCAGATTATTTTAGAGGCTAAAATCGGAATAGTATTAAATTATTTGCGAGATTTAAAAATGGGAAGGGTTTCACGTAAAAATGTTGGGTTTTGGAATTATTAAAAATGGTGGAACAAGTTGGAGTATCGTATCGCAGAGCACAGAGAACCAAAGACGTGGAATAAGTTGGAGTATCGTACCGCAAAGCACGGGCAAGTTTACTAATTCGTACTCCATTGTTCGGGGTATTTATATTTTTAGGTATGTTGATTAAATTTTCGATTTACAAAATCAAGTATTCTTTCGAGTGATTTATACCAGATTTTTATTCATGCAATTTACATTCATATATATTATTGCTGAGCTGTTATCCAGACATATTATATCACGAGGTGTTCAAATTTATTTCATGAGTTGGACCATATTGTTGGAACGTTTATTGAGATACTTCATTCGAGTTTATATTTAAGAGTGGGAATATATGTAAAGTAAGTTATGTATACTGATATGGGTCACCTCATTTCGATTCCATAATCAGAACAGTTTTTCATAATATTTCCTCTAATCGTTCGAGAGGGAAACTATATTATTGATATTTATCGTTCATTGCTTATGAAGGCAAAAGTGACCGGAGTAACGCACCAGCCCAACTGAGTAGTATTAAGGGTGTGTTCGAGACTTCGGCTCATCCTTCTATCGATAGAAAACGAGTAGTGATAATGGATTGATCATCCATTACTTGAGTAGGCGTTCTGAGCAGAAATCCAATCATTGACATCCTATCAGTTAATAGATGCCTTTGTGGTTCTGTTAACTAGGGTGTTGATGTGAGCAGTTGTTATATTATATTATTTCAAATAAATTTAGTAGTTCTGAGGAGTTATTAAATTTATTTTCGAGAAGTATTTTGAGAAGTTATTGATTTATTTTCGAGTAGTATTTCGAGAAGTTATTGATTTATTTTCGGGTAGTATTTCGAGAAGTTATTGATTTATTTCGAGTAGTATTTCGAGAAGTTATTGATTTATTTTCGAGTAGTATTTCGAGAAGTTATTGAGATATATTGGAGTAGTGTTTCAAGATTTATAAGAATTTATGAGTTGATCTCTTTTCAAATGTATTTATACTCATATAAGAGGATAACTCTTATAGAGTAGTAAAAACATATTTTGAGTGGGTTGTTGTATTATATGATATCTGTATATACATGCTGGGCATTCTTTGGCTCATTCTTGCTATTTAAATATTATTAATCAGCGGCATCTAAAAACGGCTCTAACATGGCGAACCGTGGCAAAGGGAAGGAGAAGGGCTACTAAATTCAATCCATTAGCCTTATAATATCGAAGGAGGTTACAAGATGGAAAGAAGTTGTTTAATGCTTTATTATTGAGTGTTTTGTATTCTATAATAATATTTCGGAGATTCTGGGAGGTGAGTTTGTATTGTAATAACTTTTGTATTTTGAGTGCTTGTTCTAAGACTATAACCTGTGGAATAAAAGATGGAGTTGTTAAGAATATTGTTGTAGATTATATCGTGAGCAGGTGTTCGAGTATTCCGCAAGAGTTGTGATGACCTAGATTCCTATAAGGGATTTGGGGGCGTTACATATGGACTGTTACATCAAAGACTTAATTTAATGAAGATGTACTTCTATGTATCAGTCAGAAAGGAATTGCACAGGAAATTTGGACTTCCTAAGCATGTTGCACTTCAATCACTTCATGCATATTTATTTGACAAGGATGTCATTGTTGAAGATGCTTCAGCTCAAGGTGAACAAGAGGAGGTAGTTGATAGAGGGAAGCAGTCAACAGAAGATACTATTGCACCAGTGGTGAATAGTAGGATAGATCAGATCACAGTCACTGCAACACAAGAACCATCTAGTCAGAGGTTGGATGACTCAGGAACTGTGATTGATGATGCTAGAAGGTCTTCTGTGATGACTGAAATTGCAAGTGAGAAACCCTATGATATGGGAGGAATGACTTTGATTGATTTTCCTGAAGATCAAACCAATATTGTTCTTTCAGAGTCTATCCACCTTGAGGGTGTGTCTCAGCAACCAACACTTAAAGACGGTGACATACTAGCTATGGTGTCTAATGAAATATTACTGAAGACATCAGAGTCTAGTGTAGATCCTGAAAGTGGTATACTGGAGCCTGTAGTCTCTGGAAAGAAAGTAGATGTTTGTAAGGGTTCAGAGACTATAGCAGCTCACTCATTGGAGAAAACCTCAAGCCCTATGCCATATGAGGAACCCTCTCTCCATGTGAGTTCAGGTATAAAAACTTCTTCTAACCCCTATTTTTCTGTAGGTCATGAGAGCACTTATCCAAATTTGAGTGATACACTTGAAAAGATGGACATAGATCCACACAGAGAGGCTGGCTCCTGACCAGGCAAAAGGAGAGGTAGAAAGAGTGTTGACTTTAGATAGTCAAAGTGAGAATGAGGGTATGGATGATCAACTCCATAGTGAGGGAGAGAAAGTTAGGAAACCACCATCGTTTGATTTCTGGGATCAGGTTTTCCTTAAATCTTGGTCTGAAAATCTTGGTATGGATGCTGGTACTTATTCCTTTATCAAGATGTATGAGAAGAATGACTTAGCAAAGCACAATGCAAAGCCAGAAGTTAAAGCTCAGAAACAGAAGAGAGGCTTGCAGGAATCATCAACAGAAGAGATGAAAAGCTAAGACAATCTCTTACTCCACATGTACCAGAAGATATTCCTAATGATGATAGTATTCCTTTGTATGTACTTCCAATATCAGCTAGAATTGAGACATCAATAGTATCTGATCAATCTAAGGAGGAGTCAGGATTTGTAGATGTTAGTACACAGAATACTGGTGAAGGACAGGATGGTCATGTTTCAGCTTCAGAGCAGAAAAGTGAAGATGTGTGTACTTCTACTAAAGTATTATTACTTGAATATCATTCTACTCCAGTAGAGCATGCTACACAGACAACTTCTCCTGCAAGGATTGAAGATAAGGTTATTTCTGCATCTGAGTCTGAAGATACAACAAGCACTTCAAACTTTGAAGTTAATTCTGGAATTCTAAAGGATATTCAGAAATCTCAAATTACTATTCAATCGAGAATTCAAACACTTGAAGATAACCAAGTCACTATTATGAAAAATCAAGCAGTTCTGATGAATCTTATTTCTTCTGTTACTGAATCTCTCAAAATTAATGTTGCTGATGTCAAAAAAAGGGGGAGATAAAAATAAAAACAATTCAGAGGCAACAGACTGGGGGAGATGAACAGACCGGAGATAAAGGAAGAACTAAGATTGACATAGGTGAATCTCAACAAGAAAATGGAAGCATCAAATAGTTGAATTATTTCTTCTAAGTAATGAATACTATGTCTACATCTGAAGAAGGAGGTACTTAACTTCATGATCCTAAATTCATAAATTATATTCTAGTTGAATTGTCATATGTTTTGACATCTACAACTTAGATTTATGCTTCAAATTCTAAAGCATAAATAGGGGGAGATTGTTAGGAATAATTCATAAGTTGTGATGTTGAGAATAGAATTTTGCTTATACTTCTTATAAATCCTGATCTTATAAAGGATTTAGCACTTTTTATAGGATATATGCGTTAGACAGTAATCTGTAGAGTTTAGTCAGGAACAGCAGTGCATCAAGGACTACATGTCAGGAACTGAGATCAAATCCTGATACGCCAAGTCAAATACTGATGGATGTCGAATCCTGATGCAAGGTGGAATCCTGATATCAGTCGTGTTACTGATGATGTCATTATGGATGCTACAGAAACTGGCAAGTGCTATAATATAGGATCGTTGTTTTGAAGAACAAGCAAGAAGATATCATGAAGGAAAGAATTTTCTATTGATGGAAACTATCAACTGGACGGCAGAACATTATCATGTATAGATCATTATTTTCTGTTATTAGTTGATAGGTAGCATTATAAATACTCTCTCTATATCATTGTAAAAGAGTGGATTTTTGAGTGCATATCGTGGGAAGCTCTATATAAGGTTTGTATTCGAGAGTTCGAAACAAACAGAGAGAGAGATTAGTATTGTCAGCAGCTGCTAAAGGTATTGTACACCTTTGGTAGAGTTTGTATTTCATTTATTTAATACAAACAAAGTTTGATTCATTCGTTTGTTCTTGTTCATCTAATCATTAAAAAATCAGACACGATTATATAACTTGTATTCAACCCCCCCTTCTACAAGTTATTCGAGTTAACACTTAACACCAAATGAATCGGGTCTTTATTCATTGGCGGCTCCGACTATTTTATCTAAGTTATATAACCCTCTATATGTATAACTGAGCATTCACAATGCTAGTGAGAATAGGGATCCTACTTTCTATCACACAACCCCGGCTGTGGCACGAAACGCCATGTGATGTTCCATAGGCAAACAACTCTTGTCAATTACATCTCATGTTATTCCCTAATAAAACTTTAACCTCTTGAATCATTGAGTCACGGCTGCGGCACGACAAACTCAATATTCTAAGTCATGTCAAACCCAACATCTCGTTCAAATTAAATCAAATTTCAGTAGCCCACGGCTGTGGCACGTAACGACCATTGAACTCTAATTAATTCACGCATCTAATGTAATAGACCAGTACCCCCTATTTCAAAAACAAAGCCCTCGGCTGTGGCACGAAACGACAATGCCCTAAAATAAGAACCACTTTCTACCATGTTGGAAGGCTATGACCGACACAAGCCCGTTGCACCTTTGGCCATTTTATCACTTGATATTTAATAAAAGCTAGAGGGTTTTTATTTTACTAAGGTTACGAAACATTTTCGTATGAACCTATAAGTCTAACGTGTTTTAAGTTTAATAGATAATCTAAATCTATAATAAAAACACGACAAAATTCAATATTATTAAGTCAGGTGACAACCAACATCTCGTACAATTAAATCAGATTCCAATAGCCCACGGCTGTAGCACGTAACGACCACTGACATCTAATTTTTGTACACATCTAATGTAATAGGTAAGTACTTTCATGTTGATCGGTAACAAAGTCCTCGGCTGTAGAACGAAACGACAATGCACCGAAAACAAGAAACACTTTCTATCATGTTGGAAGACCATAACCGACACAAACCCTTTTGTGTCTTTGGCCAATTACAACTTGACTTATTTAATATTAGAGGGATTATATTATGTTACAATCATAGTCATATTATAAAGAGATTCTTCCTTTTAAATTAAATATTTCAAATCAATAATCGACAATTGGATGATTCCCAGATCGGGGGGAGCATTGTCAAGAGGCGTCTCTTAATACCCATTTCTTACAGATCGTAATCCGTTTTTGAGAGAATCATCCTTTCTCTCAATTTTGAAAATTCATATTTAATTACGTGTTTCACAAACATAAGAATCTCATAATTGTATACATAATATTAATATTAAACTTGTGAAACAATTTCACAGATCCTAAATCTGCTTAACTACGCCTTTATGTTGATTTAAGTTCACCTAAATCTATAATCGCATGGTAAACATAGGCATATATCACATATATAAACATAAAGGAACATAAAGGTAGGCATGTTATAACATATTACACAATTAAATACATCTCTATATATCATAATTTGCATTATAAAACAATTAAACATTTAAAAACATGCTTTAAAACACCTTTTAAGCAATAAATAGTTCAAAACTACTTTTATAAAAATATTTGACCACACCATCAGATCCATCTCGAAAAAACGAATCCAACGATATATTGCATGCCCCAAACGGAGTCTCCAAGCTCCCAGAAAAGGACAGAGAATAAAACATTACTTTTGTTACGCATGACCAGGTTGCGTTACTGGCTTAAAACCACTTTAAAACCAGTAACACATTCCTCAGCTGCGTTTCAGTCTATAACGCATTCAACAGATGCGTTACAGGCCTGCTTCTGACGTCACACTGACGTCATTGTTTGATAAATAATAATCCATACATCAGAAAATTATGAAAAAAATATCCAGATGATCCACAACAATTGTAGAACCCAGATCTTTGGCCAAATATCATAAAAAAATTTTATTTCGAATTAATTCATAATTAAGTCAAAATAAACTTGTAAAATCCGTAATAAATTCATACATCAACATTAAATTATGAAAATTTACAGATAATTCTATATGCATACAACCTATGCTTTGATACCATTGAAGGAATGATATGCATATACGGAAGCGTTAATCACAATTTCATACATATATATCGCATATATAACGCATAAAATTGATTGATAAATATGAGGGATCGATTACTAACCTTTAATGACGATCCAAAGAGGCGTAGAGAGGCTCTTAGCAGCTGCTCCTCAAGTGTGAAGCACTCCACCGGTATCCACTAAGAGTCTTGATTCAATGGAGGGGGGAAGAGGGCTGAGAGAGAATTAGGGTTGCCTCCTTTTGTTTTTACGTGTTGTAAAAATAGGGTTGGAGCTTTTGAGGGTTTATAAGTGTATATTTATAGGCAAAATTTCAACTGAATTTTTCCTATAAAAATAATATAATTATTAACCCCACAAATCAATTAATCTCATTAATCAGTTAATTAATAATTAAAACTCTTTTAATCATTAATTCTTTTTCTAAACTCTTTAGAATATAATTCTCTCACTTGATTTAATTTCTTAAATTAAATCCTTAATTAATAATATTAAGAACTCTTCTTAATTAATTTATAATCAATTAAATCTTATTTAATCAATTATAAAAATTTCTAATAAATTATTTATTTCACAAATAAATAATTACTAGCCAGTATTAATTAATTCCTCCACCAATAAATCAGTCTATTTTATTGTGTGACCCTATAGGTTCAATATTAAGCCGGTTATAGAAATAAATAATAATAAAACTATTTTATTATTATTTATATGAATTCTTCTAATTCATTAAATATAATTAATTAAATAATTAATCATATTTATTCTACAACGTGAGGGATACTTCTTAGCATATCGCGACTATCTGGATAATATGAATTCACTGCTTAGAATACCTAGAACCTAGTCAGTGAATAATTACCGTACAATTAATTCTTTCCACCCTACAATATCCCGATTAAATGCAAGGCATGGAACTCGTGTCAAGCCTAACAAATTTAATCATATGATTCCTTATTCATAATGCATAGTTCATATTAATGCAAATTAGAAACTCCTTTCTAATTTCATTCACTCTGGCCAGAGATTCCTGAACTAGCATAATAAGAATAGCATAGGATATTATCTTCCTTTACTGGAAGGGGTGGATCCTTTATTGACCGTTAACTATCTCCATACACAAATCCCTATGCCCAGAATAGGCCTAATAGGTGTCCTTGAGACTAAGGACTAAACCAAAGCAAAGTTCATTATATACAAGATTACTCTAACGATCTCAAGTCTAAGGACACTTGTACAACTATCACTTAGTGAACAACTATCGACACGTGAGTAAACTCCATTAGTTGCTCCACTGCTCGAGTCATGTTCAGTGAACTTATTCCCTAATAAGCACCTACATACTAGTTGTAGTGTCACCACACAAATGCCTATGAAAACAGACATTCTTCCTAGGAAGCTAGCATAGTATGTACTGATCTTTACAGATTAATTAACTTCCATTCAGTTATTCTATGATCAGGAACAGTTTTAAGTCTAGTGTTATCATCTTCTAGATCTCACTATTATAATCTCATTATAATTCTAGAAGCTTTACTCTAAACTATGGAACATCTGATTTAATACACTTTAAATAGATAAATCCCGTATAAAGATAAATATGTCTTTCACTAATAATCATAAAACCTACTAAGATTACAAGAAAGTTTATTCTAAACTCGTGTTTTCCAAATCGAAACAATTTTGATAAATATTAAGGATACTCAAGAAGCTCCTTGATGTGGTTTCATAGTTAATTATTGGTTTTTCAATTTATTAAAAATGTTGGAGTACGAGTCGCGTAATAGTAACTTCCCGAAAAGTCAACTCTAAGGCCACTGTTCTGACAAGCCATTTTAGTCAAGATAAAAGGATAATTACAAGTCGGTTAAAACATGAAAGTTGTCAAGATAAAAGGATTAAAGGATGTTGACAAAACAGTTTTATGAATGAATGAAGTAGTCCCGAGGAAGTGAAGTGTCGGGCAAGATAAATATTATTAGAAAAGAACTAAGAACTTGGTGAAGTTAAAAGGCGTTGATAATCTCGTAATCAGTTAATAAAGTTAAGTGTACTTATCAGTGGTTTGGGTAGTTGTTTCGGTTAAGAAGGCTAACCAAGATTATTATGTCTGTTTCTAGAACTATCCGGAGCGAGTGGAACATGAGAGATGTACTTTGGATTCCAGGCAAGTTTTCCAATCCTAAGCTTTTGTTTTCAAAATATTATATTTTGATCCTGCCTACGCAAGTTTTCTAAAACCAAGCTTTAAGTATTTCAAATATTGTTGTTGTTGTGATATGAAACTTGAACTATTTTAATTTTGCACGAGCAATGTTTGCAAATGTATGTATGATTTCCCTCAGTACATGTTAAACAAAATTATGTTTTATATATATATACATACGTGAATATGTACACAACTGTATATATATATATATATATATATATATATACTCAAGGCTCGGACGGAGCGTAAGTACTTTCGGATGAAAATCGGGAGTCAGAGATATTTTAAGTAAAAAACCGGTAACCACCGGAGACCGATATTTTCAATAATCGATAAGATTCCGATGAATAAAATCTAAAATATCATAACTAAAGTACCTTTAATTATTTAATAAATATTATTCAAATATTTATTAATTAAATGAATATTAATTTCAGTATTCATTAAAGTTAATTTACTTAATTATTTGTTTAATTATTTAGTTATTTATTAATTAATAATTATTTAATAATTAGTAAATATTATTTAAAAATAATTTAAATATTCCAAAATTTATTTAAAAATTATTTAAAATTTATTAGGCCCTATTTAAAATTATTTATGGCCTTTAAAAATTATTTAAAATATTTTCTGACCTTCAGAAAAATATTTAAAAATACCAGGGGTTCCCAAATATTATTTATAATTAAATACACATCATAATTAACATCCCAACTGCTCGCGAACTTATCAAAACTTGGGCATCCAAGGTTTTGGGAGCAATAAAAAAGTTTTCTACCTTCGCTACAAACTAAAGTGTATTCAGTGCAATAACCCTACCTTAACAAGGAGGGTTAGGATTTAAAAACCATAAGAAAACTCCGAATAACTCCCAAGCAAATTTTGGAAATAATTTCCTGAGTAAAGAAAATCTGTTGACTAAAGTCAACCCACATGATGGGGAGTACAGAATACACCTATAGCGTCGTCACCTATAGCGTCGGTTGTTGACCTATAGCGTCGCCAGTTTACCTATTGCGTCGGTTGTTTGCATTAACCGACGCCTTAGGTCATCTGCCAGAAGCTATTGCGTCGGTTGTTTACATTAACCGACGCTATAGGTACAGCCTATAGCGTCGCCTTTTTAAGGGGCGACGCTATAGGCTATACCCAGAAGCTATTGCGTCGGTTGTTTGCATTAACCGACGCTATAGGTATAGCCTATAGCGTCGCCCTTTTAAGGGGCGACGTTATAGGCTCTACCTATAGCGTCGCCGCCTAAAATGCCGACGCTATAGGTTAATGTTTTTTTAAAAAGAGCCTATAGCGTCGCCCATTCAAATGACCGACGCTATAGGTCAATTTTTTTAAAAAAAATAATTATTTCAAAAGTGGAATTTCACCATTACAAAATATAATCCAAAAACACCAAACAAGTCTAAACACAATTTTAATCCCATTAAAAAATAAACCATTCAATACAACCAAATTATTAACTAGTTTTACTCATTAATGTTACCCTACTTTCAATAATTTTCTATTTTTTTTATATTTTTCCCCATTTTTAAACTAGTTTGTCAAAGAAATCAAAAAATTAAATAAAAATAGGAAAAATGCCAATTTTTTAAAATAAATTCATACACAACAAATTTGTGATACTGACAATTTGTATGATTAATTTTACCCTACTTTCCCTAATTTTCCATTTTTTTATTTTTTCCCTATTTTTAACTAGTTTGTAAAAGAAATAAAAAAATTAAATAAAAATAAGAAAAATGCCACTTTTTGAAAATGAACTCATACACACCGAAGTAGTCATACACACTATTTGTGTGATGAATGTTACCCTACTTTCCTTAATTTTCCTTTTTTTTTATTTTTCCCCATTTTTAACTAGTTTTTCAAATAAATCAAAAAATTAAATAAAAATAGGAAAAATTCCAATTTTTGAAAATAAATTCATACACACCAAATTAGTCATACTCACTATTTGTGTGATGAATGTTACCCAACTTTCACTAATTTTTCATTTTTTTTTATTTTTCCACCATTTTTAACTAGTTTGTCAAATAAATCAAAAAATTAAATAAAAATTGGAAAAATGACAATTTTTGAAAATAAATTCATACACACCAAAGTAGTCATACTCAATATTTGTGTGATGAATGTTACCCAACTTTCACTAATTTTTCTTTTTTATTTATTGTGATTAATCAATTCAATTATGCAAAAATCGAATTTTCTTCACATTTTTTTAATTATAAAAATAATAAATAATAATTTTTTATAATAAAATTTTAAAACACACGCGTGTCAAAATAAAAAAATGGGCGGTCAATGAAAATATTGTATTTATAAGATCAAAACTTGTAAAATTTAATTTAATCATTTTAAAATCATTTTGATATATGTGTGATAAAAAAATTATTAAAATTATAATTTATAATTTTGATATGAAAATTATAAAAAAAATATAATATTTATCTCTCCCTTTCTCTTTATCTCTCCCTTTCTCTCTGTCTCTCCCTCTTTCTCTCTCTCTCAAAATCCCTAATTTTCCCAATTTTATTCGGCTCCTAAAAAATTATCAAATTCTAAAATACCCTGTTTCCTTTTAACCCTAAATTGCCAATTTCCCCCGATTCATTTCTTTGGCTCTGTTGTCTCCCGACTCTTATCTCTCTCACAAAATCCCAAACCCCATCTTACTCTCTTCCCATAATTCTCTACCTTTTATTAACCAAAAATCTCTTCTCAATTGAAATATACTCTGCAATCGGCACATCATCGTTCTCGAATCGATTAGCTAATGAATTCAAAAAGCGATTTGAAGCCTATAATAGTTTCCAGGCAGCGGCTGTTGCATTCGGATAGAATCTTCCAATTCTAGAGATTGTCTCGATAATTGGTCAGTCTGATGGCAAGAGTTTGCTCCTCGAAGCACTCCTAGGGTTTCGATTTAATGTTCGAGAAGTGGAAATGGGAACTCAAAGGTCTCTCTCTCTCTCTCTCTCTCTCTCTCTCTCTCTCTCTCTCTCTCTCTCTCCCTCCCTCCCTCCCTCCCGATCTCTCTGGATTTTTGAAACCTCTCTCTCAACCTATACATACGAGCCAGGTAACTCTCTCTGTTTGAAAACTTTATCTGGATTTTTTTACTTTCGCAATGTGATTTTTATGAATTTTTTAACTACAATTCTCGGATCCAATTAGTTCGTTTGATTAATGTATCGTGAAATTTAGATTGTTACTGAATTTTAGGTTAAAGAAATTGCTATTATATAGATGAGTAAAATGATTTAAGCAATTACCACAGATGTGGGGATTGGGAATTAGAATGTAGAGACAGGAATGCCACCTGTCTTTCTTATTGCTCTTGTTGCGTAATGCTTCTAGAGAACTTCTAGCTTGTTACATAATATGATTAAATAAAAGTCTCGGGACTGTTTCTTTTTGACAACTTACAAAATGTCTTAGACATATTGAAAAATCTGTGTTGTTCCTTTTTGTAATTCAGGACCACCTTCGATTTACCAGAGATGTAATTTCATTTTCTTAATCTTGTGTTTGAGGATTAATAATAGTTGATAACGAACGATTACATCATGTTTGTGCATTTGACTAATACTATCTTCTTTCTGGTTGGCTTGCAGTGCATGAGGTTCTAGGATAACAGAGTAGATTTTGAGTTGAAAATAATTATACTAATTGTACAAACTGTTGCATCTTGGGTGGTCCTGTCCAGTGTTTGTAATTGTCCCTGCCATGGTATATGTTTGCAAACAGCAACATTACTCAACACAGAAAATTTGTTATAATATCCATTCCAAGTAATCAAGTAAGGTGTTATGTATACCCGTAACCAGGATATCTGAGGAACACTATAGTAGAGCGGAAAAATATCGTAATTTGAATGACTAAAAGGGGAAGAAAATATATAAGAGAAAGAAATTGACATTCATGTGTTAAAGTAGTCACCAGTAAAGGTACCCACTCGTCTTCTTTTTCTTTTAGTTGTAACTAACCCGAAAATTTACATGTTTATTTTGTCTTCCAATATCACGAAAATTGGTTAAATTTAGGAAAATTATCAAAGTTACATGTTAATTTACATGTTTATTTTAGGTTTATTTGGAGACCAATATATGCTTGATATTTGAACCTTCTATCCAAGTTTATGTATATGTTCTGGCCAGGGATAATTTCATCTGATGCATTCTTTGGAACTTTCTGGTTAACTGATTGCAGTATGAAGCTGCTTGGCGTGCTGGAAACTGGGATTTTCCCTTGTTTATGATGGTGCATTATGTGGTAATTCAAGTCCACAAACTAGAAGTGATCATTTTAATGAAAATTTACATTGGTAATTATCTTCCACCTTATATTTTAGTAGATGCAGAATATCGCAGTATCCGGATATCAAATTAAAGTATTAAACTGTTGATTGTAATAGCAAACTCAAGATTTAGAAATGCCCAGTCCTAAAGATTAGTACCAATGTTCAACAGGTCCTAAAGATTAGTTTCTGGTATTGTGTTAGTATATGATTTGTTTTGACAAGGAACTAAAGCTTTAAATCTTCTGCAGTTGTGCTATTCTTTTCTGTGTTTATTAATTCAAATTCACATGCTTCCATTAGACATCTGAACGACTTGGAAGTTTGTAGAAGTGATGGTCATAAGGTCTGTACACATACGTCTTTTTTGCACCTGGGTGGCTACTGTCGATACTAATTCTATGTATTTGCATATGCGGTGTGTGTATTAGGCCTGGGCCTTCTATGATTATCAAAGTCAGCTACCTGTTTTCTGAGCTATATTTGTTTTTAGCAGTGCCTTTTTGGCTTTTACGGTGTGTGGACAAACAAGTAAACAATAGGAGCCAGCAATATTACTTCTAGAAACTTAGGTTATTATAAATATATCTGAATTTTTTTGTTGTAGAATTAGACAACCCTCTCGCAGACATGCTAAATGACTAGATGTTAAATGTTGCTAGGTTGCACATTATTTTTGTCCAGTCTTTGTTGCATGGTAATCTCAGTTGCTTCTCTTGTTTGTCTGCTTATTTTATTTATGTTCTGCTGATCAGAAACCTTAAGATGGTTCTATTAGCTCAAATGTCCCAACCTCTGAGGAAATAGCTTCTTTAAACTTGAAAGAAGGAAAAAACATGGTGAATTTCATTTTCTCTGCAGGGGTGCTAGGGAAGCCAAATGAGGTATGTGTTTTTTAGTAATATGAATACCATCTTTCATTTAAAAGCGTTTCTGAAATCCATTTTTCCTAAAACAGGTTTAGGCTCATATTTACTTGTGGAAGTGGAACGCAAGAATTGTCATATCAGATGTTGATGAAACAATTACAAAGTAAGGCCAAAAATATTCTTATGTATTTGAGGGTTTTTTTCCCTGTTTTAAGAAATGTGGTGCGTGTTTTTGTTTAGCCCTAATGAGGTAATGCCACATATATACAAAGAAATAATGCGTTATTGGTTATACCTATATTTGGTTACAATGTTTAATCTACATCTAATGACCGTGGCTGCGATTAGCAATTGAAAATTTCATTTGTTCCTTGTGATTAATAGTAAATTGTGCTCGTTTCTAGGTCTGATGTTCTTGGCCAGTTCATGCCCTTAGTTGGCAGGGATTGGACACAATCTGGGGTAGCTCGGCTTTTTGGTGCCATAAAGGTATTTTTTTTGCCTAAGCTTTAGCTCTGGAATTATTGCTTATAAGCTCGTGTCGAATTTTGTGAAAGCTTGTGGTGTTGATTTATCAAACTTATGTTTAGAAGTACTATTAGATCCTTTCACAAAACAGTAACGTATTGTGACTTGGAGAATGCTTATCTAAAATCAGCATGCTAAGAATTTAAGATTGGACTCACTGTTATAGGCAAAGACATCTCTATCGAAAAGTGAATGACTGAGGTTTCTTCTGCGGGAATGACAGTGTACGTGTTAAATAGTTCTAAAGAAACATCATAAAGTGGAAAATGTCTCAATTACATGAGAATGTAGCAGTGTTTTCAGACCAGTCCCTAGCAAGTATAAAACTGCCAATTGTTTACCAACTTTGCTGTAGTTTTGTTTAAGTCAAGTCCTGAACAGGGTGCTGTTTTATAGTTGCCTGTATAGTTACTTCAACAGATTTAGTTTGCCAACTTTGCAATTTTGTCTAGAATGATAACTGTTTTTTCTTTTCCTATTTATAGGAGAACGGATATCAGCTACTGTTTCTGAGTGCACGTGCAATTGTTCAAGCATATTTAACAAGAAGTTTTCTTGTAAATCTCAAGCAGGTATTGAATTGCCTTCTATTGTGTCAGCCATTAGTATTGTCAGGTGATTACTTAACTATCAAGTGGGCCAATCAGGCAATTAGCTAATGCTTGTGGTTTTTTGAAAATGACTTGATTAGTTATATAAAGCCAATAAATGAAGTAAACATTTTCTTTTTAATTTTGAAAAGATATTAACTGCTGCTATCGGTAGGTCACAACGATATACACTACAAACCTGTAGAATTCACACAGACTCTTTAATATCTTTTCCTTTTTATTACCCACTGTTTTAATCAGGTAAGTAATTATTAACATATAGCATATACACATAATTTGATGGCTTTGGAATGCAGAATGTTCAACTTGACTACTTGAGTTACTCTATTTTTGGCACAGGGGAATACTAATTGAGTTATTCTGGTATATTGTTTTACAGGGACTTGTTACATCATGAGTAAATTAACCTACAGAGGCATCTGAAAGTTCTTCCAGACAACATCCAGGGAATTACTATTTTTGTTGTAATTATGCCCCAATTAAATTAGATGAACAATATAATTTTTGTTGTAACTTTTGAGATTTAATTGCTATTTTAGTTGTGTTGCTATTATATGTATTGTTATCAAATGTTTGTTGGCATGGGATAATTATAATTGTTTTATACTATATTGTGGTATTTGTTGGGTTTGGTAAAGATTATTGAAATTGCAATTTTGAAATTATTGTTTTTTTTTAAAAAAAAAATTGACCTATAGCGTCGGTCATTTGAAAGGGCGACGCTATAGACTTTTTTTTTTTAAAAAAAATAACTTATAGCGTCGGTCATTTAAAAGGGCGACGCTATAAGGTATACCTATAGCGTCGGTCATTTGAAAGGGCGACGCTATAAGGTATACCTATAGCGTCGGTCATTTGAAAGGGCGATGCTATAGGCTTTTTTTAAAAAAAAAAAAATTAACCTATAGCGTCGATCATTTGAAAGGGCGACGCTATAAGCTATACCTATAGCGTCGGTCATTTAAATGACCGACGCCTAAAGTAGGATTCAGCGTCGCCATTTTAACCGACGCTATAGGCCTATACCTATAGCGTCCCCTGCATATACTACGCCAAACAACCGACGCTATAGGTCTATATAGGCGACGCTATAGTTTCAGTCTGTCTTGCTTCCTCAAATACTTCCGGAAGTAAAGGTTAAAAAGTTTTGTTCCGAATCTGGATAAGATTACTCTTGGGACTGGAGGGTGATGATGGTGTAAGAGGCTTGCAGGTGGGCGAGTCCATCGAGATATACATACAAGTGTAAGAGGCTTGCAGGTTGGCGAGTCCATTTTAAGAGCCGAATGTGGTCAGGGCCACAATCTCGAAAGAAGGATCACTTCCCGTCTACTAGTAGCGAAGTTGTGTTCGATACAATGGTTGATCACCTTGTATCGAGGTGTACTCCGAAATAGTCCCGTTCTTCCAATTGGAATTGTACTGCAATATTGTAACGAAAGCCCAGGTGCTGAGTTACCGATAATATTGACAATGGTTGAATAATGTATTCCCTGTTCAGAATCTTGAACTATATATATTTTCAAACTTGAGAAGTATTGAATTGGAACCTTATTAATGGTTCATTTTGCGTATGATGAAAAGTAACTATCGTGGCAGTATCTTGAACTGCGTATTTTGAAAAGCTTTCTAAAGGATTAGCAAAACTATAGTGTATACTATTTTGCTAAGATATGAATATTATTATTGTTATTATGAACTTAATTTGTTCATATGATATCATTTTTCTTAAAACTTCATACTGAGTACGAGTATTTATTCAAAACTCGGACATGTATATTGTCGAGTTATTGATAACATGGGATATATGCTCATGGATTTGGAAATCTTTTCGAGACAAATTATATTATTTCTCAAAACGGAAAACTTGTTGATCATTATGTAGCTCATTCTTGCTTTATAAAAACCTTTCAGAAAGAGAAGAATTAGGTCGGTTAACTCCGTACCAGCAGAAGAGGAGTAGAAGAATTACCCCTGGGATGATTCAGTTCCTGATAAATACTACAAAGTAAGTTTGATAGGTTTTCAATTATCATTAGTAAGACTTGTCTTCAGGTGTAGTTTGTATAAGTGAAGTTGTGTAAGATTCTGAATTGTACAGATGAATTGTAATATTATTGTTACTCTGATTATCGTTTCTGAGGCTCTAACTTGTAAGTATGAAAGATTGAGGTCTGGATTGGTGTATTGTTGAATTGTAAAGTTAACACAGGTATGAAATGATTGGACGGTGTCGTGACGACCCAGATTCCTGACCTCGGATTTGTGGGCGTTACAGCCCAGTATGAGATTGAGTTTCCTTTAAAATCTATAATTTATGAAATCTCACACTTCAGTTCTTAAATTTACTGATAACAGATCAGCCTAGTATAAGGAATTTTAAACTTTATATTAAAAAATCAATCACAGACAGAATAAAAGATGAATTACGGCATTTAAATAATTATAGGATAAAACAGATAATTACGAGTCTGTAAATGCAGTACATGCATGGTAACTGTTTGAGAATGGAACGCTGGCAAAATGATTTGAAGCAGCATTTTATAAATAACAGAAGTAAATTAACAGCACTTTACCAATAGTAGAAGAGATATAAATACTTGCAAAATAATTTGAAAGAAACACTTTATAAATAACAGAAACAGATTCATCTCACTTGAACGATAAGCGAGGGATAGTAGCACTTGCCTAGTAGGAGTAGAGGTTCTGAATGGAAAGACATAGCGTCCTAGTGCGTTTGAGCGTCTAAATCCAGTATCTCGCTCCTACACGATTCTAAGATAAAAGAATAGTATTGAGTTAGTCGTCTGATTAGTTGCATTAACTAATATAACCGACGACTCGATTTCCCTATCACCCACCCTTTCTCACCCACCCTTTCCTAATACGCTAATGGTATAGGAGTTAGACATCATAAACAGCTAATTCATTATTATACTAAACACGTAGTCATACAATCAAATTAAAGACAGAATATGATTTCGTTGCACTAATCACACCAACTAACAGTTACACACATAATTTAATAAGTAAGCACGTAATTGAATTCAAATATCTTTTTACAAAAAAATATTTTGTCATATAAATAATTAAAATCCCTTTTTGAAACTAATTTATCTTAATTAAATGCAATGAAATGTGATTAGTAAATTAATTAATTTAATTGATCAATTACTCACATAATCAAATTAAAGACAGAATATGATTTCGTTGCACTAATCACACCAACTAACAGTTACACACATAATTTAACAAGTAAGCACGTAATTGAATTAAAATATCTTTTTACAAAAAAATATTTTGTCATATATATAATTAAAATCCCTTTTTGAAACTAATTTATCTTAATTAAATGCAATTAAATTGATTAATGATTATTTAACAAAACTAATCAATCACTTAAAGTAATTGATCAATTAAATTAATTAATTTACTAATCACATTTAATTAGATTTAACTAGATATTTTTTTCTCGAAATAAATCATTTTAAATCCTTTTTATATAATTAAAACTAATTTAATAATGAATCAATACAATTAATCAATTAATAATTAAATTAATTGAGTAATTATATCAATTAATTACAAATTAAAATTAAATAATTTAAATAAGATTTAAATTTGAAATTTTAACAAAATATTCAATTAAATTATTAATTAATCAAAGTGATTAATCAACTAGTTAAATAATTATGAGTAATTATAAAAAATACTATGTTTTCTAGTATGTCTTTCAAATATATCATCTTTTCAAATTAATTGCAAATATACTATATTAATTGCAAATATACTGTATGTAAGTGGTCTCACTAGAATCACACAAATACAACTGGCACACAACTCTCTCTCTCTCTCTCAGCACCTTCTCTCCTCTCTCTCTCTACCTCTTCATTTCTCCGAGAAGCCGCGACACCTCCCCTTTCACACCGTCCTCAATGTCGCTCTCTTCCGTTATATATATCTCCTTCGTCTTACATCGCCGCATGTTCCACCATTTTTAAGAAAAAGCAGACGCCGACGATTCTCGCTCCTTTCATCTTCTCACTTTCCGATGTGCAATCATTAAAATGGCTTTCCGAAAGGCATCGCCTTCAATCGCCTTCTTCGATCTGTTGGATATCGGGGCCGCAGGCCGGGGAGAGAAAGTTTCGAAGGATTTCGGCAAGTTTCAAAAAAATTCCAGCGAGTTTCAGATTTATCTACTGAATATTTTAATGCAATTATGAGAATATTTGCCACACTCGCATAGCATTGCCAGAAAATACGAAAGTTGTAAATGGTGTTGCAAGTTGGTGGCTCGTATAACTAAAGGAAATCTAGATAAGCCATCCGCCTGTTAACTTTTATAATTAAGGATATTTTTGCAATTTTTAAAAGAAATTGGTATAATTGCAATTAAAATGGTAAATTTGCAAATAGCTTTTACTAAAAAAGTAAAATTGTAAAAAATTACTTTTATCAATTTATTTATCAAAAAACCTCAATAATTATTTAAATGAATTTTATAATTTGTAAAAGATTTCTTTAGAAAAAGAATTTTAAAATTTTCGAGAAAATAAAAGTTCGAAAACAGTTTGCTGGAAGTGCTACAAGACAGATTATACAACAACTATCCAAAGCTACAGTCCCTTATTATGATCATAAAGCCAACCAATTATTACCCTTTGATAATCGTAAATGTCAGGAATAGAAAATAAAAAATATTTGTCTGGCAAACTGGCCATCAATATAACCCTGACATATATGATGTCAACAATATGCAAACATTATTTTACATACAAAAAGTACAACTTATATTTAACACCACGGTTTTACATATATGTGATTAGCACTCAACTAACCAGCCAGTGAACTTGCACATATTGCACTGAATAACAATTTATCTCTACACAAATGCCAATATAGATAATAAACACATAGCAAAGTATAAAAAAAATCAGTGTCTTGAATAATAGTTAAAAACCTTCAAAACTAATGGTTTTCTGGAAAACGGAAAACATGATGATGTACTTGTTGTATCAAACAATGACTAAACAATAAAGATAGGAGAATTAACTATGCATGTCTAGGGGGTGAGGATCCTCTGTCCCATTCTCCATGTCCCCTTTTGTGTCCCCTATATAAAATGGGTGCCCCTGGCGGGGCCCATTGTAAGGAAAATGGAAATAAAAATATTTTATTTCCATTTTCCTTACAATGGGCCCCGCCAGGGGCACCCATTTTATATAAGGGACACAAAAGGGGACTGGAGAAGGGGACAGAAGATCCGGGCTCTGTCTAGGGATGGTAACGGGTTGGATATCTTTGATATCCAAATCCAAACCCGAATCTTTAATCCAAATCCAAACCCGATCCAAATCCAATTGGATTTGGAAATTCAAAATCCAAACCCGATCCACCGGGTTTGGATCGGGTTCGGGTTTATCCAAACCCGAACTTTTGAATTCTTGTAAATAAGTAGTAATATTTTTTTAAGCTAAATTTCATAAAAATTTAAATTACAATTGCAAATAAATAATCAGATTCCAGAGACATAAAAATAAATAAGTCTAAGTTACACCACTCTAAATTCCAGGGACATAAAAATAAAAATACAACTGCAAATAAATATCCAGAGACAAAGTGTAGACTAGTAGTAGCTCCAAACTTCTGAAATTGACATTGTTTGATCCGATGCACCAATCAACAAAGCTTTTCTCAACCTGCAATATTTGATTACACATATGAAACAACCATGAGAAAATGTCCCCAAGTAGAAGGTAAATTATATGTTAGGTCCGGAATAACGTAGAAGGGGGGTTGAATACGTTATTCAAAAAATATTTCGATTTTTTTGATGTGGATATGAGATAAAAAATACTGAATCGAAATAACACAACTGTTTGGGAAATATCTTTTAATAGATAAAACCCGGAGGTTTGCTACACAATTTAATCCTATGGATTAGCTACAAAATCAAACACTCCTAAGGATAGTTTAGGCACGAGGACCTTCTACCCGACACTTCCTGAAAGTGGGCTAAACCGACTTTCCTACTAGATGGACTTTCTAGCAGCTTACACAGAGAAGATATAAGAGAGAGAAGAGAGAGTTGTGTGTTGAGGTGTGTTTTGAAATGAAATACAACATGCCTATTTATAGATTTTAGAAAATCACTATTTGGCACTATTCCAACAACCCCAGCTACTATTCCAACAACCACAGTTACTATTCCAACAACCACAGTTACTATTCCAACAACCGCAGTTACTATTCCAACAACCGCAGTTACTATTCATATGAATAGTACTATTCATATGAATAGTGATTTCGGTTACTATTCATATTCTCTTCTGTTTGTTTTAATTCTTCTCAGAAAATAGTTCAAGTACCAGATTAATTTAATTATTTATAATAATTAATTAATCTGTTACTTATTTGATTTTCAGAGTAAATTAATTTTTGACAATACCTTGAAATATTATGTATGTCTTTGATCGTCAATAGGCTTTGGCAATTCTTTCTGTGAATTAATGTGTTGATCCTTCTCTTATGTGCTGACACTTAGTGCACTGGTCTGGTTCACAAGTGACTAGCACTGATCTTGATCTTCACACCTTCGTTACATTCCAATTGATTAGCCTGCAGCAATATCTTCAAATAATATAAATACATGGAATCTTTTGGCCCTTCAACAGAATCATCTGTACATCTTATTCTGTCACTGAGGCTTGATCATGTTAATGAACTTCTTTCAGCGACTTGATCCTTGTCGGTGCCTGTTCTTCAAATTTCACGATCCCTGTATAGAGTTAATATTATTTATCTTTTATCCTAGTTGAGTTATATATGTCCTCTATTACATATTACATTGCATTATGCTTTACAATCTCCCCCTATTTGATTGTTAGGGATTGACAAGCAAATTCCTAGAGGATAACTCAACTGATACAAATAAAATACAAAGATAAATAATAATAAACCGCATTCTGGATCATATATACATTTTCCAGATTTCTAAAATTTGAACAAGTGCAAGACAATTGTTCCTCTAGACTGAACATATCTTCAAGTTTGTCTTGCTTTCTTTCCCGCATAGCACTAATACTCCATTAGATTTTCCTTTCCCAAAATAAAGTTAATTCCGTGTCAACAACCTTTTCCTTGCCCTTACGCCTAGTAGATTTTTCTTGATCATCCACTTTCTCCCCCTCAGTTGGATTATCCTCCAGAGTAACAGGGTGTGGAGTTGGTAAATTAGACGAAGATGACTTTACCAAGGAGTTGATTGCATGACTAAACTGGGTTGCCATGGTGTTCAATTGAACCTGGAATACATTCTGTTGAATAAGTTGCAAATTTTTTATTTCTGTAATGGACTTACAGATATTTGATAACTCTTTCTCCA
The DNA here is from genome assembly GCA_036435485.1 of Saposhnikovia divaricata. Taxonomy (NCBI): domain Eukaryota; kingdom Viridiplantae; phylum Streptophyta; class Magnoliopsida; order Apiales; family Apiaceae; genus Saposhnikovia; species Saposhnikovia divaricata. Next base: position 172,304,625 of record CM071600.1, read on the forward strand.
TTGTTTGGACCCGTGTAAGGAGTCTGCTGTATTCCTTTTTGGTTACAGGTGCATGTGGTTGAGTAGGTTGCTCACTCGTATGTTCTGCAGGTGTTTCACTCAACACTCTATATTCACTCGGTTTAGTGGTTTGGGTGACACTTACATGTTCTGTTCGTGTTTCCCTCAACTCTCCTCCAGAGCTTCCACCGATATGTGTACCTGCAAATGAAATCATCCTAGCCCCTTTTTCAGAGGTCACGGATGGTGCAATGAAAGTTCGTGAGCTTCCATCCTCGCGTGAAGCGAGTTGCCGACCACTGGTAAATAGTGGTAAATCTCGAAAGAGATCCAGAGATTTTTCCTCTGGGAGGTTAAACTTGAATCGATTAAATGGCACAAAACCCAAGTTTCCCTCGTATGTCTGTGAAGACACTTGGTTCATAAAAGAACCACCTACCGATGGATCTTTCCGTAAAATGGAAGATTCACCAGCAGTTATTGAGGTAGGTAATTCCACCTCGGATGCCTGTGAAGGCATTTGATCTTTAGAAAGATCATCAACCACTCTTATGTTCCGTGAAATGGAACTCAAGATAGTTGCTCCCGTCAATTCATCCTCATTTACATTTTCACTCATTTGACAAGGAAGAATTGTTTCCCTAACAGTTACAGTTACCTCAGGTTCATTTGGTTTACTTCGTTTAGAATGAGATAGAGCTGTTGATGTAACTAACTCCTTATGTGGTGCTGCTGAGGCACTATCTCCCTCAAAAGTGTTGATGGTTGGTCGTTTAAGTGACAATTGAGGTGTAGGAGTTTGTTGTGTTTGTGTTTGCATTTGTAAAATGGGCTCTTCGACCTGTGTTAGAGTCGGTGGGATTTCCTGCTCTTGGTCGGGTAAGATGGCCACTGGGGGCTGTAGAAACTGTATTTCCTGTGACACAACAGGGAATACAAAGGTTGGAATAGCAGGGATTGAAATATTACCTTGTTGTATACCTGCTCTCACTGGTCTTGGTAACAACGGAAGTGGGACAGTCTTTAGATATTCAGTTAGGACTGTAGGCACATCCGTATATTTCTTTTTGCTCATGTAATTAATTACATTCGTCTTTATGGAAGAACATTCCACCTTTTGACCATTTTCCAAGCGTACCCTGTCTTCATCATTCAAAAAATCATTTAATATTAGCTGTAGAAACCTTGGATATAGACATTTGACATTTTGAGTCCGAACATCTCTTGTTCCTAAGTGTTTCATCTTTAAAATGATTTGACCAAGCACTATTTTTCCAAAATTAATCCTCAAATTATTGGCGACCGCATACCCTATTTTTTGGATATATTCAGGTATTCGATCTTGATTTGTTCTATCTGAGGAAAAAACATGGTTAAGAGTGTGAAAGAAGAAACTCCAATACTGGGTTAGAAACGTTCTATAAAGATTACCAGTATTGAAATTGCCATCTTGGTACCTTATAAAACGAAAGAACATTTCAATCTGTTCAGGTGTAGGATCAGAAACGAGATTTTCCATAGGAAAATGAAGAATTCGATTAACATCTCGTTCAGTGACCCTAATCGACCTACCAAATAGTCGATATGTGAATGCACACCCGTCCTGTCCAGAAGTGTTAACCGCACTGCAATATAGTTCACGCAATGCATCATGGTTAAGCTGCACTGGTGTAACTAAAGCATAGCGAATTAATGAATGTTCATTCAAAAATTGTGTCCAAGCCCGAAATTGCTCATCCTGAATGGTTTCGATTTGCTGAATGGAAATAGGATTAACTTTAGCAATTAAAAAGCTTCCCTGCAATGCCATTTTCAAAACTTCGAGGAAATTCAAAAACAAGAGTTAGTTTTTATAAAGGATGATGTATAAAGCAAGAATATAAAATCCAATCTAAAAACCACCAGCTAGATTGAGAGATCTTTCCGATCAAAGCTCGAAATATTCAGCAATTGTGTGTATATGCTCTGTATATCTGAGAAATGATGATGTTAAACACAAACAAAAACTCATCATTTATAAGGTTTCAAGGACTAGTGGGTTAGGTGAGATATTGACAGGCTATGTTGAATAACACCGCTTTAATAATTTCTCACCTAATCAACCAATAATTTCTCACCTAATCAATCAATTAGCCGAAAAACATCTTATCACCGAAACCTGTCAGCCGAAAAACATCTTATCACTGAAATCTATCAGCCTATATACACACACACATACAATACTTCTAATTATTATGGATTTAAAAATAATCACGCAGTAAATCAAGAATTAATCCACAATAATCAGATAAACTCACAATTAAATAGACATAAAATTAACAAAATATCATTAATTGATATATGTCAATAAAATATTTATTTAATTATGCTACAATTAACACAATTATTCACTAACTAATTACCATAAAAGATAGCATTTATAAGCATGGCAATTAGTATAGAGATAACTGTAAGATGAAGACTGGATGCAAAGTAAATTCACAAGTCCTAAAAATATGGACATTTAAAATACCTGTGAATTTATAACAAATTGCAGTTATTGATTATCCAAAATTAATTAGACAGATTTAACATCCCAAGTTCACCAACTAACCTGGAGAATGTGGATTCATCCAGTGGTTTAGTAAAGATGTCTGCAATTTGTTGATCTGTGGGAACAAAATATAATACCACAGTTCCATTCATGACATGCTCTCGTAAGAAATGATACCTGATATCAATGTGCTTAGTCCTGGTATGTTGAACTGGATTGTTGGCAATGGCAATGGCACTCGTGTTATCGCATAGAATTGGAATTTTGTCCAACATGAGTCCATAATCCTGAAGTTGATTCCTCATCCACAGGATCTGAGCACAACAACTACCTGCCGCAATGTATTCTGCTTCGGCTGTCGAGGTAGATACTGAGTGTTGCTTCTTGCTGTACCAAGATACCAACCTTCTTCCTAGAAACTGACAGCTTCCAGAAGTACTTTTCCGATCAATCTTACAGCCTGCAAAGTCAGAATCTGTATAGCCAACTAGGTCAAAACCTGTTCCTTTAGGGTACCAAATCCCAAGATCGGGGGTTCCCTTAAGGTATCTGAAAATACGTTTAACAGCTATAAGATGTGACTCTTTAGGGTCAGCCTGGAATCTAGCACATAAACAAGTTGCGAACATAATATCTGGTCGACTAGCAGTTAAGTATAAGAGAGAGCCGATCATACCTCGATACTTCGTGATGTCAACTGACTTACCAGATTTGTCTTGATCAAGCTTGACAGCAGTTGGCATTGGGGTCTTGGCAGTAGTTGCTTCTTCCATCCCATACTTCTTCAGAAGATCCTTTATGTATTTTGATTGGCAGATGAAAATACCATCAGGCTTCTGAACAACTTGAAGTCCAAGGAAGAAGGACAACTCACCCATCATGCTCATCTCGTACTTACTCTGCATTAACTTAGCAAATCTCTTGCATAGCAAATCATTAGTAGAACCAAATATTATATCATCCACATATACTTGCACCAGAATTATATCATTTTTATGCTTTTTATGAAAGAGAGTTTTGTCGATGATACCTCTTGTAAAACCATTTTCAAGTAAGAACTTGGAGAGAGTATCATACCATGTTCGAGGGGCTTGCTTGAGACCATAGAGAGCTTTAAAGAGAAAGTACACAAAACCTTCAAAGTCCTTGTCTTCGAACCCAGGGGGTTGTTCAACATAGACTTCTTCTTCTAGATCTCCGTTCAAAAATGCACTCTTCACATCCATCTGAAAAACCTTAAAGTTGGAGTGTGCAGCAAATGCTAAGAACATCCTGATTGCTTCAAGCCTTGCAACTGGAGCATAAGTTTCATCATAATCAATTCCCTCTTCTTGAGAGTAACCCTTTGCTACCAATCGAGCCTTGTTCCTCGTAACAATACCATTTTCATCCAGTTTATTCCTAAACACCCATCTAGTGCCAATTATAGATTTATCTTTTGGTCTTGGCACCAGCTTCCATACTTTCTGCCTTTCGAACTGATTGAGTTCTTCCTGCATTGCAGTTACCCAATCTGGATCATCAAGAGCTTCATCAATCTTTTTAGGTTCAATTTGAGATAAAAATCCTGCGAAATTGCACTCATTCTGTGTTGCTCTTCTAGTCTGTACACCCGTGTCCGGTTCACCAATGATCTGTTCAAAGGGATGTGCTCTACTCCATATCCTTTGTCTTGGCAGATCTGATCTTGATGATTCCCCAAGTTCATGATTGTGTTGAGTGTGGTGACTAGTAGATCCAAAATCATTATTTGCTACCCCTGAGCTGTTGCTTTCAGAGTTTAAAGAATCATTAGTAGCAGATGTTTCTTCACTTGATTGGGGTTCATTGTTCACTTGCTCCCCCTCAACATGTGCTGCTGTCTGATCTATTGGTATAGATTGAACAATAGAGTCTGAAAGAGTATCAGAATTTTGTAGATCAGCATTTATTTCTTCATTCTCAAATCTCAGCTGGTCATGTTCATCAAAATCTTCAAGTCCTGTTATCTTCTTATCATCAAAAGACACATGGATAGATTCCATGACCACTTTTGTTCTCAGATTGTAGACTCTGAATGCTTTTGTGGATAGTGGGTATCCAACAAAGATTCCTTCATCAGCTTTTAAATCAAATTTGGAAAGCTGTTCTGGATGAGTCTTAAGAACAAAACACTTACATCCAAACACATGAAAGTACTTCAGGTTCGGCTTCTTATTTTTCACCATCTCATATGGTGTTTTACCATGCTTGTTTATGAGTGTAGCATTCTGTGTGAAACAAGCAGCTTGCACAGCTTCAGCCCAGAAGTAAGTTGGCAGCTTTGCTTCATCAAGCATGGTCCTTGCAGCTTCTATGAGAGTCCTATTCTTTCTCTCTACTACTCCATTTTGTTGTGGAGTTCCAGGTGCAGAGAATTCTTGCTTTATTCCATTTTCTTTACAAAACTCTTCCATGACTGCATTCTTGAACTCAGTGCCATTATCACTCCTTATGATTTTCACTGTATGCTTAGATCCTTTGTCCAGTTGTCTGACATGCTCTGTTAAGATTGATGCAGTTTCTTCTTTCTTGTGCATGAAATATACCCATGTATATCTGGTGTATTCATCAACAATAACCAAAGCATATCTTTTCTTTCCAATAGACATTATATTTACTGGACCGAATAAATCAACATGCAATAAGTGATATGGCTCAAGAATTGAGGATTCAGTCTTACTTTTAAATGAAGTTTTCCTTTGTTTTGCCTTTTGACATGAGTCACATAGGCCATCTGGAGTAAAAACTGATTTGGGCAATCCTCTCACAAGATCTTTCTTCACTAGCTCATTAATGCTGTTGAAATTCAGATGAGAAAGTCTCTTGTGCCAATCCCAGCTTTCTTCAATTGATGCTCTACTCAGTAGACAGATTGCAGAGCCATCAGAGTTTGTTGAAAGCTTGGCTTCATAAATGTTACCATGCCTGTATCCCTTCAGAACAACCTTTCCTGTAGATTTGCTTACAACTTCACCGTGTTCTTCAAAGAAATCCACATGATAACCTCTGTCACAGATTTGACTCACACTTAGTAGATTATGTTTGAGTCCTGAGACTAGAGCTACAGTTTCAATGATGACATTTCCAAGATTGATATTGCCATATCCCAGAGTCCTTCCTATGTTGCCATCTCCATAAAAAACACTTGGGCCAGCTTTCTCCACAAATTGTGATAGCAGGGCTTTATTTCCAGTCATGTGTCCTGAGCATCCACTGTCCAGAACAAGGATATTTTTCCTGTTACCCTGCAATCACAAAAACCACTAATGATTAGTTTTAAGGACCCAGACTTGCTTGGATCCTTTGGCCTTATTAAGTCTGTTAGCTTTTGCAGCAGAAGTCTTATCAGAGTTTGTGCTAACATTCTTTTTATCAGAATTTATACATGTAGAATCAATCTTGAATTTATTCAAAGAGGGTTTAAGTTCATAATAATCATAATACAAATTATGATACTCTTTGCATGTATAAATAGAATGCCAAATACTGCCACAGTGAAAACAAGGATTCTGTGGCTTAAACCTAACCGAACCACTCTTAACTCCTGACTTAGGAGGTATAGAGTTTATATTTTTATTCTTCCTGCAAAAAGTAGCAAGATGGTTAGGATTTCCACAGTTGTGACATTTCTTCCTAGGAGCATTGGGAATAGGCATATAGTTATTGCTTTTACTGATGCCTACCTTTCCATTTTTATTTTTCCTAGGTTCTTTTACCTTGTTCACTCTTTTTAACTCCTTCAGCTTATGTTTAAGCTGTTTCTGAGACATTAAACTAATATTTACTGATTTGACTTCATCCTGTTTTGGTTTGTCGGATTTTGGTACAAACCTCATGTGATTAAGTTTGGGTTTTGCAGTCTTTTCAGTAAATACAGGTTTAGAGGTCTCAGCTTCTATGTTGACAGTTTTCTTTTTATCAGTGTAACCTAGACCTTCTTTCCAACAATCATTCTCTATGATAATCTGAGTAGTTTTACCAGAGTTAGTCCAAGTTTTAATAATGTTTCTTTCTTTAACAAGTTCAGATTCAAGATAAGCATGCTTTTTCAATAATTCAGTTTTAATAATAATAGCATCATCTCTCTCTTTCTGAATTGTTAACATTTGGACTAATTCTAATTCTAGATAATCATTTCTCTTTCTAAGGTCTAGACTTTCAGATTTTATTCTTTCATTTTCTAAAGTCTGATCTCTGTAGCTAACATGCAAGTTTTTAAGAAAGAGTCTTAACTCAGATATATCAGTAGTATCAAAAGCTAAAGTAGAGTGAGGTACCTTGGTCTCAGTAGCTTCAGAGATACTATCAGCATTTGCCATCAAGGCATAGTTCACCTCATCTTCAGAGTCTGAAGTGTCAGCCCAGTCCTTCTTCTTTGTGATGTAAGCTTGACTTTTATCAGCTTTGGCTTTCTTGCACTCAGGTGCAAAATGTCCTTTCTCACCACAATTATAGCATCTGATTTTGGACTTGTCCACTTTCCCAGACCTGCCTTCCTTTTCCTCAGCTTTTCTGAAATTCTTCTTTTCGAAGTTTGAATCTCTTCGTGTGAACTTCCTTCCCTTTCTGAAGTTCTTGTAAGCCATCTTCTTGAAGCTTTTTACCATCAGGGCTGCAAGTTGTATCATCTCCGCATCACTGCCATCATCATCAGGGTCCGTGAGATTGTCAGAGTTTGAGTCATCATCAGAGTTTGATGACTCAGTATCAGACTTTGTAATAAGAGCCTTTCCATTAGATTGACTCTTTTTCACAGCAACTTCTTTAGAAGCTTTCTCCTCAGCTTTAAGAGCAATTGATTTGGACTTGCCTCCATGCCTCTTGCTTCTTTGTTCCATCTCAAGCTCATGGGTTTTGAGCATTCCATAGATTTCATCAAGAGACATGTCTTCCAGATCATAATTGTCTCTGATGGTAGTGGCCTTTAAATCCCACTTCTCAGGAAGAGCCAACAAGAATTTCAGATTGGAGTCTTCAAGATCATACTCCTTATCTACCAGTGACAAATCATTCAGCAATTTCAGGAATCTGTCATATAGATCTGTTAATGACTCATCAGACTTTGAGTCAAAGTGCTCGTACTCCTGTGTGAGTATTGTTCTCCTATTTTTCTTGATGGCTTTGGTTCCTTGACATCTGACTTCCAAAGCATCCCAAATCTCTTTAGCAGTTTTGCATCCAATGACTCTGTTAGACATAACATTGTCAAGAGTGCTATGTAATAAATGCCTTACCTTGGCATCTTTGCTAATAGAGGAGATATCTTCAGGAGTGTAGTCTTTCTTCTCCTTTGGAATCGTTTTCTGTTCCTCCCCAACAACTACAACAGAAAGTTTGGTAGGCTTATGTGGACCATCATGGATTCTGTCTAAGTACTCTGGATCTGTAGCCTTCAGAAACATTTCCATCTTCACCTTCCATGTGGGATATTCTGATGCCCTGAGTATTGGAACTCTGATTGATTCATATCTGCTTGTTGTTGGAGTTTGTGTTTTCACTGTCATGATTGTATAGCTTTTTGGATCTTAACTGTTGTATAATAACAGAGTGGCTCTGATGCCAATTGTTAGGTCCGGAATAACGTAGAAGGGGGGTTGAATACGTTATTCAAAAAATATTTCGATTTTTTTGATGTGGATATGAGATAAAAAATACTGAATCGAAATAACACAACTGTTTGGGAAATATCTTTTAATAGATAAAACCCGGAGGTTTGCTACACAATTTAATCCTATGGATTAGCTACAAAATCAAACACTCCTAAGGATAGTTTAGGCACGAGGACCTTCTACCCGACACTTCCTGAAAGTGGGCTAAACCGACTTTCCTACTAGATGGACTTTCTAGCAGCTTACACAGAGAAGATATAAGAGAGAGAAGAGAGAGTTGTGTGTTGAGGTGTGTTTTGAAATGAAATACAACATGCCTATTTATAGATTTTAGAAAATCACTATTTGGCACTATTCCAACAACCCCAGCTACTATTCCAACAACCACAGTTACTATTCCAACAACCACAGTTACTATTCCAACAACCGCAGTTACTATTCCAACAACCGCAGTTACTATTCATATGAATAGTACTATTCATATGAATAGTGATTTCGGTTACTATTCATATTCTCTTCTGTTTGTTTTAATTCTTCTCAGAAAATAGTTCAAGTACCAGATTAATTTAATTATTTATAATAATTAATTAATCTGTTACTTATTTGATTTTCAGAGTAAATTAATTTTTGACAATACCTTGAAATATTATGTATGTCCTTGATCGTCAATAGGCTTTGGCAATTCTTTCTGTGAATTAATGTGTTGATCCTTCTCTTATGTGCTGACACTTAGTGCACTGGTCTGGTTCACAAGTGACTAGCACTGATCTTGATCTTCACACCTTCGTTACATTCCAATTGATTAGCCTGCAGCAATATCTTCAAATAATATAAATACATGGAATCTTTTGGCCCTTCAACAGAATCATCTGTACATCTTATTCTGTCACTGAGGCTTGATCATGTTAATGAACTTCTTTCAGCGACTTGATCCTTGTCGGTGCCTGTTCTTCAAATTTCACGATCCCTGTATAGAGTTAATATTATTTATCTTTTATCCTAGTTGAGTTATATATGTCCTCTATTACATATTACATTGCATTATGCTTTACATTATATATATGTATATATATAACAATAATATATATATATATATATATAGTTGCACTCCATAACAAACACTTTATATAACAAACAATAAAGAACACCTCATATCTAATCTACTATAAGAGTTCCGTCATGACACCCAATACAAATTGTTGTTATTATTTTACCCTCTATCCATCCAGCAAAAAAAATAAAAAAAATTTAATGTTCATGATGCGTCACTGCTGACGTCAGCATGACGTCATCATGAACAGTAAATTTTTTTAAAATTTTTATTTTTTATTTTTTATTTCTTGATGGATAGATGGTAAAAAAATAACAACTTTTTGTATTTGGTGCCCCTGGCGGGGCCATTGAATTTATTAGATCTAAGGTATTCTTTATTGTTTGTTATATAAGGGTGTTCTGTATGGAGCAATGGCCTATATATATATATTGGCTAATATCCAAATCAAATCCAAATCCAAAAAATCGGGTTCGGTAAGATCCAATCGAATCGAATTAGATCGGGTATCCGTTGGATCGTTTTTTTTGCCATCCCTATGCATGTCAAGCCAAATTATTTTCATCAGACAAGAAACAACAAAGAGTTAAATATGATTGAACATACCAAATTTTTAGAATTAACTATGCATGTCAAGTTAAATTACTTTCATCAGACAAGAAACAACAAAGAGTTAAATATGATTGAACATACCAAATTCTTTGGATAAAGGCCATCTTTACCAGTTTTTAAAAAGGAAGTGACGAGAATGCCGACTCCAAAATTTCTGGCCATATATACCACTCAGTTACGCATTTTGAGAATGCTTAATATTTGTTATGCATTGTCAAAATGCGTAACATTTTTTTTTTGCTATTACGCATTTTTCTAGAGAGTAATACAATCTATTACCCATTTACGAGATGCGTAATAGGGTATCACGCATTTTTCATTGGGGTAATATGTATTAATTTTTTTTTCTAAATATACATTTAAAAACACTATTATAAACGTATTAATTTCGTTATTCTAATATTTCTAAAACTCAAAATGGAAAAGTTGAACATGAAAGGTTAACCGTTAAACCCCTAATGGAATACAGATAAATTTAAAAATTATATTTTAAAAAATGAATATTTTAATTAGTCTGGAGGCCTGATTTTTAAACGCTAACGCGTTTAAAAATCAGGATAAGTTAGGGTTTAGGGTCTAGGGTTTAGCCCTAAACCCTAAGTCCGTATACGGTTTATTCGTCATTCCAAATATTTGTAAAACCCAAAAGGGAAAAGTTGAATCCCAAAGGTTAACTGTTGAACCCCTAATGGACTACATTTAAATTTTAAAATTATAAAATTGAATCCGTATACGGTTTATTCGTCATTCCGAATATTTCTAAAACCCGAAATGGAAAAGTTGAACCCCAAAAGTTAATTGTTGAACCCGTAAGGGAACAGATAAAATTAAAAATTTTGATTAAAAAATTTAATATTTTTAAACCCCAAATATTGGAACTCATTGAACCCCGAATGGAAATTATTTAACCCGAAATATTAAGTTATTACGCATTTCATGTTTGGGTATTAAGGTGTTACGCATTTGACATACGGGTAATTTTTTTTTTGTTACCCACCTAAGGCATGCGTAATAGGGGGAGATTTGAATTTTTTTTTGTTACGCATTTTACAGATGTGTAACAAGTATTAAGTACTTACCAAATGCGTAACAAAAGGGTAATATTGGCCAGATATACAGGATGTGTTATTTTGGTAGCAGGAGTAGTCATTTGTCGGTAGATATGTCATTCTTTCAAATTCTTTCTTCACGATTTATCAAAACGAACATAATCATATTCAGTATTTTTTTTTTTTTGAAACAAATCAAACTTTCATTAAAAAGAAGCATCATACATCAAAGTCTCCAACAAAACAGAAGGAGGAGACATAAACATGTTTTGACAATCTGGCAAACAAGGGAATCTAGCTATCCTATGAGCTACTTTGTTCGCCTGTCTTTTAACAAAAGAGATTGAAAGATCGTCTCTAAATCGAAAATAAGCACGACAATCTTCAAACAGATGACCTACTTCAAGTAAGTTATCGCTGCGATTCTGAATTGCACTCACTGAGACAAGAGAATCAAATTCCACCATAACTTTTTTGAGCTGCATTGACACAATCCATTTGAGCCCTTCCAAAATGGCTGTAGCTTCTGCCTCTAGAACAGTACTATTTCGAGCAAAACACATCACCTTACCAGCCACAAACTAACCTCTATGATCCCTGATAACAAGCCCAATAGAGAAACTTGCAGCTCCCTCCTGGACAGAGGCATCTACTGTAATAACCCTAACTTTAGAAATGCTACAGTGCTTAAATGAATAGTAATTTTGAGGATTTAGGGAAATGGTATGTAGGTACCCTATAAGTGAAACAGAAAATGAATAATCAGAAACCATATTAGCGTCATACTATGAAAATGAGTGACTCAAAATGATGACGGATTTCAGAAATTCCTGAGTATAGATTTTTAAGATGTTTGATTTCAATTGAGCACTATTTTATTGGATATTAAAGAGTATGGAATATGAAAAGGGTGTATACTTTGAGGAACATGTGAAATTAGGTTAAACTAGTGGATTATTAAGTCAAGGGAATGCCAGAGGAATTTAGATTGTTAAACAATTTAGAACCACTTGGAAATGAGATATTAAATTTGAGGAATTGAGGATTTAATATTTTGGAATTTTATTATATTTGATTTGAGAATTTAGAACGAAAACTACTGAGACAGTGAAACGAACGTTCTAGAAACCGCCGAGACTTTATAACGAGATTAAGCGATCAAGCGAACGAATCATGGATTAAGAATATTAAATATTAGAAGTCCAAAGGAGGATATATTATGAGAGGGAAAGAGGATTGAGAATATAATCCTAGAGCAAAGAGAATGCAAACGAGTTTGAGAACGCTTGAGAAACCGGGAGAGCAAATTCTGAGATAAAGAGAATATACCAAGGATATTGGATTTAATATTTTTTGAGGATTAGAACTACACCAACACCTTAAAATACAATGTGGGAGGGGATAATATATATCCAAGGAATTTACAAAGGAGAAACCACTGAGACGATTACAGAAATCATTCGATGAATCAAACGACGAGAGAACTTTGCATAAGGCCCAACCAAAAGCCCTAAGACCATGGGAGTAAGCCCATGCAAGGCCCAAGTACTTCATGGAGCTGTATTTCAATTTAATTAAGTGAGTGGCTCATGGAAATATTGAAGGGGCAAGGCTAGAAGAGCAAATAGAGTGAAAGGGCAAGGTTAGACTAGTAAACACACAACCAAGTGGATAAATCTTTTAAAAGAAGCTAAACAAGAAGTGTTTTGATTGGTGGACTCCAAAGCCTCCTAATTAAAAGATAACAACTGATGTATAAGGATGCATACAAGCATTACAAGTCATTACACAAGAGAAAATCAAGAAAAACACAATCTCTCCCAAACTGCCCACCAAGAACACAACTCAAAGAAAAATTCATATCTCAAGATCTAGAGCTTCAATAATCACCAAATTTTAACCATAGCCTCCTAATTGTATGGAAAACAAACGTTAAAAATTTCATAGCCAACAAATGAGTGTAGCCTAGTCAAATCGCTTCCTCAAGTTGAAGAACCGAACCTGCCTAGTCCTTTACAGCTTCTGTCCAGTGGGAAAAACGGGATCAAAACCATAGCTAGGAAGCTTTGTGTTTGGTGATCTATAACTCAAATCAAAGCTTATGAAGAGGCCAAGATGTGGTAAAAATTTGAGAGCCAAACTCTTATTTTTCGATTTGTTATGAATTTTACAAGATTGATGATGAATAGTAAATCTTAGAAACTAACTTTAGTTTTCTTGGTTTCTTTGGAAGATCTAAGCTATACTAAGGTGATATAAAGGTTATACAAGGTGTATTAAGGCTTGTGCACACTCCAAGAAAGGTATACTACTTGAAACCCTAGCTTGAATCTTGAGTTTATGGTTGGTTTTTGGAATAAGTTAGTGTAAAATATAAAATCATGGTTATATAAATGTTTATAAGTGTTTTGATGGATCATGGAGGTGTTGTGAGTGCTTGTAACCATGGTTGGTATGATGACCACATGGTGTAGGGTTTGGTATATGTGTTGGATGTTGGATTTGGATGAGTTATATTATGGAAAGTATAAAAATATAGCCGTTATAATGCCCGATTTTCGTTAAATCAAAAGATGCCCTGTTTTTGACACCCATACCTGTATGGTTAGGGTTCTGCGCAGAGTACTAACTAACTATGAGAGGATAGAGTTTGGTTCATAGATCGTTTTGATATAAAGTACGTCAAAATCCAATGAACGGTTTAGGAGAAAAGTGAGTTTTAGTGAAAGTCGTTCGGAAACCGAGAAAATGCAATTGTGTCAACTTTGAGGCTATAATTACCATACTTAAACATCTTTAAAAGTTATGAAATTTTGAGATAATATAGTAGGGTGAATAGAGAGTCAAACCCCACTGACCTTGTGTCAAAATTCGAAATTGATAATTTATGAGAAATTTTACAGTCATGTGTGGTTAATAAGGAAGTGGTCAAAAATACTGAAACTTTTATGGAGTTTAATAATAGATAAGTTCTTGGAAGTTTTGGTCTATAAATAGTATGTTAAACTTATATTATGTGTCAAGGGTGTTATTATATATATATATTTAAGGGTTAAGTGGTTAAGTGAAATATATTCTGATGGTGGTCCTTTTCGTTTCTATAGATACTCGAGACGAACACCGGATCATTCCTCTTGGGATTAGAGATCGAGACAAGATTTCTTTTATCCTTATTTTGATAAACGGTTTATGTTTAATGAAAAGTGGTTTTGCTAGATAATATATGAATCTTATATCATTATATGGTTAGGGATATTCCCTGTTTGTTGAGATTAGTTAATGTGAAAATGGATATGGATTATGGGTATGGATATGGATTATGGATATGGATTAGGGATATGGATATGAATATGGATAGAGCTAATATATCTTATGGTTTAAAGAGATATGAAAAAGAATGGTATCAGTTGTTATCTAGGGTTATATGGTTTATAATATTCTGTTAATTATAATCTTTAAACATTTGTGATTTAATAAATATTATTTGATTATTATTTAATACTTTAAAAATGGATGGAATGGTTATGTATTTAAAAGCATAATTGACTCCATTAAATACGAAGGATATTTCTGAACTTATTTCAAAGTATCTGGTATATTTCTGTCTTTTGAGTTAATGATCTCAGGTTTCTTTAAAGGAAGTTATATTTAAAGTATAATGACATATGTATGGATAAAGGTGGAAATGGAAATGAAATTCTTAAATGGAATAATGATTTTACAAAAAGGGGGATTACAACATACTTGCGTAAGTGGCTGTGTTTAACACAGTCCAACATCCATCATTTTATGGGAAAGTAGTAGAGAACCTTCCTCATTATTTTATTACGGCCCAACGGATGCCGAAGGAGGATGTAGTGGAGAACCTTCCTCTAGGGATGATTGTCATTCCTTCTACTAGTAGTAAACAAGGAGCAGGTACGATTAGGCGACTGATCATCGTCCTAACGTATCAGGCGACAGTGGATATCCCCAAAACTTTTAAAGGAAGAATTGATAATGATTACAGACTGATATACTGAAAGGTGAAAGGAAAATTGGTATGGAATGATGGACTAATATTATATTATATTAGAAGAGAAACTGATATTATATTGTTTTATATATTTTTTTTTCTTATAAAGGAAAAATGGATGGTGTATTGAATAAGTAATGATTAATTCTTTTCTTAATTATTATAGTGGATTTTCTTTTTATTAATATATATATGTTTTAACTTTGATTTCTGGTTTACAATATTATCTTGCTGAGCTATTATAGCTCACTCTTGCTATTTATTTATATAACAGCTAGGGCAGATGCCGATACTTCGCACTACACCCCGTAAGAGGGTAAGGGCATTTGAGAGAGTACTAGCGCCTATCCCTGAGGTAGCTCTTGTAGGACGGATGGGTATTAGTAGACATATGTAAATTAAGCGTGTAAGCTTGTGTAATAACTTTTGGTTGTTGAAATGCTTCTTCTAGAAGTAATATTCAGCAACACTACTTAAGTAAGATTCTGGGTTTGTAATAACTCTTTTAACTTTAAACTGTTATTATTATGGATGTTGTTTTCTGAGCATATGACTGGTGTGTAATGTTATAGTGTGGGGTCTATTGTGTGAGTATGAGCAAGTATTTATACTTCAACTGTCAAGAATATAATGTTATTAAATGGAAATTGGATCATGATGACCTGGATTCATGACCCCGGATCTAGGGGTGTCACATCTACATTGATCTTCAACCAGTCAAAATATGGGGGTTTCCATCTCTGAGGACCATGTTGGTTAACCGTAGCTTCAGTGTCATGACTATTACTTTTAGCACTATTAGCAATGTTCCATTCTGAGAAAACTTTACTACTCCAGTCCATAGCTAAACCAGCACTCACAGCCTTCTGCTCCCAAACTTTTTTATTCCGAAAGAACTACACACCCCAAAGAACTCTAGCAATCCTCACCACTTCTTCAGTACTAGCCATGCTAATCTTCTGCAGCAGCCAAGCCGAAACATCTTCTACCTGAGACATGTCATAAACCCCTCCTGTATAGTGCCAGCATTGTCTAGCAAACACACAATCAAAGAACACATGACCCAGATGCTCAATGTCCACCTCACACATCGGACAAATGATGGGAACGGCAACACCCTTAACTCTCAACCGATTACGAACCGGAACATTATTACGACAGAATCTCTACATAAACACCTTCACTTTGTGAGGAATCGGGCATCTCCAAAGCTTACACCAACCTGCAGACTGAGGAACTGTTTGCACTCCAACATTTCTAGCATGCCAGAGATGATAACCTGTTTTGACACTATACTTCCCATTCGATGTTTTGCACCAAACCAACCTGTCACAAACCTCACTCTGAGGAACTTGCATAGACAACATATGATCAGCATCTTCATTCAAAAAATTTGCTCGAACCTTCCTTTCATCCCAGCTTTTTGTACCTGGTAAAAACAAAGACGAAACTGTACCATCACCCAGCTCATTTCGGGTATTAGCATTAACACAGAAATTTGGCATATGCTTTAACCAAGGATCAGTATTAGCTTTGATAGTCTTCCCATCTCCCAGAATCCATCGAAAGCCCTCTTTAATCTCATTCTTAGCAGTCACAATACCAGACCATATAAAACTCGAACCAGGGCTTCCAACTGCATTCAACAGATTAGAATTTGGATAATATCGAGCCTTATAGATTCTAGTAACCAAAGAATTTGGATTGGTTATAAAGTTCCAGCACAGTTTGCCAATCAAAGCAATATTGAAACCATATAAACTTCGAAATGCTAATCCTCCTTTACTTTTCGACATGCTCATACCTTCCCACGATATCCAGTTAAGACCCCTTCTATCACTAGAACCTGATTTCCACCAATATTTGTTCAACATCTTCTCTATATCTTGACAAAAGGATTTAGGCAATAGAAAACACGACATACAATACGAAGGAATTGACTGTGCTACATTTTTGATCAACACCACTTTCCCAGCACGAGAGATAGGTTTAGATTGCCATCCCTGAATCCTCCTCAAAACTTTATCCTTGACAAAACTAAACACACGCTTTTTTGATCGACCCACCAGTGAAGGCAACCCCAGATATCTCCCCTCTCTAAGATCATTATGGACCTCCAACACCTTAGAAATGCTCTCTCGAGTTTCCCTACTAACATTAGCACTAAAAAATATCCCAGACTTTTGATAATTCACAGACTGACCTGAATCACTTTCATACTCATTTAGCAGAGTTTTTATGGTGTTTGCCTCCGTAAGATCAGCCCTACATTATACAAGTCCAACATGATAGGATCGTGATCTGAATACGTAACATGCCAAGTAGAAAGATTGCAGAGGGGAAACATCTGCGACCAAGAGCAAGATGCAAAGGCCCTATCCAGTTTTTCTCTAACCCACTCACTAGTCCCTCGACCTCTTTCCCAGGTAAATTTACCACCTTCCAAACCCAACTCTGTAAGCATACAATCGTCTATAGCTCCACGAAACCCCTCCATTAAACTAACAGGATGCAGGACATTACCCACCTTATCAGCCACACTAAGGAGATCATTGAAATCTCCGAAAATACACCATGGCAAAGAAGATTTATTAGCTAACATACGAATAAAATCCCAAGAGTTACTACGTCTACTTCTCTTGGGGAAACCATAAAAACACGACAACCTCCAATCTTGAACATTATTTGAATTAAAAACTACGTCAATGTGATTCTAAGAATAACTTACAATCTCACAGACCACCTGGTGCTTCCAGAAAATTGCTAACCCACCACTCCTTCCAATACGATCCACAGAGAAACATTGACTAAAACCAAATTTAACCCTAAGCTCCTCAATCTTACTAGCACTAGAGATAGTTTCAGACAAGAACAAAAAAACAGGATAACGTGCCTTTACCAGGTCACTCAACACACGAACTGCCTAGCAGACGTAGCCAATAAATCAGAAGAAGAAACTGTGTAATCACCTTTAGAAAGCACAGCTTCAGAACGAACACCTCCATTAACAGTCTCAATGTCCATGTTATCAGATATACTAAGCCCACTACGCCTCCTCTTCCGCTCCTCTATATTAAGCCCAGTTAACTCATCTGTAGACAGCCTAAGCCAATCTGGGTCATTATTTTCTGAATTTGTCGTGCTGACTTTGGACAAGTTCTCTGTCATATCTGTTGCCAAGATAATTGCTCTCCCATGCATCATATCCCTATAATTACGTCTCACAACAACCACCTTACCCCTCTCCTCATTTTGAAATCCCGAAATATCCTGATAACAGTTTTCACTTTCGGAATTCTCTCCCCAATCTGAATCCCGCTCGTCACGCAGCCACTTACTCTTCTCATTTCTGGCCGCCCTACGCGGTTGTGCTCTGAGCGACCCACCCCATTCACGAACAATCTCACTTGACGATCCATTCATCTTGACTCTGCAAAACCTTTCTGTATGCGTAACCAGACCACAAATAAAACAGAAATCACCAAGTCTTTCATATTTGCATTGAATTATACATTCAGATCCATCCCTTTTACAAATCTTCTTCTTATGCTTAAGAGGATTCCTTACATCAAACAATATTCTTAGCCTCATACTCTCCCTCCAAATACTTATATTATTGTTTGGATCATACATTTCAAATGGACCAAAAAAATCCCCTAACTTTTTCCCAACTGTTTCCAATCATATTCAGTATTTTCAATCGTGAATCCAAAACCAACATGGAACTAGAAAAAATAATTTAATATAAATATTTGTATTAAATAGCAAAGTAATTAATTGTGTAATGTCCACGTAATAAAAAGAATGAATTATTTTTAATTGAATAAATGGTCACGAACATTTGACGTAAATACATTCTATTCATATAACTTGAATTTCTATTATAGTAATTTTTTTCGAAGAGCACTATTCTAAGTGATGTGACACTCTCAATTTATATACATGAAGTACACTTTATACGATATTAATTAGTATTTCGTTGATCTTAGAAAATTTTAACATTATTCAAAAATATCTACTTTATTACATGTTTTATGTAAAATATGAGTTTTATTGATTTTCAAAATTAACAAAAAAAAAAGAAAATAAAAATGTTTTGTTGGTTTATTGATCGGTACTATGAGTCTAGTAAACTTTTAAAATTATACATAAATTATCGAATTTTTATAACATAAGTTATTAATATATTAACTTTACGAATTTTTAAACTTATAAGTTAATTCAAATATACAACATGCCTTCTAAATATTTAATATCAGAACAAATTTTTAATTAAAAAATTATTTAATTAGATTGTAATATATGATTTAAATTAAAATTTTATTAGAATTATAAAATTAAAATATACAATATTATCTCACAATATTTTGCACTTAATTTTTTTAATAAAATAAACAAAATTGAAAAATTACGGAATAAAGGCCCCCAATATCACAATTTGAAAGCAAATGACCCCAAATATCACAGCTTAAAAACTTGGCCCCAAATATCACTCTAAAACACAGTTGCGTGTAGCGTTTTAATTTTTTTTTTTTTTAAAAATGCTAAAGCGTGTAGCGTTTTGGGGAGTGAGAGGGAGGAAAAACGCTACTTAAAGTAGCGTTTTGCAGAAGACGCTATATCGGTTAGCGTTGGGGAGGGGTAAAACGCCACATAATGTGGTGTCTTGGGGGAGAACGACACTTAGTATGGCGTTTGGGGGTGTTTCTATTTTTTTTTTTTGTTTTTTTGGTTTTCTTCTAAATATATATTTGCAAATAATATTAAAAAACTTATAATCAAATTTTCAATTAAAATTGTATTTTTAAAATTTAAAAAATAAATTTTAATTAAATTTAGGGGTTCAACGTTTCCATTTTGGGTTTTAGAATTATTGGGAATGACGAATAAACCGTATACGAATTTAGGGTTTAAGGTTTAGGGTTTAGGGTTGTTTACAACCCTAAATCCTAGACCCTAACTTATCCTGATTTTTAAACGCGTCAGCGTTTAAAAACCAGGCCGCCAGATTCAATTTTTTAATTAAAATTTTTAAATTTAAAAAATACAATTTTAATTAAATTTAGAGGTTCAACAATTAACTTTAAGGATTCAACGTTTCCATTTTGGGTTTTATAAATATTCAGAACGACGAATAAACCATATACGAACTTAGGGTTTACGGTTTGGGGTTTAGGGTTGTTTACAACCCTAAACTAAACAACCCTAAACCGTAGACCCTAAACCCTAACTTATCCTGATTTTTAAACGCGTTAGCATTTAAAAATCAGGCCGCCGGATTCAATTTTTTTAATTAAAATTTTTAAATTTTATTCAACAGTTAATGTTTAGGGTTCAATAATTCCATTTTGGGTTTAGAAATATTCGGAACGATGAATAAATCGTATATATATATATATTTAGGAGAAAAAAAACAAACGCCACATCATGTGGCGTTTTGCCCACAACTCACTTTCAAACACCGTTTTTAGGGCTGAGCAAAACCGAACCGAAACCGAAAAACCGAACCGAACCGTGCAAATTCGGTTCGGTTCGGTTCTAATTTTTTGAAAATTCGGTTTATTCGGTCCGGACCGAATAGACCGAAATAAAAATCGGTTCGGTTCGGTTCTTTGAAAAATATTTCGGTCCGGACCGAATAGACCGAATAGTCCGAATAATATATACTTTAATTTTTATATTTACGTTATATACATTTTATATATATCCTATAAAATATAATTATATTATCTAATTTGTAAATTCTAATTATATCTATGTTGGTGAAATAGTGGTGATTAATTGGTTATTATTTTTGTGATAAATCATGAATTTTTAGCTTTATTTATAATATAGGTTTTTTTTTCAAAAAAAAAATTCGGTTTTTTCGGTCCGGACCGAACCGAACCGAATTATTTCGGTTCGGTCCGGTTCGGTCCATGATTAAACTTCGGTCCGGTTCGGTCTAGAAAAAAATGACATTTCGGTTTTCGGTTTATTCGGTTCGGTCTGGACCGAACCGACCGAATGCTCAGCCCTAACCGTTTTGAACAAGGAAAAGAAAAAAAAAGAAGAGAACGCTACAAGAAGTAGCGTTTGAACAAAAAAAAAAGGTAGAACGCTACACAAAGTAGCGTTTCTTTTAAAAAAATTAAAACACTACATGATCTAATGTCATGGAGGGATATTTGGGATCAAATTTTTGAGTTGGGGGCTAACACCCAAAATTACAAGCCTTGTAAGAAGCAGCAAAAAAAATAAAAAAAAAATCTGTGCAAAGGGATTGACAATAAATAAACACACGGTTAGCCTGTTGATACTGCTCTGTAAAATTGGCGAAAGCCCTCCATCATCAAAAACCTCTAAAATCACACCACTAAACAATGCCAAGCTCCAATTCATCCGGGTCAGATTCGGGTCAAGAAGAGGTCCTAAAAGTACAAAAAACCCAGAAAGTGAATGACTATGAGAAGCAAAGATTGAAAAGAATGGCAGAGAATAAAGCAAGAATGGAAGCAATGGGGTTGCATAAAATGGCCTCTTCTCTAATGGGTAGTGCTCAGAAAAGTAAAAAGATAGTTGTAAAGGGTAAGAAAAAAGTGGGTGAAGAAGATGATGAAGATTATCAGCCTGATGGTGATTTTGAAAGTGAAGCAGATGATGATGATGAGGATTATGTTGGTGAGGATACTTCTGGGACTAAATTTAACAAGGTATGGCGGTTTTTTTGATAAATTAATGATATTGATGATTTGTATTCTTTTTTTTTTTTGGTCTGAATATGATAGGTACAAGTGTAGTTTTGGTCTTAATTTCGATAAATTAATGATCTTGATGCTTAATATTTTCTTTGGTTTCAGCATAATAGATACTACATTGTAGTTTTGGTCTTAACCTCGATAAACTAATAATCTTGATGCTTGAAATTTTACATTCAGATTTTGTATGGTGAATCGTATTATATATCTGGTGAAATCTTGCATATATACACTGCACACTCTAGTTTGTAGGATTTGTCGTTTCATAATTTTGTAGTAAAAAATAACTGTATAAATAGGGACATGTTCTACTGGAACAATCTTAGCCTTCATACTCTAAAACCAGCTAAAACACACATCCCATGGTTAGTATAAATCACTGGTCACCACTAGTATCACTAGTATTTAATTTCTGGACTGAATTAGTTTTCATTACACTGGCACACACACACACACACACACACACACACTCTATTAACTCAATGTTGATTTAATATTCTCGTTCTTGGTGGTTATTGTTTAACAGGTGTTTTATATATAAATCATAGACTTTAATATGTAGAAATATAAAATCTGACTGGTTAGTTTTTTTTTGTTTTTTCTAAATTACTTACTCAGGCAAAGAAAAAGAATTCAACTAGTGCCAAGAAAGTAACCAGTAAAAATGTTTCGAGCAACCTAAATTTTGTCGATGATGACGATGATGCTGCTCTTATGCAGGTAAAATTCATTAGTTTTGATGAATTTATTATTGTTCATTATTTATATTGTTATGATAATTAGCAAGTAAATAGTATATAGTTATGAAAATTAGCAAGTGGATTAGCTAATGGTGGCCTTTAGTAACCAGACAATGTTTTCTTGGATGCAAATTTATCATATTTGTGCAGGCAATTGCTTTGTCACTGCAAGACTCTTCAGGTTTTCCAAATGTAGTGGATCATAGTCCTTCAAAAAGCTCTTCCACATGTGTAAAAGATTGTGATGTTGATAAAATAAAGGACACATCACCGGTTAAGGAAGATACAGGCAGGAGGAAGAGAAAAAAACCGGTTAGTTTTTGCCTGGTCTCGTGACACTAGTAGTGAGTATAGTTTTCTTTTCCATCTTTTTTTTTTATATTCTTACACTAAACTCTTCTATGGTCCGCAGACCAGTACTAGAGTGCAAATGACTGAAGATGAGCTGATCTTGCACTTCTTTCAGTTTGACGGTAATATGAGCTGGTTGTTGTTTATAAATATAGATTTATTACTTGGCTTTTTAGTTACATGTGGATGCAGGCAGTCTGTTGCCTGTCGGTTATGTGTGATATTATTTTTATATGTAAAAGAACTGGTTATTTTTCTTTTATTCTCTTCCCTTTATTATGTTCTCTTTTATTTCTTCAAATTATTGAAATAGACTGATGCTTGACAGAAGGGGAAAAGGGAAGCATAACCCTACAAGATCTTAGGAGAGTAGCAGCTGCCCATGATTTTACTTGGTCAGACAAAGAGATGGTGGATATGGTTCAGATCTTTGATAATGATGGTGATGGAAAGGTTATTATCTGCTCCTAAATTATAGATGTTATTCAAGTATTAAATTACATTTTATACATCCAAGTAAAATACTGTTACTTGTATCTTATTTTCTAGCATGAACTATTAGGTTGTAGCTGCACGCCTGCACATGATATTAATTATACTTGGTTCTTTGTTACGCTTTTGTATTATAAATGTACTAAAAATATCTGTCTTCTCTGTTTTTTGTTTGTAAAAAAATATGTTTCTTTGCCTTGGATTTCAAGCTTCTAAAATTTGAGGTAAATATTAACCTCTTACTACATCCTAGACCAACTTTTACAAGTCGCATATATCTGGGACATATTTATAAGAGGAAATAGATGATGTTAGACTGTACATGTTATAACCTATACCATACAAGAGCACCTTAGAAGAAAATAAATATCCTTCAATGGGTAAACATTGTCTGAGAAAAAGTTTTATTTTGGTTTTTGTTTTCTTATTATAAGTAACTTGACAGTGTATGCAATCCTAGGAAGTTGGTATGCCTCTCTTTCAGTATAGATAATGAAGGATTTTTCTTTTTTATGTCTAATAAGGTTTGCCCAGCTTTATCTAAAGTCACAAGCCTTGTCCACTAGACAAAAGTGGTTTTCAATAATTAGCAGTCAAACGACTTGTCCATTATACCATGAGTTTTTACAAAATTCTTTCAAGGTAGCAAATATGTATATACATTACTATGGAGAATACACGAAAGGAGAAAACATGTGCAGGCTATTCAAACCCAGAATTGCATATAGAGAATTTCTGAAGTTAAAAAGAATGAACATACATATTTTAAAAAAGGTGAGGTCAAGACATTCCCCCTCTGTAGATCTGACCCTGTTTAGAATATCTTTGTCTATTTTAGAATCAGTAATTAATAATAAATCTTTCTGCAACATATTTTCCAGTTAAATAGTTCATATGTTGATTTTTTTTCCTGTGTAGCTAAGCCTTGAAGATTTTACAAATATCGTTGGTCGATGCCAGATGATAAACTGATGAGCGGCCTTATTAGGCACACAGGTATTTTATTTTATATTCTTTTCAATTTTCTTACAAAATTCTCTAATCTGTTGTAGCATCTTTACACCTGTCTTTATATGCTATTGTTAATCAGCAAAACATGTTAGTCCTGTGTCCTTAACTCATTTGATTTTGGTTATTAATTAAAATATTTGGATTCTAATGTTTTTTGTTTACATATAGTATAAATAGCTGAGCTGTTTTGAAAGTGTGAGATTTTTTTATGTGATAGTTTTTTGTCATCAAATGAGAGGTGTAAATAATTTCTGTTTTGGAACTTTGAAAAAATTTATGGTGGTTCAAAGTTTTATTCCTTTTTTAATCTTCAAATTAGTAAGATATTTGACGTGGTTTGAAAGGATTCTAAATTTTAAATACAAATGCCGTTATATGCCATAAAAATAAATTGAATTGAGACTTATATGTGGCTAACTTATTGAAAAACGAAACAAGTGCTAGGATTTAGTTAGTTAATATTCAAAAGGTTTTGGATATATAGTATGTGGTGGTGGCTCACTATGTCCGACCAGTAGGCAGTATATCCTATTAAAATACCAACCCTTAGAACTCGGGTGGGTACGTCCGCATGCTCATTGCGTCCTCCACTTAGTAGTAATGTAAAAGAAATTAATATGTATATGTATACTTAATGCTCATGTTCTCCTTTAGTATATGTAATCTGTGTTAAATATGTATTCATTTAGCATTGATGTTATCCAGGTAAGGAAATGTTCAGTTTTCGTCTGAGTTTAGTATGTAAATTTATCTCTGACAAATTAGCTCTTACCATTCAGGTTGTTATTGAAATTTCAAGGCCAGAGACCAATTCGATTATGCGCAGCACTATAAATGAGGTATCATAAAATGTTTATTCCTTTAAGAAATAAACAAGGATTTGTATATATGGATCCTTGTGAACTTGTGTCTCTCTGAACATATTTAGCATTTTAGGCACGTATGAACATCAAAGTTGAACGAATGGGAAAGGGGTGCTTTTTGGGCAATTGGGCTTGTATACACCCCCCCTCCCCCAAAGTTGTCTACATTGTCACTGTACAGAATTATTGTCTTGTTTTTGTATCGTTATTTCTTCCATTGATATACAGTATGTAGGAAATTTCTGAACTTATTAGTACTACGTTTGAAATGGGAGACAGGAACTTGTCGTAAAAATAAATGAGTAGTTCTTTGGAATGCTAAAAAAGGAGATATATTTTGTTCAGATACCAAAAGATGTATTATCGGTTATTAACAATTTATAAAATCTACTGTACTAATTTTGTAAATTATTTTGATTCTGTGCATTTGACTAATATTCACCAAAATCTCGTATATGTCTTTTTTCTACAAGAATAAACTTATCTGTTCGAAGTCCTTATTATTTTTGTTAAAATCTTTGTATCAGTGGTGAACGGAGGTAGGAGCTAGTGAGGTTTATTGCCCCATCAGGATAAGATCATTTTTAGACCCATAGTATAGTCCCTATTAGACATTTTCTGCCTATGACGTACTTGATGAAAATCAGCAGGTTTTGGTTCACACTTCACAGTTTCATATTGTTAACACGCTCGTAGGATGGAAGAGGTGGACTCCAGAGGTATGACGAATTGACTGAGGGATCAAACCATTGGCATATTTTTGGACAAGTTATGTATTTGAACCAGAATCTGGCAGTTAAAGTCTGATTCTTATATTGGTTTTACCGTGAGGCAATACTAATATTTGTTTATCTCTAAAACTGAAGAAAGCTTCGAAGTAATTCTCTTTCTGCTGAGCCTAGTTGCATTTGATCGTTATTGATGATGAATTATTATATAGATTTTAATTTATGAGTGATTAGCTTACTACTTTATAATCTTATGTAAAAAGCTAAATGAAGTAAAATTTTACTCTGTTGAACAATGCTGATAGAAAACTATTAACAGATAGGATAGTAGAGAGAAGTTTTTTTTATATATTCAGAGATATCTATTACTGGAGATAGAAGTCCTATATATAATATAAGAAGCTGCCTAACTTTTGCACATATACGTAATCAACTACATCACTATTAGCATTGTAGCAGTCTACATTGTAGTTGTTGAATGTTTGACACTAGCTGTAGCCTGTATGTTTGACACCCCCCCTCAAGTTGATGCATATATATTGCTCATGCCCAACTTGCCAATAAGTGGATGAAGCATCTTCTGATTTAGACATTTGGTGAATATGTCAGCTATCTGGTCCTCTGATCTTACAAAGTGAATACCAATGGTATCATTATTGATCTTTTCTTTGATGAAGTATCGATCAATTTCGATATGTTTGGTCCGATCATGTTGAACTGGATCATGTGTAATGGCAATAGCGGCTTTGTTATCACAATGCAGCTTCATTGGAGTTGCGGATGCAAGTCCCAATTCTTCTAGAAACAATCTTATCCACAATAATTCACGTACACCTTTAGCCATAGCTCTATACTCTGCCTCAGCACTGGATAGGGCAACCACGGTGCAAGTGTGGTTTGGAAATTTGTTTTGAAAAGACCTTTAAATTTTAAAATTGTAAACTGAAACCCGACCCGACTATTCTAATATCACATTCCCGTATACCCACATCTATCAATCAACCCGACCCGATTACTCGGGCAATCCACCAAAAAATCAGACTTTATCACCTAATATCTACTCCATCGATTCGATCGATAGCATCTACATCTGTATAGCTTTCAACCCCGAGATGTTTGTTTTTAGTAAACATTACTCCTTTTCCAGTAGTAGCTTTAAGATACCTTAATATCATATAAACTGCATCTAAGTGAGGTTGGCGAGGATCATGCATGTACCTGCTAACAATTCCCACTGCATATGCTATGTCTGGCCTTGTATGTGCAAGGTAGATTACTGACCTTTGATATTGAGATTTATTGACAATTTCACCAGCATCTCCACAGAGCTTATGATTTGCTTCTATTGGAGAATCTGCAGGTATACATCCCAACATCCCTGTTTCATTCAGAAGATCAAGGATATACTTCCGTTGTGAGAGGAAGATACCACCCGGACATCTAGAGACCTCAATGCCAAGGAAATACCGTAGTTTTCCTAAGTCCGTCATCTCGAATTCAGAGGCAAGCTTGCGTTTAACATTAGCAATCTCACATGTGTCGTTGCCGGTGATCACAATATCATCGACATAAACAATCAACACTGTGATTTTTTCATCTCGTCGTTTCACGAACATGGTGTTATCCGAGTTGCTCTGTTTGTAGTCAAATTTAATCATTGCTCTCTGAAATTTGCCAAACCAATCCCTTGGAGACTGTTTCAACCCATAAATAGTTTTTTTTAGCTTGCATATTTTCCCAATGGTCGCAGCTGTAGAAAAACCTGGTGGAATATCCATGTAGACTTCTTCTTTCATGTCTCCATGTAAGAATGCATTTTTAACATCCAATTGCTGAAGTTTCCATCCAAGATTTGCTACACATGATATTAAGACTCGAATAGAAGCCATCTTAGCTACTAGAGCAAAAGTTTCCTGATAATCAATCCCGTAAGTTTGAGTATACCCCTTTGCCACAAGTCTTGCTTTGTACCTATCAATCAGCCCATTAGGTTTCTGTTTCACAGTGAATACCCATCTGCATCCTATTACCTTCCTTCCAGCGGGAAGATGACATCTTTCCCAAGTGCCATTATGTTTCAATGCATTCATCTCCTCTATCATGACATCTTTCCATTTAGGTTCACATAAAGCATCCTGCCAAGTATGTGGAATAGAAACACTAGACAAAGATGACACAAAAGCAAGTGAAAAAGGAGATAATGCATTATAAGAAACAAAGTTAAAGATAGGATGGTTAGTACAAGAGCGTTTACCCTTTCTAACAGTAATAGGAAGATTCAGAGTGGGATCAAGAGGCTCAATTATAGGAGCTATAGGATCTGCCTCGAGGTCAGAAGTCTCTGGATGTGGTAAAGTGGTGATATCATCATTTCTTCGTCTGGAATATGTGATCAAATCCGGTCTGTTAAATCTATCCAGATCATTTGATTCACTAGGGGATGTGTTTGGACTTGGTTCCTTACTAGGCACATTTATAAATGGAAGTGATTGTGATTGTTCTGTGGTCTCCTATGTTGTTTCATTATTATCAAGACTTTGTTGATTAATCTCCCCCTGAAGCAAAGAGGAGGAGCCAGGAGAGAAATACGAAATTGACTCCCAAAAAGTAACGTCATTGTTGTTGGAGGAATTTCGTAACAACACGAAATTGGAGGTTTGCTGGAATAATAGAGCGAAATTGTTTGAATATGACCGTTTTTGGGGATTAGGGTTTATGAAAAATGAGGGGGCTGGACTTGGCAGATGTCTCGATTTATCTCGTGTATCGGATTCCATATCGTACCAAGATGCCTGCGTACCTATATGTTTGTATAGGATCAAGCCCACGCAGTTCTGTGAAATTGATTTGTGTCTATCACTTAGAGACTTTAGGGATAAACTTCGTTAATCTGGGTAATTACTGATTTTATCTGATTTAATTTTGTCGTTGTGATATCTTCCTGATTTGAAGAATATCATTTGGAGATATTTTCCGTTTTTGATTGATTGAGATTGATTCTTTCCTCATTTCAGAAAGAGGATAAAACTTAGCGGTTAAGTAATAATTATTAATCTGAATTAATAATTAATATTATTAGAAATTTGGGAGATTATTAGACATGCCAAAAATATGGCATAACAAGTAGCCCCCAGTTCTTCAGTGTAGCTTGCTGCAGTGGAGAACTAATAATTCTTCAAGCTTCCAAATTTCTTGAGTCGCTGAAAAAACTGAAAATAGAAGATTAGTAAAACATTTAGAGCACCACTGTGCTCGTTAGGTGTATGCGGATGCAAGTGTGACACCATGCGATGACCAGTATAAGATATACATTTGCCAAGGTTTTCAAATGTGCGAGCATAAATAATTTTTTTGCAATCCTTTGCGATCCTTATTGTCTAGTTAGGACCTTGTCGCTTGTATATATCCCAAATTGGCATACACGCTTTTCAAGTGTTTGATGCAACCACATAAGGATGTGTCTTCGTTTCTGGCGGGACTGTTAATAAGAGATGTAGATGTAAATGTAGTTCTGGAGAACTTCGCACGCGTCCCTTGTTGGGTTAGTTGTGATATGAAGTCTTAAAGATAGTATGCATAGGGATGCCTCCACCCATTCGATATAGAGAGATCTCATGGGCCTTCAATAATCCAGAGAGTGCTGCACTTTACTAAGCATGTAGCATTGCGAGATTTATAGCTTGTCCAGGCTACCCTACTTGACAATTTAGTTGCAAGTTTGAAAATAATTTTTTTTTGACATATATGTACTATCGCGACAATATATGAAAAATATTTTATAAATCCAAATGCAATAATAAATATGCTCTTTTAAAATGTCGCGACATTTATTTTCTTCGAAAATAATGCTCCTTTTCTTGTAGAAAATCTTTTTCAGAATTATGCGTCTCGCGTATATATTTTTTCTTTAAAATATGCAGCTCGTACGGGATATTAAAACAAATCCGCAATTCATCAATGTAAATATCCACAATTAATCAGCATAAGTATCTCGTACGATATTTTCTAAATCGCAAAATTTTTTACAAGCATAAAAATATATTGCTCGCACAAATTTTTTGAATAATAAATATTTTTTTGTGAAAAAATATTTAAAAACATGATCATATATGCATGAGATAATATAATTAATTATTGCAAGAAATTAAAAGATAATTCGAAAACTTATCTTTGGAGTATTAGCTTCAATTCACTGGCGCATCACTGTGCTTTGCGAACTGACCAAGTTCTTTGTTTGCCCATGTTGCTAATATGTTGCCAATGTTGTCCGAGGCTCCACAATTTTTTTTAATTCCTTCCATCATGCTTCGTGGCTTGTGTCCATGTTTTAAACTTCAATTTTTTTTTCTTTTTTGCTGCTGCATCGTCTCTTGATTCTTGCCTCTTAGTTTTTTTTCCTTTCTTAGTCATGAATCCCGCTGGTCTTCTCCTTCGTTATTCGTTGTGTGCGCCTGCTGTTTTTTTTCTGACCATCAAGATGGAGCCCTTTGACTTGTGTTTGGTCGATAAAAACCCAAAATCCTGTTTTTGTTTGGTATTCGTTTGTCCTCCACAAACGAAAAATTAGCCCCTCCTAGCGCTAAATGTTGTTGGAGGAATTTTGTAATAACACGAAATTGGAGGTTTGCTGGAATAATAGAGTGAAATTGTTTGAATATGACTGTTTTTGGGGATTAGGGTGAAAAATGAGGGGGCTGGACTTGGCAGGTGTCTCGATTTGTCTCGTGTATCGGATTCCATATCGTACCAAGATGCCTGCGTACATATATGTTTATATAGGATCAAGCCCACGCAGTTCTGTGAAATTGATTTGTGTCTATCCCTTAGAGACTTTAGGGATAAACTTCGTTAATCTTGGTAATTACTGATTTTATCTGATTTAATCTTGTCGTTGTGATATCTTCCTGATTTGAAGAATATCATTTGAAGATATTTTCCGTTATTGATTGATTGAGATTGATTCTTTCCTCATTTCAGAGAGAGGATAAAACTTAGCGGTTAAGTAATAATTATTAATCTGAATTAATAATTAATATTATTAGAAATATGGAGATTATTAGATATGCCAAAAATATGGCATAACAGGCATGACTGACAAAAGTCCGATGTGAGGGTGGATGATAACACTTATATCCCTTTTGAGTTAGTGTATAACCAATGAAAACACATCTGAGAGCACGAGAATCAAGTTTGTCCCGTGAGGGAGAATGATTATGAACAAAGCAAACACTCCCAAATAACTGAAGAGGCAATGGATGAGAGGATGGTGCAGGAACAAAAGACAATGGTGTTCTGAATTGTAGAACACATGAAGGGAGACGGTTGATCAGATATGCGGCAGTCATGACTGCCCCGCCCCAAAGATATTTAGGTACATGCATAGTTAACATAAGGGACCATGCTACCTGTTGTAAGTGATCAATTTTCCTTTCAGCAACCCCATTTTGCTGAGAGGTTTTAACACATGTAGTTTGATGAAGAATCCCATATGTGTCTAAATAAGACGTAAATGGCCCATCATACTCAGTACCATTATCGTTCCGAAGAATTTTAACAGAGGCATTGAACTGTGTTTGTATCATGTGGTGAAAGGATTTAAAACATCCAAATACTTCACTTTTGTGTTTAAGAAGATATACAAAAGTAAGTCGAGAATGACAATCAACAAAGACAACAAACCACCTATACCCATCATATGTAGGATGTCTAAATGGACCCCAAACATCAGTATGAATAGTAGAAAAAAGGGTAAAACTTCTTTTATTTCTTGATGGATAAGATGACCTTTTATGTTTGGCCAATTGACACGGTTCACAGAAAAATTCCTCCTTTTTACATTTTGATGCTAAAGTAGGAAAAAGATGTGATAAAACACCAAAGATGGATGGCCTAACCGTCTATGCCATTGGTACAAGGATTCTAAAATAGGATTAGATGTAGATGACACCTGATAACTTGTCGAATGCATAATAGAATTACCTTCCATAATATATAGTCCATCTACCGCTTTACCACTGCCAAGGACCTTGCCTGTCGCCAGATCCTGAAACACACAGTGAGAAGAAAAAAAGGTTACTGAACAATTAAGACTTTCAGTAATACGCTGAACAGATAATAAGTTTGCTGTTAAGGAGGGAACATGTAACACATATAACGACAATGATGATGAGAGGCAGTGAGAAGTGCCTTGTCCATGAACAGGTACAATAGCTCCATTGGCAACACGAATATTGCATGTTTCACCATAATATGATTCTAGGAAACTAGAATTTCCAGTCATATGTGCTGATGCTCCGGAATCAATAATCCATGAATTAGAGCATTTATCGGAGGTAGCATGAGCAGAATTAGCAGTGGGTGTTGATGGAGTAGTGTTCAATTGGAACATTAACTGTCGAAAGTTGTTGAGTTCTGAAGGGGTCATTGTTCCTGTTGAAGGAGGCACCTCATATTCTGACAATGCATAATGAGCATTAAAAGGATTGCCCCTACCTGTATTCCTGCCTATACCTCTGGATGATACACCTCGATAGCCACCTCGGCTGCGTGGAGGACGTCCTTTGATTTTTAGGTGAGGGTGTAGGATAAAGCAATTCTCACGGGTGTGATTCATCTTGTTGCAATAATCACACTGAAGAGTAGATTTTTCACCCATAAGAGCCAGTGGAAACTGCTCTTCTTTTTCCAGCTCAGGTTGCGGAATTTTTCCAGTTATAAGTGCAGATCTATCAGAGGAAGTCGTAGGGGCCATGCTTTGCTTTCGACTTTACTCTAATTGAACACGACCAAATGCATCCTCTACAGTCGGAAAGGGAACCTGTCCGATAAGTTGATTTTTGATTGAATCATACTCATCAGACAGACCATCCAGAAATTTCATCACCCGTTCTTCAGTCATCATTTTTTGATATTTCTCCCGATCTTCGGAATTTTTGCATTAAAAAATAGTGTAATGAGCTAATTCATTCCATAGGGATGTCAACTCTGAGTAATACTAAGCAAGAGTTCTACCTTCTTGAACCAACGACCATATCTTCCGATTTACTTCAAATCGCTTGGCCACATTTCCGGAAAAAGAATATGTCCGGGTAAGAGATTTCCACACTTCTTCAGCTGTGTCAATAAAGATATAGCTTTTGCGAATATGCACCTCCATAGAGTTGGACAACCAAGAACACACCATGGCATTTTCTGAATCCCAATAATCAAAGTCTGCATCTTTCTCCAAGGGTTGCTTGACTTTCCCATTAATATATTTCATTAATTTATGGGATTTAAGGGCCATCGTGCAGGCTTTCGACCATTCAAGGAAATTTTTTCCATCGAATTTAGGACTCACAAATGGAGTACTATGGAACCCCAATTTACTGCTACTTATAGCAGTACTTCTGCTTGAAATTGCGGAGTCACCAGTATGAGTCATTATAAAATAATATTCAAATAACAATTCCCCTTTTTCCTCCTTAAATCTTAGTCAAGTCTTAATTAACCAAGATATATATATATATATATATATATATATATATATATATATATGACAAAGGGATTATGTTTTTTTTTGGTTTTTCGGAAAACCATGTATATACGCAAGTATACATACAACTATATATCAGAAAAATAAAACTTCACAGAATTGAAAAATGATACCACTGTTGGAATCGGAAGGACGTGACGAACAAGAATGTCTTCTGCAACTTCGTCGGAAAACTGCTGTAAGATGCCACACGCGTCGGCGCGTGGGCGCGTCTGGCGGCGTCTGTCGGCTTCAGTCGACGCGTGACGGCGCGTCTGGAGGTTTCTGGCGACCGGACTTCTGGGTTTGTCTCGTCTTCAGATGTTCTTTACAGGTATGTATGTTTGGTTTGGTTCTGACTTGGACAGAAAAATGAAAATACTGGAGAGTACAGTTTTTGTAGTAGTTTTAGTTTCTCTTTGAGAAGCCTTCAAACTTTAAAAAACTCTCCTAACCTGCTCTAATACCATGTTAACAGATAGGATAGTAGAGATGAGAAGTTTTTTATATATTCAGAGATATCTATTACAGGAGATAGAAGTCCTATATATAATATAAGAAGCTGCCTAACTTCTGCACATATACGTAATCAACTACATCACTATTAGCACTGTAGCAATCTACATTGTAGTTGTTGAATGTTTGACACTAGTTGTAGCCTGTATGTTTGACAAAAACTTAAGGTTGACAAGAAAGAAAACTTGACATTAAATTGCCAAACAATAATATTATCAAACCATGATAGTTGTATTACATTGGAAATGGAGTATTAGATATCTTATGGATTTGGACTAATAGTAGTTAAAGAAGGTGGTTGTTTGCAAACTTTAGTACATGATTCTTTAGACATATAACAAAGTTTGGATTCGTAACCATAACAGCAATAGCACGTAACTCTGGCTCCTTTTCCATTGTCACAAATTGTTTCCGGATTGCATCTTGGAGGATAGGGAGGCTCAGCTTCTTCATTCATTTGCCTGCCTGTAATTTATTCCACAGTTAATTAAATGTTGATTCTTTAGTTTATTTGTTTTTCAAGGTGAATTTTTGCCATATGCAACTTTCAAAATAGAAATAATTTATCTTTTTTTTAAAAAAAAAATTTAAAAAGCGAAATTACGTGTTTTTTACGTAAAGTATTTATATTCTTGTTAAACATTGCGCCAAATAATGCCAACATAAAAAAATTCGTATACATATATGTACATACTTACATCCGTGAATAGGCAAATGGGTTAAAAACAAGATGCACAGAAAAGCCGAAGAACATATTTTGCCTGTCATGAATAAAATGAAAAATTAGAGATTGATAATGATGTTATCATGCATGAACTAATATTTATAGCGATTTTGATGTTACGCATTTTGAACTTATTAATGAATTGAATTTACTTCAATTCAATTTATTAGGTTACGCATTAACTTTACAGTTTTTTAATGTAGTGTCATAGATAAGAATTTATTGCTGTGTAGTTTCACTATCTTTTAATAGCTTTTACCTTCTTACATTTAGGATCTTGTATTGAAAACTTTTATACTATGTGATTTAGCAAAATAAGAAAAAGTTATATAAGTGTAGTATGATTTTGACTTGAAATACGACTAATGTATATTATACGGTTGATGTGACATTGGTACAAGAATTTGATGGCCAAGTACTTTACTGATAATGTGAATCGTGATCTAATCTTGCAACGCATCACTCGGATAGTTATTGCTAAATAACCTTTTCAAATGAATAAATATTTTCGATTTTTTTTCAAAAGCTCAATACTGACAGCATTAGTGTCGAGTGTATTAGTTGTCCCATTTTCTGATACCAAAGCCGTCGGAGAGGTACTTCCTCCGATCCTTCTTGCACTGGTGATGGTGGTTGTCGGGGCGTAACATAACTAACTCTCAGTCTGACACCGAAGCCGATAATAACTTAAGTCAAAGTGGAAAAAAATGTTACAGTTCTCCTAAAACCTTAAGGTGTTAGGAATTGAACTTACCAGGATCATATATTTATCTTAACATTCCCTCACTCGAAGACCCATTATTTGGGTCAAAGAATGGATCAATAGGTTGTTCGTGCCTTTTTGGCCCTAGTGTCCGGTCGTCGTACACAATTTTTAATATTTCAATTAATGAGAATATTGGGGGGTAGGAGGGACTCGAACCTGAGTCCCACATCCAGAACTTTGATACCATGTTAAGTTACCAGCTCTCCTAAAACCTTAAGGTGTTAGGAATTAGGCTTACCAGGATCATATATTTATCTTAACACCATCAAGCTAAAACCAGTAACACCGGAAAATGAAGTAGCCATGGATGCACCTGAGAGATAAACTTCTCCTAGATGTCCGATGAACATAACCGAGATTGTCTGCAAACTGTACTGCAAAAGACTAACTAAAACAAGAGGACCTGTTAAACAAACTTGTGTTTTTAGCTCAATAATTGCACTATCTGATATGTTGTACCACTTTTTCTTCACACCTTGCTCAATAACATCATTTTAAGAATGTTGAACAAGGATATTCTCATGAAGTCCTTGGCCAGCTTCTTCATCCATTTATATGGTGGTTTGAATGGTTTCTGGTCTACTTTACAATATATAAGGTATATGATCTATGATTATCTTTCGTTATTATAATACTATTAGGTATGTTATATTGAAAAGATATATGAGAAAAGAAAAATAACGAGATACTTTGTTGATTCTGAAAAGAAATTACATTGTGCATATATATAGCAAATCCTATCAGAGTTAGTGGCTATAAATTAGCAACTTCCCCTTAATTATTTCAATTACTACAATTGAAAAACATGATTACCTCAACTCACGCTACTCAATAAAATCTACAGCTAATTTATTCTTCAATCAGAAAACATTTGGATTAAAAGTCCAACAAACAACCCCGTAATTTAAACTGTTTTCTGCAGGTTCTTCATTCCCAGGAGTTTCCTCATTTGTTCAAATTTTGCTGCAGGCATTGCCTGAGTTAATACATCAGCCTTTTGTTGCTCCATTTTCACATGTTTTACAATGATTTCTCCGCGTTCCACACACTCCCGTATAAAATGAAAACGTATGTCAACGTGTTTGCTCCGTCGGTGGAAGACAGGATTCTTTGCCAAATCTATAGCAGATTTGTTGTCGATGTACAACATCACAGGACCTAATCCTTCATCCGTTTCTGACTTAACACGTTTCTTAACCAAATGGCCTGGCAAGCAACAGCTGTAGCTGCCATAAACTCGGCCTCGCAAGACGAGAGTGCCACACATCGTTGCTTCTGACAGACCCAGGTAATCAAACTGTCGTTTAAGTAAAACGCTAATACTGCTGTGCTCTTTCGATCGTCTAGGTTTCCAGCAAGATCACTATCAGAAAAACCAGACATCAAATAATTTCCCTGTTCCCTCGAATAAATAAGACCAAACTCAACAGTCGCACGAACATATCGTAGAATCCTTTTCACTGCGTTTAAGTGCATTGCAATTGGTTTCTCCATATACCTACTAACTATTCCAACGGCATACGCGATGTCCAGGCGTGTGTGCACGAGGTATCTCAATCCACCCACAAGACTTTTGTAGTTAGTTGGATTCACAAGCTTTCCATTTTCATCTTTACTTAACTGAACTTTCGGTTTCCTGGGGTATTTAACTGGTTTGCATTCAGATAAACCAGCTTTCTCCAAAAGTTTTCTCGCATACGTCGCCTATTTCAATTTTAAGTAGTTCTTCCCCTACTCAACCTCGATTCCAAGGTAGTAAGAGAGTTTACCCAAGTCACTCATGTCGAATTCATCAGCCATTTGTTTTTTGAACTTCTCGATATTTGAGAGCTTAGTACCTGTAACCAATATATCATCTACGTAAACACCAACCAGCAATGATTCATTACCTTCTCGACGGTAGTATACGGCATGCTCATACGGACACTTAACGAATCCAAGTTTCACAAGGCACTTATTTAACTGAGAGTACCATGCTCTTGGTGCTTGACGGAGCCCATACAAGGCCTTTAGCAACTTATAAACCTTGTGTTCTTCACCCTCTTTTTCAAACCCATCCGGTTGCAAAATGTAGACCTCCTCCTGCAGCTCGCCGTTCAAGAAGGCCGACTTGACATCTAAGTGGTGTACTTCCCACCCATTTTTTGCAACTAATTCCAATAAGAGTCTAATAGATTCCAACCTTGTTGATAAGTGGATTTTATATCCACTTATTATGCGCTAAATGGACCTATATTGATGGTTTATCCTTAAATATGTTGTGTCTTTTAATTCATTTTTGTTGTTTAATTATTTATTGTGCAGAGCTCGCAAATTCAGGTATCTAGGCGATAAAAGGCTAAAAACGGTGGATTTCTGGCTCAATTTTATCAAGTGAACTGGTTACGAGAAAAAAGAATTATCATAAAGGAATCCTGAATGATATATTCTTAAATCTGGAATCCCGGTTGGAATTGATATATTTTTCGTTAAGGAAAAGGAGTCCGGTTTTAGGCCCTCAATTTGCCGCAGCTTGGGACTTGAAAATTTATTTATATTAATAAATACTTTATTTAATTAGAAAATTATATTTATAAATATCTAATAATATTATATATTTTTTTTTATAAATTCGGAATTAAATTAATTATTTATTAATTAAATATATTTTTATGCAAGTTGAATAAACAAAAGAAAGAAAAAAAAAATAAAAGAAAAAAAATAAAAAAATAAAAAAGAAATGAATTCTGTACAAATTGTGTAGCAGGTGGGAAAGAAGCAAGTGCTAGAGTAATACACAATGATTGCTGTTGGCATAAACAATTAACAAGAAGAAGAACTCTGTGCAATTCCTGTCGGCATTAAAGGAAATAAAAGAAGGGGATTTTGACAAGTGCAAAAGCTGTCGGCCAGGTTTCTTTTAGCAGGCCACGCGCCAGGGAAGCGCGTGTCGTGCACGCGCCAGCATTAAGGCTATCCAAGTAGCGCGTGCATGGCACGCGCCTGCCACGAGTCTGGTGATCGAGTTTCAGCGTGTGCAGGTGGTAGTAGTGCAGTGGTTGGGGAGAGTGCTTTCGGTTGTATTAATTGTTGTTTTAATTCTTTTGATTTCTTTTTCTTTTCTTTCTCTTTTTCTTTTTATTTTTTTAATCTCTTGGTGTGCTAGAATTGTACTATAAATAGGACTTAATTCTTGCAGTTGTAGACATCTTACACCTCTCGACTGCAGTTGTAGTCTCTCCAAAAATTTCCAGCTTTCCTTTGTAATTTCAAGTTCTGTTTTATTCATTTTAAATTTCTGTAAATCTAGTTTAAGTGTTATTTCGGGTGAAGATTTTAAGGCAATTATTTTGGAATGCTCTTTTATATCATTGGAAGTTAATTTCGATTCTACTTTCTAGACGCTTATTTTACGGGGATTATTTGGAATGCTCTTCTTTTTCGGTGGAAGCTATTTCGGTTTTATTTTCTAATTTCTTATTTTACAGGGAATTATCGGAGTGCTCGTTTCTCGGAAGTGGAAATTATTTCGATTTTAGTTTCTAAACTCTTATAATTTTCATATTTAATTTATCGTAATTTTTAATTTAGTTTTATTATTGTTGTTATTATTATTATTGTTATTATTATTATTATTATTATTATTATTATTATTATTATTATTATTATTATTATTATTATTATTATTATTATGATTTCAATTAATCCCATGATGACGATTCGTTTAATTATGAACTAATCGCATCATGGGATTCTAATGGATTTATTTACGTAATTTAGTAATTCGATGCCTTAATAAATTGTGTTATGATAAAATTTCCGATTGCCTAACGTGGTTGTGCTTAATTTATTAGATGCGTAGCTATCATCTAAATTATTAATTCTTAATGAATGCGAAAGTGGATTTGAGAATTTAGAATTTGCCATGTTAGCACAGGTTCATAAATTTCATATATAATTACGATTAGTGGTAGGGTTTTGGATCACATCGCCCTGTGTAGCCAAAAATAAGGAATTTATTCGTAAACCAGTTATGTTTTCAAATCTTATAGACATATAGGGTCTAGACATAAATGGTGTCCACGCAACTTCTATCTTTTTAAGTGGATGTTTGTATGGTTTGATATAAGTTAAGGCTGAAAGGCGCTTATATTAGTTTCGTGTTCCCGGCTAGCTTTCATAATTATCAGAATCACTTTACATTAAGGCATCAATTCTAAATGAAATAAATAATGAAATTAGAATCCCATGTTTATCTCATATATAAAATCTTTATCATATTAATTTTTAGTCGTTATTTCTTTAATTAATTGTGATTTGAACAAACCAACCAATTCGTTGTTCAGGCTTCTATAATTAACCGAACGTTGTTGAATAAACATATTTACTTAAATACACCAAGTCTTCGTGGGAACGATCCTTATTTCCCTATATTGCTTTTGGACTGCGTATACTTGCGTAGAGAAAATAGCGAACACTTGTAACAGGGGCGAATACCTCTTCGAAATCCACTCATTGTTTCTGAACATATCCTTTCACAACGAGGCGAGCCTTGTACTTTATAATTTCCCAATTCGTATCTTTCTTCAATTTGTAGCCCCACTTTAGCCCAATCGCCTTATGGTCAGCTGGTAAATCAGTCAGCTTTCAGGTGTCGTTCTTCTCAATTGACTATCTTACGTTCCATAGCAGCTTTCCACTCCTTCTCTGTCGCTGCTTGGCTATAACAAACTGGTTCATCAACACTTAACATTAGCAGCTCATCCTCTAGCTCAACTTCTTCAGTCTCGTTGTAGATGTCACTTAATAACCTGAATTTTCGGGGAACTACCATGAGAAACCTCTGATTCGTAGCCACTATTTTCATCGAACTGAAAGGGGTGGTCCGTGCTAGACTTACCAGGAGTCGACGGTGAATACTCCTGCGTACCATCATTAACAGTTTCACCTGAATAATTATTTACCATCATAAATGAACATGTGCTATACACTTCTCTATTCTCCGTAGAATTCCATAATCAGCTTTTGTCCTCTTCGAACACCATATCTCTGCTGACATGAACAGACCTAGTACATGGATCAAACACACAAAAAGCCTTCGTCCCTGGTTCTTTCCCGAGATAGACAACCAGTTTGCTCCTGTCATCCAACTTCCTCACGTGTACACTTGGTATTTTCATGTGTCCCAAACAACCAAAAATCTTGATGTAATCCAAGCGTGGTTTTTTTTTCTGACCAGGCTTCGTACGACGTTACACCTGATAACGTACGTGTTGGCACTCGATTCAAAACATAAACCGCATGACGAACAGCTTCCCCTTAGAAAACTGACGGCATATTTTTTTTCTTTCAGCAGGCTTCTCGCCATTGCTACAACAATTCTGTTACGTCGCTCCACAACTCCGTTTTGTTGTGGTGAATAAGGAGCTGTGAATTGTCTTTGAATACCGGCCTCATCACAGAAATCTACAAACTTCGTTGAGCAAAACTCGCCTCCAGATCTGTTCTAAATGTCTTTTAACGATCTATTCTAAATGTCTTTATAGTTCGCTTCTTTCCATTCTCAACCAACGCCTTAAATTTTTTGAAAGCATCCAATGCTTCATCCTTGCTTTTAATCATATACACGCACATAACTCGGCTGAAGTCGTCAACTAACAAGAGAAAGTATTTGTTCCCAGATGGCGTTGGTGGCAATATGGTACCACACAGGTCTCCATGAACTAATTCAAGACACTTCTTTGCTGTAAAACTTGACTTTGATGGAAGTGACTTTCGGGTTTGCTTTGACAGTAGGCACCCTTCATAGACTCCTTTAGGTTGTGACAGTGGTGGCAACCCGTGAGCCATCTCCTTTTCCGACATATATGTCAACGCCTGAAAGTTTACATGTCCTAACCTTGCATGCCATAACCAACTTGTCTCCTCAGCCTTTGACAATAAGCAAACTTCATTTTTATTCTCAATGACTGTAAAGCCTGTTTGCAGATTTCTTAACTTTTATAAAGAGTTTTTCACCCCTGTCACGTACCCATAGATATTCTCCTTGTAGCACAACTTTATTTCCATCTTTGGACAACTGGCCCAGGCTAATAATATCATTACA
This sequence comes from Saposhnikovia divaricata, assembly GCA_036435485.1. Classification (NCBI taxonomy): domain Eukaryota; kingdom Viridiplantae; phylum Streptophyta; class Magnoliopsida; order Apiales; family Apiaceae; genus Saposhnikovia; species Saposhnikovia divaricata. Next base: position 172,346,041 of record CM071600.1, read on the forward strand.
GAGATTGGGAATAAAATATACCTCTTTAAGTATCCATTCTTCTCCATTCTTGCATCTGAAAGTTATGGTGCCCTTTCCTTTGATATTCACGGTTGAGCCGTCCCCGAATTTCACTTGCACAGTCACACTTTCGTTTAGTTCCCTGAACTTTGACCTTTGTCCCGTCATATGGTTACTCGCTCCGTTGTCAAGATACCTCACATTCAAGTCTATGCCACCAACCAACTCGGTGCCCAGTTTTAGAAACACTCCTTCTTCATTTAATAAAAGAGTTCCCCTATTTTCTTCTCCACATTCAATCAGCAACAAAGCTGGCTCATCATCCTTAATCTGAGTCAAGTTGGCTTCCACGACCATTATAACCACCACGATTCTTCTCCGTCCCACTTCTATGGTTTGTTTTGGTCCACTCCTCTTGTGTCCATAGCAGTTGGCCTCCAGTGTTCTCAAATGTACCATGTATTCTCTCATCGTGAGCCTTTAGTCGACCAACCACTTCATCCATTGTTATTTTTTCCATGTCACCAAACTGTTCTATGGTGGAAGCAATATGCAGATACTTGGTGGGCACGGCTCGAAATAACTTCTTCACCACATAGATCTCTTCCATCTTTTCTCCTAGTCGAATGTTTGTCACCACACCATACAGCTTCATACAAAAATCATCAAGCTGATCTGACTCCTTCATTATCATTGATTCAAACTGAGATTTCAACGTCTGTACCCTGGCTTGCTACACACGATCAACACCTAGACTCATAGTTTTGATCGCGTCCCATGCTTCCTTGACGGACTCTTTCTCTGCAATTGACAAGAGCACATCTTCCGGTATCCCTTGGTAGATAGCAGCTAGTGCAATCTTGTCTGCCTTAACATCAACAACTCCATCCTTGTCACTCGATTCGATGGCTTTCCGCACTCCCTGTACTTGCATAAACAGCTTCATCTTAAGTGACCATGCTGTGTAGTTGTCTCTCGCCAGCATTGGATAAAACAGGCCTACAGATCCATCTTTGCCCTTCGTATTCTCCATTGATGTTGTTTTAGGCATGTACTTACTACTAGGGCATAAAACAAGACCAAGCTTTGATACCACAATATTGAAAAGATATCAATGAACTGTGTTTTTGAAAAAATTGAGAAAAGAAAAATAACGAGCTACTTCGTTGATTCTGAAAAGAAATTACATCGTACATATATATAGCAAATCCTATCAGAGTTAGTGGCTATAAATTAGCAACTTCCCCTACGCTACTCAATAAAATCTACAACTACTTTATTCTTCAATCATAAAACACGTTTGGATTAAAAGTCCATGTTATATTATTTCATGTTTATGACTTCTGTCTTAATTCTTTGTGATGCATTTTTTAAATTTGTATAATACAGAAAATATAAATTTCCAGGCTTTTACAATGGCTACTGGATAGCCTTTTCTTTCTAACTAAATAAATTTAATGCTGACAAAGGACCAGATTATACATTATAAAGAAAAATGTGAAACCACCAGGGTATTGCCAGTTCAAAGCTTGTTACTACTGCATAAACGGCCAGCAGCCACGTTTTGAGTTGTACTGACCTTGTAACGATATATGCAGTTACTCAAATAAGAACATCTCCGAGTTCTACTAACCGTACTTAAATGTGACGTGATATTAAAATTTAGAAAATATTATAATGTATGTGACATTAAAATTTGGAGAAGTAACATTTGCTTTTCCAACACAGCAAATCCCCTTTTCTATATTTACAAAACTGTAGACTGGTTTTTCATATTTGCTGGAGGATCCCATTCTCGGAAAAATTGCCACATAGATTCCTATCTCCTTCATTACTGGACCATCAGTGTAAGCTTTCAAGATGGTGCAATCTATAACGGTTGGCAGATTCTCGACTCATTACTAGACCTTCACTTCAAGCTTGCCACTATCTATCTAGAAATTTAATGGAAGGTACCACGGGCACGGAACAATAGACATGATCTACCGGGAATTTGGAACCATGCACCAAGTCTATCGCTTTTTTTGCCTGAAAAAGTATAATCATGCAACGAGAAAATTTAGTTATCATGACACAACTATCATATTCTGCAGTTGGACTAGAGTGGAAATTAATTTACTTGTTGCTCCCAATCCATGCGCAAGATGAATACTAATAGTATTGCAGCTTGAAGACTGCTTCCTCCTATAATTCCAGTCCATAGGCCCTGTATGCATGTGAGAACCCACGTGAAATCCAGGGTCGGGTTTGAAGTAACAACCAAGCGATTTTAAAGTAATTTGTTACCTTTCCATTTTGATGCAGCACAAAAGTTAAGAGAATTGCAAGTGGAAGGCCAATTATGTAATAAGCTCCTAGATTCACATACACACCAACCTTCTGCATAGCACATCCTCTTGTAGCACCTAATTGATTCTCAAATCTCAAATCATATGATATATTCAAATAGAAGGAACTACATCAATGAAATTATAAATGCAGAGTTGCAGACAAAAACTTCGACTCTGTCCTCAAGTCTCTCATCCATAGTTCGAAACGTAGGTTTTGAATCTTAAGCTAGTGAGAGAGCCAGTTATATTTATTATTGGAACAATTAATTGCAAATAATTACACAGGTCACACACTTGACTGAAACGGTCAAAAATCTTGTTACCAGGAGAGAAAGGACATTAGTTGGAGCACATTACTCGGAATAGAGTTTATATATTATGTTAAAATATTCAATCTAATGCATTATTTCAACATGGTTTGAGCAGGACTCTAGTTCTATGATTAAGAAGCTAGATCTAACCTGAAATGACACCTTGCATTCCATCCATGAAATTGGATACGGCAAGCACCGGAAGCACTGTGGCTATATACCTCACAACTTCCTCTTCATTTGTGTAGATATAGCCCCAAACGCCTCGAACTGCAACTAAAGCAGAGGCAACCAACAGTCCCTCTACAACAGCCATGAAGAGAACTACCTGTACTGCAAGCTTTGCGGCCTGGGGATTCCCTGCACCCAGTTCATTTGAAACTCTCGTGCTTTTCGACCACAGAGAGAAGACAAAGTAATCATCATGTTTTCCAAAAAAGACATGCTAATAGTATGATTTAAGACAAAGGTGATACCTTACTGCACTGCCAAAACCATATGGGATTCTGAAGAACACTGAACATGTGTTCAGGCTGAAAATTCAACGATAATAATAAATGAATAAATAATATTGAGTGACAGTTAACAAAGAGGTTTATTTTAGAGAGAAGGATAACAATACTTTCCTGGTAATGCAACTCTGCATAATGAAACATGGTACAACTAACTTTTAAGTTAACTATGCATCAAGAAAGACTTTAAGGTAATGTGATTTAATGAAAGTTACGTACCAGATTGACATCATCGATGTCTCTAGCTTCGGATTAGGAAGGAGACCAGACATGAGAACTAGAAACTCATATGACCAAAACTCCAAACTGCAATATGTCAAATATATAATCATCATTGATAACATGTCACTACTATAGCTCAAATATTTACAAATGAAATCTGAAAGGTACTGGAGTTGCGAACTCACCAGAGCATAAGAGATGAGGGAATGCCTAATGAAAGAAAGCCGGAAAGGTTTTTAAGACCCTCCATAGAGCAACCTGTCCACGTTTTCTCACATGTTGGTGAAAACTTGATGTACACTCCCAAAATTAGCACATTAACCCAGTACGAAATCCCACTAGAAACGGCAGCGCCTCTAGATCCAAAGCCAAAGCTAAAAACCAAGGTCCAGCAAATTAAAATATGCACTAAACTTGTAATCTAGAAATTTCAAAGGCTTATTACCAAAGGCTTTATATTGTTTTGAGTCTGTAGGAATCTGAATTGGCACTGAAGGAGACCATAGGCAAAGATAGCTGGAATCAACCAGCAGGCATAAATTCCAGATTGTACTGATATTTCCGGGTCTTGTCCCAAGAACGTGAATATATTCCTAGTAAAGCTCCAAAGTATCGATATAGGAATGCAAATAAGCATAAGCACTAGCATAGCCCTCTGCATGTGCACACCAAGCATATGATACTCTTTTGCTCCATAAGCTTGTCCACAAAATGTCTCAAGTGCGCCTCCCATTCCCAGCTAATCATATGTAAAATGTACGCATAGTTTATACACTTAAATAATGTGTAAAATTAATATTATTCTTTGTAAAAATTTGACAAAAATAAAGAACGAAATCAGTAGAGCTGCTACGTACATTCTGTTTGGTGTTGAGTATACAACAACAACAAGAACAAGAAAATAATGACAATCACACAAGACAAAGATTTACGTGGTTCGGAAATTCCTACTCCACAAGCCGCACTAATTTTGTATTGATCTTTCACAATTGTGTTGTGTTGTGTTATGTTACAATTACATGAGTATTTATAAGAGAAGAAACTGGGTCAAAATAAATCACAGTCTAATTCTGAAATTCCTAACTCTAATCCTAACTTTAATTAGAGTACAATTCAGGAATTCCCAACTCAAGTCAGAATCCAATTCTGAAACCTGATAAACTCCACAAACCCAACAATCTCCCACTTGGAGTCTGACCACATCTTCACTTCACTCTTGTAAATCTAGTAACAAATAATCCCTCAATCAATAACTCTAACTAGTGCAACGCCTTCTCATCAATCAGTTCTGAAGGCCAGTTGAAGCTATGCAAAGCTTCAACTTTTCATTAGTAACCACCTTAGTCAACATATCTGCAGGATTCTTTGAACCAAGGATTTTCTTCAAGGACAAAGTACCATTGCTAATCAACTCTCTTGTAAAGTGATATCTCAGCTGAATATGCTTCGTCCTAGCATGAAATACAGGATTCTTCGCAAGATGAATAGCACTCTGACTGTCGCTATACAAAGCACTGTCCGCCTGTTTCTTGCCCAACTCCTCAAAAAAATTCTTCAACCAAATCATCTCATTGCTAGCTTCAGAGATAGCCATATATTCTGCTTCTGTGGTTGAAAGAGCAACACTCTTTTGAAGTCGAGACATCCAACTAATTGTTGTGCCACCCAACGTGAAAATATATCCCGTAGTACTTTTTCTTGTATCCAAACATCCACCCAAATCTGCATCAGAGAACCCTTCCAAGATAACATCTTTCTTGCTGAAACATTATGCAACCTTGGATGTGCCTTTCAAGTAGCGCAACAACCACTTGACTGCTTCCCAATGCTCTCTTCCTGGATTAGACATGAACCTGCTAACAACTCCCACTGCATGAGCAATATCTGGCCTTGTACACACCATAGCATACATCAAACTGCCAACTGCAGATGCATGCGGAACTTTAGCCATATCTTTCTTGCCTTCATCCGTTTTAGGTGATTGCTTCTTCGTGAGATTAAAGTGAGTCGCCAACGGTGTACTTCTGGTCTTCACATCCTGGACACTGAATTTCTGCAACAATGTCTCAATATACTTCTCTTGAGATAATTTCAAAGTACCTTCAGATCTATCCCTTACGATGCTCATACCAAGTATCTGTTTTGCCGCACCCATATCCTTCATCTCAAACTCCTCAGACATCTGTCTCTTTAACCTGTTGATTTCCCTCATGTTTGATCCTGCTATCAACATGTCATCAACATACAACAACAATATGATATAAGATGAATCAAATTGTTTAAAAATAACAACAATGATCCATAGCACTCCTAGTGTACCCATTCTTCATCATAAAGCTATCAAACTTCAAGTACCATTGTCTTGGCGCTTGCTTCAAACCATACAAGCTTTTTATAAGCTTGCAAACAAGGTTTTCTTTCCCAGCTACCTGAAATCCTTCTGGCTGTACCATGTAGATGTCTTCCTCAAGATCACCATGTAAGAACGCGGTCTTAACATCTAGTTGCTCTAGATGTAACTCCTCTGCAGCCAAAATACTTAGCACAATTCTAACAGTAGTCATCTTAACAACCGGAGAAAATATATCAGTATAGTCAATACCCTTTTTCTGTTGATAACCCTTGACTACTAACCTAGCCTTGTATCTCTTGCTGCCATCAGGTTCTTCTTTGATCCGGAACACCCACTTATTCTGTAAAGCCTTCTTTCCTGCTGGTAACTCTGTTAAAGACCAAGTTTCATTCTTCTCAAGAGAACTCATCTCTTCTTCCATGGCCGATTTCCACTGAACTGAATCATCCACCTGAACTGCCTCTGAATAACACTGAGGCTCTCCATCCTCAGTCAATAACATATAATATGCTGAAGGAGAAAATCTTTGTGGTGGCCTCACAATTCTGCTAGATCTTCTTACCTCAGCCTGTGGAGTAACTGGAACCGTGTCATTACCATTCCCCAAACTCCCACTATTTCCTGCAAGATCTTCAAGCACTGTTTTCTCTTTCTCATGTTGTTCCTTTGCAAACTCAGAATCGACTGCAAGCTTATCTTTGTACACTACACTTTCGTTAAAAGTAACATCTCTACTTCTAACGACCTTCTTCGTTAGTTCATCCCAGAAACGGTAACCCATATCATCTGAGCCATAACCAATGAAGATACACTTCTTTGCTTTTGGATCAAGCTTGTCCCTGTCAGAATCTTTAACACGCACATAAGAAACACAACGAAAAACTCGCAAGTGTGAAAGATTTACCTCCTTTTTCTGCCACTCTTCTTCAGGAATCTTGAACCCCAAAGGAACTGAAGGTCCTCTATTTATGAGATACGTTGCTGTGCTAACTGCATCTGCCCAAAAAGTCTTTGGCAACCCTGCATGCAATCTCATACTCTTGGCCCTCTCATTCAAGGTTCTATTCATGCGCTATGCAACACCATTCTGCTGCGGTGTCTCTGGAATAGTTTTGATCATTCTAATCCCATATTCTGCGCAATAGCTTTTAAACTCATCACTACTATACTCACCACCATTATCTGACATCAAACTCTTAACCTTCAAACCGGTCTGATTTTCAACTTCGGTCTTCCACTTCTTGAAAGTAGCAAACACATATGATTTATTCTTCAAAAAATAAACCCATACCTTTCTAGTGGAATCGTCAATGAAAGTGACATAGTAGCGAGATCCTCCCAATGACGCAACTGTTGTTGGACCATATACATCTGTATGAACTAGCTCTAGCCTCCCAGCCTTAGGTGTCCTCCCTGATTTTGCAAAAGTAACTCGTTTCTGCTTTCCAAGAACACATGGCTCACAGAACCCAACTTCCACATTCTTCAGCTCTGGAATCTTCCCCTTCGAAACTAACAGCTTCATACCCTTTTCACTCATATGACCATGTCTTTGGTGCCACAAAGTTGAAGACTCAATCTCATCAGCAACCGTATTTGCTTCATAGCTAGATTGTTCAACTATGTACAACGTCCCCTTTTTCTCTCCACGAGCAACAACTAGATTCCCCTTTATAACCTTCCACTGTTCGTCTCCGAAAGTAACTCGATACCCTTCCTTATCTAACTGACCCACAGATATCAACATCTTCTTCAGTCCAGGAATGTACCTTACATCTTTCAACGTCCAGCTAGTCCCCAAAGAGGTCTTGAGATTAATATCTCCCATGCCCGTAATATCCAGAGTCTCATCATCAGCAAGACCGACTTTACCAAAATTTCCAAGTCTGAAATTTAACATCAAATCCTTGCAAGGGGTAGCATGGAAAGATGCACCAGAATCCATAACCCATGATTCAACCGAACATTCAACACAACAAATCAAAGCATCGTCATTCACACCTCTTCAACTACATTAGCTGAATTATCCTCTTTCTTCTTTCCTTTAGGAGCTGCGGGAGCCGTACACTGATTTCTGAAGTGACCTTTCTTCTGACAATTCCAACAAACAATCTCCTTGCGATCTTTGGATTGTCCTCTCTTCTGTGACTTCGATCTGCTACGCCCCTGATTCTGCCCCCTATCGGACTTTCTGCCTCTACTCTCAGTACTCAACAAGGAACTGTTATGTGGACAGAACTGGACAGCAGTTTATAAATTATTCAAGAACAAGAAAAACTGAACACAAGAATTTTACGTGGTTCGGCAAATTGCTTACATCCACCAGAGGTTGGCAATATTATTAATCAGAGTGACTAATAAAAAGAGTGAAGAACAGATTTTGATCACTAATAATATCTCCTAAGTGTTTCCCAAGTGTTTCCCAAAGTTGTAGAAAAACTTCTCTCTTTTTTCTAAACTTCTAAACTGAATTTTCTGATGATTATTTCAGTGATGAGAGGGTACATATTTATAGTACTTATCTCCACACAAGATGTATAAATATCTCATCAATCAAGCCTATACTATGACTAGCCAAGTAGCCAACCAATTATGTGTATGAACACGTCATAAACAAATCTGCAGTCATAGGAATAGTGCAGCAGCCTCTGGATATTTCAGCAGCTTTTGTGGACTGGAAATGCAAATTGTTGAGCCATAAAACAACAATCTCCACCTTGGCGAAACTTCCCTAAATAGTGCTGCCTCCAAAACGCCATTGGCGCTATAATTTCCAGAGATGTTGATCAAGCTCATACAATGATGAAACTTGATCCCAGAAACGACTTTTGTAAGCATGTCTGCTGGATTTTCTGCAGTGCTTACCTTCTGAAGTAGTACATTACCATCTTCGATAATTTCTCGGACAAAATGATAACGAACATCGATGTGCTTTGTGCGGGCATGATGAACCTGGTTCTTTGCCAAACAAATAGCACTCTGACTGTCACAGAAAACCTCCACCTTTTTCTGAACAAGACCTAAATCCTTGGTCAATCCGAGAAGCCAAATTGCTTCTTTAAATGCTTCAGTTACAGCCATATATTCCGCCTCTGTTGTAGACAACGCTATAGTAGATTGTAGTATCGATCTCCAGCAAATTGGTCCTCCTGCCATAGTAAACACATAACCAGTTGTTGATCGACGCTTATCTAAATCTCCAGCAAAATCAGAATCTACATATCCGATCAAGTGATTTCCTGCATCCCTATTTCTTTCAAATTTTAAGCCAACATCTACAGTACCATAGATGTATCTTAAAATCCACTTCACGGCTTGCCAATGCATTCTTCCGGGATTGTGCATGTAACGACTTACCATACTAACAGCATGTGAAATATCAGGCCTGGTGCATACCATTGCATACATCAGAGTGCCGATAGCATTTGCGTACGGAATGGACTCCATCTTCTTTTTCTCATCATTGGTAATGGGTGACATCTTTCTGCTTAACTGGAAATGAGGAGCAAGCGGTGAACTAACTGATTTGATATTTTTATCCATACCAAACCTTTTCAGCACCTTCTTCAAATATTGAGTTTGTGATAAACTCACCGTGCTTGCTGCTCTATCTCTCGTGATCTCCATGCCCAGAATTTTCTTCGCTTCTCCAAGATCTTTCATTTCAAATTCAGAATTTAACAAGGTCTTCAGTTTAGCGACCTCTGCCTTGCTCTTAGATGCAATTAACATATCATCAACAGATAAGAGTAGATAAATGAAAGTACCGTCTTGGAGTTTCCGAAAATATACACAATGATCAAATTGACTGCGGGTGTACTTGTGCTCTCGAATGAAGCTGTCAAAACGCTTATACCACTGCCGCGGTGACTGTTTTAACCCATACAATGACTTGCTCAGCTTGCAAGCCCATTTCTTACATCCTGGAACGTTGAAACCATCTGTTTGAGTCATGTAGATCTCTTCGTTCAAAGTACCATGTAGAAATGCTGTTTTAACATCCATTTGAGCTAATTCGAGATCATATTGTGCCACCAATGCCAGCAAAATTCGAATAGATGAATGCTTAACAACAGGTGAAAATACCTCATTGTAATCTATTCCCTCCTTTTGCGCATATCCTTTTGCAACTAATCTCGCTTTGTATCTGATGTTATCTTCTCCGGGCAATCCTTCTTTCTTAGCATAGACCCATTTACAGCCGATTGTTTTCTTTCCTTTGGGAATCTGAACCAAATCCCAAGTCTGATTCTGGTGTAAAGACTTCATTTCTTCATCCATTGCTATTTTCCACTTTACACTATCAGCACTTTGTACAGCTTCTCTATAAGTACATGGAACGTCATCATCAATTATAGGAAGTGCAAATGCTACCAAATCTGAGTACTTGGCAGGTTTCCTGATCACCCTTCTAGGTCTTGTAGTGGCAATGTTTTCGGGTTGAATCGGTGGTGGTGGCGAAGGAATCTCCGCCTCTTCTGAGATGTCATCCTGATCATCAGTTTCATCTTCACCATGATCAACATTTGGTGCACTTTTTTCCGAATCTTCTGGTGCCTCAAACACTTCCTTGAAAATGATATTTGGACTTTCAATTTCAATCTCCGAAGGTGCTTGTCTTAACATGACAGATTCGTCAAATGTGACATCCCGGCTTAACACGATTTTCTTTGATTCTTCACTCCAAAGTCGAAATCCTTTAACTCCTCCGCTAAAACCCAAAAAAATAGATTTCTTCGCTCTAGGGTCTAGTTTAGATTCTTTGACATGATAATATGCGGGACATCCAAAAATTCGTAAAGAATCATAATCTGAAACAAGTTTATTAGACCATACCTCTTTCGGAGTTTTTCCATCTAACGCAGATGCAGGAAGTCTGTTGACAATATGAGTTGCATAAGACAAAGCTTCTGCCCAGAATGATTTGTCCAATCCAGAATGAGATAGCATACATCGAACTTTTTCAACCAAGGTACGATTCATCCGTTCTGCCACTCCATTTTGTTGCGGCGTACCAGGGACTGAAAAATGTCGGACTATGCCCTCATCTTGGCAAACTTTGAGGAATGGGTCAGATTTGTACTCACCACCATTATCGGATCTCAGTCTTTTGATTTTTCTACCCGTTTGAGTTTCAATCAGTATCTTCCATTTAAGAAAGATATCCAGAACTTCATCTTTGTGACTCATGGTGTATACCCAAACATATCTGGAAAAATCATCGATAAACGTAACAAAATATCGTTTACCTCCTAACGAAGCATTTCTGGAAGGTCCCCATACGTCCGTGTGGATGTAGTCCAAAGTTCCTTTCGTGCGATGAATAGCAGCGCCAAACTTGACTCTTGTTTGCTTTCCCAAAACACAATGCTCACAAAAATCAATCTTTCCGGTCTTGGCACCTTTTAGTAGACCTTGCATTACTAGGCCCTGAAGAGCTTTCTCTCCAGCATGTCCTAAACGCATGTGCCAAAGACGGGATAAATCAGATGTCTGTTTGTCAAGGCTGCTTGATATAGATACTCTTCCTGTAACCGTACTTCCCTCCAGGAAGTAGAGATTTGATTTTTGAGTACCTTTCATTGCAACCAATGCACCTTGTACAACTTTTAAGACTCCATTTCCAATTGTAACCTTGTAACCGTCAGCATCAAGAACGCCTAATGAAATAAGGTTCTTTTTTAAATCAGGTATGTACCTTACATTGGTAAGTCGTCGGATAGTACCATCATGCATCTTCAAACGAATAGTCCCAATTCCTTTTGTTTGACATGCATTATTGTTACCCATAAGCACGACTCCTCCATCAATCTCTTCAAAACTTGAGAACCAATCTCTATTAGGACACATATGATATGAACAACCAGAATCAAGTATCCATTTGTCTGAATATGTGTCTGATAATGAGACTGTGAAGGCGGCATCTTCTTCTTCAGGATTTTGTGCAACATTAGCATCTGGCTTGTCCTTGTTTGGACAATTTTTCTTCCAGTGCCCTTTCTGGTGACAATATGCACACTCATCTTTCACAAGACACCTTCTAGACGAATCTTCTCCTCTGGACTTTGATCTTGATCGCTCCTTATTATTGAGTCCACCAGATTTTGATTGCCAGCCTCTTGTTGTAACCAATGCTTCTGATGATAAATCTTTGTTCTCATGTTGATCCCTTTTTCTGTATTCGTTATTTACCAAAGCATTTGATACATCTACGAACTTAACCTCATCTTTACCATATAACAGAGTTGTGGTTAAATGTTCATAACTTTCCGGTAAAGAATTCAGCAACAACAAAGCTTTATCTTCATCAATAATTTCAATATCCAGATTTTGGAGATCTGCCAAAATTTTATTGAAATTATTCAAGTGCTCAATCATAGGAGTACCTTTCTTGAACTGGAAACGAAAGAGCTTCTTCTTCAGGTAGAGTCTGTTCTCTACGCTCTTTGTCATGAATTTATCCTCTAGCTTTTTCCAGAGATTTGCAGCTATGTTTTCTTTCATGACAAAATATTTTTGATCTTTTCCCAAGCATAGTCGAATTGTGCCACAAGCTTGACGATTGACATAATTCCAATCATCAACGGAATAATCTTTTGGCTTCGACTCTAGAGCAATATCAGACCCTTCTCGGAACAATAGATCTGATACTTCACATTGCCAAATACCAAAGTTATTGGTGCCGTCAAATTTCTCCACCTCAAACTTTGCGTTGGATAACATGGTTCTTCGAACAGAATTTCCAGGACTTTGATGATCTTGATTTTGATCATTAGAACCTTCATCCATTGATTGTGCAATTTGTTTGATCCCTATATCATCTGCCATAACTGATATTGCAGATGGATTGAAGTTTTAAACAAAAAAATGCAGAATTTAAACTTCCTGAAACTTGCAGAATTTGAACTTCCTGAAGATGGAAATTCCTGGCAGCAAACTTCGAACTGATGCTGACGGAGCTACAGAACTCCAATTGAAGTGTTCTTTGCGGCGTTGGATTCGTCTCGTCGAGAGCTTCGATTTGATATATAAAACTGCTACGTTTGGCTCTGATACCAATTTGTTATGTGGACAGAACTGGACAGCAGTTTATAAATTATTCAAGAACAAGAAAAACTGAACACAAGAATTTTACGTGGTTCGGCAAATTGCTTACATCCACCAGAGGTTGGCAATATTATTAATCAGAGTGACTAATAAACAGAGTGAAGAACAGATTTTGATCACTAATAATATCTCCTAAGTGTTTCCCAAGTGTTTCCCAAAGTTGTAGAAAAACTTCTCTCTTTTTTCTAAACTTCTAAACTGAATTTTCTGATGATTATTTCAGTGATGAGAGGGTACATATTTATAGTACTTATCTCCACACAAGATGTATAAATATCTCATCAATCAAGCCTATACTATGACTAGCCAAGTAGCCAACCAATTATGTGTATGAACACGTCATAAACAAATCTGCAGTCATAGGAATAGTGCAGCAGCCTCTGGATATTTCAGCAGCTTTTGTGGACTGGAAATGCAAATTGTTGAGCCATAAAACAACTGGAACCTGACGACTCTCCTGAGTTTCTCCTATGAATATCTTCTCCAAGAATCGCATCTCGAACTCCATCAAAAGTCATCTTACTGCTCCCAGATGAATTACAAATAGCAGTGACAAATCCTGACCAACTGTCAGGTAACGAGGATACCAACAACAAGGCTTGTACTTCATCATCGAATTTAATATCCACTGATGTCAATCTTGATAGGATAGAGTTAAATTCGTTAACATGATCAGCAACACAATCACCTTCATTCAATCTCGTGGTAAACAACAAGCGACACAAATATACCTTATTCGAAGCAGACGGCTTCTCATACATATTTGATAGCGCCTTGATCAATCCATAAGTTATCGTTTCCTTGACGATATTGTAAGCAACGTTCTTCGCCAAAGTCAATCTGACAACACCCAGAGCCTGCCTATCCAATAGCTTCCAATCTTTCTCATCCATCTTTTCTGGCTTCTTCTCCTCCAGCGGTTCGTGTAGTTTTTTCTGATACAAATAATCTTCAATTTGCATCTTCCAAAACCCAAAATCTCTGCCATCAAATTTGTCGATCTTTACTTTCCCTTCTTCTGCCATCGCTCCCACTCGTCTGAAAACCTGGGCTCTTGATACCAGTTGTTGAGTATACAACAACGAAAGCAAAACCCAAAGCGAATAAACAAGAACAAGAAAATAACGACAATCACACAAGACAAAGATTTACGTGGTTCGGAAATTCCTACTCCACAAGCCGCACTAATTTTGTATTGATCTTTCACAATTGTGTTGTGTTGTGTTATGTTACAATTACATGAGTATTTATAAGAGAAGAAACTGGGTCAAAATAAATCAGAGTCTAATTCTGAAATTCCTAACTCTAATCCTAACTCTAATTAGAGTACAATTCAGGAATTCCCAACTCAAGTCAGAATCCAATTCTGAAACCTGATAGACTCCACAAACCCAACATTTGGTACATCAAGGAACGCAAAAACAGCTTAAGTTACATATTTAAAGACTAAAATTTGGACTGGAATGAAGAAAATTATGTCCTGAACCTGAAGATATAGATATGTTCAGAATATGATATTTGAACAGTAAGGCAAACTGTTCTAATAAACTTCCCGTGTAGGATTTTAAAAGAAATCGATAATTACCAATAGTACAACACTTACCAATGGGATATAGAGTAAGCTAGGGAAAAAAACAGAGAAATCTTCCTAAAAATCCTTTTTTTGATTTTTGTAGCATTAAAAAGCTATTTAGTATTTAGCAAAAAAAAAAAAAAAGGCTATTCAGATGTATTTTCTATTTGCGACCTATGTTCTAACTAGCCTTGCTTAAGGCAGGAATACGTGTTACCAATGTGCATGTCGCTACTCACAATCTGTAAATAATTGTCCTTGAAGCTTTTATCGTAATCACTCTTCTTCCAATGGGACCCTAAATTATAATGCAGAAGGGGTAAAAGTATATCTGCATGGAAGCTTCTACCACTTAAGTGGAGCATGAGGTTCATCATCAGTTATTGTGGCAAGGATGCGGCATATATATGAAGAGTTTCTTAACCACTTCAGCAAATTTAATCACATGAGATGTCCTCCATACAGGAAATTTTTTTTCCCCTCTTCTTGACTTATACATTAAAATAATTTGTTATTTAATAAAATAAAAAATTATAATATATTTTTTTAATTTATGAATATACTTAAATTCAAGTATTAAAATTCAAAATTATGATAAAAATCACAAATTTTAATACTATATTCATAAAATTTATTCAAATTTGAAGGGGATGAAAATGAAATATTACAACATTTTAACATTAAAAATATGAATATTTAGATTTTTGCATGAATTTTACTACTAATTTCATGATTACACGGGATTTTGGGGTGGCGGCCGCCCCCGCCTCCAACCCCTTACTTCCGTCCCTCCATAAGTATATGGTGCGGAACCAGGTCCGAAACAGTGTTATATAAAGGCCATGCTGGGGAAAGATTCTTTTAATTTATAAATTAATTATTTTAAGTAATGTCAGCTAATCAGATGTCCAGGCAAATATCAATTAATACCTAAAATATAATTATCATGAAACGACTAAATAGCAACATTTTTAACTTAAGCCAGGCAGGAAAGGTTACCATCAAGCTGAAACCGGTGACTCCAGCAAATGAAGTAGCCATAGATGCACCTGAGAGGCAGACTTCTCCGAGATGTCCAACGAACATAACTGATATTGTTTGCAGACTGTACTGCAAAAGACTAACTAAAACCAGAGGACCTGCTAAAGACACTTGTTTTTTTAGCTCAACTATTGTACTATCGGATAAATTGTACCACCTTTTGTTCACACCTAGCTGAATATCATCATCATTTGTATAATGTGGAACATCTTGAAGAAGCCCTTGGCCAGCTTCATCATCCATTTCTATGGCTTAATTCAGACCCCGTCGCCTATCGGTCTACTGTTCCGTGTTTAGTGATATGAACAAACTGCTTAAGGGCCTGTGCTGAAAGAATGATGAGACAACTTGAAAGCCTTGGGTATGTGTATTTTTTTTGAACTTTTGTTTGTTAGTCAAAAAGCAAGTGAACAAGGAGTCACAGCATCTCCAATACGGATTGTCAAGTTTTATGTCAAGTTCTATGTGGCATGACATCCTTGGTTTTTCATTATTGGAGTATAAATGTTGCCAATAAGTTACCAAAAGTTGGCAACTTCCCCATTTAGTTAAAACACATACAACTCCCAAAAAATGTAATTAATTTTACCCTTTTTTATATCTCTCATATTTTAAAAGTATTTATAAGCTAATATAAAATTTATGCATGGGATCACATTGGAAACTTTTAAAGTTGCCAACTACTGGAATAGATTTGTAACAAAAATTGTCAACAACGAAATGGAGGAGAGAAGAAATAAAAAAGTAATATATATGATGGTGTGGTAGAAGTTTGCAACTATGTTGGTAACTTTTATTATTGATGCACTTATATATCAACACACTGTCAACACTTAGACCATCTCCAACCCAAGACACTAAAATAGTGTCCTAGGGACACTATTTTGGTGACAAAATTACACCATTCACAAAATACACTCCAACCCATGATCACTATACTTGACACTAAAAGGAATCTTTCACCAATAAAATAGAATATTCTAACTTTGTTCAATTTACATTATTAATATCTATTATATTTTAAATTGTAATGTTACGGTCGCATAATATTAAATTTATTAATATAAAATTATTTATAAAAAAATCAATATTCAAATTTTGTTGAAAATTGATATTTTAGAATTACGACATTTTAGAATTAACAAGAGTTAGGGATAAATAGTAGGACATAGATAAAAATTTAACAAGAGCTAAGAAGAAAAGAAGTTTCAATTGATAAAAATTTAAAGTTAAAATTATGAGAACAAATAAGTTGGAAAAAAATTACAAGAACAAATAGTAGGACATAGATGGAAAAAAGTTATTTTGTTAACAAATATAGGGGTATTGTTGGAATTTTGAAAGTCACCAAATTTGGTGACCAAGGATCACCAAATGTACTTTTGTCACCAAATTTGGTGACCCAAAACTCATTTGGTGATATTGGGTCACCATTTTAGTGTTGCATTGGAGTGAGTTTGACACTATATCCATCACTATTATAGTGATTTAGTGATGGATTGGAGTTGCTCTTATATATCAACACACCGTCAATCATGCCAAATGAAAATATATATATAATATAATATTTTTTAATTTTCTTAATGGCGACGACATGAAAATATATATATATAATATAATATTGAGAATAGGGAACTTAAGATATATCTTAGGTATCAATTCTAAGATACTAAACAAAATTAAGGTTAATTAAGTGTAAAGTCTTTTTTCCCCTGGACCTAATTATACATGATCAAAACTAAGTAATTTTATTTTAAAATGTTAAGAATCTTAGGGATAATATCTAAAATACATCTTAGATTCCTTTTTCTCTATAATATTTTTTTGATTTTCTTAATGGTGACAAATAATTGATGCCCATGCCGAAATCAATAATCCTACCAACCAGAACGATAACACAAGTGTCAGCCTTTAAAACCTTCTAATCAAATTTGAATTGTGATACATGTATATCCAAAATTTATTGGTACATACCTTTATTAAAATATTTAACCAAATTATCCTCATTATATCTTATATTACATGTTTTATCCCTTCATTCAAATAGCTTCCCAGAAAAAGGTTTTAAATTTTGTATTTTATGAGAACTCTAACAAGTATAATTATTATTATTTTTATAAAATATAAATATATAGGAATAACACATGAACAACTCCGAAAAATAGGAAAAATATTTCAGTTCTCACTTTTAACCGTACTAATTTAATTACTATTGTTAAATTTTTGTGTTTCGAGCCAACCGGTGTTCCGCAACCAAGCAGGAGCACGGAAAAAGTCAATTTCAAAATATGTAAATATGAAGTACCTACATTTGTTTCCATCGAAACTTAAAATCTTGTTCTTATTATCAAAATGCGATTTATATCCACTTAATTTAATATTCGTGTTAGAATATCAATATAAGATTTAATTGGGGTCTTTCTCTAACATCTTAAGATTTGAGATGAATTGGTTCTTAAGATGGTATCAAAGTTCAAGCACGCAGAGGTCATAGATTCGACTCTCTGCGATCCCCAATATTTTTAACATTTAATATGGACATAAAGACAATTTATGCTTTAAAGAAGAGCGATTGTGATCCACTTTTCAACTCATAAATGAGCTTTCGAGTGAGGGAAAGTATTAACAATTCCGTATCAGAAAAAGGTTTTCAGGTCCTACGTAACTACTGAAATGTAATCAACTATTTGTGTAGGTGATTGTTGTACTGTAAATTGCAATTTACCTACAGATTATTCAATTAACTGGTAAAAAGCACCTCAATCGCCAAGATTAGTGGGTGATACAACTTTTTGAATACTGGTAGTAGTAGTAGTTCAAGTGTTAGCTAAAAGTCTCAGAAGTCAAAGAAAAGTAATCTTTAATATGACTACCTAATTATTACAAGTGGCAAAGTCGAAGATTCAAAAGGTAGATCCAACGGCAACTGTGTTGTGTGCTGACAGCATCTCGAAGACCCATTCTATTTTAGTTCTTAACTCAGAAAATGAGGAGAGAGAATGAAAATGTTGCTCCAAAAGACTCTTAGTGGCTTTTAAAAATACTAAGTGGCTCTTCTATCTCCTCATTTCTAAGAGCCACTACTGACTCTTAACTTACATATCAATAATAAAATATCGAATTTTCTAGTGTGTGCCCAAGGGCACATGCTAAGAATCCGTGCTATTTTAATTGTCGAATTTTGATCGGTGGAGATTTCATTAATAATGATGGGCCCCCCTGCATTCACATAAATATCCACCAATAAAAATTTGACAACTCATCAAGCACGGATTCTTAGCATATGTCCTTGGTCACACACTAGACAAACCCGTAAAATATTCAAGTCCACCAATTCTTGCATAACTTTTGGTTATAGTGGGGTTGATTTCTTAATCAATTATAAATAAAGAGCTAATATAAAGAGCATTGTTGGAGTTTGCCACATAAATCAATAAACTAATGTAATAGTAACTTGCTAAGAATCATTTATTTATATTAGTTTTAAGAGTTAATGTAGGAGTCTCTTGGAGATATGCTCTAAACCCTCGTTGTAAAATGTAACTGAAGATTTTTGTGTGGAGGTTTGTGTCCAAATTTTTTTGTTATTGACGACATATAGAAGGATGTCTAGGAAAATTGTCCTTAACATGAACAAAAATTAATATGTACAAGAATGTCTAAGAATTAATATGTTAGTGTGAATTGCCCATGGTGTCATAATGAGATTGAAACGGATGGTCATGTTCTTTTTGGGTGTGATTTTGCAAGAACGGTATGGTTAAATTCAGAAGTTAAACATGTGGTTCAGTTTGGTCCGATGGAATCTGCGTTTGAGGTGCTCAGCCGTTGTTTTGCAGCATGCTCAATAAGCCAATGTGTATTAATTGCCATGATTTGCTGGAGCATTTGGAATAGGAGGAACAAGTGGGTTTGGGAGAGGGCTAATGGTTCTATTTTTGGAGTTTTGGCGGCAGCACAGAATATGTTGAATGATTGGAGAGAAGCTCAGGACGGGAAGAAAAGGAATTTATCTCAGGGTATGAATATGATGGGGAAGAGTTGGAGCAAACCTGCAAATGGCTGGTTTAAGGTAAACTGTGATGCCTCAGGAGTGGCTAATGATGGTGTGGGAATTGGCTGTGTGATTCGTGATTCACAGGGAAGGTTTGTGGGTGCTCGGTGCAGTCGAGTAGATGGTAGCTGGAGTACAAGAGAGGCAGAAGCTATCAGTCTTAGGGAAGCAATGTCGTGGGTTAAGGAATTGGGTTTGAAGTGCTGCGTATTTGAGACAGATTCGAAGGTGCTGGTGTTAGCGTGTAATGGTCAAGATGGAGAAACATACTTCCATACCATTACTTCTGATTGTGTTCAATTATTGAAGCACTTTGATCAAGTGCTAGTGGAGTTTGTGTATCGGTCTGCGAATTGTGTGGCTCATGAGTTAGCAAAAGCCGCACATTCTATGTCAGGCCTTGGCGAGTGGCTTGTCACTCCCCCTGATTTTATTCATCATGTACTCGAAAGAGATATTATTTAGTTAATGCAAGTACGGTTTTCTTCAAAAAAAAAAAAGAAAATCGTCTAAATAAAAAATTCTTCAATTACATATACAAGGATGTCTAAGAAAATCATTCCTAACATGAATAAAAAGTTCTTCAAAATTTATTGGTCAAAAATGAATATTATCATGAAAACGTAGAAATTTAAATGTTGAAAGTAAATTATGGATACACGTCTCACACACAAACAAATATGTCGAGGGTCCAAAATTAAAAATAAATAAATAAAGGTATACATTAATATTTTTTCATAAAAAAGTATTAATTGATATTTTATTTTCCTGTTGAGTAGCATTGAATGTACGATACATGTTGTAAGACAATCACGAGAGCATTGCCCCGCGAAAGCTTGTTAACAGGACCTAACAGATCAGCCACTTGATATTTTATTTTCAAATTCAAAGCAAAGAAAGAAATAAACGTGATGCGCTGTATCTAGTATTCCTGCAATGTCTTATTCAATATTAGTAAAATACGATCACAAAACAAATTATATTTCACTCCGGTGGGTGTGGGTAGTGACGAATCCAAAAATTTATTGATACGAAATCTCATATGGATAACTCCAGATCCCGATTAGGTGCTTTCTCAGTCGTTCCCACGCCTGGTGAAGACGATGCTGGTGGTCGGGAGTCTGCAAAACAACGCCGGGAGGTGGGTTTTGACCCGCGACGCCTCCGACGTGAGAATAAGAGCAGGTTTTGGAGGGTAAAAGATAAGGACTAGAGTATCTAAATGTGGAGGGTGTGTGTATATAGGTGTGTAAAAGAACGTTACCCCTACACCTTTTTCTCCTGGTCTATTTATAGGCCAAAGATTAGGGTTTAGGGGTTGGTACCTGCAATCATGAGCGTTGGATCTTAGGTATGCAGGATACTTGTATGCTGTTGATAGTCCCCATCTGTCCAGGTGATAATTGTGGTGACGTGTGCCAATGGCATGTCAGCACGTGGATTGATAGGGACATGATTGTGCCAATCCTAGGATTCCCTTATCTATCACTATCATGTGGGACCATAGTCATGACTCGTGTCTACCAATCCCATAGTATTATCTCCCGTGTCCTGTATAACGACCTAGAATTTTTCGCGGTTATATAAATGTTTATTTAATTATTAAATGCGGAAATTATGTGAATTATGTGATGGATAAATTTTATGAAGTCAAGTTATATGTGAAATCATGTTTATGTGATTATATGATGATTGGTATGTGTTGTATATGTCCGTGGAATTTTATTTATATTTTTAAAGCATTAAAACTATTTTTAAAGTGCATTTTTAATCTTTCGAAAATCATATAAAATCATTGGAATTGATTTAAATCATGAAATCTTTTGCATTATCATCTTTGAGACAAGAATTAGTTTATAAAATTAGTGTGAGTATTTAATTATGTGATTTCGTATTTTAAAATGATTTAAAAAGATTTATTTCTTTTAAATGTCCTTTATTTCAAAAATCCGTATAAAAATTCAATTTTGACCCAAATATTATTTTAAAAATATGGGGATGTTCCTAATTTCATAAACTTTATTTCAATTTTTTTTTGTTTTATTTTTCTCCCCATTATTTATTTAATTTCGAATTTTGGTGGCTTAAAATTAGTTTTTCAGCAAAAGTATAGAGTAATTGCCAAAAGACGTTTTTGCCCTTCATTTCATTATAACACCACCGCCAGTTCTCTTCCTCCCCATTTCATCTCTTACTCTCTCTGCTCAATCTCTCTCGACTCTCTCTCTCTCTAGTCGGTACTACCTCTCTCCTCTTTTCTACCGATTTTCAGTTCGGTTACTTGATCTAAAACCATGATTGTGTTCGGTTTTCTCTCTTTTCCTTGCTATTGTACTTGCATGTCGTTATAATGATGAAACTTGAAAACCCACTTCGGGTTTTGTGTCGATTCCGAGTTGTTCTAGTTTGATTCTTTCAGTTTGATGATTATTGGAGCATACCCTGCAGGTTATTGAGTTTAATCGGAGGAATTTGTGGTTGGAAGCCCCGTTAAAGGGTACCCCGAATTCCATCGCCACCGGTGAAGCGGTGGTGGCCAATAATGATCTTTGAGGCTTAAAAATCGTTATATTTATTGTTTGTATCGATTCGTAGTTTGCATGTGGGTTTCGAGAATTTTTATGAGATTTCCTTTGATTTAATGTTCGAATTTTGTGATATATTCGAAGGTGTTAATTCGTTAAATTACGAAATGTTGTTCGAGTTCTTGATTCTTGATTTTAAAGCTTTATTCGAATTTTATATGGACTAACTAGGCTGCATGTTTGATTTTAGATGTTGATATGTATTTTCGAATTTTTTTTAGATATTTAAATTCGATATATATATATATATATATATATATATATATGAATTACTAGATATTTGCAAATTCTTATGAATATGTATAGTTAATTCTTGTTGATTAAAAGGTGTCAATTATGATTGTGATGATCAAATATTATGCATGTGTAATTTCTCGAATTATAATATGTAATTCGAATTTTTATGAATTGATTTGGATTATTCGAAGTTATATAGGTTAATCGTTAATACTTATAAGTCTAGTAGATTCTATGTGCTATATGACAAAGTGACATATGTGAATTACAAGTTAATGTTCTTATGTGATGTGAGTTATCAGATATGCTATATGTGTTAACTTGGCAATATAGTAATGTGAGTTTGTAAAAGTTGCTCATCAAGTATAATTAGTTTATATGACTTCGAATTGTGATAGGTGATATAAATATGGTTTGTATATGAATTAGAATCCATTGGGAAGTGTAGATGGATCTTAAATCCATCGTAGGGATTTGATTGTGAATTGGAGTCGGATATCTTCCGATGGGATAGTCCCATAAACAAAGGAAACTCTGCTCGATTTTCGGAAAATTATAAATAGTAAAATGTAAACCAGAATAGCATGACTGCTTATGAGTTAGGTTTATTGCTAAAGTGTATAAGTGGCTTATGTGAGATGCATGTTCTAGGTGTTACGTGCTTAAATGGTTATCTGTTTACGAGATGGTTTTAGTATATTATCAGGTACGTATATTATATTATAAGTATAATGCGTTATAAGAATCGTTTGGGTAGATTAGGATTAGACGATTTAGAAGTATAGTATTCTAAAGTAGTGATATGGTTTATGTAGATAAGATGGGCGTAGGACCTAGCGATAAAGGAAAGGCTAAGGTCGAGTACCAGTGACTAAGCTGTTAGCTGTTGCATTCTACCGGAGGCAAGTAACTCTATCTTTCCTCTGAAAGTTTATAATATTGAAACTGCTATATCTTGATTGATTCAAGCATGCCTATCTTATACCATGTTGATCATACTCCTATTATAAACTTACCTTTGCATGTATCCAAAATCTTTATTGATAAACCCTGGTTCAACACATGTAAAAAGAGAAGGGTTTGGCTGTTGACTGCTAAGCAAGCACAAAGAGTTTTATAGCTAATAAAAACATCAATCTCTTCAGATAAATACCTTTCGTGTTTGTTGATAGAGGAAGGTACCGTATATAGGTATACGAGCGATAGAAGAAAGAGTGTCTAGAAAAGAAAGAAGTGCTAGGGAGAGGTTGGGAAGGAGACTTGTATGACAAGGAGAAGCGAGAGCATAAGAGCGGGATGAGTACACTAGTCATAAGTGCCCCAGAAGACGCTAGGGAGCAGAGACTTATTAAGACGCATTTTCTGCCCGCTTCAAGGCACCCTAGACCAGCATAATTTTTTTAATTGCTTCTTGACCATACTGTCACCCAGAGTTAAACAATACTAATTCTTTTTAATTGCTTCTTGACCATGTATGTCCTACAGCTTACTATAATCATGTCATAATGACTGACCGATAAACCAGTGTTCCACTTGACTTATGTCCGTGTCCAGTTTAACCTATATTGACCCTAAAACACATAAACTTCTTCATGAGCTAAACATTGATCCAAGAACTTAATTGTCTTTAATATTATACCTTAAACTTGAAATCTGATCAATTACCTTGATGCCTTTGAGTCTACATATTCTTGATTCAGACTTATATCCCTATTTCGTTGATGTCAGAAAACTTAGTCAAACCCTTTGACTTTTATCATTGCAAATCAAAATGAGTTGTTTTCTTAAAATACTTTGAGGTTACTTAGACTGGGCTGATTTGTATCAGAGAGTCGAATGTACTTCAAAGTAAAGGTTTTCGAAAAGATTAAGTATTAAAATGTTTTATAAAGATAAAAAGAGTTTTGCAAAGCCTAATGTTTTAAAAATGAGATTTTTAATAAAAATGTTAGGAACTCTGTCTAAATGGTTTCCACGGATTCCTGACGATTGGAGAGACGGGGCGAACGGGTAATGCTGGATCCGTCAGTTTTTGAGATGTAGTATTGTGTAGTTCTGGTCTGTCCAGTTCAACACCTTTATAGGCCAATGTGTTGCCTCTTGGGAACCCAAGCTATCCTAATGAAAGGAAATGATGGCCAGAGGGACTTCGTGTCCGGTATGGGGACTTTACGGGCTGATCACCCGTATTGTCTGTTATGAAATAAAAACCTCCAATCAGTTTTATTAAAGTGATGATTAATTTTTATTTACCATGAAATGAAATTGGTTTAAAGATTGAAATGTCAATTACTTTACATAGTTTTGAAATATCTATTGCTATCCTGATTATCAGTTAATATCCTATCATTTCTAAATACCAGTATTGCTTATACTGCTTCCAATATATTTATGTCATATTTTGAATTACCGTCATCTTCTGCGATACCCTGTTATATTGTTTTCAGTTGAGATCTTTAGTTACTTGCTGAGCGTTGGCTCATTATTATTTTGTCTAACCCTTTTGACAGTAATCTAAGAATCATTGTCTGTACAATCCAAACCGCAAGGAAGCGCACTTATCGTGGCCTTGAGTTGGTCCGTTTTGAGATAACTCCCAAGGTAGATGCAATAACAGCTCAGTGAGGAGATCTTTAATTAGTTGTGGGAACTGGCAGTAGAACTTTTGAGAACTTTAGTTTGTAATAATAATATATTTTGAATTCAGGTTTGTAATAATAATTACTTAGACGATGGCTTGTTTGTTTCATACCATTACCTATGAAAGATCTGGGATGGTAGTGTTGGGGCCAATTAGCATGTTATATTTATATTATATTTTAGGTTGTTTGCATGTAGATGTGTGTCAGTGACTCTCCGATCTAGGCCCCTGATCGGGAGGGCGTCACATCCTGGGCCTGGGCTGCGGGTCCATTTTTTAAGCCCAATCCAGACTGGGTGTACGGTGAACCTGGACTGAGCCCAGTCAGGATTGATTATAGCCTATCATTTGCCCCCACTCCCTTATGCGGATTTTCCGGATGGGGGAGTAGGAGTTATAGAATAATCTTGAACATAGCTTTCTGTCAAAAATTTGGATTGAGGTTACAAAAGGAAATTTTTTTTGGTTGAATAATGCCGCCTAATCCGAATTGTTGACAGGTGAAGACAATTCGGATTGAGGTTACAAGAAGAAATTTTTTGGTTGAATAATGCCCTCTAATCCGAATTGTTGACAGGTGAAGACAATTCGGATTGAGATTACAAGAAGAAATTTTTTGGTTGAGTATTGCCCCTTAATCCGAATTGTTGATAGGTGGAGACAATTCGGATTGAGGTTACAAGAAGAAATTTTTTGGTTGAGTATTGCCCCCTAATCCGAATTGTTGATAGGTGGAGACAATTCGGATTGAGGTTACAAGAAAAAAAAAATTTTTGGTTGAATATTGCCCCCTAATCCGGATTGTTGATAAGTGGAGACAATTCGGATTGAGGTTACAAAAGAAAAAAGTTTTTGGTTGAATATTGCCCCCTAATCCGAATTGTTGATAGGTGGTGGCAATTCGGATTGAGGTTACTAGAAGAAAATTTTTTAGTTGAGTATTGCCCCCTAATCTGAATTGTTGATAGGTGGAGACAATTCGGATTGAGGTTACAAGAAAAAAAAAATTTTGGTTGAATATTGCCCCCTAATCCGAATTGTTGATAAGTGGAGATAATTCGGATTGAGGTTACAAGAAGAAAATTTTTTTGGTTGAATATTGCCCCCTAATCCGACCCTAATCCGAATTGTTGATAGGTGGAGACAATTCGGATTGAGGTTACAAGAAATAATATTTTTGGTTGAATATTGCCCCCTAATCCGAATTGTTGATAAGTGGAGATAATTCGGATTGAGGTTACAAGAAGAAAAAATTTTTGGTTGAATATTTCCCCCTAATCCGAATTGTTGATAGGTGGTGGTTACAAGAAGAAATTTTTTGGTTGAATATTGCCTCCTACTTTACCGAGGGAAGCAATCCGGGCCCGAGGGAGTCCTGGCTGTGTTGGAATTCTAAGCGACTTTGAGGGTTTTCTGTAATAACCCTAACTTTAGAAATGCTACAGTGCCCAAATGAATAGTGATCTTGAGGAATCCAGGGAAATGGTGTGTAGGTACTCTATATTAGGGATGGAAAATGAGTAAACAGAAACTATATTAGTGTTGTACATTGAAAATAAGTGACTCGAAATGACGATGGATTTTAGAAATTCCTGAATTTTGATTTTGAGGATTTTGAGATCGAACGAACTTCTATATGTTGGATATTAAGGAGTATAGAAATACTAAAGGAATTATATATTGAGGAATTAGTGAATTTAAGTTAAACCAAGGGATTATTAAGTTAAGAGAATACCAAAGGAAATTGGATTCGTAAATGATTTCGAAAACCACTGAGATAAGGAGGTATACTCGAAACGAACCACGATTAGACGAATATGGAAACCAAGCAACCAAGATTAGTAATTTAACAAGGATGCATACCACATTATGATTATCCAAGGTTAGTAGCATAATACTTAGAAAATAAGTAAATGAGAATATGAACTCATCCTAATGACATCACTAATGACCTCATATTCCACTAACTCAAAATTAAGGGCAAATTAGTCTTTAAACCTTGGGATTTTCCACAAAACTCTAGAATTCTCAAGAAATTAAGACAAGATGAGATAATATTAACAAAACACAAAAATCTCTCCCCCCATCCTCTTCATTGCATTCGGCCAAGAGAAAAAAAAAGGGAAATTGGAAACTTGAAACCCTAGTTCCAAGCCATCTAAATTCAAGGAAAAATTCATGAAGGTTGCTTACATATAGACTAAGGTATGCTATGAATCCTAGCTTCTAACTCCATTCCATATTTGAGAAATAAATCATGAAGGTGATGATGAATAGTGCATGAATAGTAACTTTAAGAAACTAACTTGGTTTTTCATGGCTCCTTTAGTTGATTCAAGCTATTGTAAGGTTGTTAAGGATTACCCAAGGCTTGTTGAGTGTTGTTAGAGCTTCAAGAAGGTATAACTACTCTTGCCCTCTTTGTATTTATGGTGTAAACTAAGTTGGTTAGTAGTTAAGTGAAGTTAATGTTTAGTTTATAATGAGTATGTGTTATAAATGGTTTGTTTTGATGTGGAAATTGTGTGTTGTGGACTTGTAACCATGGCTGGTAATGAAGACCACATGGTGTAGGTGATGATTATGGTGTTTGATAATTGATTTGGAGGAGTTGGATTTATGGAAAGTACGAAATTATAGCCGTTATAATGCCCAATTTTCGTTAGGATGTAAGTTGCCCTGTTTTGGACCCCCTTCATCCGTACGGTACCCTACTGTCTAGGTTCTTAATTAACTATGAAATGATAGATCTTAGTTCATAGATCGTTTTGATATAAGGTACGTTAAAATCTGATGAACGGTTTAGGAGAAAAGTCAGTTTTAGTGAAAGACGTTCGAAAACCGAGAAACCGTAAATGTATCAAACTTGAGGTTATAATTACCATACTTTAACATTGTTAAAAGTCACGAAATTTTGGGATATGGTAGTAGTGTGGTCAAAGAACTATTTCCAGTTGACCTTACAATAAAATTCGAAATTTAAAAATTATAAGAAATTCTGCAGTCGAGTGTGGTCGTTAAGGGAAATGGTGAAAACCCCTGAAACTTCGATTTAGGTTATAAATGGTTAAGTTCTTGGACCTTTGGGGTAATAGGAATACGTTAAACATATACTAAAGTTTCAAAGGTAATGTTATACAAGAGTGTAGTGAGTAAGAGATGTGGTTCTAACGACGGTCCTTTTGTGTTTATAGAAACTCCGGAAGAGGGACGAGCCATACCGTCAGGATACCGAAACCGAGGCAAGATTTCTTCTATCCTTATTTGTAAAACTACTTATCTTCACAAAGAAATTCGATTTCATGGAATATATATGTGATGCTATTATTACTATATTGTGAAGAAATTGTCTTCCTTGAGTATTAATATTGAAAAGAAAGATATATGAAGATGTATATGAATATGGATATGAGTATGAGATGAATATGAATATGAATAAGAGTATGAGATGGATATGTATAGAGATGATTATGCATGAAGTGAACATGCCTTATGATTAAAAGTAAATAAAAGAATGGTATCAGTTGTTATCTAGGGTTATATGATTTATAATATTTTGCTAAAGATATTCTTTCCAAATATCAGTGGTTTAATAAATAATAATTGATTATTATTTACTACTCTTAAAATAGATGGAATATTTTATGAGTATAAAAGTATATTTGATTTTTGAATATGAAAGAGAGGTCTGGATCATAATCAAAGCATTATGATATATATATATATATATTTTATAGAAGTAATGTGCGAGAATGGAAATGATATGAAAGAATGATATGTGGAAATGAAAGCGAGAAAATGGAAATGTAGAATGATATTTTGAAAATGGAATAATGAAGGTGATAAAAAGGGGGATTGCAACAGACTTGCGTAAGTGGCTGTGTGCGACACAGTCCAGCATTTATTATTATTTTTATTACGGCACGAAGATGCCAAGGGAGGATGTTAGCAGGTGGCCTTCCTTCAGGGATGATCTTCATTCCTTCTACCGGTAGTAAAAAGAGAGCAGGTACGATTAGGCGACTGATCATCGTCCTAACGTATCAGGCGACAGCAGATATCCCCAATGTTTTTGAAAAGAAAGTGTAGACAATGGTTTCAGATTTCTATACTGAAAACAGAATAATGATATGAGATGATGGAATTATGGTTACAGATGAAGAAAAACTGATATTATATTAATTTAGATTTATTTCTTATAATAGTACGTGGATGATGTATTATTAAATAAGAGCTCTATTCTTCCTTAAGGATTTTATTTGTTTCCTGCTATTATATATGCATATACATATATGTATACTTGTTCACATTTTAAATTTTAGTTACAGTATGATCTTGCTGAGCTATTATAGCTCACTCTTGTTATTTATGTATATAGCAGCTAGGTCCCATGCCGATACTACGTACCACACCCCGCAAGAGGGTAAGGGAAAGACGACCTTTTGAGCGAGTGCTGGCGACCATCCCCGAGGTAGTGACAAGAAAAAGGGGCTTAGTATACTTATGTAAATTAAGTGTGTAAGTTGTAATAAACTTTAGTTGTTGAAGTGCTTCCTGTAGAAGCTTTGTTCAACAATGTACTTAGTAAATTCTGGGCTTGTAATAACTGTTAACTTTAAAACTTTTAAATATTGTGGTTGTTGTTCTATGAGCATATGACTGGTGTGTGTGTGTATTAGTGTGGGATCAACTGCTTATTTATAAAAAAAAAAGACTACAGAGATATTGATATTGATCGGAAATTGGACCTTGACGGCCGGATCCTTGACCCCGGATCCCGGGGCGTCACAGATGGTATCAGAGCTAAGAGTCATAATGCTCAAGAACAAAAGTGATAATAATAAATGTATCAGTTATAATATAAATTGTGAACTTCCATCAAGTTCAGGGGTGGTATATCGCAGGTAGTATTTACTTTAAGCATATATTATAATTTATTAGATTGTTCCTAATAGAATTTTATATTTTATTAGAGGGAGCGGAGATGGGTGAGCCGAGTCAGGACCCCCAGTGGCTAGGGATGTCAGAGCAGGAGCTATTAGATCTTCAGCTGGCCGGGGTAGAGGTCCCCGAGTATGCAGTTGAGGACCTCAGGGAGAGACGCCGGGCGGCGGCTAGAGAGCGATTAGAGAGAGAGGAGGCAGAGGAGCAGAGACGGAGAGATGCTGTGGCCATAGTGCCATATATGGGTAGACCTTCTACAGGATCTGACGAGGCAGGTCCTTCCAGAGTGAGATCGGAGATCCCTGAGGAGGAGAGGCCACTGCGTAAGAGGCCTAGGTTGTCAGTTATACCTGAGGAGCCGATTGAGTGGAGGGATATTCAGATGGTTCCCACCCCTGTCCGACCCGTCCCAGTGTCGTCACCAGTTCCATCCCCTCTACCTAGTCCTGACCCTATAGATGATCCTTTTGAGCAGTTTACTCCTCCAGGGCATTTTGGTTTTTTTGAGGAGGAGGAGGATCCTTCAGAGGATGCTGAGACAGAGTCGGTTCCTCCATCCCCACCCTTTGCACCTCCACCACCTCCACCTGTAGATGCACCTCCCCTAGCTGTACCCCCTCAGGAGGCACCCCTACCGGCGGGTGACCCACTTTCAGCTACCTTATTGACCGAGTACTTTGCCCTTCAGGGACAGTTGGAGGAGTCCCGCAGGACTATAGACACCCTTCTACAGAGGTTAGAGAGAGGGAGAGGAGGGGTTATCCCGGATGGGATGTCTCTGGGGATGATCAGTATTGAGCTACGAGCATTAGGAGATATTAGGAGGTTGTTGGGTGATAGAGGAGACCCGGCATGGAGGGCCCAGATAGTTGATACGGTTACTACCATGGTAGTCCAGATCCGGGATGTTGTCAGGGCAGGGTTGTGAGCCGGGATAGTAGTTTCGTCACTAATCAGACTAGTCATCTTGTTGATGTCATTTTGGGGATTAGTTTAGTTGTTCACTGTTTAATCCCAGTCTGATTAGAGGACAGCTAGTAGTACTTTTGTGATATCGGATTAGTATGTACGGCTATGTTTTGGGTTTCGAACCTTGTATTAGATGATGTATATTATTAGCAGTAAAAGATGTTGTACTCAAATTGTAAAATATTTATGTACATTAATGAAGTTTGTGAATTTCTATCTAAATTTTTGCTGCATTTTTATAAATGTTGAGACTCAAAAATATTGATGTATAAAAGGTGACTGACTTAATGAAAAGGCTATCGTGTTAAGGGCGATACAACTACCTACTAAAGTTATGGTATAACTAGATGCAAATCGCGTGATAAAGATATTGTGATGTGCAAATGAGTTAATTAATGATATAATTGTGTATATAGAAATGATGTATATAGTAACCCAAATTCGGGTAATTAATAAGGACTATTGTTATGTACAGAACTATGCCGCCTAGACGTGATAGTAGAGCGAATGAAAGGGGAAATGAGAGAGCGAAAGAAGTCGAAATATCGAAGGTACTAGACTGAACGAAAATGCTCATAATGAAGAAAATCATGAAGAAGGAGAAGAGGAATCAACTGGCCAACAAAGGAATCCGGGAGGTGATCCCTTTACCCAATTCATGGACTTATTAAGACAGAGTTTGGCTAATCCACAGAATCCCTAACAACCACCTGTTCTCCCCAATCAGGCAGCTAATTCCTTTCGTGCCTTTAAGTCATTAAAGCCCCCAGAATTCGAGGGAACCACTAACCCAGTAGTAGCTAGGGCATGGCTAAAAGAAATGGAGAAAGCTTTCGAAATACTGAGGATAGAGGAAGATCAGAAAACCGTTTTTGCAGCCTATCTCTTAAAGGGAGAGGCAAATTACTGGTGGGAAGCTAAGAAGAACCTAGAAGAAGCGGGAGTGATAACCTGGGAGCGTTTCACTAGGGTGTTCCTAGAAAAGTATTCTCCCAAGTATTTAGAAAACCAAATGGAATTAAAGTTTCTGGAGTTAAAACAGGATAACCTAACAGTGGCAGAGTATGAAACTAAATTTACAGAACTGTCGAGGTTTGTTCCCGAGTTTGTGCGTACTGAAGAACAACGAGCAAAAAGGTTTCAACAAGGATTGAAACCTTGGGTACGAACGAGAGTGGCCCCATTTGAGTTGACTGATTATGCTGCGGTGGTTCAAAAGGCATCAATTATAGAGGCCGAGAGTGAGCAGGCTCAAATAGGTCGAGAGAATAAGAAAAGAAGATTTGAGGGCCCAAAAGGAGGTTCAAGTGAGGGAAGCTACTTTAACAAAGGAGGTAAAGGACAAAAATCTCAATTTGTGGGAAAGTCGGGGGGTAACAGGACTACTAGTGAGACGGTGAATCAGGGTGGTAAATCTTCAGGGACATTTCAGTCCAATCAATCACGACCACCACTACCAGATTGTGACACGTGTGGTAAGAAGCATATAGGAGTCTGTAGAGTGCTGGGAGTAACTTGTTTTAAGTGTGGACAAAAAGGACACTACCTTAACCAGTGCCCATCAACTGATGCAAACCCTAAAAGAGATGTTAAGTGTTACCAGTGTGGGAAATTAGGACACATTGCTAGAGATTGCCGTTCAGGTGGGTCATATGCGCCAGGACAGAGTGGGGCTGCTTCAAGTAGGCCTACTGCTAGAGTGTACAACATGACCTTAGGGGAAGCGTTGACGAAACCAGATGCGGATACATGTACTTGCTTTCCGATTTAAATTTTGTGTGTAAGTCTTTGGTTAAGGATCGACTTAATCAATTAATGGAATAAATAAGTTAATAATATAGATAAGGAAAATCAGTATCTGTTAAGGGCTAGGAAACGTTATGAAAAGAAAAGTAGGAGTGTTTTGGGAAAACACAAGCTCGTTGAGACGAACAGGAAATATATATTATAGGTAGTATTTTCTTACAATTGTTTTAAAGAATATTATTAGAGCTTATTTTCTGGAAAATTTTACAGAGAGGAACTATAGGAATATTGAGGAGTTAATATTTATGTCATGATAGAGATCAGAAGATGGTCAAACCATAAGTGAGATACACTACCATTCAGAAAAGGTCAATGTGGTGGCGGATATCTTCGTCAAAAGAGGAAGGAGAGACGAGATAACATGGAATGACTGGAAACAGGAGGAGATTTGTGAGGAAAAGACAGTAAAAGGACTGCTATTGATAAACTAAATGGCATGTTGATGAATGACAAGGAAGTTATGTTAGTGTATTTCTGTGCAAACAAGATAGAGATATTACAACAGGAAAAGGATAAAGGAAATAGTGTGGAAGTTAGAAGGTGTGAATGAAAAAGATACTTATGGACATTTCCAACATGATTCCGGGACGGAATCCTTTTAAGGGGGGAAGACTGTAATAACCCTAACTTTAGAAAGGCTAAAGTGCCCAAATGAATAGTGATCTTGAGGAATCTAGGGAAATGGTGTGTAGGTACTCTATATTAGGGATGGAAAATGAGCAAACAGAAACTATATTAGTGTTGTACATTGAAAATAAGTGACTCGAAATGACGATGGATTTTAGAAATTCCTGAATTTTGATTTTGAGGATTTTGAGATCGAACGAACTTCTATATGTTGGATATTAAGGAGTATAGAAATACTAAAGGAATTATTTATTGAGGAATTAGTGAATTTAAGTTAAACCAAGGGATTATTAAGTTAAGAGAATACCAAAGGAAATTGGATTCGTAAATGATTTCGAAAACCACTGAGATAATGAGGTATACTCGAAACGAACCACGATTAGACGAATATGGAAACCAAACAACCAATATTAGTAATTTAACAAGGATGCATACCACATTATGATTATCCAAGGTTAGTAGCATAATACTTAGAAAATAAGTAAATGAGAATATGAACTCATCCTAATGACATCACTAATGACCTCATATTCCACTAACTCAAAATTAAGGGCAAATTAGTCTTTAAACCTTGGGATTTTCCACAAAACTCTAGAATTCTCAAGAAATTAAGACAAGATGAGATAAGATTAACAAAACACAAAAATCTCTCCCCCCATCCTCTTCATTGCATTCGGCCAAGAGAAAAAAAAAGGGAAATTGGAAACTTGAAACCCTAGTTCCAAGCCATCTAAATTCAAGGAAAAATTCATGAAGGTTGCTTACATATAGACTAAGGTATGCTATGAATCCTAGCTTCTAACTCCATTCCATATTTGAGAAATAAATCATGAAGGTGATGATGAATAGTGCATGAATAGTAACTTTAAGAAACTAACTTGGTTTTTCATGGCTCCTTTAGTTGATTCAAGCTATTGTAAGGTTGTTAAGGATTACCCAAGGCTTGTTGAGTGTTGTTAGAGCTTCAAGAAGGTATAACTACTCTTGCCCTCTTTGTATTTATGGTGTAAACTAAGTTGGTTAGTAGTTAAGTGAAGTTAATGTTTAGTTTATAATGAGTATGTGTTATAAATGGTTTGTTTTGATGTGGAAATTGTGTGTTGTGGACTTGTAACCATGGCTGGTAATGAAGACCACATGGTGTAGGTGATGATTATGGTGTTTGATAATTGATTTGGAGGAGTTGGATTTATGGAAAGTACGAAATTATAGCCGTTATAATGCCCAATTTTCGTTAGGATGTAAGTTGCCCTGTTTTGGACCCCCTTCATCCGTACGGTACCCTACTATCTAGGTTCTTAATTAACTATGAAATGATAGATCTTAGTTCATAGATCGTTTTGATATAAGGTACGTTAAAATCTGATGAACGGTTTAGGAGAAAAGTCAGTTTTAGTGAAAGACGTTCGAAAACCGAGAAACCGTAAATGTATCAAACTTGAGGTTACAATTACCATACTTTAACATTGTTAAAAGTCACGAAATTTTGGGATATGGTAGTAGTGTGGTCAAAGAACTATTTCCAGTTGACCTTACAATAAAATTCGAAATTTAAAAATTATAAGAAATTCTGCAGTCGAGTGTGGTCGTTAAGGGAAATGGTGAAAACCCCTGAAACTTCGATTTAGGTTATAAATGGTTAAGTTCTTGGACCTTTGGGGTAATAGGAATACGTTAAACATATACTAAAGTTTCAAAGGTAATGTTATACAAGAGTGTAGTGAGTAAGAGATGTGGTTCTAACGACTGTCCTTTTGTGTTTATAGAAACTCCGGAAGAGGGACGAGCCATACCGTCAGGATACCGAAACCGAGGCAAGATTTCTTCGATCCTTATTTGTAAAACTAATTATCTTCACAAAGAAATTCGATTTCATGGAATATATATGTGATGCTATTATTACTATATTGTGAAGAAATTGTCTTCCTTGAGTATTAATATTGAAAAGAAAGATATATGAAGATGTATATGGATATGGATATGAGTATGAGATGAATATGAATATGAATAAGAGTATGAGATGGATATGTATAGAGATGATTATGCATGAAGTGAACATGCCTTATGATTAAAAGTAAATAAAAGAATGGTATCAGTTGTTATCTAGGGTTATATGATTTATAATATTTTGCTAAAGATATTCTTTCCAAATATCAGTGGTTTAATAAATAATAATTGATTATTATTTACTACTCTTAAAATAGATGGAATATTTTATGAGTATAAAAGTATATTTGATTTCTGAATATGAAAGAGAGGTCTGGATCATAATCAAAGCATTATGATATATATATATATATATATATATATATATATATATATATATATATATATATATATATATATATATATTATAGAAGTAATGTGCGAGAATGGAAATGATATGAGAGAATGATATGTGGAAATGAAAGCGAGAAAATGGAAATGTGGAATGATATTTTGAAAATGGAATAATGAAGGTGATAAAAAGGGGGATTGCAACAGACTTGCGTAAGTGGCTGTGTGCGACACAGTCCAGCATTTATTATTATTTTTATTACGGCACGAAGATGCCAAGGGAGGATGTTAGCAGGTGGCCTTCCTCCAGCGATGATCTTCATTCCTTCTACCGGTAGTAAAAAGAGAGCAGGTACGATTAGGCGACTGATCATCGTCCTAACGTATCAGGCGACAACAGATATCCCCAATGTTTTTGAAAAGAAAGTGTAGACAATGGTTTCAGATTTCTATACTGAAAACAGAATAATGATATGAGATGATGGAATTATGGTTACAGATGAAGAAAAACTGATATTATATTAATTTAGATTTCTTTCTTATAATAGTAAGTGGATGATGTATTATTAAATAAGAGCTCTATTCTTCCTTAAGGATTTTAATTGTTTCCTGCTATTATATATGCATATACATATATGTATACTTGTTCACATTTTAAATTTTAGTTACAGTATGATCTTGCTGAGCTATTATAGCTCACTCTTGTTACTTATGTATATAGCAGCTAGGTCCCATGCCGATACTACGTACCACACCCCGCAAGAGGGTAAGGGAAAGGCGACCTTTTGAGCGAGTGCTGGCGACCATCCCCGAGGTAGTGACAAGAAAAAGGGGCTTAGTATACTTATGTAAATTAAGTGTGTAAGTTGTAATAAACTTTAGTTGTTGAAGTGCTTCCTGTAGAAGCTTTGTTCAACAATGTACTTAGTAAATTCTGGGCTTGTAATAACTGTTAACTTTAAAACTTTTAAATATTGTGGTTGTTGTTCTATGAGCATATGACTGGTGTGTGTGTGTATTAGTGTGGGGTCAACTGCTTATTTATATAAAAAAAAGACTACAGAGATATTGATATTGATCGGAAATTGGACCTTGACGGCCGGATCCTTGACCCCGGATCCCGGGGCGTCACATTTTCCCTCTATTAATTTCAAAAATATGTTACTCCACTTCTCCTAAAAAGACGTGTCATAACTGTCCACCATTATGGCTTTTGCCTCTTCACATTTCTGATCATTTTCCAGCCAATGAACACATGCCACATGGCCCTCCAAGCCGTTTCTTTTTTAGACGCTATATTTAACTTGCTTCCTGTTCCAATTGTACTTCCATTCACCCTTTTTTCCTCAAAAGTCGAAAACCAAACCCCTTCCTCTCTTCTTTTTCTTTCAGAATTTGCACCGTCGCCGGAGTTTGTATTTTTGGGCTTTGGATCTCCTATTGTCATCCTTTGGAGAGCTTATCTTTGTGAGTCTCTTCTTTCTCTTCCCCTCTTTCTTTGACCCCTTTTGCATGCCATTTGAGAAAGGGTTTTTTCAACGGTTCCTCTTCTCAACTGTTCATCTTCTCGAATTTTGCTTAGAACTATACGTATTGTTTTTGCATTTTTGGAGTAGGATTGTGGTTTGTTTATGAGTTTATGTGTTTAAAGTTTTGGAAAGGGGGGTTTTGACTATTTGTGGGTCTGGGTTTGTATTTGATATTCTTCGTGTTTATGAATTTCTTGGTTTAATTTGTATGTACATGTGTATGTATGTGTCTAGATCATGTTTTGATGTTTCGGATTTGTTGGATCGTGTTTCTGGGTTTGGGTTTGCGTTTAGTCCAGATTTGGTATTCAATCCCTATTCAGGTGTGACACCTAATCCGGACTAATGGTTAATGAAAAGTGTTTAGGATTAAAGGAATTTAGGTTTTAACCTAACTCCTCATGATCATGCTAATCCCGCTTAGATAGGAAAAAATCCTTGCCCGGATTAAGTTAAGCTACTAGGCTGGACTATGGCATATCCTGCTACTAGTCTAGACTATTAAACGAAATTTGTAAATGAATGTAAATTAAGGGTTGAAAGGAGAAACTTAACTTTGTCTATTTCCTCAGGTTTTATGGTTCGTATCAAACACCGGGAAAGGAAATAAAAGGTTCCTTCCAATATTGTTGAACCTAGTTCTGACAGTAGTGCTGGTAGTTCTCGCTCTGTCAACCAACCCACTTCCGAAGTAGATCACGAGTGGTGCCTTATGGCAAAAAAGAAGAAGGATAACCGGCAAGTTGTGACCCGGTTCTGTACCAAGGACCGAGGCCCTGGTCAAAGTATTGTAGGTCCTGACGGTTACTGGGTAGATATCAAGTATCTGTTCGTTAGGAAGTATAAGGTCGATGAAATCTTCTTTTATTGGGACTTCAGTTATCAATATCAGCATAGGCAGAAACACGGGGTTCCTAGTCCTTATGATCAGGTAAGGTTGGATGCAGCTTTTTCTAAGACTGTGTTAAGTGAGGTTCCATATCCTCTTTTACCCAAATATGCTGCTTGTCCGAACTCTGATATGGATGCTGCAGTCCGGTCTGTTTCCACCTCAGCTCAGAAATCCAATGGAGGTGGCCCCGTCATGGGGAGAGAATCTACCATCGTCCTGTAGATGGGTATGTCGGAGTCTTGCTGGAACATCTCCATTCAGGTTGGACTCCGCAGTACCATATATTTGTTAAACACCTCTGTAAATATGAGTACGGGGTCTCCTTGATGCAGTTGACTCCCAATGCTGTTAAGTGGATCTCCTGGTTCCTTGTCGCTTGCAATCATTCCGGGATTTTCCCCAGCTTAAAACTTTTCCTCCAAATTTTTACTCTCATACATTCTAGCAAAGACCCTTTTTATGAGCTTAGGTTCCGTGGAGAGGAACTTGGTTATGCATCTGGTGATGCGAAACCGGTAATAATGGAAGGTTCCCTCAATGGGTGGAACCGATCGTGGATGTATCTGAAAGGTTGGGACATAGGGTATATGCCATTTTTCTGTAAACGAATGAAAGAAATCCCCGAGCAGGAAACTTTTAAATTTGAGGGAGAGGCTCTTGAGAAGCTTCATGCGTTCTGTGAGGGTGTCGGATTCCAGATGACCCGGGACACTTTCATGAACCATGAGCAGATGTACAAGCTTGGGTTTAAGTTCTTTGTTTTCTTCTCTTGCGTCATTATTTATCACTTTGTTTTCTGACTTTTTTTATTCGTATTTCCTTTTCAGGTTTGCCTCATTACGACCCTGAGTTAGTTAACAGAATGAAGAAGAATCCTGCTACCCAAGCTCTTGCTTCCCGGCTGAAGAAGCTTACTGAAATTCACCAAGTAAAAGTTGCTGTGAACCGAGCTCCTGGTACTTCTGAGACTGAGACCGGAGCTGGTGATGGGTCTAGTGTCCGGAAGGAAGGTGGGGGGGGGGAATCCCAGGCTCCTCCTCTCTAGGTGGAAGATCTTACCCTGACTGAGGGGGTGGATTCTCCTCAGGCCCAAAACCCTCCTTCAAAATGACAGAGGGTACATCAAGAAAACTATGACTTCGATCCGGATTCCTATCGTGGGGCGGCTGCTGTTGTTGCCAATACTGGAGCTGGGCCTAGCAGGAAGGGCACTCCTTCCAAGTTGGGAAGATAACTCTTAAAGAAATTGCAGAGATAGCTGCGTCAATTCCCGAGGAAGCGGACTGGAAGGCCATGGACAAACTTCCGAACTCCTTGCTGATCAAGAGAAGCTTTGCTATTTGGGCTCAGGTAATCCTGACTTTACTTTTATTTTCACATGTTTCTCCTTAGCATGTTTTCCTACATCTAATTTATTTTGTTTGTGTTTCAGTAAGGGATTACTCTCGCCGGATCTTCCGCTAATGCCGCTAATGAAGAGGATCAGATCAGAGGGCTGTCCGATAAGCTTTCTGAGAAAGAGAAAGAAATTTTAGAAAATGCTCTGAAAATCACTGAACTTGAAAAGACTTTGGCTGAGAACTCCGGGAAAGATTTGAAGATCAGTGAGTTGGAAAAGAAGGTTTCTGAGCTAGAGAATGGGGTAAAGGCGGTCACAGACCGGGCTGTTGCTGCGAAGGTTGAGTCCGGGGATTTTAAGAAGCGTATTGGAGAACTCGAGACTGAGTTGGGAGGTCGCAAACCAACAGAGACGGTCATTACTGAATTTAAGAGTTCTGAG
The DNA here is from genome assembly GCA_036435485.1 of Saposhnikovia divaricata. NCBI lineage: Eukaryota > Viridiplantae > Streptophyta > Magnoliopsida > Apiales > Apiaceae > Saposhnikovia > Saposhnikovia divaricata. Next base: position 172,385,831 of record CM071600.1, read on the forward strand.
GAGTATACTGACACCGTTGCCAAGTCTTTTGCTGAGAAACTGTACCGATGCTGGCTTGTCGCAGAAAAGCTCGTAAAGACTGATCCAGAGTCTTCTTGGGAGAAATTTTCCGACTTTTATGTTGTTACTGAAGAGGCTCACAACCGGGATGGTTCAGAACCGGAACGTTACAGTGGCCCCAATCCGATCCTTTCTGCTATCCCTCCTACCGTCGAGAATCCGAATGACACTATTGCTTAAATTTTGAGTCTTTTGACTTCATGTTTTGTAACTTTAATCCTTTGAATTTGCGCCTTACATGCGCTCGCGTTGAACTAGTGAATTTTTTATTCCCAATTATCTCTGCTTTTGTTCGCATATATTGTGTATATTTGTTGCTGAAAAGATATCTTCGATATATTATTTATTTTGGTATTTGTACGATTTAAACATAAAATTTAATTACACATAGTTATCTTCTCCACTAGGTCATTAATTTAATTGATTCCGTCAAAAGTCAAAAGTCAAAAGTCAATTCTAGCAATATCTATTTTTAATTATAAGAGATATTCCATTATTGCGAAAAATTAAATTAAATTTTTATGGAATATATCTCTACACCAAGGCAATAAGATCGAACAAGAAATATCAAGGTTTGATATTTTTTATATTTCCGTTGCAAAATTGATAAGGCGACAGGCTCGAACAAAGAATATTCGAGGATTAATAGTTTTTAGAGAACTCGTGCTATATTTAAAAACGATCAGTTTTTATTCAAAAATATTTCACCTTCACACTCAAAATACTTTTATCCTCAAGAATATTAATATTCAGTGGTAGAATATTAATACTCAATTTTATCTCGTGCCAGAAATATTTAAAGTAATCTTTCTCCCACTTCTTAAATTTATTCTAATTTCGGAGAAAATTATTTTAAATACTCAAAAATATTTCCTACACTCTCAATATATTTTATATATTAGGAAATATACTATAAGTATTTATTCAAGTCAAAAAATTGGTCAAAAGATGTATCTATTTCAAAGAAAGACCAATCGTATTTTATTCGAAACCGAAACCTGATTTATTCATATTAAATCCAAATAAAATACTTCCACTTGCTAGAATGACTTGAAACTTGAGATGGGTCACTTAAATGTTATTTTCTATGCATGATAAAAGTTTCGTAATTTTTTGAGAATTTTGGTCTAGACACGAAAATCGAGACAGTGGGTCCACGTTTGACCACATTTGACCAAGTCAACGTTGACCATTATTGACCAAACTTTCCAGAATTCCATTTTATAATATTCCTAAATGCTCCATAATTTTAGAATTATTTATTGGGTATTTTCGTATTTTTCGGGTATTTAATTAACGAAACATGTTACGTATTTAATCGTTAATTGATACGAGTACGATACAATAAATAAAGGGCCCAAACACAGCTGGTATTACTTATACGAGCTCTCTATCTTCATCTTCTCTTCATATAAGAGCTCTCTACAAGAGCTCTCTATCTTCATCTTCTCTTCATCTTTAAGCTCTTATATCGGATCTCGAATCGAGACCATAAAAATCCGGACAAGGATTAAATTTCGAACAACGATTTGAAATATTACAAAACCTCAAAAAGAGGTTATATTTGATGATGGTCAAATAATACATCGAGCTTGATTTGATTCTCTTCTATCACCTCTAGTGTTCCGGGGAAAAAGAATCTAAATGCCTTAATTAAAACTTTAACGCACTTACTTTGGCCATTAACATTTTATTGTTGTGTGGTGTGTTTAATTATTCGTACGTGTGTGTTTATCTTTAATGCGTAATAGCGTGGCAAAAGCCTTTTATATATTTTCCGCACTTTTTATTCTCGTCCTCACACATGTGAGTGATTTTACTTTCCGCACTATTTTTAACGCGTAATAGCAGGGCGGAAGCCTTTTATATATTTTTCACACTTTTTATTCTTGTCCTCACACTTGTGAGTGATTTTACTTTCCGCACTTTTTCTTCTCGTCCTCACACTTGTGAGTAATTTTACTTTTCGCACTAATTTAACGCATAATAGCGGCCCTCGTTTTATCCTATATGTTGAGTATTGAATACAGTAAAAGAATACAGAGGGGGGGTGAATGGATTCTTGAACTTTTCTTCGTTCTTGAATCTTTGCAGCAAGATATGTGTTGAGTGTGTGAGATATGTAAGTGCGGATAACAAAGACAAACACAACACAATATCACTTTAATCTAATATTTTACTAGATAAAGATTTTGCTACAATCTGTGAATACAAATGGTAGTATTCTCAGCTTCGTTTTTCTTAGAGAGATATTTCTTGTGATGTATATGAAAATCTTATCTCTAAAGACTTATCTCTCACACGTTTAGCTAAGGAAGTGAGGCTGTATCCTTATAGACATGGATATACCTACTTACGACAAATAAGGTAGGTAAACAAAATACTTTCCAGTCTGTCTATCTCATTTGAGTAAGAGTCCAAACGGCTACAGATTTAACTTTGCAAAACCTGTTCAGATCCACTTCTTTAGATCCTTGTCCCTTTATCTTATCTCTCCAAGCTTCTTTGTAGGCTTTCCAATGTGCTTTATAGTACATAGTCCAATAAAACGTCTTGGCTTGTTGCAGGTTTCTGACTTGTACAATTCTTCAGTATTTTGTCTCCAAGAATGTATTCGAGAAGTGGCTAAGTGATTGATTCGAGAACTCGAATTGACTTAATCGATAACTCTGAGTTCTCGAATAGTGTTATATTGACATATCGAATCACTTCTCGAATAGCTCTTTTCTCTGGGACTCCTTGAGATATCGAATAGAGCATTTTGACATATCGAATCCCTGAGATGTCGAATAGCTTCTTTAGTCCTTGAGATGTCGAATAGAGCATTGACTTGTTGACTCTTAGAGAACTCGAATGATGCTTTGACTTGTTGACTCCATGAGTTCTCGAATAGTGTAATAGACATATCGAATCTCTGAGATATCGAATGAGATATCGAACGGTGTATTCAGAGATATCGAATAGTGTCTTCTGAGATATCGAATCTCTGACTTCTCGAATGCTAGACTTCTCGAATAGACAAATGTACTTCTCGAATTGGTACTTGGGCAAATTCTTCATTTCTTCAAATCCCAACTGTGATTATTTGGCAGTCTTTATCTCCTTGCTTGAGGCATGAACCTTGGAACTTCTTTCAAGCATTATTCTTGACTTTATAAGTACAGTTACACAACTAGGATTTGATGCCTATTAAAAGTACAGAACAAATAGAAACTCTACAACTAGAGGTTCCCTCAGTTAAGAGGTCATGTAGGTAATGCATAGCATTACACATATTTAGGCTTGTTATTAGATGTATTCAGGCATGCCTCTGTGACTAACAATCTCCCCCAAATTGTGAGTAAGACCCTTAGTCACAATTTCATGTCTGATAACAAGCCTAACATACATAAAGATAAAACTTGACAGTACATGTATGAATTTTGATTAGCAATGTGGATAGAACTACAGGGTGAGTAATCTTACAGCCTATGATGAAGTACTAGCCATTGTCATTTGTTTCCCTTTCCATAGCTTTGGCTTGCAAATCATCATATGCTTTCTGTCTTTTTTCTTTCTCCTTCCTTGTATTCTTATCCATAGCTTTTATTATTTCTGCCATAGCATCCAATTCTTCAAGCAAAATTGAGTCTTTGAAATCTTCAAGTACTGGTTTCAGAATGTTTGCAGGATAGTGGTTGAGTAGATTCGTTCTGATGTGGACCTGATCCCCATTTCTCCTCCTATACTTCACCACATAGGGGTTAAACTGAACTCTACACAATCCCTTTGCCCTTAGCTTTTCTGCTTCAATCTTCAGTCTCTCAATTTCTTTCTCCCTTGCTAGCCATTTCTCAAGACACTCTTTTCTGATTCTCTCCTCATGATCTCTCTTCATCTTCACAAAATCAATTAGCTCCAGCTTCCATACTCTTTCCACTTTATCTTCCGAGCTCAACAATGCAATGATTCTTTCTATGTCATGTAGCTTGCCCCAGTGTTGACATCCTCCTTGTTTGAATTTCTCCTCCCTTCCATCAGTATATTTGATCTCAAGGCAGTTATCAACAATGGCAACATGGTAGATTCTTTGAGCTTGTAAGAATTGCAGTTGGTCTTCATCAAAATCTTCATCTAGTGGTTGGAGTTTTAAGCCTGGATAGATTGTCAGAGTCCTTGATTTGGATAACTTTGGTTTCCTTGCAGCTTGTTTGAATTTGATCCTTTTTACATGGTTGCCTGGCAGTAGCATGTGACCTTTGTTTGTAGACCATTGTAGTATTCCATTAGCAGTTTGCTTTTTGAAATATACAGATGGTTTCTTGACTTGAATCTTCTTCTCTTCTTGAGGTGGTAAAACAGTTGCAGAAGCCAAGGGATTAGATTTTGGTAGGTCATTACTGACAGCATTCACCCTAGACTTAGAGTCTTGTGTTGTGGTGAGATTACTGCTAGCAATGCCTAAGGCTTGCTATTTTCCATTCTTCCTCTCATAGACTTTACCTTGGTCATCATCCTTCTTATCCTTGCTGTCTTTCTTCTTCTTATCCTCATCCCCCTTATCATTCCTATGATGACTTCTCCTCCCATCACTCTTGTCTTCATCTTCATCATCCTTATTCCTCCTTGGCTTGGCCATTTCTGGAATTACACCAGTTGCAATGTATGATCTGAGAATGTGCAGTGCCTATATCTCTTCAGCAGTACTTGTCCCCTTCTTCTTTTGCAGTAGATCAATGATGGCAATAATGAGTCTGTGATTTCGAGAAGTGAGATCATTGGGAATGACCAATTGTTTAATCTCTTCAACTCTGGTGCCAGACTGATAGATGATTGTCCATGGCTTCTTAATCACTTCTGGCAGCCTTGAAGGTTGGCCATTCCTCAAGTCAACATACAGACTCTTATTGTTTTCATTTACATTCCTCTTCTCTATGAGCTCAATCAGCGCATCTATCTCTGAATGTTTTAAGGCTTGTAGAGTTTTGTAGGTTAGATGCCAGATTCTGGATTTTGCTACCATCATTACTTCCTTGAGCCATGAGCTATCAATTTTTCTAGGTATCACAGTGAAGTAATCGATCTGATCCTTCAAGCTCCTTAGATACAATTGAGTGTCACCAGCCTGTTCTCTTGAGACTTCCAGAAACTCCAAGAATGCATCATCATGATAGACATTTGAGTTTGCAATTTCTTGTAGCTTGGCCTCAGTGACCACCTTCACTTCTACAGGCTTGGCATTCTTAGATATGGAGAGTGGAGGTTTGTCAGATGGCATACTCCCTGCAACCACTGTGGTTGTGATAGATTGCTTTTGACCACTGGAAGTAGTGATGTGCACAGTTGGTAGAGTGACAACTGGCAGAGAAGTAGGAGGCTCATCAACTTTGTCTTTTCCTTTGCCAGGCACATGAGTTAAAGATTTTGAAGTTCTTTGATGACCACCTTCAATGATTTTGATGCCCTTTACTGGTGGTTTCTCCCCCTTTGTATTTGAGTTCCTTGATGTCCTCTTCTCCCCCTTAGGCTTGTTGTCAGGCACAGAGGCTGTAGGATTGACCTTTGGGGTTGAAGATTCTTCAGGTAGAGGGAGACCCATGTGTTTCATCATTGCAGACAACATTGATTGTTGATGCAGAAGAACATCAGCTGTGGTGGTGGCTTGAGTGTTCAACTGCTCAGTCAGAGTTTGTACCTTGTCTGTAAGATGAGCATTATACTTAGTGAGAGTAGCTACCTCCTTTTTAAGTGCATCTACCTTGCTGAACAATGCAGAAGATTTGAAGCCAGACAGGGATTGTTCTTTAAGTCTCTGTACTTCAAACCTAGACATCTCATGCACAGGGACCTCAGTGACCAGCTTGTCTCCATATTGATTTGCAAAGAGTGTCCTAAGCATGGCATTGGCCTCAGTTGTCTGATCAGTGAGATTTTGGAATTTGTGCCCCAGACCTGTGATAGCATCCTTGAGAATAGCCAAACCATTGTCCACCTTGGTGCAGGTAGACTTACAGGCTAGAATGTCCTTGACTACAGTCTCCAATTGAGGGAATTTGGAATCAAAAGTCCTCTTTATCTCTCCCACAGACTTGTCTGTTGCATCACTTACCTTGTTGATTTCTGATTTGACACCTTTACCCAGGTAGTGTGCAGCCTTGAGGATTCCCTTGTATGAATCATTGATGGCTTCATACACTTTACCAGGAGTTAAGGATTTAGCATTGGAGCCTAGTGAAGTGATGTACTCTTCCCTCAGATACTGTAAGGCTTCATTGAGAGTGATATCATAAGTTCCTTGCATCCACGCATCTACATTGCCATCTCTCTCAGCCTCATCAAGTATCTTTGTTTTCTGCATCTCCACATCATCTCTATGGCAGAGCAATATTGCTTCATAATCTGGATTTGGCACATTGGAGGTGACCAAGTTCTGGGCTATCTTTACAAACTCAGGAATCTGATCCACAACTAAGCTTTGAAGTCCTTCAACCGTCAATTGTGGTGGAACAGATCCTGATCCTGAAGCACTGTCATGTTGCATAGGCTTCAGCCATTATGACAGAAAGTCAGAGCTAGAGCTAGGCAAGCTAGACTCCTCAGTTACAGATGCAACTTCTATAACCGGATGGAAAGACTCTACTACTGTTGTCTCCACAGGAGTGGGATGAGTTACAACAGTAGTTGACACAGGCACAGAGTCTCTAGTTAAAACTAGTGAATCCTCTGTGTTTGTGATGGTGTCATTAGGAGATGCCCTAACATGCATTCCCTGACCATCTAAATGTGGTACCTGGGTGGTGAGCAAGGTGTCATGCACCAAGTCACTTGAATCCATTGGCTCATCAAGAGAAAAGAATTTTCGATGATCAATGCCTTGCTCCTCAATTGCTTAAGTTGCAGGCTCCAAAGAAATATGAGTGGTAGATTCTGGAAGAGAAGTGTGTTGTGGATTAGATTTTAGCAACTCCCCCTAAGAGATAGAGGGAGTTTCAATTGTGATGTGCTCTCCACTCAGTGTTGTGCCAGCCTTATCACTCCCATGTGCTGACTCTGTACAAATAGGTGCATTGGGGAGGATGCTTGATTCTATAGATGCACCCTGTTGAGAGGATACATCTAGTGAGCTGTTTGCCCCTGATTTTACAACTTCAGCCATTTGGGTGACTGAAGAGGTGGTTTCAGACTTCTTCTTCTTCTTCTTTGGCCTTGACTCAGGTTCCTCACTTTCTATGCCTAATTCTACAGCCAAGGCTGCTTCAGTTAAGATTTTTAGAGGTTCAGAAGCAACCTGTTTTCTCTTCTTTTTACTAACATCACCCTTTTGAGAGGATGATTCAGTTGGCTCTGTGTTTGGTAAAGTGTTTGGCTGAGAGGGTTGGTTAGCAGGCCCTGGGTTAGCATTTTGCTCTACTTGCTTGGGCCTAGCTTACTCAGATTTTGAGGCACATATTGGCATGTTATGGGGGTAAGTCCTAAATAAACTCTCCATAAGGGGAGTTATTTTGAGTCTTACATCCACATCATTCCTAGTCTCCAAGCTACCAAAAATGAGTTTGGTCATGGATTTCTGATAGCCTATGCTATTTTTGTCTAACCCAGGCAATTCAATCAATTTAGCATCTATGAAATTAAGTACAGATTGAATAAAGCGAGGGAAGAAAATTTCATTACCTCTCTTGGCTGAGTTCTTACCAAGTTTCCCATACAATTCTTGCATTATGATCAAACCAACATCAATCTTTCTCCCATATTCTAGAGCATATCCTATTTGTTGAACAGGTGTGCTGATTTGACAAAGCTGGACTTCCTTGCTGTGAAGACTTGAAGAAGAGTGGCAAAGACATAGCTCCATTCTTTCCTCAAGTACTTCCTATTCAAATTTCCAAGCTTGATTCTATCTGAGAAGTTAATAAAATCAAAGAAGTCTTCCAATTCCTGATCAGTAGCTTGACTGGCATACACTCCTTGTTGTAACCCCAGTGCATGATTCATGTCTTCAGTAGTGATGGTGATTTCCTTGTCCTGAATCTTGCAATAGATTACGTATGAAGTTATTGCATTCTCTAGGGCCACGACCTCCACAGTAGCAGTTCTCCAAAACTGTTCTAGTAAGTCTAGATACAGAGTTGGGTTGGCTGAGAGTGCATCCATGATGTATGATTCAGCCATCCATCGAACGAAGCACTTAAAGTTTGCATTGGGTGCTTCAACATCGTTGGTTATTGCTATGAAATTGGTGTGGGTAGGAATTGTGAGTTAGGTATTTGCCATTGTTACACAGAGAGATAAGAAGAGAATGAAGGTTGAAGAAGTAATTTAGCTTTTGACATTAGGGTTTACAGAGGTTTTGGTACTTTAGCTGCCTGAGAAATCGAATGAAATGATTTGAACAGTTGTGGAATTGTATATATGTGAGTGACTTGAGTTGTCGATTAGATATAAGTTTTGTATCGACAAGTCAGTCATTCGAGAAGTATAAAACAACTATTCGATAAGTCAAGAAAGGGTTATTCGATATCTCAAGCAGTTTGTAACTCACAGCTGGCAGTTATTTAACTCAGAAAATAATTCTAAGCTAAATAAAATATGTTTTTATGAGTGAAATGAAATTTTGAATATAAATCCAAAAAGCGATTAAGTGTCAGCGAAAAATCAGCCTTTTCAAATGATTCGATAACTCAAATACAGTATTCGAGAACTCCATCACTAGAGAACTAAAATACTCTATTCGAGAACTCAGAGTGTGCTATTCGATTTCTCCAAAAGACACTATTTGAGAACTCAAGAGGGTTCTAGATAGGTCTATTCGAGAACTCGAGCCATGACAAAACAATGAACCATTCGAGAAGTCTGACTTATCGAACTATACTTTTCACTCATAAAATTCAATTTTCACTATCTTTTAAAATTTACCAGAAATATTCACTGAAGAATATTCTAACAAATTAAATAGTGATTCTCTCAAAATTTCACAGAAATTTCAAGCTAAAGATGTATGATTCAACATATGCAGCATTGTGGAATATTTATAAATCAGACTCCTGCCAATACTTACTTCAAAAATATTGAGCATTTGATAGAGTAAGTATTTACTACTGCAACAATCTAGTTGATATATTCACTTAGCCAGAATTTGAAGAATTCAGCATTCCAATCTCACCAACCAACCTTGTGAAGGTGGCTTCATCTAATGGCTTAGTGAATATGTCAGCTAGTTGTTTCACTGTGGGAACATAATATAACTCAATGGTTCCATTAGTTGCATGCTCCCTTATGAAGTGATATCTGATGTCAATGTGCTTTGTCCTATAATGATTGACAGGATTGGAAACTATAGAGATTGCACTTGTGTTGTCACACATGATTGGAATTCTTTCCAACACAAGTCCATAATCTCTAAGTTGATTTATGATCCAAAGCACTTGAGCACAGCAACTTCCAGCAGCTATGTACTCAGCTTCAGCTGTGGAAGTTGACACAGATTGTTGTTTCTTGCTGTACCAAGAGACTAACCTTTGTCCAAGATACTGGCAGCTACCTGAGGTGCTTTTCCTATCCACTCTGCATCCAGCATAATCAGCATCAGAATAACCAACCAGATTGAACCCTGTGTCCTTAGGATACCATAACCCCAAGTTTGGTGTGCCCTTCAGATATTTGAAAATCCTCTTTATTGCTATCATATGTGATTCCTTTGGATTTGATTGAAACCTTGCACACAAGCATGTTGCAAACATGATGTCTGGCCTACTAGTAGTGAGGTAGAGTAGAGAACCAACCATGCCCCTGTAGATTGAGATATCTACCTTCTTGCCCTTAACATCTTCATCTAACTTAGTGGCAGTGGCCATGGGTGTCTTTGCAGGTGAGCATTCTTCTAAGTCAAATTTCTTCAATAGATCCTTGATGTATTTGGTTTGACTTATAAAAATGCCATCCTTCCTTTGACTCACTTGCAGCCCAAGAAAGAATGTTAATTCTCCCATCATACTCATCTCATATTTGATCTGCCTGAGCTTAGAGAATTTCTCACACAGCTTCTCATTTGTAGAGCCAAATATGATATCATCCACATAGATTTGAACTAAGATAATATCATCACCATGTTTCTTGTAAAACAGTGTCTTGTCCAGTGTGCCTCTAGTGAATTGATTCTCCAGTAAAAATTGTGATAATGTGTCATACCATGCCCTAGGAGCTTGCTTAAGTCCATACAATGCTTTAAGCAATCTGTAGACAAAGTGAGGGAATTGTGGATCCTCAAAGCCCGGTGGCTGTTGCACATATACTTCTTCTTCCAACTCCCCATTCAGAAATGCACTCTTGACATCCATTTGATAAACCTTGAAATTAGAATGTGCAGCAAATGCCAAGAAATTTCTGATGGCCTCTAGTCAAGCATCAGGGGCAAAAGTCTCATCATAGTCAATGCCTTCCTGTTGAGAGTATCCTTTTGCAACCAACCTTGCTTTGTTTCTTGTGACTACACCGTTTTCATCCATCTTATTCCTTAGAACCCATTTTGTTCCGACAATGGTTCTATCCTTTGGTGCAGGCACAAGTTCCCATACTTTGCTTCTTTCAAATTGATTTAGCTCCTCTTGCATAGCAATTATCCAATCAGGATCCAACAATGCATCATCAAGTTTCTTAGGCTCAACTTGGGATAGAAAGCAACCATAGAGACAATCATTTAGAGTTGCTCTCCTTGTCCTCACTCCTGTATTTGGATCTCCAATTATCTGATCTGCAGTATGTGATCTATCCCATTTCCTTGTATGTTCAGATTGATTTCTCAGCCTTGATGTTGCTTCATCATCCAGATCATGATCATTTACATTTCCTCCCCCTGTGAAGTTGCCACTAATCACAGGTGTGTCTTGGATGCTTGTTTCTTCATTGTTGGTTGACACAAGTTCTTCATTCACTTGAGTTTGTTGGATTGTGGGCTCAAATTCAGTTTCAATCTCCTCATCAGAATCATCTAGATTGTCAAACTTTAAAGGATTTTTATCTTCATCATTGGCTTCTTCTAATCCAGGTAGTTTGCTGTCATCAAATGTCACAGCTGTGCTTTCCATAACTTTCTTTTGATTGATGACATAAACTTTGTATGCAATTCTTTCCATAGAGTAGCCAAGAAAAATTCCGTCAAATGCTTTTGCATCAAACTTTCCAACATATTCTGAATTGTCTTTTAACACAAAGCATTTGCTTCCAAAAGTATGAACATACTTTAGAGTGGGCTTCTTTCCAGTCATCAAGTTGTAAGGTGTCTTTCCAGTGTTTTTGTTGATGAGGGTTCTGTTTTGGATATAGCATGCAGTGCTCACAGCCTCAACCCAAAAACATGTAGGCATCTTTGCATCAAGTAACATTGTTCTAGCAGCCTCAATCAGAGTTCTATTTTTTCTCTCAACAATTCCATTTTATTATGGAGTCCTTGGAGTTGAGAATTGTTGAGAAATACCATTCTCTTTGCAGAATGCTTCAAGCATGGCATTTCTGAACTCTGTTTAATTATCACTTCTTAATGCAATCACACCTGCATTGTTGGCCTTTGCTTCCTTGTCAATTTTCTTTATATGCTCAATGATTACTTGTGGAGCCTCATCCTTTGATGCCAGAAATTCTACCCATGTATACCTTGTGAAATCATCAACCATCACTAGAGCATACTTCTTCCTTCCTAGTGACATAATATTGACAGGCCCAAACAAGTCCATATGAATTAGTTGTAGGGGCTTGGTTATTGATGTCACTATCTTTGACTTGTGGCTTGATCTTTTTCATTTTTCCCTTTTGACAAGCCTCACACACTCCTTCTTGACAGAATTCAAGTGTGGGCATGCCTCTCACTAACTCCCTTTTGACTAGAGAATTCATGCCTTTGAAGTTCAAGTGTTATAGCTTCTTGTGCCACAGCCAACTATCTTCATTTGATGCTTTTGAGTAAAAGCAACAAATTTTGTCCTTGTTTGCAGAGTTCATATTGGCTACAAATAGGCTTCCTTTCCTTACTCCAGATAGAGCAAAGTCACTAGTCTTCTTGTGGGTGATCAAACATTCATCTTTGTCAAAATTCACTTTGAAGCCTCTGTCAGTAAATTGACCAACACTCAGTAGATTGTGCTTGAGCCCCTTGACCAGTGCTACATTTTCAATGATGACATTTCCAATTTCCAACTTGCCATATCCCAGTGTGTTGCCAATGCTGTCATCTCCAAAAGCAACCATTGGGCCAGCCTTCTCCTCATACTGTGATAGCAGGGCCATATCACCAGTCATATGGTTTGAGCATCCACTGTCCAAAATCCACATGACCTTCCTTTCACTTTCTTTGCCCTGTAAACACAAAGGTATTACTTCTCCTTTGGTACCCAAACAAGTTTGGGTCCATGTGGCTTAGCAACAGTTTTATCATAAACAGCATGCTTATCAATTTTCTTGATGTTAGTCTTCTTGTCACTGTTGGAAGTCTTAGAATTAGGGTTCTTAGACTTAGGTGACAGAGGTACCTTCCTAACTTTAGGAGGACTTGAAGACTTTGTTCTTGTGTAGTGTGTGTGAACATTGTGACTGATGCAACCTTCCATGAATTGTCTTCTCAAATTAAAACAACTAGTCATTACATTGATGTTACATGGCATACAATCAAATTTATCACAGAAAGGAGAGTCTCTATGTCTTAAAGGCACAGAGCAATCATAGAATGGTTTAGCAACACTACCAGATGGTTTCTTGCATGCATGAGTTAAATGATTAGTGCTAAAACAATTTTGACAAACTTTCGTAGGGGCATTTGGCACATAAGCATAATTGTTGTCCTTGTTAATCCCTAATTTGCCATTCCTGTTTTGTTTCTTTTTAGCCACTTTCTTCTCAAACTCATTATTCCCAGCTGAAACAAAGTTCACAAATTTCTCAAGTCTAGGTCTACCTCCTACTGGCTCCTTGGCTTTGGTTTTGACATTCTCACTCTTAGAGGATGCTTGTTGTTCATTTGATTGTGCCTTATCTTCATCATCCAACATTTGATTAATGAGTAAGGCATCCTCATCAATCTCAAGTGTTGGTGTTTTAAATATTGGGGTCTCAGCCTTTTTCAAAACCTGAGGCACATCCTCTTGAACAACAATGTCATCTTCAATGACTGCATAGCCTTTCCTCTGTTTGAGAGTGTCATAATCAAGTCCAATGGCAGCCTTAAGTCTAGCTAGATTTTTCTCATGGTAGGACTGCAATAGACTAGAGGAATTCTTAAATGTTTTCAATTTAAATTCATTTTCAGCTAGTTCATCCCTAAGAGCTTTCTCAACTTGACTAGCACATAGAACCTTATTCTTTAGATATTCGATTTCTTGTTTAAGGTTTTCTACTTGCATAGCAGTTAGTTCTAGTTCCTCATTTCTTTTGTTAAACAGTTAATTCTTAGTAGACAGTTTAGCAATTTCTTCATTAGCAGCAGTCATACTAGTATGAATATTAAACATCTCAACAGATAATTGTTCAACCATAGATTTGTATTCAGAAACAGACATGTCTATAGTAGTGAGGGATGGTACCAGAGAGTCTGATTCAGATGGTTCTTCCTTGGAGTTGGCCATCAAGGCATAGTTGCAGAATTCTTGTTCTTCTCCATCACTATCAGAATCATCCCAACACTTCCCCTCAGCTATATAGGCCTTACCAGCTGGTGTATGCTTCTTTAGTAGAGCCTCATACTTAGCTTCAAGCTCAAGAAACTCCTTATCCTTCTTTTTAGGCTTCTTGCATTCACTGGCAAAATGCCCTAGGTCATTGCATCTATAACATCTCACAGATGACCTATCCACATAGCTGGTTTTGAATTTGTTTTTGTTTGCTTTCACAGATGTCTTGCTCTTGTTGAATGAATGATTTTGAGATCTATACTTGAAGGGCTGATTCCTCTTAAATCTGATGTTTGTGAATTTTCTAGCCATAAAAGCATATGAAGTGTTTTCCATGGCATCCAACTCTTCAAGAGTGTAGAACTCATCTTCTTCCTTTTCATCAACAGGTTCAGTCACTTCTTCTTCAGTTTCTTCATCATCTACTATCTCTTCTATTCTCAGTTGACTTGTAGATGCTTCTAGGTCTTGAACGGATTTATTGACAATCAAGGCACAGGATGTGTTTATCATTCTGCCTTGGTTGGCTTGGATAGCCCTCTTCTGAAGCAACTCAAGCTCATGAGTCTTTAAAACCCCATAGAGCACATCATATGTGACTTTGTTCAAATCTCTTTCTCTTAGAGATATGACCCTTTGCTCTAGATGGTTTGGTGCAGATAGTAGAAACTTCATGTTTAATTCCTTAGTGCTGTAAACCTTCCCATTCATTTGAAGCTCAATCACCAGCTTGTGAAATCTCTCAAACATATCAGTAATACTTTCTTTGGACTGTGCCATGAAAGCCTCATACTGTGTGGCCAGTATCTGTTTCCTATTCTCTCTTACCTCCTCTGTCCCTTCACATAACACCTAGATGTGGTTCCACATGTCCTTGGCTGATGTGCATGATGCTATGTTGGCAAACATCGACATATCCATGGAGTCTATGATCAGCAACATGAGATGGCTGTCTAGGGCAACCTTTTCCTTCTCTGATTCCGTCCATTTGGATGGCTCTTTTGCAACATATGATCTAGGAATGACTATTGTGCCCACTGTTGATTCAGCAATTTCTTGTTGTGGTACAAATGGACCATTCTTGAGGATGTCAGGGTAGAGAGGATTGGCAGCTTTGATGAACAAAAGCATTTTTATTTTCCAGAGGTTGTAATTCTCTTTGACGAACTTAGGGACCTTCACCGTACCTGTAGTCTTTGGTGTATTCGAACTCATGATCGTTTTATGTTTAAATTAAACAGCCCACTCTGATACCACTTGTTGAGTATTGAATACAGTAAAAGAATACAGGGGGGTGAATGGATTCTTGAACTTTTCTTCGTTCTTGAATCTTTGCAGCAAGATATGTGTTGAGTGTGTGAGATATATAACTGCGGATAACAAAGAAAAACACAACACAATATCACTTTAATCTAATATTTTATTAGATAAAGATTTTGCTACAATCTGTGAATACAAATGGTAGTATTCTCAGCTTCGTTTTTCTTAGAGAGATATTTCTTGTGATGTATATGAAAATCTTATCTCTAAAGACTTATCTCTCACACATTTAGCTAAGGAAGTGAGGCTGTATCCTTATAGACATGGACACACCTACTTACGACAAATAAGGTATGTAAACAAAATACTTTCCAGTCTGTCTATCTCATTTGAGTAGGAGTCCAAACGGCTACAGATTTGACTTTGCAAAACCTGTTCAGATCCACTTCTTTAGCTCCTTGTCCCTTTGTCTTATCTCTCCAAGCTTCTTTGTAGGCTTTCCAATGTGCTTTATAGTACATAGTCCAATAAAGCGTCTTGGCTTGTTGCAGGTTTCTGACTTGTACAATTCTTCAGTATTTTGTCTCCAAGAATGTATTCGAGAAGTGGCTAAGTGATTGATTCGAGAACTCGAATTGACTTAATCGATAACTCTGAGTTCTCGAACAGTGTTATATTGACATATCGAATCACTTCTCGAATAGCTCTTTTCTCTGGGATTCCTTGAGATATCGAATAGAGCATTTTGACATATCGAATCCCTGAGATGTCGAATAGCTTCTTTAGTCCTTGAGATGTCGAATAGAGCATTGACTTGTTGACTCTTAGAGAACTCGAATGATGCTTTGACTTGTTGACTCCATGAGTTCTCGAATAGAGTAATAGACATATCGAATCTCTGAGATATCGAATGAGATATCGAACGGTGTATTCAAAGATATCGAATAGTGTCTTCTGAGATATCGAATCTCTGACTTCTCGAATGCTAGACTTTTCGAATAGACAAATGTACTTCTGGAATTGGTACTTAGGCAAATTCTTCATTTCTTCAAATGCCAACTGTGATTATTTGGCAGTCTTTATCTCCTTGCTTGAGGCATGAACCTTGGAACTTCTTTCAAGCATTATTCTTGACTTTATAAGTACAGTTACACAACTAGGATTTGATGCCTATTACAAGTACAGAACAAATAGAAACTCTACAACTAGAGGTTCCCTCAGTTAAGAGGTCATGTAGGTAATGCATAGCATTACACATACTTAGGCTTGTTATTAGATGTATTCAGGCATGCCTCTGTGACTAACACTATAGATAAGCGAGTTACTTTTCTGTACGTGTGCGTTTATTTTTGTGTTGTGTTATATTGGCCAAATTATATTAAAGTGCAAATTATTAAAGTAATATTGTAACACTCTCGTTTAAATATATAGGAATTGTCTAAAGTTGACTATATCGAACGAGAAGTTGTTTATCAAAGATCCTTAAGCTATAAAGCTTTTACAAGGACTTGATTTATACATTACTTCGAAAATAGACGTATTTTCGATAAAGAAGTAATTTTAAGTATACTTCGACATTTACAAAAAGTCGAACAAAAGTATACGATTATAAACCTTATAAGCCTACGAGCTTAAAGGACATAATCAATATTTACAAACTCCAAGATATATTTAAATCTCTTTTAAACGGAGTATTGTATTGAAAGTATTCTTCGATCTACAAGTCATATCGAATAAAGAATACATATAAAGTCATAAGCAAACAAAGCTTATTGAACTTATTTTTATTTAATATTCGGGCAAGAATATTATAGTCACCCTAGGACATATTAGTCCAAAACCTCTCTTTATATTACGGTTTGTTTCGTAGATATTGTTTTCTAAGTTTTGCAGTGAGGTGATTCTCGTTCTAAGACCCAAGTCCTAGGCACTAGCGGGGAGTTAATGGCCTTTGCACCGTGAAGAAGAGGAAAGTCCCAAGTCCTTTCATCTAAGATCCAAGACGGGCAAAAGCAAGGAATTCAAAGACTACACCAAGGGTTCTACATCAACTTTGAAGAAGTAGCGGGGAGTTGCTGTCTAAGATAAGTTGTGTAGGTTTTTCACAACGACTTTGAGGGTGTAACGGGGAGTTACGGCCCAAGACGAGTCTTGTGGGTTTTTATATTTATTGTGAGGTAGTATCTTGGAGATACGTACCAAGACCAATATTTATCGGGTTGTAAATGCTTCTCCGCCTACTAAAGGAGCGAGATATTTTTAAGGGAAAATCTCGAGTCTGGAGAGGAGCTCGGGGACTGGAGTAGGGGTGAGCGAATCCATTAGGGGTTGCGCCATCGCGAACCAGGATAAATCTCCTGTGTGGTATTTTCTTCCCTTGTCTTTTATTTCTGCACTTATAAACTGCATAACGACTCGGTAAAAGTTTTAAAAATGGAAAATTATTTTAAAAACGCCATAATAATTTTTAAATTGGATATTAAGCTATTCAACCCCCCCTTCTAGCTTAAAATAGCCCTCTTACGGGACCTAACAATTGGTATCATAGCGGTGCTTTTTAATGTGTTTGTTGAGTGATTTGCAGATTTACAGGCACAACAAAAAGTGATCCTACATGGCGTATCTAAATACCATCGGTTGCGGTGAAGGCCTATCTAGCTCTCGCCCTCCTCTATTATGGCACCAACTTTGCAACATGGAAAACAAGGTTTCGCATCTATGCTAGATCTCAAGGAGTCAAAGTTTGGATGGCCATAGAAGACGGAGTTGTTATTCATACCGAAACAGTTGACGGTGTCATTGTTGAAAAGAAGGTTAGTGAATACACTCTCACCGAAGAAAATATGATGAATATTGCTGCCAAAGCAGAAATGGTTCGCACAAGTGCACTTGCTGATAAAGAATATAAAAGAGTAAACAATTGCAAGTCCGCACAAGAAATGTAGAACAAATTAGTGGTTACCTACGAAGGAACCATCGATATAAAAGATTCTCGAATGGATACTTTAATCCAAGAATACGAGAACTTTAAACTCCAAGAGGGAGAAAATATCATCGATATGGAAACAAGATTTACTCGTATAATCAATAAATTATCTCAACTCGGAAAGAGTCATACTCAAAATGAGAAGAACCGAAGAGTTCTAAAATCTTTACCTCCTAGTTGGAAGGTTAAAGTTACTACTATAAAAGAAATGCATAATCTAAATGATTATGACATCGATAGTTTATTCAGAAATCTTCGTGCATACGAAGAAGACAATATTCCGAATAAAGTCATTCCTAAAGTGGAAGACAAAAAGAAAAATATGGCTTTAAAAGCTATATTAATCGATGAAAATGAAAACGACGAGGAGTTAAATGAAGACCTCCAAGATCTCGATGAAAGCGAAATTGCTTTACTAATAAGACAACTTCGTCGTGTGCTACAAAGCAAAGCTCAAAGATACGGAAAAGGCTTCCTAAAATCAAATAATCAACAAAGAGTTTTTAACTCTAAAGGAAGGCCTAATTACTCTCAAAATTATAGTCCTAACTATAAAAGTAACTTTCTAACAACGAGCTATAATAAAGGCAAAGGCACTCAAAATACAAATGCCTATAATAATGCCAACAACAATAATAGTCCTCCTTACACTCCTCCAAAATATAAGGAACAAAATTCGGAGGAAACACAAGAAGTGTGTTTCGAGTGTAAGCAATCGGGTCACTTCAAAAGAGAATGTCCTAAGCTTGCTAAAGGAAGAATTCTCGTGGCGGAAAATGGTTGGGATCTAAGTGAAGATGAAGAAGCTCCGGAAGCTAGTGAAGAAGTTGTCAACTTGTGCTTAATGGCTATCGGGGATGAAGCTACTTCAACGGGAGCCTCCACTTCTCATCAAGAGGTAAGTTCTAATCTCAACTACATCTCAAATAAATTGTAATTAGATGAATCTAACTTGAATCTAGTTGAATGAGTAAATATGATTTAATTGAGCTTGTAGTAGGTGTCAACAACAAATATAAAGATGTTGATAAAAGACTTCATTCATTATGGTCCGAGAAAATGAAACTCGAAGAAATGCATCATACGTAAAGTAAAGAGTTCACTCGGATGATGGATTTAAAAATCCAAAATGAAAATGAAATCATGTTCTTGAATGACCAAAATCATCTCTGGAAAGTTGAAGTCAACAACTTCAAAGACAACACTCTCAATCTTGAAGTAGAAAATGTATCTTTAGTACTTCAAGTAGAAGAGTTGGAAAATGAGAGATTTCAACTCAACGACAACATGAACAAACTTCATGTTGATCTATTGAACCTAAAGATTCTAAACGAATCTATAGTTCAAAATAATGCAACATCTCAATCTAAAGAAAACAGTCTTGAAAAAGAGAATGAGCTATCACAAATCCTTGAGTTAAAAGAAAAAGAATTACAAAAAGAAACTCAAAGATTGAAAGAAGAAAATTTCAAGCTCATATCTCAAGTTATGGATCAAGCAAGATTCTTTAACAAGAAGATTGATGCCTTAAAAGAAGAAAAAGAAAATCTTAAAACTGTTGTTCAAAGATTTACTAAAGGCAAGGAGATGTTAGATAAAATGGTACACTATAAAGTTTCCTATAATCGTGAAGGTCTAGGATATGATAAGAACGCTCCTCCTAAAAGAGATGTTCAAACAAGAGTGCAACCTATAATAGCTCCTCCTAAACGACAATCCTCAAAATTTACTTATTGCAACAAAGATGGACATTCTGTCTTATATTGCAAATTCAAGAGTGGTGAATTTAAGGGGAAGCATGTATGGATTCGTAAAGGATCAAAATCATACAAGAAGGTTGAAAAACAAGTACCATCCAACAAATTTGTATATAATGGTCAAAAGCAACAAAGGTTTCAACAACCTATTATGTCTTAAAATAGAAACACAATGTATTATAACAATGTTAGTAGGTATGCATCAAGAAATCAACATGTTCCTATTTGTAATGCTCCCTACTTTGAAAATGCTAGAAATGATATGCATCGTGTTAACTCTAGATTTTATGACAATACTAGACATACACAATATCATGTTAGACATCATGCACCTAGAAATATCTACATGCCTAATAATGATTATTCTATGCCTAGATCTTATCATGAAAACTCAAATATTATTTATGATGGACTAACCCCAGGACCCTCAAGACAAAAGGGTACCTATAAATTTAATTGATCTATTTTGTAGGTTGTCTTGCCGCTAAGCAAGGCATGTGGTACCTTGATAGTGGATGTTCAAGACATATGACCAGTAACAAGTCATTGTTGAACAACATTAAAAAGGTCACTGCGGGAAGTGTCACATTTGGAGAAAGTAGTAAAGGCATCATTGTCGGCATCGGAGACATCGGGAATAGTCGCTTCAAGATTTCAAACGTACAACTAGTCACGGGACTAAAGTACAATCTTCTTTCGATAAGTCAACTTTGCGACAATGAATACAAGGTAATTTTCTATACTACTCATTGTTCTATTTTAAATAAAGATTGGAAATTAGTTCTCACTTGCCCTCGAAACAAAAATGTATATACATGTGACATGAGCAAGAATGAGAATGTATGCCTAATCACAACGAAAGATGACCCTTGGCTATGGCATCGAAGATTAGGACATGCAAACATGAAGTTGATTAAAAACATATCAACTAAAGATCATGTTCGAGGTATACCAAAATTGAATTATCAAAAAGATCATACATGTGAAGCTTGCGAAATTGGAAAACAAATTCGAGCCTCTAACAAAGCTAAATTCATGGTATCAACCTCTAGACCTCTCGAGCTTTTACATATGGATCTTATTGGTCCGGTTCCAATACAAAGTCTCGGAGGTTGTTCATACACGTTAGTAATCGTTGATGATTATTCACGATTCACATGGACGGAATTTCTCAAATCTAAAAGTGATGCTTTTGAATCTTTTTCTTCTCTATGTAAAAGAATTCAAAATCAACAAAATAGTACCATAGTCTATATACAGACTGATCATGGTAAAGAATTTGAGAATTCTAGTTTTATGAACTTTTGTGATGAAAATGGAATCACACACAATTTTTCCGCTCCATACACTCCACAATCAAATGGAGTTGTAGAAAGGAAAAACTAAACATTACAAGAAATGGCAAGCATTATGCTAAATGAATATCTTTGACCTAAATATTTTTGGGCCGAAGCGATGTCTACTTCTTGCCATGTTCTTAATCGGGTTTTGCTACGACCAATAACTCAAAAGACTCCTTACGAGCTCTATTTTGGCAAAACACCGAAACTAAGTTACTTTCGAGTATTCGGATGCAAATGCTTCATATTAAACTTGAAAGACTATCTTACCAAATTTGATCCTAAATCAAATGAAGGTATATTTCTTGGATACTCTACAAATAACAAATCCTATCGAGTATTCAATCTTAAAACACTGGTGGTGGAAGAATCAATGAATGTTGCATTTGATGAAAGCAAACCACCATCAAAGTACAAAGATCTTGTTGAAAATGATAAAGTTGAACAAGATGATGTAGAATATATTATTCGACAATTCAGATATATGGATCTTGGAGCTCCCATACCAAGAAATCCATTAGAATTAGCCGAAATGGAAGTAGAACTTCCTAAAGAAATTCATATTATTAGAAGTCATCCACTTGATAATGTTCTTGGAGACTTAAATAAAGGAGTTCAAACGCGGTCATAAGTACAAAATGTTGTGAATCATCTTAGTTTTCTATCACAAATGGAACCTAAGACTGCTAAAGAAGCTTTGCTAGACGAAGATTGGATCTCGGCTATGCAAGAGGAATTACTACAATTCAGTCGTAGCAAAGTTTGGGAACTTGTTCAAAAACCCAAAGATACTTCCATAATTGGAACCAAGTGGGTATTTATAAACAAGTTGGATGAAAACGGAACGGTTGTTAAAAATAAAGAGAGATTAGTTGCTCAAGGCTATGCCCAAATGGAAGGGATAGACTTTGATGAAACTTATGCACCCATAGCACGAATCGAATCAATTCGAATGCTATTAGCTTATGCGTGTCATAAAGATTTCAAAGTATACCAAATGGATGTCAAATCGGCATTCTTAAACGGGATATTAGAAGAAGAAGTTTATGTCAAACAACCTCCCGGTTTTGAAGATGCCATGCATCCGGAGTATGTATAAAAATTATACAAAGCTCTATACGGCTTAAAACAAGCCCCAAGAGCTTGGTATGAAAGGTTGAGCAAGTTCCTATTAGAAAACAATTTTAAAATGGGAACGGCCGATAAAACCTTATTTACAAGACAAGAAAAAGATGATATCTTGCTTGTACAAATATACGTAGATGACATCATTTTTGGTTCAACCAATGATGCACTATGTAAAGAATTCTCTGAGAGTATGAGCAAAGAATTCGAAATGAGTATGATGGGTGAATTAATTTTTTTTTAGGATTGCAAATTAAGCAATCTGATGAAGGCATACATATTTCACAATCGAAATATTATAAAGAAATGCTAAAGAAATTTGAAATGGAAAATTCAAAACCCATTGCTACTTCTAAGTCGACTTCTGATAAATTAACAGAAGATCCCAACGGAATACTGTAGCGCCCCCAATCTCCCAATACTGAAAATATACTTTTATAATAAAATAGACTTTGATACAGGGAAATTTTAGAAAATTCCGGCATGAAGTATTCATAAATCGGACTATCCACCTGTATTTCAACCCAAACCAAATTCCAATTAACAATTACAAATAAAACTTAATACACCAGCGATTCCTCACCAAGGATCGATTCCAGGTTATGGTATGAAACAAGAATCTAATCAATACAAATTTATTACAGCTTCTATCTCTGCTCTAATACAAATTACTATACCATCTAATTCGTAGTTCAATCCCAATCTGTGCTTACCCGCTCCAGCTCCGAAATCTATCCTGTATAGAATACCTCATCGCTCTTATTCACAGGGATAAATGTAGTAGATCATCCTTAAACCTAACTGCAAAGGGTTAGGTAAAACAAAGCAAAAGTGAGCCAAAGAACGCTCAACAAGTTAATAATATAGTGAAACAACGATATTACGATAATTCATTGATGAACAATATCAATGAATACTTTATTTCTAAAGATCAATCAATTTCCATCATAGAGTAAAAAATTTCCATTTACTACAAACCATCACTGCCTCAGATAAAACTTTGAGAAAAAGAATATCAAGAATTCCCCCAATCATTCTTAATCCACTTTCAACGTACAATGTTACTCGTGAAGGGAATAACTGGGAAACTTCTATCCATCCTTAATCTCATTGTTTTACTGAATTTCAAATTTTTAATCAAGATATAGAAAACAACTAACTATAATATCCACAATTTCGAGACTAATGACCATTTACCTTGAAACATATATATCTTATCAAAACATTCCTTTCTTCAAAACCCTTTTATCTTTAAAACATACTTTTCATAAAACCTTTTTAAAATCATATCAGTTGATTGGAGTTTTTCCACGACTCCAGACAATACTGGTGATCAGCCACGTAAAGTCCCCATACCGGACACGAAGTCCCTCTGGACCTTGAAATTGGGTTCCCAATTAGGCAACACATTGGCCTTTCAATTGCTGGACTGGGCACTCCCCAGCCTCTTACGCTAAAAAAATACTGGACCGGCGTCACCCGGCCTCTTACGCCTCCAATCTGAAGGAATCCGTTGAAAACATTTTGATGGAATCCCCCACAATAAAATCTTTAAATTTTTTTTAAACATTTCATTTTTAAGTCCTTTATACTCACTGATAACAGATCAGCCCAGTATAAGGAATTTTAGAAACATCTTTAATTAATTAAGTCATTTTAGGAAGCAACATTATAAGATTAAGGGACAGAGAAGTAGTTGATATAAAGAATCATAACAATAAAGCAATAGGATTTAAACTAAACATGGTAGGGTTCAGCAAGACAGAATCGTATATCAACAAGGAAACATGAATCAATTAAATAACGGAGCAATTATTAAGATACTAAAATTTGCACAACAATCTATAAGGAATGCATGAAATAAAAGAATCTGAAGTTCAAATGAGAAATTAGATTACTGCCCTGGTTATAAATCAATGAAGAGTCATTAGTTAATAAAGAACAAAACAAGGGTTTGGGTTCTAGAATTTAATTCGAGGTTTATGAAATCTGGTTTCATTGGTATGGTTTAAAGGAATAAGCATAAGGAAAAAGATTAAGATAAAGCAAGGAATAAATTATAGGTCAAGGGTTATAGTTCCACAGGAAATATGGTAAATAATAAGGTACATGTGTTTCACTTGAAATTTAAAAGGAATAAACAATAAGGTTAAAAATGGTTCAACAATAATTTAAAAAGGAATAACAGTCAGGTATAAGAATTGGAACAACAACTCATAAGCAATTCAAGGAATTCTGGATTTAAAAACAAGGTTCGAGTCATTTGAACAAAAGAAAGGGATGTAGACCCTAGCAAAATGATTTGGAAGAAAATCTTATAATTGATAGAGACAGATTCACATCATTCAAAATAAATATGAAGAGTATAAGTACTCGCAAGAAAGGATTTGAAAGAGAATATATATAAATAACAGAAACAGTTTCACATCACTTGAACGATAAATGAGGGATAGTATACTTGCCTTTGGTCATGTAACGTCACAGTAATACTACTTTCTTCTTCTACCTTATGGCATTACAATCTTCTCTAGTTCGATCATTCTTTGGTTTAACGCTCTTGCGGTTACCACGAGTCTTATCCGCCGATATCGAGCCCGCGTGTCAACTTCAATATCAAACATAAGACAATACTTTAGTCTCTAGACGATAATTCCAATATTCTATAAACGCTTATAAACTCAACTCGAATGTATTAGCCATGCTTCAATTAAGAACTCTCGAATCAATATCTATTTAATATAGACAACTAAAATTGTTGTCGTCGATACCTAACATTTTAATCTGTTCTCTCATTTAAAATAGGGTATTCCCTTTAGAATCACTGAATAAAATCCACCTGATTAAATAGTACATCTCGATACGACCGTGTCTATATATTATATGTAAATTTTCGAGTTCAGAAAGTATTTTAATTAATTATAATACTCTTGGCTCCTTAGAAATGACCATTTAATAATCCATTTTCTAGTAAAATCCATAACTCAATTGATCTTCATCGCTAAATCAAAATAAAAATCTCCATAAAACTTCTAATATTATCCCAAAGCTAGATAAAATTACTTCCTCCGAAAATCAGACCTCCCACCATTTATAATAATTCCTCAAAGTATCAATTTTAATCAATTTCTGAATTTAATAACTAATTCATCCGATTACTCCTACCACTCCCAAATATCTTAGAAATTACTATATTTTCTCTTTGATTTAATAACCAACTTTCAGAATTTTTCACCATTTCCATTTTTTTATATAATTCAACCAAGTCTCCAAATTCCAAAAGTAACTCAATAAATAATTTTATTCTATTCTTAAAATAAAATTCATATCTCCATTTTCACTTCTCATAAAATTATCCAAAAATTATCATAATGTTCCTCATAAAATCCTCTAGCCAAATAAAATCATAATTTCCAAAATCCAACTTTCCCACTATTTTATAAAATCATCCCAAGTCCTATCTTTCATTCATTTTACCAAATTTTTAAACTAACATCCCACAATCCATTTCATCACCTAATAAACTAATCAAATACTATGTCATTTTCTCCATTTATACACAAATTCTCAGACACAAACTCTTCTCCAATTATCAACTAAAATTCCCAAAATTTACTCTAAATATTCAATTAATAAAATAAAAATATACACTTACACAAAGGTGGTGGCTTCCCCTCCCTTTACCCTAGCTCTCTCTCTCGGCTTCACACCACAACTTACCATTACCACATCCGTACTCCCTCAACCACAACAATTTACGATTCCTTGTTCCTCTCTTCCTTTTTACTCACCACCTTTGAATCTCTCTCTCGGTTCTCAGCCTTTCCCCTGTTCCAACACTATCACGACCACCCCTTTACTAACAATTCATACACAAATCGCACATAATTCCCACGCAACAGATCTTCACTCTCAATATATACAAACCAGTAGCACACTTACATTAGTATACTCTCACCAAAATCTGTTAACCCATTTCACCACCCTCTCTCCCATCCTTCCTTTGTTAACACCCCAAACATACATATACAGACCTTACACAACCTTCTGACCACTCTTATGGCCCCTCCAACCTCCTCCTCTGCTCTCCCTAAGTCACTACAATCCGGAATTCCCAGAAAGACGCACCCATGACAGTACCCTTCTTCAATCCCGCAGCTTCTACAATGCCCAAACTCTCAACCTCCTTTTCAACTTCCTCACTATCAACTTTTCAGCTCAAATTTCGACCAAAAGAAAATATATATACGACCCCCCCTTACACTCTTAACCACGACACAAGCATCACCTCAACCATTTGACACCAAGAACATTATAACCGAATTAACTAAGTACAACCCAAATAAGAACTCGAACAATAAACCCACATAAACAGCTTTACGATAGCACACACATTAATACGGAGTTGCAGAACAACCAGAGATGGGGAATGGGTCTTTAATCGGTAATCAAAGCACCGAACAGGACAAATAAAGGAGAGGTACAACCATGGTCGGTAAATTAACACAAGGCCCGATCCTTGTGTTAATGAGAGTGAGAGAGATTTGATTGAGCGAGAAAGAGAGTAGAGAGTAACGAGAGAAAGGTCGAAGAAGAATTGTTTTGAGTGGTGAAAAATGAGAGACAGAGAGAGTCAAAGGCTTGAAAGATTGGTGCCAAATGAACCACCGAGAACAATCTGGAAACTCAGCTTTTATGATTAAGAACTACAGGGCGAAACTACCACTTCACAATGCTGAAAAAAAATAAAAATTAAATTTAGATGAACAACCTTTATAAATCAAATTTAAATAGAAATCGGGGAAAATTAAACTTTAAATTTTTAACATGTAGAGTATAAAATTAAGAATGCCCACATATTTTTTAAAATATTTTTAGGACCAAAAATGAATTAATTATGAATTTTACAAGTTTTGTTCCATTAAATCCAATAAAACTCTAAAAATCATTTTAAAATACTTAAACACATAAAATAATTCACCCAAAAATTTTAAAAACTAAATAATATCATAAAGATGATAACACAAAAGATTTCATGCTTTTTAATAACTCCGATGATTTTATATAATTGTCAGAAAATCAATAATGCATGTTTTAAATAGATTTAAATCGTCAAAAACTCAAATAAAAGTACACGAGCTTACACGACACATATAGATCATCATGCAAACATATAAATACGATATCTCATATAATTATCCTAAAAAAAATTTCACCTCATATAATTCACATTTAATATTAAATAATAATAATTGTAAGTGCAATATTTTTTTAGGGCGTTATAAATACCCGTTGGCACTAAGAAATATCGAGGCATGATTGGTAGCTTGCTATATATTACCCGCAAGTCGTCCCGATATTCAATATAGTGTGTGTAAGTGTGCTAGATTCAAAGTAGCACCAATATCCGCGATAAAGCGAATATTGAGATATCTAAAAGGAACCACTGACGTAGGTCTTTGGTATCCAAAAGAATTACCATTCGACTTAGTATGTTTTTCTGATTCGGACTATGCCGGGCATTTAGTCGATAAAAGTGGTACATGTCAGTTTCTGGGAGGATGCCTAGTATCTTGGTTTTCCAAGAAACAAAATTCGGTATCTATTTCCACAACGGAAGCTGAATATATATCGGCCGCAAAATGTTGTGCTCAAATATTATGGATGAAGCAAATATTAGCCGACTATAATACTAAATTTGATGCGATCTCAATCTTATGCGATAACATGAGTGATATAGATCTTAGCAAAAATCCCGTGTTACATTCAAGATCTAAGCATATAGATGTGAGACATCATTTTTTACGTGATCATGTCAATAAAGGCGATATAAAAATGACTCATATTGAAACTAAGTACAATCTCGCAGACATATTCACGAAACCATTGAATTCCGAAAGATTCACTAAACTCCGTTTGGATTTAGGAATGTTGGAAATTCCAAAATAATGGTTTATATTAATATATGAATATTATAAATATTTATATATTTCGTGAGAATGTTTATCATTATTTATAGTCATCTCACGAAAAAGATATCTTTCCGGATGATTAAAACTCTAAAACTCAGATTCATCGATAACGATAACATATGAAACTTTATCGATCGGGTTTTATCGAGACCTTAATTTTCCTACGGATAAAGATAAAACTATTCGAGCAAATATTTATCGGTATTAAAATCGGAAATATTTTGAGATACTAAATAAATGATATTTATCTCAAATACAAAGAATCAAAATATTAGTATGAATAATAGTATTTAAGTATTAATATTTAATATATTATTATATTAATACATAATAATTATTATTTTTTTGATTTATATTCGAAAATAAAAATATTTATTTTCTGAATGTTTTGCTAGTTTGACCCAGTCCATTCAAGTCAGTCCAAGCCTAACTCAGCTGACCCAATCCACTCTATAAACCCTACGATCTGAGCCATTCATCATAATAATGAATTAATCCTGGCTGTGCATATAGAAAATATATATACTAAAATTATACACAAATCTCATTTGTGTGAGTACTGTTCAACCGCGATCTCTCTCTCTCGCCTCTGTCAGACCCTAATCTCTCTCTAGTCGCGTTCTCAAATCTCCCAATCTAAACCCTAATTTTCTTCTAAATTAGAGTCTCTAAACACTAAATCAAGTCTTTGTTAATCCCTTTTGTATCTATTAATCCAGTAATCGGTATGAATTAAGGCTGAGTTAGGTTAGATCGAAATGATTTTGAAAATCAAGTCGTTATCACCTTAATTGATATCGATTTATGGATAAAAATCAAAAAATATATACATATATACACTATATATACACACACAAGAGCACACTTTCTTCATTTATTTACGATTTATTCAAAACCCTAATTCGTACTTTGAGGGTTTGTGCAGGAATAATGAAGGTAACACGAAATAGTGGCTTCACTGTGTTGAGAAGCCTCAAATCGAGCTTCGAAAGAGTTAAATCGCTGGAATCGGCATGACTCAGTGAGTCGATTCGGCGACTCAACTCGGAACTCGTGCGAGTTCAGAGGTTTAAGGATTTGTAAGGACTCGAGAAGACTACGATGCCTCGAGCAAAGGTATGAATTCGATTAATCTCAGAAAATTGTGTGTTCTATATGAAATATGTGTGCTTGCATGTTTTAATTTGCTTGAACTTTCGAAGTTATTAATGTGACTTCTCTATATGAGTTCGTATATGATTAATTCCTATGTGAAATTAATTGTTGGATAATCTGGATTTTTGAATGTGAGCAAATCGATGTGTTCTTGAGTTTTGTTTACACTACTTAAGTTCTTGAATGGTTGATGTGTATGTATGTGGCTTTTGAAGTCTGAACCCTGAGTAATTTCTTATAGGTTGGAGCTTATATGATATTTGGTTAATTAAAGACATAAGGTTATACTACATATTGTGGTTCGAATTTGTGAAACAAGTTTATTAGCATATTTTATATGAAATATGTGCTAGATTTGTGTGGAACCTACGTTATTTCAGTTCGAATATAAGTGTTAATTCAGTTTGTGTGGAATAAACAAATTTGCAAGAGTTTTGTTTGACAGGAGAATTGTGTGTCCTGATATATTGACTTTATTATGTTGATGGATTCGAAAACATGATAATTGGGATTTTACAATATCAAGATCAAGAGTAACAATATGTGGACTATAACTTGGTATGATAGTGTTTGTCTATCTGG
This sequence comes from Saposhnikovia divaricata, assembly GCA_036435485.1. Taxonomy (NCBI): domain Eukaryota; kingdom Viridiplantae; phylum Streptophyta; class Magnoliopsida; order Apiales; family Apiaceae; genus Saposhnikovia; species Saposhnikovia divaricata. The sequence goes on from CM071600.1 coordinate 172,415,696, forward strand.
TAGCTCTAAGTGACTTAAGTTGACTTAGTCAACTACTGATTTTATAATAATTAATTCTTAACATATCTTACTATGATTTTTGTACTGGTTAGATTTTGTCAAATATACTTTGATGGCTGGTAACTAGATACCCTCATGCATACACACACACACACACACACACTTACCCTCATTCAAAGACTTGGCTGGGAATCCCTTAGAGAGGCCCAGTATCTGGACACTGGAATGAAACAGCCACCTAGAACAAATAGGATTCATACTTTGCATTTATACTATTTGTTTAACCTTATAATATGTTCTCTGAAGTGGTGTTTGTGCCCTGTTTTGCAATACATGCTTGTTTATCTTGTTTGACTTAGTCAATACATTATCTGTGAAAGAAAGATTGTGGTCTGGTGTGCAGAGTCTCTATCAATCAATCATTTGTCTTATATATATTGCCTGGTGTCATTAATATATTCTTATAGTACTAAAAGTTAAAGCTTGGGATTAAATGAGAGTGACCCCACTTGGACTTTAGGGATTACAAATTTGTCTCTAGGAGATAACTTTTGAAGCGGAGTCATCCATCTGTCCCCTTTCATGCATACTTAGAATAGTCAACCATGTCATACTCTCTTTGCAAGTTCACTTTATGTGCTTATATGTAATATTCTGTGAGCATTATATAGTTTTATTTACACACATGCCTGACAATCTCTTACACATACTTCTATCTACTACTTATTTGAAGCATCTCGAAACACTATTTTTTTGTACTATGCTGCATCATGAGTTGCTCACTCTTACACTGAAGTTGTCACTTATCTGCACACAAATCCGGATTTGGTCTTATTATTTCATACAAAATCAGACATTTATATGGTATATAGGCATACATATATGTCAAAACTCATGGCTTATAGCTGCATTCTATCCTACAAGCATGAAATCTGTCCATGCATGCCCTGCAACTCATTTAATAAGTGTACTATATGTTCATCAACCTACATCAATCTGTCAGAAGTGTCCGGATTGGATTTCAAAATGGATGCATTGAGCCACACAATAGATGTCATCTGTCCTATAGTTCCTCTGTCAATTGCATACAATCTCATATTCACATATTCTATCCATGCATGCTTTGTAGTTCATTTAATGAAAACACTATACAGTTTTCAAATTGCATCATTTCTAGTAAGATTACATGAAAATTTGTGCATGCTTGAACTGATCCCTATCTGTGCTAATTGCTTATATATGTATATTCATGCATTCATAAATACACGCTTACCTGCACTTGCATTACCATTATATGGACTACACACCATTAACCCCAAACCCAAAAGCCAAAAACCTTACCCTCCTGCCCTTGTTTCCAACCATGAATAGGAGAGATTTCAACCACTCTCTATATGCCCCCTTCACACCTTATTACCACCCAGATAGTTCCAAAGAACACTACCACAAGAAAATCAAATAAGAACCTTCTCACTTAAATGAGTTTGCCTATTTCTCTCATGGAAACAAATTGCCTGTTTCTAAAAACCCTAACCCTAGCATGGCTTTTCAAGCGATGCCTATCTCTAAGAAATCAGTTAACTCCCACAAAGCTAGAACAAATATCAAACTCCCAAGCCCTACCCTAGTGAGACTGTCCAATACTGGAAAACTCAATAGGATGCTTAAAAACAATCAACCAGGGATGATGGTCTTTGTCCAACCAAATGGTGATGTCCACAGCATGTTCACTAGTGTCAAATGGGAAAACTATGTGTTTTATATGGGTCAAAACTACTATACTCATCTCATTGCTGAATATTATGCTAACTTGGAAGTACAACAGAGAGTTGATGGAATTTTCTACTTGAGTTCTTTTGTGAATGGTAAAAACATCCATGTTGATCATAATGTGCTTAGAAAGTCTCTTAGTTTAGGAAATATACCCTCTGACTTTCCTTGTGTCAACATATTCGAAAAATTTGTTTTTAACCAAAGTGAGTTTGAACTGTTTCTTGGTCTGTTTTGTGAAGAGGATGTGCCTGATGGTCTTTGTGTTATAGAGTTTGTTGTCGATTTTAGACACTTCTTCTTAGGTTTCAATAGCTAGCCATCATTCTTAGGGAAAATGTCTTGCCAAAGCCCAAACATGATAACTTCTTTGATTTTGTTGATCTAAAAGTGATGTTTAAGATAGTATCCAATACTATAGATTTCAATATCAGTTATGTGCTTGTGCTAAATATGGTAAATGCTTACAACACTGATTATATGCCATATGGTCTGTTCTATACACCTATATTTGAAACCCATTATGTGCATTTGTCTAGGATGCATCTAAACAAGATGGAGTTTTGTGCTATTGATGGTCTCACTCAACCCAAACTTTCTCTTAAAAAATGTCAAACTAGCCACCCTAATAAGATTGTCATTCCCTCTCTTGCTCCAAAAACTGATATTTATGCTATCATTAGGGAAGAAGTCAATAAGCTAATTTTAGAAGTTGATATGCTTAAAGAGTCCAACCTAGAGCTTCTAACTAGGGTTAAATATCTAGAGGGTAAAGTCAATAAGGACAAGGGTAAAATGGTTGAGAATGTTGTTGTTGTTGAATCTGCTAAAAAGATTGGGACCAAGTTGGTTGATGAACTGTGTGCTGTTGGTAATGATGATGATATGGAGAAAGTTTATGCTGCTTTACCTGATCTAGGTGAGGACCTTGGTGTTGTTTCTGCTTAACCTATTCTGGTTAAACCTGTTACTTGATCCCTTGTTCTGTGGAACTATATGTTGCCTTTTTGCTGCTTGCAACATGTATTTTAACTCTGTCTGATGGTTAAGCTTGCTCTGTTTCTAGTATGGTGTTGTTGTTTTGTTTCACTTAAAGAGGTTGTCTTTAAGTTAAAATAAGACTTGTGCAGTTAGTTCTTCAGGAATCAGTGAACCACACTGATTAGTATGGAACCTTTTGAATGTATATAAAACTGCATTAATCTCTTTGTTCTGTACATATATCTTGATTATGTCAAAAAAGGGGGGGGGGGAATATGCTTGAATATGAACTGTCTAAACTTGATCCATCAATGGTGAATATTGAGCAAATACAACTATGCTACAACAAGTTAAAATGATACTCTCAGGTACTTGGACTTCAGTTTATAATCATTTCTATCTAAGTGAATTACCTAGAGGACGATCGTGTCCATTTAAAAGATCAGAAAAACCTGAGATACAGTGATTTTCTATTCAGTTTTCTAGTTTAACTGTTGTATCTATGAAAAGTTTTGGTATATGATTCCAAAAGTTATAAGCATTACTGATTGACATTTGTGCATTTCTAAATATTTTTGTACCAGCATATACCTATAGATTTGTATGAAGTTCTGACAATTCAACGACCAGTCTTCAACAATTTCTTTCACCATGACCATTCAGATCTTGTACGACAATGTATTTATAAGACTAAATGACTTGTGCGTATATGAGATAAACTCTCAACAGGAAGAAATTTACCTATGTATTCAGACAGTTTATTCAGATTAAAGTTGAGATTATTTTTGTACAGTTTAAATCTAAATAACGTACGATTTCTTTCTTTTTGTAGACTGAATACAACTGTATATGATTAAAAGAATGACAATTGTTATCATTTATGTACGAATCAAGATTGCCGAAATATGAGCAACTTAGATCAACACAAAATGATTCAAAAAGAATTATGATAAGAAATCAGCCATATATAAAGCTTTCTTGGTACAACACCAAAAGAAAAGCAGAAATTCCTTGCGATTCATTTAAAAAAATGAAAAGAAATTTTCGTAAGTAAATGAACTTTCTAAAGAGCTTACATAAGTCTTTTATAGATAAAACGGAAGTTTTAAAGTTACAAAAACAAATAAAACGCAAGAAAGATACAGGAAAGACTGAAATTGGTAGACACTCCAATTATTGAGATCTAAACCGATTTATTCAAAAGGGGAAGAGATAAAAGACTGAAATTAAAAGAATTTGATTCAAATCCAATCATATTTCAAGGGAAAGTCATAAAGGGAAAAGAAAAATTGGTAAAAACATAAATTACATTGATAAAAGAAAAACTTGTTCATACATTTACTTTCTTTTACAAAAAGAGGAAGAGATAAGGAAAATAAAACTGATTTGCTTCAAAAACAAATCATATTTTGAGGGGAAGCACAAATTTTTTTTACATCAAAAAGGGATATATAAGGAAAGAAGAAACTCGAAAATTTTTGGTAATATACCAAACAAAACGGGGAAGAGAAAATTAGACCCCCTAAATTTAAAATTTTCTAAATTTCTTATATAAATTATGCCTAACAATATTTATCTCATAAGTTGTTTTGCAGGAATCAGTTAGTGGAGATCATATTCCTCAAATCGAGTCTAAAATAATTTTTTAAAATTCATGCATACACTAAGGGGAAGCACACACGGGTAAATTTTTAAATTTTATGTTTAGTTTGGCATATACCAAAAAGGGGAAGATTGAAAGGATATATTCGATGTATTATTTATTTTGGTATTTGTACGATTTAAACATAAAATTTAATTACACTTAGTTATCTCTCCACTAGGTCATTAATTTAATTGATTCCGTCAAAAGTCAAAAGTCAATTCTAGCAATATCTATTTTTAATTATAAGAGATATTCCATTATTGCGAAAAATTAAATTATATTTTTATGGAATATATCTCTACACCAAGGCAATAAGATCGAACAAGAAATATCAAGTTTTGATATTTTTTAGATCTCCGTTGCAAAATTGATAAGGCGACAAGCTCGAACAAAGAATATTCGAGGATTAATATTCTTTAGAGAACTCGTGCTATATTTAAAAACGATCAGTTTTTATTCAAAAATATTCTGCCTTCGCACTCAAAATACTTTTATCCTCAAGAATATTAATATTCGGTGGTAGAATATTAATACTCAATTTTATCTCGTGCCAGAAATATTTAAAGTAATCTTTCTCCCACTTCTTAAATTTATTCTAATTTCGGAGAAAATTATTTTAAATACTCAAAAATATTTCCTACACTCTCAATATATTTTATATATTAGGAAATATACTCTAAGTATTTATTCACGTCAAAACATTGGTCAAAAGATGTATCTATTTCAAAGAAAGACCAATCGTATTTTATTCGGAACCGAAACCTGATTTAATCATATTAAATGCAAATAAAATACTTCCCCTTGCTAGAATGACTTCAAACTTGAGATGGGTCACTTAAATGTTATTTTCTATGCATGGTAAAAGTTTAGTAATTTTTTGAGAATTTTGGTCCGGGCACGAAAATCGAGATAGTGGGTCCACGTTTGACCATATTTGACCAAGTCAACGTTGACAATTATTGACCAAACTTTCCAGAATTCCATTTTATAATATTCCTAAATGCTCCATAATTTTAGAATTATTTATTGGGTATTTTCGTATTTTTCGGGTATTTAATTAACGAAACATGTTACGTATTTAATCGTTAATTGATACGAGTACGATACAATAAATAAAGAGCCCAAACATAGCTGGTATTACTTTACCAAACCCACTTGGAAGAAACACAAAATCACCCCCAACAAACACAATACAACTTTCCACCTCATCAATCCAAGTGCTTTTAATCTCAACCACTCCTTTTACCTTTAATCTTAACCCTTCCTTCCACCCAACTCCTCCTATAAATAAACCCCTTCCTCCAACCATTTTCTACAAGCTAAAGAGCCAAATAAGTGCTGGGATTTTTGAACTGTGAGTTCTCTCAATATATCCAAACACTCTGTACACCCACTTCATCTCAAAAACCTTCTCTTTCTTATATATACTTAAATATATACAAGGTTTTTGTTCCATAAAGCTTAGTTCCACCAACCAAGCTTTCTCTCACCTAGCAAGCTCATCTACCACTACTATCCGGCCTCCCGAAGGGCTGCCCAAGTTCGTCCATAAACAAAAATCCGGCCGAAATATTACAAAACCTCAAAAAGAGGTTATATTTGACGACGGTCAAATAATACATCGAGCTTGATTTGATTCCCTTCTATCACCTCTAGTGTTCCGGGGGAAAAGAATCTAAAAGCCTTAATTAAAACTTTAACGCACTTACCTTGGCCATTAATATTTTATTGTTGTGTGGTGTGTTTAATTACTCGTACGTGTGTGTTTATCTTTAACGCGTAATAGCGTGGCGAAAGCCTTTTATATATTTTACGCACTTTTTATTTTCGTCCTCACACTTGTGAGTGATTTTACTTTCCGCACGGTTTTTAACGCGTAATAGCGTGGCGAAAGCCTTTTATATATTTTTCGCACTTTTTATTCTTGTCCTCACACTTGTGAGTGATTTTACTTTCCGCACTTTTTCTTCTCATCCTCACACTTGTGAGTGATTTTACTTTTTGCACTAATTTAACGCATAATAGCGGTCCTCGTTTTATCCTATAGATAAGCGAGTTACTTTTCTGTACGTGTGCGTTTATTTTTGTGTTGTGTTATATTGGCCAAATTATATTAAAGTGCAAATTGTTAAAGTAATATTGTAACACTCTCGTTTAAATATATACGAATAGTCTAAAGTTGACTATATCGAACGAGAAGTTGTTTATTAAAGATCCTTAAGCTATAAACCTTTTACAAGGACTTGATTTATACATTACTTCGAAAATAGACGTATTTTGGATAAATAAATAATTTTAAGTATACTTCGACATTTACAAAGAGTCGAACAAAAGTATACGATTATAAACCTTATAAGCCTACGAGCTTAAAGGACATAATCAATATTTACAAACTCCGAGATATATTTAAATCTCTTTTAAATGGAGTATTGTATTGAAAGCATTCTTCTACAAGTCATATCGAATAAAGAATACACATAAAGTCATAAGCAAACAAAGCTTATTGAACTTATTTTTATTTAATATTCGGGTAAGAATATTATAGTCACCCTAGGACATATTAGTCCAAAACCTCTCTTTATATTACGGTTTGTTTCGTAGATATTGTTTTCTAAGTTTTACAGTGAGGTGAAGTTGAAGTGAGGTGACTCTCGTTCTAAGACCCAAGTCCTAGGCACTAGTGGGGAGTTACTGGCCTTTGCATCGTGAAGAAGAGGAAAGACCCAAGACCTTTCATCTAAGATCCAAGACCGGAAAAAGCAAGGAATTCAAAGACTACACCAAGGGTTCTACATCAACTTTGAAGAAGTAGCGGGGAGTTGCTATCTAAGATAAGTTGTGTAGGTTTTTCACAACGACTTTGAGGGTGTAACGGGGAGTTACGGCCCAAGACGAGTCTTGTGGGTTTTTATATTTATTTTGAGGTAGTATCTTAGAGATACGTACCGAGACCAATATTTATAGGGTTGTAAAGGCTTCTCCGCCTACTAAAGGAGCGAGATATTTTTAAGGGAAAATCTCGAGTCCGGAGAGGAGCTCGGGGACTGGAGTAGGGGTGAGCGAATCCATTAGGGGTTACGCCATCACGAACCAGGATAAAATCTCCCATGTGGTATTTTCTTCCCTTGTCTTTTATTTCTGCACTTATAAATTGCATAACGACTCGGTAAAAGTTTTAAAAAGGGAAAATTATTTTAAAAAATGCCATAATAATTTTTAAATTGGATATTAAGCTATTCAACCCCCCCTTCTATCTTAAAATAGCCCTCTTACGGGACCTAACATTTGCCCCTAATCCGGATTGTGTTCCAAGGGACGGAATCCGGATTATGGTAAGAGTTAAATATTTTCCTCCTAAGTCCAAAGTTTGAAGACTTTGAGTAACTTAGAGAACTTTTCGTAGATTTTTGCCCCCAATCCGGATTATCTTCGTAAAGTGGAGTCCGGAGCAAGTCTAAATCACTGAAAAATCATAAACGGATAACGTGAATTCATACTTCTGTAGATTTTCTCAAAATTTATTAGCAAATATTGAAACTTGCATTCTTCCTGGTCAAATGTTCTAAGTCTTTGCGTTTGACCCTCGTATTCACTGCAATCCAATTCCCCAAGCATGATGGGGAAGTAGGTTTGTTTGAATTCCAAAGTATCCCCCATTATTTTACCTCTATAAATATTGGTAGCCATTCAGCATCTCCTTTTACCTTTTCCTTTTACAACTTCTCAAACTTTAGGTTCTCTCCTTCTTCACAGAAATCCTCTGCATCATGGGCCTTGGTTTGGTCTACGATTACGAAAATAATAAGGTCATTGTGGATGGTCTGATTTTTGATGGTCCTAAGACAGAGGCTGATTTCCCTGAAGTCCTTCGAAGGATTAAGAAGCCCTGGCGCTACGCAAGATGGTTCAAGAGGAGGCTGAGAAGAAGCCTGGAGCAAATGGAGAGGGTTCCACTGCCTCTTCTTCGACTCCTGGGGAAAAAGCCGTCTAGATCCCCAGCTCGCTAACGAGCATTTTTATGTTTTTAAATTCTCAAATAAAGTTGTACTATTTGTTTATCAATAAAAATGGCTTGAAAAACAGCCATGAATTTTTGTTTTGCTTTTTCCTTATCTTCATAGGTCTTGGTTGTAAACTTGCATTTCTGCGTTTTGCCCCCAAATCCGGATGTGCTTCATAAGAAGTAGTCCGGATTTGTGGTGTTTGGTTTTGAAATTTTTGCTAAGTCCAAAGTTTGAAGACTTTGGGTTACTTAGAAGTTTTTTAGCATTTTTGCCCCCAATCCGGATATCTTTCGTAAAAAAATGGTCCGGATTGTGATAGTTGTCTTTATTTTTTGCTAAGCCCAAAGTTTAAAAAATTTGGGTTACTTAGAGGTTTTGTAGCGTTTTTACCCCCAATCCGGATATCTTTCGTAGAAAATAGTCCAGATTATGGTAATTTTTTTTGGCTAATTCCAAAGTTTGAAAACTTTGGGTACTTAGAAGTTTTGTAGCGTTTTTGCCCCCAATCCGGATATCTTTCGAAGAAAATAGTCCGGATTACGATGATTGTTTTTTGACTAAATCCAAAGTTTGAAAACTTTGGGTTACTTAGAAGTTTTGTAGCGTTTTTGCCCCCAATCCGGATATCTTTCGTAAAAAATAGTTCGGATTACGGTAGTTGTTTTTTGTTTTTTTGCTGAGTCCAAAGTTTGAAAACTTTGAGTTACTTAGAAGTTTTGTAGCATTTTTGCCCTCAATCCGGATATCTTTCATAGAAAATAGTCCGGATTACGGTAGTTGTTTTTTATTTTTTGGCTATGTTGCCTATGGTTTCGGATCGGGGTGATGTGTGTGTAAGTGATAAAGTAACTTTTACAACAAATGAAGAAAAATACAAGGCAAGGCCCGATTTCATTAAACATAACGTTCAACTTACAAAAGATTTTTTTTTCTCGCTTCATTACAGAGACTAATCTATTCGTTGAAGACTTTGGGCTCTGAAGTAGCTCCTTGATTGGTTCTTCGGGTCTTGGCCATTTTCTTACTGGTAGAACTTCCTGAGTCTGAGGCCATGCCAGGTGTTGGGGACCTCAGAATTATCCATATTACTGAGCTTATAAGTTCCGGGACGAAGATTTTCTTTGACCTTGTATGGACCTTCCCATTTAGACATTAGCTTCCCGGTATTTGTCGGGTTCGAAGCCTCATTGTCATGAAGGACTAGGTCTCCAACTTGAAAGTTCTTGACTCTAGCCTTCTAGTAACGCCCCCAAATCCGGGGTCAAGGATTTGGTCGCCACACGGAAATCCTCAATATCAAATCACCTATTTAATAACTGAATTACAACATTTGAGACCCCAACCACCAAGCATCTTTTAGGTTATAGGGCTAGAAACAAGAACTCAAATACTTACATTTCTCATTACACCCATTCAATTACATCGCACTGTATTTTACAAATCTTATACTACTAGTATAACTTCGTTGGGAAGTACCCCAGCAACTAGTACTACTCGGCACAAAGTAATATGTATTACACATCCATACATGCACATAACTTACTCCAGCTATAGAATTTTTCTGGACCATATTGTCTTCATAAAGGCATACTGCCTGCTTCTTCCGAGCTACGCAGATAAGCCTCATCCGCCTACCTTCCTTTGAAAGGTTAATATTTGAAAACAAGCAAGTATGAGCGAAAGAATTGCTCAGCAAGTTATTACTAGAATTTAACAATATATATATTCCAATATGCCCATGGGTTTTCAAAATCCAAACCATACTTAATATCATTTCTGAAACATTTATAACAATGAAACTTCAATAAGGGGAAAGTATGACATTTATATATCGCCAAATAAACAGATTAAGCCCATATCAACAATAGTAATCCTCATACCTTAACAAAATAGCATACACTATAGTATTGCTAATCTCTTAGAAAGCTTCTCAAAATGCACCGTTCAATATATATAACATTCACATAAAGTCTTTGAAAACTTTTGCTACGCATACTATGAACAAAGTTGTAGTATAATTTAAGAGATGAAATTACAAGGTAATTAAATAGAATATTTCCATAAGTAGCTATATCTTGTTTGCGCAGTAATACACCAACATAAACTTGATTGTTATTCTGTTAGGTCGAATACACAATTATAATCAACTAAGTATGAGCAAATAACAATAAGTTCTTAAAAGACTTTAAAAACTGTTTTGGAATTAACTCCTCTCTCAATGATGTAAAAAATCACAGAGAGCTGCTTAGGTTACAATGAAATGATATTGCGTTACACGATACCCTTCTAGGGTTAACCTAACTGTATTTATAAGATATACAGCTGCTATACAATCGATAATTGATTCTCCTATAAATCAGCTATACAAATATTATCAATTACGATTGCTACACGTCTTTCTAGTCAGCACGACTTCTTTGACAACTATCCAATCTTCAAAGATATCGCTTCCATAATTATCTTCAATATTTCTGTTACTGACCAGCAAACGCTTCTCTTCAACAGAGTTTAGCTGCTTCCTCTTGTCAGCGTTTAGCAGACTCTGTCGAGCTTCCAACTGTCAGAGTTTAACTAAACTCTGACTGCTTCCAGTTTCAAGTTAAACTATGTTTTTCCCTGTAAAACTTAAACAGTAATATTAACCACATCAATTATATTTAACAATCTCCCCCAACTTGTTCATTAGTAAAAATGCACAAGTTAACAGTAATTGATGATGTCAAAACAATTTTATACAAACACAGTGTTTATTCAAATAAGCAGAGTTTAATCTTGACTTAACAAAACTTACAGAAAATAAGAATTACTTACAGACTTTTTCTACCTAACCTCCTCAACATCTGGTGTTGTTCTAAGGTAGTCTATAAGCAGTCTTCTTTCCGCATTCTCGAGCTCTCTCTGCATTATCTCCTTGATCTCTTTCAGCTTAGGATCATCTTCTCCAGTTTGGTAGATAGCAGCTCTCAGAGACTAAATTTTGTTTTTCCTCATTTCGTTTCCAAGCCTGATAAAATATGCTTTCTCAGATTCAGAATTGAAGTCCAGCACAGTTATACCCAAGTCAGTCTTCAGTCGAGCACTATTCCTCTTCATTTCAACAAGATTTCCATGATAGTCTCTGTACTTAGGAACATACTCTTCTGTAGTCTTTGAACCAGTAAGTACTTTGGCTTTCTTCATATGTTCTCTTATAGAATCAGCAATAAGTGCTATTCTTCGATTTGTAACCCTGAATAAGTACAGAACATATTGAAGTTCTTCACACAGCTTCAGCTTGATGTCATCTTCATTCACCCTATACACTGTTCCATCCTCCATGAAGTACAGTAAAAAATATCTATCCAAACTCTTCTAATGAACCAGATGAACTGACTCCAGTTTGTCTAGATTTTCTTGAATCATACCAGCTCCAGGAGAAATAAGTGATGAAGGATTTCTAGGACTGTTGTTTATTCTGACATCTTTGTGAAAACCCAAACCAGATGTGTTCTTACCAGGAGGCTTTCCTAAGAAAGCTCTGTCATGCTGAAAAGTATCAACTCCTTTCTTCTGAGCTTGAACAGGAATTGTAGGCTTGGAGAAAAATCTTTGCATTTGAGCAGGCAATGGATTATTTTGAACAGGGAGGGGTTCACTCACAACATGTGTAGCAACAGAGGCTGTATCTACCTTTTTCCCTTTGTCTTCTTGACCCATTATACCTTTAAGCTTCAACTTGGCATCAAGTGATGATTTTCTTATCAATTTTCCTTCTTTTTCTTCTTGACTACCAGCAAGATTTTCTTTAATCACTATTCCTTTTAGAACAGGCCTTGGGGCTTTAGCACTTTTCTTGGCCTTTCCAGATTTCATAACTTTCAAATGCTCTTCTTGCAAGAGTAATTCTTCAACATGAACATCTTCTAAGGTAGCTCCCTCAGCATTCTCTTCCAAGAAAATCTTAGCAGCAAGCTCTTCATCAGTTTGTGGATTGTCAGAGAGTAACAAATCCTTTTGCCTTGAAGTACTCTGTACATTTGTATTCACTGCTGTACTTGATCTTGTAGACTTGTCAGCTTTTAGATTAACACCAGACTTTGATCTTAGCCTCCTCTCTGAATTAGTTCCTTCATCATCAAGATCATCTTTCTTTGAGAAAGTTTGAGGCTGCTGCTTACACTTGGATCTAGCAACTCTCTCCCCCTTTTTGACTTCATCAGGGATCAAGATTGAAGTAATTAACTCAAGAGAGTTGGCAATGAATTCGATCTTGTCAGCTAACAAAGTCTGATTTTCTTCAACTTTGCCCAATCTTTGAATCAGAGTCTCCTGAGTCTTTGAGAAGGTTTGAAACAACCTGTTGTTGTCTCTCTGTAGACTCATCTCTCTACTTACAACTTCATTTCTCAGATCTACAATTGACTTCTTATTTTCATCAAATCTGTGATTGAAGGCCTTAACCTGAATCACTGTGCCTTGCAAGCATGTCAGAATGTCTGGATTTGAAATCTTCTTAGAATTATCCTTGAGAAAATCAGCTGCTCTTCCAGTAGGAAAGATGCAGCCTTCTTTCTACCACTCTGCAGTTTGTTTTGCTAGATAAGCATCTTCAATATCTCTTGCAGAAGGTCCAGCAAAGTCTGTCTTCTCCCCTGTTTTCAATCCATCAGTCTGAACTTCAACATTTTGAGCAGATCCAGCTTCTACACTCACTTTTTCAGAAAGATAATTTTCAGAATCATCTGCATCTGCAACTGAGGTAGTTTTTTCATTAAGTTCAGGAACAGGTTCTTCTTGAGCAACTTGTTCTTCTTGATTAGCAGAGTTTACCATGATAATCTCTGAAGAGAGAAATTTGGCAGGCTGATCTATTTCCTCACCATGGTCAGAGACTTGATGTGCATCAGAGAATAACTCTGTTTGAGATGCAACCTCTATTTCTTCTAGCACCACAGTAGGTTGATCAGCAACACCAGTATCAACAGAGTTTGCAGCCATGGGTGTTGGAGTAGGATCTTCAATTTCAACAGAGAATGACATGAAATTTTCATCAAACTCTTCCATTGCAAGTAACTCAGTTCTAGCATCTTTTTCAATCTGAACCTCAGCAAGTACAGGTTCATCAAGTCTTAGTTCAGGTTCTGCTACAGTAGGTTCTAAGATAACCTCTGTCTCAACAGCAGGAGTCTCCTTAGAGATATCCTCTGGAGCTTCAATATTCATTTCTTCATCAGACTCATCAATAATCAGTCTCCTCCTTTTAACTTTAGGCACTTCTGCTTTCTCTTCATCTGAAGTAGAATCATCTAAAGTAGATGGAGATGGAGATGGAGGTCTATTTGCTCTTGCCTTTCTAGCTCTTTTTGGCCTAACAGACTCCTTTTGAGCTTGAACAGATGCCCTTTTAGCTTTAGCTTGTCCATGCTGGGTACTTGCTGCTGTGTGTTTTCTGCTACTTCCATGTTTTGGTTTGGGTTGGATAATAGATGGTTGAGGTTGAGGTTGTGTTTGAGATTTAGGTTGAGGTTGTGAAGTGGTAGCAGCAGTGGATGGAATGGATGTAGATGTAGGTTTAGAGGTAGGTTCAGGTGTGGGTTCTGATGTAGGTTCAGGTGTGGGTTCTGATGTAGGTTCAGGTGCTTGTGCTTGTGGTTCCTGTGGTTGATTGAGAAAATTTCCGAGGGCAAGTGGGAAAATAAACTTTAGAACTTGACCCTTGTTTGCATCTTTGTTGGTCAAGTCAGAGAATATTCTCTTATGAACTTGGAAGGGTTGGATAACATCTTCATCATAAATTTCCACATTAGGCAAACAAGCAAAGTATAAACTTTGACAAAATCGTGAGAAATAGACAGTTGCATTAGACTCTGCTAGTTTTTCACCTAGATTCATAAGAACTAGTCTACCAAAATCGAAATTACTTCCATTGAGAAGAGAATACCCGATTTGAAGACTTTCAGTGGGAATGGCATCCCAGTTGGTGACTTTCTTGCCAAAAGCTCTTGTGATGCAATCAAAGAAGAAACTCCATTCCTTCCTGAGCCCTGGCCTTTTAACATTACCAAGCTTGTCTAAAGGACCAGAAAACCTCAGCTGCTGTAACATCTCCTTCAATTCATTCTCACCAGCAACAGTGTATGCGGTGTGAGTGTCAAAGCCCATAGTATCTCTAACTGTTGCCGAAGTAATCACATATTCTGTCTCCTCATAAATAAAAATAATTGATTGAATCCCATTCTCTCCTCCATCATCATACACAGAGTTAGTCCAGAAGGCAGCAATCTGCGTAGTAGAAAGCGTTTGTGGTTCGACTAGAGCTGTTCCAATCTCTGAGTCTCTCAAAAAGTTCTGAATCAAGTGAAACGCCTCTGGAGCTTTTTCATTGTTCAAAGGGGCTGCATAATTGTTGGGAACAAACGATAATCCCTGAACAACAAAAGACTTGGATGCAATTAGAACAGTTTAGAAGTTTTGAGAAAAGAGAATGTGTAGAAAAGTGTTTGTGAAAATGCTTAAGTGAGAATAACAGAGAAATTGTGTGTGAAGTTTTGTGTTCGTGGGTGTAAAAGTGAAAAAGTGAATAATGAACCGATTTTGATTAGATCTGTAATTGAAAATTAAAAACCTAATCGTTTTAGACATTAAACACGCAACCAATTTCTTGTTAAGTGAGTGAGTGGGACACGTGTCACGTAAATAGTGGAACAGTCGTTTACACGCGCAGTAATAATGGCTATTATTACACTTTAACTGTCTGACACCAATAAACAGTTGGCACATATCACATGCAAATTTCAAAAACTCTTTGTACTCCAAGTATATACTTTGTCTGAAATAAAATATTACCTTAGAGTACTCAACAGAATCCAACAGTGTTTACCAATTGTCCAACTTTATTACTGTAATCCTTTCAAACACTGCACAGTTGTGAATATGAGTGTGTGTATAGCAGAGTTCACTAAATCAACATTTAGAGCATCTAATATTTCATAAAATCCATAAAGTAAATCAGTAAACACTGGATGCACAAACTCTTATTGTAAACAATGAATGTATGATGAATGCTAAACTCTGTAGTAAACGATTTATATACAGTAATATTTAATTAATTTATAACCCCCTATTTTTTTATTTTTTTTTGGTTTCTCCAGTAATCAGAGGTTGGAACTAGTCACCAAAAATCCTATAAATTTAGCCCTTATCAGTTTGATAAGTTCCTGGATCTTCCTAGTCTTCGACTAGTCACCAAAAATTAGAGAATTTTAGCCCTTACTATATACCAGTAAGTTCCTAAGTCGTCCTAGTTACAGACATGATCTCAAAGGAGTTCTAACAGTCTATATACATAAGCTTTGGGGTTATTCTAATAACAGAATCAAATTTAACGGTGTATAACTAACAGAGTTTAGAGCTCATCAACATCAGAAATTATTCATGAGAGGCAATGCACACAATATTTACAGACTCAGAGTTTAGGATAAATAAACTAAGAGATGCTATAAATATGAAACAGTATCATGCTGTGTTAATTTTCTGCACAGTCTAAGATTAGATCATGAGTAACTTAGAAGGATTCATGATTAATTACTGAGAATCATGCTTCATACAGATTTCTTTATTGGTGTTAACATTCAGACAAAAACATTATCAGAGTTTCTTAGAGTTTATCCAACATGTCAACAGTGTATGACTTACAGAGCATGCTAACAGAGTTTAACAGTTAATGAACAGAGTTTGCATAGCAGAGTTTATCAACAGAGTTCACATAGAAGTTAACATACCATAGAATTATGAGCAACAAATTACATGAGTAAAATTTTGAGTCTAACCAATATCTCTAGTCAAAACCAGAGACCATTCCTAGTTCATTTACCAGCCTTGTAAATACAGCTTCACTCAATGGCTTTGTGAAGATATCTGCAAGCTGTTGTTCTGTAGACACAAAATGAAGCTCAATATTCCCTTCCTCTACATGTTCTCTGATAAAGTGGTACCTTATGCTGATGTGCTTGGTCATTGAATGTTGTACTGGATTACCTGTCATAGCAATAGCACTTTGATTATCACAGTAAATAGGTATTTTACTGTACCTCAATCCATAATCCAGCAATTGATTCTTCATCCACAGAATCTGTGCACAACAGCTACCAGCAGCAATATACTCTGCTTCAGCTGTAGATGTAGAAATTGATTTCTGTTTCTTGCTGTACCAAGAAACTAGTCTATCACCCAGAAATTGACAACTTCCACTGGTGCTTTTTTTGTCTATCTTGGAGCCTGCAAATTCTGCATCAGAGTAACCAAGTAGCTTGAAATCTGATTCTCTAGGATACCACAGACCTAAGGTTATGGTTCCCTTGAGATACTTAAAAATCCTCTTCACAGCTGTTAGATGTCGTTCTCTGGGGTCTGCCTGAAACCTTGCACATAGACAAGTTGCATACATGATATCAGGCCTGCTAGCAGTTAGATAAAGAAGAGACCCTATCATGCCTCTGTAGTTTGTCATATCAACTGAGGCTCCAGTGTCTTTGTCCAACTTTGTTGCTGTTGCCATGGGAGTTGATGCAGATGAGCAGTCAAGCATACCAAATTTCTTGAGAAGATTTCTGGTATATTTTGCTTGATTTATGAAAATTCCATCATCTGTTTGCTTCACCTGTAGGCCTAGAAAATAACTAAGCTCTCCCATCATGCTCATTTGATATCTGGGCTGCATGAGCTTGGCAAACTTCTTACAGAGTTTATCATTAGTAGACCCAAAGATTATGTCATCTACATATATTTGAACTAATAACAGATCACTACCAAGTTTGAAGTAGAACAAGGTTTTATCAATTGTACCTCTGTTGAACCCACTTTCCATAAGAAATTGAGCCAAAGTCTCATACCATGCTCTTGGTGCCTGCTTAAGTCCATAGAGTGCCTTGTCAAGCCTGTAGACATAATCTGGATACTTGGGATCTACAAATCCTGGTGGTTGTTCAACAAACACTTCTTCTTCAAGTTTTCCATTCAGAAAAGCACTTTTCACATCCATATGAAAAACCTTGAATTTCTTGTGAGAAGCATGTGCTAGAAAGATTCTTATTGCCTCCAACCTTGCAACTGGAGCAAAAGTTTCATCATAGTCTATGCCTTCTTGCTGTGAATAGCCTTTGGCTACAAGTCTGGCCTTGTTTCTTGTAACAACCCCATCACTGTCAGTTTTGTTTCTGAAAACCCATTTAGTACCAACAACAGATCTATTCTTTGGTCTTGGTGCAAGGGTCCAGACCTTATTTCTTTCAAATTCATTCAACTCCTCCAGCATTGCTGTTATCCAGTCAGCATCTTGAACAGCTTCTTCCACTTTCTTTGGTTCAGATTTGGACAGAAATGCATGAAACAGACATTCATTTATTGTAGCACTCCTTGTCCTGACTTTTGCATCTGGATCTCCAATTATTAGATCAGGTGTATGAGATTTTGTCAATTTCCTAGCTGAAGGTAAATGACTTCTGTCAACAGTTGATCCTCCCCCTTGATCAATGTTCTCCTGATCATCTTGTTGCCTTTCTTCATTCTCTGAGGCTCCCCCTGAATTTGACTGCTCAGAGTTTGAACTGTTAGATTTTGCACTTTCAGAGTTTGAGTCATTAGAGTTTGATCCAGATTTTTCAATTGACTCACTATCAGAATTTGAGTCATCACTATGATCATGCTCCCCCTCAACTGGTTCTCCTCTTTGTTCTGGCGGAGAAGTTTCTTCAGTGTTTACCAGTAGAGGTTCAGAGTATACTTCAACAGAGTTTGTTGGACTGGTTTCATCAGAGTTTATTTCATCAGAGATTAGATCTTCATTTTCGAAGTGCAACTGATCATGTTCATCAACATCTTCAAGTCCAGTTATTTTCTTGTCATCAAATGACACATGAATAGATTCCATAATCACCTTTGTTCTCAGATTATAAACTCTGAATGCCTTGGTTGACACTGGCACTAGTACAAAAATAGATTAAGAGACCACCTGAAAACCTATTTAGAGACCACCTTATAAGGTGATGTCTAGGTCAGTGGTCTCCTAGGATAAGAGACCGCTTAATTGGAGTGGTTTATAAAAATAGAAAAAGAGACCACTTATGTAAGATCAATGATTACCTTGGTAGAAGGAAAAGAAATCACTTATCTAAATTAACTGGTCACTTTGGTCGTCCAACAATATCACTTATTCAAAAAAAGTGATCTCTTTGATTTTTTTAAGTAATCACATATTTTCAAAAAGTGATCTCTTTAACTTCATTTATAAAATCAGATATATCCGGAAGGTAGTCTCTTTCATTCTATTTAACAAAAGCACTTTTACCTAAAAAGTGATCTTTTTTCTACGTTTTTAAAAAAACTATTTATCTCTAAAATGTGGTGTCTTTCCTATTCATTTTAAAAAAATGTATACCTGTGCAATAGTTACTATATATACACATACACAAATATATGATTTATATATCTAAATGTCAAACACATACACTACAGTAAAATATTGGACAAATCATTCATTCATTTGAAAAGAAAAATCAATTGTAATATAGTATCATTGTTTTTAAAAGTGCACAAAGTTTCAACATATAAACGTTTACTAGTGAAAGCATACTAAGGTTCTAAACAAAGCAAAAAATGTAGATTAGCCCTCCTCATCCTCTAATTTGTACTCATGCACAAATTTAATCCACATGTCCCTCAACTCGTCAATCTTCATTTGAGAATAGGCCGTTGGAGCTCCACCAAAGTACTACAAATATTAAAAAATATGTATTTAAATTTCCACATTAACTAGAAAATGCAGTACATATAAGCAAATTATCATACATATGGAAGAAAAAGTTGTATAAAAAAAAGGAAGAAACAATTCATCAAAAAGTTTGAAGCAACAATCACTAGTACAAAAAGGGTATGACAAACTGACAAAAGCCTCTAACTTGACAATTTTACTGCAGGACATCAGTTGGTTACCGATAGCCTCATGAATAAGACTATATAGGGGCCATCCAAATTTGAACTTTTACACTACATGAAATTTTTTAACCAACAATGTTACGCAAAACGTAACTTCAAATATAAGAAAAGAAGCATAAGTTTTATGACTCCAATTAAAAAAGGATTATTAGTAATAACAGGTATGCCAATATACAAATGAATCCCATAAGAACTTATTTTCAATTCTAGTTGATGAGACAGAATAATGTACCCTTTGAGATGCAATTCTGGTTTCTGGACTTGAATTACCACATAACGCACCATCATAAAGCAATGGAAAATCCCAGTTTCCAGCATGCCAAGCAGCTTCATACTGCAATCAGTTAACCAAAAAGTTCCAAAGAATGCATCAGATGAAATTATCCTTGACCAGAACATATACATAAACTTGGATAGAAGGTTCTAATATCAAGCATATATGGGTCTCCAAACAAACTTGAAGCTCAGTGAACTCAAAACAATGCTCCGTTAACAAAAGAGTCTGCCCTAACCAAAATCATGCTCCTTATCAAATCATCTAATACATACACATTAACAAATCAACTGCCCTAACCTAATTTTCATCAATAAAACAACATAAATAGATAAAATTACAACAAATTTCAAGTAAGTATCCTCTAAAATCATCATATCAAATCAAATTCAGTAACAAGCTAAATTTCACGATACATTAATCAAACGAACTAATTGGATATGAGAATTGTAGTTAAAAAATTCATAACAATCACATTGCGAAAGTAAAAAAATCTAGATAAAGTTTTCAAACAGAGAGAGTTACCTGGATCGTATGTATAGGTTGAGAGTCAAAAATCTAGAGAGATCGGGAGAGAGAGTGAGAGAGACCTTCAAGTTCCCATTTCCACTTCTCGAACATTAAATTGAAACCCTAGGTGTAAGAACCCCAAATTTTGGATATAATTAAAACTTTTTATTAAGTAATGATAAAATGAGGAACAATGATTCCGATAACAAGGTCACCAGCTCTAATGAATGGTGGTTTCAAAGAACAATGATTGTAATGAATGGATATTGCTTTGGACAATGATCCTGATGCATTGGCATATTGTCAGAATAGAGTAATTCGATGGTTGAGGACCTAGATAAAAATAATCTACCATCCAGGAAGGAGCTAATGGATCCTTGAAGGGAAATGAGTACGTGCATAGTGTTTCCCGTACGTGCATAGTGTTTCCCGTACGTGCATAGTGTTTCCTGTACGTGCATAGTAATTTGGTGGATGAATAGTGATTTTGTAAGTTGGAAAACTTTTCACTCCACCCTATGTACGGGACGTGATATGGATGTTTCGAAGTCATATTAGTAATACGCGGAGGAAATAAGTGAATGCAGAGACGATCGGAATTCAGAAATTCCAAATTCTTTTCGGTATAATATTTGACCGGACAGTGGATTAAATATTATTATAATCCAAGAATTGAGATATTAACTTTGAGGATTTGATATTTTGGGATGTTATTATATTTGATTTAAGAATGAAGGTAGGAAACCACTGAGGAGTGGTTATGGCTACAATGTAATTATTGATATTTGGAAAGAATGAATGGAATTTGACCTTATTATGTTTATGTCTGGAAGAATGCTAAAGGGTGACAACATAGGTAAGAATAATCTATCTTCTAAGGGAATAAGATATGGCAACTTCAAGCAAGAGAATACCCTCATGTCATCCAGATCGATAACGATTAATCCAGTAGTTCCGTAAAAAGGTTAAGGAACGATCGAAAGAGAATACGGACAATTGTACCACCCTAAGAGAACAAGTAAAGAATACAGAATGAATAGTGTTTGGTGGGAGTATATAATAATATGAGACGACACTATACAGAAGCATTCGGAACGGATTTCCGAGTTCGTATTAGTGATCCAGGGGGAAAATAAGTGTATGTAAAAGCTGTCGGATTCTGAAAAACCGCACTTTTATTTTCCCCGAGAGTTCCCTGGACACTGATAGCCCTAAGTATTTAACGAATGGATTTAAGGAATATAAATTGGAAAGTTAGAATGAAAGATGGAGAATGAAAGTATTAATATTAAAGAGGATTCCCGGTAAACCCTAATTAGAAATCCGTGAAATATTCTCACGAACGATCAATCGAAACGGGCAATAACCGGACACAGAAACAAGCAGAGGAAGCAAGAGTCTTGTGCAAGCTACTAGAATAAATATCTAGTAACCAAGTGGGCAAGAGTAACTAGATTAATTGGAACATAACTAGTACTTAGAAATCAAAACACTTGGTTAGTTTTTAACCATGCAAAACACAACACTTGTCCTTCAAAACTCATCATCCATGACATCACACCCCACTAACACACCAAGATGAGATATTATCTCTCAAAAAGTCACTTTATGCAAGATTGAACAAAGAAAAATCAAGAAACCAAGCAAACACTCTCCATTCTCTTTTTCTTCAAAAGTTTCGGCCAAGGAGCTAGAAAAGGAGGTTCCCACCATTGTTTGTTCTTCTAATTTTTAGGGTAAGTACTACATATCACAGCTTAGATCCCCTAGAAATTTCAGCCTCAAATTCACTTCCTTTCATTTTCAAATAAATCATCAAAGGTGATGATGAATAGTGTTTCTAAGAACTTCTCTTTGTTTTTCTTGTTTTCATGGTTGATCCTAGCTAAGTTAAGGCCATCCAAGGGCAATACCAAGCTTTGTGAGGCTATTACATACTACAAGGAAGGTATAAGACTTGAAAACCCTTGCTCTACTTTAAGTATTAAGCATGTTCTTGATGGATCTAGCTTAGTTATGATTATGTTCATGTTATAAGCATGTTTAGTTAGTGATTTAGTGATTTGATTAACATGATGAGTTTGATACTAAGATCAGTGGCTTCTGGTCTTGTTGGGGTGCTTATTATGTGTATAAGTTGATTAGATGCCCGGTGTGGCTTGGTTGTTGCGTAATGAATTTTAGAACGCTCGATTCGTAGCCGTCGTAATGCCCGATTTTCATTAACACTAAGAAACCGAACTGGTCAGTAGCCATAACTCTCTGTTCTTGGCAAGTTAATGAACCCTACTGATAGATTTTTGAACATAGATCACTTTGGCGAAAGAATCGAAGCATTTTGATTTACGGTTTAGGAATTATGACCAAATTACTAAAAGTAGTTCGAATCCGTAAACGAAAGTTCGTAACTGAAATTGAACCCTCGTAAACTATGTAACGTCATGGCGAATCTTGGTAAATAAATACTAGGGGTAAGAAGGAAGGTGTGAAAGAAAACCGTATGTCAAAAAGAGCATTTTTCGATTTATTAAAAATGTTCGAGTCAAGGTTAAACGCGAACGAACCCCTAAAAGACGACTCTTTTATAACTTCGGTAAAACACTTAGAAAACGGGCGATAAAACTCGGAGTATAATATTGGTTCGTAACGATCAACCTTAGAACTCATATGACTTAAGTATGTCCCAAGTATAAGTGCAGTGACATGTCGTATTAACGAACGAATGTCGGGTCGGATCAGTGATAATAAGTAATCCACTAAAAAGGGGTATAACGAGATAACTCGAGAACGTGTTTCGAATTAAGTATAACTTAACTTTTAATATGTTAAGTGATTAATCCCGAATGCCTTGGCTATTTATAGATCACCAAGCTGAACCGGGACCCGCTACCACTACCCCTTACCGTACTCGACTACCAGGCAAGTTTCAATTCCCTTCTTTTAGGCTGTTGTTGTGATTGAATAAATATATATATATATGATTGCTGATATACATATGCCATTGCATGCATGCCTACTTTCAAGTTGAATTGATATACTTGTTCCCTGAATGTTATTGTTGGCTTATAAGCTAGATAGTTATGCATCAGTTATAAGCCGGTTATTGTAAGACCCTCATAGAAGGGCGTATACATCTTATTCATCAAATATAGACCGGGAGTCAATATTTCTTGATATATCGGGATTACCTCGGAGGAAAATATTTAAGTAAATATTTTCCATTATTCGGGCGACGAATATTATTTGAATATTCGTTCGAGATTATTTATTTTAACGGTCTTTACTTCAAATAATTATTTGAACGTAACTATTCGACGAATAATATTTTTAATATTCATTCAGAGTCGAATTATTTATCGATTATTATTGCGAATATTCTTCTAAAGGTTGGACTACTAAATGAAAATTAATTGGATATTCATTTAGAATATTATTCATTAAATGAATATTACTTTTGAGGATTCATTTAAGACAGTAATTACCTATCGAATATTATTTTAATGTTCATCTGAAACTTGATTTATTTATCGAGTCTTATCTCGAATATTCCTTTAAAGCTTGGATTACTAAATGAATATTACTTGATATTCATTTAGAATATTATCCATTAAATGAATATTACTTTATCAATATTCATTTAAATTCCTAATTAATTATGAATATTATTTTGAATATTCATCCAGGGTTCTATTTAATCATCGAATATTATTTTAAATATTTTAAATATTCCTTTCAGGTCTTATTAATTAATGAATATTATTTGGAATATTCATTTGAATATTTAGTTATGCAATAAATATTCTCTCGATATTTCTTCAAGAATTATTTGAGAGATACTCTGATTAAAGATATTCTTTCATATTCCTAAATATTCCGTAAAATATTTTAATTCAATAAATATTCTCTGAATATTTATTCCATACTTAGAATAACCTCGATAAGGTTTATCTTTTTCGATTATTACAGAAAATATTTCGGAGTCGTATTATTATTAATCCTATATCAAGAAAGGTTCTCAGACATCATTCTTCTTTGAGTCTATCTCCTTAATAATAAGGGAACCTTACTTGGAAAATGTTATTTATCTTGTCGACTTCCCGGTCATAAAGTATTCCCTTCACTCGCAACTCGGGTGCTGTTGACTTATTAAGCCGTTGCTTACCTTCTCATCTTTCGAGGGGTAAGATTACTGGAACAAGTTGATATCCGTTACCAAGTAATAGCTTGGGAGTTATTGGTAAATTTTCCTTTCCAACTAGATACGACTACTTTGTGGAGTCTTATCAACAAGTATTATACTTGGGGAAAGGGGGACGAACGTTACATTCAGAATCATGAATTCTATTTGAACTAGGAGTCGTGTAAGAGGCCGAGTAGCGCCGGTCCATCCCCTTTGGCCCAACCGTTGGCCGGGGAGAGCTAGTAAGGCGGTATACAAGTAAAGCCGTCAGTTCTTCCTTCTACCGGTAGTAAATCTAAATTGAGCTGTACGATCTCGACTGATCATCAAGATTGGAACAGCGGGCGCGGTGAATACTCCATCATTGGTTTATCATCCAAATTTATTTATTTCCTGCAACATGATTACTGTTGGCAGAGTTGGAAAAGGGTCATAACTGGAATTGCAACCTTTTCTTGCAAACTCCTCTTCTTAATAACAATAAGAATATCTCGCTTACTTTGATGTAGCAGATATTTCTACAAACAAATACTTTAAGTTACCTTGTAACTTCATCGTTCATATTATACTGGCATCATTTCCGTAAATGCATGGCATATGGTTTGAAAGATACTTTTGAACTGTTATACATTATCGTTCAGTTATATATTATTGTTGGTGGGCTATTGCTCACCCTTGCTTTATTATTATATCACAACAACAGCTAGATCAGATGACTCGCACAAGGCGCACTCGACGCGGGCGAGGACGATGAGACTACCAGAGCTGAAGAAGAAGCTATTGGTAGGGTATATTTATTCTTTCAGTACCAAGAATATGGTCTTGTATGACTTATGTAAATGGATGGCAAAGAGTATGTATTTATATTGAAATCCTTTTGGATTGTAAGAACTCATAATGTGATTAATAAAAAATTTGATTGTTACTCTGATTTCATCTCTGGGACTATAACGGGTGTGTTTTATATTGTTGTGTTGGGTTATAGAGACGTAATTTATTTTATGTTAAGGAAAGTTCAATTGTTGTGGACAGAATTGGAAACCGTAACCACCGGATCCCGGACCCCGGATCTGGGGGTGTTACAGAAGTGGTATCAGAGCGTACGTTATAAACCCCAGAGATGAGGTGACGTTAAAACAATAAATTCAATAAGATAATAAGAACTCTTGCCAAGTTCATAGTCGGACTACTTAATGTAGTGATGACATATAAAACCCTTATGGGAACTCGTAAGTATAATGATAGTAACTTAGCTCGATATCGTATCGACGAGTAAGGCGACTGACCTTGAGGCATACGAGCAACAGCACGATGATGCTTTATATGCTGAAGATCAGCGGTTAATTTGATGGAGTACCCTACTGGAGACCCGGAAGAGGTTCCAGCAGATAAGGAAAATCCTGTTAGGATAAGGAGCTTACCGATGGGTAATGAGGGTCGCAGCCAGAATGACTGTGATGATTAAGATATGGTGCTCAGAAAAGTGAGTATAAAGAACCGAGATATTATTAAGATATCTGAAGATGCATGTTGAATTCATAGCCGGACTACCAGATGTAGTACCAGCAAGAAAGAAGGATTGGAAGAATTACTTGAGATCTTATACGGAAATAGATTAGAATCCTTAGAGATTTTCATCTTAACAAAGAAAGAGCTAGAGGTATGTATGATTATCAAAGACATCGATTTAGGGCGAGGAACAGAGTCCCTAGGAATAGTTGAGAAGGAGGCAGTAAGTGCCATATCATTTGATAAATGAATTAGTATGAATGTGGTCAGTAATAATTCGCCATGAGAAGGCAGGTGTCGTAGGTTGTAAATTATGGAACCAAATTAAGGTTAATAAGGTGGTTTTATTAAGGAAAATGTTCATTTTATGAATGAATCATTTAGAAAGTAAAGACATTGGGAAGTGATAGCATGATTGGGTAAAATTATATAAGGAAGTAGCAAGCAAGACAATGATCTCAGAACCTACCGGAAGATAAGACCAGTGAGTCAAGATGAACTCGTAATGAGACTACTGCCAGAGACTGAGTATAGAGTTAATTCAACTCAGTTAAATGATGAACCAGAAACGTTAGATGCATGTGATTTAGAGGAATATTAAATTCCTTCTTCTCTTTGAATGGATTATAGTAGTACCTTAAGTTTATTCCGATGCGGAATTATAATAGATCAAGTAATACGATCAGTAGTTAAAGAGAAAAATGTGAGAAAATCTTCCTGGAGCTAAAAGGTGAAATTGGTAATGACCAAGAGCTGGCATTGCTTAATGGAAAAAAAAAAAAAAAAGGGAGACTTTGTGCTTCCAACGACGCTTCGCATAAAGGGTTAGGTAGACCGACATTTGGTAGTATTGAATATCAGGACGTATAGGTATCAGGACGTTGTGACTGGTTTCAGTTTGAAACTATTGATTCCCTTCTAAGGGATGGATATAATTGATTCCTCTCCAGTGGGTAAACTTCCAATCTGATGATGATTATTTCGTTAACTATGACTGCTTATGATTCCACCTGCTTGGAGGTTCAAAGAACTATTCTTCAGGTTTCGAAACTGGTCTCCTTAATGTTACCAGTAGGTGGGTAGATTGATCAAAATTTCCCTGAATCTGGAAAGGAATCCGGTGAATTTTGGCAAACCTTGTCTTTCTGATTATCAGAGAATGTCATGGAAGAGAGTAGAAACTGGAGCAAACCCTGTGATTTGGGTAAGGATGCTGTAAAATGGGTTAGTAAACGGACCCTGAGCATTACAATCGACGGTAGTGATAAAAGGATGAAGTGAGATTGGACGAGAACAGGAAATGTAAGTAAGAAACTAGCCGGACGGAGAAACTCCGGGATTGACTTAAGTGAAAAGGCTGTTATGCCAGGAATGGTAAGCTTGCGTGGCACGCGGG
The DNA here is from genome assembly GCA_036435485.1 of Saposhnikovia divaricata. Taxonomy (NCBI): domain Eukaryota; kingdom Viridiplantae; phylum Streptophyta; class Magnoliopsida; order Apiales; family Apiaceae; genus Saposhnikovia; species Saposhnikovia divaricata. The sequence goes on from CM071600.1 coordinate 172,442,936, forward strand.
ATTGATAAGAATAGTTGAAAAGATAAAAGTGGAGGAAAGGTGACCGGAGACGGTGCCGAGTAGTCGATTAAGACTTATATGGAGTAAAGTTTTGGAAAGGTAGAAAGGTATCAAAGAAGAAGGCACTATGCCGGCAATTGCTAGAAAAGTAATGCTATTAGCCAACCCCTAAAATCATATATTTTTATTTTAGTGTGGCCAGTTGAGGCCAAGTCACAACGGACTATAAAGTGACTAGACCAGCAATGAAAAGACAAAGCAGGGTTGCTTCTAAGTAAGCACCGACTGCAAGGGCTTCTGATATAAAGGAAATATTAATGAGATCGTAGGAGTCTTCTACTAAACCCTTTGCAACCCATGTTTTGATGGGGAATTTACTAGACCTTTTTGGGATGGGGTAACCCGTACTAAAGTGACTCATGTGTATATGGTTGTCCAAGATTACGAGTAAAATGGAAGTATAGTGACTTGAGATGTATGATGTTAGGGTATCATGAATACCCTGAACATATTACGACTAAGGGAAGTAAACAACGAAGGTTTATGAAGAGAGTATAGAAATGGTCAGAGATGGATCAGTATGCTGTAGAAATTTTGTCTAAGGCAAGTACATTTGAGAAGAACGATAAGTACTAAGAGATTCACGTTGAACTCGACCAATATCTTCCAAAACATCCTTGTTGCCATTACCAAGTTCTGTAAGAGAGGAGATAGGCATACGTTGCCTTTTTGGAAGGCCAAATAGGCTGACAACTATCTGAAAGAAGAGGGTGGCATTAAGCCACCGATCGATTATCAAATGAGAATGATTGAAAAGAGACCTTTATTAAGGATACATGATCTGATTGCCAATTATAAGATGCAAGAATTCTTTGGCAGTTGAATTAAGGATAGGATATCCATAAATTAAGACAAACCCTAGGGAATGCACAAGGGGTGGCATTAACCCTAATAACGACATTATGACTTCAGATGATATGAGTTGGACTTGCTAAGGCAACAATGACCGGTAAGGATTATTAAAAAGAGTTCTGGAAAGAACATAGATAGAATTATTAGAGTATTGATCAATGACATTTTGATATACCCTGTACCCAGAAAATACAGGAGGAAGGATGAGGATGACCTATGAAACCTTACAAGGAAAAAGGGTAATATTCCGAACTTCAAAAATGGAAGTTTGGTAAGGAATGTATGACATCGTAACAATAATTCCAGATGAGGCATGTATGAGACCCTGAGGAAGTATGGATTGAACCTATAAAGGTTGAGATTATCCTAAGATAAGGAAAGAACTAAGAAGAGAAGTATCCTAAGTAGGATTGGGAATAAACGTGATAAAGTTCCCACGGGTAGGTGGAAGCAATGACTTATGGAGAAAGACTGTTAAATATATTTTTCTCCATCAGCAGAGCTTAAGGGAGAATGCTTTCACCCAAAAATGATGGGAATGAGGTAGAAATGTTTGAATTGGAATATATCCAAGGAACAAGGATTACCGGAAATTATTATTATCATGAAAGGCCAATGAGGTGGCCGACAGTCTAAGTATAAAGGAATAATTATAAATGTTCATACCGAAGAAACAAAATGATATTTGGAAAGACCTTGAAGGTCATATTGGAGTGGAGGAAGTTACATTCCTTTTGATGATTGTGCAAGAATCGAAGGTGATAATAGTTTAAGTAAAGATTCGATTCCTGATGGAGTCTTAAGCATATTACGTACCTTAGAAGCTCCCGTTTTGAGGCAAACCAGGACCATGGTACAAAAAAAAAATGATGAAGTAAACCGTTAAGTTTCCAGTCTTTTATGGAAGATGCATAAGTGATAGTTTCATCAACCGGACCTAGCTGCGATGCCTGAAACTCTTCTGCAATTCTATCTACTTCATGTTATATCTACATCAAGTTCAGGAAGTGTTCCTTATGGATAAGGAATAGTGATTACTTTGTCTCCCTAAGGGATTTGAAACCCGTAGGGTTAGCTATTAATGCACTACGTAAACAACAAGTGATGGTGATTCTTCTAAGAAAGTAGATGACAATGTAAAGATAAAGAAAGTGCTGCCATTGATTAACTAAATGGCATGTTGATGATTGACAAACAAGTTTATGTTAGTGTACTTCTGCGCAAACAAGATAGAGAATATGAGGTTGATGATTCATGATGTTAAAGATATTCCCATGGAAAGAATTAATGAGACTTGGAGGGAAGGGCGGTTGAGCCCGAGACTTATTGGGCCACCTGAGAGTAAAGTGTTCGGACGGCGGTATTCGAGCCAGCCTTACCCCCAAAACTTATAGCACGGTCATAACGGGTTTTCATGTGGCCAGGCTACGTCAGTAAAATGCAGATGTTCAACAGATGATAGGAGTACGAGCATGTAGATATACGACCTGGTCTGACTTACGAAAGACAACCTGTGGAAAACCACGGTTAGAAAAGAACATGTGATGAGAAACACGGTTGGCAGAAGTAGATTATATGAATCTAAGTTAAAGGAATCGGGCCAGATTCATTTCGGAAAGTTTAAATTGAAATAACGTGATGATTATAGAATAAATGAGACGGAATACCGATAAGAAGGTACCAAGTGCAAAAAGGTGTCTCAATAAAGAGGTGAAGGTGAAAGTAAATAATAGAAATGAGTAAGAATCAGCTAATAAGAAGGATGTGATTGATAAAGAAAAGGGTGGGGAAGCAACTATGGAATGAGAAGCAAGGAATGTTATGAATGGGTTTTCTAATGAATTCTCAGGATGACAACCTGATAGTGTCAATATTATAGTTATGAAAAAGCTAGTAACATGATATGGGATGTCAGTAATAATGATGTCAAGTGAGAAATCTAAGATTTAACCTGAAAGGTTGAAGGATTTCCCGAATGTGAGTATCGCTATGATTGCACAAGAGTATTTTGTCCATAGAATAATGGACAAAGCAGCAAGATATGTTGACACGTGAGATTGCGATCAAATAGTATTGGATATAATTATGATTAATTTCTTCTTTGATAAACCTCTATAGTTCAGAGGTAAATTCTGAGTATGATATTCTACAATCATGAAAGCTTTCTATAATCCTTTAGAACTCTTTTCTCTTCTTCTCTCTTATTCATCTTCTTTATGAATTGAGAAGAACAACCCTTTTAGGAGGGGAGGTACTGCTACGTGACTATCTGTCTATGTGATAGAAGTCTAAGTGGAATACCATGACTTCTTTAATTGCTTGTCAAGTACTAAAGGCTGGCCCCCTTCTGTACTAACTATGCAATATAACAAATGTTCAATTGATCATAGTGATCTCTCAATAAATCTTTCCACTTCTCTATATTGATCGAGATTGCGAAGATTAAAGCAATCAGGAAATGCACAGTATGAGCGAGGTTACCTCCGAATTCGTAGGGTGATAGTGATACCAATGTTACTGCAGGTATCAATAAGGATAAGACTGAGTAAGAATATAACCCGGATAGTGAGTTGTACGAAAAGTAGCAACGTTGATGGAAAAAGGATACAATATGGATTGTAGCACTAGAAGATGTGCTGAGGAAGGGTAGAACGACTAAGAATTGACCGGGAAGCTAAAAAGTGAACGACAGGCAAACGACTCTTTGCTTCCTACCTGATTCCGGGACGGAATCCTTTTAAGGAGGGGAGACTGTAAGAACCCCAAATTTTGGATATAATTAAAACTTTTTATTAAGTAATGATAAAATGAGGAACAATGATTCCGATAACAAGGTCACCAGCTCTAATGAATGGTGGTTTCAAAGAACAATGATTGTAATGAATGGATATTGCTTTGGACAATGATCCTGATGCATTGGCATATTGTCAGAATAGAGTAATTCGATGGTTGAGGACCTAGATAAAAATAATCTACCATCCAGGAAGGAGCTAATGGATCCTTGAAGGGAAATGAGTACGTGCATAGTGTTTCCCGTACGTGCATAGTGTTTCCTGTACGTGCATAGTAATTTGGTGGATGAATAGTGATTTTGTAAGTTGGAAAACTTTTCACTCCACCCTATGTACGGGACGTGATATGGATGTTTCGAAGTCATATTAGTAATACGCGGAGGAAATAAGTGAATGCAGAGACGATCGGAATTCAGAAATTCCAAATTCTTTTCGGTATAATATTTGACCGGACAGTGGATTAAATATTATTATAATCCAAGAATTGAGATATTAACTTTGAGGATTTGATATTTTGGGATGTTATTATATTTGATTTAAGAATGAAGGTAGGAAACCACTGAGGAGTGGTTATGGCTACAATGTAATTATTGATATTTGGAAAGAATGAATGGAATTTGACCTTATTATGTTTATGTCTGGAAGAATGCTAAAGGGTGACAACATAGGTAAGAATAATCTATCTTCTAAGGGAATAAGATATGGCAACTTCAAGCAAGAGAATACCCTCATGTCATCCAGATCGATAACGATTAATCCAGTAGTTCCGTAAAAAGGTTAAGGAACGATCGAAAGAGAATACGGACAATTGTACCACCCTAAGAGAACAAGTAAAGAATACAGAATGAATAGTGTTTGGTGGGAGTATATAATAATATGAGACGACACTATACAGAAGCATTCGGAACGGATTTCCGAGTTCGTATTAGTGATCCAGGGGGAAAATAAGTGTATGTAAAAGCTGTCGGATTCTGAAAAACCGCACTTTTATTTTCCCCGAGAGTTCCCTGGACACTGATAGCCCTAAGTATTTAACGAATGGATTTAAGGAATATAAATTGGAAAGTTAGAATGAAAGATGGAGAATGAAAGTATTAATATTAAAGAGGATTCCCGGTAAACCCTAATTAGAAATACGTGAAATATTCTCACGAACGATCAATCGAAACGGGCAATAACCGGACACAGAAACAAGCAGAGGAAGCAAGAGTCTTGTGCAAGCTACTAGAATAAATATCTAGTAACCAAGTGGGCAAGAGTAACTAGATTAATTGGAACATAACTAGTACTTAGAAATCAAAACACTTGGTTAGTTTTTAACCATGCAAAACACAACACTTGTCCTTCAAAACTCATCATCCATGACATCACACCCCACTAACACACCAAGATGAGATATTATCTCTCAAAAAGTCACTTTATGCAAGATTGAACAAAGAAAAATCAAGAAACCAAGCAAACACTCTCCATTCTCTTTTTCTTCAAAAGTTTCGGCCAAGGAGCTAGAAAAGGAGGTTCCCACCATTGTTTGTTCTTCTAATTTTTAGGGTAAGTACTACATATCACAGCTTAGATCCCCTAGAAATTTCAGCCTCAAATTCACTTCCTTTCATTTTCAAATAAATCATCAAAGGTGATGATGAATAGTGTTTCTAAGAACTAATCTTTGTTTTTCTTGTTTTCATGGTTGATCCTAGCTAAGTTAAGGCCATCCAAGGGCAATACCAAGCTTTGTGAGGCTATTACATACTACAAGGAAGGTATAAGACTTGAAAACCCTTGCTCTACTTTAAGTATTAAGCATGTTCTTGATGGATCTAGCTTAGTTATGATTATGTTCATGTTATAAGCATGTTTAGTTAGTGATTTAGTGATTTGATTAACATGATGAGTTTGATACTAAGATCAGTGGCTTCTGGTCTTGTTGGGGTGCTTATTATGTGTATAAGTTGATTAGATGCCCGGTGTGGCTTGGTTGTTGCGTAATGAATTTTAGAACGCTCGATTCGTAGCCGTCGTAATGCCCGATTTTCATTAACACTAAGAAACCGAACTGGTCAGTAGCCATAACTCTCTGTTCTTGGCAAGTTAATGAACCCTACTGATAGATTTTTGAACATAGATCACTTTGGCGAAAGAATCGAAGCATTTTGATTTACGGTTTAGGAATTATGACCAAATTACTAAAAGTAGTTCGAATCCGTAAACGAAAGTTCGTAACTGAAATTGAACCCTCGTAAACTATGTAACGTCATGGCGAATCTTGGTAAATAAATACTATGGGTAAGAAGGAAGGTGTGAAAGAAAACCGTATGTCAAAAAGAGCATTTTTCGATTTATTAAAAATGTTCGAGTCAAGGTTAAACGCGAACGAACCCCTAAAAGACGACTCTTTTATAACTTCGGTAAAACACTTAGAAAACGGGCGATAAAACTCGGAGTATAATATTGGTTCGTAACGATCAACCTTAGAACTCATATGACTTAAGTATGTCCCAAGTATAAGTGCAGTGACATGTCGTATTAACGAACGAATGTCGGGTCGGATCAGTGATAATAAGTAATCCACTAAAAAGGGGTATAACGAGATAACTCGAGAACGTGTTTCGAATTAAGTATAACTTAACTTTTAATATGTTAAGTGATTAATCCCGAATGCCTTGGCTATTTATAGATCACCAAGCTGAACCGGGACCCGCTACCACTACCCCTTACCGTACTCGACTACCAGGCAAGTTTCAATTCCCTTCTTTTAGGCTGTTGTTGTGATTGAATAAATATATATATATATGATTGCTGATATACATATGCCATTGCATGCATGCCTACTTTCAAGTTGAATTGATATACTTGTTCCCTGAATGTTATTGTTGGCTTATAAGCTAGATAGTTATGCATCAGTTATAAGCCGGTTATTGTAAGACCCTCATAGAAGGGCGTATACATCTTATTCATCAAATATAGACCGGGAGTCAATATTTCTTGATATATCGGGATTACCTCGGAGGAAAATATTTAAGTAAATATTTTCCATTATTCGGGCGACGAATATTATTTGAATATTCGTTCGAGATTATTTATTTTAACGGTCTTTACTTCAAATAATTATTTGAACGTAACTATTCGACGAATAATATTTTTAATATTCATTCAGAGTCGAATTATTTATCGATTATTATTGCGAATATTCTTCTAAAGGTTGGACTACTAAATGAAAATTAATTGGATATTCATTTAGAATATTATTCATTAAATGAATATTACTTTTGAGGATTCATTTAAGACAGTAATTACCTATCGAATATTATTTTAATGTTCATCTGAAACTTGATTTATTTATCGAGTCTTATCTCGAATATTCCTTTAAAGCTTGGATTACTAAATGAATATTACTTGATATTCATTTAGAATATTATCCATTAAATGAATATTACTTTATCAATATTCATTTAAATTCCTAATTAATTATGAATATTATTTTGAATATTCATCCAGGGTTCTATTTAATCATCGAATATTATTTTAAATATTTTAAATATTCCTTTCAGGTCTTATTAATTAATGAATATTATTTGGAATATTCATTTGAATATTTAGTTATGCAATAAATATTCTCTCGATATTTCTTCAAGAATTATTTGAGAGATACTCTGATTAAAGATATTCTTTCATATTCCTAAATATTCCGTAAAATATTTTAATTCAATAAATATTCTCTGAATATTTATTCCATACTTAGAATAACCTCGATAAGGTTTATCTTTTTCGATTATTACAGAAAATATTTCGGAGTCGTATTATTATTAATCCTATATCAAGAAAGGTTCTCAGACATCATTCTTCTTTGAGTCTATCTCCTTAATAATAAGGGAACCTTACTTGAAAAATGTTATTTATCTTGTCGACTTCCCGGTCATAAAGTATTCCCTTCACTCGCAACTCGGGTGCTGTTGACTTATTAAGCCGTTGCTTACCTTCTCATCTTTCGAGGGGTAAGATTACTGGAACAAGTTGATATCCGTTACCAAGTAATAGCTTGGGAGTTATTGGTAAATTTTCCTTTCCAACTAGATACGACTACTTTGTGGAGTCTTATCAACAAGTATTATACTTGGGGAAAGGGGGACGAACGTTACATTCAGAATCATGAATTCTATTTGAACTAGGAGTCGTGTAAGAGGCCGAGTAGCGCCGGTCCATCCCCTTTGGCCCAACCGTTGGCCGGGGAGAGCTAGTAAGGCGGTATACAAGTAAAGCCGTCAGTTCTTCCTTCTACCGGTAGTAAATCTAAATTGAGCTGTACGATCTCGACTGATCATCAAGATTGGAACAGCGGGCGCGGTGAATACTCCATCATTGGTTTATCATCCAAATTTATTTATTTCCTGCAACATGATTACTGTTGGCAGAGTTGGAAAAGGGTCATAACTGGAATTGCAACCTTTTCTTGCAAACTCCTCTTCTTAATAACAATAAGAATATCTCGCTTACTTTGATGTAGCAGATATTTCTACAAACAAATACTTTAAGTTACCTTGTAACTTCATCGTTCATATTATACTGGCATCATTTCCGTAAATGCATGGCATATGGTTTGAAAGATACTTTTGAACTGTTATACATTATCGTTCAGTTATATATTATTGTTGGTGGGCTATTGCTCACCCTTGCTTTATTATTATATCACAACAACAGCTAGATCAGATGACTCGCACAAGGCGCACTCGACGCGGGCGAGGACGATGAGACTACCAGAGCTGAAGAAGAAGCTATTGGTAGGGTATATTTATTCTTTCAGTACCAAGAATATGGTCTTGTATGACTTATGTAAATGGATGGCAAAGAGTATGTATTTATATTGAAATCCTTTTGGATTGTAAGAACTCATAATGTGATTAATAAAAAATTTGATTGTTACTCTGATTTCATCTCTGGGACTATAACGGGTGTGTTTTATATTGTTGTGTTGGGTTATAGAGACGTAATTTATTTTATGTTAAGGAAAGTTCAATTGTTGTGGACAGAATTGGAAACCGTAACCACCGGATCCCGGACCCCGGATCTGGGGGTGTTACACTAGGAGTGCTAGCGAACTCCTGCCATCAGACTGACCGATTATCGAGACAATATCTTCAATTGGAAGCTTCTCACCGAATGCAACAACCGCTGCCTGAAGACTATTATAGGCTTCAAATCGCGTTTTGAATTCATTAGCTAATCGATTCGAGAACGATGATGTGTCAATTGCAGAGTATATTACAATTAAGACAAAGAAAAGCTAGGGCTTAGCTAGTTTTTCCCAATTAGTAACTGACTGAAAAGAGATTTTGGTTAATAAAAGGTAGAGAATTATGGAAGAGAGTAAATTGGGGTTTGGGATTTCGTGAGAGAGATGAGATGTAGGTGGGAGAGAGACGGAGAAATGAGAGTCGGGAGCCAAAGAAATGAATCGGGGGAAACCGGCAATGTAGGGTTAAAGGGAAACCGGGGTAGTTTATAATTTTATAATTTAATTTTTCATTTAAAATAAATTATTCAATTTTTGTAAATTATAAAATAAATATTTAACGTTGAGCAAAAATAAGCAAGGTTATTTTAATTAAATAATCATTCATTTAAATAAGGTGGTCTCTTTTCTTTTAATCTAAATGACCTCTTTTAAAAGAAGAGAGGTTTCTTAATTAAAGGAATCATTTATTTAAATAAAGAGATCTCTTTCTTCTATTATAAAATAGACCTCTTCTGAAAGGTGAGAGGTTCCTTTATAAAAAGAATCATTTATTTAAATAAAAAGGTCTCTTTTCTTTCATTATAAGAGACCTTGTATCATAAAAATGACATTTCTTTGATTAAGTAACCACTAATTCAAACTAGGAGATTTCTTATCAGTGGTTCCTTTGCCCATATTTCTAGTAGTGTGGATAGCCAACAAAAATTCCTTCATCTGCTTTCAACTCAAATTTGGTCAACTGTTCAGGATGAGTTTTCAACACAAAGCATTTGCACCCAAAAATATGAAAATATTTCAGGTTTGGCTTCTTTTCCCTCACCATCTCATATGGTGTTTTTCCATGCTTGTTGATTAGTGTGGAATTTTGAGTAAAACAGGCTGTTTGAACTGCTTCTGCCCAAAAATAAGTTGGCAACTTTGCTTCATCAAGCATAGTTCTAGCAGCTTCTATCAAAGTTCTGTTCTTCCTCTCAACTACACCATTTTGCTGTGGAGTGCCAGGTGCAGAAAACTTTTATTTGACTCCTCTGTTTTTGCAAAATTCTTCCATTGTTGCATTCCTGAATTCAGTTCCATTATCACTTCTGATTATCTTCACTTGATTTTTTGATCCTTTGTCCAGCAACATTATATGCTCCATCAGAGTTAATGCAGTTTCATCCTTTTTTTGCTAGAAAATACACCCAAGTGTATCTGGTATATTCATCAACAATGACTAGAGCATATTTCTTCTTTCCAAGAGACATAACGTTTACTGGTCCAAAAAGATCAACATGAAGAAGATGATAAGGATCAACTTGAAGATTCAGACTTGCTCTTAAAAGAAGTCTTCCTCTGTTTGGCCTTTTGACATGAATCACACAGACCATCAACATTTAACAAAGACTTTGGAAGTCCTCTAACAAGATCCTTTCTTATCAGCTCATTGATGTTGTTCAGATTCAAATGAGAGAGTTTCTTATGCCACTTCCAACTCTCTTCACTTGACATTCTTGTTGACAGGCACATAGTTTTTCGATCAGAGTTTGTCAACAAGCTTGCTTCATAGATATTATTGCGCCTTTGTCCAACTAAAACAACTTTCCCTGTGGTTTTGTTGATAACCTCACAGTATTCAGATTAAATATCTACATGTAAACCTCTGTCACAGATTTGACTCACAGATAGCAGATCATGCTTGAGTCCTGGAACCAGAGCTACATTTGTGATGATGACACTTCCAAGATTGATATTGCCATATCCCAGAGTATGTCCTATGTTGCCATCTCCATAGGAAACTTTTGGGCCAGCCTTCTCCACATACTCTGATACCAGGGCTTTATTTCCAGTCATGTGTCCTGAACATCCACTGTCCACGACTAGGATACTCTCCCTGATGCCCTGCAATCACAAACAATTACTGAAGATTAGATATAAGGATCTAGACTTGCTTGGATCCTTTGGCTTTCTTAATTTTGTTAGCTTTAGCAACGGAATTTACACTATCAGAGTTTAAGCTAACTTTTTCAGAGTTTACACCTGTAGAATTAACTTTAACCCATTTCAAATTAGGTTTCAGTTCATAGTAGTTGTGATAAACAGCATGATAATTTCTGTAAGTATAAATTGAATGCCAAGTACTTCCACAGTGTTTGCACAAAGTCTGTGGTGTAGGTTTGACATTATTCTTTTTAACTCCAGACTTGGAGGGTAAAGAATTAATGTCTTTGTTCTTCCTGTAGAAACTAGCAAGATGATTAGTACTACCACAGTTATGACATGTTTTTCTAGGTGCAAATGTAGCAAACATTGGTTTTTTTTTGCTGTAATGCCTACTTTACCATTTCTGTTCTTCCTAGGCATTTTCTGTTTCTTGACAGATTTTAACTCCTTAAGCTTATGCTTGAGTTGTTTATCTATCATTGAACCAATATTAACCTGTTTAACACTAGTTTTTACTGGTTCTTTCTTAACAGTTTCTTTTTCAGCTTCAGACTTAGATTCATTTATTCCATGAACAAATTTTGTAGATGGGAGATATGTTCTTATTTTGACTTTGTTTTGAAACCTAAGTTCATCTCCCTCACAGTAACCTAAACCAACTGTGTCTGACTGAAAAACCTTTTGAGTGTCTTTTCCAGAATGAGTCCAAGTTTTAATTATGTGATTTGCTTTTTCCAACTCAGATTCTAATTGCTTATACCTTCCAAGCAACTCCTGTTCTAGATAGACAGCATTATCTCTCTCCTTTTGAACTTGCTGCATGTTAGCAAGTTTCTCTTCTACAACCTTATTTCTCTCTTTGTTCAGAATTTTCAGATTTGATTCTCTCATTCTCTAAAGTCTGATCCCTATAACTGATATGCAAAGCCTTAAGATAGATTCTCAATTCAGTTATATCATCAGTATTATAAGCATAGGTAGTTAGAGGTACCTTGTTTTCAGAATCTTCAGCTTCATCAACAGTAGTAGCCATGAGAGCATAGTTCACATCCTCATCTGAGTCAGAGGTGTCTGCCCAATCTCTGCCTTTAGTGAAGAGTTCCTTCTATGTTTTACCCTTCTTGCACTCAGGAGCATAGTGGCCCATCTCCTTACACTTGTAGCATTGAATCTCAGACTTGTCTCTCTTCCCAGATTTGGTATCCTTTCTCTTAGATTTGCTGAAATTCTTCCTGTCAGACATTGAATCATTCCTGGAGAATCTCTTTCCCTTCTTGAACTTCTTGAATCCCATCTTCTTGAAGGTCTTTACCATCAAAGCAGCCATTTGCATCATTTCCTCATCATCTTCAGAATCAGATGATCCATCTGTGTTTGAGTCAACATCAGAGTTTGATGACTCACTTTCAGAATGAATGACCAAAGCTTTTCCTTTTGCTTTCTTCCTTGATGCTTCCTTCTTTGAGGGTCTTTCTTCAACTCTTAGAGCAACAGACTTTGACTTCCTGTCTGATCTTCTGCTTCTCTGTTCCATTTCCAGTTCATGAGTCTTGAGCAACCCATAGATCTCATCAATATCAGTGTCGGCCAGATCATAGTTGTCTCTAATAGTGGTTGTCTTAACATCCCACTTTTCAGGTAGAGAAAGAAGAAACTTGAGATTTGAATCTTCTAGATCATATTCTTTATTAACCAGTGACAGATCATTGAGTAGCTTACAGAATCTATCAAAGGTTTCTATCATTGTTTCTTCTAGCCTCAAAGTGTTCATACTCCTGTGTGAGTATGTTCCTTCTATTCTTCTTGATTGCAGCAGTTCCCTGACATCTAACCTCCAGGGTATCCCAGATCTCTTTTGCAGTTTTACAATTGATCACTTTGTTAGACATAACATTATCCAGTGAACTATGAAGCAGATGTTTAACCTTTGCATCCTTAGCAATGGATGAAATGTCTTCAGGAGTCAAATCTTTCTTCTCCTTTGGAATAGATTTAGCTTCCTGTCCAGCAGTAACGACAGATAATTTTGTAGGATTATGAGGGCCTTCATAAATTCTGTCAAGATATTCTGGATCTGTAGCCTCTAGAAACATAGCCATTTTCACCTTCCAGGTTGAGTATTCTGCTGGCTTGAGAATAGGAACCCTGATTGTCTCATATCGGCTCACAGTTGTAGGTTGAGCCTTCTCAGCACTAGAGCCTGTTGTTGGAGGAGGAATTTCTGCCATTGATTATAGTTGTGTGTGTGTGTGGATCTTAAACTGTATTAAATTAACAGATTGGCTTTGATACCAATTTTTAGGTCGAATACACAATTATAATCAACTAAGTATGAGCAAATAACAATAAGTTCTTAAAAGAATTTAAAAACTGTTTTGGAATTAACTCCTCTCTCAGTGATGTAAAAAATCACAGAGAGCTGCTTAGGTTACAATGAAATGATATTGCGTTACACGATACCCTTCTAGGGTTAACCTAACTGTATTTATAAGATATACAGCTGCTATACAATCGATAATTGATTCTCCTATAAATCAGCTATACAAATATTATCAATTACGATTGCTACACGTCTTTCTAGTTAGCACGACTTCTTTGACAGCTATCCAATCTTCAAAGATATCGCTTCCATAATTATCTTCAATAATTCTGTTACTGACCAGCAAACGCTTCTCTTCAACAGAGTTTAGCTGCTTCCTCTTGTCAACGTTTAGCAGACTCTGTCGAGCTTCCAACTGTCAGAGTTTAACTAAACTCTGACTGCTTCCAGTTTTAAGTTAAACTCTATTTTTCCCTGTAAACTTAAACACTAATATTAACCACATCAATTATATTTAACATATTCACTGTGATATCGCTTTCCTTTTATTTAATAATAATATAATAACAGTTTCTCTTCTAACCATTTAATGCATTCCATTGTTCCATGCCAGTTCCTTCTTTTCAAGTTATCGATGTAATATCATTATCAACAATTCCTTTAAGAAATTCGGGGATCTTCACTGCAGCCAGATACGATAGGACGATGATCAGTCGTCCTATTCGTACTTGTTCCCTGTTTACTACTAGTAGAAGGAATGATCCACTCCGGTCATCATCCCTGGAGGAAAGTTCACCACAATCCCCCTTCGGCAACACATGGGCCGGAATAAAGTATTGCATGCTGGACTGTATTAAACACAACCCTCAATGTTAGAATCCCCATTATAAAAGTTATTCCATTTTATTCGGAAGGATACCCCTTCATAATTTCCATTTTTCCATTTTCCATTTTACCCTTTTTATAATTTCTAAATAAATTTCAGAATTAAGATTTCAACAAAGAATATGTTTAAAAGAGTTTGACCAGGGAGCCTTATGTATTGACGAAACCTTTAACTTTTAAGAAATCATATTTAGTACTTTAATATTCTTTGAAACAATTGTAAGAAAAATATCCTTTACATCAATTGTAAGAAAATATTCTTTATAATATATATATATATATATATATATATATATATATATATATATATATATCGTTTGTATTATACAAATAGGTACTTGTTTTTTGTTCATAGTATTATCATACCGTTATATACCCAATCCCTCTGGCTCCCAGTCACTCATAAATATAACTTATTACCATATCTTTATATATAACATAACCCTTTTTATCCATAAAGTTTCTTGCACTATCAATATCCATATTAAGTAATAACAGGAATCAGGGAATCATGTCCCTAGCAGAATAATACTCACAGACCCATATATATATATATATATATATATATATATATATATATATATATATTTTCAAAAGCAGTTATGCATGTCATGTGCATATACTTATCAAAACAGTTCGAAAACATATATGCATATATCGCGAGTATGTAATTCACATGCGTCTTATAACCATTTGAAAACATTTATACAGGTATATCATTAGTGTGTCAATTCAAGACATACAAGCATTTCACTACAAAATTCCTTAAACAACCTTTAAACAATATTTAATAAACCTTAGAACACTTAAAATATTTAATAAATATTTAAATAATTTTTATTAAATAATAACTATTCAATAATCCCTTTTTAAATGAATATTATAATTAATATTCATTGAATTAAATGACCAATCAAATAACGTTTATCAACAACATTCCAAATATTTTTATCCGAACATATCCAATTTATAACCATTGGAATATCTTTAATCCGTAGTTCGAAATAACTATCTCCGATAAGTAATCAATTAGATAGGATCACTCCATTAAATTACCTTTGTTATTTCTCCGGAACAAAGCGATTTTATGAAAACGTTCATCTAATTAAATAAATTTCATTAGACGAATAAGGTTTATTTAATCATTAAATGCTTCCAAAAGTATCTACTAATTAAATAAACACTGATTTATTGGTGATGTTGCCTTTAGGTTAATTATTGCGAAATTCTTTTTTTTTTTTTTTTAAAACTTTGTCCGGGTTTTCGAAAATATACATTACAAAAGAACCCCGACACGCGGGCTAAGTCGAAAACTCAACACATGCTCCACCCTCAAAGCCTTCCTTATTCCGATCCATAAATATATACCCCATAACATATAATCCACTTCCACAGTACGAAAAGTTTATAAATATATACCATATACATCAAGAGGTATAATCATAAAATATCATCGCCCATCAACAGTATTATAAGTCATGGGGTTTTGATGTTTGCAGGAGCAGAATTTTATGTCGTTGGCAAAACCAGGAATATATTGATTTGGAAGAAGAAGCACAAGCTCGGAAAACTCGCAAATATGGATTGAAAACTTATTCAACACATATCCTATATTTCAAAATAGCTATACTCTGAACGATAGAGTATGCATAAGTAAACTTGCCTCTGGTCCTTAGCAGAAAACAGAAACCGCGAATAATTCCTTCGCACCTTATCCAACCAATTCCATGGAGGTAATTTACCTTTCTTCGTACGACGCCTCGATCCTTCCTTTTTGATGTACGTCGTTCCAACTTGATTACGCCCTAATGGTACTGAACGATTATGAGTAGGTGTCAGTCTTACCTCGTATCTCGAGTAGACACAACTCAGAATTACCACTAGGTCACATAAAGTCGAACTATAGGTGTCCCCCTATAGCTGACTACTCTATTACCACTTAATGCACATAACACATTTAGTAACAGAAAACGACATGGAAAGAGTTCCCTTTTATATAGTGGACATCTCCGGGTACTAAACACATAATAACACTACAAAACTTAATTAAACTCCGTTTAACACTTTTGACCATAACACTACTAACATTCTCTTGTCAAAACTAAATTATGAGATAATCCTCCAAAACGCATTTAATCCTTGATAAAGACACCAAATAAATAATTAATCCTCGAATCAACAATTTATCCTTGAAACGATAATTAGTCTTCGAAACAATTCACTTAACACATAAACACATCAACAGTTAACACTCAAGCATGCCTTTATCCCCTTGAAATCAAATAAGTTAAATAAATTTAAATACAGGGGATTTTTAGAAAATTTCGGCATAAGGTATTCGTAAATAGGAGTATCCCCTATTTTTTTCAATTCAACAATCCAACTGTGTAATCATAAAGGAAAATCAAGCTGCCTCAACTCGCAGCAACATTGAAGGAATTTACGGATGGGAGGAAGCGTGGTATAACAATTTATTCCGTAAAAACCATGTATCGTACATATAAAAAATCATATAAAAATGAGAAGCGGAGGAATCGTAGCCATACCTTGAAAAATCGAAGCTTTATAATCTATGGTTGCTAGCAGTTGCTTCTCAGAGTGTGAAGCACTCTATCGGTATCCACCAAGATTGATTCTTCGATGAAGCTTTTATAAAACTCAAAGCTTTATAAAAATGGAGTTTTTCCTTTTGAGAGAGAGAGAAAGATGAAGAAGATGGAGGCTAGCTCCTTTTAGGTTTTTCACAAAAACACAAAATGCACACACTACTCTTCTCATCTCTTTCTATTTATAGGGCTCATGTAGGTTTAGTATAATTAATATATCATGTATATATTAATATATATAAATCCCACAAACTGTTTAAATAATAATTAAAACTATTTTAATCATTATTAAAACAACTTGCTCTCTCAAAATACCTTCATCAATAAATTAATCTTTTTATGGTGTGACCCTGTAGGTTCAATATTAAGCCGGTAGTAGAAATAAATAATAATAAACTTTTTATTTATTATTCATATGAATTCTAATAATTCATTAAACTAATCGCACCACCATTAAGAGTAAACACGTACCCTGACATGGATTTGCTATCATCACTTTCTGATTGAAAACTAGAGTCAGTATAACCCTCTATTTTCAACTCAGATCTACCAAAAACAAGAAAAATATCCTTAGTCCTTCGCAAGTACTTAAGGATGTTCTTTACTGCTTTCCAGTGGTCTTCACCTGGATCGAACTGATATCTGCTTGTCACACTGACTGAATAAGCAACGTCAGGCCTAGTACATAACATCGCGTACATGATAGATCCTATTGCTCAAGCATAAGGAATCTTACTCATACGCTCTCTTTCCTCAGATGTCTTAGGACAAATCTTCTCGAAAAGGGATACTCCATGGCTCATCGGTATGAGACCTCTCTTGGAGTTTTCCATGCTAAACCTTTTAAGCACTTTCTTGATGTATGTACTCTGGGTAAGACCTATCATTCTTCTAGATCTATCTCTATAGATCTTCATACCGAGAATGTAGGATGCTTCACCCAAGTCCTTCATAGTGAAGTTCTTCGATAGCCAAACTTTGACTGATTGCAGCATCGGTATATCATTTCCTATAAGAAGTATGTCATCCACATACAATACAAGAAATGTTACCGCGCTCCCACTAACCTTCTTGTAGACACATGGTTCATCCATGTTTTTGATAAAACCAAACTCTTTGATTATCTCATCAAAACGAATGTTCCATCTACGAGAAGCTTGCTTTAACCCATATATGGTTCGTAGCAGCTTACATATTAGGTGTTCATTCCCTTTGGAAACAAAACCCTCTGGCTGTGTCATATACACTTCCTCTTCAAGTTTCCCATTGAGGAAGGCCGTTTTCACGTCCATTTGCCAGATCTCATAGTCATAGTAAGCAGCAATCGCAAGCAAAATCCGAATTGATTTAAACAAGGCTACAGGCGAAAAAGTTTCGTCAAAGTCAATCCCTTGCCTTTGTCTGAATCCTTTTGCCACGAGCCTGGCCTTATAGGTCTCCACCTGGCCATCTGCTCCAATCTTTCTTTTGTATACCCATTTGCACTCAATAGGCTTCACATCCTCTGGTGCTTCAACCAAAGTCCATACTTGGTTGGTATACATAGAATCCATTTCGGATTTCATGGCACTCTGCCATTTCTCTGAGTCAACACTACTCATAGCCTCATTATAGGTCATAGGGTCGTCATCATCAATGATTGACAACTCATTGTCATTCTCAATGACAAGGCCATAATACCTCTCAGGTTGGCGAGACACTCTCTGTGACCTATGAATGGGCAGTACCACGGAAAGTTGTTCGGTCTGAACAGGTGTTTCCTCTTGAACCGTAGTAGTTTGTGTTTCTTGAACTTCATTAAGTTCTATTTTGCTCCCACTGTTTCCTTCAAGGATAAACTGTTTTTCCAAGAAGGTAGCATGTCTAGAGACAAATACACTATGATCGGTGTAGAAGTAATACCCTAAAGTCTCTTTAGGATATCCCACAAACCTACATTTCACGGATCGAGATTCCAGCTTATCAGGGTCAACTTTCTTGACATAAGCCGGACATCCCCAAATCTTAACGTGTTTAAGACTCGGTTTCCTTTCTTTCCATATCTCATATGGAGTTTGAGGAACAGATTTGGAAGGCACCTTATTCAGTAAATATGCCGAGGTTTCCAATGCATAACCCCAAAGGAATACTGGAAGATTTGCATAGCTCATCATGGACCGAACCATGTCTAACAAAGTTCGATTTCTCCTTTCAGATACTCCATTCAACTGTGGAGTATATGGAGGAGTCCACTGAGAGACTATACCATTTTCTTTGAGATAATCTAGAAACTCCCCATTAAAGTATTCACCACCTCGATCTGATCGAAGGGTTTTAATACTATGTTTGGTTTGTTCCTCCACTTCATTCTTATATTCTTTGAACTTTTCAAAGGCTTCGGATTTGTGTTTCATCAAATACACATATCCGAATCTAGATCGATCATCTATGAAAGTAATGAAGTATGAAAATCCACCCATGGCTTGCGTAGACATCGGTCCACATACATCTGTGTGTACCAATCCTAGCAAATCTGCAGCCCTCTCTCCATGTCTACTAAATGGAGATTTGGTCATTTTACCCAACAGACAAGACTCGCATGTAGGATATGATTCAAAATCAAAGGGTTCAAGTAACCCTTCCTTATGCAATGTCCGAAGTCTATTTTCACTAATATGACCAAGTCTGCAGTGCCACAAATAGGTGAGATTTTCATCATCCCTTTTCCTTTTATTAGTATGTTCAATTTGTAGTAAATTATGTTCTATGTCACATACAGATCATTATTTAAAATACCACTATCATAAAGAACGTTATCTCTAAGAATTGAACATTTATTATTCTGAATAATAAACGAAAATCCAGCTAAGTCTAACATGGGAATAGAAATAATATTCCTCACAATCGAGGGAACAAAATAATAATTATTGAAAATAATAGTCTTGCCCGTAGGCATATTTAAATCAAATGATCCTACAGCTTCAGCAGCAACTCTTGCTCCATTCCCCATCCGTAGAATCACCTCCTCTTCTTCAAGAGCCCTACTTCTCCTTAGTCCCTGCAACGAATTGCATATGTGAGAACGACAGGCGGTATCTAATACCCAAGTAGAAATTTGATTTAATGACATATTCACTTCAATCATGAACATACCTGAATCAGAAGCGGCAGTCTCACTACCCTTCTTCTTCTTCAACTCTGCAAGGTAAACCTTACAGTTCCTCTTCCAGTGCCCCACCTTGTTACAGTGGAAGCAAACAGCTTTGCTCTTGGGGTCTTCAGCTTTTGGTGGAACCGGCTTTTTCTCACCTACTTTCTTCTTCTTGGAAGGGTTCTTCTTCCTTTTCTTAGGATTGGAACCTTCACCAATTAGAAGAACAGAACTCTTCTTAGAGGGAAAATTCGATTCCGCAGTCTTCAACATGTTGTGGAGTTTAGCCAGGCTGACGTCCAACTTATTCATGTGAAAGTTCACAACAAACTGCGAAAACGAACCGGGAAGTGATTGTAAGACCAAGTCTTGACTTAGCTCCCTATCCATGGCAAAACCAAGTTTTCCAAGACGTTCAATCAAATTGATCATCTTAAGTACATGGTCATTCACAGATGATCCCTCAGACATCCTACATCGGAACAACTCTTTCGATATCTCATATCTAGCTGTCCTCCCTGCCACATCATACAACTCTTGTAGATGCGTTAGGATAGTGTGAGCATCCATATGCTCATGCTGCTTCTGTAGCTCAATGTTCATGCAAGCTAGCATGATACATTGAGCAACATTTGCATCATCTATCCACTTACGATACACAATATGTTCATCGTTATGTGCATCGTCAGCAGGTTCAGCAGGCATAGGTGAGTCAAGCACATATTCCAGCTTCTCAACCCTGAAAACAATTCTCAAGTTTCGAAGCCAGTCAGCATAATTAGGACCAGTCAATTTGTGAGCATCAAGTATGCTCCGGAGTGATAGTGCAGAAGACATAGTGTATATAGTAAATCTGTAAATGATAAACACATAACAACACTTAGCAAATATTCAATTTCATTTTAAAAAAAACACTATATGAATCGGGTCTTTATTCATAAGTGACTCCCACTAGTTTATCTAATTTATACAACCTCCTAAGTGAAAATTAAGCATTCATAATGCTAGTGGGAATATGGATCCTACATTCCATCACACAACCTCGGCTGTAGCACGAAACACCATGTGATGTTCAATAGGCAGACAACTCTTGTCAATTACATCTCATGTTATTCCCTAATAAAATTTTAGCCTCTTGAATAATTGAGTCACGGCTGTAGCACGACAAACTCAATATTCTAAGTCAAGTCTAACCCAACATTCCGTATAATTAAATCAGTCTCCAACGGCCCACGGCTGTAGCACGTAACGACCATTAGATTCTAATTTATTATACACATCTCTATGTAATAGACAAGTATTTCTTATTTCGAAATCAAAGCCCTCGGCTGTAGCACGAAACGATAATGATTCAAAAATGAGAACTACTTTCTACCATGTTGGAAGGCTATGACCGACACAAGCCCGTTGTGTCATTGGCCAATTACTACTTGATATTATTTAATTTTAGAGGGATTATATTATGTCACAATCATAATCATATTATAAAGAGATTCTTCCTTTTAAATTAAATATTTCAAATCAATAATCGATAATTGGATGATTCCCAGATCGGGGGGAGCATTGTCAAGAGGCGTCACTTAATACCCCTTTCTTACAGATCGAAATCCGTTTTTGACAGAATAATCCTTTCTCTCAATATTGAAAATTCATATTTAATTACGTATTTCACAAACACAAGAATCTCATGATTGTATTCATAATATTATTGTTAAGGCAAGAAACGATTCCTGTTCTAGATTTTCTAGAGCACGCCTTATTTTGATTTAAGTTCACCTAAATCTATCATCGCATGGTAAACATAGGCATATATCTCATATATAAAAATAAATCAATAAGTAAGCATGCAAGAAATATCATGTCACACATTGATATATTGATGTATGGATTTATTATAGTATTTAAAAGCAATTTAAAACAATTAAAACATGCTTTAAAACACTTCTGGGAATATAAACAGTTCAAAACTTTTATATAAAAAATATTTGACCACTCCATTAGATCCGTCTCGGAAAAACGAATCCAACGATATATCGCATGCCCAAATCGGAGTTACGAAACTCCCAAAAAATCAAATTTAATTTGGACAGAGGATATGTAACGCATTACTGGCATGCGTTACAACAATTTAAAGCCATTAAATTATGTAACGCATGAGCGGAATGCGTTACACACTGTCACGCATTTAGGAAATGCGCAACACCCCTTTCCCCTAGTTGCGTGCCACGCGCCAGACAGGCGTTACAGCAGTTACAATTTTTTTTTTATTTAATCTGACAGCATACATGTAACGCCAGGTCTGTGAAACTGTTGCCAAGCTTTATTAATCATATTAATAACTACTCCTTTACTAACAATAAAACTTTTATTATTAATATCATAATTTTAATATTAATCAATTAATTAATAAAAATTACAGGAGTATGATTTCTTAAATCAGGCAGTAGCAAAAAATACCAGGTGGTTATGGGGTCCTTGCGCAATTTTAATTCATATTTATTCACATGCATAATTGTTCTATGAATATTAACCAAAACAATTTTTTTAAAAATTCATAACAAATAATCTACACAACACAAAATTATGAAAAAAATATCTAGATGATCCACAACACTTGTAGAACCCAGATCAGTGGTCAAAACTTCATGCAAATTTTATTTTGAATTAATTCATAATTAAATCCAAATAAACTTGCAAAAATTATAATAAATCCATACATGCATTAAAAAATATGAATTTTTTTTATGGGAATCTCTATATGCAGAACCTGGCTTTGATGCCATTGAAGGAATTTACGGATGGGCGGAAGCGTGGTATAACAATTTATTCCGTAAAAACCATGTATCGTACATATAGAAAATCATATAAAAATGAGAAGCGGAGGAATCGTAGCCATGCCTTGAAAAATCGAAGCTTTATAATCTATGGTTGCTAGCAGTTGCTTCTCAGAGTGTGAAGCACTCTACCGGTATCCACCAAGATTGATTCTTCGATGAAGCTTTTATAAAACTCAAAGCTTTATAAAAATGGAGTTTTTCCTTTTGAGAGATAGAGAAAGATGAAGAAGATTGAGGCTAGCTCCTTTTAGGTTTTTCACAAAAACACAAAATGCACACACTACTCTTCTCATCTCTTTCTATTTATAGGGCTCATGTAGGTTTAGTATAATTAATATATCATGTATATATTAATATATATAAATCCCACAAAATGTTTAAATAATAATTAAAACTATTTTAATCATTATTAAAACAACTTGCTCTCTCAAAATACCTTCATCAATAAATTAATCTTTTTATGGTGTGACCCTGTAGGTTCAATATTAAGCCGGTAGTAGAAATAAATAATAATAATAAACTTTTTATTTATTATTTATATGAATTCTAATAATTCATTAAATATAATTAACTGATTAATTATATTTATTCTACATCGTGAGTGATGCTTCTCAACATATCGTGACTATCAGGATAATATGAATTCACTTCTTAGAATACCAAGAACCTGTCAGTGACTAGTTACCGTACCATCAATTCCTTCTACCCTACAATATCTCGATTAAATACAAGGCATGGATCTCGTGTCAAGCCTATCAAATTTAATCATATGATTTCTTATTCATAATGCAAAGTTCATATTAATGCAAATTAAAAACTTCTTTCTAATTTCATACACTCTGGCCAGAGATTCCAGAACTCGCATACTAAGAATAATATAGGATATTCACTTCCATACTGGAAGGGGTAGATTCTATATTGACCGTTAACTATCTCCATAGACAAATCCCTATGCCCAGAATAGACCTAATGGATGTCCTTGAGACTAAGGACTAAACCAAAGCACAGTTCATTATATATAAGATAACTTTAACGATCTCAAGTCTGAGGACACTTGTACAACTATCACTCAGAGAACAACTATCGACACGTGAGTAAACTCCATTAGTTGTCCAACTTATCGAGCCACGTTCAGTGAACTTATTCCATAATAACACCTACATACTAGCTATAGTGTCATCACACAAATGCCTATGAGAACAGACATCCTCCTGACGGGAGCAAGCATAGTATGTACCAATATTTGCGGATTCACTAACTTCCGATTAGTTATCCTATGATCGGGAACTGTTTAAGTCTAGAGTTATCATCTTCTAGATCTCACTATTACAATCTCATTATAATTCTAGAAGCTTTACTCTAAACTATGGAATATCTTATTTAAGACACTTTAAATAGATAAAGCCCGTAATAAAATCAAAACAAGTCTTTTATTAATATTAATGAAATCAAATAAGAATACAAGAAAGTTATTCCTAACTCATCATACATGATTGGATTTAGGACAAACACTTTCAAACATAAAAGTAAATAAGTAAGAAAAGTACCCGCCCAGACATGCGGCACCTAAACACATAAGAAAGTAAACAAGTAAGAAAAGTACCCGCCCAGACATGCGACACCTAAACAAGCAAGGAAAATAAACTAACAGTTTATTCTTGCTATAGATCACAAATTTAAAACTATACAACCAGTAAATGTATTCTTATTATAAGAAAACTTTCAAAGTAATCTTTTTGAAAATTGAACTATCCCGGGGTCACAGCCCCTCAATTTCAATCAAAATCATTTCAAAGTGGACCATACTTTTAACAACATCCTTTACACCGAAACATAAACTTTGACAACTATACATTACTCTAACAACTTCAACATCCACCAATATCCATAATTTGACTTACATAATTTAAACCCCTATGCATTACCGATAATCATTTAATCACATATAGGCCACACCAAGTAATTGACAAGTATGACATACCACAAATGCTACGACTCAACTGATAGCACTTAGCACATAACATTTACCGGCACCATAAACAACTAGAAATTTATCCACTACAACACTTTAACTTTAATCACTAAGATCATTTAGCACATAAACACTTACAAATTAGCCCACTCATATAACTACATATCATAAGTCGATAACAATTAACACTTAACAATTAGCAATTATAATTAACAATTATAGACTCTCCGAATCAAGTACAGAAATTATCAAGTACCTTACTACTAAACGACAATCATAATTAGTAATTAACACTCACTAACCCGAACATATAATCGGCCCACAACTAACCTCCACAATTATAATAACCAACATACTTTCCGAATTAAATTTCGGAAATACAACAATATTCATAATTTACAACATTAGGCTAATTACGAAAATTAACACCATAACACTCGAACTTTACCACTAATTAAAATTATAACAATTAAACTATATCGAAATTTACAACTAATTAAATTAACACAATTAATTACATAAATTTAAAATACAAAGTATACCATTTTTCGGTGACCACCACGAACACTTCTCCACCACTCTCCCTCCCCCCCCTCTCTCTCTCTCTCTCTCTCTCTCTCTCTCTCTCTGAGATACACTTATTTTCCCCCTGGATCACTAATACGAACTCGGAAATCCGTTCCGAATACTTCTATATAGTGTCGTCTCATAATATTCTCATTTCCACCAAAAACACTATTCATTCTTTTTTTTTCTTTACTCATCCTCTTAGGGTTGTACAATTGTCCCTGATCTCTTTCGATCGTTCCTTAACCTTTTTACGGACCCACTGGACCAATAACAGATATCGATTTGGATGACATAAGAACAATCTTCTCCTTTAGAATTATCAAATCTCAATTCCCTAGGAGATAGATAATTCTTATCTAAAGTGTCAACCAATAGTATTCTTCATGGCATATAAACATTTGAATCCAAATCTATTCCTTTCATTCATTATCTCAATCGTTACATCGTAGTCCTAATCACTGTTCACCAATACCTCAGTACATAATAAAAAGTTTTAATTATATCCAAAATTTGGGGATCTTACATCAGAACTATGTCTTGGCTTGATTCTTAACTCTGAGATACGTAGGCATCTTGTGAGGACCCGAATTAGGTAACTATAACGCAAGCGCAGCCATTAAAGCACGAAGCTCATGAACCCTAGCCGTAATTCGATAACCCTACTTTTTATTCCACAACATTTGGCGCCGTCTGTGGGAAGACAACATCAACCATGGTTAACACACGAAGAACAACAACCGAGAACGCTCCTATTACTTCTGATCCACCGGTCATGTCCGCCGCTCCACCCGTTGTTACGGAGCAAGGGTATGTACCCCCGTCAACAGCGACAACCACTCAACCTCAAGTTTCTCAACCCATAGGGACGAATCTCCATGTTGAGAGAACCTTACCAGTGGACGTCCACCCAGGACGGGAGACTAATCAGCTTCAGATGGTGGTCTTTCCCCTTGTTAATCGTTCACTACCTCCGGGGGTACAAATCTCCACCACAGATCTCCCTAGAAGTACGAATCCGGCATATGGTTTGCCTAACTACCCCCCAAATACCCGAGGTGTTGGGCTAAGCGGCCATGCCCTGCAGATACATGAACTGTATCACCCTCCTTACATTAGAGGCTTGGGCCCTGATCAAGGATATTATGACTACTCTGGTCCTTATACTGATGATTCTTCATCTGAGGATGACGATCGAGATCAAGCCCCGAGGAGGCGGCATCCAAGCAAGGAGCCTATAAGGCGTACTCGACGAATCCATGATGGACCCCCAATGACAGCTGTTGAGAGAATCAAGGCTTATGGGGCCGAGATTCGAAAGCTGAAGGAAGATATAGCAAGAGAACAACTAGGACAGAATCAGAATCGACCTCCTCCAACTTCAGGAGAGATGCCCTTCATTGATTTGGAGAGGTCTTCTAGGAGACGGAAAAGGGCTGATGCCCCAACCGTAGGAGCTACGAGGGTGGAAACCCCCAGGAGTGATCCCAAGACCTGATGCCACTTGGAGACCCTGATGATCCCACACCCCCATTCACTGAGGAGGTGATGAATGCTCATGTCTCTAGGAAGTTTAAGATGCCTACGATAAAGGCATACGATGGAACGGGCGATCCCTCAAACCGTGTGAGGACGTTCTCAAATGCACTGTTGTTGCAACCCGCTAGCGACGCTCTCAAGTGTAGGGCGTTCCCTCAAACCCTTACAGGCATGGCTCAACGATGGTATAGTCGGTTGCCCGCAAACTCGATTGGCTCTTTCAAGGAATTGAGCACGGCTTTCATTAATCAATTCGTTAGTGGAAAAGTCCATGAGAAAAGCTCTACATATCTTATGCAAGTAAAACAGGGAAAGAATGATAACCTAAGGGATTATCTCAAACGCTTCACCAAGGAGACTTTGAATGTCCCTGATCTGGAAAATAAAGTAGCTATGATAGCCTTGGAGAATGGAACGACGAACACCTTTTTTTAGATGTCGTTGGCAAAACATCCCCCTGAGAGCATGACTGAGCTCCAAAAAAGGGCAAGCAAATACATAAAGGCTGAGGAAATCATGAGGAAAACAGAGGTCTTTGCCGAAAGTGGTGGAAACGGGAACTCTAGGAAGCGAAAGACAAAGCAGGAGTATGATGCTAGGGACAAGTATCCCCGAACTAGCGAGGACTCCGACTCTGTCTCTAAGAACCAAGGACCAAGGTTCACTGAGTATGCAAGGTTGAATACTCCTAGGAGTCGAATCTTGTTAGACATTGAGAAGGATAAGGATTTTCGATGGCCGAAACCACTCAGGGGTTGTAACACCCCCAGATCCAGGGTCCGGGATCCGGTCGTTACGGTTTCCAATTCTGTCCACAACACTTGAACTTTCCTTAACATAAAATAAATTACATCTCTATGACCCAACACAACAATGTAAAACACACCCGTTATAGTCCCAGAGATGAAATCAGAGTAACAATCAAATTTTTATTAATCACATTATGAGTTCTTACAATCCAAAAGAATTTCAATATAAATACATACTCTTTGCCATCCATTTACATAAGTCATACTAGACCATATACTTGGTACTGAAAGAATAAATATATCCTACCAATAGCTTCTTCTTCAGCTCTGGTAGTCTCATCGTCCTCGCCCGCGTCGAGTGCGCCTTGTGCGAGTCATCTGGTCTAGCTGTTGTTGTGATATAATAATAAATCAAGGGTGAGCAATAGCCCACCAACAATAATATATAACTGAATGATAATATATAACAGTTCAAAAGTATCTTTCAAACCATATGCCATGCATTTACGGAAATGATGCCAGTATAATATGAACGATGAAGTTACAAGGTAACTTAAAGTATTTGTTTGTAGAAATATCTGCTACATCAAAAGTAAGCGTGATATTCTCATTGTCATTAAAAAGAGGAACTTGCATGAAAAGATTGCAATTCCAATTATGCACACTTTTCCAGCTCTGCCAACAGTAATCATGTTGCAGGAAATAAATAAGTTTGGATGATGAACCAATGATGGAGTATTCACCGCGCCCGCTGTTCCAATCTTGATGATCAGTCAAGATCGTACAGCTCAAATTAGATTTACTACCGGTAGAAGGAAGAACTGACGGCTTTACTTGTATACCGCCTTACTAGCTCTCCCCGGCCAACGGTTGGGCCAAAGGGGATGGACCGGCGATACTCGGCCTCTTACACGACTCCTAGTTCAAATAGAATTCATGATTCTGAATGTAACGTTCGTCCCCCTTTCCCCAAGTTTAATACTTGTTGATAAGACTCTACAAAGTAGTCGTATCTAGTTGGAAAGGAAAATTCACCAATAACTTCCAAGCTATTGCTTGGTAACGAATATCAACTTGTTCCAACAATCTTACCCCTCGAAAATGAGAAGGTAAACAACGACTTAATAAGTCCATAGCACCCGAGTTGCGAGTGAAGAGAATACTTTATGACCGGGAAGTCAACAAGATAAATAACATTTTCCAAGTGAGGTTCCCTTATTTTTAGGGAGATAGACTCAAGAAGAATGATGTCTGAGAACCTTTCTTGATATAAGATTAATAATAATATGACTCCGAGATATTTTTCGTAATAATCGAAGAAGATAAAACTTATTGAGGTTATTCTAAGTATGGAATAAATATTCAGAGAATATTTATTGAATTGAGAATATTTAAAGAATATTTAGGAATATGAAAGAATATCTTTAATCAGAGTATTTTTCAAAATAATCCCTGAAGAAATATCAGGAGAATATTTATTGAATAAATAAATATTTACACGAATATTCAAAATAATATTCATTAAGGAATTTAAATGAATATTCAAAAAGTAATATTCATTTAATGAATAATATTCTAAATGAATATCAAGTAATATTCATTTAGTAATCCGAGCTATAAAGGAATATTCGAGATAATATTCTATAAATAAATCAAGCTTCAGATGAATATTATAATAATATTCATCAAGTAATTAATATCTTAAATGAATATTCAAAAGTAATATTCATTTAATAAAATAATATTCTAAATGGATATTCAAATAATATTCATTTAGTAGTCCAATCTTTAGAAGAATATTCGGAATAATAATCGATATTCTATTCGACTTTGAATGAATATTGAAAAATATTATTCGTCGAATGGTTACGTTCAAATAATTATTTGAAGTAAGGATCGTTAAATAAATAATCTCGAACGAATATTCAAATAATATTCGTCGCCCAAATAATGGAAAATATTTACTTAAATATTATCCTCCGAGGTAATCTCGATATATCAAGAAATATTGACTCCCGGTCTATATTTGACGAATAAGATGTATACGCCCTTCTATGAGGGTCTTACAATAACCGGCTTATAATTGATACGTTAGTTATCTAATTTATAAGCCAATAAACAATCAGGGAACAAGCATAACGATATAACTTGAAAGTAGGCATGCATGCTATGGCATATGTATAACAGAAAACATATATATATATATATATATATATATATATATATATATATATATATATATATATATATATATATATATTCAATCACAACAACAGCCTAAAAGAAGGGAATTGAAACTTGCCTGGTAGTCCAGTACGGTAAGGGGTGGTGGTAGCGAGTCCCGGGTCAGCTTGGTGATCTATAAATAGCCAAGGCATTCGGGATTAATCACTTAACATCTTAAAAGTTAAGTTATACTTAAATCAAAACACGTTCTCGAGTTATCTCGTTATACCCCTTTTTGTGGATTCCTTTTATCATTGATCCAACCCGACATTCGTTCGTTAATACGACATGTCACTGTACTTACACTTGGGACATACTTAAGTCATACAAGTTCTAAAGTCGATCGTTACGAACCAATATTATACTCCGAGTTTTATCGCCCGTTTTCTAAGTGTTTTACCGAAGTTATAATAGAGTCGTCTTTTAGGGGTTCGTTCGCGTTTAACCTCGACTCGAATATTTTTAATAAATCGAAAAACGATCCTTTTGACATACGGTTTTCTTTCACACCTTTCTTTTTACCTCTAGTATTTATTTACCAAGATTCGTCATGACTTTACATATTTTACGAGGGTTCAATTTCAGTTACGAACTTTCGTTTACGGATTCGAACTACTTTTAGTAAATCGGTCATATATCCTAAACCGTAAGTCTGTTTGATTCGATTCTTTTTCCAAAATGATCTACGACTCAAGATCTACAAGGGCATGTTAGATACTTGTCCAGTTTCAGCCATTAGACCTACTGTGATGCACGGTTTTCAATGAATAACGAGATTTCGACATTATAACGGCTATAATACGAACGTTCCAAAAATCGCAATCAACAACCCAAGCCACACCGGGCATCAATACAACTTATACACATAATAATCATCTCACAAGTCCAGAAGCTACTGATCTTAGCATCAAAATCATCATGCATCTTAAATCATATAACTAATTACATAATCATGCTTATAATTATCACTATAATCATACCAAGCTAAATCCATAAAAAACATTCATAAATCTCAAATCAAATGCTAGGGTTTCAAGAGATCTACCTTCCTTGGAGTATGATATAACCTTAATAAGCTTGGTATGGTCCTTGTCTAGCTTAATCAAACCTTAGATCATCCAAAGAAATCATGAAAACAAAGTTAGTTTCTAAGATCAACTATTCATCGTCAATCTTGTAAAAATCATATAAAATCAAAAACTAAGAGTTTGGTTCTAAAATTTTTACCACACCTTCTACTCTTCAAGGGCTTTCTTTTGAGCTATAGAACACAAGAATCCAATCATGGGAGCTAGGGTTTTGAGCCCCATCTTTCTTCTGATCAGAACCTGGACAGTTTTGGTCCTCCAACTTTAAGCATGGATTTGACTAGGCTATACTACTTGGATTTCCATGAAATTTGGAACGAATCTTTCCCATGGAGTGGAGAAGCTATGGTTAAAATTTGGTGATTTTATCATGGATAGAAATGGAGATATGAATTTTTCTTTGTGTTATGTTTCTGCTGGACAGTTTGTATGTTCTATGTTTTCTTTTGTTTTTCTCTCTTTCTCCCACTTGATCATCTACTTTTTGCTCATATAACTAGATATTATCAGCTGGTAGGATGAGATTGATAGCATTGGGGTAAGAGCCAAGAGTCTTGGATAAGTTTTGATAGATATTTGTTTTGTTTCTTGTTTGATTTAAGTGATTTAAATCACTTAACTCCTAAATTGTTTTGATTTAATCCTTGATTAAATAATTTAATCCACTTGATATAATTCTCTTGATGATCATATAGGATATTTAATCTCGATATGAACTTAATCCGTAATCTAGGATTCGTTCGCTTTATTGATTAATCTCGTTATAACGTTTTAGCGGTTTCTAGAACGCTTGTTTCACTGCCTCAGTGGTTTCCTACCTTCATTCTTAAATCAAATATAATAACATCCCAAAATATCAAATCCTCAAAGTTAATATCTCAATTCTTGGATTATAATAATATTTAATCCACTGTCCGGTCAAATATTATACCGAAAAAGAATTTGGAATTTCTGAATTCCGATCGTCTCTGCATTCACTTATTTCCTCCGCGTATTACTAATATGACTTCGAAACATCCATATCACGTCCCGTACATAGGGTGGCGTGAAAAGTTTTCCAACTTACAAAATCACTATTCATCCACCAAATTACTCTCCACGTACAGGAAACACTATGCATGTACGGGAAACACTATGCACGTACGGGAAATACTATGCACGTATGGGAAACACTATGCACGTACGGGAAACACTATGCACGTACTCATTTCCCTTCAAGGATCCATTAGCTCCTTCCTGGATGGTAGATTATTCTTATCTAGGTCCTCAACCATCGAATTACTCTATTCTGACAATATATCAATGCATTAGGATCATTGTCCAAAGCAATATCCATTCATTACAATCATTGTTCTTTGAAACCACCATTCATTAGTGCTCTTTAACCACAATAAGAAAAGTTTTAATTCTACCCAAAATTCGGGTTATTACAGTCTCCCCTCCTTAAAAGGATTCCGTCCTCCGAATCAGTTTAGGAATAACTGGGGTTACTTCTATCCCATTGCACTTTCTATTTCTCAGGTGGATTCTTCCACTTCTTGATTTTCTTCAAATCTCTCACTAGCTTGACAACCTTATCTCTTAGCGCTTGCTCTTTTCTATTCATAATTTCCACAGGTTGTCCTTCGTAGTTCAGATTCGGTTATGTATATCTATCTGCTCGTACTCTGTCATATGTCGGGCATCTATAGTATACTGATGAGGCACATACGCATGAACCATGTTATGACCATTTTACCGGTTTGGGTGAGGCTGGCTCATAGGCCACCTTCCTGACGCGTTTAAACTCTCAGATGGCCCAATGAATCTTGGGCTAAACTTCCTTTCATTCTAATCTTGTTAATTCCTTCCACGAGGATACCTTTTCTTATTACAAATCTCGAACCTTATATTCTCTATCTTGTTTGCACAGAAATACATCAACAAAAACTTGCTTGTCAGAATCCTCTATTAATTCTAGATATTTCCCAATTCCATTGTATAAATGTCAACTCTATTGTCGACGGGGTACTCTGTATTGAAACTAGTTCGAGTATTCTAACAACCGATTCGAGTACTCTTGATGTCTAGCAACGAGATCGTCGGCCATCACTGTTTTGGCCTCGCTATCTCATTGTTAACTACTATCACCCCCGGTGTTCCAACCTCTTCTTTAATCATCTCACAGAATGCCAATCTACCTCCTGTGTTCATTCAGTCATTCTCTATTATCTCATCTCTTCTCCTTTCTGAAAGAAAGGCGAATCTCTTGGGGGGATTTGTTTGCGGGGAATGTTGTCTGGTTCGAGGACTCTTAATCCTTTTATCACAAATCATAATCTTCATATACACACAAGCACACATATTTTGAGATCTGATAGGTTTGAAAGTCGATCATGTTTGATCCTTTTTGATTTCGCACCTTTCCTTCATATATACAATGTTTCGATATACTTAGGGCGAAAACTATCTCAGATAACTCACAACCAATTCATTAAATTCCAAAAAGTTTTGGGTGCAATAGTCAACCCAAAATGACATCACTTACAATTTCATAGTGTCTATACCTAGTGCGATTCACAATCTTGGGTATATCCTCGATTTTTTTTTTAACTTCCAACCGGTGATGTCCCATTTCCTAATAAGTTTGGAAAATACACAGCGTCCCTATGCTGCTCAGACAATCTTCTACAACAGTACGTATACTCAATGTTGACCCATTTAACTCTCGAGGTTCGATGCACAATCTTGTGCTAACATATTTCTTTCTTACAACACACCGGTTCCTCACGGTGGCACACTGAGTCTCATCGCACTCTTAATCAACAATCCTCGCATCTGAGTTGATAATTCTTTCATTCCTACTGGGCTAACGGGAGATGCAGCACTAGGCTCTGAACACTCAATATTCATTATTATGTCATCCAAATCGTTATCTGGTAGCTTATTAAAACCTTGTACAACCTCCCAAAATCATTATAATTATACTTGGTGTCTCTTTCCTCGGGGTCAACCATATGAGCTAATCAAGCCTCATATCTCTGGCGTCATAATCTCTTAGTCTGAACTAGATTCCAAAATCTCTGACTCCGTCTTTATCCTTGAATTATTTCCCTCATAATCAATTTGGCTCCATTGGGTATCAACTAATCCATCATTATTATAATATCAATTTCTCCCTAATTCGAAAAGAATCAAATCTCTCGATCGAGTGGTACTCTGGGTAGGTTCTCTGGAAATCACTATTCCTTATCCATAAGGAACACTTCCTGAACTTGATGTAGATATTACATGAAGTAGATAAAATTGCAGAAGAGTTTCAAGCATCGCAGCTATGTCAGGTTGATGAAACTATCATTCATGCAGCTTCCATAAAAGACTGGAAACTTAACGGTTTACTTCGTCAATTTTGTATCATGGTCCTGGTTTGCCTCAAAACGGGACCTTCTAAGGTACGTAATATGCTTAAGACTCCATTACAAATTGAATCTTTACATGAACTATTATTACCTTCGATTCTTGCACAATCACCAAAAGGAATGTAACTTCCTCCACTCCGATATGACCTTCAAGGTCTTTCCAAATATCATTTTGTTTCTTCGGTGTGAACATTTGTAATTATTCCTTTATACTTAGACTGTCGGCCACCTCATTGGCCTTTCTTGATAATAATAATTTCCGGTAATCCTTGTTCTCTGGATATATTCCAATTCAAACTTTTCTACCTCATTCCCATCACTGTTGGGTGAAAGCATTCTCCCTTAAGCTCTGCTGATGGAGAAAAATATATTTATCAGTCTTTTCCATAAGTCATTGCTTCCACCTACCCGTGGGAACTTTATCACGTTTATTCCCAATCCTACTTGGGATACTTCTTTTCTTAGTTCTTTCCTTATCTTAGGATAATCTCAACCTTTATAGGTTCAATCCATACTTCCTCAGGGTTTCATACATGCCTCATCTGGCATTATTGTTACTATGTCATACATTCCTTACCAAACTTCCATTTTGAAGTTTGGAATATTACTTTTTTTTTGTAAGGTTTCATAGGTCATCCTCTTCATTCCTCCTATATTTTCTGGGTACAGGGTACATCAAAATGGCAATGATCAATACTCTAATAATTCTATCTATGTTCTTTCCAGAACTCTTTTTAATAATCCTTACCGGTCATTGTTGCCTTAGCAAGTCCAACTCATATCATCTGAGTTCATAATGTCGTTATTAGGGTTAATGCCATCCTTTGTGCATTCCCCAGGGTTTGTCTTAATTTATGGATATCCTATCCTTAATTCAACTGCCAAGGAATTCTTGCATCCTATACTTGGCAATCAAATCATGTATCCTTAATAAGGCTCTCTTTTCAATCATTCTCATTTGATAATCGATCGGTGGCTTAATGCTAACCTCTTCTTTCAGATAGTTGTCAGCCTATTTGACCTTCCAAAAGACAACGTATATCTATCTGCTCTCTTACAGAACTTGGTAATGGTAGCAAGGATGTTCTGGAAGATATTGATCGAGTTCAACGTGAATCTCTTAGTACTTATCGTTTTTCTCAAAGGTACTTGCCTTAGACAAAATTTCTACAGCATACCGATCCATCTATGACCATTTCTATACTCTCTTCATAAACCTTCATTGTTTACTTCCCTTGGTCATACTATATTCATGGTATTTATAATACCATAACATCATACATCTCAAGTCATTATACTTCCATTTTTACTCGTAATCTTGGGCAATCATATACACATGAATCACTTTAGTACGGGTGACCCCATTCCAAAAAGTCTAGTAAATTCCCAATCCAAACATGGGTTGCAAAGGGTTCAATAGAAGATTCCTACGATCTCATTAATATTTCCTTTATATCAAAAGCCCTTGCAGTAGGCGCTTACTTAGAAGCAACCCTGCTTTGTGCTTTCATTGCTGGTCTAGTCACTTGATAATCCTTTGTGACTTGGCCTCAACTGACCACACTAAAATAAAAATATATGGTTTTTGGGGTTGGCTAATTAGCATTACTTTTCTAGCAATTACTAGCATAGTGCCTTCTACTTTGATACCTTTCTACCTTTCCAAAACTTTACTCCATATAGGTCTTAATCGACTTCTCGGCACCGTCTCCGGTTACCTTTCCTCCACTTTTATCTTTTCAACTATTCTTATCAATCCCACGTGCCACGCAAGCTTACCATTCATGGTATAACAGCCTTTTCACTTAAGTCAATCCCGGAGTTTCTCAGTCCGACTGGTTTCTTACTTACATTTCCTGTTTTCGTCCAATCTCACTTCATCATTGTATTTCTACAATCAATCGCGATAACCGGGGTCTATCCACCAACCCATATAGCGGCTACTTTACCCAATTCACGGGGTTCGCCCCAGTTTCTACTCTCTTCCATGATGTTCTCTGATAATCAGAAAGACAAGGTTTGCCAAAATTCGTTGAATTTCTTTCCAGAATCAAGGAAATTTTGGTCAATCTATCAAACCACCGGTAACACTATGAAGATCAATTTCGAAACCTAGAGAATAGTTCTATGAGCATCCAAGCAGGTAGAATCATAAGCAGTTATAATAACGGAATTATTGACACAAAGTTGGGAGTTTAACCACTAGAAAGGAACCAAAAATATATATATATATATCCCATAGAAGGGAAATCAAAAGTTTCAAACTGAAACATGCCACCTCTTCCTAATACATATACATCTTAATTGTCGATAATATCAAATGTCAGTCTTCCTAACCACAGGTTTCAGAAGGAACACTACCGTCGGAGTTAGTCGTTTCATAAAAATTGGCACTACTAGGGCCATCCTAGTCTGGTGTACCGTGTTGTTCGAATGCATCCGCAATTACTCTGCCGTGCTGCATAAGCACACCACCTAAACCTGTATGAGATGCATCATAGTGTATCATAAAGTCTTCCTTCTCCCGTTAGGCAACACCAACGCCGGGTCGTTACCAATTTCATCTTAAAACATTCTCTATTACCTCTTAACCACTAATCGCATTACTTGATCCATTTGCAATTCAGTGTCAGAATAAACTTAAGGTAACTACTATGATCTATTCGGGGAAAAGAAAGAATTTAATATTCTTCTGAATCACATGCATCTAACGTTCCTGATTCACCATTTTACTGAGTTAAAATAAACTTATACTTAGTACCTGATAGTAGTCATATTACGAGTTTATCATAGACCCACTGGTCTTTTCCTCTGGTAGTTTCTGAGATCATCGTCTCGCTTACTACTTTATATAACTTTATCCAATCAGGCCATCACTTTCCACTATCTTTACTTTCGAAGCTGGTTCATTCATAATATGGACATTTCGCTGAATTAAACCACATCAACAATCTCAATTTGGTTTCAAAAAATATAACCCATGAAATCCGCCTTCGCATGGCGACTTACCATTGACAATATTCACACTAATCCATTTATCCGATAATATAGCACTTGTTGCCTCTATCTCAACTGCTCCTAGGTGCTCCCCGTCCTACATCGACGTCTTTGATAATCATGCATCATTCTAACTCCTTTCTCATTAATCAGAAAGTCTCTAAGGATCTTTATCTATTCCCATATAAGACCTCAAGTAATCCTTCTAATCTGTCTTAATTGCTGGTACTACCTCTCGTAGTCCGGCTATAAATCCAACATAAAATTTCAATTCTCTTAATAATATCTCAGTTCTTTGTGCTCACTTCTCTGAGCACTATAATCTTAACTCTCGCTATCCCTCTGGCTACAACCCTCATTTCCTTGGAGTAAACTCCTCATCCTCAATAGGATTCTCCTCTGCTGGAACCTCTTTCGAGTCCTCAATAGGGTACTCTATCGAATTCACAATCCGATTGTCAGCATATAATAAAACATCATCATGCTGCTGCTCGTACGCCTCAAGGTCTGTCGCCTTACTAGTCGATACGAGAACGAGCTAAGTTACTATCATGATACTTAAGAGTTCCCATAAGGGTTTTATATGTCAATACTACTTGAAGTAGTCCGACTATGAACTTGGCAAGAGTTCTTATTATCTTAGTGAGTTTATTGTTTTAACGTCGCATCATCTCTGGGGTTTATAACGTACGCTCTGATACCACTTCTGTAACACCCCCAGATCCAGGGTCCGGGATCCGGTCGTTACGGTTTCCAATTCTGTCCACAACACTTGAACTTTCCTTAACATAAAATAAATTACATCTCTATGACCCAACACAACAATGTAAAACACACCCGTTATAGTCCCAGAGATGAAATCAGAGTAACAATCAAATTTTTATTAATCACATTACGAGTTCTTACAATCCAAAAGAATTTCAATATAAATACATACTCTTTGCCATCCATTTACATAAGTCATACTAGACCATATACTTGGTACTGAAAGAATAAATATATCCTACCAACAGCTTCTTCTTCAGCTCTGGTAGTCTCATCGTCCTCGCCCGCGTCGAGTGCGCCTTGTGCGAGTCATCTGGTCTAGTTGTTGTTGTGATATAATAATAAAGCAAGGGTGAGCAATAGCCCACCAACAATAATATATAACTGAACGATAATATATAACAGTTCAAAAGTATCTTTCAAACCATATGCCATGCATTTACGGAAATGATGCCAGTATAATATGAACGATGAAGTTACAAGGTAACTTAAAGTATTTGTTTGTAGAAATATCTGCTACATCAAAAGTAAGCATGATATTCTCATTGTCATTAAAAAGAGGAACTTGCATGAAAAGATTGCAATTCCAATTATGCACACTTTTCCAGCTCTGCCAACACTAATCATGTTGCAGGAAATAAATAAGTTTGGATGATGAACCAATGATGGAGTATTCACCGCGCCCGCTGTTCCAATCTTGATGATCAGTCGAGATCGTACAGCTCAAATTAGATTTACTACCGGTAGAAGGAAGAACTGACGGCTTTACTTGTATACCGCCTTACTAGCTCTCCCCGGCCAACGGTTGGGCCAAAGGGGATGGACCGGCGCTACTCGGCCTCTTACACGACTCCTAGTTCAAATAGAATTCATGATTCTGAATGTAACGTTCGTCCCCCTTTCCCCAAGTTTAATACTTGTTGATAAGACTCTACAAGTAGTCGAATCTAGTTGGAAAGGAAAATTCACCAATAACTTCCAAGCTATTGCTTGGTAACGAATATCAACTTGTTCCAACAATCTTACCCCTCGAAAGATGAGAAGGTAAACAACGACTTAATAAGTCCATAGCACCCGAGTTGCGAGTGAAGAGAATACTTTATGACCGGGAAGTCGACAAGATAAATAACATTTTCCAAGTAAGGTTCCCTTATTTTTAGGGAGATAGACTCAAGAAGAATGATGTCTGAGAACCTTTCTTTATATAAGATTAATAATAATTTGACTCCGAGATATTTTTCGTAATAATCGAAGAAGATAAAACTTATTGAGGTTATTCTAAGTATGGAATAAATATTCAGAGAATATTTATTGAATTAAGAATATTTAAAGAATATTTAGGAATATGAAAGAATATCTTTAATCAGAGTATTTTTCAAAATAATCCCTGAAGAAATATCAGGAGAATATTTATTGAATAAATAAATATTTACACGAATATTCAAAATAATATTCATTAAGGAATTTAAATGAATATTCAAAAAGTAATATTCATTTAATGAATAATATTCTAAATGAATATCAAGTAATATTCATTTAGTAATCCGAGCTTTAAAGGAATATTCGAGATAATATTCGATAAATAAATCAAGCTTCAGATGAATATTATAATAATATTCATCAAGTAATTAATATCTTAAATGAATATTCAAAAGTAATATTCATTTAATAAAATAATATTCTAAATGGATATTCAAATAATATTCATTTAGTAGTCCAATCTTTAGAAGAATATTCGGAATAATAATCGATATTCTATTCGACTTTGAATGAATATTGAAAAATATTATTCGTCGAATGGTTACGTTCAAATAATTATTTGAAGTAAGGATCGTTAAATAAATAATCTCGAATGAATATTCAACTAATATTCGTCGCCCAAATAATGGAAAATATTTACTTAAATATTTTCCTCCGAGGTAATCTCGATATATCAAGAAATATTGACTCCCGGTCTATATTTGACGAATAAGATGTATACGCCCTTCTATGAGGGTCTTACAATAACCGGCTTATAATTGATACGTTAGTTATCTAATTTATAAGCCAATAAACAATCAGGGAACAAGCATAACGATATAACTTGAAAGTAGGCATGCATGCTATGACATATGTATAACAGAAAACATATATATATATATATATATATATATTCAATCACAACAACAGCTTAAAAGAAGGGAATTGAAACTTGCCTGGTAGTCGAGTACGGTAAGGGGTGGTGGTAGCGGGTCCCGGGTCAGCTTGGTGATCTATAAATAGCCAAGGCATTCGGGATTAATTACTTAACATCTTAAAAGTTAAGTTATACTTAAATCAAAACACGTTCTCGAGTTATCTCGTTATACCCCTTTTTGTGGATTCCTTTTATCATTGATCCGACCCGACATTCGTTCGTTAATACGACATGTCACTGTACTTACACTTGGGACATACTTAAGTCATACAAGTTCTAAAGTCGATCGTTACGAACCAATATTATACTCCGAGTTTTATCACCCGTTTTCTAAGTGTTTTACCGAAGTTATAATAGAGTCGTCTTTTAGAGGTTCGTTCGCGTTTAACCTCGACTCGAATATTTTTAATAAATCGAAAAACAATCCTTTTAATATACGGTTTTCTTTCACACCTTTATTTTTACCTCTAGTATTTATTTACCAAGATTCGTCATGACTTTACATATTTTACTAGGGTTCAATTTCAGTTACGAACTTTCGTTTACGGATTCGAACTACTTTTAGTAAATCGGTCATATATCCTAAACCGTAAGTCTGTTTGATTCGATTCTTTTTCCAAAATGATCTACGACTCAAGATCTACAAGGGCATGTTAGATACTTGTCCAGTTTCAGCCATTAGACCTACTGTGATGCACGGTTTTCAATGATTAACGAGATTTCGACATTATAACGGCTATAATGCGAACGTTCCAAAAATCGCAATCAACAACCCAAGCCATACCGGGCATCAATACAACTTATACACATAATAATCATCTCACAAGTCCAGAAGCTACTGATCTTAGCATCAAAATCATCATGCATCTTAAATCATATAACTAATTACATAATCATGCTTATAATTATCACTATAATCATACCAAGCTAAATCCATAAAAAACATTCATAAATCTCAAATCAAATGCTAGGGTTTCAAGAGATCTACCTTCCTTGGAGTATGATATAACCTTAATAAGCTTGGTATGGTCCTTGTCTAGCTTAATCAAACCTTAGATCATCCAAAGAAATCATGAAAACAAAGTTAGTTTCTAAGATCCACTATTCATCGTCAATCTTGTAAAAATCATATAAAATCAAAAACTAAGAGTTTGGTTCTAAAATTTTTACCACACCTTCTACTCTTCAAGGGTTTTCTTTTGAGCTATAGAACACAAGAATCCAATCATGGGAGCTAGGGTTTTGAGCCCCATCTTTCTTCTGATTAGAACCTGGACAGTTTTGGTCCTCCAACTTTAAGCATGGATTTGACTAGGCTATACTACTTGGATTTCCATGAAATTTGGAACGAATCTTGCCCATGGAGTGGAGAAGCTATGGTTAAAATTTGGTGATTTTATCATGGATAGAAATGGAGATATGAATTTTTCTTTGTGTTATGTTTCTGCTGGACAGTTTGTATGTTCTATGTTTTCTTTTGTTTTTCTCTCTTTCTCCCACTTGATCATCTACTTTTTGCTCATATAACTAGATATTATCAGCTGGTAGGATGAGATTGATAGCATTGGGGTAAGAGCCAAGAGTCTTGGATAAGTTTTGATAGATATTTGTTTTGTTTCTTGTTTGATTTAAGTGATTTAAATCACTTAACTCCTAAATTGTTTTGATTTAATCCTTGATTAAATAATTTAATCCACTTGATATAATTCTCTTGATGATCATATAGGATATTTAATCTCGATACGAACTTAATCCGTAATCTAGGATTCGTTCGCTTTATTGATTAATCTCGTTATAACGTTTTAGCGGTTTCTAGAACGCTTGTTTCACTGCCTCAGTGGTTTCCTACCTTCATTCTTAAATCAAATATAATAACATCCCAAAATATCAAATCGTCAAAATTAATATCTCAATTCTTGGATTATAATAATATTTAATCCACTGTCCGGTCAAATATTATACCGAAAAAGAATTTGGAATTTCTGAATTCCGATCGTCTCTGCATTCACTTATTTCCTCCGCGTATTACTAATATGACTTCGAAACATCCATATCACGTCCCGTACATAGGGTGGCGTGAAAAGTTTTCCAACTTACAAAATCACTATTCATCCACCAAATTACTCTGCACGTACAGGAAACACTATGCACGTACGGGAAACACTATGCATGTACGGGAAATACTATGCACGTATGGGAAACACTATGCACGTACGAGAAACACTATGCACGTACTCATTTCCCTTCAAGGATCCATTAGCTCCTTCCTGGATGGTATATTATTCTTATCTAGGTCCTCAACCATCGAATTACTCTATTCTGACAATATACCAATGCATCAGGATCATTGTCCAAAGCAATATCCATTCATTACAATCATTGTTCTTTGAAACCACCATTCATTAGTGCTCTTTAACCACAATAAGAAAAGTTTTAATTCTACCCAAAATTCGGGTTATTACAGGGGTGATCCCGCAAAGAGAAACAAGAATCAGTATTGTAGATTCCACAGAGATGTGGGGCATGACACTGATGATTGTAAGCAACTCAAAGATGAGATCGAGTTTTTGATTCGTAAAGGGAAACTGAGTCACTTTACCAAGGGTGAAGAACGTGGTAATCAGAGAAGAGAGTATGATAGGAGCGATGATGATTAAGATCACAACCCACAACCCCGAGGGCCAGTAATCAACTTGATCTCAGGAGGCCCGACCGCGGCCAGGACAACAAAGAACTCTCGGAAGGCTTATGCCCGAGAGGTGATGCATATTGTCGGAGAGGCACCAAAGCGTGCAAGAATCGAGGTAACAATCAAATTTGATGATTCAGACCTTGAAGGGGTGAAGTTCCCCCACGATGACCCGCTGGTCATAACTCCTATGATTGGAAACTCAGAGGTAAAGCGAGTCTTGATAGACAATGGCGCTTCCGTCGACATTCTGTTTCATAATGCGTTTGTGAAGATGGGGTATAATGATTCTCAGTTGACCCCTAATAACATGCCTATATATGGTTTTAATGGAGTAGAATCCAAAATTGAGGGAACTATTCAGTTGCCCGTCACGATTGGAAAGAAGCCAATGAAGGCCACGCAGATGCTGAAATTTTTGGTTATCAAAGCATCTTCTACTTATAATGTCATCCTTGGGAGGACTGGACTTCACGCTTTTAAGACTGTGGCCTCAACCTATCACATTAAGATCAAGTTTCCAACCAGGAATGGTGTAGGAGAACAAAAAGGTGATCAGAAAATGGCTAGGAGCTGCTATGTAGCTTCGTTAAGGCCTGATGGAGTCGGGGGGCAGGTCCTTCCGATTAAATACGTGGATGTCCACAGTGATAATGAAGACCGAGAAAGGCCAGCAAAGGACACCACACATAAGCCTCGGACAGCCATTATGGCTAAGGCGTCAACTGACTTCATGGTTGAATGTACCATTGTCTACCAAGAAGTCGGGGGGCAGGAGATAGTACCCCAAGCAGGAAGTGAACTTCAGAATAAGAATGAGGAGACCAGAAGGAGTAATTGGTGCTCTATTTTGATGGAGCATGAAAAACAAAATCAAGCGATGCAGGCCTAGTCTTGCAAGAGCCCCGATGGGTTCAAACTATCTTAATAGGACTTAGTTTCGTATTTATCTAGTAGAAGTAGAAATAAGGTTCGATGAAACCATTGCAGAGCATGTTGCTCCAAGTAGGACAGTAGTACTCTATGTAAGAGTTGAACCTATTTCAAGTTATTAATGCAAGTTTGTTTTTCGTTCTATATTATGTGATTTTATTTATGTGCCAAGCACCTGATGTGTGTAAGTCAAAGATGACCAAGTACCGAAAATAAACGAATACACGAATGGAAAC
Organism: Saposhnikovia divaricata; assembly: GCA_036435485.1. Lineage (NCBI taxonomy): Eukaryota > Viridiplantae > Streptophyta > Magnoliopsida > Apiales > Apiaceae > Saposhnikovia > Saposhnikovia divaricata. The sequence goes on from CM071600.1 coordinate 172,486,906, forward strand.
AAACAAACGCATAAATAAAAACCCTGAAGGGTCGAGATTTAGGTTATAATACAACCAAATAAGAGTTTAAGTCCTTGAAGGACCCTGGATAAAAGACAAGATGATTAAAAAGAGCAATCAAAGCCATGCAAGGCTGTGGAGGCTAAGAACTAACTACTCTTCAATATTTTTTAAGTACCTGGAGTGAGGATACAAGGATGAAGCAAATAAAGAACCTTGAATTATAGTCCTAAGGTCAAGGGATATAAGAATATCCTTGAGCAAGGATTAAGAAGTTCAAGCAAGTTTTCGTCTCGGAAGTTTAAAAGGCAAGAAACCCACGGGATTGTATATCTCGAAATCAAAATCGAGGATCAACCTTAAATCCTTGATCTAGAATCAAGAAAAACGAGAAGGAAAGATAGGTTTGAAAACCCTGAAATCAGAACAAAGGTTTGAGACAAGCCATGAAAGACATGAAGTCAAGTAAGGGATCCTTGAGAACTTTAGTTTGACATCAATCCAAAGAAAGGTCGTGAATACTTGGTAGTCGACATATGAACACCAATGTTGAACATGTGAATATCAACCTCAAATCCTAGGTGGAGAAACATGAGATATTAGCCATGAAGGCCAAGAAGGTCAAACTTGAGGGGGTCATGAACCTCCAATCAAGATCCAAAGGTTGAAGCTTCAAGTCAAACCTTGAAAACCAATCTGAAATTTTGGATTCTCGATCCAGAACGCCAACATTGAACATTTAACACAAACGTTGAACACTTGAATATCAACCCTGAAATGGAGATTGAAAACGTCCTAGGGAAGGTTCAAGACCTCATGGGGTGGACCAGAAGCCAAGAAGGCCTTCAGCCGACCTTAAGGAGCTGACCAGAGGCTCTGATGTTTTGGTGGTTTAAAACACCCAAAACTTGGCTTAAAACCATGTGAAGGTAGTCCAATATGCACTCTTTCATCAAAACTTCAAGGTTAGAGTTTAAAGAACTTCCTTGAGGTTGAAAACCCTTAATTTCGAACATCAACATTCAACATTCAAACATCGACATTCGAGCATCGACGTTCAACACTCGAACAGCCCTAAGGCCGAGCACATGCCAGCCGAGAGGCCGCTAGAGAAGCCCCAGGAACCAAGACAAACATTGAAGCCATGATGGCCAATCGAGCCAAGGAAGGTTGTTTTAAAAACTCTAGGTTGATGTCAACCCAAGATGAGGAGTCTGCATGAGCCACTTACCATAGGCTAATAAACAAGCAAGATTTTTGCACCCTTGATCGGGAAGACCAAGGAGGTCTACGGGGATGACATGTTAGTCAAGAGCCTATTCAAGGCATTCCATATTAAGAACCTCAGAGAGGCATTTGAAGTGCTGAGGCACCACAAGATGATGTTGAATCCAGCCAAGTGTGCCTTTGGCGTGAGATCTGGAAAATTTTTGGGTCTGATGGTTTCAAAGCGAGGCACAGAAGCCAACCCTAATAAGATCAAGGCAATCCTAGATACAGAATCACCACATTCAATAAAGGACATACAGAAATTGACTGGAAGAATTACAGCCTTAGGGAGATTCATCTCCAAGTCTGGAAACAAGTGTTTGCCTTTCTTTCAAGCTTTGAAGAAGGTGAAAATTTTTGAATGGACTTCAGTGAGCCAAGAGGCCTTTGAACAGTTGAAAAAGTACATGGCTGAAGCCCCGTTGTTGGCCAAACCTATTCCCAGAGAGACCCTATATCTATATCTAGCGATATCCGAACAAGCACTGAGTGTCGTTCTCATTCGAGAGGAAAACAAGGTTCAAAAGCCTATCTACTACGTGAGCATGATGTTGCACGGAGCTGAGTTGAATTACTCTCCCATTGAAAATTTTGCTTTGGCACTGGTAACAGCCCCAAGGAAGCTACGATCGTACTTCCAAGCACACAAAATTGAAGTCCTAACGGACCAACAGTTAAGAAGCATATTGCATAGCCCGAAGGCAAATGGAAGGCTAATTAAGTTGGCGATAGAACTCGGATAATTTGATATCGCGTACAATCCTCAAATTGCAATTAAGCCACAGGCACTTGCCGACTTCGTGGTTGAATGTACCATTGACAACCAAGAAGTCGGGGGGTAGGAAGGCGCAACACCCTAGCAAGGGCAAGATGAGACACCCCAAGAGGGAGAGAAAGATGAAGTTCAGTGGGAATATTGAGTGACCTATTTTGATGGGGCATCAAAAACAAAAGGAATATTGAGTGACCTATTTTTACGGGGCATCAAAATCAAAAAACAAATGGAGCTCGTTTAGTTCTACTGACCATTGATAGCTCACGATTGAATATGCCTTGAAGTTGAATTTATCAACGACCAATAACGAGGTAGAGTATGAAGCTTTAATAGCCGGACTAGGCTTGGCTCTAGCCATGAGGGCCAAAAAACCTTAAAGTATGTGGAGACTCAAGGCTGGTGATAGCCTAGAAGAATGGAGATTTTGAAGCCAAAGATGAAATGATGATAAAATACCAGAGGATTATAAAATCATAGTTGATATGGTTCGAGGAATGCCTCCTTGTATAACGGCTGATGCCTTGTCTAAATTCGCCTCATCTAATATCGAGAATTACACTAGAAGTGTCTACTATCTGGTCTTGGAGACCCCCACTATAGAGCGCAAGTTGTTGGCGCCCATCGACGTTGGAAGTTGCTGGATAGATCCCCATCAAAGCTCATCTTGAGACTGGTTAGCTCCTTGATAATGCCTTGGAGGCACGAAAGCTATCAGTGAGAGCATTGAGATATGCATTGATCTAAGCCTTGATGGCTACCAAGGCTGTAGGCCTCCACTCGAGCTAGTCATTTGAATTCAAGGTGTCGAATCAAGGATTCAGCAAATGGGTTAAAGCCCTGATGGTCTCTCAAACATACGCACAGATAGGATAAATCATATTTGCAAGACCTAGAGCTCTGAAAGACCTTCGATTTGATATATCGTGGGTCTCCATCGGAGTAACGAGTCAAAAGTTACGGATGATTTTGTGCGTACAATTCTTTTTCGACAAAATTCAAACCAAGGCAAGGCCCTATGAACATAAGAAGAAGGTTGGAATCAAAATCAAGGGTAAAAAACCAACCAAAATATCCTAGACTAAAAAGTCAGGTGTTGAAAACAAGGGAATTCCTTGAATATACAACTAAAAAGCAAGACCTCCTTGTTTAAGGATAAGGGGGCAAGGCCAAAGATACTTCATCACAAATTCTACATCCTATTATGAGGGTGGAAGGGTGTTTGGAAACCAAAGGTCATAGTTCAATCCAAGGTTGTTTGAAACCAAGAGTTCAAGAAAAAGTTAAGACCCGGAAGGTCTTGAAAACCAAGAAGTAGGTTGTTTGAGATCAAGAATCACAAAACCAACCATGGTGTTGTAAACTCACTCTAGAAACAAGGAGGGGAGTTCAAAACAAGATTTGGCTTTGGTCAAAATCAAGGTCAGAAGTCAAAGTCAAAAGTCAAAGTTTGGCCAAAATTCAAAAAAAAAATTGATGGGGCCCAGCCGACCAGGGGTGGCTGACCAGGCACCCTTGGCCAAACGGCCAACCAGGGTAGGCCGACTAGGTTGCCTTGGAGGAAAAATGGCTCAGGTGTTTGAAACACCTTAGCCCCTAGGTGATTTAATGACCCTCCAGAACGCTCAAAAATGCTCCGTTTGAGCTCAAATTTGAGATTCAAGAACCTTACAAGGTCCTCTCCAAGTCTATGTAGGTGCCCAAGTGGTTTCTTGAAGTTGAGAAAATGACCTTGTTACGAACAAGGCCTAGTTTGAAGACCAGCTTAGAGGTGGTATATATTTTGCCTCCAAAACGTTCAAAAATGCATGTTTTCATGAGATTCTTCTTCATACCAGGAGATTATAACAATCCCCATCATATAAGATCAACTTCAAAATTTGAGTTTAGAAATGATAGGGGTGTTGAAAAACCAGGAGGGTGTTTGAAAACCGGGAAGATGTTTGAAACACCTATTCCAGAAGGCCGTATTTCTTGCCTAGACAACTCAAAAATGTGTATATTCACTTGATTCTTTCTCGAACTAGGAGATTATAAGAATCCCTATCATATAAGATCAACTTCAAAATTTGAGGTTAGAAGTGTTAGGGGTGTTGAAAAATCAGGTCTGGTTTGAAAACCAGAAACCCTTGGCGTGTTCGAAACACCCCTCAGCCAACCAATATCAGCTGCGAATCCATGATTCAAACATGATTGAAAGATTGAGGGTTTAAGGACATGAAGTTTCAAGCAATCAAGGTGATTCTTTTGAGAACAAGTTACTACAAAACTCTTAAGGAGGGTTTGAAAACACCTCCGGGCTGTCCACGCTGTTTGGGCCATATCTCGAGCTCTGGATATCGGATTTGGACGATCTTATGATCCACGCGAAGCTCATTAAATTCTCTATAGTCTTGGGTGGGTACCAGCCACCCTTGGCCAACTGGCCGACCAGGGTAGGCCGAGCAGAAATATGGGGGAAAAATGGGTCCAGGTGTTTTGAACACCTGGAAATACCTATACCCCTAGCTGATTTCGTTTGGCTCTAGAACACTCAAAAATGGGTATTTTCATGTCATTCTTTTTCCGTCAAGGAGATTATAAAAATCTCTACAATATGAGCTTGACTTAAAAATTTGAGGTTAGGATTTCACTAATCGCAATTAGGGGGTGATTAACCTCGTTTAGCGACGTTTAAGGATTTCCACTCGAATATTAACCTATCTTAAGGTTAAGAATGGATATCCTAGTAATAATTACATCAAGGACGAGTTAGTTAGCCTCGATTAAGCCTTTATGGCCCCGTTTAAGGTTGTTTAGCCCCGATTAGGGCCGAATTAGCGTCTTTTGCTCAAAAATTAGCCCTTATTAAGGCTTATGAGCAACGACTGCCTGATATTAACCCCAATTTAGATAAGTTGAGGGAAATAAATCACTAATAAATTTATGCTAAAGGATCTTATGCACGAATTGCACTTGGATTAGTGTCCACGAGCTCGAAACGGCACTAATCCTATTCCTGAAAGGCCCAGAAATCTTAAGAAAAAGGTTTGAGAGGCCAAGGAACGTTTAACTTTCTTAAGTATTAACTTGGGAGAGAATTTTAGTCATTGTGAATGTGTAGGTCGCTCCACACTTCACTGTAAGATGATACCCTTGTAGGGCCGGTGTGACCTTAAACTTCTACGAAATCAAGTTTTCCTAGAAGTTGGGGGGTAAATGATATGGGTGAAAAATAATCCCTAAAGACATAATTAATACAATATTTATTGGCTCATAAATAAGGCCTGAAACCCTAGTTGGGCATTAAATTCGTAGTTAATGATTAAGCCCAAAAGAACAGCCCAAACCGGGGACGTCCGGTATTAGCTTGTTTCTAACATGGGCCTGATCCACAAATCGAGAACATTCTAGAAACAAGTAACGTTCTAGAATATCCCAGGGTTATTATGTAGCCTCCAAGGCACCTAATTCGACATGGAAACTAACTCCTACAAGGAAGGAGTCAAAACCTTCCTCAATAACGGTGACTTGTCCACCAAGTCTCCAAACCCTATTACGATTCTAAGGCTCCCACGGCCTATATGAAGGGCCAGACCCCTCATCTCAGAACTACGTCTTGGCTTGATTCTCAACTCTGAGATACGTAGGCATCTTGTGAGGACCCGAATTAGGTCACGATAACGCAAGCGCAGCCATTAAAGCACGAAGCTCACGAACCCTAGCCGCAATTCGATAACCCTACTTTTTATTCCACAAAAATTATTATTATTGAAATAATAATAAAAATCATTTCTTAAAAAATCTGGGTTATTACACTTCTTGCCAAAATACTCGTTTGTCTTCTCCTTATACTCTTCCATTTTCTTCACAGCTTTATCTCGGACTATATCAACTTGATCTAGGTTAACCCGTAGACCTTCTTCATTTGCCACTTCTTCGTAATTTATAGCTCTGTATGATGGAGATCCCACTTCTATAGGTAATATAACTTCAGTTTCGTAGGCTAGTTTGATTGGCATTTTCCCGGTACTAGTCCTTGGACTAGTCCTGTATGCCCATAACACATTTGGCAATTCCTCCGACCATTTGTTCTTGCTTTCCTGGAGCCTTTTCTCAATTCCCTTGAGCAGAATCCTGTTAGTAACTTCCACCTGACCATTTCCCATTGGGTAGGCCACCGACGATTTCTTATGCTTAACTCCTCTTTCCTTCAAATAGTTTTCAAAGTCCGATCTAACGAACTGTGGGCCATTATCAGAAACCAGGACTCGAGGAAGCCCGAACCTCATCAGAATGTTGTCCATGAAATGAATGCAGTCTTTTTGATTGATAGTTCGCATAGCTTTAGCTTCTGCCCACTTTGTCATATAATCAATTGCCACAAGGAGATACCTCAAGTCACCCTTGGCCCGGGGAAAAGGGCCCATGATGTCAATTCCCCAAACAGCAAAGGGTATGGGAGACAGGACTGAGGAAGGCAAGACCGGACTCTACCTTGGGACATTGCTGAACAGTTGGCACTTCTTGCATTTCTTCACGAACTCAACTGAATCATTGTGGATGGTCGACCAGTAGTATCCTTGTCTTATAATCTTATAAGCTGAAGCCTTCGCAGATAGATGATCCCCACAAATTCCTTCATGAACCTCCTGCAGGCAATACTCGGCATCAATTGGTCCAACACACTTTAGGACCGGACTAGAGAAGGTCCGGTGGTAAAGCTGTCCTTCCTCAACAAAGAACTTTGCTGCCTTAGCTTTAAGTCTCTGTGCTTTGTTTTTGTCTTCGGGTAATTCTCCCTTATCCAGGTACAAGATTAAAGGGGTCATCCAATTCGATTGATCATCAATTTCCATTGTTCTTTGTTTCAGTTGTGGGCTTCTCAATTTCTTCAAAGTAGACGGAGCTGTCCAGTTCAACAGCATTCTGGACTAGCCTGGATAATGAATCAGCTTCTGCATTTTCTTCTCCGTTGATCTGGACCATTTCAAACTTTGGGATCGTAGTCAAGTAGCTTTTAACCAGGGCTTGTTATTTAGCTAGTCTTGGATCTTTCACAATATACTCCCCTTTAGTTTGTTTTACCACAATCTGGGAATCACTATAGATGTTCAAGCTCTGGACTTGCAATGATCGGGCTAACCGGAGTCCGGCCAAAAGTGATTTGTACTCTGCTTGGTTGTTGGTGGCCAAGAACTTGAAGGTTATAGCTTGTTGAATCTGGAAACCTTGGGGACTTTTTAGGACTAGACCCGCTCCGGATCTTTCGTTTGTTGAAGATCCATCAAGATACAGGGACCATGCTTCCAAATCAATGCTATCATCTTCCCCTGAATCCACAATCATTGGACTAGATCGGGGCCCGGGAAAGGAGCATTCCACAATGAAATCAGCTAGAACTTGGGCCTTGATTGCTGTCTGAGGTATAAAGGTGAGTTGGAATTGGCTTAATTCGACAGCCCAATTGATGAGTCTTCTAGATACATCTGGCTTATGAATTATCCTTCTCAAAGGTTGATCAGTTATGACCTTGATCACTCACCCTTGGAAGTAGTGCCTTAGTTTCCTGGAAGCTGTTACTAGAGCAAAAGCAAATTTTTCCAAGTTGGGGTACCTGATTTCAACATCTTTCAACACATGACTGACATAGTAGACCGGTTTCTGTTGGCCATCTTGTTCTCGGATTAGGGCTACTCCTACTGCGAGCGGTCCTACGGACAAGTAAAGAGACAACGCTTCCCTGGGCTCGGCTTTTGATAGGACTGGTGGAGATGACAGAAATTCTTTTATTGACTCGAAAGACTTCTGGCACTCCGGACTCCAGTCTAACTCCTTCTTGTTTTTGGCCCCCTTAAGTAGATGGAAGAAAGGTAAACAACGTTCGGCTAGCTTAGGAATAAACCTCCTCAATACGGCTAGTGAGCTTGCAAGTTTTTGTATCTCTTTCTGAGTCCGGGGTGGTTCCATTTCCATTATCGCTTTAATCTTCTCCGGGTTGGCCTCAATTCCTCTTTGACTAATCATGAATACCAAAAACTTTCCAGCTTCCACACCGAAGGTACTTTTCTCCGGGTAGATTCTCGAAGCATTCTCGCAGATCCGGGACATGTTCGTCGACTGTTTTTGACTTGGCTATCATATCATCCTCATAGGACTCCAGGTTCTTGCCCAACTGATCTTTGAACACTTCAACCATTGCTCTTTGATATGTTGACCCAGTATTCATTAATCCAAAGGGCATGTATTTGTACACATAAATAGTTCTATGGGTTATGAAGGCGGTTTTGGCTATGTCAGCCGCGTTCATCTTGATTTGGTTGTAACCAGAGAATGCGTCCATGAAGCTGAACATCACATGACCGGCGGTGGCATCAATGAGCTGATCAATACTCGGCAGGGGATACGGATCTTTGGGGCATGCAGCGTTTAGGTCAGTGTAGTCGACACCCATTCTCCATTTTCCATTTGGTTTTTTGACAAGGACCACGTTGGCCAGCCAATCAGGGTACTTTATCTTGAAAATTTTTCCAGCTTTGAGAATCTTTTCAACTTCCTCATCAATTGCCTTTTGTCTTTCTGGAGTGAAGTTTCTCCGTTTCTGCTTTACAGGCTTTCTGTTGGGATTAACGTCAAGGCTATGCATAGCAACAGACTCTCTGAGTCCCGGCATATCATCAGGGCTCCAAACAAAAACATCTGCGTAATTTCTAAGTAGCTGAATGAGATCTTTCTTGAACATAGGATCCAATCCGGATCCTATCTTTATTCTCATATCCGGATTACCTTCTTCAAGTTCGATGGCTTCTGTCTCAACGGCGGGTTCCACCTTACCCAGATTATTTTTTGAGGTAAATTGCTGAATCCGGGCTTGGGTGTTGGACTCCAAGTAGTTTCGTGCTTTAGCGATCAGTTCTTCCTTAGTTTGGGCTTCCATACTTTCGATGTTTTGGACTTCATGTCCGGGCTCCTTCTTGAAATATGCTCTATGCTTCTTTCTACTTAAGTTCTTTTGATATAGAGAGGCTTTCCTTTTGTTTTCTGGATCGATTTCAGCCATTATTAAAGCTTGGCCGTAGCATCGTCCAGCGATCTCTGAATCTCCTTTGACTTCTCCAATTCCAAACGGTGTGGGAAATTTGACTTTAAGTGTGGTGTGGAGGTTATGGCTCGGAGCTTAGTTAAAGCTGGTCGGCCGAGGATCATGTTGTAAGAGGACGGGGTATTGATGATGTAAAATTTCACAGTGTGGGTAACTTGTTTTGGGAAAGTTCCAAACTGGACTGGTAAGTACAAGGTTCCCTGAATTTGGACGAGGTTGTTCCCGAACTCGAAGAGAGGGTCCTCTCTGCATTCATTCATTTTCACGCTGCCCAACTACATTCTGTCAAAAGTATGTTTAAAGATGTTGACTGAGGATCCGTTATCTACAAGAATCCTTTTAACTTCATTTTCAGCGACGTCCAAGCTAACCACCAGGGCTTCATTGTGATTTGGATTAACTCCCTCAAAGTCCACATTGCTGAAGGTAATTACTTGCTCAGGAAAGGACTCGATCATCATGATTTCATCTCCTGAGTCCAGACTAGGGGGAGGAGAGCTGGATCCCCCCATTACTACATTGATAACGTGCTTTTTTCCTGATCCGTATCCCTCCCCTTTTCCATGGTTTTGTGTGCTATATACTGCCCTATGTTTCCTTTTTTGATTTGATCCTCGATAATGTACTTGAGAGATAAGCAGTTCTCGGTGGTATGACCGTGAGTGCCGTGGTAGTCAAATTGTTTGTGGGTTGGCCGATTCTCCGGCGCTATGATCATTGGTTTAGGTGGGTAGAAGTATGGCTTATCCCGGACTTCCTTTAAGATGTTAGACCGGGTTTGGCTGAGCGGAGTCCACTCAGGTTCTGGTTTGGGATCAGATTTTGGAGGCTTTGGAGGCCTCGAGTCCGGTTTGGATATTATTTCTGGTTCAGAGACTTTCTCCGGGGCGGAGGGCTGGGAATTCAGAATATAATTGGTTTGACTATTTAGTTTAAATCTTTTGTCCGGTGGATAACCCCCTCAAGGGCGATCTTCTTGAGTTGTTCAGGTTGAGGAATTCCCTTGACGAGTCATCCTCATAGCTTGCCCTACATCACTTTCTTTGATAAATCGGGCTACCATAGAATATACTGCTGCCAGGCTCTGGGGTTCTTTGTTGATCAATTCGTAAACATATCTTTCATTGTGCTCCAGGTCTAGGTTCCTCCGGAAGATGCTGAGAGCTTCACGCTCGTCTAGTCGCGAGATTTTGTTTATCGCCTCCTAAAAATGACTCATATAGTCTGCGAGGGGTTCATTGTCGTACTGTCGAATTGTTTCCAGGTGGCACATATGTAATTCGTGAGTTCTGTTTGCTCTGAACCTCTTCAGGAAGGTTTCACGGAATTCCTTCCAGCTGTGGATGCTCCGGGAAGGGATCCGACTGAGCCATCTTTGAGTCCCTCCCTTCAAGGTTGATGCAAAGAATCGGCATTTGGTGATATCGTTGTAGTAGTAGATGAGAGCAATCTGTTCAAAATAATTGACATGTTCCTTGGGGTCCCCCATTCCATCGAATGAATCAAAGTTGTAATGCTTCAAGTTCTTTTATCTTGGATTGGCTTCCAGAGAACGGCTGAACGGTGTCAGAGTCCTTTCAATTTCGAGTCCGGAGTCATGCCCCACCTTTCTCTGTAGCTCATGAATCATTTGCATTAAATTGTCTTCAGGTTCATTTTCGTCTAAGATAAGCTCCGGAGTGATTTCCCCGTGGACTCTTTTGGATCCGGGCCTCCTTAAGACACGGTCCTCTTCTTCCTTGATTCTTTTCTGGATTTTGAGCTCAAGTTTGGCCTCTTCCTCTTGCCTGATTTTTTCTTTAAGTTCAACCAAATTTTTGAGCATTTTGGCCTCAAAGTCTTTATTTTTTCTTTGAGCTTTGTGGTTTGTCCGCTTTTCTTTGCCTTTATCCATAATACGATAAAAAACTGACCTCCGAGAATGGTGAGAATGTTCATAGTCTTGAGAGTTTTCAGCATGTTCAGGCTCGGGAGGAGGTGCAGTCCGGGCTGTTCCGAATGCCCGGATTGCCTCCGCAAGGTCATCTCTGGTAAGATTTTCGATATGCATTGCTGCCAGGGCACATCGGTATATTTATATTGGTTTACTTCGATTTCAACTCTGGCATCTCCGGGCCCAATCCCTATCCTCTTTAGAACCGGAACAGCCGTGGCCGGAACTAGGGGTAGGTCCGGGGCCGGATTTGTCTCTTGTGCCCGAGCACTGGTGGTCTGTCTTTGGGTAGATTTACTTCCCATTGGCATTATTTCCACAGAATATGGTTTCCAAGATAATGATTCTCACAAGATACAGGCTTTATAACAGATCTGAGTTGGGTTTTTGAGAAAACAACATATGTATGCACGTACTTTTTGGTTCAAAACAAAGATAAGCAAGAACAAGCCAAGACTTTAACAACTCAAATAGTCATGACTACAGATCTATCTAATAATCAGGAATAAGGGCTAAAAATAAGAACTTTATCCAGAATAAACAACAGATCTAGATGGACAACGGCTAGACAGGAACAAAACATGCATACATAGTTGGAAAAAGGTGTAAAGGTTGCATTTCTATCAAGATTCGGGTGGTTTTCAGATCTTACTGGTTTGATTAGGACTCTTTTTCAACAACTTGTTGATGGAGTCGAGTCCAGTGGCACCGAGACCAAAGGACAGAGCCACACCTCCTTCTAGCGCCAATGATAACTCCAGATCCCGATCAGGTGCTTCCTCAGCCGTTCCCACGCTTGGTGGAGGTGATGCTGGTGGTCGTGACTCTGCAAAACAACGCCGGAAGGTGGGTTTTGACCCACAGCGCCTCCGGCGTGAGAATAATAGCAGGCTTTGGAGGGTAAAAGATAAGGACTAGAGTATCTACATATGGAGGGTGTGTGTATATAGGTGTGTAACGTCACCGCTACACCTTTTTCTCCTGGTCTATTTATAGGCCAAGGATTAGGGTTTAGGGGTTGGTACCTACAATCATGAGCGTTGGATCCTAGGTATAAGGGACACTTGTATGCTGTTGATAGTCCCCATCTGTCCAGGTGATAATTGTGGTGGCGTGTGCCAATGGCATATCAGCACGTGGATTGATAGGGACATGATTGTGCCAATTTTAGGATTCCCTTATCTGTCGCTATCATGTGGGACCATAGTCATGACTCGTGTCTGCCAATCCCATAGTATTATCTCCCGTGTCCTGGGCCTGGGCTGCGGGTCCATTTGCTTATGCCCAATCTGGACAGGGTGTACGGTGAACCTTGACTGAGCCCAGTCAGGATTGGTTATAGCCTATAACACACACACACACACACACACACACACACACACACACACATATATATATATATATATATATATATATATATATATATATATATATATATAGGCTCTTGGTCAAATAGAAACCAAACTTAGAATAGAAACAAGAAACTACCACTAAATAAATTATATTTCATCTATTTCAAGGGCCCCGCTAGGGGAACCTTCACAAAAAATGTCCTAAATTAACTCACCAACGTCCAACAAAAAAAAATCACTGTTCACGCTGACGTCACTGCCACATCAGCACAGTGAACAGTGACTTTTTTTTTTTACTAAATAGAGGGTAGATTATTATGCATTTTTTGTATTGGGGTACTCCTAGTTTGGTCATTAGATTAGCTTCAATTTTTTATTTGGGTTTGGTTTCTATTTTCTATTCTAATTTAGTTTCTATTAGAACAAGAACATATATATATATATATATATATATATATATATATATATATATATATGTATAGATTTAGGGAGAATATCCTTATTAAGAAGAACTAGAGAACTTCCATATAGATCGTCCATTAATTAAAATTCATTTTAATTATATTATACAAGATATAATGGCATTATTGTAATAATTTAAATAGATCAAGGTCTTTTAGAATCCACTAATAAGGATTACACGAACAGTATTTCATTTAGAAAAAGGAGATTCAGATTGTAAAAATTTTCATACATAAGACGTTGCGTTAACCACATATTTACACACACAACAAACCCTAGATCATTGTTCAAGGTGATTCATAATGGTTACACACATAATGGTTTTTAATACTCTTCATGCACGTGCCATCCTTCTTAAGAGAACTAAGGATTGGGATTGATTTATTAATCTCTGTGCTTCAGATTATCCTCTGGTGACTCAAGATGGTTTGTACTTAATTTGTCCCCTGTATTTCATATGAAAAGATTCTTTACTTATGGCTTATGAGTTTATGTTGTAAAACTGTGATGTTACATGTAACTTCTTTTGCACAGATCTTCTTTCCACGTTTCTTCCTTGGAAGCGGGATTTGAATTTTATTGAACACACAAGCTAGTTGGGATGGAAGGAGTAAGATTATCACTAATCTTATTTTTTTCGTAGTGTCTAATGATCCATAGTCATAGAAAAAACTACTAATAATTGCTACCATGTCCTGTCATCTGCCTTTGTTAGTCACAGAGGCATGCCTGAGTACATTTAATAACAAGCCCAACTGTTTGTAATGATATGCATTACTTTCATGACCTCTTGACTGAGGGAACCTCTAGCTGTAGAGTTTCTACTGTTATACTACTTGTAATAGGCATCAATTTCTATCTGTGTAACTGTAATTAAAGTCAGAGAATAATGCTTGAAAGAAGTTCCAAGGATCATGCCTCAAGCTTAAAGATCAAGACTGTCAAAATAAACACAGCTGGAATTTGAAGAATGAAGATTTGCCTAAGTATCAATTCGAGAAGTATGATTGTCATATTCAAGAAGTCTAGCTTTCGAGAAGTCAGAGATTCTATATCTCAAAAGACACTATTCGATATCTCTAAAAGTATTGATCGATATCTCATACGAGAACTCAGATATCTGACATGTCTATTACTCTGTTCGAGAACTCAAGAAGTCAACAAGTCAAAGCATCATTCGAGTTCTCAAGGAGCCAACAAGTCAAAGTTCCATTCGATATCTCAAAGACTAAAGAAGCTATTAGATATCTCTGGGATTTGATAAGTCAAATGTTCTATTCGACAACTCAAGGGTTCCTGGAGAAAAGACTTATTTGAGAAATGATTCGACATGTCAACCTCACAGCATTCGAGAACTCAGAGTTATCTAACAAATCAACTCCAGTTCTCGAATCAATCACTCAGTCACTTCTCGAATGAAATCTTGGAGACAAAATACTGAAGAATTGTACAAGTCAGAACCCTGCAGCAAGCCAAAACACTTTATGCACCACATACTATAAAGTAGTTTGGAAAAGCCTACAAAGAAGCTTAGAGAGATGTTTCAAGAGACAAGCTGCTAAAGAAGTGGATCTGAACAGAGCTAAAGGAAGTCAAATCCTAAGCCGTTTGGATATTACTCAAAAAGGATAAATACGCTAGAAAGTAATTTTAGTCTGTAACCTTATTTGTAGTAAGTAGGTTGTACTCATGCTCTATAAGAGTACAACCTCACTTCTTTAAGTAGTGAACAAGTTTTTCTGATGCACATTTTGTAAACACATCTCTCTGAGAAAAACGAAGCTGAGAATACTACCATTTGTATTCACAGTTTGTAGCAAAATCTAATAAAATATTATATTAAAGTGAGTGAACTTGTTCTAGTGTTTATATTCCGCATTTACACATTCTAAAGAACACGAATACACACTCTTTCTACACAATCTGATTCAAACACTTAAACAATTTCACTTGAAATATTTATTTGAAGAAAAGTTTGAAAATACATTCACCCCCTCTATATTTTCTTGTCGGTATAATCATACTCAACAAGTGGTATCAGAGCAGGCTGTTGATCAAAACAGAAAATGATCATGAATATGAATACACCAAAGACAACAGGAACGGTGAAGGTCCCTAAGTTTGACAAAGATAATTTCAACCTCTGGAAGATAAAAATGATGTTGTTCATCAAAGCCTCCCATCCTCTATATCCTAAGATTCTCAAGAATGGTCCATTTGTTCCACAACAAGAGATCCCTGAAAAGACATATGGAACCACAACCTATCCAAGATCTTATGTGGCCAAGGAGCCAACCAAATGGACAGAATCAGAGAAGGAGATGGTTGCTCTTGACAGTCATCTCATGCTGTTAATCATAGACTCGATGGATATGTCAATGTTTGCAAACATTGCATCTTGAACATCTGTCAAATAGATGTGGGATCACATTGAGGTTTTATGTAAAGGAACAGATGAGGTCAAGGAGAATAAAAAATAGATACTGGTCATACAGTATAAAGCTTTCATGGCACAACCCAAGGAAAGCATTACTGACATGTTTGAGAGATTTCACAAGCTGGTGACTGAGATGCAGATGAATGGAAAAGTCTACAGCACCAAAGAATTGAATATGAAGTTTCTACTATCTTCACCAAACCATCTAGAGCAAAGGGTCATTTCTCTAAGGGAAAGAGATTTGAACAAAGTCACATATGATGTGCTCTATGGTGTACTAAAAACCCATGAGCTTGAGTTGTTACAAAAGAGGGCTATTCAAGCAAATCAGGGTAAAATGATAAACACATCATGTGCCTTGATTGTGAACAGATCTATGCAAGAACTTGAAGCCTCTACAAGCCATTTGAGGATTGAAGTAGTGGATGAAGAACCAGTAGTGGAGATGCCTGAGATTGTTGCTGAGGAACAGGAGGAAGAAGGAGATGATTTCTACATTCTTGAGGAGTTGAATGCTATGGAAAATACCTCATATGCTTTCATGGCTAGAAAATTTCCAAACATGAGATTCAAGAGAAAGCAACCCTTCAAACCTAGACCTCAGAACCATTCATTCAACAAGAGTAAAGTACCTGTAAAACCAAACAAGAGTAAATTCAAAACCAGCTATGTGGATAGGTCATCTGTGAGATGCTATATATGCAATGACCTAGGGCATTTTGCTGGTGAATGCAAGAAGCCTAAAAAGAAGGATAAAGAGTTTCTAGAGCTTGAAGCTATGTATGAGGCCCTTCTCAAAAAGCAAACACCAGGCAAGGCCTACATAGCTGAAGGGAAGTATTGGGATGATACTGATAGTGATGGAGAAGAGCAAGAATTCTGCAACTATGCCTTGATGGCTGATTCCAAGGATGAGACACCTCCATCAGACACTCAGGTACCATCTTTCACTACCATAGACATGTCTATTTCTGAATACAAAGATATGATTGAACAACTATCTGTTGAAATGTTTAGTATTCATACTAGTATGACTACTGCTAATGAAGGGATTACTAAACTGTCTACTAGAAATGAGTTATTAAACAAAAGGAATGAGGAACTTGAGCTAACTGCTATACAAGTAGAAAACCTTAAGAAAGAAGTTGAATATCTGCAGAATAAGGTTCTATGTGCTAGTCAGATTGAGAAGGCTCTTAGGGATGAACTAGCTGAGAATGAGTTCAAATTGAAAACCTTTAAGAACTCCTCTAGTCTATTGCAGTCCTACCATGAGAAAAATCAAGCTAAACCTAAGGCTGCAATTGGTCTTAACTATGACACTCTGAAACAGAGGAAAGGCTATGCTGTCATTGAAGATGACAAGGTTGCTCACGAGGAAGTGCCTCATATTTTGAAAAAGGTTGAATCTCCAATTTTTAAAGAATCAACATTTGAAATTGATGAGAATGCCTTACTCATTAAGCAAATGTTGAGAGATGCGGATGAGGCACAATCCAATGAACAACCAGCATCCTCTAAAAGTGAGTGTGTCAAAGAAAAAACTAAGGAGCCAATAGGAGGTGGACCTAGACATGAGAAATTTTTTAAGTTTGTATCAACTGGGAAGAATGAATCTAAAAAGAAAGTGGCTAAGAAGAAACAAAATAGAAATGGCAAGCTAGGGATAAACAAGGATAATAATTATGCTTATGTGCCGAATGCTCCTAGAAAAGTTTGTCAAAACTGTTTCAATACTAATCATTTAACACGTGCATGTAAGAAACCTGTTGGTAGTGTGCCTAAACCTTTCTATGATTGTTCTGTGCCTTTAAGACATAGAGATGCTCCATTCTATGATAAATTTGACTGTATGCCATGTAATATGAATGTTATGACTAGTTGCTTCAATTTGAGAAGGCAATTCATTGATGGTTGTATCCGTCACAATTATCACACACACCACACAAGGTCAAAGTCTTCAAGTCCTCCTAAAGCTAGGAAGGTACCCCTGTTACCTAAGTCTGAGAACTCAAGTTCTAAGACTTCCAAGAGTGACAAGAAGACTAGCACCAAGAAAGTTGGTAAGCGTGTTGTTAATGATAAAACTGTTTCTAAGCCAAGTGGACCCAAACTTGTTTGGGTACCAAAGAAGAAGTAATACCTTTGTGTTTGCAGGGCAAAGAAGAAGAAAAGAAAGTTATGTGGATTTTGGACAGTGGATGCTCAAACCATATGACTGGTGATATGGCCCTGCTATCACATTATGAGGAGAGGGTTGGCCCAATGGTTGCTTTTGAGGATGACAACATGGGTAACACATTGGGATATGGCAAATTGAAAGTTAGAAATGTCATCATTGAAGATGTAGCACTAGTGAAGGGACTCAAGCATAATCTGCTTAGTGTTGGTCGGTTTACTGACAGAGGATTCAAATTGAATTTTGACAAGGATGAATGTTTGATCACTCACAAGAAGACTAGTGATTTTGCTCTATCTGGAGTAAGGAAAGAAAGCCTGTTTGTAGTCAATATGGATTCTACAAGCAAGGAAAAAGTTTGTTGTTTCTATTCAAAAACATCAAATGAAGATTGTTGGCTGTGGCACAAGAAGTTATCACACTTGAACTTCAAGGCCATTAATTCTCTAGTCAAAAGAGAGTTAGTGAGAGGCATGCCCACACTTGAATTCTGTCAAGAAGGAGTGTGTGAGGCCTGTCAAAAAGGGAAGATGAAAAGGTCTAGCCACAAGTCAAAGACATTGACATCAATAACCAAGCCCCTGCAACTAATTCATATGGACATGTTTGGGCCTGTCAATATTATGTCACTCTCAAGAAAGAAGTATGCCCTGGTGATGGTTGATGACTACACAAGGTATACATGGGTGGAATTTCTAGCATCAAAGGATGAGGCTCCACAAGTAATCATTGAGCACATAAAGAAGATTGATAAGGAAGCAAAAGCCAACAATGCAAGTGTGATTGCATTGAGAAGTGATAATGGAACAGAGTTCAGAAATGCCTTACTTGAAGCATTCTGTAAAGAGAATGGCATTTCACAACAATTCTCAGCTCCAGGAACTCGACAACAAAATGAGTTATTGAGAGAAAGAATAGAACTCTAATTGAGGCTGCAAGAACAATGTTGCTTGATAGAAAGATGCCTACATGTTTTTGGGCTGAGACTGTGAGCACTGCATGCTATATTCAAAACAGAACCCTCATCATCAAGAACACTGGAAAGACACCTTACAATCTGATGACTGGAAAGAAGCCTACTCTTAAGTATGTTCATACTTTTGGAAGCAAATGCTTTGTGTTAAAAGACAATTCAGAATATGTTGGAAAGTTTGATGCAAAGGCATTTGAAGGAATTTTTCTTGGTTATTCTATGGAGAGAATTGCATACAAAGTTTATTTCATTAGTCAAAAGAAAGTTATGGAAAGCACAGATGTGACATTTTATGACAGCAAACTACCTGGATTAGAAGAAGCCAATGATGAAGATAGAGATCCATTAAAGTTTAAAAATCGAAATGATTCTGATGAAGAGATTCAAACTGAAGTTGAGACCGTAGTTCAATAAACACCAGTGAATGATGAAGCAAGAGAAGAATTTGTGTTAATCAACAGTGAAGAGACAAGCATCCAAGACACACCTGTGAACAGTGGCAACTTAACAGGGGGAGGAAATGAAAATGACCATAACTTGGATGATGAAGCAACATCAAGGTTGAGAAATCAAACTGAGCATTCAACAAAATGGGATAGATCACATATTGTAGATCAAATTATTGGAAATCCAAATGCAGGAGTGATAACTAGGAGAGCAACTCAAAATGAGTGTCTCTATGGTTGCTTTCTATCTCAGATTGAGCCTAAGAAACTTGATGATGCACTGTTAGATCCATATTGGATTATTGCTATGCAAGAGGAGCTGAATCAATTTGAAAGAAACAAAGTATGGGAGCTTGTGCCTGCACCAAAGAACAGAACCATTGTTGGAACAAAATGGGTTCTGAAAAATAAGATGGATGAAGATGGTATAATAGTAAGAAACAAAGCAAGGTTGGTTGCAAAAGGATACTCTCAACAGGAAGGCATTGACTATGATGAGACTTTTGCCCCTGTTGCTAGATTGGAAGCCATCAGACTCTTTTTGGCATTTGCTGCTCATTCAAATTTCAAAGTCTATCAGATGGATGTCAAGAGTGCATTTCTGAATAGAGAGTTGGAAGAAGAAGTTTATGTGCAACAACCACCTGGCTTTGAAGATCCACATTTCCCAGAATTTGTTTACAGCTTGCTTAAGGCATTGTATGGACTTAAGCAGGATCCAAAGGCATGGTTGACACCCTATCAGAATTTCTTCTTGAAAATCAATTCACTAGAGGCAATTGGACAAGACACTATTTTACAAGAAGCATGGTGATGATATTATCGTAGTTTAGATCTATGTGGATGATATCATATTTGGCTCTACTAATGAGAAGCTATGTGAGAAATTCTCTAAGCTCATGTAGAGCAGATATGAGATGAGTATGATGTGAGAGTTGACATTCTTTCTTGGATTGCAAGTTAGTCAAAGAAAGGATGGTATCTCTATCAGTCAAACCAAGTATATCAAGGACTTATTGAAAAAGTTTGACTTAGAAGACTGCTCACCTGCTAAGACACCCATGGCCACTGCCACTAAATTGGATGAAGATGCTAAGGGCAAGAAGGTAGATATCTCAGTCTACAAGGCATGGTTGGTTCTCTACTCTATCTCACTGCTGGTAGGCCAGACATCATGTTTTCTACATGTCTATGTGCAAGGTTTCAATCAAATCCTAAAGAATCACATATGATTGCTATCAAAAGGATCTTTAGATATCTGAAGGGCACTCCAAACTTGGGTTTATGGTATCCTAAGGACACAGGGTTCAATCTGGATAGTTATTTTGATGCTGATTATGCTGGATGCAGAGTGGATAGGAAAAGCACCTCAGGTAGCTGCCAGTTTCTTGGACAAAGGTTAGTCTCTTGGTATAGCATAAAACAACAATCTTTGTCAACTTCCACAGTTGAGGCTGCATACATAGCTGCTGGGAGTTGTTGTGCTCAAGTGCTTTGGATTAGAAACCAACTTAGAGATTATAGATTTGTGTTAGAAAGAATTCCAATCTTGTGTGACAACACAAGTACAATCTCTATAGTTGCCAATCCTGTCAATCATTCTAGAACAAAGCACATTGACATCAGATATCATTTCATTAGGGCGCATGCAACCAATGGAACCATTGAGCTGTATTATGTCTCCACAAATAAATAATTAGCTGATATATTCAATAAGCCACTGGATGAAGCCACCTTCACAAGTTTGGTTAGTGAGATCGGAATGCTGAATTCTTCAGAATCTGGCTAAGTGAAAATATCAACTAGATTGTTGCAGCAGTAAACACTTTATCTAAATTCTCCATATTTTAAGTGAGTGTTGGCTGAAATATGATTTATAAATATTTTAAATCTGTTGCATATGTGAAATCATATTTTATTAACTTGAAATTTCTATGAAATTTTAAGAAAATCACTATTCAATTTGTTAGAATATTCTTCATTGAATATCTCTGGTGAATGTAAAAGATAGTGAAAATTGAGTTTTATGAGTGAAGAGAATATTTCGTTAAATCAGACTTCTCTAATGATTCACTGCTCGACTTCTCTAACAAGTCTCTTTGGAGCACTCTCAAGTTCTCGAATAGAGTCTTGTGGAGATATCGAATAGAGATATGCTTGACTTCTCGAATATAGTAATTGAGTTCTCTAATGACTGAGTTCTCGAACACTATATTTAAGTTCTCGAATCATTTGAAAAGGTTGAATTCTCGCTGAGCGTCAGACCCTTTTTGACTTTTATCTGACAATTTTAACTCACTCATAAAAGACATGCATTATTCAGCTTTACATTGAATAAACTGCCAGCTGTCGGTTTTTACCTGCTCAAGTTATCGAATGTGACACATATGAAATATTGAACAGCTGTTGTTCACTTTTTGGATACCTGACTTGTCGGTACAATGCATATACCTAATCGACAATTCAAGTAACCCTATTTATAACCTCCCTCAACTACTCTACCCATTTCGATCGATATCTTAAGCATCTACCCACTTCAAAATAAAAATCTTAACCGCTCAAGGCAAATTTCTTCTTCAACCCTCATTCTCTTCTCTCTTTCCTTGCATAAATGGCAAACATCCAACTCACCATACCCAAGCAGACTAATTTCATCGCTATAACCAATGATGTGGAAGCACCGAATGCAAATTTCAAGTGCTTTGTTCGATGCATGTTAGAATCATACATCAAAGATGCACTCTCAACCAACCCAACTCTGTATCTCGACTTACTCGAACAGTTTTGGAGAACTGCAATTGTGGAAGTCGTAGCTCTACATAATGGAATAACCTCGTACATTGTTCACTGCAAGATTCAAGATAAGGAAATTACTATCACTACTACAGATATGAATCAAGCACTGGGGTTACAACAAAAAGTGTACGACCCACTAGCCATAAATCCTGAATTGGAAGACTTCTTTGACTTCATTAATTACTCAGATGAAATCAATCTTGGGCAGTTGAATAGAAAGTTCTTACGGAAGGAGTGGAGTTATGTATTTGCTAATCTACTTCAAGTCTTCACTGCTAGGAAGTCCAGCTTTGATCAAATTAGTGCTCCTGCACAACAGATAGGCTATGCTTTGGCCTATGGGAGAAAGATAGATGTTGGACTGATAATTGTACAGGAGTTATATGGAAGACTTGGTAAGAACTCAGCCAAGAGAGGTACTGAAATATTCTTCCCTCGTTTTATTCAATCTGCACTTAATTCTGTAAATGATAAACTGGTTGAATTTCCTGGGATAGATAGAAATAGAATAGGCTATCCTAGATCCATGACCAAACTTATTTTCGGTAATTTGGAGACTAAAAATAATGTGGATGTAAGACTTAAAATAACTTCCCATATGGAGAGTTTATTTAGGACTTACCCTCACAACATGCCAACATTTGATTCCAAATCACAGTTAGCACAGCCCAAGCAAGTAGAACAAAATGCTAACCCAGGGCTTTCTAACCAACCCTCTCAGCCAAAAACTCTACCAAACACGAAGCCAACTGCATCATCCTCTCAACAGGGTGATGCTAGTAAGAAGAAGAAGAAGAAGAGAACTCACACTGGTTTAAACATGTTCTCAGAAGTAGCATTGAGTGCTGAGTTAGGATTAGAATGTGAGGAACCAGAGTCACCCTTACTAAGGCCAAAGATAAAGAAGAAAACAAAAACCACCTCTTCAGTCACACAAATGGATGAAGTTGTAAAATCAGGGGCAAACAGCTCACTAGATGTTCTCTCTCAACAGGGTGCATCTATAGAATCAATCATTCTCCCCAATGCACCTTCTTGTAATGAGTCAGCACATGGGAGTGATAAGGCTGGCACTACACTGAGTGGAGAGCACATCACACTTGAAACTCCTTCTATTTCTCAGGGGAGTTGCCAAAATAAAATCTAAACGACACTTCTCTTCCAGAATCTACCACTGAAATTTCCTTGAAGCCTACAACTCAAGAAATTGAGGAGCAAGGCATTGATCACCAAGAATTTTCTTCTCTTGGTGAGCCAATGGATTCAAGTGACTTAGTGCATGACACTTTGCTCACCACCCAGGAACCACATTTAGATGGTGAGGGAATGCAAGCTGGGGCATATCCTGATGACACCATCACAAATACAGAGGATTCATTATTTTTCACTAGAGACTCTATGCCTGTGTCAACTACTGTTGTTACCCATCCCACTTCTGTGGAGACAACAGTAGTAGAGTCAATCTATCCGGTTGCAGAAGTTGCATCTGCAACTGAGGAGTCTAGCTTTCCTAGCTCTAGCTCTGACTTTTTATCATAATGGCTGAAGCCTGTTCAACATGACAGTGCTTCAGGATCAGGGTTTGCTCCATCACAATTGACGGTTGAAGCACTTCAAAGCTTAGTTGTGGATCAGATTCCTGAGTTTGTCAAAATTTCCCAACATCTTGTTACATCAAATCTCTCAGATCCAGACTATGAAGCCATTCTGTTGTGTCACAGAAATGATGTAGAGCTGCAAATGGAGAAGATAATAGATGATGCTGAGAGAGATGGCAATGTAGATGCCTGGTTGCAAGGAAAATATGACATTACTCTCAATGAAACTCTCAAATATCTAAGAGAAGAATACATCACTTCACTGGGTTCAAATGCCAAATCTTTATCTCCTGGTGAAGTGTATGAGGCCATAAATGACTCCTATAAGGGATTTCTCAAGGCTGCTCACTACCTTGGCAAGGGAGTCAAAATAGAAGTCAGTAAGGTTTGTGATGCCACAGCAAAGGAAGTGAGTGAAGTCAAGAAGGAATTTCTTTTAAAATTTCCTTCTCTAGATCCGGTACTTAGGACCGTTCAGGAATGCAAAAATACATGCACTAAGATGGACAATGCATTTCCCTGGGTTCAAAGTGCTGTCTAGAATCTTGTAACTCAAGTATAGAACCTATCTTCTCAGACAAATGATGCCAATGCCATGATCAGAACTCTCTTTGCCAATCAATATGGAGATAAGCTGGTGACTGAAGTCCCTGTGCATGACATGACAAAGTTTGAAGTAGTGAGGCTCAAAGAATAGTCACTCTCTGGAATCAAAGCTACTGAGTTGATCACCAAGGTGACCTCTCTAGAAGAAGAAGTGAGCTCACTCAAACACTCCAATTCTGAACTTCAGGATACTGTTGCTCTGCTACATAACATGTTGGACACTCAGGCCAACACCATAGCTGATGTCCTTCTTCATCAACAACAAATATTGTCTACCATGATGAAGCACATGGGCCTCTCTATACCTGAAGACTCTTCCAACCCAAAGGCCCCTTCAAAAGCCTCTGTGCCTGACAACAAGCCTAAGGGGGAGAAGAGGAATTCCAAAAACCCAAAGTCTAAGGGGGAGAAGGGCATAATCATATCTGAGGGTGGTCAACCAAGAGGATTCTCAAAATCTACAACTCCTCATGTTCAAGGCAAGGGTAAAGCCAAAGTCTCTGAAACTCAAACCTCTCTACCAGTTGTCACTATGCCAGAAGTGCACATTACTACCCCCATTGGACAGAAACAAACTATCATAACTACAATAGTTGCAGGAAGTATGCCATCTGATAAACCTCAACCCTCTAGGATTGAAAGTGCCAAGCCTGTAGAAGTAAAGGTGGTTACTAAGGCCAAGCTACAAGATATTGCAAATTCTAATGGCTATCATGATGATGCATTCTTGGAGTTTCTGAAAGTCTCAAGAGAATAGGCTGAGGACACACAGGTATATCTGAGGAGTTTGAAGGATTAGATTGACTACTTCACTGTTGTGCCTAGAAGAAGTGATGATGTGTGCTTCAAGGAGATAATGATGGTGACAAAGACCAATATATGGCATCTAACTTACAACACTCTGAAAGCACTGAAATTCTTTGAGATAGATGTACTACTGAAACTGATTGTGAAGAGGAATGAGAACAACAAAAGCCTATATGATGACTTGAGGAATGAGCAACCCACCAGATTGCCTGAAGTGATTACAAATCCAAGAACAATTATCTATCAATATACAATAAGAATTGATGACATCAAGCAATTGATCATTCCCAAGCATCTTATACCTCAGAACAGAAATCTCATCACTGCCATCATTAAGAGACTAACTAAAAAGAAAGGAATCAGAACTGCTGAAAAGTTGGAAGCACTGAACATTCTCAAAACTTTCATTGCAACTGGCATTAAACCTGAAATGGCTAAAGAGAGGAGGAATAATGATGATGAAGATGAAGACAAAAGTGATGGGAGGAGAAGTCATCATAGGAGCAATAAGAGAGATGAAGACAAGAAGAAGAAGAGCAACAAGGACAAGAAGAATGATGAGGATCAAGGCCAAAACAAGGTCTATGAGAGGAAGAGTGGAAAACAGCAAGCCCTAGGCATTACTAGCTGTAACCTCACTACAACACAAGACTCTAAGTTTAGGGTGATTG
The DNA here is from genome assembly GCA_036435485.1 of Saposhnikovia divaricata. NCBI lineage: Eukaryota > Viridiplantae > Streptophyta > Magnoliopsida > Apiales > Apiaceae > Saposhnikovia > Saposhnikovia divaricata. The sequence goes on from CM071600.1 coordinate 172,512,288, forward strand.
CAGTTAGTAATGACCTACCAAAATCTACATCTATGGCTTCTCCAACTGTTTTGCCACCTCAAGCAAAGGACTTTCAAATCAAGAAACCATGTGTATGTTTCCAAAAGCAAACTGCTAATGGTATACTACGATGGTCAAAAAGCATGGGTCACAAGTTTCTTCCAAGCAATAAAGTGAAAAAGATTAAATTCAAGCAAGCAGCAAGAAGAGTGAAGCTACCTCGGTCAAGAGCTCTAATAATCTATCCAAGATTACTCCAACCTCTAGATGAAGACTTTGATGAAGACCAACTGCAATTTCTACAAGCTCAAAGAATCTACTATGCTACCATTGTTAATGACTACCTTGGAATCAAATACACTGATGGAAGACAGAAGAAATTCAGACAAGGGGGATGTCAAAATTGGGGCAAGTTATATGATATAGAGAGAATTATTGCACTGTTGGATTCTGAAGACAAAGTGGAGAGGGTGTGGAAGTTGGAGTTGATTGACTTTGTGAAGATGAAGAGAGACCATGCTAAGAAGATAAGAAGGGAGTGCTTTGAAAAATGGATAGAAAGGGAGAAGGAGATTGATAGGCTGGAAGTTGAAGCAGAGAAGCTAAGAGAAAAAGGGTTGTGTAGAGTTGAGCTCAATCCCTATGTGGTGAAATATATGAGGAGGAATGGAGATCGTGTCAATATCAGGATGAACCTACTCAATCACTATCCTGCAAACATTCTGAAACTAGTACTTGAAGATTTCAAGAACTCAATCTTGCTTGAAGAACTGGATTCTATGGCAGCTATCATAAGAGCTATGGATGAGACTAGTAATTTTAGTCTATAACCTTATTTGTAGTAAGTAGGTTGTACTCATGCTCTATATGAGTACAACCATACTTCTCTAAGTAGTGAACAAGTTTTTCAGATGCACATTTTGTAAACACATCTCTCTGAGAAAAACGAAGCTGAGAATACTACCATTTGTATTCACAGTTTATAGCAAATCTTTATCTAATAAAATATTAGATTAAAGTGAGTGAACTTGTTCTAGTGTTTATATTCCGCATTTACACATTCTGAAGAACACGAATACACACTCTTGCTACACAATCAGATTCAAACACATAAACAATCTTCACTTGAAATATTTATTTGAAGAAAAATTTGAAAATAAATTCACCCCCTCTGTATTTTCTTGTCGGTATGTTCATACTCAGCACCTATGCAGGGGTAAAAGGGCAATGTCATTGATGATAGACCCAGGGCTTTACCATTCAATAAAATCAGACATCTTCTAGGTTAGCCCTCGGAGAACTTTCCCTACGACCTTTAGGTTGTTTACTGGTTAGTTTGTCCGTTGTGTATCTTTATTTGTGTTTTCATGAATCGTAAACCAATTTAAAAACCATTATGAATGGCCTTGAACATATGCAGTTTTGTGTGTGTGTTCTCCAATGTGTTCCACGGGTAATCATGCAATATCCTAAGGTGTTCTCTAACGTGTTCCAGTACGATTGTGATCTTGCTAGGGTATTCTCTAATTTATTAATTAATTTATTGGGGTGTCATATTTTGAAGGTGAAGTAGCCTCACTAAACTTTATTGATATTTTGTGGATACTAGTATGGATGTTATATCTTGTGTTTGTATTTAGAGTTTTAGACAGTGCAAGAAGTAGTAATTTAGATGTTTGGCTTCTATTTGTCTAATGGTTTTGTCATTGAATCTCAGACTGCAAACTATCTCAACATCAAGAGCCTCTTGGTCTTGACTTGCCAGACTGTGGCTAACATGATCAAGGGGAAGACACCGGAGGAGATCAGGAAGGCTTTCAACATCAAGAATGACTTCACTTCAGAGGAAGATGAGGAGCTTTGCAGGGAGAATGCTTGGGCCTTTGAATGATCTTACCTAAGAAGACTGCTGAAATGTCAATATTGGCTTAGTTTTTATGATATCTGATGTTAGCTGTAGTATCTAAGATTGGCTTAGTTCAGAAGGCAAAATATGTTTCTGAGTTCTTGAATAATGGTTTATTAATATGTAGAAATCTTTTATTTTTGACCTGTTTGAAAATTTTTAAATCAATGTTTTGGTTTTCAATCTAAGATTCCTTTAAGTGTTTGTTATCAACATATAAATTTTTCTATTTTCTCTTCGTACTTCTTTTCCAAAATATTTATGTATGGTAAGATTCTGAGTTTTCAAATTGATATGTAGTTGTTATTTTACTCTTGTGGTAATATTTATTTATTTTTAAGAATCTTTAATTTTTTGACCATTGATTCAAATGAACGTTTTGTAGAACATATTAATTATTTTATTTATTCTCGATGTTTATTACAAAAAAAGTTATATACGCATAGCACGTTGATAAATTATTTGTTATTATTTTTATATAATGCTAATATTTATTTATTTCTTGGATTCTTTTTTTTTTTACCTTTTAATGTATTTTTCAAATTAATTTTTATCTTCTTAGTCTTTGATTCTACTAAGTGGTTTGTAACAACATATTAATTGTTCTACTTACTCTTCCAATTTTTCAAAATTTTTTTATAAATTACAAGATTCCATTACGTGTGACAAGATTCTCTTAGGTGTTGCCCATTTACATATAATTTCTTATTATCTATTTTAGTGTTAATATTGATAAATATGTTCTTAAGGTTATATTTTAAATACATAAATTTTGACCTAGAGCACAAGACATACCAAGTAACTCCAATCACTCGTACGGAAATTCCCTATTATCAATAATATAAATAAAAGCAACATCCCAACATCCCAGAATATAAATATCTTTTAATAATAATAATAACAATATACGTTAACATCCCCCCTCAAACTCATGACACTAAGAATCGTGAGTTTGCCAAAATAAAAAAAATCGAATTGGCTCCAATCAGTAGACCCACTTGAATCATCTTCCTCATCGTGATCATTCTCTTTATTCTCGTCCTTGTCATATCTTTGTTCCTAACGCATCTTTTCATCGCTTCACGATTTTTCTCAAAATTTCTCATTTTGTCGTTGTTGATTTGGAACAGTCTCTTACAAAAACGTATCATCATCGTCGTTATGTTTTCTGTCATATTCTTTGATTTTTTTCACCCATGAACTATCACAAGTTTTTACCCTCACACCACGAACTCTCGTAGTGTCATTTTCTCACCAACAAACTCTTGTGGGATCCTTCACACACCACAAACTCTCGTAGTGTTAATTATTCTCACACCTACCAACTCTAGTAGGTTTAATTTTTCTCGCACCCGCAAACCCTTACGGGGATAACCTAGGCTCTGATACCATGATAAATATGTTCTTAAGGTTATATTTTATTTATTCGCCAAATCATTAATTAAATACATAAAGTTTGACTTGGAGCACAAGACATACCAAAAAACTCCAATCACTCGTAAGGAAATTCCCTATTATCAATAATATAAATAAAAGCAACATCCCAGAATATAAATATCTTTTAATAATAATAATAATATACGTTAACAAATATCAATCTACTTATTCAAGATTCCGTTAAGTGTTTCGGTAAAAATCTACTTATTCAGTTTGGTCAATAAATATCTATCAAAATATTTAAGGAATCTCACATTGACAATATGTATTACAAATAGTTTAATGAATTTTACTATAAGTCTAAAAACTATAAAAAAAATGAAATAAATTTTCAAGGATACTAAAGACTCCGTTAAGTGATTCGATAAAAATATACTTATTCTTTTAAAATTTGATCAACAAATATATATCAAAACACTTAAGGAATCTCACATTTCCAATGTATATTAAAAATATTTTAATGAATTTCACAATAATTCTAAATTCTTTAAAAAATGAAATCTATTTTCCAAAAAAAAATTAAAAAATTAATGAATACTTTTTTTAAAAAAAATAGTCGTCAAGTGTTTCAATAATTGCTTTTTAATTATGACAGATCTATCAAATATTATATTGAAGATTTCGTTACGTGTTTTGATAAAATATTTAACTTTTTTTAAAATTTGGTCAATACAATATTTATCAAAACACTTTTAGGAATCTCACATTGACAGTGTGCATTATAAAAACTTTAATGAATTTCACTAATAAGTAATTATTTGTAACAGCCCTAGATCCGGGGTCAGGGACCTGGTCGTTACGGTCTCATATTCCATATACTGTACTTGCACTTGTGTCCAAAATAAATAAGTAACATGCTACGACCCCGCAATAATATCACATCACACACAAACACTTATAGTCCCAGAGATGAAATTGAAATAAGTCTCTACTAATAGGATCCACGAATATAAGTTATTACAACCAAAAATGATTACAACATAAGTTTAAAAGTTCTTGCCGTTGATTAATATATATAACAGTTCAAAAGTATTATTGAAACCATATGCCATGCATTAACGAACATAGTGCCAATATAATGTAAACGATGAAGCTACGGGGTATTTCAGAGTACTTGTGGTTCTGAACAGTTTTCAAACCCTGTCAACACGAGTGATACTTCATGTTGCAGAAAATAAATAGATTTGGATGATGAACCAATGCTGGAGTATGTCGCGCCAGATGACACTACCTTACGATGATCAGTCGCAGGTCGTGCACCTCAAAATTTGTTTCTCTACATGTAGAAGGAAGAACATATGGGCACTACCATACACCGGATCTCCCTATCCATCTTTGGGCTTAGTCCGGGCTGGTGCCACTCGGACCCTATTTCCAAGATGGACCGTCCCACAGCCTCTTACACCAGTTTACAATGATGGACTGTCCCACAGCCTCTTACACAAATTTTCAATGATGGACTGTCCCACAACCTCTTACACAAATACTCCTAGTTCGAGTAAATCCATGACTCTGAAACGTAAAGCTCGTCCCCCTTTCCCCAAGTGTAATACTTGTTGATAGGACTCCACAAAGTAGTCGTATCTAGTTGGAAAGGAAAATTCACCAATATTTCCCAAGAAGTTGCTTTTTAATGGATGTTCGCACTAAATCACGCAAGCCTACGTGGTCACAAGTGATATTGAATAAAGTTGAGTTCGTTCCCACAGAGACTGGTAAATTTTAGAATATGCACCTATGCAACAATGTATGATCTCTATTCACTGCTAAGGCAAATTTCAACTTTGAGTTTTAATTATCAAAATTATCTAAGAAGCAACTTAACAAGATTAAGATTTAATTAACTAACATGGTTTAAAACTGATTTACTAATAAGAGAATAAACATGGGATCCTAACTTCATTAAATACTTTGCTTAGAGTTGATGTCTTTAATCAATACATGTGATGGTTATGATATCTGATCGGACAACACGAAACAGGTATAGGCTACCTGTCAGTATACGAATACCAAACTACTCAAACATCCACAAAAGAGATAGAAGTTGGGTAGACACCAATTATGTTTAGACCCTATATGTCTATAAGATTTGAAAACATAACGGTTTAAGCAGAAGTTATCCATTAAGCTCACATAGGGCAGCGTAAGATGGTTAAAATTACACTACTAATCATGATGTCAAAACATTCATAATCCTATGATAGCATAACAAGTTCTAATCTTTAGATCCACTGTCGCTTCAATAAAGATTAACAATTTAGATGTTAGCTATGCATCTAAAATCATTAAGCATAACCATACGAGGATATCAAGAATTTATCACACACAAATCTTTAAAGCAATCAAACTACTAAACTCCGTATATAAATCCGTTAGAATCCCATGACAACGATTAGATCATAATCGAATGGCTCGTCATCATGGGATCTAGTGATCACATGATAATAAATAAGGTTTGAATAAAAACAATAGTGCTAGAGTAATAGAGTTTAGAAAACAAATCCAAAAACGAAGATCCAAAGTACGCCTAATTAGAGAATAGAAAAGATGAAGTAGATCTGGATCTCCGTTGCTTGTCACGAGCATTGGGAATCCCTCTCCAAGTCTCTCTCTTCTCCCTCTCTGTAAAAACGTGCTCCTTATGATGTCTAGATGTTTATTTACAGCCCCAGCGTCATGTCCTCCAAGAAAAATACCTTAAAAAACCGTTTTTTAGTTGAATCAGGATTTCTACCAACCGAAGACCGCGCCCCTGCGCCCTGTTGTCGGGCGCCCGCACTCAAAACTTCTGTCCAAGACTGTAGAAAATTTCGTTGTCTTCGCGTGAGCGGTAAGATCGCTGAATTCGGACTTCTAGAATTCCAGATATTGCCAAAACAATGCAGACTGCGCAACCTACCCGGAAAATCCGAATTTTCCATAAATTAGTCTCCAACTCTTGTTATTTAAACTCCAAACCCTCCTTTATTATATTTCCTTGATACTTCTTTTCTTGACGTATCTCTGGCCTGCTTCTGACCTCCTACTCCCGAGCTAAATTCCACCACAATTATGTCATTAAACACCACCAATGCCTCCAACTATTAGTTCTGCAAAACTCAATGAAAACACATTAAACACACCACATACTTGAGGTCAAGTAATCCATTTAAGCCGATACGAAGCATTCCAAGTGGATATAAATCCACTTATCAATGGATATCGACTTGTTCCAACAATCTTACCCCTCAAATGATGAGGAAGTAATACAAAAACTGAATTTGATGAATAGCAACCAAGTTACGAGTGAAAAGAATAGTTTTAAAAGATTTTATGACCGGGAAGTCAAACAATTAAATAAAATTTCTCAAGTAAGGTTCCCTCATAATTTGGAGGATAGATTCGATTGAAGAATGGAGTTTTTGAGAACCTACCTTGATAAAAATAATAATAATAAGACCCAGAAATAATTTACATAATTTTGAAGGTCAAAGATAATATTTGAATAAAATAATATATTTTAAAACTAGTTAAAAGAATTACATAAATATTCGAAGAAGATTTATTAACTCATAAATATTTAAAGAATAGTCTAAATATAAAATATTGCTCAAAGTAACCCCCGAATAAACATATGAGAATATTCATTAAATAAATAATTCCTCGAATAAATATTCAAAATAATATCCGTTAATTAATCAACCTTAAATGTGTATTCAAGATAATATTCATTAAAGAAATAAAGCTCAAATGAATATTCAAAATAATATTCATTAAATAAATAAACTCAAATGAATATTCCAAAATAATATTCATCTCAATCAATAACCTCAAATGAATATTTAAAATAATATTCATTAAATAAATAATCTTGAATGAATATTCAAATAACATTCCTCGAATAATTTCCAAGTAATTAATACTTATGGAAATATAAATAATGTTCATAAATAAAATTCCTCAAATAATCTGTCACTGGAATCCCTCCGGGTCTCCACGACTATCTCTATATTACAAAATATCGACTCCCGGTCTATATTAAAAGAACGAGATCATATGCCCTTCACTAAGGGTCTTAGTAATATCCGGCTTATAATTAGTATATCTCGTACCTAACTTATAAGCCAACATCAAATCAGGGAACAAGTATCACAATAAAAATTTGAAAGTAGGCATATGTATAACAACATTCAATCATATATATTATCACAACAACAATTCCAAAGTATTGGAAACTTGCCTGGTAGTCGAGTAGGGGTAGCGTGTCCTGGGTCAGCTCGGTGATCTATAAACAATCAAAGTATTCGAGATTAATCACTTAACGTTTTGAAAGGCCAAGTATATATTTAACTTAGATCGAAACACGTTTTCAAGTTATCTCATTATACACCTTCTAGTGTAACTCTTTTTATCACCGTTATGACCCGACATTTGTTCGTTATTAAGGCTTGTCATTACACTTACCCTTGGTAGGTACTTATGCCACAAAAGTGCTAAGGTCGATCGTTTACTAAAAGAGATTATACCTCGAGGTTTATTGATCGTTTTGTAAGTGATTTTCCAAAGTTATAACCACTTTTTCTTTTAGGGGTTCATCCGTACTTAACCCTGATTCGAATATTTTTATAAAATCGAAAAATGATCCGTTTGACATGAGGTTTTCTCTCACACCTTCCTTATGATCACCAAAAACTAGATCTTGCTCCTAATTGCAAGGACCACCAAAAACTCGGTAAATCAGAATTTATTTGGACCGATTTGGACAGGTAGGTGCAAGCATTTCCAAGAGGCTAAACACCAGCCGAGACACCAAATCTTAATTAGCCAGGTAAGCTTTCGCTTGCCTAGACACCAAAGAATCGGAATAATTAATGTTTACTTCGTTTCTTAGGTACCTTCCTAATTGAGCGCGAAATTCCTAGGGGCAAACGTCTAATTAATTTTATTAAAGGCTAGGGTATGCAAAATGAGGGATTTTTTGTTTTTGGGCTAAGGAAAGAGTGATGAAATCCCTTCCCTTATCTTTTGAGAGGTTTTGCCCTTAAATTTATTTACAAAATGATGCAACAAACAAAGAGGTATAAAAAACTATAAACATTTATGGATGCTTAACTATCTGATCTAACTAAAGAAAAGAAAGAATTTAACGTACCTTTGGGTCCTCCAGCGATCACTACAATTATAAGGTACGAAAAATTAAAAACAAGAGAATAAAAATCTAGATAATGTGCCCTAAGTGATTAGATGCATGATGCAACAATTATGTAATTTCTAACTAATTTTTTTGGATTTTTTCAATTTTAATTTTTTTTTATGATTTTTGATTTTTTTTGTGATTTTCTAAATAAGGAAAAAAAACGAAAGAGGATAGAGATACGGGTTACCCAAGCAAACCTTCCAAAATTCCGAGAAAATTCTTCCGCTTTAATCCAAGTTTCCCGAATTTTCCTCCAAATTCTTCGAAAAAATGCAAACAAGAAAAAGGGTGAGAAAAGAGTTAATCCAAAAAATTAAAAATTAAGGTGCGAAAAATAATTGGTCCCCGGCAGCGGCGCCAAAAACTTGTTGTGCTAAAATAAATGACAATTAGAATCGCAAGCGCACGACTCAATCGTTGAATTATTTTAGGTTCGTTCCTCGGAGACTAACCAAAAACTTGTTGTGCTAAAATAAATGAAAATTAGAATCGCAAGTGCACGACTCAATCGTTGAATTATTTTAGGTTCGTTCCTCGGAGACTAACATTTTCGCAAACTTAATTTTCAATTTAATCGAATTAGGACAAGTCGATTTTTGAGAATTGATTGGATATTATACTAATTAATTCCCAAAACAAAATTTAAACTTTTTTAATCTAATCTATTTCCAAACTAATTAATTAAAAATGAAAGAGCAAACCTAAATTATTCTAAATTTTTTTTATTAAAAATAGAAATTCGAATTAAACTAATTTGATTTTAAAAAAACATTTTAAGAAAATTTGGGCATGAAGTATTTATAAATTTAACTAACCATAAATAATCACAAGAATTTTGATTCGATTCGAAACTCAACAAATAAAACCAACAAACGAAAACTCAGTGATTCGTGCAAACCAATATGCAAACAAATGGAAAAAAACTCAGACAACACAAATTGAAAACAGGACTCAACCATTATCCAAACTCACTAATCGACCCACTAATTGACTCGGTCAAACTCAGCGATAAACAAATAAAACTGCACAATATTTGCAAAAACCCAGAACTCAAAAACGACATAAAACAATTTTAACCTTCACAATGATTCTCATCTCTAAAACTGCAACTAAACCGGACTCAGAAACGCGGCAAAAACAGAAACATGACTCAACATCCAGCAAACAAACAGACCAAATCACGACTCGAGCTTAACCAGCGATACCAGGAAAGAAAAAAAACATAGAACCTAGGATCGACTCTGCCAAAATCACTCGAATGACATCAATTAGCAACTACAGTCACTTCGAACTGACTCAAAAGAAGCAGTAAGAAACATCACCAACTCAGAAAATCAGACAAAATGCAGAAATAAACCCACGAACTAAACCAATGAATCAAGAACTCGAAATCGATAAACAGACTCAGGACTCAAAGACTCAGATCCGGTAAAACCAGTTCCATAAATCAGCTAATTCAGTAATCACTGCAACTCAACAAACAACTACTTAGCACCAAGAACGCAGAAACGCAGTAAAAACAGAGACTTTAAAGTAACTACGAAACAACACAAAACTGGACCATCGAAGACCTTAGAACATCGAATTCGAACAACAAAATAAAACTCGGTTCTCATCACATGAAAAAAAGGAAACTCAGCAATCAAAAGCCACAAAACAACTAACAATAAACATTAACAAACAATTAACAATAACCACAAACCAAACCACGAACTTAACCCAAATGTAAAACTCAGCTACTGAACTAAAAATTAAAAAAAAAAGAAAAAGAAAAAAATTGAAAAGAAAAAGGGAAAGGGGCTGTGTGGGTTTGTAACACCCCCAGATCCGGGGTCCGGGATCCGGTGGTTACGGTTTCCAATTCTGTCCACAACAATTGAACTTTCCTTAATCATAAAATAAATTACGTCTCTATAACCCAACACAACAATATAAAACACACCCGTTATAGTCCCAGAGATGAAATCAGAGTAACAATCAAATTTTTATTAATCACATTATGAGTTCTTACAATCCAAAAGAATTTCAATAAAAATACATACTCTTTGCCATCCATTTACATAAGTCATACTAGACCATATTCTTAGTACTGAAAGAATAAATATACCCTACCAATAGCTTCTTCTTCACCTCTGGTAGTCTCATCGTCCTCGCCCGCGTCGAGTGCGCCTTATGCGAGTCATCTGGTCTAGCTGTTGTTGTGATATAATAATCAAGCAAGGGTGAGCAATAGCCCACCAACAATAATATATAACTGAACGATAATGTATAACAGTTCAAAAGTATCTTTCAAACCATATGCCATGCATTTACGGAAATGATGCCAGTATAATATGAACGATGAAGTTACAAGGTAACTTAAAGTATTTGTTTGTAGAAATATCTGCTACATCAAAGTAAGCGAGATATTCTTATTGTTATTAAGAAGAGGAACTTGCAAGAAAAGGTTGCAATTCCAGTTATGACCCTTTTCCAACTCTGCCAACAGTAATCATGTTGCAGGAAATAAATAAATTTGGATGATGAACCAATGATGGAGTATTCACCGCGCCCGCTGTTCCAATCTTGATGATCAGTCGAGATCGTACAGCTCAATTTAGATTTACTACCGGTAGAAGGAAGAACTGACGGCTTTACTTGTATACCGCCTTACTAGCTCTCCCCGGCCAACGGTTGGGCCAAAGGGGATGGACCGGCGCTACTCGGCCTCTTACACGACTCCTAGTTCAAATAGAATTCATGATTCTGAATGTAACGTTCGTCCCCCTTTCCCCAAGTATAATACTTGTTGATAAGACTCCACAAAGTAGTCGTATCTAGTTGGAAAGGAAAATTTACCAATAACTCCCAAGCTATTACTTGGTAACGGATATCAACTTGTTCCAGTAATCTTACCCCTCGAAAGATGAGAAGGTAAGCAACGACTTAATAAGTCAACAGCACCCGAGTTGCGGGTGAAGGGAATACTTTATGACCGGGAAGTCGACAAGATAAATAACATTTTCCAAATAAAGTTCCCTTATTATTAAGGAGATAGACTCAAAGAAGAATGATGTCTGAGAACCTTTCTTGATATAAGATTAATAATAATATGACTCCGAGATATTTTCTGTAATAATCGAAGAAGATAAACCTTATCGAGATTATTCTAAGTATGGAATAAATATTCAGAGAATATTTAATGAGTTAAAATATTTAAAGAATATTTGGGAATATGAAAGAATATCTTTAATCAGAGTATTTCTCAAAATAATCCCTGAAGAAATATCAGAAGGATATTTATTGAATAAATAAATATTTAAATGAATATTCAAAACAATATTCATTAATTAATAAGACCTGAAAAGAATATTTAAGGTAATATTCATAATTAATTAGGAATTTAAATGAATATTCAAAATTAATATTCATTTAATGAATAATATCCTAAATGAATATCAAGTAATATTCATTTAGTAATCCAAGCCTTAAGGAATATTCGAGATAATATTCGATAATTAAATCAAGCTTCAGATGAATATTAAAATAATATTCATCAAGTATTTAATATCTTAAATGAATATTCAAAAGTAATATTTATTTAATAAAATAATATTCTAAAAGAATATCCAAATAATATTCATTTAATAGTCTCATCTTTAGAAGAATATTCGAAATAATAGTCGATAATCAATTCGACTCTGAATGAATATTGAGAAATATTATTCGTTGAATAGTTACGTTCAAATAATTATTTGAAGCAAGGATCGATAAAATAATTAGTCTCGAACGAATATTCAAATAATATTCGTCGCCCAAATAATAGAAAATATTTACTTAAATATTTTCCTCCGAGGTAATCTCGATATATCAAGAAATATTGACTCCCGGTCTATATTCGATGAATAAGATATATGCGCCCTTCTCTGAGGGTCTTACAATAACCGGCTTATAACTGATGTATAACTATCTAGCTTATAAGCCAACAATAACATTCAGGGAACAAGTATATCAATTCAACTTGAAAGTAGGCATGCATGCAATGGCATATGTATATCAGCAATCATATATATATATATATTTATTCAATCACAACAACAGCCTAAAAGAAGGGAATTGAAACTTGCCTGGTAGTCGAGTACGGTAAGGGGTAGTGGTAGCGGGTCCCGGTTCAGCTTGGTGATCTATAAATAGCCAAGGCATTCGGGATTAATCACTTAACATATTAAAAGTTAAGTTATACTTAATTCGAAACACGTTCTCGAGTTATCTCGTTATACCCCTTTTAGTGGATTACTTTTATCACTGATCCGACCCGACATTCGTTCGTTAATACGACATGTCATTGTACTTATACTTGGGACATACTTAAGTCATATGAGTTCTAAGGTCGATCGTTACGAACCAATACTATACTCCGAGTTTTATCGCCCGTTTTCTAAGTGTTTTACCGAAGTTATAAAAGAGTCGTCTTTTAGGGGTTCGTTCGCGTTTAACCTCGACTCGAACATTTTTAATAAATCGAAAAATGATCCTTTTGACATACGGTTTTCTTTCACACCTTCCTTTTTACCTCTAGTATTTATTTACCAAGATTCGCCATGACGTTACATAGTTTACGAGGGTTCAATTACAGTTACGAACTTTCGTTTACGGATTCGAACTACTTTTAGTAATTTGGTCGTAAATCCTAAACCGTAAGTCCGTTTCACGTGATCTTTATATCAAAACGAAGCTTAGAACAATACCTATCCTATCATGGCAGATAAGGCCTCTGGACAGTAGGGGTTCGACATGGAAAATGGCATACAAAACATGGTATTGCAAAATCGGGCATTATAACGGTTGTAAATCGAATATCTACCAATTTCGAATCTTCCCATAAACATAGTATCCAACCCAAACAACATATACATGACTTATATACATGAACTGAGGCCAAGAAATGCCTTTCCGTTCATCTAGCTATTTACATCATTAATCCAAAATCCATACATAATCATGCTTATAATCTTAACATAACCATAACTAAGTTATAACTATCATAAACATGCTTAAATCTCAAACAAGGGTTAGGGTTTCAAGAGCTTTATACCTTCCTTGGAGTGTGTAAAGACCTTGCTAAGCTTTGCATAGTCCTTGTATACCCATAACCAAGCTTAGATCATCCTAGAAATCAAGAAAATCAAGAGTTGTTCTTGAAAATCACTATTCACCCTAGTCTTTGATGATTTCTTTGAAAATGGAAACAAGAGAGTTTGGCTTTGAAATTTTTAGGGGATCACTTTTAGGAAATGTAAGACTCACCATAATTTTTACAAGATCAAGAGATGGTGGGAAGAGGGGTTTTGATTTTGGAATTAAGAGCATAAGCCGAATGGTATTTTTCAAGAGAATGGTGGAGTTGTTTTGTGTTTTTGCTTGGCTAACCTCTTGCTCCCATCTTGAATTATTGAGATATTATCTCATAAAGTAGCTTTATTAAAGCTAGTATGTCATGCATGAGGTAATTTCAAGAGACAAGTGTTGGTTTTTAGTGGATGGATGATGGAATGAACTAAGTACTTGGTTTTGATTCTAAGTGTGCTAGTTGCTTAAGTAACTACTTGGTTGCTAGATATTTTCTACTAGCACATGCATGCATCTTGATTCCCGGCTTGTTTCTGTGTCTGGTTATTGCCCGTTTCGATTGATCGTTCGTGAGAATATTTCACGGATTTCTAATTAGGGTTTACCGGGAATCCTTTTTAATATTAATACTTTCATTCTCCATCTTTCATTCTAACTTTCCAATTTATATTCCTTAAATCCATTCGTTAAATACTTAAGGCTATCAGTGTCCAGGGAACTCTCGGAGAAAATAAAAGTGCGGTTTTTCAGAATCCGACAGCTTTTACATACACTTATTTTCCCCCTGGATCACTAATACGAACTCGGAAATCCGTTCCGAATACTTCTATATAGTGTCGTCTCATATTATTATATACTCCCACCACAACACTATTCATTCTGTATTCTTTACTTGTTCTCTAAGGGTTGTATAATTGTCCGTATTCTCTTTCGATCGTTCCTTAACCTTTTTACGGAACTACTGGATTAATCGTTACCGATCTGGATGACATGAGAATATTCTCCTGCTTGAGATTGCCATATCTTATTCCCTTAGAAGATAGATTATTCTTACTTTAGCATTCTTCAAGACATAGAAATAATAAAGTCGAATTCCATTCATTCTTTCCAAATATCAATTATTACATTGTAGCCATAACCACTCCTCAGTGGTTTCCTACCTTCATTCTTAAATCAATATAATAACATCCCAAAATATCAAATCCTCAAAGTTAATATCTCAATTCTTGGATTATAATAATATTTAATCCACTGTCCGGTCAAATATTATACCGAAAAGAATTTGGAATTTCTGAATTCCGATCGTCTCTGCATTCACTTATTTCCTCCGCGTATTACTAATATGACTTCGAAACATCCATATCACGTCCCGTACATAGGGTGGAGTGAAAAGTTTTCCAACTTACAAAATCACTATTCATCCACCAAATTACTATGCACGTACAGGAAACACTATGCACGTACGGGAAATACTATGCACGTACGGGAAATACTATGCACGTACTCATTTCCCTTCAAGGATCCATTAGCTCCTTTCTGGATGGTAGATTATTCTTATCTAGGTCCTCAACCATCGAATTACTCTATTCTGACAATATACCAATGCATCAGGATCATTGTCCAAAGCAATGTCCATTCATTACAATCATTGTTCTTTGAAACCACCATTCATTAGAGCTGGTGACCTTGTTGTCGGAATCATTGTTTCTCATTTTATCATTACTTAATAAAAAGTTTTAATTATATCCAAAATTTGGGGTTCTTACAGTCTCCCCTCCTTAAAAGGATTCCGTCCCGGAATCAGGTAGGAAGCAAAGAGTCGTTTGCCTGTCGTTCACTCTTTAGCTTCCCGGTCAATTCTTAGTCGTTCTACCCTTCCTCAGCACATCTTCTAGTGCTACAATTCATACTTTATCCTTTTTCCATCAACGTTGCTACTTTTCGTACAACTCACTATCCGGGTTATACTCTTACTCAGTCTTATCCTTATTGATACCTGCAGTAACATTGGTATCACTATCACCCTACGATTCGGAGGTAACCTCGCTCGTACTGTGCATTTCCTGATCGCTTTAATCTTCGCAATCTCGATTAATATAGAGAAGTGGAAAGATTTATTGAGAGATCACTATGATCAATTGAACATTTGTCATATTGCATAGTTAGTACAGAAGGGGGCCAGCCTTTAGTACTTGACAAGCAATTAAACAAGTCATGGCATTCCACTTAGACTTCTATCACATAGACAGATAGTCACGTAGCAGTACCTCCCCTCCTAAAAGGGTTGTTCTTCTCAATTCATAAAGAAGATGAATAAGAGAGAAGAAGAGAAAAGAGTTCTAATGGATTATAGAAAGCTTTCATGATTGTAGAATATCATACTCAGAATTTACCTCTGAACTATAGAGGTTTATCAAAGAAGAAATTAATCATAATTATATCCAATACTATTTGATCGCAATCTCACGTGTCAACATGTCTTGCTGCTTTGTACATTATTCTATGGACAAATACTCTTGTTCAATCTTAGCGATACTCACATTCGGGAAATCCTTCAACCTTTCAGGTTAAATCTTAGATTTCTCACTTGACATCATTATTACTGACATCCCATATCATGTTACTAGCTTTTTCATAACTATAATATTGACACTATCAGGTTGTCATCCTGAGAATTCATTAGAAAACCCATTCATAACATTCCTTGCTTCTCATTCTATAGTTGCTTCCCCAGCCTTTTCTTTATCAATCACATCCTTCTTATTAGCTGATTCATATAATCTACTTCTGCCAACCTTGTTTCTCATTACTTGTTTTTTCTATCCGTGGTTTTCCACAGGTTGTCTTTCGTAAGTCAGACCAGGTCGCATATCTACATGCTCGTACTCCTATCATCTGTTGAACATCTGCATTTTACTGGCGTAGCCTGGCCACATGAAAACCCGTTATAACCGTGCCATAATTTTGGGGGTAAGGCTGGCTCGAATACCGCCGTCCGAACACTTTAAACTCTCAAGTGGCCCAATAAGTCTTGGGCTCAACCGCCCTTCCCTCCAAGTCTCATTAATTCTTTCTACGGGAATACGTTTAGCATCACGAATTATCAACCTCATATTCTTTATCTTGTTTGTGCAGAAGTACGCTAACACAAACTTGCTTGTCATTCATCAACATGCCATTTAGCTTATCAATAGCAGCACTTTCTTTATCTTTACGTTGTCATCTCCTTTCTTAGAAGAATCACCATCGCTTGTTGTTTACGTAGTGCGTTAATAGCTAACCCTACGGGTTTCAAATCCCTTAGGGAGACAAAGTAATCATTATTCCTTATCCATAAGGAACACTTCCTGAACTTGATGTAGATATAACGTGAAGCAGATAGAATTGCAGAAGAGTTTCAAGCATCGCAGCTAGGTCCGGTTGATGAAACTATCACTTATGCATCTTCCATAAAAGACTGGAAACTTAACGGTTTACTTCATCAATTTTGTACCATGGTCCTGGTTTGCCTCAAAACGGGGCCTTCTAAGGTACGTAATATGCTTAAGACTCCATCAGGAATCGAATCTTTACTTAAACTATTATTACTGTTAATTCTTGCACAGTCATCAGAAGGAATGTAAATTCCTCCATTCCGATATGACCTTCAAGGTCCTATCAAATATCATCCTGTTTCTTAGGTATGAACATTTGTAATTATTCCTTTATACTTAGATTGTCGGCCACCTCATTGGCCTTTCTTGATGATAATGGTTTCTTGTAACCCATGTTTTCTGGGTACATTCCAGCTCAAGTTTTTCTACCTCATTCCCATCACTGTTGGGTTAAAGCATTCTCCCTTAAGCTCTACTGAAGGAGAAAATATAACTATCAGTCATTTCCATAAGTCATTGCTTCCACCTACCCGTGGGAACTTTATCACATTTATTCCCAATCCTACTTAGGATACTTCTTTTCTTAGTTCTTTCTTTATCTTAGGATAATCTCAACCTTTATAGGTTCAACCCATACTTCCTCAGGGTTTCATACATGCCTCATCTGGCATTATTGTTACGATGTCATACATTCCTTACCAAACTTCCATTTTTGAAGTTTGGAATATTACCCTTTTTCCTTGTAAGGTTTCGTAGGCCATCCTTATCATTCCTCCGGTATTTTCTGGGTACCGGGTATATCAAAATGTCATTGATCAATACTCTAATAATTCTATTTATGTTCTTTCCAGAACTCTTTTTAATAATCCTTACCGATCATTGTTGCTTTAGCAAGTCCAGCTCATATCATCTGAAGTCATAATGTCGTTATTAGGGTTAATGCCACCCCTTGTGCATTCCCCAGGGTTTGTCTTAATTTATGGATATCCTATCCTTAATTCAACTGCCAAGGAATTCTTGCATCTTATAATTGGCAATCAGATCATGTATCCTTAATAAAGGTCTTTTTTTTTCAATCATTCTCATTTGATAATCGATCGGTGGTTTAATGCCACCCTCTTCTTTCAGACAGTTGTCAGCCTATTTGGCCTTCCAAAAAGGCAACGTATGCCAATCTCTTCTCTTACCGAACTTGTTAATGGTAGCAAGGATGTTCTGGAAGATATTGGTCGAGTTCAACGTGAATCTCTTAGTGCTTATCGTTCTTCGCAAAGGTACTTGCCTCAGACAAAATTCCTACAGCATACTGTTCAATTTCTGACCTTTTATATACCCTCTTCATATACCTTCATTGTTTACTTTCCTCCGTCATAATATATTCATGGTATTCATGATACCCTAACATCATACATCTCAAGTCACTATACTTCCATTTTACTCGAAATCTTGGACAACCATATACACATGAGTCACTTTAGTACGGGTGACCCCATCCCAAAAAGGTCTAGTGAATTCCCAATCAAAACATGGGTTGTTCGGCAGAAGATTCACACGATCTCATTAATGTTTCCTTTATATCAGAAGCCCTTGCAGTCGGTGCTTTCTTAGAAGCAACCCTGCTTTGTCTTTTCATTGCTGGTCTAGTCACTTTATAGTCCGTTGTGACTTGGCCTCAACTGGCCACACATAAAAATATATGATTTTAGGGGTTGGCTAATAGCATTACTTTTCTAGCAATTTCCGGCATAGTGCCTTCTTCTTTGATACCTTTCTACCTTTCCAAAACTTTACTCCATATAAGTCTTAATCGACTACTCGGCACCGTCTCCGGTCACCTTTCCTCCACTTTTATCTTTTCAACTATTCTTATCAATCCTGCGTGCCACACAAGCTTACCATTCCTGGCATAACAGCCTTTTCATTTAAGTCAATCCTGGAATTTCTCAGTCCGGCTGGTTTCTTACTTACATTTCCTATTTTCGTCCAATCTCACTTCATCATTTTATCACTACCGTCGATTGTAATGCTCAAGGTCCGTTTACTAACCCATTTTACAGCATCCTTACCCAAATCACAGGGTTTGCTCCAATTTTTACTCTCTTCCATGACATTCTCTGATAATCAGAAAGACAAGGTTTGCCAAAATTCACCGAATTCCTTTCCAGACTCAGGGAAATTTTTATCAATCTACCCACCTACTGGTAACATTAAGGAGACCAGTTTCGAAACCTGAAGAATAGTTCTATGAACCTCCAAGCAGGTGGAATCATAAGCAGTCATAGTTAACAAAATAATCATCATCGGATTGGAAGTTTACCCACTGGAGAGGAATCAATTATATCCATCCCTTAGAAGGGAATCAATAGTCTCAAACTGAAACCTGTCACAACGTCCTGATATTCAATACTACCAAATGTCGGTCTACCTAACCCTTATGCGAAGCGTCATTGGAAGCACAAAGTCTCCTTTTTCCCTTAAGCAATGCCAGCTCTTGGTCATTACCAATTTCACCTTTTAGCTCCAGGAAGATTTTCTCACATTTTTCTCTTTAACTGCTGATCGTATTACTTGATCTATTATAATTCCGTGTCGGAGTAAACTTAAGGTAACTACTATAATCCATTCAAAGAGAAGAAGGAATTTAATATTCCTCTGAATCACATGCATATAACGTTTTTGGTTCATCATTTAACTGAGTTGAATTAACTCTATACTCAGTCTCTGGCAGTAGTCTCATTACGAGTTCATCTTGACTCACTAGTCTTATCTTCCGGTAGGTTCTGAGATCATTGTCTTGCTTACTACTTCCTTATATAACTTTACCCAATCATGCTATCACTTCCCAATGTCTTTACTTTCTAAATGATTCATTCATAAAATGAACATTTTCCTTAATAAAACCACCTTATTAACCTCAATTTGGTTCCATAATTTACAACCTACGACACCTGCCTTCTCATGGCGAATTATTACCGACCATATTCATACTAATTCATTTATCAAATGATATGGCACTTACTGCCTCCTTCTCCACTATTCCTGGGGACTCTGCTCCTCGCCCTAAATCGATGTCTTTGATAATCATACATCCCTCTAGCTCTTTCTTTGTTAAGATGAAAATCTCTAAGGATTCTCATCTATTTCCGTATAAGATCTCAAGTAATTCTTCCAATCCTTCTTTCTTGCTGGTACTACATCTGGTAGTCCGGCTATGAATTCAACATGCATCTTCAGATCTCTTAATAATATCTCGGTTCTTTATACTCACTTTTCTGAGCACCATATCTTAATCATCACAGTCATTCTGGCTGTGACCCTCATTACCCATGGGTAAGCTCCTTATCCTAACAGGATTTTCCTTATCTGCAGGAATCTCTTCCGGGTCTCCAGTAGGGTACTCCATCGAATTACCCGCTGATCTTCAGCATATAAAGCATCATCGCGTTGTCGCTCGTATGCCTCAAGGTCAGTCGCCTTACTCGTCGATACGATATCGAGCTAAGTTACTATCATTATACTTACGAGTTCCCATAAGGGTTTTATATGTCATCACTACATTAAGTAGTCCGACTATGAACTTGGCAAGAGTTCTTATTATCTTATTGAATTTATTGTTTTAACGTCACCTCATCTCTGGGGTTTATAACGTACGCTCTGATACCACTTCTGTAACACCCCCAGATCCGGGGTCCGGGATCCGGTGGTTACGGTTTCCAATTCTGTCCACAACAATTGAACTTTCCTTAATCATAAAATAAATTACGTCTCTATAACCCAACACAACAATATAAAACACACCCGTTATAGTCCCAGAGATGAAATCAGAGTAACAATCAAATTTTTATTAATCACATTATGAGTTCTTACAATCCAAAAGAATTTCAATAAAAATACATACTCTTTGCCATCCATTTACATAAGTCATACTAGACCATATTCTTAGTACTGAAAGAATAAATATACCCTACCAATAGCTTCTTCTTCAGCTCTGGTAGTCTCATCGTCCTCGCCCGCGTCGAGTGCGCCTTATGCGAGTCATCTGGTCTAGCTGTTGTTGTGATATAATAATAAAGCAAGGGTGAGCAATAGCCCACCAACAATAATATATGACTGAACGATAATGTATAACAGTTCAAAAGTATCTTTCAAACCATATGCCATGCATTTACGGAAATGATGCCAGTATAATATGAACGATGAAGTTACAAGGTAACTTAAAGTATTTGTTTCTAGAAATATCTGCTACATCAAAGTAAGCGAGATATTCTTATTGTTATTAAGAAGAGGAACTTGCAAGAAAAGGTTGCAATTCCAGTTATGACCCTTTTCCAACTCTGCCAACAGTAATCATGTTGCAGGAAATAAATAAATTTGGATGATGAACCAATGATGGAGTATTCACCGCGCCCGCTGTTCCAATCTTGATGATCAGTCGAGATCGTACAGCTCAATTTAGATTTACTACCGGTAGAAGGAAGAACTGACGGCTTTACTTGTATACCGCCTTACTAGCTCTCCCCGGCCAACGGTTGGGCCAAAGGGGATGGACCAGCGCTACTCGGCCTCTTACACGACTCCTAGTTCAAATAGAATTCATGATTCTGAATGTAATGTTCGTCCCCCTTTCCCCAAGTATAATACTTGTTGATAAGACTCCACAAAGTAGTCGTATCTAGTTGGAAAGGAAAATTTACCAATAACTCCCAAGCTATTACTTGGTAACGGATATCAACTTGTTCCAGTAATCTTACCCCTCGAAAGATGAGAAGGTAAGCAACGACTTAATAAGTCAACAGCACCCGAGTTGCGGGTGAAGGGAATACTTTATGACCGGGAAGTCGACAAGATAAATAACATTTTCCAAATAAGGTTCCCTTATTATTAAGGAGATAGACTCAAAGAAGAATGATGTCTGAGAACCTTTCTTGATATAAGATTAATAATAATATGACTCCGAGATATTTTCTGTAATAATCGAAGAAGATAAACCTTATCGAGATTATTCTAAGTATGGAATAAATATTCATAGAATATTTAATGAGTTAAAATATTTAAAGAATATTTGGGAATATGAAAGAATATCTTTAATCAGAGTATTTCTCAAAATAATCCCTGAAGAAATATCAGAAGGATATTTATTGAATAAATAAATATTTAAATGAATATTCAAAACAATATTCATTAATTAATAAGACCTGAAAAGAATATTTAAGGTAATATTCATAATTAATTAGGAATTTAAATGAATATTCAAAAGTAATATTCATTTAATGAATAATATCCTAAATGAATATCAAGTAATATTCATTTAGTAATCCAAGCCTTAAGGAATATTCGAGATAATATTCGATAATTAAATCAAGCTTCAGATGAATATTAAAATAATATTCATCAAGTATTTAATATCTTAAATGAATATTCAAAAGTAATATTTATTTAATAAAATAATATTCTAAAAGAATATCCAAATAATATTCATTTAATAGTCTCATCTTTAGAAGAATATTCGAAATAATAGTCGATAATCAATTCGACTCTGAATGAATATTGAGAAATATTATTCGTTGAATAGTTACGTTCAAATAATTATTTGAAGCAAGGATCGATAAAATAATTAGTCTCGAACGAATATTCAAATAATATTCGTCGCCCAAATAATAGAAAATATTTACTTAAATATTTTCCTCCGAGGTAATCTCGATATATCAAGAAATATTGACTCCCGGTCTATATTCGATGAATAAGATATATGCGCCCTTCTCTGAGGGTCTTACAATAACCGGCTTATAACTGATGTATAACTATCTAGCTTATAAGCCAACAATAACATTCAGGGAACAAGTATATCAATTCAACTTGAAAGTAGGCATGCATGCAATGGCATATGTATATCAGCAATCATATATATATATATATATTTATTCAATCACAACAACAGCCTAAAAGAAGGGAATTGAAACTTGCCTGGTAGTCGAGTACGGTAAGGGGTAGTGGTAGCGGGTCCCGGTTCAGCTTGGTGATCTATAAATAGCCAAGGCATTCGGGATTAATCACTTAACATATTAAAAGTTAAGTTATACTTAATTCGAAACACGTTCTCGAGTTATCTCGTTATACCCCTTTTAGTGGATTACTTTTATCACTGATCCGACCCGACATTCGTTCGTTAATACGACATGTCATTGTACTTATACTTGGGACATACTTAAGTCATATGAGTTCTAAGGTCGATCGTTACGAACCAATACTATACTCCGAGTTTTATCGCCCGTTTTCTAAGTGTTTTACCGAAGTTATAAAAGAGTCTCCTTTTAGGGGTTCGTTCGCGTTTAACCTCGACTCGAACATTTTTAATAAATCGAAAAATGATCCTTTTGACATACGGTTTTCTTTCACACCTTCCTTTTTACCTCTAGTATTTATTTACCAAGATTCGCCATGACGTTACATAGTTTACGAGGGTTCAATTACAGTTACGAACTT
This sequence comes from Saposhnikovia divaricata, assembly GCA_036435485.1. Lineage (NCBI taxonomy): Eukaryota > Viridiplantae > Streptophyta > Magnoliopsida > Apiales > Apiaceae > Saposhnikovia > Saposhnikovia divaricata. The sequence continues at coordinate 172,535,773 of CM071600.1, forward strand.
TCGTTTACGGATTCGAACTACTTTTAGTAATTTGGTCGTAAATCCTAAACCGTAAGTCCGTTTCACGTGATCTTTATATCAAAACGAAGCTTAGAACAATACCTATCCTATCATGGCAGATAAGGCCTCTGGACAGTAGGGGTTCGACATGGAAAATGGCATACAAAACATGGTATTGCAAAATCGGGCATTATAACGGTTGTAAATCGAATATCTACCAATTTCGAATCTTCCCATAAACATAGTATCCAACCCAAACAACATATACATGAC